>CM066312.1:28420326-29720326 GCA_033807775.1 Saussurea involucrata | reverse complement strand
TTTAACCCATTTTGTTGTCGCTCTGAAAAGTCCTCAAATCTTTCCTTCCCCTGCTCACATTCTCTTTCAATTAAAATTGGAGGTCTAGAATCCGTTCCCAAAGAGTTCATGATATCATTTCTCATCATCTTGAAAAATTACTTGTTTGATCTTTAAACAGATAAGCAAAATGTGAAGTCTGTTAACTTGTCGGGTAGAGTGTAATCGGACAACTGTCGGATGTGAAGTGTACGACTAGCAGTGTGAACAATAGTAGTCGGACAGACTGTGTACGACTTTGACCAACTGTCGTATGAAACTCGTACGACTTAAGCTTATGAACAGTAGTAGTCGGACACGCCTTGTGCGACTAAGTCCAATGAACAATAACTGTCGGATACGTCTTATCCGACTAAAATGTGAAGCCGGTCAAATATTGTACGACGGTTATGAGTGCTAGTTTTGTACGACAGTTATGAACACAAGAACACAACTTCGTACAACAGTTATGAATGTCGAATATCAAAAATCTTCTAAGTACCCTAACTCACTCAAACCAAATCTGAATGACTTGAAACTTCGTAGGTAAGTTCGCACACTCAATCTGAACACCTTTTGTTCAGGAAGAATCACCAAGAAAACACCAGAAATGCCAATTTCGATCTGAACCAGTAAACTTTGAAAACCCTTCAAAACTTCACTGAAATCTTCCAAAACACGTACTATAATTCATTTTCTTTGCACAAATTGATTTAGATCGCTAAATCGAACAGGTCTGTGATAGATTCTTCAGCCAAAACACTCTCAAATTCATAGAATGATGTGAAGTCCGAAAATTTCCAAAAATGCCCAAATTTCTTCAAATTTTCTTCTCCAAATCGCTGAATTTGCTTACTCTGATACCACTTGTGAATCTAGATACAAGTAATATGATCAAGAACTAGAATGCAATCAATCCATCTCTCATTGATCTTCAAAGGTATGAGTTACAAAGTTGAGAGAGTTTACAGAGGAATGATATTGGAATTGTAAGTGTTAACTTGAAATGTAAGCACATCTAAGCTATTTATACTTAGATTGGAAAGTTACAAAATGAGTCCCTCAACTTGAATACAACTTATAATTTGAACACTAACATTGATGACATATCAATAAAAGAAAATTGTTAAGTTAAAAACATAAGGATAAAAAGGACTCATAAAGTATGTGTTTCAATTACTGTTTTCAGGGATCTTTTCTAGTACTGATGGAGTAAAGTACTTCATTGAAATTTTTCATTAACTTCGTAAAAGATTACAAGGGAAGTGGAAAAACTATAAGTACAATGAAAATAATTACAAGTATAAATAGTTACAAGTTGACAAGATAGAAGAATACAAAAAGATGATCTTATCAGCTACTCAGGTTCTTTCTTGACGAGAAGTTCATCAAGAGTGTTAGTTTCTGGAATCATCCAATCAGGGACTGTTACTCCCTGATCCCGTCTAACTTTTGCTTCGCGAAAGATGAGGGTTTCAAGAATGATCGAAGAAGTTCATGATTGTAGTCGCACTAGTATAGTAGATCTCTGAGTTGTTCGATGGGGGTTTTGTATAACTCAGAGACACGTTGAAAGCATCTGTGATCGGTGTAATCATAAAAGAAGATGCGGAAGGGTTCACTGGGTACTTTACGAGGTACAAAGTCTTCAGCTAGAGGTAAGGAGATGTCGAAACCATAGAGATCAGGATTGGGACCAAGCACTGCTTCACGGGAAAAAACAATCCCTGTTTCATTTCTTAAAACCGGGCCTGAAGAGGATGGAGACTTCTTCTTCTTTGGAGCAGTTCGTTTCGGCTGGATGGTTGGAGGAGGAGGAATATCAACCATTGAGATTACTTGGTCTATCAACTTGTTTATGGCACTTTCGACACAAGACTTGAAGCTTGAGCAGGATCGCTGAATTGCGATTCTGATTTCCAACCATTCACTGAACCCAAGCTGGCCCAGGGCTGAAATGTAGCAGATTCTCGTGTCGCCATTTTCTCTGATTATCTGAACATTGACAATAGATACTCCTTTGACCATTTTCCCTCTCAGGTTTACAGATTGAATTCTTAAGGGTAAACTTCTGAAATGGAGCTTCTTTTTACACCAGGTCAGTGTGATTGCACTAACCTTGACCTTTTCCTGATTTTTCTTCTTCGCCTCTTTCATCAGCTCTTGCTGGATGGCCAGAGGAAACTTCTTCAGTTGTGGATCCTTTACTGAACGTTGGGCTAGTTCCAGAGCAAAGTTTTTGTCACTAAGCTCAGCCTTCTGTTTATCAGCGAGGATTTGTTCAGCTTTCAAGGCTTCAGCAACTTCCCTGGGCGTCAAACAGCTGAAGTGAGGAGGAATCAAGCGCTAACTTTCAATTCTTTGGATCATCGTTTCTTTCCTTCTTCGTTCATCTTCATCTGATTTTTGAGGAGTCAGAGAAGGTCTTCTGGGGTGGGAAAGCAGTTCTTCTTCTTCAGCTTGATCTTCAGTCTCTTCCCGAACAGAGACTGGGATTATTGGTTCTTCAGCGTTGAGCGCTGGGATTATTTGTTGTTGTTGCAGAGGAGCTTCAGTGGTAGCCTCAAGCAGGGGAGAGGACTAGCTGAAACAAAATGATCAATGGAGTTAGATCACTTGAGGAAAAAAAGATAGATGTTGATCCAAACCCTCAGTGATTTGATAATGACCCTCTCTTATACTTAGTGAAAATTGTAAGTAAACAATATGTATCAGAGTTTCACTATCGCTGATAAGTACTAAGATCTTACAGTACCGCTGATAGGAACTCTCGCTCTTTAAATTAAACATTCAGCGAACACTGTTCACCATTAATGCTCTGAGTCTGTTCAGTCATTATGGTGATCGCTGATAAGTTAGTTGTTTACTTATGATCCCTGAAGACAAGTTTCACGTCAACAAAGGTTCTACGCTGAAGTCGAAGATCAAGCTCAAGAACCAGCGACAAGTCTCCTAATGAACTGATGCGGATCAGCGAAGACTCAGATTTGTCCACTCAACGTGAAGTATCAAGTACAAGACTTCAGCTATCGCTGAACTTTATCATCTGCTGAATAGTAAATGATAATCGCTGAATCAACGAAAGCTGATCATGAAGTCCTCCGTACAAAGTACTTTTGTCTTAACCACCCTTGCACGCCACCGTACGAAATGTCAGAAAAGAACCTCCGAATATCTGAGATCGTACAACCACTCTGATATTACACTGTTCATCCTTACGGCTACTAAGGTTGTCAACCAAGGTCAATGACATGCAACCAACCAGCTGATGACACGTGTAAAGTGTATACTGACTTGCATTAAATGCATGCAGTATATAAAGAGATGAACTCACTTCTTTTGAAGTAACTTGCTAACTCTGGACAAGTTCAAATCTCTCTCAAGATAGGATTTTATTAGTAATCTCCTTATCTTTCTTAGTGCAAGAAATCTTAGTGTTCCAACTTGTTTAGATTTAGGTTTATCCTTAATCTTGTTTCCGCAACAAGCTGTAAATTGTTAATGATTTATCAATAAACAATTTAGAAAAGTAAAATCTGTGTGTTTGTATTCAACCCCACCCCCCCTTCTACAAACTTGTATAGGCCTTCGGGACCAACAAGTGGTATCAGAGCGGATTTGTTTAATCTCATAAACAAGATCTAATCTAAGATATTTCTCTTCCTTGCTATTATCTAAAAATGGCCTCCCACACAAACACAAATTATATAGACAATGGTTCTCTTGCAAAACCCCCTAGATTTTCCAGAGATAACTTCAACTTGTGGAAAAATAGGATGACACTCTTCTTAGAAGGTGTAGACCCTACTATACCTTACTATCTTGAGAACGGCCCACACATCCTTGTAACAATTGATCCTTTAGTTCCAGCCACTGCAACTAGAGCTGCTATTCTAGAAAGGCTGATTCCTAAAGAAATCCATCAGTGGACCGACGAAGATAAGAAGAAAGTGGCTATAGATACAAAAGCCAGATCCATACTATCCATGGCCCTTCCTGACGAAGTCTACCATTCCGTCAAGAACCTGAAATCATCAAAGGCCATGTGGGACACAATATGTGTTCAGTATGAAGGAACGTCTGAAGTCCAGGACTCAAGAAAGATCAACCTGGTAAGACAATACGAAAGCTTCATTTCTGGTAAGAATGAAACTCTCTCTGAAGTTCACCAACGTTTTAATTGCTTAATTATAGATCTGAAAACTGTTGGTAAGGAATATTCTAACTTTGAAGTGCTGACAAAGTTTCTAGAATGTTTACCTGAAAGCTGGGACAATTATTCCATGTGTCTCAAGCTGTCAAAGGATCTTAGATCAATGACCCTTGCTACCTTATATGGTACATTGCTGAATCATGAGCAATCTAGCCATCTTAATAAGAATCTTGTAAAAGATTCCAAAAGCACCTCTGTTGCTTTAATCTCAGAGGAACCTTCTACTCAGCGACCCTCGGTCACTATCACTGAGTTAGAGAGTAACTCTGAAAGGTCATCAGACTCTGACTCTTCAGATGATGATGAATCCTTGGCTCTCCTAACTAAAAAGTTCAGGAGATTCGCCAAGAAGAAAATGTTTAGAAAGAACAAAACTCTTTCCATAGCTGACAAGCCTAAGTCATCAGCTTTTGTTGATAAGGCTACTGCTACTTGTTTCAACTGCGAAAAGACAGGTCATTTCGCTAACGAGTGCAGGTCAAAGAAAATCATGAGACCTTCAGCTTTTACAAAGAAATCCTTTGTTCCAAGGAATAAAGATGACAAATACTCAAAGCTGAAGGAGAAGTATGCAAAGCTGAAAAGCTTTAAAAAGAAAGGAAAAGGCCTGGTGGCTGACTATGATTGGGCTGCTTCGGATGAAGAAGCCTCATCATCTGATTCTGAAGATGATGAAGCAAATCAATGTCTCATGGCCAAGATTGAAGAAGAGGAAGAAAGTTCAGACATTCCCTCCACTTCAACATCTTCCATTCAGATATCACCTTCTTTCTTTACCAATATTGCAAATATTGATGAAGCTGATAGTCTCCGTAAAATCGATCTATTGACTAGAAGTTTATACGAAGCCATGAACGGCAAAGATGTGGTTGAAAACCAAAATCTTGATCTTGCTGAAAAGCTTAAAAACTGCCACCTTCAAATAGAAAAGCTTTCTAAAATTGAAGATGATTTTAAAGATCAAGTCTATTTAAATCAGTTAGTCAAAATCGAACGAGCAGAAGCTATCGCTGCATTAAAAGTTGAACAAGCTACTGTTGAAGGATGGTGTAATTCTTCAACAAAGATCACTGAGATAATTAAGGCTCAGATTCCTCTGAGTGATAAACGTGGTCTGGGTTATAAATATGATACTCCAAAACCAACCACTGAACGTTCAATGCTTAAATTTGGAACGTTCGTATCCTCAGTCGCTGACACTTCATCATCTCAGTGCTCCTCGTCCATTACACCAATCCCTGAGGAAACTCCTACCTCCTCAAAAGGTAAGGAGAAAATGGTTTATTCAAAACCTACCTCTGTCTCTAGAGACAAAGGTAAAGGAATTGTTATTTATCAAAATCCTCAGAAGGGTACCTTAGTACCAAAGCTGAATGCTTCTAAAGCCTCAGTGACCTACCCCTCTGGATCTAGAAAGCTGATCTCTGGATCTATTCAGCGATCTACTCCTAGACTCAGAGTGGATATCCTTGGTAAGAAATCTGAAGAACTGAATGTTCGTCCCATTTCTAAAGCCAATAGTTTACTTGGTGCTGGCACTTCTAATTCAAAATTAAAAGCTCAGCATACAAGTGGTCCTAGAACTACTTTTAGTTATAGGAAATGTTATCACTGTAGACTTACCGATCATATTGCTAGTAAGTGCCCCACAGCCACCAAAGCTGAAAAGATAGCTAAGGTAAAGATTGCCCCCAAGGCAAAGAAGACCAACCCTGGTGAAAATCAGGTCAAGGTGACTCCTACCACTGAGGTTAAGAAATTAACCAAAGTGAAGAAAGACAAAGCTGAATCTTCCAATGCTGCGAAGACCGCTGAACCTTCCATTCCAACTATTTCCACTGACAAACGTGTATACATGGTTAAGTGGGTACCCAAGCAAAACTAATCTTCCTTTGTAAATGCAGGTTAAGAAGGGTATCTGGTATCTCGATAGCGGATGCTCTAGACACATGACTGGAAAGAAAAGCCTGCTCGCTGAATACAAGGAAGAGAAGGGTCCCTCTGTGACTTTCGGTGGAAATGGAAAAGGACATACCCGAGGGTATGGTGTACTTTCAAATAGTACAACCTCCTTCAGAAGAGTCGCATATGTTGAAGGGCTGAAGCATAATCTTCTGAGCATCAGTCAGCTTTGCGACATGGATAACAAAGTGATTTTCACTAAGGAATCCTGCTTTGTCTCTGATAAAAAGGAGAAGATAGCTCTCAGCGGTTATCGTTTGGAAAATGTTTATGTAATAAACATGGACTCAACAACCACTGAGAACTCCTGTTTCTTCTCAAAGGAATCTTCTGATGTCAACTGGCTATGGCACAAGAGGCTCTCACATCTAAATTTCAAGACACTGAATACTCTTTCCTCCAAAGAGTTAGTCACTGGTCTACCTCAACATTCATACGCCAAAGAGTCTTTATGTTCAGCGTGTGAAAAAGGGAAGCATACCAAGGCAAGCTTCAAGTCAAAGCAAGTCTCTTCAGTGTCATCTCCTCTACAACTACTCCATATGGATTTGTTTGGCCCCGTTAACAAACAATCCATCGCTGGAAAGAAATATACGCTGGTCATAGTTGATGAATTCTCTCGCTACACATGGGTAATGTTTCTCCGTTCTAAGAGTGACACCCCTGAAGAACTCATCACCTTTGTTCGGAAGATGGAAACTCTGAACAATATGACTGTTCGCTCAATAAGGAGTGATCATGGAACTGAATTTAAAAACAGTTCTCTTGATTCCTTCCTTGAGAGTAAGGGTATTTCTCACAACTTTTCGTCAGTGAGAACACCGCAACAAAATGGAGTCGCTGAAAGAAGAAATAGAACAATTATTGAAGCTGCACGTTCAATGCTCAGCGATTCTCACCTACCTACTCAGTTTTGGGCAGAAGCTGTCAACACTGCTTGTTTTACGCAAAACAGGTCGCTGATAGTTAAAAGATTCAAAAAGACAGCCTATGAACTTTTTCATGGGAGAAAGCCTTCAATCCGCTTTCTTCACATCTTTGGATGTCAGTGTTTCATACTGAACAACAGAGATGCCCTTGGAAAGTTTGATCCTAAGGCTGATGATGGAATCTTTCTTGGATACTCCTCAGTCTCCAAAGCCTTCAGAGTCTTCAACCGTAGAAGACAAACTGTAGAAGAAACTATTCACGTCACGTTTGACGAATCCCGTTCAGCGAACTCTAAACCAAACGCTGATACTGAAGAACTGAATCAATGGATGTTTTCTCATCTTGGTGATTCAGAAGAAGTTCCCACTCCTCATGCTCATCCAGTAGAAGATGATAGTCCCACTATCATTCCAAACATGCAGAACAGTGAAGCTGAAACATCATGGGTCTCAGCTGTTCCTATAAACACTATACCTGTAGTTGATCCAAATGTCTCAGAAATTCCGTCTATTTCTCAGCAATCAGTGAATGAAGTGACAAATGCAAACATTCCTCTCTTAGCTGATAATCCAGAAGTAGCTGAAGCCTCATCTTCAGTTTTTCCAGTTCAGAATGAGTCAGCGACGAATGCTCCGGCTCAGCGATGGACTGTAAATCACCCAATCGATCAAATTCTTGGTGATCCCAACGCTGGTATTCAGACTCGTAGAAGTGCAGGTAATATTTGTTTATTTGTTAACTTTATTTCTCTAACTGAACCAAAGAAAATAGATGATGCCCTCAGAGATCCAAACTGGGTCAGCGCTATGCAAGAAGAGCTGACTGAATTCGAAAGAAACAAAGATTGGAAACTTGTTCGGAGACCAACTGACAAAACGGTGATAGGCACTAAATGGGTCTATCGAAACAAGTTGGACGAACATGGTACTGTAACTCGCAACAAAGCTCGTCTTGTCGCTCAGGGATACAGACAAGAGGAAGGCATAGATTATGACGAAACTTTTGCTCCAGTAGCAAGACTTGAATCTATTCGTCTTTTCTTAGCATATGCTGTACACAAAAACTTCACTGTACATCAGATGGATGTTAAGTCAGCGTTTCTAAATGGAAAGCTGAATGAAGATGTGTATGTGGAACAACCTCCAGGATTCTCAGATCCTAAGCGTCCAGGTTACGTTTATAAACTGGACAAGGCACTTTATGGCTTAAAGCAAGCTCCTCGTGCATGGTATGATACTCTCTCTACCTATCTCCATATTGAAAAATTTGAGAGAGGAAAGATTGACAAAACTTTATTTTTTAGAAAAGTGAAAGGTCATATCATTTTAGTTCAAATATATGTTGATGACATTATATTTGGTTCTACTAACCCTGAGCTTTGTACTCGTTTCGCTGATAGAATGAAAGATGAGTATAAAATGAGCATGATGGGTGAACTAACATATTTCCTTGGTCTTCAGATTAAGCAAACTGAAAAAGGAACTTTTATAAATCAGGGAAAATATGTTAAAGATATGCTGAAGAAATTCGACTTAACTGAAAGTTCAGCTATGCAAACCCCTATGGCACCACCGCTGACACTTGACAAGGACACAAAGGGTGTTCCTGTCAATGTCACGCTGTACCGTGGGATGATCGGCTCACTATTGTATCTTACAGCTAGCCGACCCGATATTATGTTTGCAACATGTATGTGCGCACGATATCAAGCTGAACCTAAGATATCCCATATGAAAGCTGTAAAGCGAATCTTTCGATATCTTAAGGGTACAGCGAATCTAGGTCTTTGGTATCCCAAAGACTCAGGATTCGATCTAACCGCCTATTCAGACAGTGATTTTGCAGGTTGCAAAATGGATAGGAAAAGAACCACAGGAGGATGTCAGCTCCTGGGTGGAAAGCTGGTAAGTTGGACAAGTAAGAAGCAAAACTCATTGTCCACTTCCACAGCTGAAGCTGAATATGTAGCCGCTGGAAGCTGTTGTTCTCAGGTCTTGTGGATGAGAAATCAGCTACTAGACTATGATCTTCAGCTCTCCAAAATTCCAATCTATTGCGACAGCACTAGTGCCATCGCTATAGCAAACAATCCAGTGCTACACTCAAAGACAAAACACATAGAAATCAGATATCATTTTATCAGAGATCATGTGATGAATGGTGATATAGAACTTCATTTTATCCCAACTGATTATCAGTTAGCTGATTTGTTTACCAAACCTCTTGATGAGACAAGATTCAACTTTCTCATCAGCGAGCTTGGAATGCTGAACTTTGAAGGGTAAAATCTTCAGCGGTTCACATTTGATCAGCGATACGTTTATACACTCTTGTATAACCTTCGGGATAAAATCAACTTGTATAATCCATTTCATCATCTTCTCTCTGAATAAACTTGGTTAAAATGATATCCAGGTATGTTTTCTCTCTCTGACAATCGCATGAAAATGCAAGATTTCAAAATAAATTGCATCGCTGAATATCTCTTCCTTAACTGCGATATTTTGAAAGTTCTTTAAACCTTCACTGATTTTTTCTATTCAGTGCTTCATGTTTTTCAAAAGAGTCCCTGAACTTTCAAAAACTCAGAGACATCCTAAAGAATGTGAAAGGACAGTTGTGACGTCATTGCAACGGATAACACCAGGCACGTTTTCTTTCTGACACACGTTTGCACGTTTCGTTCAAACTTCCAATCAAATGCAAACACGTGTCCGTGTCATGATGAAAACCTTTTCCCGCTCAAGGTTTTCTCTCTCTAAAAATCCCTATATAAACAACTCTTGGTTTATATTTGTCTTTTACGCGAACAATCTTTCTCCGCAAGAAAAGAATCCTCTGTTGCATTTGTGCTCTCAAAAACCTCAAGAACTGTTCATCATCTTCTTCATCAAAACTTCAAGGTTAATATGTTCTTATCTTTTATCAAATGCGTATAACTTGTTTTCGATCTTCTCATTGTTTTAACAAGATCAAACAAAAGAACTTTGTAAAATAAAATCATTTCTTTCATGGTTTTATGAACACAACCATTTCATGGTTGTTCTTCAAGTTTTAAATCTAAATCTTAAACTTGTTCTTCATTCGTATCCAGTTTTCTTTTAGAAACTAGAATACAAGACTTTATGGGTTTTACATTTCATTTCAAAAATCAAGAAAAACCCTAATCTTCATTAAGACATTTTTGTCTGAATGAAATGGACAAGATTCGAAAAATCTTAATGGAAAATTATTTCCACATTGAGATAATTCTTATTTGTTAACATCTTTGGTTGAACTGATAATACAGAGAAATGGCATCTTCAAAAATCAATGTCACCGCTGAGTCCATCTCCACTGACTCTGAGGAAGTGGACATCGTCAAAGCCCCTCAGGTTAAGTTCGAGCTGGATCAACTAGATTGGACCAAGGCCAACAATCTCTCAGCTCTTCTCGAGTTTCCTCCTCGGAAGCAAGTATCACATCTGGACGATGCTGTGAGTTTTCTGAAGAACAGCCCCATCTACACAGCCCTGACCATAACACCTCCTGCCAGTCAGCGGCTCTTATCCCAGTTCTGGTACTCTGCCAGACACACTGAGCTACCCTCTGCCAAAGATGCATCCAAAACCATCGACTGCATACTCAGCGATACTGAGTATGGAACCATCAAGATAACCCCTGCCATAATCCGAAAAGCCCTGAACTTCCCAAATGCCACCAAAGAAAAACCCTTCGTTCCATTCCCTGACCATAAGAAGCATGCTGACAGAGAAGAAATAATTGCTTTTCTCGATGCAATGGGTTACATCTGGGAAACAGGAAGGGACAAGAAGCCTGAGAAGAAGCTGACGCTGATAAAGAAATCCAAGATGCCCAGCGAGATGAACTTCATCTTCGCACATCTGATCAGCTGCATGACAGCGAAGTCCGGCTCTTCTGATCAAGCCGCCCAACCTCAGCAGTCCATGGGATACGCACTGCTGAAAGGTCTAAACATTGACTGGGCCTCCATTATTTATGATGATCTGATTCAACGTGTCGATTCTGCCGCTGACAGAGCAGCATGGGTTCCTTACCCACGATTCATCAGCGCCATCTTTCAATATGGCCTAAAGGACATCTATCCTGAAGAGGGTGATCTGAAACTTTCTCAGATTGGCTCTAAAGTTCTCGACTTCAAGCCTGTCGCCAATGAGGTACGTCTCTCTACTCTTCTCACTCTTCTAAATTCTCCGCTTTCTGTGGCTCCTTCAGCGACAATTCCCATCGCTGATACCCCGACCACAAAATCCTCTCCTTCTAAGAAAAGGAAACCCTCTCACACCCAACTTGATTCCAAAAGGATCATGAAAACCAAGGAGCAACCCCAGCAATTCCATGCTGAAGACTCCTCAGCTCATTCTGAAGAGCTGAAGGAAAGTTCCGTGGTACGCTCTGCCACACCCGTGCAAGCCATCCCTCCAATCCAGACTTCAGCGTCTCTAAACGCTGAGGTTAGAAACTTGGAAACTACCCAACCTCCCTCAGTCTCTCAAAAGACTGATGAAGTGATTGTCAGCGATTCCAATGCTGAACTAAGAACCCGAACCCCAATCTTATCCTTCGCTCCTCCCTCCACTTCTTTGGACACTCCTCCAGCTAACACTGGAGATGCCATCATTCCAGAGGCCACCGCTGATGCTTCTCAACAAATGATGAAGAAAGGACCTGCAGAGATCACCATACATCACCGTACTTTCGAAGAGGATATGGAACATTATTCAGGAACTTGCAACTTTGACGAGTTCATCAATCCTGCTGCAGGTACAAATCCCACCTTAAACACTGTAACTATACATGAAACTTCTGAGCTTTCCTTTGTTCACAAGTACTTATATATTACAGGTCCTAATTTGGGAGACATCAACGCTTCTCTGAAGTCCGTGGAAACAAAGTTGACCAGTCTCACCACCACACTTTCCAACAACTCAACAGCTGTAACAAACGCTGGAGAGAATTTGACAAAGCTGACCAGCCCTCAGCCTCTGGCGCTGAGAAAAGCAAAGGCAAAGGCCTCGCTGAATTTGAAAATCTGGCGATCTTGCTTGAAAAGCCAGTTTGTCAGGTACACTAAACTTTACTTATATTCCTTCCCTGAACATCTCATACACAATCAGTTCTCTACTCAATAACCTCTCTACGCATCCACAATATTTTTCTATCTTTTCTACCCATGTTCTTCTACCCAGTTCTTATTTATAAGATCGCTGCGTTTCAGCTAGTCCTCTCCCCTGTTTGAGGATGTCGCTGAAGGCTCTACTATTGCGACTTCACAAATAATTCCAGCTGCCGCTGAAGAAATAATCCCAGTCTTGGATTTAATCTCTGAGACTGATGAACCAGAAGAACAACCTCTATCGCACAGAAACAGACCTTCCTCAGCTCCTCAAAAGCTGAGTGAAGAGGATCAAAAGAGAAGAGAAGAAATGATAAAGCGATTCGAGGATCAGCGAATCATTCTAAGGCGTGATCAACTGCCTTCAGTTCCTCCTAAGTTCAGAATTTCAAAAGCTGAATACCAGGAACACCTCAGAGCTGAACGCCTCATTGCTGAAAGGAAGGAAGCTGAAGAGAAAGACAGAGAATACGCCATCAAGCTCACTCAAGAATCTTTCAAAGACCCCAAGCTGAAGCGTGTTCCCATTCAAATCCAACGAAAGCTGTGGGAAGAAGCCCAGAAGATCGTGGAAAAGAAAACTGAAGTTTCTCAGACCACCCTGATCTGGTGTAAAGAGAAAATTCACTTCAGATATCGTCCAGCGAAGATCAACAAGGTATTCATCTATGGAAGAACCTCTATCGGAGTACCTATTGTTGACATCAAACTGTTCAGAGAAGATGGCAAATCTGAAACCTTTCGCGCTGACACTGTAAAAAGGTATGGTCTCTCTGAATGGCTGGAGATGAGGTTAGCTATCCAATCGTCACAATCTAAGTACAAGGATCATTTCGAAAAGCTGATAAACAGACAGATCGACTTGATATCTTCTTGTGTAGACATTCCTCCTGATCCTGATCTATCTGCCCTTGACATCTCTTTGCCACCATGTGAACTTTTCGTCCCTGGTAAAGTCATCAGTAATCCTTATGGAATATTCTTTCTTGACTACGACGGACGTAAATGCTTTCAACGGATCGTTGAGCTTCCAATCACTCCAATCGAACAGCTCAGAGATCTCATCTACTGGTGTGACTTCAGAAAGGACATTCAGGCACGACACCTAAAACCCTTGATCTTTCAAGAAGCGCTGAACAAAAGAAAACAAGGTGTAACGGTTCCTGACTGGATGATCCCCACTGAAAAGACGACCCTTGATGAACTTCTCATTAAGGAAGAACCTTTTGAAAACTGATATAATCTCTTTTTTCTCTATTGTATCAGTTATCCTTCTGTACTTGTAATTTATTTCGCTTGTACTTGTAATCTTTCTGTTCTTCATTGTAACTTGATTCAAAGATTTAAAGAAAGATTTTAGCGAACGTACTTTACTCCATCAGTACAGAAAAGATCCCAGAAAACAGTAAAAGGGACAAATATTTTATGAGTTCTTTTTATCCTTATGTTTTCATTAAATAGCAATTTTCTTTGTTGCTATGTCATAATCAAATAGGGGGAGATTGTTGATCCAAACCCTCAGTGATTTGATAATGACCCTCTCTTATACTTAGTGAAAATTGTAAGTAAACAATATGTATCAGAGTTTCACTATCGCTGATAAGTACTAAGATCTTACAGTACCGCTGATAGGAACTCTCGCTCTTTAAATTAAACATTCAGCGAACACTGTTCACCATTAATGCTCTGAGTCTGTTCAGTCATTATGGTGATCGCTGATAAGTTAGTTGTTTACTTATGATCCCTGAAGACAAGTTTCACGTCAACAAAGGTTCTACGCTGAAGTCGAAGATCAAGCTCAAGAACCAGCGACAAGTCTCCTAATGAACTGATGCGGATCAGCGAAGACTCAGATTTGTCCACTCAACGTGAAGTATCAAGTACAAGACTTCAGCTATCGCTGAACTTTATCATCTGCTGAATAGTAAATGATAATCGCTGAATCAACGAAAGCTGATCATGAAGTCATCCGTACAAAGTACTTTTGTCTTAACCACCCTTGCACGCCACCGTACGAAATGTCAGAAAAGAACCTCCGAATATCTGAGATCGTACAACCACTCTGATATTACATTGTTCATCCTTACGGCTACTAAGGTTGTCAACCAAGGTCAATGACATGCAACCAACCAGCTGATGACACGTGTAAAGTGTATACTGACTTGCATTAAATGCATGCAGTATATAAAGAGATGAACTCACTTCTTTTGAAGTAACTTGCTAACTCTGGACAAGTTCAAATCTCTCTCAAGATAGGATTTTATTAGTAATCTCCTTATCTTTCTTAGTGCAAGAAATCTTAGTGTTCCAACTTGTTTAGATTTAGGTTTATCCTTAATCTTGTTTCCGCAACAAGCTGTAAATTGTTAATGATTTATCAATAAACAATTTAGAAAAGTAAAATCTGTGTGTTTGTATTCAACCCCCCCCCCCCCCCCCCTTCTACAAACTTGTATAGGCCTTCGGGACCAACAATAGAGAAAGGAGAGATCTAAGTGTTTAGTGATTTTAGAAGAAGAATGGTTGAGATTGAGAAGGGGTAGAGGAGGGATGCAGTATAAGGGAAGACAAAATAGTGTACCTGACAAGTTGGCTTTATCATGAGGATTGCCAAGTTGCCATCAGCGGTGAGTCCCTTGTGTTTTTCTGTTGACTTTATTTTTTATGTTGTATTCAAGATTACTTGCTTAAATTATAAAAGCCTAAATTGTATTTGCTTAAATTGTAAAAGCTCAAATTGTATTTGTAGGCTTTAGTGGCTAATGGGCTTAGGCCTTAAAACCTAAGTATTTAATGTGTTGTTTGTTAGAGTTTTAGGTTAAGCCTCTAAGTCTCCTAGCCTCCATTTTACATTCATACGTAATAGAGAGAGAGAGAGAGAGAGAGAGAGAGCTTCAATTTAAGTGAGAGTGTTCTTAATTCCTATCTTGTAAACTCCTCTTTATCAGTCAATACAAAGATTATTGCTTTTATTATTGTTACTTGTTGTATCTGGGATCCAACAATTGGTATCAGAGCCAAACAGATTAGAATTTGTGCTTCAATCCATTGATTTTTATCAATTTTTGAGAGATTATTTGTAATAACCAGGTATTTTTATCCAAATTAAAATCGAAATTTTATAAGTCTTTATTTTTAGTATTTTATGGAGTTAAGAAATTAAGGAATAAGTTTTATTGTATAATAGAAGCTTAGGGGTGTGTTTTATCAAGTGAAACAAGTTTAGGGTTGTTGGGTATTTTACCCAAACCTTTTTAGCCAAACCGACTCAGTATCCTAAATAGAGGAAATATCTCAAATTGAAACAGTAAAGCAGAACCCAAAATAGTGTGTGTGTGTGTGTGTGTGTGTGTGTGTGTGAAATTGTTCACGACAGAGAGAAAAAGAGAGAGAAGAAGAACCGTAGGAGAGAAGAAGAAGATTAAAGATTCTCAGCTGGGATTTTGTTTGGTGCAGGAAATCAAAGAGGTAATTTTCTTATTCAAACTCTCTTTTATGAGAATTAAGTTTCATATGAATTTTGAAGTGGGTTTAGGTAATTTTAGATGAATTGGTGAATTTTAGTTACAATCTAGGGTGTTAAATGGAGTTTAGAACGTTTCTGTGCAAATCTGGGTAAAAGATGGATTCTTGATTTTGAACTGAACTTTCTGGAAAAATGACGATGAACAGTGTTTTTGCGAAAAGTAGGAATTCGCAAGCCTTGGTTGCGAAAAGTCCACTTTTCGCAGGTAGCTAAAACGCATAGTTAAGTTTTCGTATCTGTTGGTTACGAAAAGTAGGGAACTCGCAACTGTGGTTTGCGAGAAGTGAGGTTTTCGTATCTGTTGGTTGCGAAAAGTAAGGAACTCGCAACTGTGGGTTGCGAAAAGTTAGGTTTTCGTAATAGTGGGTTGCGAAAAGTGTGAATTACCTGTTTACGTGTTAAAGAGTATGTATACTTTAATTTGTTTCAGATACTAAGGATCAGGGTTAAAAGATAATCTGTTTTGAGGAAAGTTTGAAGGACCTTTGCTAAAAAGATCAGGTGAGTTTTACTTTAAAAAGTAGTTTACTGGAATGCTTTATGTGAATAACGAATGTTTGATAAAAGGTATGAATATGTCATACGTAGGTGATTATAATATATTGAGATATTATAATTACGTGAGTATTATATGAAAATATAATACGTGGCCGGGCTTTGGACCGGTGTGTTAAAATTGGCTCGCAACCAATTGATATTGGCCATTGGTGGAGGGATAAGGTGGAATGAGATAGGTATGATGCATAAATCTTAGTTGGTATTAATTTACGTGTGATGTATGTGTATTTATATAAAGAGTGTTTTATATAAATGAATTTTTAATGATTTACAAATGTCAGGGATTTACTCACTAGACCCTTAGGTCTAACCCTCATTTTCTGTTTTAAAAATTTTGTATTCCAGGTGATGGTTCCAGTAAGAACAAGTAAATAGAATACTTGTTGGCTAGCTTTTGAGAAGATGATCACTATGATGCTATGGATGCTTTTGTATTTATAATTTTTGTTATTACTATGTAACTTAGAGTGGATCAAGTTGTAATGAATTTTCTTATGCTCAGACTTTAGTGGGAAAAAATGTGAAATATGAAGTACTTTGTTGTAAATATGTTATGGATTATATGTTATATGTATATTTTGGAATCGGGTTGTTACATTATTGTGTTTTTGTGCAAAGTTGAGAGTTCTTCAAGTTCTTCATCTTTTTGGTTGGTTTTGGCAATTAGAGTTCTTCTACTGGTTTAGAATCGATCAAGGGTTGTTAGTAGATAATACATGAGTGTTTTATTCCGCAAAATCACTAGGTTTGTAGCTCAGTTTGTGCATTTACTCAATTTTCGGAGTTTTAAACTTTTATTTTTCTGCACTATGTTTTGTTTCGGAAAACCAGTTTCTGTTGGTTTTTGGACAAAACTCGAAGAATTAAAGTTGTCCAGAATATCCTCGTGCACCTACCTACCAAATTTCAGCTCGATCCGATAAGATTTGAAAATTTGACTCAAGTGCACAAATTCTATTTCTCACGAAGTATCTGTTAACGATCCGACTTTTTTTTTCAAGTAACAATATGTCAAGACTAACATTTAGTGTTGATGCTGATTCTCATTATTATTCTAAACTCAGTACTAATTTTCGCAAGATAATTCCTAATCTTGATAAACAATTGGAGGAAATGAACAAAAGCAGTCTGATTGATTCAGAAAAGATTGCTAAGCTTGAAGAATCAGGTACACTCTTAACCTGTGAAAATCTCGATCTTAAGAGAAAACTTTGTGAGTCTGAAAAGATTTTTGAAGAAGAGAAGAAAAGACTTGAACTTAAATGTTTAAATTTTTCTAATCTAATTTCTAATTTTGAAAAGCTTGTAATTTGTGAAAAAGAGAACTTTGAAAATGAAAGAAAATCTTTTGAAACAAGGTTTGTTAAGCTTTCTAACAAATTATCTGATTTAGAAAAGACTCTTGAAAAGGAGAGGAAAGAGCATGATTTTGAAAGAAAAGAGTCGGAAAAGTTGAGGGTTGAAGGATTTCAAACAAAGTGTTTGAAAGATGATTTTGAGAAAGAAAGAAAGGTTTTTAAAGCTGAAATGTCCAAATTGACAAAAAGATTTTCTCTTTTGTCAACTAAGGTCATGTTGGAGAAGAGGTATAAATCTGATCTTCAAAAGATGTTTGATGTGAATTTAAAAGAAAAGTATGTTTTAGCTAAAAGGCTTAAGGACTTTGACTTAGCAAACTCTTGTGCTGATAATACAGATAAACTTGTTTTCAAAAGAGTGAAAATGGTTTGGAAAGTCAAAAGCTCTACTCCTGTCAAAAATGCCCTAAAGCCATTTGTTTCTGATAAGCATTCATCTCTTCATTCTCATAACCGTAAATGCTTTGATCTTATGTTTAAATTAAAGAACCATTTTTCTAGATCAAACTGTGTTCAAAATGGGTCATTTCAAAAGAAAATTCCAAAGACCCAAAGTGAGAAAAGTCACAGGAAGGAGCCTAGCAAACCAGCTATACTTGGCAAACTAGAGGACCTTAAGGCAGCTCCAAATCGTAACAACATAGGACCCATTTGGAAATGGGTACCAAAATATCTTTAATCTGTCTTGCAGGTACCTGGACTCCTTAATACATCTGTTAAGGACTCAGGCTTCAAAGTTCAATATGACTCTTAAAACACTCAGTTTAAGATTCATACTTTAGTTGTTTTTTATTTATGTGCACAACAGTACAAAACTCAATCTTAAATCAGATTTAATAACAGCATGCTGACAGATTTGCGATGCTGTAGTAAATTGATCATAGCTCACTGATCAAGACACCAACTGATGCAATTCAAAAGGCCCTGGATTTAAAACACATTGGTGAACAGCTTTCGTGTTTTGAGATTTCAGAGATTCGAAATTTAGATGGGTCATATGCATCGTTGAAATAGACAACAGTGTGCTGATACAAAGTTGTTGGACAGATCTGCGCGACTGTGGTAAATCAACCATATATTTTTCGTACAAGCTCGAAAATAGGTGATTCAAGATGAACTAAACAAATAACAAACAAATTAAAATTGTTAGTGTTTTGAGTTTTTGCAAACTCCAGAGCTATAATGGTCTAAATCAGTGTCAACGTTAGTGTAACATTTATGTTAAGCTGTTGCCAAGCCGCGACCAAACCTCTGCTGGCCGCGACCAACCTCTGCCGGCGCGACCAAACCTCTGCCGGCCGTGACCAAACCTCTGCCGAGCCGCGACCAGACCGACCAGACCGCTGTCATGCCTTGCCAAGCTTTTCCAAGGCTTGCCAAACCTCTGTCGAGCCTTTGTCAAGCGTCTGTCAAGCCGTGATCATTCTTTGTCGACCACTCAGACCAACTTCTGGCGACAACATAAGATTTGGCTCAACCTTTGCGACCACCCTCTGTGGTACTGTTCACCACAGAGCCTCTGTGAAATCTCACAGAGCCTCTGTGGGCGGAACCTCTGTGACTGAACCTCAGAGCCCGTAGCCCAACTTCTTAGTACTTGCTGTCATCTTTGCGCACCTGTCGTATTTTCAACAGAACTCCCTCCTCGAAGCTCCAAATTTAATGAGTCCAGATGCGTTGGATTCCTAAGACAAAGATGAACAATGTTCGTGTTTTGAGATTGGTCTGAATCAGTGTTATTCTTGGTCAGAATCTCTGCTAAAGTCAGTATACATCTGCTGGACAGAAAGTTGTGTTTCACTAAAATCATCATCAGCGCTCTGTGGAGTTTTCAGAGACTCAAAAGATCAGAAGCCGTCTTGAAGATCAAAGTTCATGCAGATCATAAAGAAGACCTCTGTCAGCACTTGATCAACCTCTGTCGACACGAGATCAGCCTCTGTCGACACGAGATCAGCCTCTATCGGCACTGCGATCAACCTCTGTCGCACCCTCTGCCAGTACCTCAGATATGTTCAATTCAGAGTTTTTACTGGTATTTCTAAACTATGACCCCCTGCATTTTTTTTAATTTGAATTATTAGTGCTTTTGGATATTCCTAACAAATGAGGAATCATCAAAGATGATTACCAACACCTTTTGATTTTTACAGGATATCTGATTTCAAAGTGAGCTTAAATGAGATTTAATGCTCAATTTGAGGGGTAGAATGTCAATCTAATCATGCTAAATGCAAAGGTAAAATCTCTGAATTTTAAACCTTCATCATTTAAAAGAAGAACAACTTTAGAATGATTCAAATCTTTCAAATGTTCAAACAACTTCCATGTGCTCAAATGTATTTCATGCTTTAGAAGTTGATTTTAAATGGTTTTGTGCATAACAAAGAACCGTGGTAGTTTATTCTGAAAAACTTACTCGTGTTTGTTTTTCCCATATATAAATTCCAAAATTGCCATGTGTTACATTTTTGTTGAAACAGTTATTTCCACGTCTCATATATTCGTTGAATTTTTTGGTGGAAATACACTCGTTTGGATTCTCGTTTGATTTCAATGAACGTCATTTCATTTCAATGATTCAATTCTTATTCAGACTAATAATTGTGACTTGTTCTTTATAATTAAACTTTTTAATCATTGATTGATTTCTTGAAAACACTTGTGTTTACTGAGTCAATCCGTTTAGTGTTTGAATTTGTTCATTGAAACTCCATATCAAATGATAGTGACTTCTGATCATCTCAGATCAGGACTCGTTCTTAAAAGCTTGACTTCTAAACATTTCAGTTTAAAACTCGTATTTAAATGTGTACTTCACTGTTTTTGAAATTGTTCCATTCAATGCATGAAAGGAGTGTTAGGACTTATATCGTTTCATTGGTCTATCCAGAACCGGAAGGACCTACCCAAGAAACACATCCCTTATAGACATCAGTGAGGGGTCTAGACTGATAGATGAGTTTGGAGGGAAGAATATGGTGAAGATGTGACAGGACTTAAAAGAATAAATTGGTCCTTACCAAATCGAGTCAGTTATCCGGGTAACCACACAATCTATTCATTCTCGCTCTTTGGAGATGAATATTGAAACAGACATGGACCCAATGTCGATAACTCGTGTCACCCCACCCAGCCACTCAAGTATCTCACAAAATATGCTTGTTTCATATATTCACGGAGGTTTAGCACATAATCTATCTATTCCTTACTTGAAGGTTTCAGATATTGAAAAAGGAAGACATCATCTCCGGTCTCCGAACTTCATATTCAATGCACTGTGTCTATTGATTGATAATCTGATGTCCAGATTACATCAATGCTTTTGAGCCCTATACATATCATATACATTTTCTTCCACACAATATCACGGATCTTTGTGATTCCCATGCATATCTATGTGATATTGCCAGAACAGTTTGAGAAGTTTAATTTTTATAATTTTACTTCTATGATAACTGAAAGTCCTATCAGAGCTTCATACTTGTCAACTCTGGACATAGGCGACACAATTATTTTAATTGTTGTGATAACAGTTGCTATGTGCTTTTGTGTTAGATGATTACCCCTGGTTACTTATTCTTTAATGCAGATTCTCATGAACAGAATGTGTTCGCTACTCTTCATCTCCTAGTTGTTTATCTACCAACAGTTATTACTCAAACTGGTTATACAAGCTTCCGCACATCAAATCGTTCTCTGATTGTTTGAGTTCAATCTTTGGGAGACAACCGAGATCAAAAAGGTAAAGCAACAGTCAAGGGGGAGTATGCAACGATCAAGGGGGAGTTAAAGAAGAAATTGGAGCAACTGACTTTGTGGAAGATCGGGCTATTTTTAATCTTGGATACAAAGGGGGAGATTGTTGACTTTATTTTTTATGTTGTATTCAAGATTACTTGCTTAAATTATAAAAGCCCAAATTGTATTTGTTTAAATTGTAAAATCCCAAATTGTATTTGTAGGCTTTAGTGGCTAATGGGCTTAGGCCTTAAAACCTAAGTATTTAATGTGTTGTTTGTTAGAGTTTTAGGTTAAGCCTCTAAGTCTCCTAGCCTCCATTTTACATTCATACGTAATAGAGAGAGAGAGCTTCAATTTAAGTGAGAGTGTTCTTAATTCCTATCTTGTAAACTCCTCTTTATCAGTAAATGCAAAGATTATCGCTATTATTATTGTTACTTATTGTATCTGGGATCCAACATTTTCTTTTGAGGCTTTCTTTGCAGGAGCTTTGCCTTGGTCCCCTCCCCTGGTTCATTTATTGAAACCCCTTTCAAAGTTGGGGCTTTTATAACTTCAGGAAGAAAGAAGAAATCATCTTCATCATCATCATCATCCATTGGAGAAGGTTTCGATGATGGTTCTTCATCTTCGATGTGAGCCTCTTCTTCTTCCTCTTCCTCATCAGAGAGAACCTGAACGGAGTTATTAGCGATTTGATGAGGAGAGTCTTGGCGTTGCTCCCCCTCAGAACGAGAGGGACTTTCAGCGGTTCCCTCAGGATTATCACCTTCCTAAGGGTCTGATTCTTTGTTTTCTTCCTACCCCACAACATTGTGGGGAAGGTCTTTAGTCTTCTCCCCCTCTTCCACTGAATGGATAGGAGAGGCAGCAGCAGCAGTAGTAGCAATGTGAACTCCAGGGTCCCTGTCTTCTAGGACAGGGTGCCCTAAAGTTGTCTTCTCAACCTCTGTCATTCTGTCTTCTAGGCCAGAGATAGCAGGGGTTGATTGAATGATGAACTCGACAGCCATGTCTAACTTCTCCCGGTCATCCTGAGAGAAATGAGATAGAGGGACAGTGGGATCTTGGTGAGCATGGAATTGTTATCAGCGACTTCTTTTGAGAGGCTGTTCACCTGACCTTTCAGAACAGTAAAGTCTGTCTTCAAGGTTCTAACCTCGCTGCTGAGGCTAGTAAAGGTCGTGCAGAGATCATCGACCGTCTTTTGGAGGGCGGAGAAGTTGGTGTTGACAGCGGTTTCTAGAGAACTGACTCCCCCTTCCAGTGAGGAAATGTCATGTTAGGACATTATTGTATTCAAGATTTACTGTGATGTCATTATATGTGTAAAGTCAATGTGTTAGAAAGTCAACATTGCTTATGCCTTTATACTTTGTAAGCTTTAGGTATAAATAGGTTTATCATGTTCTTGTTTAGAAGTTGGTTGTCATAAGCTTGTAACTCTTGAATATGAATGACAATGGCTCTCTCTCTCTAGATTCTCTTACACTCTAATTGTTTACACTAGATTTGGGATTAACATTTGGTATTAGAGCACAGACAGAGATTTCAGACAGATTCATGAAGAATTTTTGAAGATTTCTTGATTTTGGAAGAGTTCGCATCACTGTTCATATAGTTTTTTCGAAATTTCTCAATTTTGGTCAATTTGGATTGGATTTTGTGACTATAGCCCGCGATTCAGCATCTTAAACACATTTGATTCAGGGAATTTCACCTAATTCTGTCCAGATCAAGAGAACTTGAGGATTTTTGCATAATTTTGTTCAAAAGTTATCAGTTCTGTATTTGGATCGAAAGTCATTGAATTTTACGTTTTTAGAAGTTTTGATCAACCACAAAGTTGTTCAAAATTGAATTTCGAGCAACCCTGCAAAAGTTCAATTCAAAATTCGAAAAATCGAGCAAGTTATGGCAGATTAAAGTTTTCTGGTTCGACTTTTCGCAAGATCTGAAGAACTCGCATCATTCATCTACTGTTCGCAAGCTTCAAGAGGTTTTCGCATCATCTTGATAAGAACAGTTTATTGTTCTTATCCTCTTGATAAGAGAAGTTTATTGTTCTTATCCTCTTGATAAGGGAAGTTTATTGTTCGCATCAGCTTGATAAGAGAAGTTTATTGTTCGCATCAGCTTGATAAGAGAAGTTTATTGTTCGCATTAGCTTGATAAGAAAAGTTTATTGTTCGCATCAGCTTGTTGCGAAAAGTTCACAGGACACAGTGTGTTGCGAAAAGTTTGTCAAGACAAGAATTTGTTCAAGTTGGATAAGAAAACTTTTTCTGAAAAAGTTTTCCAAGTGTATATCATACACTTTTTCTGTCTGAATCTTTGAAAGATCTATAATCTAGTGTGGAAAGATGCCTACTACTGATGAGAGAGGGAATGTTAGATACACAAGAAGAGATACGGCAATTTTATACGTGCCTGAAATTCCAATTCTCGAAGCAGAACGAGAAAATCTGAGAATTGAGAATTCATCTCCGAAAGAGAAAGTTTCTAGTCTTGAAAGAGAGATACAAGAGCTAAAAGGAGTTCAAGCTGAAAAAGACAAAGTTGCTAAGAAACTTGTTTTTGACGACACTGATTTTCAGGACAAGAAAATATGTTTGGAAAAATCTTTTGAAACTGAAAGAAAATCTTTCAAAGAAAAATCATTTGAATTTTCAAAAAGGATTTCTGATTTGGAAAGTGAAAACACTGTCTTAAAAAGAAAATTTTCTGAATTCGCATATGAGTTTACAAATAAAAAAAAATAGAAAAGATTTGTGTACAAAAGTTATCAAATTTTTCTAAGAAATCTTTTGATGAAAAGAAAGAGATTAAACTGAAATGTATAAAACTTTCAAAACAAGTCTCTGATTTTGAAAAAATGCTATTTCTTGAAAAAGAAAAACTTGAGAAAGAAAGGGTGGAATTTAATAAAGAAATAAAATCTTTTGAGACAAAAAGTGTTGAGTTTTTCATGAAGTTATCTGATTTTGAAAATGTCTTAAAGAATGAAAGAAAAGAATTTGCTGAAAAAGACAAGCTTTTTGAGAAGGAAAAGAACAGTCTTCAAAGTTCTGAGCTTTCAGTGAAAATTTCTGACTTAGAAAAGATTTTGGAGAATGAGAGAAAAGTTTTTGCGGAAAAGAAAGATCTCTTTGAAAAAGAAAATAACAGTCTTAAAAAGAAAAATATGGAAATTTTCAAAGAGATAACTGATAAAAGAAAATTTTTGGAAAAAGATTTTGAATCAGAACGAAAATATTTTGAAGATGCGATTCTAAATCTTACAAAAAGATAATTTGGTTTATCAACAGAAATTATGAAGGATCAAATGATAAAATCTGATCTACAAAAAAATATGATCTAATTTTTAAGGAGAAAAATGTTTTGATCAACAAAGTTAAAGAACTTGAAGGCATCATTTTTAAAATTGATGCTTCAAAGCAGGTCATTCCTGACACCATCATTCAGACTCCATTTGTTGATTCAAATGATTTTGAATGCTTTTTTAAAACTGCTTCAAGTTCAATTTTTAAAAACATTTCTTCGAAACCATTTAATAGATCAAATGATTTCTCAAAAGATCAGATTCGGTATTCTAATCTCTTCTATAATTCTCTGTTTGATAAATCAGATGATAATCCAAATGTGCCTAAAGCTAATACCTCTTCCAAGTCTAAATAGACTCCAGTCTTGAAGATAGTGAAGATGGAATGGAGAGTCAAAGGCACAACTCCGAAGAAAGATGTTCCAAAATCATCTGCATCCACATCAAATGCAAAGAGGAACAATACTCCGAAAGGTAAGTCTTCTGTTAAACCTAATCTTGTTTACTCTGCAAATCATCTGATTAGGTTGGCACACAAGCAAATTTGTTGTTCTTACTGTGGATCAAATGATTTTGTACAAAAAGATTTTGTTCCTTATTGGTACGGTACTTACCGAATTTCTTCAAAGAGAATTGCACCTAACAATCCAGGACCCAAGTTCCGTTGGGTACCAAAATCTACTTAATCTATTTTGTAGGTTCATCATGTGTAGTATTGATTGTGCAATGTATACCACACACATGACTGGAAAATAGAAAGGAAGTTGTGCAGATTTTTCAAGAAGAGTACTTGTACTTTTAAGGGGGACTATAAGAGCTTTGGCTTCTAAACATCTCAATTTACAACCCATTCTACAACAATAAATGGCTTCTAAATAATTCAGTTCAGAACCCGTACTTCAATGATTTTGACTTCTGATCATATCAGATCAGGACTCGTTCTTCAACGACTATGACTTCTGAATTTATCTTTAATCCTAGTAATTCAGAACTCGTTTTCATGATTAAGGATATTTTGATCCAAGTCTTGTTATTTGTGCAGATTTTGTCAAAATAAAGATCTTTTGCACATGTTAAGGGGGAGCTTATAAGAATTTAAATCATTGTATAATGATTTGAGGGGGAGCTCAAACATTTCTTATTGTAAGTATCTTATGATCTTAATCTCTGATTGTTTGAAAGAAGAACGACTTTCAAGCATGAAAAATGTTTTTTCTTAAATGTTCAAACCACTTCTCTATTCTCAAACAGATTTTATGAATTTAGAAGTGTGTTTTTAAATGTTTTTCATGGAGATCTCAGATTAGTGTAACATCATTTCTGACCGTGTGTTTCCAATGATTAATACTCGTGTATTATCTTTTCTATACTTTCAAGTATTCCTACACACCGGTTCAACTTCTTATTGACTTTGTTATTACCATGTCTCAAAAAGAAACAACTTTTCGATGGTAATACTCCCATTTGTATTTCAACTTTGTTGAGCATCATACATTTTTTCAGCATAAAACTTAAACGTTTCATTCAAAGATTGTTTATATTTGTTCATATAAACAAATTTCAATTCTTTGATACCCTATCCTTTTAAGATTATCATTCATGATTATCTTTCATATTTGATCTGATTGATACATTGTCAGATTCTCAAACAAGTCTTTCGAATTCATTTCATTATCCTTGTTTTGAGAAATTCTTCATCGTTCAAATGCTCAAATACTGAGGAGCATACATTCTGATGACAATGTCATTCAAATGCTGAGATTTATTTGATCAAACTAAATTGTTGAACACCATAAAATTTTAGGACAAAATTTCATGGGATCAGTGTGTGAGATTATGAAACTTCTATGGATTCACGTTAACCAGTGTTTCCTACCCAAGAAGTTATCCTTGAGTGATTGAGGGGTGAGGGGTCTACATCAAAGAGTGGGGGAGATAACTCATCCGGTTGAGTAATCTCATTGTGCTGAGGTAAAATGTAAATGAGAGTTTGGGTAGAAGTGAGCAAATTAAAAACAGAAAGAGGGTGTGAGAACAGAGTTAAACGAATAAGAGAACTCTGCATCAACCATTTTCTGAGCCGGGAAGCCACATTACTGATTGGTTCACATTATTTGGTGACCATCATTGAAACAGGCAGTTAGCCCATGCCAACTCTTGTATTTAACCCCACCTGCTACTCATTTCTTTCTCAACATAGAAATGTTTCATTTTTCTTGGGGACGCAACATATAATCTATCTAATCTTCATTCGGAAGGTTTGGATATTGAAAAAAAAGGAAGTTTTCCCCACCTTCGCACTTCGATCATGCACATTGAGTCCGTGGAAAATTGTTGTTGTCTCAACAGTTTACATGCTTTGAGCCTATATAATCAAGCATAAGTTGCTTCAACTCTTTCTACACATGCACATACACACAAGGAATATGTTTTCTTGTCATAACATTCATAGAAATTCCTTTGCGTTTTCGATGATTGAATGGAAGCCCTGGGGGTGAACATCAAAAAGCTTCTTTCCAAAGTACATCCGTTGTACTAAGTGGCTACGTGCTACTTACAAGCATTTGAACTGATTCATTTGTTGTTTTAGGGTTACCACATTCATTCTATCTGAATTTGAAAAGATTCGGATATACATATTTTGGAATTGACGTATACATCATATCAAAAGGAGGAGAATGTTGCTTGAGGTATTCAAAGACCGTGCTGAATTTGATAATAGTTTTGATGATCATGATGCTCACAATCATCCAAAAGGGGGAGAAATTGTATACTGACGAACAGGGGGAGAAATAATACCCAAAAGAAAAGGAAGATTTATCAATGAAAGATTAAGGGGGAGAAATGATGTGTCAAAGTTAAGAAGACATTCCGAGGTGTTTCGAGAAAGTTCGTTATTCAAAGACAATTCAAGATCTAAGTGATGAAGATACAGAAGTTCAATCCTTTTAAAGTTTTCGCATAAGGAAAATTTCCGCATCAAAGGTCAACATGAACAGTAACCATCAAAGTTTTCGCATTGTGAAGGATCAGAAAAGTTTTGTTCTCGCATGAAGTTGGTTGCGAGAAGTGATGTTTTCGCATGATGTTGGATGCGAATAGAGAAGTGTTCGCATGAAGAAGGTTGCGAATAGTTTTGTGTTCGCATGCTAAGGATGCAAGAAGTGAGGTTTTCGCATAGTGTTGAATGCGAGAAGTGTAGTTTCCGCATGCAGTTGGATGCGAAAAGTTCCTTCACTTATTCAGTTGGATGCGAAACGTTTTTGTGATTTGCTGTTCGATGCGAAAAGTTTAAAGCTTCATTGTTCGTTAAAGCTGCAAAGATCTGATTTTCTTGTTCAAGACTTGATGATAAACTTGATGAAGTTTTTGTTCAAAAAGATTGACTTTACAAAGGGTAAAATGAAGATTATTCTGTATTTGAAGATGGTCTGAGCTTCAATGATTAAAGTGGTCAAAGTTAAATTTTTTTAAGATAAAGCGATGAAGATTGCTGTTATATTTTTGTTAAATCTTGAATCCAAAGGGGGAGAATGTTAGGACATTATTGTATTCAAGATTTATTGTTATATCATTATATGTGTAAAGTCAATGTCTTAGAAAGTCAACATTGCTTATGCCTTTATACTTTGTAAGCTTTAGGTATAAATAGGCTTATCATGTTCTTGTTTAGAAGTTGGTTGTCATAAGCTTGTAACTCTTGAATATGAATGACAATGGCTATCTCTCTCTAGATTCTCTTACACTCTGATTGTTTACACTAGATTTGGGATTAACATGTCAACCGATGTTGCCTTAGCTGCAAGGGAGGTGGAGACACCGTTCAGCGTATTCCCCGCTGCAGTGATCGTTGCGGTGTTGTTGGTGATGTTGGTGGATAGGGAGTCCACTTTCGTAGCAATTTCCTTGAGGGACGTGCTGATAGTCCCCATATTAGGACCTGTAAGAGAAAATAACTTGTGAGCTAAGGAAAGCTCAGAAGTTAGGGGTGTAGAGAGGGATGTGGATAGTGTTTGGATACATGTAAGTTCATGATTGGAGAAGGTGTCGAAGTCTCGAGTTCCGCTCCAATGCTCGATGTCATCCTCGAAAGAACGAGCAGGGATTGTCGTCGAGGATCCTGCAGGTCCTGTAGCGTTTCTGCGCAAGAGATTTTGCAGCGTTGCAGCGCTAGTGTCCATCAATGGAAATGATGGCATTGTTGGTGCGATGGTGTAGATGAAAGAAGTGGAGGTAGAACCAACGGCTGAGAAAGGTGGGGTTGTTGCAGCTTCAGCGTTGGAGACGCTGGAAATGACCTCCATAGCGCTTTGAGGCGCTGAGGATGTTGGGATCTCATCCATGAATGTTTTAGAGAATGTAGTATCTGGAACGGTTATAGAAGGGGTGTCTTCAGCAGATGTGGTGGAGCAGACCACGAAATCATCCATTGTTGTCTGTGAAGAGGCCAACGTGGAGTCTTGAGTCTGTAAAGGCTTGGGTTGCTCCGTTGAGGGCTTCTTGGACTTGTGGCTGCCATGTTAGGTTGAAGAATGTTTCCTCTTTTTAGGGAGGAGATGGTAGTGGCCTGGGTATCAGCGGTGGGTGTTGCCGCTGTAGAAGTAGCCACTAAAGTAGAAGAGCGGAGGAGAGAGAGAAGAGTTGAGAGACGTACCTCATTTTCCAGCGGTTTGAAATCAAGAACATTGGGACCTACATGCGAATGTTTGTAGTCCCCAATCTTGGGATAATTTTTGTCAAGCACCATTTGAAGAATGGCGCTGATAACCCTTGGGTATGGGACAGTGTTGGAGCGTTTTGGCTTCTCGACCCTGTCCATCAGGTCTTCGAAGATGATACGTGCATAGTCCACGTTCAGACCTTTCAGAAGAGCATAACCCATAGCAGCTTGGGTTTTGGAGGCCTGATATGTTGACCCAAGTTTAGCAGTCATACAGCTTATGACATGGGCGAAAATGAAGTTCAGTTTTGAAGGCATCTTGTTCTTCAGAACCGTGGTGATCTTCTTGTCATCTTCACCACTTCTTGTCTTGTTCCAAGAATAATTCATGAGGTCAAGGAACTGAATGATCTCTTAGTCGTCTTCAGGGAGACGAACGAACGGGTTGGCCTTAGAACTGCCAGGAAGGTTCAGGGCTGCACGAATGGCAGCGGGGGAAATGGTGCCACGGTCTAGTTCAGTTTGATACCCATTTACGGCCAGATTTGGCGGAGACCTGAGTGGTGTGGTGTTCAGTGTACCAGAACTGTGTGAGGAGGTTTTGATGAGCTGGTGGAGTGATGGTCATCACAGTTGACAGTAGACATGTTTTGATGAAATTAACAACATCAGTGAGATGAAGGGCATACTTCTTTTTAGGGAAGTCCAGCAGTGCGTAGGAGTTTTTCGAGGCAAGGACGATCTGGTGGAGTTCATGTAGCATGTTGTCAGCTTTCACCATTGTGGAATGAACAGTGGCATGGTCAGATGGAGCACAAGTAGTAGTCGGGATTGAATATGCCATTTCTGTATGAGAACAAAAGTAGAAAAGAAAATGAAGTGAAGTCTTAAAATGGAAATTATTTTCCAAAATGGAACGAGATTCCAAAACCTTGTTTCTTTCGAATTCAGTCAGCTCTTCTTGCATAGCGCTGACCCAGTTTGGATCTCTAAGGGCATCATCAACCTTCTTTGGTTCAGTTAGTGAAATAAAATTTACATATAAACAAATGTTACCTGCACTGCGTCGAGTCTGAACACCTGCGTTTGGATCACCAAGAATTTGATAAATGGGGTGATTTATGGTCCATCGTTGAGCAGGAGCATGAGCCGCTGACTCAGAATGAATCTCTGGGATCACTGAAGAGGAAGCTTCAGCGACGTCAAGTAGTAGAGGCACGATAGGCAGAACAAATGAAACTTCATTCACTGATTGTTGAGAGGTTGATGGAATATCAGATGATGGTTCAGAAACAAGCATAGTGTTGATTGGAACAGCTGAAATCCATGATGATTCAACTTCACTTGTCTGCATGCTACGAATGATGACAGGATCATCATCAGCGGTTGGTGTGTTGACCTGAGGGTCAGGGTTAGAAACAACTTCTGAATCTCCAAAATGAGAAAACATCCACTGATTGAGTTCTTCGTTATCAGCAGATGGTCTTGAGTTCGCTGAACGAGATTCGTCAAAGGTGACATGAATAGTTTCTTCTACAGTTTGTCTTCTTTTGTTGAAGACTTTGAAAGCTTTGGATATAGAAGAATATCCAAGAAATATTCTGTCGTCAGCTTTGGGATCAAATTTTCCAAGAGCATCTCTGTTGTTTAAGATAAAGCACTGACAACCAAAGATGTGAAGAAAACTGATAGATGGCTTTCTTCCATGGAAAAGTTCATAGGCAGTCTTGTTGAATCTTTTGACGATCAGTGATCTATTCTGCGTAAAACATGCAGTGTTGACAGCTTCTTACCAGAATTGTGTAGGGATATGAGAATCGCTGAGCATTGAACGAGCAACTTCGATGATCGTTCGGTTTCTTCTTTCAGCGACTCCATTCTGTTGAGGTGTTCTCACTGATGAAAAGTTGTGAGAAATACCCTTACTCTCAAAGAAGTTATCAAGGGAACTGTTTTTGAATTCCGTTCCATGATCACTCCTTATTGAACGAACAGTAAGATTATTCATGACTTCCATTTTCCTGACAAAAGACATTAGTTCTTCTGAGGTGTCACTTTTAGCACGGATAAACATTACCCAGGTGTAGCGAGAGAATTCGTCTACAATAACCAGTGTGTACTTCTTTCCAGCGATGGATTGAACGTTGACAGGGCCAAACAGATCCATGTGGAGAAGTTGAAGAGAAGATGACACTAAGGAAACTTGCTTTGACTTGAAGCTAGCTTTCGTTTGTTTTCCTTTTTCACACGCTGAACAAAGAGATTCCTTAGCGTATGAGGGTTGAGGAAGACCAGTGACTAACTCTTTTGAAGAAAGAGTATTCAGTGTCTTGAAGTAGAGATGGGAGAGCCTTTTATGCCATAGCCAGTTGACATCAGAAGAGGCTTTGAAGAGAAAACACATGTTCTCAATGGTTGTTGAGTCCATGTTTATTACATAAACATTTTCTAAACGATATCCACTGAGAGCAACTTTCTCCTTCTTGCCAGTGACGAAACATGCTTCCTTAGTGAAGCAAACTTTGAAGTCCTTGTCACATAGTTGATTGATGCTAAGAAGATTGTGCTTCAGCCCTTCAACGTATGCAACTCTTCTGAAGGTTGTTGTACCATTTGAGAGTACACCTGTTAGGATTAAAATGTTATTGTCTTAAAGTTTGGGCCATAATTGTAAAATACCTTAAAAGCTGTAAATAGCCTAATTTTCTTTTGTAATTAGGTTAACCATCATTATAGCATTCATAGCCGTACTCTCATATTGTAATACACTTTTCTATGAATGAGATGGATGACAACATTGATTCAATAGATGTTCTTATTGTTTGGTTAATCGCTATTGAAATTGATTGCACGAACTGGGATCCACACGTGGTATCAGAGCAGAAAGATTGAAGGTGATTCAAGTTTCTGTCAAAAATCGATTGTGAGTTCATACTATGTTCTTCAATTTTATTTTGTTTCTGCGAATTTTTGCTTTCTGATCGGTTCATTGTGTTTGTTTCTGCATTAAAATAAGTATTCCAAAGTTTCACATCAAGAATCCAAGTTTTAAGCTTTAATTTCTCAAATTTAAGTTTTCTGGGTTCATACTCTATTCTTGCAAAATCTCAATTTTTTCGGTCAAAAACAAGTTTTTTGGTTGAAAATCCTACTGGGTATTTGTTATTTTGGATCTTTTGTTGTCTTAAATTGTTTCAGGAACAAAATCTTCAAGTTTAGACACTTGAATTGATTTTTCGATCGATCAGACTTGTTTTCCGCAACAATCTAATCCGGGTAAGTCTTCTTCCGGACAAGTTATTGTTTTCCGCATTCTTTCCGGATACCGGATCTATCGGACTCCGGAACCTTTTCTCGGACTCCAAAATCTTATCCGGACTCAGCATTTTCTCCGGATCATTACCGGATACCGGAATACCATCCGGATTCTGCCTATACTCCGGAACTTTGTCCGGACTCTTTCTTATTTCTGGATTCCGGTATTAATTCCGGATACCGGCACATATCTTGTCCCGGATTCCGCATACCGAATCCAGACTACTTCCAGACTCCGGCATCTTGCACCTGTATCCGGACTCCTTCCGGATTACGGATTGATATCCGGATCACATTCTGGATTTCTCTATGTTGCATTATTTTTGTTAACTGTTATTATCCAGTGCTTCTTTCTGATTTGTTCTTATCTAGTACTTACTTTGATTCAGTATCTATCCTCAATTAGAACTGCGTTATGACACTTTAGGTTTCCTTGCGTTAGAACACTATTCACTTGAATCATCCCTTCGATCTTACGATCACCTAGTGCAATCTCACCATGTCTCACGACGCTCTTGCCATGGGCACCGATTCCAAGCCTCCGATCCTATATCAAGGCGAATACTCACAGTGGCAAGACCGTTTTCTGATCTTCATCAAATCCAAAGACAATTATGAGTACATCTGGCAAGCTCTCACCGACGGTCCCCAACCGACGCCTATGGCAACTGTTCCAGCTAAAGCAGATGGTACTCAAGCTCAACTGACGCCTAAAACGTACGGACAAATGACTGAAACAGAAAAGAACCGATTTGATGGAGAGAAGCATGCCAAGCGGTATTTGGTCCAAAGTCTGCCGAATGCAAGATACACGGCAATCGACTGCTACAAAGACACCTCCAAAGGTATGTGGGATCAAGTAGCCAAGATGATGAGCGGCAGCAAAGTCGGTAATCAACTGAAGATCAATAGCTGCATCACTCGGTATGACGCCTTTAAAAAACGTCAAGGCGAATCGCTAACTCAGACATATGAGCGATTCTGTCTACTCCTGAATGATCTCCAGAAGAACTCATGAAATCCAATACCGAGAACGCGCTCAAGTTCCAGCACAACCTCTTGCCAGAATGGAAAATGTTTGCATCCCCACATCAAGCACAATCATCAAATTGAGAACGTGCCAATCCATGAGTTGTATGAAATGCTCATACAAGACGAAGATGAGGTAATGGAATTACTGGGCACACAAAAGTCATCTTCCAAGCATCAAACTAATCCTCTCGCCCTGGTTTCTGACAAACGCAGCAAGTCATCCAGCCGCAAATCCAAAAGATCTCAAACTTCTAGTGAGTCAGAACCAGAAGAAGAAGAAGAATCTGAGGGAAGTGACTCAGATCCCGAGCTGAGTGAGATCAAGAAGGCCATGGCTCTCATCTCTAAATCCTTTCAAAAGAAGACGTTTTTCAAGAACCCGTCTTCCAACAACTAGCGCTATTCTACAACCCCCAACAAGCGCCATGACTACAAAAACCGGTATGAAGGGAAAAGACGTTTCGATGAGCATAAAAGGTCTGAGCACAAAGAGAAACATGAATATAAGCCTGAGGTTAAAAACAAGGATAAACTAGTTACATGCTACAACTGTGGGAAGCTTGGTCATTTTGCTAAAGACTGCCGAAAGCCAGTGGTTCGGAATTCATAATACTACAAAGCCAAGCTACTCTTAACTCAACAAAAGGAAGCTGGAAAGGCATTGCTGGTTGAAGATGATCATTGGCTGAACCAATTCGACGACAGTAACACTGAAGACGCTGATGCTCATCTGTGCTACATGGGCGATCATTCTCCTCCCACAGACCTCGGAGACTCATGTCAGGTATGTATCCCTATCCATGAAGCTCTTATGGAATAGATGCAATTGCTTGTTCAACGCGTTAACACCGGTAAGAAAACTATAAGTGAACAAGCGCTTGAAATATCTGATCTAAAAGAAACGTTAAGTGTTCAAGTAAAGGTCACCGAGAAAGTTAAGTCTGATAACCCATACTTAAAAGAAAAGTGCACGAATTTGTCCATTGCACCCAAAGACTTAAGAGCCAAAATATCTGAATTAAACAATCAACTTGATCAGTGTGAGAATGAGAAGGCTGAAATTGTCTATCAATGTTGTTCTCTTCAAATTCAACACAAAGAGTTTGTTTCAAAATAACTGATCTTGAAACTAAACTCCATAAAAGAGGTCAAATTGATCAAACGATTCATATGAACAAACCGAAAGAGTTCACTTATTTTAATAAGGAATGGGGAATTGGGTACGACAACCCACATTACTTGAAAAGGATTTTGACAATGAGACCCACTCTTTACGAATTTAACTTCTTTGGTATCGAAAAGAAATATCCCCAATACAAAATCAAATGGACGGGACCACTCGAAGAGAAGGAAGGGGACACTGAGGAATACAAACGCACACACACTGCTAAAATGCAAATGCCTTTTGCGTATGAAGTTCTAAACTCATCTTATTCGAAAAGGAAATCCAAATACTTAACAAATGGCTACTTTATTGGCAACAAGGTTGCAACGCCCAAGGATTCCTCCAAAAAGGATGAGGACCTTGCAATTGAGACCAAAACAGAGACGGACGAGTTTAAACGCTATGTTCCACCTCTCGTTTGGAAATGAAAATAGTCGAGCTAGAGGAGTCATTTTCTCAGAATCGAATACAATTTCAAAAAGAAAAACAATAGCTTCAATCCCAACTTGAGCGTTTAAAGTCCACAAAAACCGAATCTGTATCTGTCGAGGAACAGGAAATCCTTCGGACAGAAATCGATCACCTCACATATAAACTGGCTGCTTTGGCAACAGAAGTGATGGAAGAGCGAGTGAGCAAACTTCAGGAGAAGTTTGACCAGCTCCAAAGTCAAAAGATAACTCTGTCTGAACCTTCCTCAACCTCATCGGATACATCTTCGTGTAAAGCCTTTATTGGAAGAGTCTCTTCTAAAAAGGGAAAAGGACCTCAAGTAATAAGTTTGCCAAAGAATTAAAACTCTGATTTTCAAAACGTTTTCGCAACCGATTCTTTGCAACACAAAATTCCAAATAGTTCCTCACCTTCCTCTGATGTTCCACCCGAAAATGAGATTGATTTTTCCAACTTCATGAATTCTAACGACTGTTCAGATGATGAGCTTCAAAAGTTTGAATTCAAAAAACCGCTTCCAAATCACACATATTTTCTTTCAAAAGCGGTAAATCGACCGGTTAATTTTCATAAGGGCAAATGTTCTACATCCGCGCCTAAAACCCGATATGTGAACAATGTTTCCAAAAACAATCCTAAATCCAAAAAACGTTCACAGAAACAGAAACAAAAGTGGGTAGCAAAAGGATCAAACTAGAGCAAGTTAAAGACAAAGTCATTTAATTCTGTTTTCCATTCTAGGACAGACAATAATAATTATGATGTAAATGACTCGAGTGATTTTGTTGAACAATGTGTTGATTTTCCTTTAAAAGTTTATTCAATTCAGCAATTACTTCAGTTATCTCATGATTGTTTGTGTTGTTCTCATTGTGGATTAAATGATTTTGTTGACAAACAATATGAAACGGATTGGTTTGGGTCTTATCATGTCTTTAACTCTAAACCTAAGCGTAAAACACGCAAACCTAAACGGAAGCCCAACTCAAATTGGGTTCCTAAAACAGGTGCTACACCTAACCCCCCAGGACCCCTTTTTAAATTGGGTACCAAATGCCGTGTAACCTTCTTTTTGCAGAGCGGTCATGTGTGGTATTTAGATTCCGGATACTCCAAACACATGATTGGTAGAAGGGAGCTTCTCACGAACTACACGAAGAAATATTGTGGCAACGTGAGATTTGGGAACGACGACAAGGAACCAATCATCGGTTACGGCGACATCGTGCAAGACAACATCACGATCAAGAAGGTATCATACGTCGTCGGATTAGGTCATAATCTCTTCAGCATAGGCTAGTTCTGCGACAAAGACTTAGAAGTGAACTTCAAGGCCAAGAGGAAAAGAGCTATTGGTTGGAACTCGCAAGACCAATCTCTACACCATTGATCTCTCATCGCTGAAGATCGACGAGTCCGTCTGCTTGATGTCAAAGGCGAATTCTCAACAGACCTGGATTTGGCATCGACGCCTTTCGCACCTCAACTTCAAACACATCAACAAGCTGGTGCTAGGCGGACACGTGAAAGGCATGCCGGATCTGAATATCGAGAAAGACCGTTTGTGTGGCGCATGTGAGATGGGAAAGATGAAGAGAGCTTCTCACAAGCCGAAGGCTGCTCTGAGCACGTCGAAGTCCCTCGAGCTCATTCACATGGACTTGTGTGGACCGATGCGTATCCAGAGCATCAACCGAAAAAGGTACGTTCTGGTGATGGTGGACGACTACTCAAGGTATACATGGGTCAAATTTATGCACTCCAAGGACGATACCCCGGAGCTAATCATTTCCCACTTGAAGCAGTCCAACTGAATCTTCAGATGCTGGTTCAAACCATTAGAACGGACAATGGTACGGAGTTCAAGAATCGGACGTTGGACGATTATCTTACATCAGTAGGGATCAGCCATACGTTCTCAGCTGCACGGACTCCTCAACAGAACGGAGTCATGGAAAGATGCAACCGTACCTTGGTCGAAGCTGCTCGAACGATGCTCTCCCAGTCTAAGTTACCGCTATTTTTATGGGCTGAGGCAGTTTCAACCGCTTGTTACACATAGAACCGGTCAATCCTCCACAAGCGGTTCAACAAGACGCCTTACGAGATCATCAACAACCGCATCCCCAACGTCAAGCACTTTCGCGCTTTTAGATGCACATGCTACGTCATGAATGACAAGGACGATCTCGGAAAGTTCAGCCCGAAAGCAGACGAAGGAGTATTCATTGGATACTCGTCTCAAGCCAAAGCGTTTCACGTTTACAACAAGCGCACGAAGACTGTCGTCGAAAGCGTAAACGTCACGTTTGATGAAGTGGCTGATTTAGCTTCTGAACATATCAGTTCAGAACCTGTGTTAACTGGCGTGCTAGTTTCCGAACAATCTCGTTCGGGATATACACAACCTTCAGTAGATCCAAATCAAGCCTCTACATCACGATCACAACTTTCGGATTTGGATTTATTATTTGAGCATTTTTATGATGAATTCTTTCCTGCACCTAACACTTCTGTCAATGTGAATAACAAGATTGAAGCAGTCATCCAACCAGAATCGATGAACGTATCTGGTCCCCCGCCACCGACGAGTGCTCCTACGCACAACGCTGACACCCCCCAGACTACAACTGAAGAACCTCTCGAAGGAGAAGTCCCACCGGAGCCCGTCATACCTCTTCAAGTAGTGGCCGTTGTAGATTCGTCATCCACCACTCAGAAGGACCAACCTTCCTCTTCCCCGGAAGTTGTTCAACCGTCAACGAATCCAGAATCGGTGGTTCCAGTCAGACATCCGACAACACTCGAAGCTGTTCAAGACCTTCATCTTGGTACGTACGTGGATCCGGATACATCTCATGCAACCGCACAACTGTTTCCACACATTACCATGTGGACCCGCGCACATCCTCTACATCAAATAATCGGTGATCCGTCTACACCTGTTCAGACTCGAGGCGCATCTGCCAACTTCTGTCTCTTCTCCGGCTTCCTAAGCAAGATTGAGCCCACAACCGTCGCCGAAGCACTCAACGACTCGGATTGGGTGGTCGCGATGCAAGAGGAACTCAACCAGTTTGAGGCCCTCAAAGTATGCCGACTTGTCCCACATCCCAAAAACAAGACAGTTATCGGCACAAAGTGGGTGTTCAAGAACAAGAAAGATGAAGATGGCGTAGTCATTCGAAACAAGGAGCATCTTGTGGCCAAAGGATACCGACAACAAGAAGTTATCGACTATGACGAAACCTACGCCCCGGTAGCAAGGATTGAAGCGATCCGAATGTTCCTTGCCTACGCCGCACACAAGAACTTCACTGTCTTCCAAATGGATGTGAAGACAGCATTTCTCAACGGTGTCATCAAGGAGGAGGTATACGTATCGCAACCGGACGGTTTCCTTGATGAGTCCAAGCCCAACTATGTCTACATTCTATACAAGGCCCTTTATGGCCTAAAACAAGCACCACGGGCCTGGTATGATGCCTTGTCCACTTTCTTAGTAACGTCTGGTTTCTCAAAAGGTAAAATAGACACCACTTTATTCATTAAGAAAGAGGAAGACGATATTATTCTTGTACAAGTGTATGTTGGCTCATCAAAACCTCTATACTGTAAGAACTTTGCAAAACTCATGGGACAGTATTTTCAAATGAGCATGTTATGCGAAATGAATTTTTTCCTCGGTCTTCAAGTTAAACAACTGTCGACTGGGATCTTTATAAACCAGGCTAAGTACATCCGAGAAATTCTTCGGAAATACCAGATGGAACAGGTTGCGCTCATGAAAACTCCCATGACCCCCGGCACGCGGTTACATGCCGATCCTAATGGAAAGGATGTGGATACCAAGACCTATCGAGGGATGATAAGTTCTTTAATGTATTTGACCGCGAGTAGGCCAGATATAATGTTCTCGACATTCCTTTGTGCGCGTTTTCAATCAAAACCTAAGGAATCGCACTTGATTGCGGTTAAAAAAATCTTTAGATATTTAAAAGGTACTGCTGATCTTGGCTTGTGGTCCCCGAAAGGAACAGGTCTTGAACTGAAAGCTTATTCAGACGCAGATCACGCTGGAAGTATGTTGGATCGGAAGAGCACGTCGGGTCACGTACAGTTTCTCGGAGATAGCTTGGTAAGCTGGGCTTCAAAGAAACAACAGTGCGTGTCTACATCCACAGTTGAGGCGGAATACGTGGCTGCTGCAAGTTGTTGTTCACAAGTCATATGGATGCGCACTCAGTTGAAGGATTACGGCTTTACATACTCCAACATTCCGATCTACGGTGACTCGAAGAGCGCCATTGCAATATCGAACAACCCGGTCCAGCACACGAAGACTAAATACATCGACGTTTGGTATCACTTCATCAAAGATCGCGTCGAACGAGGTACGATTGAACTCTACTTTGTTAATACTAAACATCAGATTGCAGACCTATTTACCAAAGCCTTGGACGAAAAACGGTTTAATTACTTAGTGTCCAAACAAGGTATGCTCAATCTGAAGGTTTGAATACCTCTGAATCTCATACAGTTTTTGTTCAACTCCAAGAAACTGCTTATTCTCCATTTGTTGCTCACACAACTTTTGGCGCAGTTTGCACTTCTTTGATCTTGAACTCTCTCTGTATGTGCTTCAGACGTTAAGAATCTTTGTATTAATAAGTTAGATTTCCTTCGTTAACTTGCTCGTAGTTTTCTTGGTTTGATTTTCCTTTATTTGTGTTAATTCTTCTTGATACATGTGCGTTTGATAGTTTGTTGTTGTGTTCAGGGGGAGCACCCGAGGATAAGTCCTTAGTACTTGCATCTGTCAAGGGGGAGCGACACTGGGTTTTTTCCATCTATCTCTATCTTGAGTTTTCCACAAAGTTTTTTTTCCCATTGTGTCCATTTCTTTATTTTTGCTTGTTTAATCTCATGCATAAGTTAAGGGGGAGCAAAAGACCTTCGTTCTTATTTTTAAAAAAAGATGTTTTTTTTTCATTGTGTACATTTATCTTCCTTATTTATTTATTTCATCTCGTGCATAAGTTGAGGGGGAGCAAAAGGCACTTATTTTATTTCAAAATCAAATTTTTGTTGAGTGTCAAAAGTTCAGGGGAGTTTTTTGTCAACTCTTAAAAGTTTAGGGTAAAAAGTTGAAGTTTTCCGGAACCTTAGTTTTCCGGAAATGACTTTCGGACTCCGGACTCTTTCCGGATCCGGATACTTTCCCAGATAACTTAGGTTTTCCGGACTCTTCTCCTATAAAACCCTCCAAACCCCTACTTTGAACTTCTCCGGAATTTTAAACTCCAAAATCCTCTCTGTTTCCACTCAATCGCACGCACTCACTCAAAGACTCCACTCGATCGCGTTTTACTCCAAATCAGGTATGGTTTCATTTGTTTAATGCTATTCGATCCATACTTACATAATCTCTACATGCGCTTAGTTGATTTTGGGATTATATTTTGGTTTTTTGAACAAACCGACTGTTCGAGTTCGTAGGATTGCGTTTTTCGAATCATTAGGACGAGTTTTGGTTGATTATTGTTCACATTTGCTTATTGCAACTCTATTATGCTTATCTAGATCATTAAATTTGTGTCAAGTGTCGATTTGGTAAGTGTTTGATCAACCCGTATCGTTTTCTAGAAGTTGAGTTTTTCCGGAACTCGAATTCCGGATTTCTACACGTTTTCCGGAACTCGTGTCCCGGACTCCGGATCCGAAACCCGGTATCTTGTCCGATACTTATTCCGGATCCCGGTTCCTTTCCGGACTCCGGTAAGTTTTTAGATATTTGTCATGTTCCGGATTCCGGACTAGTTTTCCGGCATTTTTGGTTTGTCCGATAAATTCTTCCCGGACTCTGGACCATCCGGACTCTGGTATGTTTTCCGATATATGTTCCGGACTCCGGTATGTTTTCCGGAGTATGGGATCCGGACTCTAAGTTTTCCAGAATCCTCCTTGAATTCGAAAAAGTTCGCATTTGGCCCCTGTACTTCATGTCTTTACACATTCGAAGGCCGAAACTCTCAGGTATGCACTTCATTGCTACATACAACATCGGTACTAACACTTTGTGTACGCAGGACTTATGGCGGATCAAGGATCCCCGATTAACGAGGCGGCGAACATTGCACTTGTCCCCGTCGATTCAATTCAAGGCAACAACTACCATCTAGTGCTCGCTAACTTTCGCACTCAACATCCCATAATCCTCAAAATCATCGAACGACATCCCATCATTCACTCACTCACCGCCGTTGTCGAGGTCCCACTTTTGTATGTCCAACAAGTTTGGCATACGATTCACCGAGGTGTCGTTAACAACAATCAGATCAACATTGAAGCGCGACTTGACAATAGTCGTTTCGTCCTCACACTGACTTCATTCCGTCAGATGCCCCGTCTTCCAGAGGCCAATGCAAATGGCCATGCTGAATACGCCCTAACCATTGCCGACGATCAGCTGCTTGCGGATGTTCGCTCCTTAGGATACAACGGCGATCTTAACCGCCTATCCTATTTCACGCGAACCAACCTGACGCCTCTCTGGGCATCGCTATTCAGCATCCTCAGTCGATGCCTATCCTCGAAATGGCGCGGAATCGATTCGTGCACCACCAACTTCCTGCGACTCTTCCATGCAGTCGCCTTCATCCGACATGTGGATTTTGCTGCAATTCTATGGAACGAGCTACTGTCAAATGTTGCTGATCGAGAACAAAACCGTCACCGCTCATTCAACCCGTACATCAGGCTCATGTCTCTCGCAATCCGAGACCACATGACAGCCGATCCTACCATCCGTCGACGAGCATCACATCTGGTATGTCCTCCGTTTTGGATGCAACACCTGCAAAACCGCACTGAATTTCCAGGCGTTGTCCTACGCCTTATTCCCAATGACCTGCTTGCATATGCATGTCCCGGGGTACCACATGTTAGTGAGTATAGGAGAGTGCATAATCTAGAGGCTCCCATGGTCCGTCCAGAGCCGGAAGGACATCCCCGGGGAGCACGACCTGAGCGACGTGAGGGTCCTAGGACGAGAGGTGGAAGGGTCCAACGGGTTGGGGCTCGTGGACGGGGTGCGATGAGCGTACAATCAGTGAGGGGAACCAGAGTTGGAGGTGCCTCGACCGTGATGCAAGCTCAAGCCGACAACCTGACCCCACAACCACCTCCACACCTGAAACCTCCACCCGCCCATCCACGTCTACCCGTCGCCGACCTCCCGTGGTCGAAACCGATTCCGAATCCGATGAAAGACTGGTAGACGCCTCTATTAGTTTTCACGAAGACATCGTTCGTGATCCTTCACCTCAAAACCCACCGAGATCTAGCGAAGCAGAGTCAGCCTCTGGCTCTGAAGAAGGCTCATCCGAATCTGAGTCCTCAACTGACCGTCTCATACGCCGTCAACGTATCCCACACCGCATTGAACCAAACGAGACTACCGCTGAATCCGAATCAAAATCCAAATCCGAATCCGGATCTGAATCCGCCTCCAAATCATCCGTTGAACCATCTACAACCATCCCAACCGAAATGGGAGTTATAAGGAGTGATGAGGGAGTTCAAGTAGAACATGATGAAACTGCGAGAGTGAGAGAATGGAGATCAAAGAAAAATAATGAGCGACGTAGTCTCGTAGAGAGATTAGAAAGAGAGAGATTAGAAAGGGAGAGATTAGAAAGAGAGGGACTCCAGCCAAATCTTAGTCGGGTAGCCACATCTGTTGTACATACTCATCCGTTGGGACTGGACATTGAAGAAGCCATAGTGGATCCAGCGATGCAATTGCATACCCCCCTTAGCCACTCAGGTATCTCTCAACAGATACTTGTTTCACTTGAACATGGGGATATAGCACATCAGCTATCGGGCCTTCACTCGGATGGTACTGATATTAAAAATAGAGACCAGCAGCCCACGGTCTCGACTTCTTTGTGTGCACCATTGAGTCTAGAGCTGTAATAACCCATAGTAAGTAACCTCTGTATTTTTATGTGAACATATAAGTCTAGGGGAATATTGTGTTATTTGTATAAGTCTTATTATAAGTTTGAGGGTTTAAGTGGCATTTTTGATAGACAAGGGAGCAAATGGTCCTAATGACCATAGTAAACCATGAGTCATCCTTTTAATTCAATTAATATCTAGATATTTAGTGTTTGTGTGTGTTATACGTGTGAGAGAGGGGAAAAGAAATAATAGAAGAAGAGAAGGAAGAAAAGAGAAAGAAGAACAAGGGAGAAAGAGAGAGAGACGTATATAGAGAAAGAAATAGGAGATCAAGTGAAGAGTGTTTTCTTGGTTTGGTGACTAGAGTTTGTTGCCCTTTTAAAGTAAACTTCTTCTTCTCCCAGGTATATGATCTATTCCTTGTCTTCATCTCCATCTTTAGTTTTAGGTTTGGGTATATTTGTAGTTCCTTGGATAATCAATTTAAAGTTTGATCAAAGTTATGGTTTAAAGATGAATTTGTATGGATGATTCCAAAAGATTATTCAAATGGTTATTGATGTTTAAAAGGGATGGTTTAAAGGTGTAAGAACATCCCAAGTTTGTGTTTTCATAAGTTGTGATTTTAGAGTTCATCCATAGCCATTCTTGATCATGGATTTAATTGATTACTTCGCCTACAACAAGCCACCCAACCTGATCCAACTCCAACACCGGCCCCCACACATCCAACATCCTCCGACTTCCAAGCATTTCAGACACGCATGGAAAACAGTCTTCAGTCTGTCCGTACTTCATTGGACGCGCTATCCGAGCGCATCACTACTTTGGAAACCACATGCAAGGCACAAGCTCGTGGCGAAAAGCGGCGGCATGATCACGAGGAAGACCCCGATGACCATGAGGGGGAGAACGCCAAGAAGCGCAAGCTTGATGCAACTTCAGTACCAGAAACTTTAGTACCATAAATATCTGAAAGCCAAGCAATGGCAGAAGAAAAAGAGGCAAAAGGTACTGAAGGTCAACCTGATGATGATACATTTGAGCAAATCATTCAGATGTTTGAATCAGGGGCATATGGACAAGAAAGTGACAGGCAGATTGTTTTCTATGTTAACCCAGACGTTGAACCAACGGTTGAAAATCTTGAGGTCAATGAGGAGGAAATCCGGATGATACTGGCAGCAGATTTAGAAACAGTTAATATTCCTTCGGATGAAGAGGATCTGAACTACGATCCAGAGCCCGAAGATGATCGTAGTCTCAGATACAGAAACTGACCATCCAGAGCCCAGCTAATCGTAGTCTCAGATACAGAAACTGACCATCCAGAGCCCGAAGATGATAAAGACGTTGTTGTCAGATCAGCTTGGTTCAAGAACAGGAAGACACATTTGTTAATGATGTATTGGGTGGTGATTCTCCAGATGATATCCACATCAACCCGATAGCATCTCCACTTCCTCAAGCACCACAAAAGACACCAGATCAGATTCCTTCGATCTTCACTCAGTCACAACCAGCTACTGCTCAATCTACTCATCCAGATCCGAATCAACCCGGTCCATCCAATCGTGGTCAAGCCAGTCCCTCAAATGTCAACCCACCGGAAATCAGTTGTAACACCCTAAATTCAGGGCTAATTTAAACCTCAATTTATAACCAGATTTAAAAATAAACTTTCTAAACTTTATACATAAGCAGAGATTTAACTTTGAGGATCATATTTACATATATAGAATTCTTCAAATAACCTATTAATCTAATCATGTCACTATAATCAGATTAACTAGATTACTTAAGTAATCTATTCAAAGCATCGGTGTTCAATAACTTCTCTGCTAATCCAAAAGCTCTCGTCCCACAACCCCTTATTTTCCCGAGCTAGTACCTGGTAAGAAAACATTATTTGAAACGATTAGGCTAATGCCTTGTGAGAACATTCAGTTTCAAAATAATATTTATACAAATCAATATAAACAAGGCATAACAAACCTGTTTTACCCTTTTTCTTACCACACGCTTAACAATCTTTCGATAACGGGGTTAAACCTGATTCCATGACTACGACCTGACACTAAGTTCCGTCATTTCTCATGTTCCAGAGCCCACACTACGAATCTTCACTGATTCTAGATTAATGCTCTTATCCAATAAATCGCAATATACACATGCCCATTTCTTGGAAAAGGAAATAAAGATTACAATATACACATGCCAGTCCCTTTTTTTCCTTAGAAATTGGAAATTACGTTTATTCCACGATTTCTCACACACATCGGAATAACGAATAATCTTCATCTATTCCACGTGTTCATAACCACTAGTGCCTATGGATCCATATCACCTATTTGTACTCGTACCGGTTATTGCTATCAATCATTTTTCAAATAACATAATTGAATTTAAGCAAAACCATCAATTCAGAATAATAGATTTTACTGTATAAAATCCTTCTTTCAAAATCCATCCAAACAGTTCATTTATAAATTACACCTTACCATAGTTTTAAAACATTATAAAAAGGTAAGGTAAGAATGAACTCACCTGATAGTAGTCGTGTTACTCTTACTTTACTTTCTCAAAGTTGTAATAAATTCCTTCACCAACTGCACAGAGATCTGAAATACCCAAATACATATTGTACTGGTATTAATCTATTGTACATGATCCTTAAAGACTAAGAATCCTAAATATCCAAAATTATTGACACTTATCGCAACCCACTAGTTGCGATAACCTTTGTCGCAATACACAGTACTCGTCGCAACTAACTGTTGCTACATCCTCTACTTATCGCAACCAACTACTGCGACAAACATCTTATCGCAATCAACTACTGCGATACACATCTTATCGCAACAAACTGTTGCGATACCATCTACTTGTCGCAACCCACGGTTGCGACATTCATAACTATCGCAACACTCATAACTATCGCAACTAACTGCTGCGATATTCATAAGTCTCAACCCACCAAGTTCATACTTAACCCAGAAATTTATAGTTTTAAGCCATGAATGATTCTGTAAATATGCAGATATGCTTAACATCATTAACAGAAACTATCTATAAACTCAGATTTCTCAAAACATCCATAAATCATCAAAACCCACTTTTAAACTCATAGAAACTTTTCTATATTTAACTATACACAACAAAATCATAAAGAGAAGCATACCTTGACTTTTCACAGATTATTTCCTACAATCCCAGCTGAATTAATCTACTTCTTCTTCTTCTTTTCTCTCTTTCGATTCTATCTCTCTCTTTTCTCTTTGCCGTGAACACCACACACACACATACAAACTACTAAAAATGAGGAGGTGAAGACACCTCACCCTCCTAAATTAAAATGGGGCGGTGATGGTGTTTAGTTTAATCACCTTTACCAAACAACCCCTCCAAGTATCAATACTTAACAAGTTTAATCCCCCCATTTATAAATTAAAATTAAAGTTTACCCCTTAACTTAATACTCCTTAAAACAATTACCGTAACTTAATCGGGGTTAAACTCTAAAATTAATCTATCACATAATAAATCATAATTTATCAATAAAATCCATCTTAATATTTTATACCAAAAATCGAGATGTTACAATACTTCCCAACTTGAAAATGATTTCGTCCTCGAAATCAAAGCTAGGTAAACATATGAGGATATCTGATCTTCATATCCTCCTCCGACTCTAAAGTCACATTAGCACCTCGATGATGTTTCCATTGTACCTTCAACATAACTACGTCCTTACCATTACGTAACTTCCTAACTAATCTTTCCAAAATTGCTTCCGGTTCTTCTACACAACGACTCTTTTCATCCACTCTTACATCCGTAAGTGGAATCACATCTTCCTTTTCGGCTAAACATTTTCGAAGATAGCAAACATGAAAAGTATTATGGATTCCTTCCAATTCAGGTGGAAGATCCAACTGATATGCTTGCAATCCAATTCTCTTAGTGATGGTGAAAGGTCTGAGAAAACAAGGACTCAACTTACCACGTTTACCAAACCTTATCACACCTTTCCATGGGGATACTTTAAGCATCACACGCTCCCCAACTTGGAATTCTTTTGGTCTTCTTTTCGGATCAGCATAACTCTTTTGTCGATCTTGAGCTGCTTTCATATGCTTCCAATTTTCTTTCACTTTATCCGCCGTTTGTTGCACAAGTTCTGGACCAGCAAACTGCTTTTCTCCGGCTTCTAGCCAACACACCGGGGTTCTACACTTCCTACCATACAAAGCTTCGAAAGGTGCTCTTCCAATACTGGAATGATAACTATTGTTATACGCAAATTCTACTAACGGTAGATGCGTATCCCAGTTACCTCCAAAATCTAATACACACGACATGAGCATATCTTCCAAAGTTTGAATGGTTCTTTCACTTTGCCTATCAGTTTGCGGATGATATGCAGTGCTCAAGTTAACTTTCGTACCCAATTCTTCTTGTAGAGATTGCCAAAACCTCGAGGGAAACAGATTGTCACGATCATAAACTATAGACACCGGTATACCATGCCTTGACACCACTTCATCAATATACAGCTTCGCCAATTTATCTATTGGTGACGCTTCTTTCATAGCCAGAAAATGAGCACTTTTAGTCAACCGATCTACGATTACCCATATAGTGTCGTTACGCTTTTTCGTCTTTGGTAACTTCGTCACGAAATCCATGGTAATCTTCTCCCACTTCCATTCTGGAATCTCCAAAGATTGGAAACTTTTATAAGGCTTTTGGTGTTCCGCTTTTACTAACGAACATGTTCTACACTTCTCTACTATTCGGGCCACATCTACTTTCATAGTTGGCCACCAATAATGTAATTTCAAATCCCTGTACATCTTAGTACTCCCAGGATGTATAGAATACTTAGATTTATGAGCATCTTCGAGAATTAACTCTCGATTTCCTCCAACTTTTGGCACCCAAACACGACCTTGGAATAATTTGACCCCACGACCATCTTCAGTCAGTTGAAGTTGTTGTTTGCTCATAACTTCCTCTTTCAAATTCTCTTCCAGTAAGGCCTCCGCTTGAGCCTCTTTTATCTTTTCAATCAAAGTTGATGTTACATCAATTCTGGCGTTGGTCGATTTCAAACACCCACTATATTCTTTTCTACTTAAAGCATCAGCTACGACATTTGCTTTACCGGGGTGGTAATGCAATTCACAATCATAGTCTTTAAGTAACTCTAACCATCGTCGTTGTCTCATGTTCAACTCTTTTTGATCAAAGACATGTTGCAAGCTTTTATGATAAGTATAAATAGTACACTTCGTGCCATACAAATAATGCCGCCACAGCTTCAATGCAAAAACAACCGTGGCTAATTCCAAATCATGACTAGGATAATTCTTCTCGTGCTCTTTAAGTTGTCTTGATGCGTAAGCAATCACTTTGCCTCGTTGCATCAATACACATCCTAGACCCATCTTTGACGCATCGCTATATACAACAAAATCTTCTGTTCCCTCTGGTAAGACAAGAATAGGAGCTTCACATAACTTTTGACGTAAAGTTCTGAAAGCCGATTCTTGTTTCTTTGTCCAAACAAACTTCACATTCTTTCGAGTCAATATAGTCAGAGCAGAAGCAATCTTTGAGAAGTCTTTAATGAATCTTCGGTAGTAACCGGCTAAGCCTAAGAAACTTCTTATTTCAGACGCACTTCTTGGTGTCTCCCAATTTGTCATTGCTTCTATCTTTGTTGGGTCTACTTTGACTCCCTCTGAAGTAATTACATGACCTAGAAATTGTACCTCTTTTAACCAGAATTCACATTTCGAAAACTTTGCGTACAATTTTTTCTTTTCTCAACACTTCCAAGACTTCACGAAGATGGCGTTCATGATCGTCTTCATTCTTCGAATAAATAAGTATGTCATCAATGAATACAATGACAGACTTATCCAAGAATGGTCGACATACTCTGTTCATCAGATCCATGAACACGGCGGGAGCATTAGTCAACCCAAATGGCATTACAAGGAATTCCTAACGCCCATACCTCATCCTGAATGTCGTCTTCGGGATATCTTCATCTCTTACCCGAACTTGATGGTAACCCAACCTCAAATCAATCTTGGAAAAGCATCCCGCACCTTGGAGTTGATCAAACAGATCATCAATCCTAGGAAGCGGATACTTGTTCTTAATTGTCACCTTATTCAGTTCGCGGTAATCGATGCACATTCTCATGGTGCCATCCTTCTTCTTAACAAACAAGACCGGAGCTCCCCAAGGTGAAGAACTCGGTCTAACAAAACCCTTATCTAACAACTCCTGAAGTTGAGTCATCATCTCTTTCATTTCGGCTGGCGCTAGACGATACGATGCACGCGCTATTGGTGCCGATCCAGGGATAAGGTCAATACGAAACTCAACCTGCAGTTCAGTCAGTAGGCCTGGAAGATCATCGGGGAACACGTCCGGGAATTCACGTACCACCTTAATATCTTCCACTTGTTTCTTTTCCGACTTAACATCTAAAACATAAGCTAGATAGGATGAACATCCTTTCATCAAGCATTTACGCGCTTTTGCAACAGAAATTAGCAGAATTTCCCCTTTTTGCTTTTCCCCAAAGATGAGTACATCATCCTTATCAGCTATCGGAATCCGGATTAATTTCTTTGCACAAAGTATCTCTGCCTGGTTGACTGTCAGCCAGTCCATACCCAATATCACATCAAATCCTCCAATTTCCATCAATAATAAGTCGATCGGAAATTTCGTTTCCCCTATTGAAATAAAGCAACCCTCAAGTCTTTCACGAACCAAGACTTGACCTCCGTTAGCTACCTCAACAACTAAGGCATCTTCCAAAGTAGTAACAGGCATAGCTAACTTGTAAAAGAACGACTTAGACACAAACGACAAATTTGCACCACAGTCAAATAAAATACGCGCAGGAAGGGAATTAACGAGGAATGTACCCGAGACGACGTCTTTTGATTCCTTAGCCTCATCAGCTGTCATTTGGAATGCCCGACCCGTTGGCTTTGGAACATTTGGTTTCTTACTTTGATCTCCACTCTTTTTCAGCTTTGGGCAATCCCGATGGAAGTGACCTGGTTGTTTACACTCGTGACATGTAAATCCTTGTACAGGACAATTGCTCATAATATGCACACTTTTACCACACTTAAAACATTCCAACGCTGTCAACCGACACGGCCCATAGTGTTTACTACTACACTTCGGACACCAATTCGGCTCACGACGAGATTCATAATGAGCACTTTTACCAGTTGCCTTTGATTTCTGAGAAGACTCTGATCGGCCCTCCCATTTTCGTTTTTCTCCAACTTAGGTCTTTTCTTCCTTATCTTTGGCATATACTTCTTCCATTACTTTAGCTTCTTCAATTGTCTCTCTCAGCGTTGAAGCCTTTGCATTTCGTACACGAGACATCATATCTGCTGGCAAGCCTTTCAAATATGATTTTATCTTTTCCTTCTCAGTTGGAGCCACATGCCCCACAAAGTTCAGCTTTACCATAAAAACTTCAGTATACTTCCTAACCGACATATTACCTTTCTTAAGAGTCCGGAACTCTTCTTCGATCCTATCCATCTCGTTTTCATTACAATATTCTTCCAGAATCTTCTTCTTGAATGACTCCCAAGTCATGGCAGTTAAGACTGGAGCAGAGATTGTAGCCGTCACTACATTCCACCAAGTCAGCGAATAACCCTTTAACATTTGAGACGCAAATCTGACCTTCGACTTCTCATCACATTCACAAGCTCTGAAAACTTGTTCCATTTCTCGTAACCAATTCATGCAGGCTACTGGATTATCTGCTCCGGTAAACTCTGGCGGTTTACAGCTTAGGAAAGTTTTATATGAGCAGATTCTTTCAACCCTCCTTTCTACCTCTAACCCAGGGTTACAAACTGGATTTATTACCCCAGTATCAGTCCCCGTTCGACGTAACTCCATACTTCGATCGTTCAGTGCTTTCATAAACATTTCGGCTTGTTTTTCCATCGTTGTATTCATCATTCTTGTCATGTTCTCCATCATACGAAACTCCATCGTCGATTCCGTCATTTCTGGATTAGAAGTACCAGTACTCGTTCTATGTGTTTGACTTCCCAATCCACCTATTTGAGGTGGCCTTGGCGGACTTTCATGAGTTCCGCCCGTTCCACGTTGTCCCTCCAAAGAAAATAACCATAAGAAAATGGTTACACATAACTAACCATACGAAACGTACTTTAACGATCATTAGTCACTGTAACAATTTAGAAACAAGTATGCTTGCGTAACAATATATTCATAATAACAATAGCTAATTGGAATTGTGAATATATTATACATGAGAATCCTCGTTACCATTGTCACAGTACTAGTTTTACGTATTTCCGTTGACTCTAAGACTATCATGTCTTAGTACTTCTATCCATATCTCACAAATCATAACTTAATTCGTCTCAACTTAAGTCTAAGTATCTCATTAGCATACTTAGTTCACTTAAACTAATGCTCTGATACCATATTGTAACGCCCTAAAATCAGGGCTAATTTAAACCTCAATTTATAACCAGATTTAAACATAAACTTTCTAAACTTTATACATAAGCAGAGATTTAACTTTGAGGATCATATTTACATATATAGAATTCTTCAAATAACCTATTAATCTAATCATGTCACTATAATCAGATTAACTAGATTACTTAAGTAATCTATTCAAAACCTCAGTGTTCAATAACTTCTCTGCTAATCCAAAAGCTCTCGTCCTACATCCCCTTATTTTCCCGAGATAGTACCTGGTAAGAAAACATTATTTGAAACGATTAGGCTAATGCCTTGTGAGAACATTCATTTCAAAATAATATTTATACAAATCAATATAAACAAGGCATAACAAACCTGGTTTACCCTTTTTCTTACCACACGCTTAACAATCTTTTGATAACGGGGTTAAACTTGATTCCATGACTACGACCTGACACTAAGTTCAGTCATTTCTCATGTTCCAGAGCCCACACTACGAATCTTCACTGATTCTAGATTAATGCTCTTATTCAATAAATCGCAATATACACATGCCCATTTCTTGGAAAAGGAAATAAAGATTACAATATACACATGCCAATCCCTTCTTTTCCTTAGAAATCGGAAATTACGTTTATTCCATGATTTCTCACACACATCGGAATAACGAATAATCTTCATCTATTCCACGTGTTCATAACCACTAGTGCCTATGGATCCATATCACCTATTTGTACTCGTACCGGTTATTGCTATCAATCATTTTTCAAATAACATAATTGTGTAACACTCAAAAATTTGGGCGTAAATAAATTAATTAATAGATGGAGAAAATTTGATTAGAATTGAAGGAAGACTTATCTCTTTTGGACCAAAAATGTGAAAGAAGGTATGGAGAGGGACTAAGTATGTCATTATGGAAAATACAATAAATTATTATAAAAATAAAATAAATAAATGTATATATTTATTTAAATTAGGGTCAAAAGTTGGGTAATGGAAACATGAGGGGCCAGTTCTGCCAAATGGGATAAGTTGATTTTTAGGAATGATTTAATTGATTGACTTTCCTTCATTAGTGTATCTTGGCTTCCAAGACAGAAATTGAGGCCTATAAATTCGACACTAGGGCACCCCATTCTGGGGAAAGTAGCGTATTACATAGAGGGACAGAAACCCTCTGTCACTTTCGACTTTTGAGCAAGAATCGGAGTCGAAATCGGCAGAAAAAGTGACGTTACGTTTTCGGAGTTCGTCAACAAAATTGAGGTAGTTCTCCTTGCTTTTTCTGAAATTAATTTTTCTGGTACGTTAGTATAGATACATAAGAGTTCCAGTTAAAGTTTAAGACCAAACGGGTGGCCGAAAGGACATCGATTTGACTAAAACATTATAGGTCACGAAAAGTCAAACATCATGTTCTTTGAAAAAGAAATTGGAAATCCTTAGTAAACCATTCGAGACCATTCTTGTTTTAGGAGATGAAAAACTTTATAATGGTGTTATTATGCAAAAAGAATCGTCGAAAACGATTGAGTAATGGCCCCAATCGAGCGAAAGAAAGGGGCTGTTCGTTGACTTTTTGACCTGGACGGTGGTGGGGTGAATATGGGTCAATAGAGATGGGTTGGATCTGATTTATTGGGCCAGAGCCCTTGTTGGACTAATTTTAAGAAAAAAGGGGGTCCAACAGATTTATTTATTTGGTTTAGTCATTTGGGCCTAAATTAATTAAGTAATTTACATTTTTGGTTCATTAATTAATTGAGTTTTTGGAATATCAAATTCTTTAATGTCTACTTAATTAATATATTATATTAAATCTTGTTTAATTAAATATTAATTTAAATTAGATATTTTAATGTTTTATTTCTAAGAGGAAAGTGGTACTAAATAATTAATTCGAGTCGGTTAGTTTGATAATGGATTAATGTGTCATATTAGTATTTATTATGACACTTTAATTTAGAGAGATGACATCAATTGATTATTTTCCAATAATTACTTATTAATTAAATAATCGATGTTAAGTGATTAATAATTGGTAGAGGTGTTTACACGATTATAAAAGGGGTATATCGATGTTTAGGATAATGTTATAAGATTAAATTGACATAAAAGAACTTAAGTGCCCGACCACTTAACATATCCGAAGGACGAGAGTAACATGGCCATTTGGTTGACATTGGGTTAAACCATTTACCATGATAACCTCGGGGTTGACTTGGGAGAAAGCTTAGTCGATAATTGGTTACTTGATTTATAAATTGTAGGTTATCAGTCGGAGACAACTACTAGGCAACCTACATAGTCAGGTGAGTGTTCATGAGATTTCACTGGGATGTATACATATGTATGAAAATTATTTTTACATGTATGACTATGTGGTGATGTATGTTATGCATGACAAAAGGGTTTTAATTACATGTTCTCGCTTTTATGATTACATGTATATGGTGTTATATGGGTATGCATGCTAAATGTTTTTGGCTATAACATTCCTCGCATGCTAGAATTTCTAGTTATTTTGAAGTTGTACTAATGGTACATAATTGGGAGGATGAGAAGATAATAGGATGGGTCACACTCAGGGGAGGCACGACCCCGAAATGGGTGGTTGGCCATGTGTGAGCCGTCCACCCCTGGGAATGGCTGTGATACAGCAGCATGACCACGAAATGGGTTGCTGGCTCTAGGGAGAGTCGCGAACGCCCAGGGAATGCTTGCGAACCGTCATTCAATGAGATCTTGTAAGAGTGGGTCTTCTCTGATAATGCATATGATGATTTTGTTTTATATATAATGCATTGTTTTATATGATATTGAATGATTGTTATTGCACGAAAACCATGAACTCACTGAGCTATTTAGCTGACTATAGTATACATCTCAGGGGAAGGAGTTCTGGGAGTTGATAAAGGCAAGGGACATGCGTAGAGATACTTTATCTTTATTTTTTTTATGATTCGCGTAATTAGGCGTTTGCTTTATTTGGGTATGTTTGGACCCGATATGGGACAGGTTCACTTTTAAGATTAATTATTTTGATGTTTAGACTTCCGCTGTAAACGTTACGTTATTTATTATTGAAGTATTTATTATTTTGGGATGATGTAACATTCTAATTTAGAAAAAAAAATTGGGTGTTACAAGTTGGTATCAGAGCCTTAGTTTAAGAGAAATAGGTTAATGATTATTTTAGCCTAAGCTTAAACTTGGGAGGTCGTTAGTAATATTGGGTACATTTCAACTAAGTTTGATTTTTTATCGATCTGTGACTTAGTGTTTTCTCGTGGCTTTGTAGGAAAATGGTGCACACAATACACACTAGGTCAGTTAACCGTGGGCGTGGATGCGGACTTGGGGGACGAATGACACCATATGGACTAGGTTCGAATGGGGGATCAATAAATAGTCATCGTTCTAGCATGGGTCACGGTGGCAATCACAGTTCAGGTCACCAGACCAAGGGTAGCGGTCTGATCCACACCGCAGACACATCATCTGTGCACCAAGCCATAGGGAATCCTCGTATGACCCATCCGAAGAGTACACTCCAACCTCTCCAAGGACCTTCGAACTGGAAGAAAAGGTAGAAACTTTGAGGGATAGGTTATCCATGTCCCAAGGAGAGAATGCGGAGATTAAGGAAAATTTGGAGAATCTGAAAAGAGCCTATCTTAGGCAGGATCTGTCACTAACTCAAATGACATTGAAGAACATTGACTTAATGGAAACCAATCATAAGCTGAAATGGGAGATCATTGGGACAGAGTTGGAGCGTAGGATTGCCACTCGACCTTGGAAGACATGTGCGAAGGATAGGGATCGCTACTATAAGAGAACTACCTTTGAGTATGTGGGGGAATTGAAAGGGTGTTTCATCGCTTGGGCCCAATACCTCAAAAAGGGGCCAAGGGTCAGCACCATTTGGCGGTTTAAACCGTCAATATCATTCGAGACGTGGGTGCGAAGTGCAGACTTTCCTTACTATCCTTCTGATATGATCTAGGGGAAGTACTTGATAGCAAGAGAGAGAAATTTTGTTTATTAGTATTTTAGATCAATGTTTAGCTTGAGATGTCTTTGATAGTTATTTTAAATTGTAGTTTGGAAATCCCGAATTTTGATATTTATAACGGGAATATGTAATAACTACCTCTCTCTTGAATTATTAATATATGAATGATATTGTGTGATTTGGAAATAGTAATGTTGGCTCTTCTTAATTATTACACATATCTAACACATAGATTTTAACATCACCCTACTATAGTCAGTATGGTTTCACGTGGATCTGCAAGAAACACTACTATCAGGGAGGGAGATGGCAATCAGCCACTACCAACCGGAAGAGGTCGCGGTCGCGGCCGAGGTCGTGGTACCACCGCAAGCTCAAGTACGACTCCTTCCGTACATGCAAGCTCGGCTACCCGTAGCGTACGAGAGGGGAATGGGAGTGGAGAAAACGTTCTCACTAAAGAAGCAATAACTGAAAGATTGACTCAAGTTCTCCAAAATACCCTTCCAAATATGCTAAAGGATATGCTTGGTGACAGATTCAAGGACGCCGAACAAGAGGAAGAAGCAAGAACCCAAAAGGAGAAAACGGTGGTTAATTCTCGAACTACTCAGAGAATGGAAGTATCGGTCAAAGACAAAGTTGGATCGCCCGAAAGACCGAAGGCGGTACCACAAGATAAGGAAAAGGGTTGCAGTTACAAAACCTTTAGTAGCACTCGCCCATAGGAGTTTAAAGGAGTTGAGGGTCCGGTTGCCCTGATGAATTGGGTGACCAAAATGCAAAGCTGCTTTAAGATCTGCAAGTGTTCGGAAGAACAAAAGGTGACTTATGCTGCTACCACCCTTGGGGATTCGGCTCTCCATTAGTGGGAAATGGAATCCGCCATTAGAGGGGATGAGGACATTGCTACCTTAACCTGCTCCCGCATATGAAGAAGATGTTGATGGATAAGTATTGTACCCAATCCGAGGTGAAGAAGTTGGAGTCGGAATTTTTGAGGTTGGAGCAAGGATCGTCATTGGTTCAAGAATATGTGAATGAATTTTTGGAAAAAGCTAGGTTTGCTAGCTACCAAGTTGCAACTGAGCAGAGGAAAATAGATCGTTTCAAGGATGGACTTCGTATCGAGATAAAACAAAACGTGGATATGACAAAACCAAACACATTTGTCCAGGCTGTGGAAATGGCGACAGTGGCTGAAGAGAATAACAACAAGGCAGTAAGAGAAAGGCAAGATACCAAAAGAAAATGGGAGGATGCCACTAAGTCGACAAAAAGGACGAAGGAAGCATCGACACCGGCAAAGGTACAGAGTGAGGGTTTTCTAATTCCTCAATGCGTCAAGTGTAGTCGGAGACATAGCAGTGAGTGTAGGGACGAGAGCATTACATGTTATGGGTGTGGGAAGCCCGGGCATACTGTACGAGACTGCCCTGAGAGAAAGTCTTGTTACGAATGTGGAGTCGTTGGGCATCTAAGATTTGAATGTCCTAAGATTCGGAAGGGCGCAACAGATAATGCAAAGACACTGGATATCGGGCCAGGAAAAGAATCAGATAAGAAGAATGACCCGCAAAAAAGGGCGAGGTCGGGTATACAATATGACCTTGGAAGGGAAAAGAGAAACTCATGAAACTGCATTTGGTAAGTTCCATATCAAACTATTCACCCCATGCAGTAATTGCAGGGTTGCTCTTACGTACAATACTATCATTGTTGCATCATCTATAGGATGAATAGATGCTGAAATTGAGAAATACTTTATACGAGGAAATAAGTCGTAATGACCTACGGACATTAGTGGCCCCTAACTAATTGCACAAGTAGCTTAAATGATAAAGGAAAATGGAAGTATAAATACGATACGTCTCCCCGACCATGCCATGAAGCAACAAGGAATGTCATCAAGGGTAGAAAGGAAAATAATAAAAAGTTGATAAACAGGGTTATAGGAGAGAGTGCTCTCAATTGTTGGAAGAGAATAATTCCGAGGACGGAATTTCTTAAAGGGGGGAAGAGTTGTAACACTCAAAAATTTGGGCGTAAATAAATTAATTAATAGATGGAGAAAATTTGATTAGAATTGAAGGAAGACTTATCTCTTTTGGACCAAAAATGTGAAAGAAGGTATGGAGAGGGACTAAGTATGTCATTATGGAAAATACAATAAATTATTATAAAAATAAAATAAATAAATGTATATATTTATTTAAGTTAGGGTCAAAAGTTTGGTAATGGAAACATGAGGGGCCTGTTCTGCAAAATGGGATAAGTTGATTTTTAGGAATGATTTAATTGATTGATTTTCCTTCATTAGTGTATTTTGGCTTCCAAGATAGAAATTGAGGCCTATAAATTCGACACTAAGGCACCCCATTCTGGGCAAAGTAGCGTATTACATAGAGGGACAGAAACCCTCTGTCAATTTCGACTTTTGAGCAAGAATCGGAGTCGAAATCGGCAGAAGAAGCGACGTTACGTTTTCAGAGTTCGTCAACAAAATTAAGGTAGTTCTCCTTGCTTTTTCTAAAATTAATTTTTTCTGGTACGTTAGTATAGATACATAAGAGTTCCAGTTAAAGTTTAAGACCAAACGGGTGGCCGGAAGGCCATCGATTTGACTAAAACAATATAGGTCACGAAAAGTCAAACATCATGTTCTTTGAAAAAGAAATTGGAAATCCTTAGTAAACCATTCGAGACCATTCTTGTTTTAGGAAATGAAAAACTTTATAATGGTGTTATTATGCAAAAAGAATCGTCGAAAACGATTGAGTAATGGCCCCAATCGAGCGAAAGAAAGGGGTTGTTCGTTGACTTTTTGACCTAGACTGTGGTGGGGTGAATATGGGTCAATAGAGATGGGTTGGATCTGATTTATTGGGACAGAGCCCTTGTTGGACTAATTTTAAGAAAAAAGGGGGCCCAACAGATTTATTTATTTGGTTTAGTCATTTGGGCCTAAATTAATTAATGTAATTTACATTTTTGGTTCATTAATTAATTGAGTTTTTGGAATATCAAATTCTTTATTGTCTACTTAATTAATATATTATATTAAATCTTGTTTAATTAAATATTAATTTAAATTAGATATTTTAATGTTTTATTTCTAAGAGGAAAGTGGTACTAATGATAATTGGTTACTTGATTTATAAATTGTAGGTTATCAGTCGGAGACAACTACTAGGCAACCTACACAGTCAGGTGAGTGTTCATGAGATTTCACTGGGATGTATACATATGTATGAAAATTGTTTTTACATGTATGAGTATGTGGTGATGTATGTTATGCATGACAAAATGGTTTTAATTACATGTTCTCGCTTTTATGATTACATGTATATGGTGTTATATGGGTATGCATGCTAAATGTTTTTGGCTATAACATTCCTCGCATGCTAGAATTTCGAGTTATTTTGAAGTTGTACTAATGGTACATAATTGGGAGGATGAGAAGATAATAGGATGGGTCACACTCATGGGAGGCACGACCCCGAAATGGGTGGTTGGCCCTGTGTGAGCCGTCCACGCCAGGGAATGCCTGTGATACAGCAGCATGACCCCGAAATGGGTTGCTGGCTCTAGGGAGAGTCGCGAACGCCCAGGGAATGCTTGCGAACCATCATTCAATGAGATCTTGTAAGAGTGGGTCTTCTCTGATAATGCATATGATGATTTTGTTTTATATATAATGCATTGTTTTATATGATATTGAATGATTGTTATTGCACGAAAACCATGAACTCACTGAGCTATTTAGCTGACTATAGTATACATCTCAGGGGAAGGAGTTCCGGGAGTTGATAAAGGCAAGGGACATGCGTAGAGATATTTTATCTTTATTTTTTTATGATTCGCGTAATTAGGCGTTTGCTTTATTTGGGTATGTTTGGACCCGGTATGGGACGGTTTCACTTTTAAGATTAATTATTTTGATGTTTAGACTTCCGCTGTAAACGTTACGTTATTTATTATTGAAGTATTTATTATTTTGGGATGATGTAACATTCTATTTTAGAAAAAAAATGGGGTGTTACAAATTGAATTTAAGCAAAACCATCAATTCAGAATAATAGATTTTACTGTATAAAATCCTTCTTTCAAAATCCACCCAAATAGTTCATTTATAAATTACACCTTACTATAGTTTTAAAACATTATAAAAAGGTAAGGTAAGAATGAACTCACCTTATAGTAGTCGCGTTACTCTTACTTTACTTTCTCAAAGTTGTAAGAAATTCCGTCACCAACTGCACAAAGATCTGAAATACCCAAATACATATTGTACTGGTATTAATCTACTGTACATGATCCTTAAAGACTAAGAATCCTAAATATCCAAAATTATCGACACTTATCGCAACCCACTAGTTGCGATAACCTTTGTCGCAATACACAGTACTCGTCGCAACTAACTGTTGCGACATCCTCTTCTTATCGCAACCAACTACTGCGACAAACATCTTATCGCAATCAACTACTGCGATACACATCTTATCGCAACAAACTGTTGCGATACCATCTACTTGTCGCAACCCACGGTTGCGACATTCATAACTATCGTAACACTCATAACTATCGCAACCAACTGCTGCGATATTCATAACTGTCTCAACCCACCAAGTTCATACTTAACCCAGAAATTTATAGTTTTAAGTCATGAATGATTCTGTAAATATGCAGATATGCTTAACATCATTAACAGAAACTATCTATAAACTCAGATTTCTCAAAACATCCATAAATCATCAAAACCCACTTTTAAACTCATAGAAACTTTTCTATATTTAACTATACACAACAAAATCATAAAGAGAATCATACCTTGACTTTTCACATATTATTTCTTACAATCCGCTGAATTAATCTGCTTCCTTCTTCTTCTTTTCTCTCTTTCGATTCTATCTCTCTCTTTTCTCTATGCCATGAACACCACACACACACACACACAAACTACTAAAAATGAGGAGGTGAAGACACCTCACTGATAGGTGGGTTTACACCCCCCTAAATCTTACCGCAAGTGTATGGGTCGAAGTCAAGTAATAGTACTTGGAAAGTACGAGTATCGAATCACGGGGAACTACGAACTAAGTATCACAATTACTATAAGAACTATTAACTGAACTGTCGAATTTGGAAGATTGGTTTTAAACTAATTAATTGCAGCAAATAAAATAAACCAAACACAAGACAACTAGTAAGCAACTTTGGAATTCAGATGGAGAAAACAGTTGAGGGTTGGATATCCTTAGGTTTTCACATATGAACTTCAGACTAAAAACAAATACCAGTTAATTCTGTTGATGAATACTCAACCTTGATCTAACCATTGCTCTCTCTCAAGTAACAACAGTTATATTTGTAAAACATGGTGCTTTCTCAAGCTACCATGAAGTTTATCTCGAAAAGCACAAGATTAATCTCTCGATCTCACCCTATGTAGTTCAAAACACATTAAGCGCGGGTTATTATGAGACTAAGACTTACTCGGTATATCTCTATCCTTTCTTACCTTAGACATGTAATTCCTAATTCTAGATCTCAATTAATTCTCTCGAACATAATTGAAAACAATAAAACAATTGTAAGTTAGCTACGCTCACAAAAGCATTAAGAACAAAATCACATGCATTCATTAAATCAGAAAACTGATAAAAGTCATTCGTCATCCATCTATATGTTCAATCCTAATTCAATCCAACCCCCAACATCTTAAAGTTAGTTCATGATGTTGGGGGATTCAAACACAAAAGAAAGAGAAACGAAAGTGTAAGCAAACATGGTAAACGTGATCGTGGTGACTGTGTAAGATGAATTGATAAACTCCCTTTTCCCGTGATTGAATCTACTTCGCGTCTTGAACGTTCCTTCGATTGATCCTCGATCTTTGCTCCAAACGGTGTCACTTGGCTCTGAAAATCGCCCCCGGGACTGCTCTGGCCGTCGTGTGAAATCTGGATACCGAACGAATGACCTAAATCCCAAATAAAATAGATGATTTTCGACAAACAGAGGGTTACGCCACTTTCCACACGACTTGCAAGTCGCGTGGTAAGTCGCGCGTGTTGTTTTTGCAGCTTGGGTCGATTTCTGGTTCGCGGGTCGGGTCCTGGTTCGGTCGCGGGTCTTGGGCTTGGCTTTTGGGCTTCCGTTAGGCTTCGTTTGGAATCGTTTTGGGCTCTTTTTAGCTTCTTTTCTCGAGGAATGCCGCCTTTTAGATACCCTGTGTGAATCACTAGATAAACCGTAAAATACACGCCTTTTTACTTGAATACAAGCCAATCTCATTGGTTTGAGAACCGGAAATAACGCCAAAAAGTGGCGTTATCAACAACCCCAAACCGAGCGTTGCTTGTCCCCAAGCAAATTAGCGATAAAACAGAATTAAAGCACATATCAGTAAAAATATAATAACTGCACAATTCCCGATCGGTACCAAGTGATGCATCGGTGATTTCCCATACCCGTGAATATCTATCTCACTCTCGCCTCATTCTCATTTCGTTTGACCTATGACCTTCCCTTGGGGGTTGAACTCGTGACTGTTCCGATCACATCAGGGTTAGACTAAGTCTGAGCATACTAGGGAAAACATTTCGCCTCGACCCTACCTCACGGGATGCTCTCCTTGCACTCGAACCTATGTTATCGCTCGTGTTGTCATGTGTATGGAGGTTGTGTACAATAATATGCAATAATTACATGACAACTCTAAAGGGGGACGCACAATTGTCCAAAATGTTGATCTCCGAAGGAATTAAGTAACAAGACAAGGAATATCGGTGAAGGTGGTCATAGACTCTAATCACGTTTTCCAGAAGATCATCCAGGTCTTTATAACGGTTGTAACGGGGCTAAGGTTAAGGTTAAGAAACGAAGGGTAAAAGGATCAAAAGTCCTCGGCGTGTCAATCATTTGCAATTCTGAACTCTCGTTGCTTCACATTTGCTCACTTGGTCGTTTTTCGTCACTATTGGAGTCGCTTTGACTCACTTATCATGCAGCTCTACTAGAGCCTATCTAACTAACGGTTTTTTTTTTTTGGGGACTTCATTGGTCCTCTTTATTGATTGGGGCAACATTGGCCCTCTTCTCTCTTTCTTGACTGGCCTGATTTCTTTCTTTTCCGCTCTATCTCTCTAAGTTCATTACTGCTTCCGATTGACACACTTTCGGATAGGGTTGGCTAAGGCTCATGGCTAAGGGTGTAATGATGGGTTTAGAAATGACAAGGTGAGTGTTGGGCTGCAAAGTGGTTAATGGGTATACATGAAAAGGTGACAGGGAACGATAGCCAAACTGGGTTTAAACGGAAACAAAATGCCTGGAATCATGTCTTAAGGTCCACACGATATGGTCTACTGTACCCTTACCTAATATCCCGATGTTCGTCTTTGCTACTCAATGCTATAATGTAGCGAGATCATTCTACATTTCACGACAAGGAATTCGAAAAAGTGTATACGATTTTAAGTGTATGAATCCCTCGAAATGAAAAACGTCTTTTAGGCTCAAAGCTCACTATCGGGTGGTCTCCACTAATGTCCCTAGGCATGTCCTTTCCCGGTCTTTCCCTAACGGTCACGTCACTATCACAAGATTCTTCCCATAATGGTCGGTCTCAATCATTCAAAACAAAAAATTTAGCTACTTTGATCTAGACACTCAGAAGTGCAGGAAATCTATGTGCATAACTTGGGCCCGATTGGGCAACCCCAAACCTTACCCACACATTGTCCCCAATGTGCAAGCAAAGTCGTAGGTGATGCGACTCAATCATTGTGCAGTTATTACAGATATAAAAAGGACGGGCAAAGCATTACATAGCAAGCAAAAGAAATCCCAAAATTTCTAAAATGGGCACCCCAAACCTAGGTCGCGGCCTGGGTTTTCCAGTAAAAAGCCAACCCCAAACCTCGGTAAAACCGAGGTTTGCACAGGGTCAAAAGGTGAGTGTGTAAAGATGTGAAAAAGATAGGGCACCCCAAACCTAAGTAAAACTTAGGTTTGTTGCCTCTCGTTAACTACTCAAAATTTGATCATCATACAACACTCATTAATAAGCAAGGTTTAGAACATACCTGTTTTGCCCCGGACGAAAGAGGATTCTTGAAAGTTGAGCATCAATCGGAGGCGATAGGGAGAACATTCAAAACAAAACAAAGAAAAGCAAAGCACAAGGGAAAAATGTTGGAAAAGAAACACACCAAGCAAGAAAGGAATAAAAACTGCACGAAAAAAACAAAACGAAGCAACTAGGACTCACGCGGTTTAGCCCGCGACTTGCAAGTCGCGTGGCAAACCGCGTAACCTACTGTTTCAGAAAACCAACAGAGGGTCCCGCGGCTTGTTGCGCGGTATGCAAACCGCATGACAAGTCGCGTGTGTCCCTGCTTCAAATATATTTTTGACCTTTTTCGATTTTTTCGATTTTTATGGTTTTTCCGGAATTAAAAGCACACACAAGATAAAAGAATACTAAGAGGAAACAAACCTTGGTGGGTTGCCTCCCACCCAGCGCCGTATTTAAAGTCGTGGCACGACTATGTGGTTTCAACTCGGCTCAGTATCCGCGGGATTGTACCGTCTACCCTTACGGTTCTTCGCGGACTTCTCTACTCCTTCCTCTCTTTCACTACTTCTTCTCTCTAGCAACTTGAATCTCACGTTCTCACCGCCAACTCGGAATGTGATCTCACCCTCTTCCATGTCAATTAAAGCTCTCCCGGTGGCTAGGAATGATCGTCCCAAGATCATCGGAACCTCCTCATCCTCATCTATATCTATCACCACGAAGTCTACCAGGAAGTAAAATTTACCAACCTTAATCAGCACGTCTTCGATCACCCCGTATGGATACCTTATCGATTTGTCTGCTAGCTTGAGCGTCATGAATGTTGGACTAACCTCGCCCAATCCAAGTTTCCTGAAAATAGAGAGGGGCATAAAATTAATACTAGCCCCTAAATCACACAAAACTTTATTAAATGGAAACTTCCCGATTTGGATAGGGATAGAAAAACTCCCTGGATCATTGAGCTTCTGGGGAAGCTTATTCTGGAAAATTGCGCTACACTCTTCAGTGAGTGCAACGGTGGATTGGTGATCAATTGCCCTCTTTTTGGAAAGGATCTCTTTCATGAATTTCATGTAAGAGGGCATTTGGGTGAGAGCATCTGCAAAAGGAATATTGATCGTTAGCTTTTTAAACACATCTATAAATTTTGAAAATTTGACCTCATCCTTATTTGCTTTCAGCCTGCTCGGGTAAGGTACTCTTGGTGCTGCCGGCTTGACCGGTGGTTTGATTTCTTTCTCTTTCGGTTTCTTGCTCTCTTCAACCACGACCTCTTCTTCATTCTTCTCGTTTTCTTCATTCGAACTCTTTCTATCGGCTTCCTTTGGTGAAGACTTGCTTACCGGATCTCTGGTCAACTCCTTGCCACTTCTAAGGTAGATGGCATTGCAATGTTCCCGGTTTTGTCGTTCGGGTTGACTCGGAAAAGTACCGGAAGGTCGGTTTTGTAGGGCCTCGGAGATCTGCCCCACTTGCCTTTCGAGGATCTTTATTGCAGCCGTATTTTGATCAGTGGCGGTTTTGACTGTGTTGATTGTGCTCGCTAATCCCTCGACTGTGTTGTCCATCTTCGTCATGAACTTCTTCATCATCTCTTCTAGGCCCGGCTTCTTCTCCCCGGATGGTCCTTCGTTTCTTTGCTGAAAACCTGGGGGACGGTACACATTATTAGTTTGAGCAGAATTAGAAGAGATAGAAAAATTACCTGACTGTGGTTGACCGGGCTGATTCCATGAAAGATTGGGATGCCTTTTCCACCCCTCGTTATAAGTATTCGAGATAGAATCGTTTCTCGGTTGGTTCCGGTTTGACACAAATTGAACCTGATCAGGTTCTTGAGGGTTTCCTCCATTCAGCCGATTCGTGATGACGACCAGTTGAGCTTTCAGTTCGTTCAGCTCGTTACTCTCTTGGAAATTTGCAACTCGTCTTACTGCTGATCTCGGAGTGGAGAAACTGTGTTCGGCCAAGTTCTCAATCAGCTCGCACGCTTCCTCATACGACTTGTCCATTAGTGCTCCACCCGCGGCAGCAGTGATATCATTTTTGAATTGTGGGTGGAGCCCACTAAAGAAGGTCTGGATGATGACCCAGCCTTGTAGCCCATGATGAGGACACTTCTTGATCATGTCCTTGTAACATTCCCATGCCTCATATAGCGTTTCTTGATCCCATTGAGAAAAATGGGTGATCTCGGCCATTAGTTGGGCGGTTCTGCTCGGTGGGAAAAACTTTTGGAGGAAGGCTGCTTTCAACTGTGCCCAAGTAGTAATTTGATCTGACGGTAAGCCTTCTATCCATATTTCAGCTCGACCTTTTAATGAAAAACTGAACAGCCTCAGTTTGATTGCGTTCTCCTCCATTCCGTTGATCTTGAAGGTGCTACAAATGCGCTCGAAAGCCCGGAGATGAGCGTGAGGATCTTCGGTCGGTGCTCCTCCATATTGATTTTGCTGCACCATTACGATGGTGCTCGGCTTTATCTCGAAATAGTTAGCCGCAGTGGTAGGTGGTTGAATGCCTATCCGTGCGGCCGCCACATTAGGATCGGCAAATGACCGCATCGGAACTCTTTCCGGAGGTGGTGGTGGATTGTTGCGGCGAGGTGGTCTCTCGTCGTCGGACATCTCGAATTTCAGATTCCTTTTGGCTATTGCTTCCTTACGCAGCCGACGAGCGGTTCTTTCGATCTCCGGATCAAATTGTTCGATCTCTTTTCCTCGGGTCGTTCTTGGCATAAACCAAGTGGTACCTGAAAAGAAGACAGTAAAGTCAATAATCCGAAAACTGAAAGTGATGGAAAAAAAATAACAAGAAAAGAAAATGCCCAATCTAATAGCGCGTATAGATGGTAGTGCTATTAGCTACAACTAGTTCCCCGGCAACGGCGCCAAAAACTTGATAGGTGGGTTTACACCCCCCTAAATCTTACCGCAAGTGTACTGGTCGAAGTCAAGTAATAGTACTTGGAAAGTACGAGTATCGAATCACGGGGAACTACGAACTAAGTATCACAATTACTATAAGAACTATTAACTGAACTGTCGAATTTGGAAGATAGGTTTTAAACTAATTAATTGCAGCAAATAAAATAAACCAAACACAAGACAACTAGTAAGCAGCTTTGGAATTCAGATGGAGAAAACAGTTGAGGGTTGGATATCCTTAGGTTTTCACATATGAACTTCAGACTAAAAACAAATACCAGTTAATTCTGTTGATGATTACCAAACCTTGATCTAACCATTGCTCTCTCTCAAGTAACAACAGTTATATTTGTAAAACATGGTGCTTTCTCAAGCTACCATGAAGTTTATCTCGAAAAGCACAAGATTAATCTCTCGATCTCACCCTATGTAGTTCAAAACACATTAAGCGCAGGTTATTATGAGACTAAGACTTACTCGGTATATCTCTATCCTTTCTTACCTTAGACATGTAATTCCTAATTCTAGATCTCAATTAATTCTCTCGAACATAATTGAAAACAATAAAACAATTGTAAGTTAGCTACGCTCACAAAAGCATTAAGAACAAAATCACATGCATTCATTAAATCGAAAACTGATAAAAGTCATTCGTCATCCATCTATATGTTCAATCCTATTTCAATCCAACCCCCAACATCTTAAAGTTAGTTCATGATGTTGGGGGATTCAAACACAAAAGAAAGAGAAACGAAAGTGTAAGCAAACATGGTAAACGTGATCGTGGTGACTGTGTAAGATGAATTGATAAACTCCCTTTTCCCGTGATTGAATCTACTTCGCGTCTTGAACGTTCCTTCAATTGATCCTCGATCTTTGCTCCAAACGGTGTCACTTGGCTCTGAAAATCGCCCCCGGGACTGCTCTGGCCGTCGTGTGAAATCTGGATACCGAACGAATGACCTAAATCCCGAATAAAATAGCTGATTTTCGACAAACAGAGGGTTACGCCACTTGCCACGCGACTTGCAAGTCGCGTGGTAAGTCGTGCGTGTTGTTTTTGCAGCTTGGGTCGATTTCTGGTTCGCGGGTCGGGTCCTGGTTCGGTCGCGGGTCTTGGGCTTGGCTTTTGGGCTTCCGTTAGGCTTCGTTTGGAATCGTTTTGGGCTCTTTTTAGCTTCTTTTCTCGAGGAATGCCGCCTTTTAGATACCCTGTGTGAATCACTAGATAAACCGTAAAATACACGCCTTTTTACTTGAATACAAGCCAATCTCATTGGTTTGAGAACCGGAAATAACGCCAAAAAGTGGCGTTATCACTCACCCTCCTAAATTAAAATGGGGCGGTGATGGTGTTTAGTTTAATCACCTTTACCAAACAACCCCTCCAAGTACCAATACTTAACAAGTTTAATCCCCCCATTTATAAATTAAAATTAAAGTTTACCCCTTAACTTAATACTCCTTAAAACAATTACCGTAACTTAATCGAGGTTAAACTCTAAAATTAATCTATCACATAATAAATCATAATTTATCAATAAAATCCATCTTAATATTTTACACCAAAAATCGAGATGTTACATCAGTGTAGCAGAAAGAAGATACCGAATCGTTAGATTGCGACAAGCATTTCTTGAAGAAACAGAAAAATGGTTGTTCGCACACCTTATCCGCCGGTTAGATCCATATGCAGTTCTGGGTGTAGGTCAAGAATTAGAAAGCTTCAAGAAGGAATACATGTTGTTTGTCAAAGGAAGAGTTCAGAGGAAAGATCATGTGCATTCAAAGAGTCCAATTGGTCAGATCAGAGAAGTTGGGGCCAGACAGTTCTACAGGATGTGGTATCCTGAGTTTACAGTTTGGAGAAGAAATGGGCAGATGTACACGTCCACTGAAGCCGACCTTCAGCATCTATGAATCGACGACTTTGAGTACATGTACAATCACTTCCGAAGTATGGAAATCCATACGTTCAACATCCAGATTGCACTTCGAGCTGTAAGACGCTGGATGTATCGCCAATACCTGTACTACAACGTTTTCGACTTCAATCTCGCTCTCGAAAGCCACCAACCGATCGTAAATTTCAAAAGACCAAACAACCAGCTCTCAAACATCGACGACTATCCTCTTTACACCATTCTCTCTGAACCAGAATTCGGTGTGATCTACCGAAACATGTCAGGGGAACGTCACTTCCTGAGATTCTCCGAAATCGCCAAATACTACGATGGTACATTAAAAGCGATTCGTCTTCGACTGGAACAGATTCATAAGTACAACGAAAGTCAAATTGTTGGTTTTCAATTGCCAACTCGCCAAAGATGTCTTATGATCCGTGTCATTGAAGAAATTAATGATAGAATCGAATTCAGGCTAGCCATGCGTCGTATTGAAACTTATCTTAGACAGAGACCGAGAAACCGAAGATTCTTGCCTTGTAGACTAAAGCTGCCTATTCCAAACTTTGAGCCAAAGGGGGAGATTGTTAGGGTTAAAATGTTATTGTCTTAAAGTTTGGGCCATAATTGTAAAATAGCTTAAAAGGTATAAATAGCCTAATTTTCTTTTGTAATTAGGTTAACCATCATTATAGCATTCATAGCCGTACTCTCATATTGTAATACACTTTTCTATGAATGAGATGGATGACAACATTGATTCAATAGATGTTCTTATTGTTTGATTAATCGCTATTGAAATTGATTGCACGAACTGGGATCCACAACACCAAACCCTCGGGTATAGCCTTTTCCATTTCCACCAAAGGTCACAGAGGGACCTTTCTCTTCCTTGTATTCAGTGAGCAGGTTTTTCTTTCCAGTCATATGTCGAGAGCATCCACTATCAAGATACCAGATACCCTTCGAAACCTGCAAACAAAGGAAGATTAGTTTTGAATAGGTACACACTTAACAATGGGACCACATTTGTCAGTGGTGGTAGAGGAAGTGGAAGGTTCAGCAATCTTCGCAGTATTTGAAGATTCAGCTTCAGTAACATTCTTCACTTTGGTTAATTTCTTAACTTCAGTGGTGGTTTTCACCTTTACCTGATTTGCACCAGGATTGGTCTTCTTTGCCTTTGGGGCATTGATCTTCACCTTAGCTAATTTCTCAGCTTTGGTGGCTGTAGGGCATTTGCTAGCAATGTGGTCGGTAAGTCCACAGTGATAACATTTCCTATAGCTAAAAGTAGCTTTAGGACCAGAGGAGTGCTTATTTTATATTTTTAAATGCAGGGCCAGCACCAAAAATACCTTAGCATTGGAAGTTGCAGGAACTATAAGTTCTTCAAATTTATTACCAGTGGCATCCACTCTTATTTTAGGAGTAGATCGCTGAACGAATTCAGGGATCTTAGTCTTAGAAGTAGAGGGATGGCTCGCTGAAGGTTTTGAAACTTTCAGCTTAGGTACATTGGTACCCTTCTGAGGTTTTTGAACAACTTTTTCTTTACCTTTAGGAATCAAGGTAGGTTTGTCCTCAGGGATGGGAGTTTTAGAAGAAGAAGAGCACTGAGGTAATGAGGTGTGAGGGATAGAAGACACGAACATTCCAAACTTAAGCATGGAACGGTCAGTGGTTGGTTCTTCAGCGTCAGCTTTGTAACAAAGACCACTTTTGTCTTTGGCAGGGATCTGAGCACCAATTATTTTAGTGATCTTTGTTGAGGATTTATACCATCCTTCAACAGTAGCCTTTTCAGCTTTCAGTTCAGCGATAGCTTGTTCTTGCTCGATACTGATGACTTGATTTGCATAGACCTGGTCTTTCAAATTATTTTCAATGTTTGAAAGCTCTTGAATTTTTAGGTGACAATTTTTAAGCTGTTTAGTTAAATCCATATTCATTTGTTCATCTTTGGTCTTGCCATTCATGGCATCGTATAAATCGACAGTCAGTATATCGATAGCTCGAAGTCTATCAGCTTCAGTGATAGTTGAAATAGAGGTAGAATAGATTGATACCTGAGAGGTAGAAGTAGAGGGAATTTTAGCTTTTTCTTCCACATCTTCTATTTTGTCCATGAGGCAGAGATTGGCCTCATCTTCTTCATCTAAATCTGATTCCTCATCAGACTCAGCCTAGTCTTGTTCTTCAGCGAACAGACCTTTTCCCTTCTTTTTGTATGCTTTCAGCTTAGCATACCTTTCTTTAAGCTTTTGGTATTTGTCATCTCTAGCCCTTGGGTTAGAGGATTTCTTGAAGGAAGAAGAAGGTTTGAAAACTTTCTTTGACCTGCATTCACTTGTAAATTGTCCTACTTTTTCACAACTAAAGCAGGTAGCAGTAGCCTTATCAACAGGAATAGATTTAGGCTTGTCAGTGAGTGAAAGATGTTTATTTCTTCTGAAGTTGCTCTTTCTAGCAAACCTCCTGAAAGAATTTGTCAGGAGTGCCAGAGATTCATCAAGTTCTAAAGGATCAGCACCTGATGAATCATCATAGTTAGATTCCATTTCAGTGATCATGACAGTTGATCGCTGAGAGGGTACTAACTCTGAAGAGAGTAAAGCAACAGGTGTGCTTTTGGAATCTTTGACAAGATTCTTCTTAAGTTGACACGACTGCTGATGATTGAGCATAGTGCCAAATAAGGTAGAGAGGGTCATAAATTTCAGATCCTTAGAGAGCTTAAGACACATGGTATAATTGTCCCAGCTTTCAGGAAGACATTCCAAGAATTTTGTCAGGATCTCGGAGTTAGAGTAAGTCTTACCAACAGTTTTTAAATCAATAATTAAGCAATTGAAACGTTGGTGAACTTCATAGAGAGTTTCAGTATTACCACAGATGAAGCTTTCATACTGCCTTACCAGGTTTATTCTTCTAGAGTCCTGGACTTCAGCAGTACCTTCATATTGAACACATATAGTGTCCCACATGGCTTTGGAACTTTTCAGGTTCATAATGGAATGGTAGACTTCATCAGGTAGAGCCATGGAGATGATAGATCTGGCCTTTGTGTCAATGGCCACTTTTTTCTTGTAACGTCCCAAAATTTCAAGGAAATTTAAAATTTTAATTAAACGTTTTATATATAAAAACTCATTAAATAATCCCAACATATTAATTGCAAAATCGTAAATATCGTTCAAGTAGTCAGAAACCAGCGGAAACAATGTTCAATAAATAAAACCAACATCAGCCAGCTCATCCCGCGCGCCAGTGTGTACCCGTCACGCCTTAGAGCCACTCGCACCTGAAACCACAGTTTATTGGGAAAGGGTAAGCACGAAGCTTAGTGAATTCAAACACATGCGCAGGTAGGAATTATATACACATCACCCCTACCCGCACATAAGCAACAACATCACAGATACATAAAACGAGTAAACATCTACAGGTAATTATGTATCCAACCACCTCAGTACCATCGAGGCCTCGGTCCCACCGAATTGTAATGTAACCAACACCTCAGTACCATCGAGGCCTCGGTCCCACCGAATTATAATGTAACCAACACCTCAGTACCATCGAGGCCTCGGTCCCACCGAATTATAATGTAACACATTCATGCCAAGCATTCAAACCAATCGAATATTACACACCACAACAACTAGTTCACACCACAAAGACAGTAGTACATACAAACTATTATGACATGCATACAACCCCTAACTACACAGTGAGAGAACTCACCTCAAATGCGCGCCTAGCTTAATCAACACGAATCAAGCTTCACAATTACGGTCACTTTCCAGCACCTAAACGCATGTTAAAACGTGTCAATACGAGACCCGGACCCTATGACACGACACACGCTTAAACCGTCACTAAAACTAATTTCCGTTCTCACAAAACAGGTCTGTTCGGGACCTGTTTCGACCCCTTTAAATCCAGAAAATTCCCAATATTATTTCATGACCAGAAAGTCCTCTGAGTTGGGGTTCCAAGGACATATTATACGGATCTTAACGATTTTTCTACAATTTACTATGAATTAATTACGAACGGTTACCAAAACTGTCAGTTTCGGTCCAGCCTGCATAAACAGTCCAAAACAGCCTAGCTACGGTTTAAATCAGACTTTCGGCAAAACACGAAAAACCTTCCCGACTCGAATAGGGAACTATGGCCACCACGATCACCTCAAAACGAGTTACGAGTAAAAAGTTACGGTCCACACAAAACAGTGGCAGATTCCAGGAAATTTTACATAAAATGACGAACCGCAGAACTTGCGACCACTTTTTCTCCCAACTCGAGGCCGAACCAGTTTTCCGCTAAAACACTGAAAACGTACTCGGTCCCGAGCTCGAAGCGTGGGCGCCAGTTTCGGCTCAATCGGAGTTACGACGGAAAAGTTATTGCCGTCACAAAACAGGGGCTGAACCATATTTTCGCATAAAAAGACGACTCTAAAACAACGGTTCAAACGATTTGGCTTACGCGATTTAGTCACGGATTGAAGGGCTCTATGGTGGTCAAGGTCAGGTCACGGCCACGCACCACCCATCTACAACGGCAGCCATGGCCGCCCATCCACCACCGCCACAGCAGCGGCGAACGGCGGCTCTCCGGCGAGGGTTCCGCGCATACACACACATGCATTCACGTACACCCATCCATGCTTCGGATCTCCCTCTCGATCACCTTACCGCGCACAACCAACTCACACAACCACCACCACCCGACACCCAGCCACCACAGTGGCGGCGCGCGGTGGCGGTGGCGTCGTCGCTGGTTGATTCACCGAAAAAGAAAGATTTAAGACGATTAGATGCGTACCTCACGACGATACCTCGCACCCGCAACCGACCTTAACTCCCTTGCTTCCTCCGACGATCAGCCGCAGCAGCGGCCTCCGGTGACAGCTTCGACGACGGCAGGCACAATTCCGGCCAACTCTCCTCTCTCTACTTCTCGGCTTCTCTCTCTTTCGATCGCTCTCTCTCTTTCTCGTTCCCTTCTCACGATCGCACAAAAACCACAGCTGCCGCAGTAGGGTTCCAAGGAAAATGGGTTATGTTTGGCTTTCACTAAATTAAGAACGGAAGAAGGGAACCGGCCATGGGCCGAACCCCATGCAAATGTGTTTCCCAAACAATACACTCAAGCCCCTCAACTTTACCTATTTCACGATCTACACTAGAAAATATGGATTTTAACATTTTGGTCCTTAACGACATCAAACCCCGAACCAAAACAATTAACGGTACACACTTTAATTAATTAAATAAATAAATAAAAAACGTACCGGGACACGGGCTTTACAACTCTCCCCCGCTTGGATTAGACTTCGTCCCCGAAGTCCACGCCCGCAAACAGCTCCGGGTAATTCTCCCGCATCTCGGCTTCTGGTTCCCACGTCCATTCCGAACCTTTCCGGTGCTGCCACTGGACCTTCACCAATCCAATGACTTTGTTCCGTAGAGTCTTCGTCTTCCTCTCGACGATGGCTACTGGCTTCTCCACATAGTTGAGTCGCTCGTCAATCTGAATATCTTCAAGGGGAACTACTGCAGACTCATCCATCACACACTTCCGCAACTGAGAGACATGGAACGTGTTGTGGATCAGGCTCAACTCCTCTGGTAGCTCCAATCGGTAAGCTACTTTCCCCACACGCGCGATGACCTTGTATGGTCCGATATATCGGGGACCCAACTTTCCCCGCTTGCGAAAACGGATTACCCCTTTCTAGGGTGACACTTTCAAAAGAACGTAATCCCCGACTTGGAACTCCAAGTCCGATCGTCTCTTATCGGCGTAACTCTTTTGTCGGCTCTGAGCAGTGACTAACCGATCCCGCACCATCTGGATCATTTCCGTCGTCTTTAGCACAACATCAGTGCTCCCCAGCACCCTGTGACCAACCTCGCCCCAGCAAATGGGCGTCCGACACTTCCTGCCATACAACACTTCGTACGGCGCTCTACCGATGCTAGCGTGATAGCTGTTATTATAGGAGAACTCAGCTAGTGGAAGATACTGATCCCAACTACCACCAAAGTCAATCACACATGCTCGCAGCATGTCCTCAAGTGTCTGAATAGTACGCTCACTCTGCCCGTCGGTCTGAGGATGAAATGTTGTACTGAAATGCAACCGCGTACCCATCTCATTCTGAAACTTCTCCCAAAACCGGGAGGTGAAACGAGTATCCCGATCCGAGACAATCGAGACTGGCACCCCGTGCCTAGTTACAATCTCTCGGATGAAAACCTCCGCGAGCTTATCCGCCGAGAAGCTCTCTTTAATTACCAAGAAGTGAGCGCTCTTAGACAGACGATCCACAATTACCCAGATGGTATCATTCCCTCGCTGAGTTTTGGGAAGCTTCGTGATGAAATCCATCGTAATCTGCTCCCACTTCCACACCGGAATCTCCAAAGGCTGCAATTTCCCGTGCGGTCGCTGGTGCTCCGCCTTGACCTTTCGACAGGTCAAACATACCTCCACACATTTGGCTACATCCCGCTTCATGCCGGGCCACCAATAGCCTTCCCGTAAGTCTCTGTACATTTTGGTAGCTCCCGGATGAATCGAAAACTTGGACTTATGCGCCTCGTCCAATAGTATCTGTCGGTTCCCACCGGTGAATGGGACCCAAACTCTACCATATCGGGTCAATAATCCTCGACTATCCCGTATTAATTTCGGAATCTCTCCCGAAACCCTCTCACGTTTTGCATTTTCCGCCAATACGGCCACCTCCTGAGCGACACCTATCGCCTCCAAAAGAGGTGCAACTACTGTCAAACGCTGACACAGACCCTTCAGCGGTCCCCCGATCGGATGTCGGCTAAGCGCGTCCGCGACTACGTTCGCTTTACCCGGGTGGTAAAGTATCTCGCAGTCGTAATCCTTGACCACATCAAGCCATCTTCGCTGTCGCATATTAAGATTTTGCTGATCCATCAGGTATTTAAGGCTCTTATGATCAGTGTAGATAGTACACTTGACACCATAAAGATAGTGTCTCCAAATCTTCAGAGCAAACACCACTGCTCCCAACTCCAAGTCATGAGTCGGGTAGTTCGCTTCGTGAGGCTTCAGCTGCCTCGAAGCGTAAGCTATGACCTTGCCGCGTTGCATCAGCACGGCACCCAACCCCTGATATGAAGCATCACAATAAACCACCAAATCCTCCATACCCTCGGGCAAAGTTAACACAGGAGCCTCACATAAACGTCTACGTAGCTCCTCAAATGCCTTCTGCTGCTCTTCGCCCCAACTGAAAGTTGCGGTTTTCTTCGTCAGTCGAGTCATAGGCAAGGCAATCTTGGAGAAATCTTGGATAAATCTCCGATAGTACCCTGCTAACCCGAGAAAACTCCGCACCTCGGTAGGAGTTTTCGGCACCTCCCACCGCATTACCGCTGAGATCTTGGCCGGATCGACCATAATACCGTTCTGATTCACGACATGTCCTAAGAATTGGACCTCCCGTAACCAGAATTCACACTTGGAGAACTTAGCATAAAGCTTCTCCCGTCTCAAAACATCCAAAACTTCTCGCAAATGCACCTCGTGCTCTTCTCTCGTCTTCGAATATACGAGGATATCGTCGATGAATACGATCACCGAGCGATCCAGCATCGGGCTGCATACCCTGTTCATGAGGTCCATGAACGCTGCTGGTGCGTTGGTGAGCCCGAAAGGCATCACCACGAACTCGTAATGACCATACCGCGTTCGGAAGGCCGTTTTCTCCGTATCCTCACCTCGTACCCGCATCTGATGATACCCGGATCTCAGGTCAATCTTAGAGAACCACGAGGCTCCCTACAACTGATCAAACAAGTCGTCAATCCTTGGCAGAGGATAACGATTCTTTACCGTAAGCTTATTCAGCTCCCGGTAATCAATACACATACGTTGAGATCCATCCTTCTTCTTCACGAACAAGATCGGAGCTCCCCACGGTGAACAACTCGGCTTAATGAACTCTTTCTCAAGAAGTTCCTGCAACTGATCATACAACTCCTTCATTTCCGGTGGAGCCAGGCGATAGGGTGCCTTGGCCACCGGAGCAGCACCCGGAATCAGATCGATTCGAAACTCCACCTGTCGTTCGGGAGGTATCCCCGGTAACTCGTCGGGAAACACATCGGCAAACTCCCTCACGACTGGCACATCTTCGGCAGTCTTCTTCGCCTCGTCAATACGCGTATCAATCACATACGCCAAGTACCCCTGACCACTATGCTGAAGGTGTCTCCGAGCCCTCGCCGCGGAACATATTGCCGTAGTCCGCCTGGGCGAGTCTCCCTGAATCAAAAACTCTCCCCCGCTTGGGGTTCGGACCCGCACTTGTTTGTGGCGACAAACGATTTCCGCATCAAACACGTCCATCCAATCCATGCCCACAATCACACAAAGCTCTCGCATAGCTATCGAAATCAATTCAATGGGAAACCTCACACCCGAGATTTCCAACGTGCATCCCCGATACACATCCGTAACCATCAAGGTTCGATCATCGGCAACCTCGACTACCAAAGGACATCCTAACTGTCCCACCACTCGGCCCAAACTCTCGCTAAAGGTGCGAGACACAAATGAATGAGTAGCCCCGCTATCAAACATTACAACCGCAGGCACCGAGTTTACTAGAAACGTACCTAGCATACAATTAACAGCATATATATAAAAAAACAAGGCATGAAAAGGAAGGACGAAAAGAAAAAGGGTGATAGAACATACCTGTCACCACCTTAGGCGTCGCATGCGCCTCTTCCACCTTCAGCTGGTGGACTCTACCTCGGGCTGCCTCTGTCCCCGGCTGACCCGTACGACCGTCAGTGATGCGCAGTGGGGCATTTGTAGGAGCCCTCTGTGCACCACCCCCATCAGTTGCCCTCGCATTCGGACAATTGGCCCTCACGTGGCCCGTCTGCTTGCAGCTAAAGCAGATCATCAATGGCGACTTGCAATCCCGGCTGTGATGACCGGACTGCCCACACTTGAAACACCCGCCAGTCTTCTTCCCACCAGAATCCCTGGGTTTAAACCCACCACTCCTCGAACTTCCGCGCGAATCAGAAAACTTCGACTTCCTTTGCATCGCAGAGATTGGCGTCACAGCCTGTGCTGCCTTTCTCTTTTTGGCTTGGGTCTCTAACTCCAGCTCCCTTCTCCGGGCTGCGTCCATCATTGCTGACAAAGAAGCGTACGGTACCGTGCTCACGAACTCTCTGATCTCGGTACGTAACATATCTTTATACCGGGCCATCTTCATTTCCTCCGAAGCGGCATATTGAGGACAAAACAGCGCCATCTCAGTGAATTTCTTGTTCATCTCTTTAACAGTCTCCGAGGTCTGGGTTAGCTCCAAGAACTCCTTCGATATCCGCTCCATCTCTACCGGTGGCACGTATTCAGCACGGAAACGAGTAACGAACTCCTCCCACGTAAGGGTAGTACGCTCGGCCAGAGTCAGCGCTGAGGCGCACCAATCCTTCGCCCCGTCGCGAAGCAAATTCACAGCAAAACGGACCTTCAGATTATCCGGGCAGCCGCAGGTCAAGAAGGCACACTCTATATCAGAAACCCAACGCATGCTAACAATTGGGTTCGAGTCTCCCTTGAACTCTGGGGGAGAACAGGAAGAGAGATCCCGGTACTGGAACTCTCGATTACGGGGCTGTCCCCCAGCAGGCGGCGGAATCGCTGCAATGCGCTCCTCTAGCAGAACCGTCACCTGATCTTGTATGGCGGTGATAATCTCGGGGATTGCCTCCCCGACCGCATGCGCTACCTCTGCTGCAATCATCTCTCGGATCTGCTCCTCCGAGATCCCCGCCTCAGTTCGCGGCTCAGTCGCGTTGCTCCTCCTAGTGATGGCCATTCTATAAAGAAGAAACATACAACGAGTTATTAGCACCTAATAACTCACATCAACAACACTCACGCTCAGCTCCTTGGAATCCTCACGACTTTCCCGACTCGAGCACTGATCCTGTGCTTCCGGTAGTAGGAGCTCTACTACTACCTTCCACACCTATCATCGCTCGTTCCGAGTCCCATCCCGAGGGTCCAAGTAGCGTCTCGCCGCAACTACACACATATGCCCGCACCGGCATATATACTCACTCTTCCTAGCTCCCTAGGAATTTCCATCCCAATCACTACCCTTGCTACTAATGAATCCTTACTAACCATAAAGAGTGGCCTCGCGAATACCCGATTACATGCAGTGCAAAACAAATAGACAGTCGAATACAAGATTCTATCCTAGAACGGTTGGACTCAAACAAGAGCTGCGCAATAGAACTAAATCGAATATTCTAAGGCTATAAGTCTCTTACTGCATACAACCTAGAGGGCATTCACTTAGTAACCTATCATAATTAGCATAAACTCCTAATATCAAGCAATTCAACATACCGCATAGTGTCAACAACAGGCAATCTAGCATGCATACTCTATGATCTAGAAAGCAATAAAACACTAAGCATTGTACCTTTCCCTTCGGCTCAGGCTGACTGTACACACTGCGCCCTCGATCACCGTTCCTCGAACGGGTTTTTACCTTTTCTTTTATTTCCAAAAAGATTTAATAAAGAATTTGAAAATTTCCCAGCCGCAACTTGAGACCAAACACACTGAGGTGCGTTTGATTCACTCAAGTTGTGCTCTGATACCAAGTTGTAACGTCCCAAAATTTCAAGGAAATTTAAAATTTTAATTAAACGTTTTATATATAAAAACTCATTAAATAATCCCAACATATTAATTGCAAAATCGTAAATGTCGTTCAAGTAGTCAGAAACCAGCGGAAACAATGTTCAATAAATAAAACCAACATCAGCCAGCTCATCCCGCGCGCCAGTGTGTACCCGTCACGACTTAGAGCCACTCGCACCTGAAACCACAGTTTATTGGGAAAGGGTAAGCACGAAGCTTAGTGAATTCAAACACATGCGCAGGTAGGAATTATATACACATCACCCCTACCCGCACATAAGCAACAACATCACAGATACATAAAACGAGTAAACATCTACAGGTAATTATGTATCCAACCACCTCAGTACCATCGAGGCCTCGGTCCCACCGAATTGTAATGTAACCAACACCTCAGTACCATCGAGGCCTCGGTCCCACCGAATTATAATGTAACCAACACCTCAGTACCATCGAGGCCTCGGTCCCACCGAATTATAATGTAACACATTCATGCCAAGCATTCAAACCAATCGAATATTACACACCACAACAACTAGTTCACACCACAAAGACAGTAGTACATACAAACTATTATGACATGCATACAACCCCTAACTACACAGTGAGAGAACTCACCTCAAATGCGCGCCTAGCTTAATCAACACGAATCAAGCTTCACAATTACGGTCACTTTCCAGCACCTAAACGCATGTTAAAACGTGTCAATACGAGACCCGGACCCTATGACACGACACACGCTTAAACCGTCACTAAAACTAATTTCCGTTCTCACAAAACAGGTCTGTTCGGGACCTGTTTCGACCCCTTTAAATCCAGAAAATTCCCAATATTATTTCATGACCAGAAAGTCCTCTGAGTTGGGGTTCCAAGGACATATTATACGGATCTTAACGATTTTTCTACAATTTACTATGAATTAATTACGAACGGTTACCAAAACTGTCAGTTTCGGTCCAGCCTGCATAAACAGTCCAAAACAGCCTAGCTACGGTTTAAATCAGACTTTCGGCAAAACACGAAAAACCTTCCCGACTCGAATAGGGAACTATGGCCACCAAGATCACCTCAAAACGAGTTACGAGTAAAAAGTTACGGTCCACACAAAACAGTGGCAGATTCCAGGAAATTTTACATAAAATGACGAACCGCAGAACTTGCGACCACTTTTTCTCCCAACTCGAGGCCGAACCAGTTTTCCGCTAAAACACAGAAAACGTACTCGGTCCCGAGCTCGAAGCGTGGGCGCCAGTTTCGGCTCAATCGGAGTTACGACGGAAAAGTTATTGCCGTCACAAAACAGGGGCTGAACCATATTTTCGCATAAAAAGACGACTCTAAAACAACGGTTCAAACGATTTGGCTTACGCGATTTAGTCACGGCTTGAAGGGCTCTATGGTGGTCAAGGTCAGGTCACGGCCACGCACCACCCATCTACAACGTCAGCCATGGCCGCCCATCCACCACCGCCACAGCAGCGGCGAACGGCGGCTCTCCGGCGAGGGTTCCGCGCATACACACACATGCATTCACGTACACCCATCCATGCTTCGGATCTCCCTCTCGATCACCTTACCGCGCACAACCAACTCACACAACCACCACCACCCGACACCCAGCCACCACAGTGGCGGCGCGCGGTGGCGGTGGCGTCGTCGCTGGTTGATTCACCGAAAAAGAAAGATTTAAGACGATTAGATGCGTACCTCACGACGATACCTCGCACCCGCAACCGACCTTAACTCCCTTGCTTCCTCCGACGATCAGCCGCAGCAGCGGCCTCCGGTGACAGCTTCGACGACGGCAGGCACAATTCCGGCCAACTCTCCTCTCTCTACTTCTCGGCTTCTCTCTCTTTCGATCGCTCTCTCTCTTTCTCGTTCCCTTCTCACGATCGCACAAAAACCACAGCTGCCGCAGTAGGGTTCCAAGGAAAATGGGTTATGTTTGGCTTTCACTAAATTAAGAACGGAAGAAGGGAACCGGCCATGGGCCGAACCCCATGCAAATGTATTTCCCAAACAATACACTCAAGCCCCTCAACTTTACCTATTTCACGATCTACACTAGAAAATATGGATTTTAACATTTTGGTCCTTAACGACATCAAACCCCGAACCAAAACAATTAACGGTACACACTTTAATTAATTAAATAAATAAATAAAAAACGTACCGGGACACGGGCTTTACATTTCTTGTCTTCGTCAGTCCACTGAGAAACTGCCCTAGGTATCATTCTTTCAGGAACGGCAGTTGTGGTGGCAGTGGCTGGAACAGCGGGATCTATTATGAAAGGAACATAGGGTCCATTTTCAATATAGTAAGGTATAGTTAGTTCTACACCTTCCAAGAAGAGCATCATTCGATTTTTCCAACGATTGAAGTTATCTATGCTAAATCGAGGTGGTTTGTCAAGAGATCCATTATCTATGTAGTTGGTGTTTGTAGAATTTGCCATATTGAAAAAATAGCAAGGAAGAGAGTATAAGCAAGATCTTGTTTATGAGATTAAACAATCTGCTCTGATACCACTTGTTGGTCCCGAAGGGGTTATACAAGTTTGTAAAAGGGGGGGGGGGGTTGAATACAAACACAAATTTTTATCTTTCTAAATTGTTTATTGATATATATCAAACAATTTACATTTTGTTGCGGAACAAGATTAAGTTAAAAACCTAACCTAAACAAACTATGAGAATCACACAGATTTCTTGCACTAAGAAATAGAGAGAAATAAGATAAGAAAACTAAGGATAGTTTTCTTGCACTAAGTAGTTCAGCGGGAAGAGATGTCGAGCACTTCACAAATGAAGTAGGGTTATCTATTTATATTGCATGCATTTAATGCAAGTCAATATACCTTTACACATGGCAGCTTCTGGTTGGTTGCATGAATTTGACTTTAGCAAACATCCTAGTGGCCGCATGATGAACAGCGTAGTTGCAGAGTGGTTTGTACGATCCTGGACAAAAGGGATGTCCGTTCTGACAAAATCGTACGGGGTGTGCAAGGAGATAAGACAAAAGTTTCTTGTAGAACAGGCTTCATGATCAGCGCTTGCTGAATGGATCTTTATCAGCAAATGATAAAGTTCAGCGTTCGCTGAAGTCTTCTACTTGAAACTTCGCGTGGAATGGACTAGTCTTGTCTTCGCTGATATCCGCATCAGGTCACTTGTAGACTTAGTCACACGTTCTTCAGTTTGGTCTTCGATTTCAGCTTCGAACTTGGTTGACGTGAATCTTGTCTTCACGGATCATAAGCAAACAATTACAGATAAAGCTTTCAGCGATCATTAGTGAGACTGAACAGGCTCAGGGCTCACTGATGTACAGTGTTCGCTGAAGTATAAATTAAGCGTGTTTTCCATCAGCGATACTAAACAGACTTAGTATATTTTCTTTGATGGCAAAACATTAATACATATTGTTTACTTACAGTTTTCACTAAGTGTTTCTCTGGGTCATTATCAAATCACTGAGGGTTTGGATCAACATTTTCCAACCTCCTTCTCCGGATGAGGTTCTTTTGAGTTTATGTGTATATATTTATGTGTGACGGAATTTGTCCTAAATCACTCGGGACAGGGGTCGTTACACTTATCAATGTTCTCGAGATTCACGTAGAGTCATAGATCCTCGTATCTAGCACACTATGGCCCTACCGCAAGATGCCCAAATGACTCTAGTGTCTACTCGACCTCTAGATGAGTATCACCACAAAAGTCACAAGTCCCCGTATCTGGCTCCACATGGAACAACCACCGCAAGACTTAGCTCCGTATATGGCTACCAAGAGCACCATCGCAAGCTTAAATAAAAACATGACTTGGGGACCACTCACTAGACTTACATGGAAACTAAAAACTCCATGATGAATAAACGGACTGGACTACACAGACCTCGAGTTCAACCACCCACGATCTATACCTCGAGCTCTCGCTAACCATAAGTATTTTCCAGTCCCAAAATAGGGATAAATTCCCATTAAACCAATTAACTGACTCATATGCCTATGGATCCAATGTATTACAGTCTAAAATGTTACATGACTCCATACGAATGAACTAATGCATTTAAAACATGTAACTTCCAGTTAAAATGCAATTAAGTGCAAAACACATCCAAAGCTCCATCTCGAGCTACTAAATCTGGGCAAATACCCCAGAGACCTATTTGAGTATAAATCAAGCCCAAAAAGGCAAAATAAATGTTTGACTTACGGTTACATAAACCAAAATGCATCTTTATTCATAATCTTTGTCTCATAAATCACAATTGGCCTTTGGCCTAAAATCTAATAGGTTTACAATTCACAAAATTTTTACAAGGTCGAGATTGACCAAAATCCAACGACTCACACATTCGTATTTTCATAACGTACCGTATCATAAACTGTGCATTATCCCCACAATACTAAAAGCGTATTTTGACCAAATGACCTCCATTTATGCAATAAATTAATAAAACACTTTCATTCATGAATTATTTATCAAAGTATCCAAAAATACCAAATGTGGGTATTTTATAAGGTTTTATAAAGTTAAACACTTCAATAAATCAAAATCCACCAAATAACTCAACAATGGAGAATTTTCATGTAAACACATAATCACTTTAAAAATGATATTTTTGGCCTGTACAACGTTTTCACAAATCAACTTGAACTCACCCTTGCTAGATTTAGGCTAAACCTAGATTTTTCCCCAAACTTGAGCTCCTTTGAAGAAATTTGGATCTTCAACCTAAATCTTTCAAAAACCTAGATCCATAAGTTTCCAATCGTAAATAATCATCCCCAAACACTTAGAATTGTTTCCCCCAACATAAAATTTCAAAATCAATAATAGTACCAAAACCCTAATTTCTTAGATGAAGAAAAGAGGAGCTTATCTCAACCACCACTTATATCCACCAACCAAACACCTCTATAGTTACCGATATGAGCTTCATTCTTCATTTCTTCAAAAGAAAGGGAAAGGTTTAGATGAAGGTTAGGTAAAACCTTATAAAGTGTAGAAATCTCACATAATGGAAGTGAGACGAAGAACTTCGACATTTATCCATAAATCCTTGCTAAGGGGTGACGGATTTGCTTTGAATCACAAGATTCATGGCTTCAAAGGCTCCAAAACGGATTTAGGGTGTGGGGGGGGGGGGGGGGGGTTTGAGAGAGAAATATATAATTTGATAAAGAGGAAATGAGAGAAAGGTAGCAAAAATCGGATTATATGGCCTCTGCACCCCGACCGCGACCTTGACAGGCGATTGTGCCCATGGCATTGTCGTCAGTCACAATCGCGGCCCTTGTACTGCGGGCTTTCCCCTTCCTCACGACTGTGCCCCGCGAGAGTGCCCCATGGCACAATCGCGGGCACTATCGTCGTATGTGTACCGAAAGTTGAGGACCCACGACGACTTTGCCCTCGGCGACAGTGACCATGTCACAGTCACCGGGCATAGTCGCTCCATGCATGCCGAAGCCCGAAGTTGATTTTCATCCGAGTTGTTCCCGATCTGATGTGCCTCCTGTGCAAGGTAATTTCCCGACTTTAAACACCCAACAAAACCTTTCGAGGGATATACAATTACTCCATTTATCTTAATAAAATTTCGGGTATTACAGATGTTTAGTCATTTCTAAATTTTGGTGTTATAAATAAAGGAGTTTTATACATGTTTAGGTATTTGAATATTTTGAAGTATTCACTTGTTGAGTGGATATTAAATATTGGTTTCATATTGAAATGAGTATTTTACATATGGAGCTTTCATCATGGAGATTGGGAGTTTTGGGATAGATGTTGTTTTTACGATAAATACATATAAAACAAATAAATTATAAAACTAACATATGTTAATCACTATGTTAAATTCTAGCCTTAGATGGAAAAAGTATTTGAAATATTACAATATGATAATAATTTTCATAGCTGTCACTAAGGGTTCTCAAATAATTAAGTCCTAAATAAAAACATAGATGTACAAAATTAAGGTACCATATATTTTTCCAAAGACAGACATTGTGATGATAAACATATATAACTTCTTGATTGAGAAAAACATATATAACTTCTATGAACAAAGCCATACCATTTATACAAGAAATTAAAGTGGCTTCTAACCCAAACAAATATAATAAAACCAAACAAATTAAACCTAGCTAGTTTTATATATCATTAAATGTTTCTCAATTCTAATTTACATTACAATAGATAATTATTTGTCAATATAATCAACAACAAAATTAAATTTTTGGTTTAATTTCTAGCGATATTGTAAGCCCAAGTATTCCTTCAAATCGATAGGAAAACATGGGTATCGACTCCACGAGTTACCATGCTTTTTCAACATATCCAACGTTCTATTCTTGGTGGACGATGGTCCACTCATATGCAACAACACCACAAGCTTCTTCACCGCTCCGTACACCATCATTTCCTCCAAAACCTTTTCGGTCGCATGAAAACTGCATATCAACGACAAGATCTTCACACAAACCTTGGAAGCCGTTTCGGATACATTAAACAGTTTCTTCGATATTGCACCAATCCCTACCCGATGTTCAATGAATGCCACCCTTCCTTCCGCGCATTCGCACAATAATTTTATTATTTGCAATATTTTCTCGCACTTGGATCGGCTACAAGAGTCGGGTAGGAGCTCGATCAGGGTACACATTGCGCCCGCCTCTATGGCTTTCATTCGGCTTTTCTTTGAAGAATCCAATAATTTTATCATTACTTGAAGCGTAGATGAACTCGCTTTCGTTGAAATCTCATCTGATGCCAGCTCTAACATTGATTTGAACATACCAATGATCGTTTGATGATCATTTACGACAATATTATTCCAATTGAAGTTATTGGAGTTGGCGAGGTTTTTAAGTATGGAGATTGTGTAAACCCTAGCTTCTTTACTTCCTCTTTGAAGAATAATCGCCATTGATTTCATGCTTTCCGGCTTCGAAAACAACTCAATTACTTTCCCATGCTCATCTTCTTCGGATATTGGGAGGTGTTGAAGAACCCCCAAAGCCTCTTCACAAGCTCTAAACGCCATGAAATCCGATCCATCGGTTAGAATTTGGACAATTAGTTGAAAAAGCACTTCCAATCCTCCTAATATCATGAAATCAAGCTTCATTTCATCTCCTAATTCGATAATATCCTTAAGTTTTCTTAAGGAATTCACCTTAAACGGATTCGAGCCAAGGGTTTTGAGCAACGAAACCATTTCATCTCGCTTGAAAGATGATAATGGTGAAGATGGTGAAGGCGAAGAAGACGAAGATGAAGATGGAGAATGACTATTTTGCCATACAAGAATGAGTCTTTTGAGAGTGTGATTAGGGGTAATACTGAAATTTTCGATGATTTGCATCGTGCCTGGACAAGTCTTCTTCTTGTAGCTAAAGAACCATTTTTCGATGTTTTTTCGCTCATACGTGACCCCGGTCGAGATGATGACTGGTTCTTTCATGAGCTCCATGGAGATGGGACATCTGAAATCTTGAGGAAACTCCATTTGGGTGTTTGATCTCTCCATCTCCATTGTAGATGGATGGATGGTTTGACAGCAATATTGGCATAGAATTTGCAATATATATAATATATAAGATATAGACATGACACAAGTGGAAGAGATTTGAAAAGTCAAAGTCAAATACTAATATTGAGAGTGAATACATTAAATTAAAGATGCGTTTGCAAACTGTGTACAGTGCAGAACTGCAGACCATGTAGGGCAACATGGAAGAGTTGATTTTCTTGAAATTATATAAATTAATTTTATGATTATTCGTTTCAGTCCCTTAACTAAACTCTATTTACGCAATATACCCTTTGAATTTTTCACGATATACTTTTTCAAATCCCAGAAAAAAAGCATCCGCCTTTGAATACATAGAATGGTTAAAACTTATGTTGTTTGTCTATCGACGCATTCTTCGTTGTTGAAAAGGTACACAAACACAAAATCGATTGTAAATTATATACGTCTATAAATTAGATGAATTATTAATTACATACTTACGCTTTTTATTATGAACATTAACTTCATTATTTTAGTCAAGTTTTACTCATATTATTTAACGTATTTTCTCATCAAATTAAGATTTTTGTCTTGGTATTTTTTATTAAGTCTGTTATTTATATTCATTAACTTGATTAAACTATAAAAGTACGAAATACTTTTCATTTGAATATGTAACCGAATAAAATGTAAATGTATCAGGGGCACATAGAATAATGACAAAAGTTGAAGGGGTATAGTTGTAAGTTGGTCGTCGGTTTAGTTGACTTTTTAATATCGTGTGAGATCAGATCTCAAGTTTGCAAACATGGGATAAAAAAAATACATGTAAACACATTTATTCAACTCCATGTGACGCATATATTTATAATATATAATTGATAAATGCTTTTGTTTTGTAAATATAAGAAAGTCAAAAAATTCCATAAATCTAAACTGTTGACATAAATGCGTGATCAATTTATTGAAGATATTGTGTTCAAAAGGTCGTCTTTTGAGCATCTTACCACAAAATATATACTTTGAAACCAATGTTGTAAATTAAAATTTTAACATTCATTCATATTAAAGTAGAGTTGAAATAATATTTTTCAGACTTTCTATATCTTTATTAAAAAAGGCACGTAAAAGTGCAGGGATTTAAGAGGCAATCAACGATGTAGAAGTATAACACACCGCTATTGCAAGAGCCTAAACACAACGTAATTAAAGACTTGGGGTCACGTGAGAAAAAAAACATATTTTTGTGAGAAACGTGACAAATGATCAAAGTGCCCTTACATCGCACAAAGGCAGTGAAGTCATGAAGGCGATTGTAAACCTTTCACTAGTGTCTGTGTAGACGGTTATTTTTATACGTCTTCATACAATATAAACATACTTTCACATATATTGTGTGAATGTTATGTTATATTATGATAAAGTTACATCGCTCACACTTCTCACGAAAAAATGATTGAAACCCAATCGTTTATCAAGATGTATTTTTATTTTATCTTTCATTAAGGTAATTGTTTTACGACTTTTGCCTAATAATGTTTTGATGATCCACTTTGATTTGTTTTTGTTGCAAGTAAAAGGGATGTTATCTATGATAACAAGCTATCATCAGCTTGCATGAAGAATCCTGAGAAAAGGATGAAGTTGAGGTTAAAAACGATTTCTCTCGTTGTTGCTAGTTTTTCTATTGGTGATGGTCAAATCAAGGCATGATGATTCATGATATATGATAAAATTATCGCAGAAAGTAAACGTTTTGATGATGACATTTCTACGTTTTAATCCCCTTCATTTTATGTAAATTAACATATAAAATACATATATACTTTTTTTCAAATTAAAAGGATTTTTCTATTGATATTAGGTGTATTATAATTTAAAAAAATCTGAATAACCATTTTTAATCATAGTCATTGGCTTTAATATGTAAGTCGATTACTATATCTTAAAACAGACAAATTGTATCAAAAACAAATCATATCTTATTCATGTTCTTTTCGAAACATACTTTTAAAAGTTCTAGTTTATTGAACATATATACTATGTCTTTTATGCAATTATAAAAATATATTATAATTTGTTGAAAAGGGGAACGTAAATCTCTTGTTGTAAGCGAAAAACTCTATTTGACATAAAGTTATTAAACTTTCTTGTTTAATATATCCAGTCGTAGACAACAAAATATAGTTTTTAGAAGTAGGTTTGCTAAAATGGAACGTACTTTCCTTTGAAAGAATATAAAGTAATAACATTGTAATTAGTAAGAATAGAAGGCTCGAAAATGAAAAAAAAAACATAACAAGTATGATCGTTATTATTTATGTGTGTACTTGCTAAGGTAAATGAGTGTTTTTGTGCATTTAGGCTAACTAAACGTTCTTTTTGCGTTTTATAAAACTATAACGACTAATAATTAGGGACATATAGGCTGAATTAAACGCCCAAATAGCAATATTACTACCTAAATAAAATCATACATATTTGTATCGTATGAACAATATTCATGATTAATTTGCTATATATCGTACATAAATTATACAACAATCATTCACATGATACATGAGCAATTCGTTGAAGTGGTATAGCTTTTAATTAACTTCATATATACCATCAAATGAAATTTGAATAACCTTTGAAAAAGGGATGCTTTTGGTTCTTTTAAAAACCAGAAATAATTTTACTAAATAACTAATTACTAAACTAATATAACTGTTACAGATAATCCAATATTAATAAACGGTTGTTTAATAATTTATTTTTATAATACATTTGTCAACTTGATTGCTTGAGCTATGGAGCAAACAACAACAAATGGATAGCTTTTAGAGGTGGAAAATTCAAACTAATAAAAGAAAAAAGCAAAAATTGTTATGAGTAGATATTGTCAAATAGAGATTTAGTTTAGGGAAATTAATTAAAATACCCTAAGTTTAACCATCTCTTACCAAAATACCCAAAATCTCTCCCAGTTTACAAAAGTACCCAAAAAATCCGCGATGGAGCCCGCGATCGCGGGCTCCAGGCCACGTGTCACCAATGTTTACCCACTTTGCCCGCGTTGGTCCCTCAATAATGCCCGCGGTCCAGCTTTCCCCCCTCAAGAATGCCCACGTGTGCAGTTTTGGTCCCTGCCCGCGTTTGACTCTCGTTGACCCCCGCGATCGCGGGCTACACGTGTCACCAAGTTTGCCAACTTTGCCCGCGTAGGTCCCTCAAGAATGCTCGCGGTACAGTTTTCCCCCCTCAAGAATGCCCGCGTGTGCATTTTTGGTCCCTGCCCGCGATTGACTTTTTTTGACCCCCCGCGATCGCGGGCTCCTGTGCCACGTGTCGGCACAGGGTTAACCCTAAAATCCCTTTGACGAACCCTAAACCCTAATCTTCGGCCGCACTATATAAGGGGGGGGGGGGGGACCAAGACACGGCCACTCTCAATTTTTTTAATCACTCTCTCAATTTTTAATCAAACTCTCTCAATTTTCTCCCGCTCTCTCAATTTTGTCGTGTGGAATACGCGTTCGGGTTTTGTGAAGATGTCTCGTATTACCTCTTTGGTATGTTTTCCTTATGTTATTTGTTATTTTTTGTATGTTATTTTAAGTTAAGATATATGATTTGTAGGTTGTTATAGTGTTTATAACTTATGTTTGAATATGTTCTATGTTTAACATGATATGTATGGTTTTATATTTGAATGTGATATTTGTATGTTATAATGTGTATGTTGTTATAGTGTGTTTTTTCATATAAAAATTGTTAAAAATGTGTTTTTTTTATAAAAAAATTGTTAAGAGTGTGTTTTTATAAAAAAAAATTGTTAACAATGTTTTTTTTTATAAAAACACTCTTAACAATTTTTTTATAAAAACACACCCTTAACAATTTTTTATAAAAACAGTTTTTTATAAAAAAATGTTTAATAGTGTGTTTTTATAAAAAATTGTTATAGTTTTATGGTTTTTATAATGTGTTTTTTATAAAAAAATTGTTAATTTTTTTTATAAAAACAGTTTTTATAAAAAAAATGTTAAAAATGTGTTTTTTTTATAAAAAATTGTTAAGAGTGTGTTTTTATAAAAAAATTGTTATAGTTTTATGGTTTTATGTTTGAATGTGATATTTGTATCTTATAATATATATGTTGTTATAGTGTGTTTTTTCATATAAAAATTGTTAAGAGTGTTTTTTTATAAAAAAAATTGTTAAGAGTGTGTTTTTATAAAAAAAATTGTTAACAATGTTTTTTTTTATAAAAACACACTCTTAACAATTTTTTTATAAAAACACACCCTTAACAATTTTTTATAAAAACAGTTTTTTTATAAAAAATGTTTAAGAGTGTGTTTTTATAAAAAATTGTTAAGGGTGTGTTTTTATTAAAAAAAACACATTTTTAACAATTTTTATATGAAAAAACACACTATAACAACATACACATTATAACATACAAATATCACATTCAAACATAAAACCATAAAAGTATAACAATTTTTTTATAAAAACACACACTTAACAATTTTTTATAAAAAAACACATTTTATAAAAAAATTGTTAAATATTTGTTTTTTATAAAAAAATGTTAAGAATGACAACTTAGGTCCCTACGGTTTTAAGAATGACAACTTAGGTCCCTAAACTTTTAAGAATGCCAATTAGGTCCTAAACTTTTAAGAATGACAACTAGGATCCCTAAACCGCACTTTATCTCTATATAACAATATGATACGTTGAAATAAAATAAACCGCACTTTATCTATATATAACACTATTATACGTTGAAATAAAATAAACCGCACTTTATCTATATATAACACTATTATAAGTTGAAATAAAATACCACCGCACTTTATCTATGTATAACATTATTATACGTTGAAATAAAATACAACCGCACTTTATTTTTATATAACACTATTATACGTTGAAATAAAATACAACCGCACTTTATCTATATATAACAATATGATACGTTGAAATAAAATAAACCGCACTTTATCTATATATAACACTATTATACGTTGAAATAAAATAAACCGCATTTTATCTATATATAACACTATTATACGTTGAAATAAAATACAACCACACTTTATCTATATATAACACTATTATACGTTGAAATAAAATAAACCGCACTTTATCTATATATAACACTATTATACGTTGAAATAAAATACAACCGCACTTTATCTATGTATAACACTATTATACGTTGAAATAAAATACAACCGCACTTTATCTATGTATAACACTATTATACGTTGAAATAAAATACAACCGCACTTTATCTATATATAACACTATTATACGTTGAAATAAAATACAACCGCACTTTATCTATGTATAACACTATTATACGTTGAAATAAAATACAACCGCACTTTATCTTTATATAACACTATTATACGTTGAAATAAAATACAAACGCACTTTATCTTTATATAACACTATTATACGTTGAAATAAAATACAACCGCACTTTATCTATGTATAACACTATTATACGTTGAAATAAAATACAACCGCACTTTATCTTTATATAACACTATTATACGTTGAAATAAAATACAACCGCACTTTATCTATATATAACACTATTATACGTTGAAATAAAATACAACCGCACTTTATCTTTATATAACACTATTATACGTTGAAATAAAATACAACCGCACTTTATCTATATATAACACTATTATATGTTGAAATAAAATACAACCGCACTTTATCTATATATAACACTATTATACGTTGAAATAAAATACAACCGCACTTTATCTTTATATAACACTATTATACGTTGAAATAAAATACAACCGCACTTTATCTATATATAACACTATTATACGTTGAAATAAAATACAACCACACTTTATCTATATATAACACTATTATACGTTGAAATAAAATAACACCGCACTTTATCTATATATAACAATATGATACGTTGAAATAAAATAAACCGCAACATCTATATAAAATAAAATAAACTGCAGCATCTATATATAACACTAACTATAACATCTGTGAATGACTATGTAGAAGGATTTCTTTAACATCGACTTGACGCTGAGGTGCAAAGTTTCATACATCGAGGAATTAGGAGCGCTGTTTAGGGGATTAGGTGATCGCACGGATACCCTTGAGACCATCTATAGAGGGACACCGTTCGGGCCATGGATGGATGTGTCTTACTCTGGTGGCGACCCTACGCTAGTACACATGTTTCTACAGTTGGAGGTCGAGGACGCCAACGCTGAGCCAGAGGAGATGCATTTTGATTTCTTCGGCTCTCAATTGCATTTTGGGCGTTGGGAGTTCTGTCTAATTACAGGACTACGTTTTGGAGAGGCTCCCCCCCTTCCTCCCTTAGAAGACTGCTCCTTCGTTCCTAGGGTTTTCGGCATTTCAGCATTTCGTTTGAAGCTGAAGGCAGCCCGGGAAAAGATGAAAGAGGGCCTTAGTGCCCTAACCGACGACGATGTTGTCCATGTATGCTTGGTGGTGATCGTGGATATGGGCTTCCTGGGCCGTGAGTATAGCCAGCATGCTTCATCGACGGTCCTTAGGGCCGTCGAGGACCTTGAGCTGTTTAACAGCTACCCGTGGGGTAGCCATATCTGGACACATTGCTACTCTAATCTGCACCGAGCCATAGGCAGACGCGCCGATCGACATGCAAAGATGAATCTTTGTGGTTTTACATACGCCTTCAAGGTTAGATACGTAGTATAACAATTGTTAATAATACATACAAATTGTTTGGCTTTTCTTTTTACGTACTTGCTTTTCTTGTCTAATTCCAGATATGGATCTTGGAGATGTTTCCCGCATCAATCCGATATTTCGTCAAGCGCGACGATCGAGTACTTAGGGGAACCCGTTGGGACAAGCGTGTTACCCTAAGTAGGTCGCTTTGGATTGAGTTCTTCAAAGCGTCTAGAAATGTAAGTTCTTTTACTATGTTTACAATTTGCATACGTTAGTCCCGCTTATTAATTTCTTTTATGTTTTATCATATATTTAGCAGCCACTCTTGCCCGCCGATCTCCTTGTGCCTATTGTCGACGAGATGGGCACAGATTGGTACAGAGACAGCGTGGCCTTTATTGACGCAGAGGCAGAAAGGGCTCGACGTCCCCCTACTTCCGAAGATGAGGAAGACGACGACAGGCCCCCTTCCGGTGGATACCAGCCGCCCCCTTCCTCCTCCTACCAGCCGGCCCGTTCCTCCTCCTACCAGGCGCCCCGTTCCTCCTCCTACCAGGCGCCCCCTTCCTCCTCCTACCAGGCGCCCCCTTCCTCCTCCTACAATCCATATCAGGCGGCCCCTTCCTACGAGCCACAGCGTGGCTCACATGAAGTCCTGTGGGACTACGTCCACGGGCCGCTAGAGACACGTGTACACTATCTGGAGGAAGTCTACAGACAGTTTAGCGCTGTCAATGTTAGTGTTTAACTTAATTTGTTGGCCACGTTTATTTAGTTTGTATATTAATATTACGTTCTAAATTTGTTTTAGCTGTCGAGTACGACACCGATCCCCGCTCCGTTCGGACAGGGGGCACATGCGACGTTTGCCACCACATCCCATCCGTCATTCCCTGAAAATGTAAGTGACATTGAGTAACCATTATAGTTATATGTTTGTTCCTAAGTTTGTAACTCTTATAATGATCAATGTCACGCAGGCCGGGATGTCGGAAACGCCGTTCGCCACCACATCCTATTCTACTATCCCGGAGAGTGTAAGTGACACTGAGTAACCATTATAGTTATATGTTTGTTCCTAATTTTGTAACTATTTTAATGATCAATGTCACGCAGGCCGGGATGTCGGGGGCATACACCTCGCAGATGCCGCCGCCGTTCGCCACCACATCATATTCGACTCTCCCGGAGAGTGTTAGTGACACTGAGTAACCATTATAGTTATATATCGATAATCCTAATTTTGTAACTATTTTAATGATCAATGTCACGCAGGCCGGGATGTCGGGGGCATACACCTCGCAGATGCCGCCGCCGTTCGCCACCACATCAATCACAAACATCTTTGGCGGTTCGGCCGATGACTATTACAGGCCGGAAATGCATACTGTAAGTTATTTTGGTAGTTTTGGTTTAATTGTGAACATTTCCTAAATTGTACTTAAAACATTGAGTAACGTAATTTTCAGACGGGGTCTCCTATTATCCAGGATCACTTCTCGGAGCACTTCTCGGAGCCTGACGATGACTCGATGGATGTTGTAGATCCACCACCACAGGTGACCCCGCTCCCTCTAAAGCGGTCGCATAAAATTTCACAATGGTTTCGTCACCCGTTTGGCCAACAAGGATCTACGACACCACCGCCCGCTAAAAAACAAGCAAAGAAAGCGGGGGGAAAGAAGGGAGGAAAGAAAAAGGGAAAGGTGCCTTCACCGGAGCCTCAACCGGCATCAGAAATATTGAGGATGTGCCGGACTGGTCGCCTCCCCAACTTGACATTCACCCCTTACGGGGGCTTAGAAATCAACCCCTCGTTTTTTGAAATATTGCTTGCGGATGACCCTGTGAACTCTGACTTAGACGATACGGTTAGTATGAAGTTAAATTATAGTCATATATAATCAAATATATTTATATTACATGTCTAACCATCTATTTTTTATGCATAGCACGTCGATTCTTGGGTTAGCCTGTTGCAAAAACATCGTGGCGTAGACACGAGGTGGACCATCATGCACACTATGTTCTTTCAGTGTATACTGATGGAGCATCAAGGTCCCGCCTCCGTGATCGAAATATGCAATGGCTCGGAAGGGACCTCTTGGACTCTCCTCGATAGGGTATGCAAATCGTTTTACTGTTATTTTATTTAATAACATATATGACATATATTGTAATATTTCAGGTGTACATCCACATATGCTTGCATCCCAGACATTGGCTGCTTGGAGTGTTTGAACTAGAAACTATGGTCATGACCCTATATGACAGCGAAAAGGACGGTCTCTGCAAACAACAATTGACAGAGCAGATGCAATCGTTTAAAACAAAACTATATACGTTCTTTTCATTGATCGGGGATCATAGACGTCGCGAAGTGTCAAGTATCTTTCGCACAAAGATGGCCGGCCAAGTACCCCAGCAGACCGGGTTATATGCGGATTGCGGTGTATGGGTATGCCGTAATGTCCAAAAGTTGATAAATAACGAGGAGATATGGGTACCCCCTAACGAAACCGACGATGAGGCAATGGATTTCCGCCGACATATGGCGGAGTCAATTTATGCGCATTGTCTAATAGGGCCACGTTAGGTTGTTTATGTAACATTAAATAATTGTTATTTTTAGTATTAACTTATTTTGTTAAAGTATTGTGATTGATTGACTTACTGTTTACTTCATTTGGTTTTTGCTAATTTCATCCATTTACTCAACTTTGAGTATCAATATCTCTTTCACACATACTCTATTTTGGACGCATTATATATCATTTCGAAGATCTCATATAGAAGAACATAAACCTACTAAAAGTTAGTTATATATAACACATATATATAAATTTAAATGCGTCCAAAGTTTAGTAAAACCCATATTTCCAACACCTAGTAAGTAGGTTTATCAAACTTGCGATAATCCTAATACAGAGATTATTGGATGAACAAGCATTTATTTCTTGATTATTGGGGTATTGGTTCTTGTTGTCTGTAAGTGATTCATATGATGCAAAAATTGGTATCATGTAATGTAGAACAATATCTATATTATAGAAACTTGCATTTGATAGTACCATATAAATCTGATCTAAATTCTCATTAATTAGCTATGTTTGACTACTTAAAGACTAATTTTCTGCCTAATGAAAGACCTTTATTCAAGAGCAGACGAATATTGCAGTTACTTTTTCAGTGGAATCATGCAGGCAACTTTTTCAGACGAAATCTATAAACACATTCAAATAATAATAATTTAAAACGATTTAATGAATTAGTTAATATATGATTATTATGTTAATGCGATAGGAGTGTAAAACAAAATTGAAAAAAAAATAAGAGATGTACCATAAATTAAATAATTAATTATAAGGGTATGAATTTTAAATATAAAAAATATTTTTTTATGTAGTGTATAACTGTATAAGATTGGGCTCATTTCGAACATATCGAAGAGACGATTATAATGGTGTAATTTGTTAAAATTAAAACGTATTTTAGTTAATAAACGATTATATGTGTTAAATGTAAAATTAAAATAATGAAATTAAAAGGTATAAAGTAAATTTAATAAATAAGTATAGGGGTTGAAAGTGTAACATTTCATTTTAAATTCGTAAAATGGACGAAATGGGGTGAACAGTGCCAAAATATCAAAATTTTCATAAATGGTCCCTGGAATTTTTCAAAAATGGTCCCTTGCAATTGAAAAGTCACAAAAATAACCCCATCGCGGGATTCCATTTTTCAAAAATGTTCCCTACAAGTTTAAAAAAGTGTCAGAAAAGGTCCCTGGCCCACGATCGCGGGCTCCCATCGCGGATTTTTGGGGTATTTTTGCAAAGTAGGAGAGATTTTGGGTATTTCAGTAAAATATGGTTTGACTTAGGGTATTTTAATTAATTTCCCTTTAGTTTAACTACTATGTGGTCAACACCTTCAAAATCAAAATGATGACATAAATGTAATATTAACTTCATAAATAAAATAAAACAAAATAAAAGGTGTGCATTTGGTTTAGTCAAATGAGGAGCCTTTATAGCATTACAGTACCATCATAGACGGACCCAGGAATTTTTTCTTACGGTGACATCTTTGACGAACCTAAAAATTTTCCACATCGCTCGATGTTGTTTTAGCCTAATTCCATTGTTTTGATAATTTTTTTTTATTTTTTTCTCGATTTCGAAGAACTTTAAAAAAATCAATTTCGAGAGAACTTTTCGGGGTTTTTTGGTTGATTTTAAGAGTTTTTTTGGGATTTTTGGTTGCTTTTAAGAGTTTTTTTGGAATTTTTGGTTGATTTTAAGAGTTTTTTTATACAGTTGCACCATTTAAAACGATACGGTTGCACCCTCCAAAATAATACGGTTGCACTCTTCATACCGCTACAAAATTTTACCCTTTGCCGAACAAACAATACGGTGGCACGTACCACCGTATGCACAAGACTGGGTCCGCTCATGAATACCATGTTCTTGGCATGTCAATTTTGGCAAGAGTTTGGCAATTAGGTAAGACCATCTATAATGTAGTAGCACCCCTAAATTATGGACCCTTTTCAAGTTTTAAAAAATTATATTTATTAGTCTTTTTTATATTTATATTTGTATGGTATGATATCAAATCCATTAATACGGTTTTAGTTACAATATAAAATTATATATATTGTAGTCATGACATTTTTTTACGTGTATTAATTGTGCTATCATTGTGACTCATCTTGTGCTACTATTGGGTATCAATGCTGAGAAAAATAAGAAAGCTAATAGTAGAATGCATGTGGAAACTTAAATATTTGAGTTTTAATGATTAATAATGGTGGAATTAAAAACATTGATTGTAAATGTGAAGATTTGAACTAGTTTCTAAGTGATTTGTATTGTAACTGCTAATTATTTTATAGAAGTGTTCACAGTTCAGACAGTAAGAAAAGTGTAGACCAAACCACATGAGGTGGATACATGGGCACCTGAACCGAAATGAGGCGGCATGCGAATAGAAATAGAAACAAATAGCACAACCATAACGCATAGAACAATCAAAGCAATGTATGAAAGAGTGACCATACAATTAGTTATGTAGTTGTATGTATCTTATATTTGTTAAAGCTTGTAGATCAAAAGACAACAAAGAATATCAAAGCTTATCTGATACTTATTGAGAAAACAACGAGGATTTTTATAGCCAAATACAAGCAACGATAAACAAAATTGAAAGGCTAAAAAACAGGGATTAAAATACTACTAAATCAAAGTTGCTACTAGAAAAGTCTTCATGAATTTCGGGAACTTTGTTATTCAAATTCTTGATTAAATAAACCAACAACTGAAGACTGAGATGAGCTCCCTTGAATCCCAACAAGCCCTCCCCTAACTCCTAACATCTTTTTAAGTCTCTCATATGTTTTCCAGTTTCAAGGACTTAGTCATTCTATCAGTAATTTGGACATCAGTGCCACAATGAATCAGATCCACTGTTCCACCATTTACTAGGTCACGAAGGAAATGAAACCCTGATATCAACTTGTTTGTTCCATTTGTGTAACACTGGATCTTTGGACAACTTCACTGTTAAAGAGTTGTCACAAAAGATAATTGTAGGACCTTGTTGAACCAACCCAATATCCTCGAAAATTCTCTTCAACCATATAATTTGGCAACCACATGCTGAAGACGCCACAAATTCAGCTTCAATGGTCGACAAGGTCACTATAGGTTGCATAATCTGAGTCATAAAATGCTACAAGCTTGTTGTTCACATTTCTCCCATACCATATGCTAAACTCTAGAGTTCCCTTTACATATCTGAACACCCTCTTCACAGCTTAGAAGTGACAATCAGATGGATTCTCCATAAATCTGCACACCAACCTGAGAACATACGTTAAATCAGGGCGAGTAGCTGACAGATACATCAGGAAACCTACCATTTGTTTATACATATTGCATCCCACTTTATCTTAGTACATTTTTTACCAAGTTAACTCCGAGAACAATTGGATTTCGGACTGCATTACATGCATGCTCCTAGTTTAAACCTTTCCAGAATTTCTCTTGCATGCCTTCTCTGGCACATAAAAATTCCCGAACTACTCTAAATGATCTCAACACCGAGAAAGTACTTCATCATCCCCAAGTCTGTCATTTTAAATTCTGACTTCGTGGATAATTTAAACCCCTCGATCATATTAGACTTGCTCCCGGTAAGTATAAGATCATCAACATATAATGAAACAATGAGAATATTACCTTCAGATCCGAATTTTTGAAGAGTGTGCATTCGTGTGAACATTTGACAAATCTAAACTTCTTAAAGTATGCCTCAATTATGCTATACCAAGCTCGAGGAGCTTGTTTGAGTCCGTATAAATCATTTTTGAGTTTATAGACATGATCCTCCATGCCTTGTTTCACTTTCTCCATGATCCCACCGTGCAAAAAAAAACAGACTTGCCATCAAGGTGAAACACTTTGTAGCCCTTTTGAGCAGCTAGACTAAGAATACACCTGATTGTATCCCACCGTGCCACAGGGGCAAACACCTCAGTGTAATCTATTCCGTATCTTGAGCATATCCTTTGGCTGCAAAGTGTGTACATATCGACCTTACTAGATTCGTTGAGCTTTGTCTTATATAGCCATTTTACACCAACCGGTTTTTGTCCTTCACGTAATTTACATAACTCCCAAGTCCCATTCCTTTCTATGGCATCCATTTCTTGATGCATGGCAACTCTCCATCTTTCTTCCCTATTAGCATGCTCAAATATGGTAGGATCAGAAAGTGGAGTAAAAATAGCAAATTGACTTACAGGTTTGTCTGATTCAGCAACCTCTTCCCTGCTCACATAATCACGCAACCAGGTCGGTGCCCTTCTTGTTATTCCTTGGGGTTCAGTAATTGTCGAATCTTATACGCCTTTATTAGAGTTCTCATATGCTGACTTCTTAGGTCTAAATATGTCTTCAAGATTTAATATTATTGTCAAAGTCAAAGTCAATGTATTAAGTCTTGTGAGAAAGTCAAAGTTGCTTATTTGCCTTATTTAGTCCTTAGGTATAAATAGCTTTTGTTTAGTCTAATCATGTAACAATTGAGAGAACATTCAGGGCATAACTCATATCTTGTAAACACAGAGAGCCGACTTAATAAGAATACAATTTCTCTCTCTACTCTCTCTCTAGATCTTGTATGGATTTCATGATTGTTTGATTGATTTGGGATTAACAATTGGTATCAGAGCATGTTAATGAAGATCCGCTGAAGAAATTACACGAATCGAGATCAAAATTGTTAGGTTTTTGAGAGAAATCGATTGATTTTCTTGATTTTTTCAAGAAAATCTCTTTTTCTCAAATTCTTACAGTTTTTGAGTTTGATTCGTCTGGATATCGAGTTTTTGGTGTTAGAAATCACATTTGGAGCAATTTCTATTCAAGATTCGAGTGCTAATTTCAGAGATTTGAGGCTCAATTTGAAGATTTTTGGGATTTTTGTACAGTTCGATCGGTTCTGTCTGGTTGAACATTCAGACATCGATTAAGTGGTTTTCAGCGAAATTGGTTCACATAATCGTGTTAGAAACTGTTTTTCTAACATAACTGTAAATTTTGGTGGTTTAATTCGAAGATTTGATTGAGATTTGAAGAGATTTTTTATTTTGATCATACTTTGCGCCAGATCCACGGTTTGCGCCAGTTCATCTTCGTTTTTTAGAATTCTGCCAAGTCTACTTTGCGCCACCAACGGGTAGCGCAAACTCTACTTTGCGCCATCAACGTGTTGCGAGAACCCAACTTTGCGCCATTGTCTCTTAGCGCAAACCCCACTTTGCGTCAACCACTACTTTGCGCCACTCAAGTCTAGCGCAAACCTCACTTTGCGCCACTAACGTCTTGCGCAAACCTCACTTTGCGCCACCCTCGTCTCGCGCAAACCTCACTTTGCGCCACTTGAGAAAATTTTTTATACTGAAATTTTTTCTATAGTGTATTTCATACACTTTAAGAGTTTTTCAAGAAAAAGTTTTATATAATTTTGTTTTTCTGATTGTTCATTTTCCGCAGATTCAGTAGATTTTTCATTATAAAGATCTTTTAATCGTCAAACGAACATGAACCGACTTCCAGTGCTGATCAAAGAATCTGATTTTGAACGATGGAGTGTTTCGTTCATCGACTTTATTGCGAGTAGAGAAAATGGAGAGAATATGAAAAAATCATTCTCCGAAGGTTCTATGATCAGAACATACAATAAAATGGAGAAAGATTTTACAGAGGAAGAGATGAAAAGATTGAAAGCTGATAAGGAAGCTTCTTCCAGCTTGATCCTTGCACTTCCAAAACACATCTACAGAAGTATTGAATGTTTCAAACACAACCCAATGCAGATGTGGAATGAGTTATCAAAGCGAATGCATGGATCTGAAGTTGCATTTACAAAGAGAAAGGAGGAAGAAAAGAAAGTTGAAAAAGAAGATAAGGAACAGAACATGTTTGAAGCTGAAAATGAAGATCTTAAGGAAAAGGTTATTGAGCTTACGAAGAAGCTGTCTGACATGGAAAAGTTGCTAAAAGAGGAAAGAGAAAAGTTCAGAAAAGAAAAAGCTGATCGTTTGAATGACAAGAAGTGTTATGGAAAGCAAATTCTTTCTCTTTCTCAGAAAGTTTCTGAACTAGAAAAGACTTCAAATTCTGAGAAGAAAGAAAATGAAGAAAAGAAAGTCCTTGAACTCAGATGCATAAAACTTTCTAAACAAAATTCAAACTTTGAGAAAGTTTTATTTCTTGAAAAGGAAAAATTAGAGAAGGAAAGAGTTGAGTTTGAAAATGAAAGGAAAATCTTTGAAGAAAAGAATGTGAAACTGTCAAAGAATATATTTGAGCTTCAAAAGGAATTAGATATAGAAAGTCAAGAGCTAGAAAAGATGAAGAAAGCTGGCTTTCAGGCTAGGAGCGTTAAAGACGAATTTTCTGTTGAAAGGAAGATATTTCAGCAGGAAATACGTAAACTGACAAAGAATTTGGCTGTGTTATCGACTGATATCATGAAGGAGCAGATTGTTAAGTCGGATATTCGGAAAAAGCTTGATTTTGTAACCAAGGAACGGAATGACTTAGCTAACAAAGTGAAGTCATTTAACAAATCCAAAAGCTATTCAGAAAGTCCGATTCGACCTTCTAATCTCTTCTATGATCATTCAGTGGATAATTCTTCCAAGTATCAATCTGCCGATCTTCCTTCATATAAGAGAGTCAACATGCAATGGAGAGTGAAAGGTACGATTCCTCAAAAAGATGTACCAAAATCATCTGTTCCCAACAAGAACACTAACCTGAAAGGTAAATCTTTTGCTAAACCTGGTTTATTATATTCCGCAAACAATTTAATCAGGTTAGCACAAAAGAATATTTGTTGTTCTTATTGTGGTACTAATGATTTTGTTACAAATAATAATGTTCAATTTTGGTATGGCACTTATCATTTTCCTTCCTATAGAGCTCCGCTTAACAAGTCAGGACCCAAGACGCGTTGGGTACCAAAATCTACTTAATCTGTTTTTGCAGATTTAGAAGCAAAGCGTTGAACTCTCGGAAGAAGATGTATCTGTGCATTTAACGTAATTGGTTTCTGAATACATCAGTTCAGGACCCGTGCTTCAACGACAATGGCTTCTGGACAAATCAGTTCAGGACCCGTACTTCAATGGCTAAGACTTCTAAACAAATCAGTTTAGAACTCGTACTTATCAGGTTAAATCTTTTACCGCATGATCATACTTCTCAGGTGATATCCTTAACTGTCACATCTTTCTATTTCAAGGAACAACTGGTAACATTGTATTATACTTTGTTTCTACTGCTTTGAAAATTTGAATCTTTACAAATTTAATTCAATGAGATGAAATTTTCAATTTTCATTCAATGAATTAAATGTGTGCTAAAAGATGATTTTACAAGTATTTTTGTATTATCTGAGTTACATCTGTTTCATCTTTCACTTCTGAAATAAATCGAAAGGTCAGCAAAACATGAATGAAATTATGCTGAATGCTCAAAATTATGGATTTCTGGACTTATATAGAATATAATGCTCAAAAAGCCTAGATGTCAGAATGATGGATGGAAACGAAAACATGGGGGAAGCACTATGTTTTAGAACCAAGTGATTGAGATGCTCTAAGTTTTAAATCTAATCATTTAGTTTGAAAGTTTGTGCCTGTGGCCTTTCTGGTTTGGGAGATTAAGTCCTAAGGGGTGCTCGACACCTAGTCCCTAAGGCCAACTGGTCTGGGATCGGCTGACCCAAATCCTTCTATAGAACCAGATAGAAAGCCATGTTCTACTGGTACAAATGGGTTTACGATATATAGATGTGGCCTTTCTGGTTTGGGAAAGTAAGTTCTAAGGGGTGCTCGACACCTAGCACCTAAGGCCAACTGGTCTGGGATCCGCTGACCCAAATCCTGCTATAGAACCAGATAGAAAGCCATGTTTAACGGTGTATCTTATTCCTACTAAACTTTTTGATTAAAAGATGCCAATGAGCACAAAATCAAAAGATGTCAATGATGACAAAATAAAAAGATGCCAATGAGCACAAAAGAAAAGATGCCAATGAGCACACATCTCTTGATACTTGGGGAAAATACAAAGTCGCAATAAACCTGTAAATTTGTGAAAATCCTGATTTTGGACAAATAGTGTAAGTAGAGCAAAGTATTCTTATATGTTTTAGAATTGCATATGCTTGGTGCTAATCATATTTCGCATGCTAGCGCACCAAATAGATTTAATAAAGGGGTTGAAACTGAACATTTTTAACTTGATATGCAATGATGTCTTGTATTTGAATCCAAACACATGCATTTGATTTCATTTGATTGAAAAATCTGTTAAATTTCATTAAGTTGAATTTCTTTTGTAAAGTTTTCAAATGATCAAATATTAGTAGTTATAAAGTGTAGTTCAATGAATTTTATCTTCCTTGTATCAATTCTTTTAAATCTGTGCTAAAATTTCAAATATTGTTCATTAATGAAATATATGCATATTTTCATAGGGAGAATACAAATAATTCTTATTTTGAGGGGGAGCAAGGTTATTCTTTAAGGAGGAGATTGTTAGTGATAATCAGAGACGCGACTGAAATTGAAGAAGGTTTTCGATGATCATGATGCTCACTTTCATCGAAAAAGGGGGAGAAATGTTTATTTCAATTTCATGTCAAAGAGCTTTCAAGAAGATTCCGTCTCAAGATAGTAAAAGGGGGAAAGTTCTTCTTCAAGGGTTTAAGAAAAATCGATTGATCATCCTGTGATCTCTTTTTCTTAAACTTGTGCTACATTGTGAATACCATTACTGAAGCAAGAATTTCTCAAATTGAAGAAAGAAAAGGGGGAGAATTCTTCAAGAGTTTAGGAAAAATCGATTGATCATCTTGGTTTCTCAAGAAGATCTCTTTTTCTTAGATTTGCGCTACATTGTATCAAAATGCCTTGTGTGAAGAAACAAATTCTCCATATCAAAGAAAGAAAATCTCCGTCTGAAGATTTTGTGACGATTTGACTTTGACAAGCCTTGATAAAGACCGAAGTTTTGAAGATTCAAGAAGCCGAAGACTGCTGTTCTCAAATGTTTAAATCTTGAATCCAAGGGGGAGATTGTTAGGTCTAAATATGTCTTCAAGATTTAATATTATTGTCAAAGTCAAAGTCAATGTATTAAGTCTTGTGAGAAAGTCAAAGTTGCTTATTTGCCTTATTTAGTCCTTAGGTATAAATAGCTTTTGTTTAGTCTAATCATGTAACAATTGAGAGAACATTCAGGGCATAACTCATATCTTGTAAACACAGAGAGCCGACTTAATAAGAATACACTTTCTCTCTCTACTCTCTCTACTCTCTCTCTAGATCTTGTATGGATTTCATGATTGTTTGATTGATTTGGGACTAACATGAATCTTTTCTTTCGTGCACTCTGTTATACATTTCACATGATGCATCTCTTTCTCCTTGCTTATTATCACCTTAAAGTGTTGGCTAAACATCTTCACACATTTCATCTTCATCACACAACAGCCTTCTGCCATCACTGCCTTCTTTATCTTCTAATCCTATTATTCATCTTCTTCAAAAATTACATCTCGAGTGATGATGATTTGCTTGGATTCAAGATTAGTTAATCGGTAGGCTTTAGCTTCTTTACCAACTCCAAACATGACACACTTGACACTTTTTTATTAGGTTTTTTTCTCTTTTGCTTAGGCAAGTGAGCATGTGCAATACATCTAAAATCCTTAAGATGATTCACTTTAGGTCTTTTATTGCTCCAAGACTCTTCAGTTGTTGAATCCTTAACTACAAAAGTGGGACTTCTATTAAGGAGATAAGTAGTCCAGGAAGCAATATCGGGCCAATGCTTCTTGGGAACGTCTTTTTTCTATCAACATACTCCACACAATGTTGAGAATGGCCATGTTCTTCCTCTCTGCCATGCCATTTAGCTGAGGAGAGTAGGTTGCAGTTAATTGTCTTTTAACTCCATGTGAGCTACAGAATTCCTTGAACTCGACAGAGTTGTATTCTCCCCCTCGATCGGCTCGAAGACACATAATGGTTGTACCCGTTTCATTTTCCACTAATGCTTTAAAGACAACAGAGAATGCCAAAACTTATCTGATATTTATTAAGAAAAAATATGCTTTTATAGCCAAATACAAGCAACGGTAAAAAAATTGAAAGGTTAAAAAACAAGGATTAAAATACTACTAAATCAAAGTTGCTACTAAAAAAGTCTTCCTGAATTTCAGGAACTTTGTTACTGGAATCCTTGATTAAATCAGCCAGCAACTGAAGATTGAGATGAGCTCCCTTGAATCCCAACAATATTAGCGTCGGACTTAGAAGTTTTGTCGAGCGGATATTGTTGGTTATATATGCTCAAGAATGATTATAAAATAATATTGCCGGTAATATATGATCCTATAGGGTCACACCGAACAACAAGTAGACACCGAATTAATATTTATATGAATTTGATTCTTGATAAATATTATTAATTCTAAAATATTATTGAATATGATTCATAATATGAGATGCAAATAAAGATTCTTGTTTATTAAAATATGATGAGTTCATATTTAACTAGAAGTTAAAAGGAGTGACTATATGTAATAAGTTTAAATAGTTAAAATAATGATTTTAACTAATTTAAACTAGGAGGGCTTAAATGAAAGTTTTGCATGGAAAGCTAAAAGCTCATTGGACCTTTTATGTGGCCAAGTAATGGTTGCTTGTGTATATAGATTGTCTTTTGACTTTTAAATAAAAGGGAGAATACTTGAGAAAAAGACAACTCTTGAATTTTATTCTTTTCTTCCTCTTTCTCTCCCTCTTGGCCGAAACCACCAAGTGGTGGTGGTTTTGTGTTATTTTGCTATTCAAATCTCTTGTAGATTTGGATTAAAAGCTCCATATTTGCATCTTCAAGAAAAGGAATTAGCATTCTAAAAGGTGTCGGTGCTTGTGGTGGATACCGATAGAGGAGCTCTATTTTGGGTTCTACATTCACCATCAACTTCCAACCTCCCGAGAGGATTCAAAGGACTACAAAGGTTGTTACTTTCTTTTCACCTAGTTTGTTTTGTTGAAACTTTAATTGTATGCAAATAGATGTCATTTGTTGTTCAAAATTTTCTAAGCTTCCGTTGCAATGTTTCTTGATTTTATGAAAATCGATTTTGAACAAATCCTTCAAGTGGTATCAGAGCCAAGGCTTTGCATGCTTTTTTGGTTTCAAGTTTTTATTGTTTTTGGAAGCCATGGACGATTTCTTCAAGTAAGAAAGTCCATGTATGGCTTCTTTGGCAACTTTCTTGTTGTGACCATCTTTTCATGCATGATGGGTCACAAATTGTTGCCTTAGAAAAACAATGAAAATGTTTTGGTTAAAATTCTTTGATGAGTTTTAGTGCATAAACAAGCCATGAACCTTTTTATGTTTCAATGTGTGTGTTGGAAATTCGATATGGTTGTAATTTTTTATTATTATTCATGTTGGTTTGTAATAGTAAATAGGTTTTATTATTTCATGTTTTTTTGTTCATTTTGTAAGTATTAGATTAGTTGTTAGAACTAGTTTTTTTTATTTGTAAAATGTAACAAGAAGAAGACCAACATGGAGCTTGAAGATGAAAGCTTTGATGTCTTGCTTTGCATGGAGATGTTAGAGCAAGTGGGAGCTTGAAGTTTTTTTTAAGTTTTTTTTTATTGTCCCTTAGGAATGGACTTGGCATTTCTTGTTTTGGCTCACAAGAAATGTCACTAGAGATGGCTTTGTTTATGCACATTCTTTTACATGTTGTGGTTGTTTATGTTCTTACTTTATTTGCTTTAAAATATAGGATATTTTACAAACTAGTAAAGAACATAAAAAATGGTTCAAACGCGTTTTTAAAATTGTTTAAAAATTGAAGCGACAAACTTTTAAAATTAGTTTTAAAAATGAAATGAGCCAAATTTTAAAATAGAGATTTTAAATCAACCAATATTTAAAAATGGAGATTTTAAATCGATGACATGCAAATTGGTTCAAATATGTTTTATATAAAATTGTTTATTGAAAAACGACCTAACTTTAAAATTGGATTTTAATTGAACCAAATTATTTAAAATGGAGATTTTAAATTTATTCATTTTGAGAAATAGTTTCTTTTTTTCTTAAAAAGGAGTACCTTGATTATTGGATGCAATAATATGGTACTATGAGTTTTAAGACTAAAATTAAAATTTTGAAATTGATGAAAAGAATTCAAATGGAGATTTTAAAAACTCAACCAAGCTCGTAGTCTAAATAATAAAAGTGTTTATTAAGAGACTATAAATGGTTCTTATCGTGGTCAACTCAAACGTTAATATATGATATTAATAATTGACCACAAATAATTAGTAGATAAAATAGAGATTTTATTTAACTAAAAGGAACCATTTGATGAGAAATAAGATTTTAATTAATAAAGTACCATGTATTATTGGATGCATGCAATAACACATGATACTAAAATATTTTCCAAAACTAGAATTGTAGAACATTTAAATCTCTTTCAAAATGCAAGTCTATGTCGTCCTTTTGAGAAACACTCAATACGTCACTATGACACCCTTGTGGGATAAAGGTCACCTAACCACTTGGATTGTCATGAGATGGATGAGGTGATTCGTATGTCTTTGTGGGATAAAGGTCACATAACCACATGGATGTGAGTTTCGCATGTTGTTTCAAGTAGGATGACTTGATTGGGAATCTTTTGTGATAAAGGTCACCTAAGCATTAGAGACCCAAGGCATAGATGGGATCAAACATGCCCTCTTTAACAAATAAGTTGTTAATGGATCCCATAACGCTAGGAATTACATTCGATGTAATCGATAAACGTTATCAACCTTGTTGGATTAAATGGACGGGATAAAGGTCACATAACCGTTTCATTTGTTTCGCAACTTGGATCCTAGATTTATGCAAATTAATGTTTAGAAAACGAAAAGGGTAATTAATTTGCTAAAAAATTAAATATTGAAAATACTGAACGAACCTTGTTATATTTTGTAGATGGTTCAAAATGCAAACACTGCAATCAACACATCCCTTAGAGCTTTTCTTTTGGAAGAAAAGTTAACCGCTCAAAATTTCCCATCATGGATTAAGAAATTGAGACACGTTCTCAGACATGAAAGGAAAACATACGTATTTCTCGTACCTCTTCCTCAAGAACCTCCCCTTACCTCCATAGAAGCTCACAATTCTTGGTTGAAACATAATGATGATTCAATCCATATATCACGCCTCATGCTTGAAACTATGGATCCATTCTTACAGGAAAGAATGGAGATATTTTCATATACGGCATATGAGATGATAAACCAATTACAGGAGCTTCATGAAAGACATGTGTTCTCTGAACAAACTCTTCATGCACTTCTCCATACTAAGATGGAGGAAGGCCAAAATATAAGCTCCCATATTCAGAGGATAAGGACGCACCTTGACTATTTGGATAAATTTGGTTATCCTTATCCCGATGTGCTAATCGTAGATGTGATCCTCAGATCCTTGACCAAAATTTTTGATGTTTTTTGTCAAGAACTTGAATATGGGCCGCCGGAATTTTTCAGTCCCAGAATTGCATACGATGCTAGAAACTGCTGAAAGGAATCTTCCCATGGTAACAGTTACATGTGTTAGATGTGGCAACATTGGTCATAGAAGAGGAGATTGTCCTTCTGTGAAATAAAAGTTTTCTAATGAAGGAAAGTCCTTCAGGTATCTATATGATAGATAGAACTTTTACCTTTCTATCTTGCACTTGTGTATTTGATACTAAGTGTAGAACTCGCTTTTGTAATATGTTACAGATGATCAAGAAAGGTAAGTGACTGAAAGACAAGCAAAATGGTGATCCATGTGAGCAAGGAAGCAAGATTGCATACCAAGCTTATAGGAGATTTTATTTTGAAACCATATGGCTTGTATTGTTAAACAATGTTTGTTTCGAACAATGTTTAAATTTAGTTTGACTAAATTATTGTTTTCAGTTGCATGTTTATTGATTGAATGAAATTCACTTAACCGTTTTGGAAACGATTATATTCATATTCAAAAATGAATTATTCTATTTCGAGAACTAGTCCTCTTAATTGAATAATAAAGTGAATCTCAAAAGCTTTCTAAAACATAGTTCTATATAAACACCATAAGACTCAAATATGATTTGAATCAAATCTATACATGAAATAGTCAACTTAATCGTACAAACGTTAAACGCATATTCCAACTTCAAAAGTGTGGTATTTTGAAGGCAAATGAGGATGTTTCATTTGATATATGCGAGTCTTGATAAGTTGAATATAGTTCCTTTCTCTAGTTGTAGTGAAAGAGAAAAGTTTTTTGTAAAGAATGATACATGTTGATGTATATGGTTTTTCAAAACCAAGTCTAGATATGGTGATAGGTAATACAATATCTTCACTGACGATTTCAAACGTTGAAGTTATGTTTATGAAACATAAGCATGAAGCATTTGATATGATTCAAGTTGTTTCAAAGTGAAGATTAAGAAAACAACTCAGCAGGACCATTAAAGTCTTTTCTGATATAGGAGAATAGTATCTAAACCAAGAACTCTTGGATCATCTTAGAAGGTGTGGGTTAGTCTCACAACTTAGTCCACACGGAACACCCCTTCATTATGTGTTTCCGAAAGGATGAACCGAACCTTATTAAATATGGTTCGCTCTATGATGAGTAGAAGTACTATTCCTATATCAATTCGGAATTTATGCCCTAGTTACTGTAAACCGTATTTTATGACACCAATCAAGAGGTAGACAAGACACCTTATAAGATTTCATATGAAAGTTTTTCATCCTTTGTCTTAGTTGAAGGTGTGGGTTTATGAAGCTCATGTAAGACAATAAGCTTCAAGCAAACTCGACCCAAAATCTGCTAAATGCATATATTGTAGAACATACTAAAAATTGTTTAGGATACCGATTCTACAATCCCACAAACAATAAAATTGTTTATTGTTCCAAAGCCAAGTTCTTAGAAAGCAAGTTTTTTAATGGGCAAGGCAAATGGGAGGTTTAAGGAACTTGAAGGAAATCAAGAACCTCATAACCTAATGCACTTATTGGTTGGCACTAGTTATCAAACAAAGGTTGTTGAATCTGGACAATTTGATTGATCAGACACTTAGTAAAAGCACCAAGTATTCGAAAATCTAGTAGAATCATTCAGAAATCCGAGAGATATCGATTTCTCATGACTAATGAAGAATGATGTATGATTGGGTTCTAGTAAGCCCATCAACTACTAAAGTGCTATGTCAGATTCTGAATCTGATAAGTGGCTTAGAGTCATGAACACCAAGATGCAATCCATTCATGGATCAGTACAAGCATCTCAAAGCTGGGATCTTCATTTTGACAAGAAAATTAAAAGTTTTAATTTTCACCAAAATAAAAGATGACTCGTGCATTTACTAAAAAGCTAGTGGGAGCGCAGTAAAATTCCTAATGTTGTATGTGCAAGACATACTAGTATTTGGAAATTAACTTTCCGACTTAGCAGGACATAGTGTTTTGGCTCGGATAGTATTTCCTTAATAAAAGACTTAGAAAAGGCTAATTATGTTCTTGAAATAAAAATCTTTAGAGTTAGATCAAGACGACTTATAGGTTTAAGTCAAAGTGCATATATTGACAAGATCTTGAAAGATTCAGATGCAAGGCTCTAAAGGTAGTCTCTTGCAAGTATGATATGACATCATTTTGAGCATGTCTCCATGTTCTAGCACAAAGGTTGAGCTAGATAAAATTATTTGTATTCCACGTGTTTCGTCATTTGGATCTATCATATATGTCATGATATGCACTAGACCGAGTGTGTCATGATGCTTTAGAGCATTAGAAGAAGATACCAACGAAATACGAAGGAAGGTCATTGAATGACTATAATAAACATTCTAAGGTACTTACGAAGAACCAAAGAAGTGTTCCTTAATTGAGGGTTGGAAGAAGATCATAGTAAAATGTTACACTGATGATAGCTTCCATAAAGATCGAGAAGGTTCTCGACCACAAAAGAGAAATGTCTTCATTATGAATGAAGAAGTAGTTCGTTTGAAAATGTTCCAAGCGAAGATAAATTGCACAATACACTACAAAATAAGAATACATTGTTGCTTTAGAAGCTGCAAAAGTAAAGTATGGTTGGATGAAAGAGTTCATTGAAAACCTAGGTAGATGCCTTCCATTCAGGATCACCTAGAAATCTTTATGACAATGTGGGTGCCATTACGCAAGCTAAAAGACCCGGTGTCACATCATAGTACCAAGCATCTACTCCAAACATTTAACTATATTCGGAATAAAGTTAAAAAATGGAGATGTTAGTATTCACAAAGTTCACACAAATCAATTTGTTTTAGGACCCATTCACGAAGCTCTTTTCATAAGCCAAACTTGAAGGGTCATGCTTGAGCTATAGGACTTCGTTATTCTAGTGATGGGATTTGATTTGGATTTAGTATTTGGATATTGGAACAAGTTAAGCAACAAGTATAGTATTTAGTTAGATATATAGGATATGATCTTTTCCATACCCGTTGTGTTCTATATTAGCATGTTTTAATCCTTGAATAAACCAGTTATTCTAAATGTCCATAGTCGATCATAGTTGTGGGAGCAACCATGAAGAAAGACTAATATGAATTGGATTGGTTGACTTTTAAGAGTAAAAGTGGCAAAGTGTTGCAACCAATTCATAGGTACTTGTTAGGGAACAAGTACTGGACCTGACCCGCTTCAAGATCACTTCATGGATCGTCGTCATAAGTGATTCTTGAATAAAGGTAGTATCTTTGTATCCTTCGACCTGAGATGCATATTAGGGACTTGAGTGTGGGGAGTACTATGCTTTGATATGGTTAAACACTGATCTTTAACAAGGCAGTTATAAAGGCCATCATTAGGTAGAGTATGAACTACATAAGAGGCGTATGTATTCAAGAGGGGATTTGTTCCTCTAAATAATTTAAGAGTGAGACATCTAAGGCGCCTTACCAAAAGTTGAACAACAGATGAGAATGATAGCGATCCATGTCTCACGTTCAACATGATGTCCGAACAAAGGGGTAACTGATACCATACCTTATACATCAATTGAAACTATGAGCTTGTGGGAATTGGATGTTGTTGAATGGCACTTACAATCATACATTGATGGGGGCAGTGAGATGTTGCTAGACGTTCACCACTATCTATATCATTCTATAATGAAATCTTGAGCAAGTGGGAGATTGTTGGTTATATATGCTCAAGAATGATTATAAAATAATATTTCCGGTAATATATGATCCTATAGGGTCACACCGAACAACAAGTAGACACCGAATTAATATTTATATGAATTTGATTCTTGATAAATATTATTAATTCTAAAATATTATTGAATATGATTCATAATATGAGATGCAAATAAAGATTCTTGTTTATTAAAATATGATGAGTTCATATTTAACTAGAAGTTAAAAGGAGTGACTATATGTAATAAGTTTAAATAGTTAAAATAATGATTTTAACTAATTTAAACTAGGAGGGCTTAAATGAAAGTTTTGCATGGAAAGCTAAAAGCTCGTTGGACCTTTTATGTGGCCAAGTAATGGTTGCTTGTGTATATAGATTATCTTTTGACTTTTAAATAAAAGAGAAGAATACTTGACAAAAAGACAACTTTTGAATTTTATTCATCTCTTCCTCTTTCTCTCCCTCTTGGCCGAAACCACCAAGTGGTGGTGGTTTTGTGTTCTTTTGCTATTCAAATCTCTTGTAGATTTGGATTAAAAGCTCCATATTTGCATCTTCAAGAAAAAGAACTAGCATTCTAAAAGATGTCGGTGCTTGTGGTGGATACCGATAGAGTAGCTCTATTTTGGGTTCTACATTCACCATCAACTTCCAACCTCCCGAGAGGATTCAAAGGACTACAAAGGTTGTTACTTTCTTTTCACCTAGTTTGTTTTGTTGAAACTTTAATTGCATGCAAATAGATGTCATTTGTTGTTCAAAAATTTCTAAGCTTCCGTTGCAATGTTTCTTGATTTTATGAAAATCGATTTTGAACAAATCCTTCATATACATCTTTAAAATGGATCAAAAGCCCATAAAGTTGGGTGCACCTTTATTATTTGATAATGTATATTAAATATCTAGCAGAATCACCAACCAGGCACATCATAAGGCTAACTACAACAGATTGAGAGGTTACAACTTTGTTCTTGTTTCAATTTCCACGAGTGAATGTAGGAAGTCTAGACGATGGATTAGGTGTGAACATTCAACCAAAGGCATCTTGGGGATGCGAAAGACATGTGGCAAAGAAGATGATAAACATGATATCTAAGTCATCAAATATTACAAAATCAAGAAGTTATCGATCAAAATTTGTTCAAAGTGGGAATTTTTAAGACTTTGTTTTATCGATTAAGAAAAAAATTGTTATACTAAGGGGCCGTTTACAAAAAGCTTACCCGGGTAAGTGCTTACCAAGTCACGTTAGTTTACCGGATGAATATGGAAATGACCAAGAATCTTACCCGGTAAGAGAGGAAGAAAGGATCGAGAGTCGAAAGCAAGGACCGATAGTCTTTCCCGGTAAGTGAGTGCGACGACTCTTACCACGGTAAGCGCTTAGCGGCTAAATTGTTGCATACGATGTCATTTTGGTGGACTAAAATGTTACCCGGAAAGTAAGTGATAGTCTTGAATTTACCGGTAAGCACTTACCCGGGTAAGTGATTAGGTAAACGGCCCCTAAATAGGATCTAAGACAAACTTGGTTGCATTTTGATGCATTATGTCTTTATTATACTCAACAAGAAAAACTAAAACTATAAACCAACAATTTGATTTACAAAATTATACAAATAATGATGAATGTATGTATGAATAATTTGTTACTGAAATTAGTAAAATCATCGTTGCATATTGTTTGTATCTTTATCTTCTTTTTTATGTTAAAAGGAAAACTATGAACCATAAAGTTATATTACTGAAAAGTGTAATATTTATATAAATTAAAGGGTAAACTATAATTTTGGTCCCCGAGGTTTACGTGAAATCTTTGATAGTGTAACCTGAACTTTTATAAATCAATAAATTATCCTTGTGGTTCTTTTACTTTGAACCACACCTTTCGCAACTCCCTCTCCTCTGATGAACACACCATTCATCTCCATTTTAAGCTTCAACCCAGATCCACAGATGCTTTTCATCCTCCTCCTTCGATGAACCACACCTTCCGAAACCTTGTTCTAAACCAAAACTACAAGAATAAAATCACAATTTCAAAACCTACAACGAGTTAGATGTGTTTTTGCTTCACCATGAGACACAAACATGTGCGTGTTTTTGCAACGAGTTGGATGTTGGGACACACTTCAAAATATGCAACAAATGAAAAGATTTCAAAACACAAACGTTTTGAGTGATAAACTAAAGCTGAGAAATGGAAATGGGTGGTTGAAGTGGTCAATAAGAAAGGGTGGTGGTTGAATGAAGCAAAAGGTAGGTGGTGGCTGGAGATGGTGACCTTTGGAGTTGGTCGGAAATGGTGACCGGAAAATGCACAAAGGGGGTCACCGGATTGGAGGAACAGAAATGCATGGTTATGTGTATATATTTGTGTGTATATATTATATATAATATAATATAAGTAATAAGTAATAAGTAATATAGTAATATAATATATAATATAATTGTTTTTTATTTTTTAAAATAGGGATTTAGGAAATTTAGTAAAAAGATGGAATTGATGTTCATTCTAACGGTCACTATTAAGACTATGCGCATCGGGGCCTCGGGCTCGGGCTGGTTGGCGCTGGATGGGATGGAACACCATCGCACCCGTGTGGGTTGGCGCTGGATGGAACCAGCTCGGGTTGGACAACCAGCTCGGGTTTGGCAATTCAAATTTTTTTATTTTTTGAAATATAGACGTTGCAAACCACAGAGATTCAAATTTTTTTATTTTTTTTATTATTTCTATCCTATAAATACTAATCTTAACCCACTTATTTTTTCACACAAACAAATTTACTCTCAATCTCTCCCATCTTCCCCACTTCATTCTACTCTCTCAATATTATTTCTTTCTTCAAAAAATTCATAATGGATAAAGAAATACAAGAGTTCACAACACCACGACGAGGTTCCAAATCGCGAGGCACGAGCTCGCAACCGTCCCCGACGGAAAATATTTTCAATCTTTCAACACCACCATCAACCTACCATGGAAGCATACAACAATACCCTATGTATTCACCCAACACCATCGCGGTTGGGTTCCAACAATTTAATTCGGGTGGATTCCAACAATTTAATCAAGGCCCCTTTCAACCATTTATGCAAGGTGGCTTTCCACAATTTAATCAAAGTGGGCAATTACAACAACTACTACAACAAGAAACATATTCGGAGGACGTTGAGGTCGAAGATATGGTTCCCGAAACCCCACCCGATTTGGTTCCCGAAACACAACTCGATGCGGGAACCACGACACAAGGGAAAAAGAAATTTGCAAATATAACGAAAGCGGTTTTGTGGACTTCCGAAGAAGAGGTTTTGTTGGCAAATGCATGGCTTTACGTCTCCGAAGATAGCATCGTTGGAAACGCACAAAAATTGGGTATATATATTTATTAATGTATTTATCTTTATTATATATACGTATTCATATAAATTTATTAATGTGTTTATCTTTATTATATATACGTATTCATATAAATTTATTAATGTGTTTATCTTTATTATATATACGTATTCATATATATATTTATTTTTGTAGGACATTTTTTGGGAAAAGTACTCGGTTATTTCAACTCAAGTCGCCAACATCATCGCAATAAAGACCAAGTAAACTCCAAATGGGGTGACATGAACAAAAAAATTATGAAGTTTAACGGGATCTACAATAATCTAAGGGCCCAATATAAATCCGGATGGGGTGACGCGGACTTCATGGAGAGGGCACACACGATGTATCGGACAGATAATAAACAAAAGCCTTTCTCCCACGAGGCGGCTTGGAGAATTGTGAAAGACCACCCTAAGTGGAAGATCGTACATTCCATGGACGATAACCCGGGGCCCTCAAAACGGAGCAAGTCCACGTCGGATTCAAACCCAAACACGACGTCTTCTGACGCACGTGTTCGGTTCAACCTTAACGAAGAAAGCCATGAGGAGGAGGATGTCCTCGTACAAGAACCGACACGACCGACGGGGAGAGATAAAGGTAAACGTGCCGCGTCATCCTCCACAAAGACGGCGGAAAAGGACGAGGTGTTGAAGGATCTTATGGAGTATGTCGAGAAGTTCAACGTTGCAAATAACAAAATACTAACCGTGGAGGAGGAAAGGTTGAAAACCGCGAGGGACAAAGCCGAGGCGGCAAAGACAAAAGCGGAAGCTTTGAAACAAAGAGAAATGCGGAAAGATCCCAAGTTTTACATCAAACCACATGATCATCTCACGGGTAGCGAGTTAAATGCGGTTTTAGCCCACAAAGAGTTGCTTCGACAACTATATGGTTGGTGAAATTTGTAGTTTTTTAATTTGAAATTATGTAATTTTTTTTATGTTTTTAATTTGGTTATGTAAGGTTAAAATTGTAGTTTCAATTTATGAAATATTTTATCTTATATTAAATTATAAATTATTTATAAAATTTAAATTATTTAAATTAATATACTTGTAACAAAAATAAAAATAAAAATAAATAAAAGATGGGATGGTGGTGTGGGATGGATGTGGGGGTTTGTGGGTTAGAATGGGTTAGAAGGGAAAAATGATGTGGCGCTGATGTGACAGTGAAAAAGTGTGGGTTAGTGAGAGATGAATGCTGATAGTCTAATGGAGATAGTGACCAGAGACTACTTTGAGAGCAAAATGAGATCCATAAGGATTATTTCTAAACTTATCAAAGTCCAGATCCTGCTTTTAAAGATTTCGCTAAATCTCAAGGCCCAAAGTTAAAGTTTACTCTAAGTTAAACCAAACAGATTAAGTACATCCCGCCCGAAGATGAGATCTAGAAGGTGTGATGTGTGAAGAGATGTTTTCTTCCTCAAAGAGAGTAAAACAATTATTTCCTTAAACCATATGTATCATATGAAGAAAAAAACACCCTATTTATCTCTCTTTGCAACCATACGGGCCTGATCAAGAAAGAATTTGTAGAAGTTTCTATGTCCTTACGAAATGAGTAGACCACACTGAATTTTTTAGAGTCTTATAGACCAACCTAGAACGAGGTTTTGAAAATAAACTTGTAGGCATCTCTAAATGCCTCTTTCATTGACACAATTGATGTGCAAATAGGTGAACCATCTGACATTTGTAAACCTCTAACTTCTCAAATTTTAGCATTTCTGTCTTTTTTTTATTTCACACTTTTTACTGATCTAGGGTTTCCACAGAAACAATCATTCTCCACACTAGGGTAAATGTCGGTTACCAGAAATCAATTACCATCGAACACAAAAGAAATTTCCAAGCAAGCAGGCAAGCAAGATGGTTAGACTGCCTAATTAAGTTATGTTGCCGATGGTCCAAGTCAAAAGAGCATGCCTAAGATATTAGTCGTTAACCATATTAGGAGGGGGTAAAGCATGATCCAAGACCACACCTTTGAACTATGGACAAAATCGTTTACGCAAAACCTCAGCAAGATATTTCTTATGACTATTGTCTACCATCTAGTAGAGAATCAAAGCAACAATAACGATTCTCATATTTGCTATAATGGTTGGTTTGTGGAGCCAAATCAAATGAGAGCATCAAGGTGACGACAACGAGTTTATTGATGATTGCCTACATTAACCATTATAGGATTAATAAGATCATCGCTGCTTAGATTCCACGATGGTGGCAAATAGGGGTGTTACAATATGGTTTGAGCATTTTAATCCCTCAAACCACAAACCAAACCGCAATGGCGGTTTCTGAATATTTTTCAAACCGGGTGGTTTGGCAACAACTGACCAAACCGGTCAAACCAAACCACAAAAAGACGGTAAGTTTTGATCAGTTTAAGCAGCTTGGGCCTATTATGGGCTTTGAACTAAATAAACATAACACGTATCTCCAAATGAATGTCTACCTATATTGAAACATAAAATAAACATTTGTCTCAAAAATTAAAAAACAAATTGAGGATTTCTACCTATACTGAAACATAAAATAAACATCTATCTCAAAAATTAAAAAACAAATTGAGTATATTGAAAAAGGTTATACAGGTTCACCAATAATAGTTGATTTTTTTACCAACATTGAGTAACACGATGGACGATTTGAAACTTTGGATATCGATTTTAGATATATTTCCTTATTGTTGATTTAGATAACGGACAAATGAGAAATGAAAACCAAAAACTCAATTTCTTGACGAATATTTTTTAATTAAATCATAAAAGTTGAGTTTACGACATAAAAATAAAATTTAATCAGTACATGTGTATTTTGGTGGTCGGTTCCATCCAAACCGCTCAAAAAAAAGTTCAAACCGCAGACGGGATCTGATCGAGTGGTTTAGCTAATTTTTACACTAGACCGGACCACCAGACCGCTTAAACCACCAAAAACGGTCTGGTTCGACTTCATTGAACAGTTTGAGCGGTCGAACGGTTTTTTTAAACACCTGCAGTGACAGAAAACGAAAATACTGAAAACAGAATTAAAAGCATAGATAATCAAAGCAACAGTTATATCATCTCAAATTATATAAATGACCATTGCATCTCTAATGGTCCCGTAAGGGAGATCGAACACCCAAATACCTTCATACGAGTAACACATTGAACCTTCACATACCTTTCATAAAAAACATTGAACCTTCACACACTTTTATAACATTCACATGAAAAACATTGAACACAAACGTACCTTCACCATAGAACTACAAAACTTTAATAAGAAAAATATTGAAATTTCACATACTTTCAGAAGAATAGATCAAGTCGTATCTCTCAAGAGATGAAGTGCCCCTCATTTATAAAAGGGCAAATTGCATGAAAAAGTAACTTACTTTGTTCCAATTCCTATATTAGGTAATGTACTTTTAAAACTTTTATTTTGGTACCTAAAAGGTAAATTCTTAAACTCTTAAGTACCTAGGTAACATATTTAGCCATTAACAAGTTACTTTGCTGACATGGCAAATAAGATGTCTTACAACTCGTCATACTTTTGCAGATGTTGCAAATTAAAATTAATTAAAAAGATTTAATTTATTTTTATTTAATATGTTATTTAACTTTAACAATTTTGCTCCTTTTTAGAATTCATCATCATTTCACAAATGCTCATATTTTTCACGGGACTAGCAACACCACTTCACCTAATCACCAATGCTCAGATTCTTCATCCATTCACAAATCACTCCCCCCGATTCACAGGAAAACGGGATCCGGCTTGTTCACACTTTGATGGATCTGGATTTGCTTCTCTCTCTCTGCGACCGGCCTGAGGATGACGCCGGAAAAGACACCGGAAAAGACGCCATCGTCGACCAAACCCATTGACTCAGATCTGGGCATCAAGAAGGCGACTTGGGATCCGCCTTATTCACATGGCCTCCTCCTCGTAACAGCCCAACCCGATAGGATCTGGATCCACCTCTCTATCTCTCTCTCTCTCTCGCTCTCTGCGACCGATCTAAGGATGGCGCCGGAAAAGACGCCATCGTCGACCAAGCCCATCGACTCAGATCTGGGCATCAAGAAGACGACTCGTCTACTGGTTCGACCAAACCCACCAACTCAACCCATCGACAGGTTCGACCAAACCCATTAATGCAGTCAGAAAATTGATTCAAAGCACCCGGTAATACAACAGTACTATCATCTCAAACTATATAAATGACCATTGCATCTCTAATGGTCCCGTAAGGGAGATCGAACACCCAAATACCTTCATACGAGTAACACACACATTGAACCTTCACATACCTTTCATAAAAAACATTGAACCTTCACACACTTTTATAACATTCACATGAAAAACATAGAACACGCACGTACCTTCACTAACCTTCACCATAGAACTACAAAACTTTAATAAGAAAAATATTGAAACTTCACATACTTTCAGAAGAATAGATCAAGTCGTATCTCTCAAGAGATGAAGTGCCCCTCATTTACAAAAACACAAAAGTGCACGTGATTATTTATGTCGTACCAAAGAAGATAAACAACTTCGATGGTGTTTCACACTTCTCATGAAAAGGATTTTTCACCTGTACCGCAAACTATATACACACCACGCACAAAAATAGGACTCGGTTACGATGAAAACAACCCTTTTCGGGATAAATTATACCACTATATTTTTTGAATGTGTATCGTACAAAGAAGATACCCTTATTTGTATGAAACGACCTTCACACAATATAAAATAACCTTCACAACACACAATTAAAGATGATATAATCGTTACAATTTTTACACAATATAAGGGTATTTCACTCATTCTCACGTGATCTGGACACACTATATATATATATATATATATGAAAAATATGAAGTTTTAAGTTATTTTAGACCATTTAACCAAATCAAAATATATTTTCACAAAGAATTGCAACTTTTATATAGATATATAAATAAATGGAGTGAAATAAAGTGTCGCTTCAGGTCTAAGTGTAGGTCGAGATGAAAGGCAAGGAGCAATGCTCGGGCCTTTACAAGGGATTTAACTATATCTTCACTGCTATATCTACGTTTTTAACCGACCCTATACTTGAAGCATTACAAACATCAAACATAATGTCATTTTGTCACTACCCACAAGAACATTCGGTGCCCGAATGTATGTAATGGTTTCTTCATATTCACGTGCACTGCTAGTGATCATTAATGACATCCATTGTGTCGTAATGCCAACAGAATGATTTAAACTCCTTGGATATTACATCAGTAAATCATAGTTACCACAAATAACGATGTAGTAATTTGTACTGCATACACATTGGGTTGAACACAATGCTCATTTTTTTGACAATTGGGCAGCCACAAATTTACAATTTTTATTACCCTTACCCTATTTCCTGGTGAGATAAATTCGGTTGATTTAATTTTGTTGATATGGTTTTATTACAAATAAGCAGTAAAAATGATTATGATATTGGCATTAGTCATCACAACTTTGTGGCCATTAACACCATAACGTACAGAGATATATAAACGGTTTAGTTGTTATTGATATATATAGCTCAGAGCTTAGCAATGGCATGTGAAGGTATGTTTAACCTGGCAGGGAGTTTGAGATCTTCCCAATCTTCATCATCTAATGCTGCAAAGTATTGCTCAACCATATGATCGCTCACAAGCTCGAGTTTTGAAGGTTCCCACTAAAACAAAGAAAGAAAAGTCAGATACTAGTTTTTGATGGTTGGTTGGACACAGACAGAAACTACTGCTGTTTGTTACCATTGGGTTTTTATCCTTGTCTAGCAGCAATGCCCTACATCCCTGCATCATAAAGAGTAAGAGTAGTTACAGGTACCATCTCCATTGCATAAAGTACAAGTGATATGCAGACACGGACAAGTCTTGTTTTCGTGTCCACATTTCTGTTTAGTTTTATTTACCATTAATTATGATATGGAGGAATTCAATTACTCCCTCTATTATTACGGATACAATAGTCATTTTAGTAATATAAAAACCATAATATTTACATACTTATCTAGTAACATTTGATGACGTGTTTACGAAATGTATACGAAAGGGTTGCGGTGAAGTAGGTGATAAACTTAGCATCCACATCATCAAATGTTTGTTACAAGATCAACAAGTTACCGAACAAAATGGGTAAAAATAGGAAATTTTGAAACTTTGTTGCATTAAATGAGAAATTTTGAAACTTTACTACATTGCTCGAGAGAAAATTAAAAAAATTCGTTACACTAAATAGGAACTAAGACAAACTTTTTTGCATGTTGATGCGTTTTGCCATTGAAACACAAAATGTGGTCGTAGGACTACAAAATTCAAGTTGAAAAAATAGTGTTCCATTAAGATTCCACAGAAATGGCATCATAACCAATTTTGAAAGGATTAGAAGTTAAAATTACTTAAGTACCCATAATTATAATAATTATAAAGAACTGATAATAGTTATCTGGATATGTTGTATTTTACGAGGGAGGGGTATGTAAAACATGGTTAAAAGTATAATACTTGTCTCACCTTACTCTCAAGCCATTTGTTTGGTGAGATTTTATGGGCACATAAAGTACTAATTAAATTGGTTGGTACCTCAAAGAAATCCCTGCTGAAGTCTCCTCGCATGACAGTACACACCATTCGATATTCGCGAATTAGACATTGACCAACACCTTGAAGCCTCCCTTCTCTAATTTGTAACCCAATGCCAAATTAAATAGTTTAAAGAACCCAGCAATTTGTTTATATTTTTAAAAGTATATAACAATTATATATAAATGGTGAATCCTTACAGAGCGAAGAGAAATTTTGAGACTTGTTGGTGAGGCTTTCTTTAAAGAACGGATAGTCCAAGAGATCCAATCATCCATGTTTTTTGAACCCTCTTTCTCCTACCATCATACCATCTCAACAAATGAGTCATAAGTAAAAACATATATCTATTTCCATTAGCAAATAATACTTCCTCCTCCATCTCATGAAGATTGGAACAATTTCATTTCTATGTATGAGCTCCAGGCGATAAAAAAGTACAAAGGTCTTGACAAGTTTCCTTTATTTGTGCTTAAGGATGGACATGTTTGACAAATAATTAAACATTTTACTCAAACTATGTATGTTTCAAGTCATATATATGCTGCATTTTTCGTAGAAATGATAGAATAACAAATAAGAAGATAAATGAATGCATTAAACGGAGACATTTGATGTTAATAATGTGAATCATCAGTTGTTGAACTTACACTTGCAGAGATAATCTCTTCTACCGTTCTTCGAGAGAAACATCTATTAATAGTTTTCAGCCTGCAGCATTGGGTAAGAATTTTAAGAATTAGTGGTTGTTAATGTGGAGTGAGTTGCATGAATTTTAAGAATTAGTTGGACCCAAATACTATGATTACAGGAAAAAGGGAAAAAGGGAAAAAGAATAAAAAATAAAATAGAAACATGAATAGGAGTGAGTGAAATATATATACCGAAAGTAGTGACTCTTGTCTTTTAACTTACGAGTGGTCGAGAAGTCATTGATAATGCTGCATATAGTATTTGGATCGCCTGTATTTGCTTTGCATAATGCATCTTCTAATAAGTATAATTTCTGATCATGGACAGAACAAAACAGATTTCAGCTCTAGATATGAAGAAAATATGAGACCTAAATATTCAATTGTATGACAAATATGGTTGATGCTAAATTATTATTTTAATCATCAGTATTAATTACCTTTCTAAGTTGAAGAATACTTGAATTGAACTGATCATATAATGGATGATGATAATTTTCTCTCTGAAGGAGGAGAAAGACGATAAAAAACTTTGTTTGTTCCAAGGATAGGATATGGGTTCTATTAAAACTTCACATCTGATACCATGATTGGGTGGCATTTATCTATACTACATTATAAACCAAATTTATCAAAAGTCTTAAAAGTCTTATACAACCTTTTTAAGCATAAAATACAACATGTTTAAGCACACTTTTTTTAAAATAGAGTTGATTTAGGTGCGCCCCTTTCTAAACATATTCAATTGACTGTTCAGTTTCATCCTCATCATTCGGTTTCACACTATCCAAAATGACGACCAATTGTCCCAAATATGCAGACTTTATTATTGTGGTTACAAAAACAGGAAAATGCTTGCATCCACTCGCCTTCAACAGAAAGCGCATACTATGGGAAAATCCACACCACAAGAAGAAACAGGTCATAAAATCGTACCATCGATTGGTCATCGAAGAAGGTGAAGAGATCGTTAGATCTGCCATCGACCTAAACGAAGCCGGAATCCGTTTCAATAAAACCAAATCAAAAAAACCAAATCAAGAAGCCTGAAAACCATAACTTTCCATGGCGGCGTGTTGAAACTTCCGCCAGGGATGGTGGACGACGCAACGAAATCGTTAGTTTCCTGTTTCCCCCAACGATTCATCTCACGTTATTTCCCCCAACGATTTTCTCGGTTTTATGTTTCTTCTCGGTTTCCTCCATCACAGGTAGGGTTTCTGTTATAGCTGATATTAAAGCTTCGATAATACAGGTAGGGTTTCTGTTGTAGTTGATATTAGTGTGGTTTCAACCGATATTCGTATTTTGGTTCGTAATTAGTTTTTGTTTGTCTTAGTATGGTTCGTAATTAGTATTTCTTTGGCTTAGTGTGGTTTCTGTGAATTCGATTCTTTGTTATATTTTGTTAGAGTTAGTTTTGATGCTCTTGCGTTGTTAATTGAAGAAGGGTTCCATGATTGTTGATAGATTTTGTTACAGTTAATTTTGATGCCCTGCGTTGTTAATAGAAGAAGAGAAGCAGAGGACATGTGGAAGGTTTTTATACAAATTGATTTTTCCAAGTTCTCGATTCAATACTTGATGCATCGCTCCTAAGGTGGGTGTGGAGCCTCTATTTATTCTTTGAATTTATCATTATTTATACTGGTTTCTGGTTAGGGTTCGAATCTTCGTTAATGTTCTGATTTGTTGTTGGCTACACAGGCTAGAACCCTTAGGTTAGGTTGTAAGTTTATGGACATGGATGGGTGTGTAAGTTTGTTTGCTATTTGAAAAAGAAAGAAGGAAACATAACAAACAGCTGGATTCTTTAGAATGCAAAAATTGTTTTCAAATCCCAATACAATACAAATGGAAGAAATGTCATACAACATAAATTTCAACCTTGTTTGAGTAGACAACTTCAGAGCAAGCAAGTTAAACAAATCCTTGCTCTAAAGTTGTCTACTCAAACAAGGTTGAAATTTATGTTGTATGACATTTCTTCCATTTGTATTGTATTGGGATTTGAAAACAATTTTTGCATTCTAAAGAATCCAGCTGTTTGTTATGTTTCCTTCTTTCTTTTTCAAATAGCAAACAAACTCACAAACCCATCCATGTCCAAGTTAAACAAATCCCCCATGCCATCTGACCCTTGATGGCTGGTAGAACCCTAGCTGACGTCGTCGCCACTGCCGCCGCCCCCACTGATGCCGTCGCCTCCGCCACTGCAACCGCCGCCGCTGCCGTCGAAATCGCCACCTCTTCCAGATTCTGACTAGGTTGTTGTCCTCCTTTTGCAGGTCTCCTTTCTTAAAAAATCTCGCCGGAACCCTAGTCGACTTCGCCGGAGCCTGTCGGAACCCTAGCCGATTTCCCCGGAACTTGCCGGAATCCTAGCCGACTTCGCCGGAAACCTACTGGAAACCAGCCGTCACTGCCGGATCCCTTCCGGAACTCCAACCTCGGTGGCCAGATTCTGCCAAAAGTTGCCGGAACCGACCAGAAGCTGCCGGAACAGTCCAGAACCTGCTGGAATCCTTCAGAACACGCCGAAAACGCCCAGAAACCTGCTGGAAACTCAAGAAACATCCGGGAAACCTTCAGAACTTGCCGGAAATACCCTCAATCCGGCCGGAAAACTATAGAACGTGCCGTATAACCAGTTGGCAGACGTCGTGACAAAGATTTGTCGACCTGTGCACTGTGTATCTCACACATTCGTTGGTGTTGATTTAAGAGTCAAGATTCAGCATCCTACTTCATGGGATCTTCGTCTCTTGTTTCTTGAGTTGCGCCGGCAACGTGTGAGCTTAGTGTCATGGGTTCGACGGAAGGCAAAGAACATATGTCTACGCATGAGGTTCTGAATGTGGCAAATATTGAGGTGGATAAACCAATTGGATTATCGTATGGTAAGGTTGAGATCTTGAAAAGAGATTTTGCTGCGGTTGTTGGGGAGTCATCGTCAAATGCTCTTCATTTTTTCCCCTTGGAGGATAAGGAAACGACGTCAGTGGAAATTCCGGAAGCCCTTGCAAAGGAGGTTAGTAAATCATTCAACACTATAATTTTTGGTTACTTCCTTGGTCCTCGCATCCCCTTTCCGATTGTTCTTCGGTGTGCTAAAACAGCATGGAACAAATTCGGTTTCTTGGATGCGATGATGAATGAAAATGGGATTTTTTTTCTTTCGTTTCAATGATGAGGGTGGGTGCTTGCAAGTTATCGAACGTGGTCCTCTTATGGTTCGTGGTGTCCCACTTTTTGTGTTCCCTTGGGACCCGACTAAGGGTTTATCGAAGCCGATTCACAAGACATGTCCTTTATGGGTGAAACTGCATAATATCCCTCTTGTGGCGTTCAATCGAGAAGGGGTAAGCAGAATTGCCAGTGTCTTGGGGGTGCCTAAACAGATGGATTCGTGTACTTTGGAGATGTGTAATAAATCATGGGGTCGGCCGGGGTTCGCGAAGGTCTTGGTCGAAGCATGGGCAGTGGGGGAACTTAAGAGAACATCGAGGTTATCATTCCTAGTTTAAACGGGGGGAAGAAAGAATCCGTAAATGTGCGGGTGGAATATTTGTGGGAGCCTCTACAATGCGGTCATTGTTGTGTTTTTGGGCATAAACGGGTTCTTGTGTTAAGGAGGTTGTGGCAAGGCAAGAAAATGGAAAAAACAAAAGGGCAACGAAGGATCATGAGGGGTTCATTCGGGTGGAAAAAAGGCAGTGGCGACCAAAGAAGAAGGTGGTTCATGAGCCACATGTCTCACGGCCTAAACCCACAAACTTTGTTGGTGGAAACAATGCTGAGGGGTCTGATAAGAATAGGACGAATGGGAATGGTCAAAGTGATGAAAATGGGTTTATTCCTGCACTTTCAAAAGGGGGTGGTGGTAGGGATAATATTCTGGTGGGGCCTACTGTTGGCCAATCTAGTTCTCAAGAATCTTCAAATGGGGGAATTGGGTCTGCTCAAGTTAAGGGTACGGATATGATAGGGGTGTCATCTTCTATTACCCCTATAAATGCTTCTAATCTTTTTACGCCTGCTGTCATAAAATCCCTTCGTTCCTACGTTAATACTCGTAGGGGACCGTGGATGAATTCCTCTTCGTTTTCAAATCGGTTTGATTCGCTAGCGGATAATGTCTCAAGTGATGCTGATGATGTGGAGCATGTGGATATAAATGAGGGTGAGCTGTCGTTACATGAACCGGCATTGGAGGGCACGGACCTCAAGGACAAAACATGTTATGTATAAGTTTGCATGTTGGAATATCCGTGGACGAAAGTCCACGTTAAAACAAAAGGAGGTAAGATCTTTTCTTAGCATGCATGGGCTTTCTTTATGTGCAATTATGGATTCTCATTTGAATAAAGATGTTTTGGGAAATATTTGTGAGAATGTTTTTTGGAAGATGGACATGGGTCTCGAACGTGGGCTTCTAGGGAAATGGTACGCGATTAATCCTGGCATGGGATTCTAGTGTACTTGATGTTATGGTGCTCGAGATGCAGTCCCAATATATTCATTGCTATGTTCGACTGCGGAGTATTCTTGAATCTGTCTTTCTAACTTTGGTGTACGGATCGAATGAGGGTGTTGTCCGGCAAAAATTATGGTCTGGATTGAGAAAGTCTAAGGTTCTCCTCAATAAAGCACCATGGATAGTAATGGGGGATTTCAATTCTATGCTCTTCCCTCATGATGGATTTGGTGGGTCTTCTCTTCGAAATACTGATATGGAGGATTTCTCTTTGTGTGTTGAGGAAGTCGATTTATTTGATATTGGCTATACGGGTATTCAATATACCTGGATTCAAAAACCGAGAGGAGGGGCTGGAATCTGTCGTAAGCTTGACCGTGTTCTTGGAAATACGGAATTTTGTGATCTTTTTCGGGACGCTTCAGTTTGCTTTGCTCCGAGAGGGGTATCTGATCACGCGCCGGGCATTCTTTCTTTTCAGGGGGGCTATAAACGACAAAAAAAGAGCTTCAAATTTGACAACCTTATTATAAACCATCCTAGTTTTCTGTCTGTAGTTGCTAGGGGTTGGGATATTGAGGTTTTTGGATCCTTTATGCACAAACTGAGGTGTAAGCTTAAGGCTTTAAAACCAGAGCTTAGACGGCTTCGCTCTTCGTATGGTGATGTGTCTAAAAAGGTGGTGGTGCTGAAGATTGAGTTGGATGTTGTCCAGTGTGCTTGCGATTCTGATCCTTCTAATCTTGATCTTGCTGAAGACTTGGCGCATGTTTTGATGGCTTATCAGCAAGCAAGTATTGATGAGGATTCTTATTTGCGGCAGCGAGCTAAGGTTAAATGGTTAAACGAGGGTGATGGAAGTACGAAGTTTTTCCATAAGGTCGTCAAAGAACGTCGGAGTGTTAGTCTGATTCGCTCGGTTTGTGGTACTGATGGGGTTTTCGTTTATGATGATGACGTCCCGAACGTTTTCCTTGCTCATTTTTAATCGACTCTTGGAGAGGTGGATGAGAATGTTGATCCTCTTATGTCACCTCCTCTTTTTGGAAATAAGTTATCGTCGTCTGAAGCTCTTCATATTATTCGTCCCATCTCTGATGAGGATATACGCTCAGCGATTTTTAGCATTGGAAATGATAAAGCGCCTGGATCTGATGGGTTTTCGTCTAAGTTCTTTAAGGCGACTTGGTTTATTGTAGGGGCTGATGTATTATTAGCGGTCCACAATTTTTTCTATTCGGGGCTCTTAGCGAGGGAGGTGAACCATACTCTTTTGTGCCTGATTCCGAAGGTTCCAAATGCATCTCGGGTTACTGACTTTCGCCCTATCTCCTGTTGTTCGGTTGTTTACAAATGCATCAGCAAGATCATTGCTGATCGGCTGAAACCCTATCTGGACAAATTGGTTAGCTCAACTCAGTCTGCTTTTATCCCGGGCAGAAGGATATCTGATAATATCCTCATGGCCCATGAGCTTGTGTCGGGGTACCAGTTAAATTCCGGGACTCCTTGCTGTGCTTTCAAGATTGATGTCTAGAAAGCGTACGATATGGTTAGTTGGGAGTATATTTTGAATATGATATCAGGTTTTGGATTTCACCCGGTGCTGGTTAAATGGATCAAAGAGATGCTTCAAACGTCCTCCTTTTCGGTTGTGGTTAATGGGTGTTCCGGAGGGTTTTTTAAGGGTGCTCGTGGTATCCGTCAGGGGGGACCCTATCTCTCCTTATTTATTCACGTTGATAATGGAGGGATTCTCTATGATTTTGAAGCAATGCATTGAGGAAGTTGTTTCGTTTGGTTACCATCGGGGTTGTCAGGAGTTAGGGATTACCCACCTGTGTTTTGCGGTTGACTTATTCGTTTTTACAAAAGGGGATCTACAGTCGGTGGAGGTGATTAAGAGGGCCTTGGACATTTTCAAGGTTCGTTCGGGTCTCTCTCCGAGTTTAGCTAAGAGCAAAGTCTTTTTTGCAAATGTTCCGGATGATGCAAGACAAGCAATTGTTTCTTGCCTGCCGTTCAGTGCTGGTGTCTTTCCGATTAGATACCTTGGTGTAATACCCTGGGTAAGTTCGTTAGTTAAATTCCCTTTCCGTTAAGTTTAGTTAACTTTAAAGTTGATGTTTAGGGTAAGTTTAGGTGAATTTACAAGTTAAGGGTGTTGGGGTCATTGTTGAATAGTTTAAGGGCTGGAATGGTAAATAAGTTTGATATTATCTCTTAAGCAACTCAGATATTATCCAGATATTTGCATAGTGTGTGTGTGTGTGTGTGTTTGGAGGCAAGAAGGAGAAAAGAAGAAAAGCTAGGTTAAGGCTTCAATTGGTATGCTTGGAAGTGAATCCGAGGTATGTCTCTTTGTATTTTATGTTTGTAATTGCTATTAGATAGTTCCTATCGGAGTAGAATAGTCGAAATCACATCTGTTAATGATTCAGTCGATTTCTGGGTGAAAATGGGATAAACAGTCAGAGGTGTCCGGATGATATGAATGTGTCCGGGTAGTTTCTTTGGTGGTGTCCGGGTAGTTTTATTGATAGTGTTCGGACGATCCGTTGATGGTTTCTGGATGAATTAGATACCGGATGACGTCCGGATTACTTTGGTGTCCGGATTCCTTGTGTTGTCCGGATTGGTTTGTGTTGTCCGGATAATTCAAGTTATCCGGGTTAGTTATGTTGTCCGGAAAAGTTGGGTTGTCCGGGTTGCTTTGGGCTGTCCGGAAACTATAGCTGTTTGGTTGTTTTGATGGCGAGAGTTAGGTAGATTTATCTAGAGTTCATGTGTTCAAATGGTAAGGGGATATTTGTATTTAATCTGTTTCAGATTCTGTGGATTTGGATTAAAAGACTGAATCTTTTGGAGAAAGGCTTGGAAGTGTTTATGAATAAGCGATCGAGGTGAGTTTTACTTTTAAAAACGTTTTCAACTGGGATACATATATATGTGATATATATGAGATGGATATGTATGGATTGGATACGTGATATATGGTGTGATTACGTGTTTATGATTGAGATGGATATGTGATTGAAATGTAATGAAAGTTTTATAAATGACAATATGATATATTGGTACATATATATATATTGTATTTATTTGTGCATTACACTACACGAATATACGTTAGCCGAAACTGTAGTCGGCGGAGGTGTTTGCTGTAGTTGTTGTATAATGGTGATGTAGTTGTTGTACAGTGGTGCTGTAGTTGTTGTACAGCGGTGTTGTTGGCTCGCAACCAACTAATATGGCCATGGGAATGAGGATGAGAGAGAGGATGAGGAGTTGAGCACAGTGCACGAGTCTTACTTGGTATTTAATTATTTGTGGTATATGTGTGTTTTTATAAAAAGGATTTCTAAACTGACAGGGATTTTCTCACTAGACCTTTTGGTCTAACCCTCATTTTCCTTTCAAAAATATGTATTCCAGGTCAATGATCTTTTGTTAGCAAAGGGAAGGATAAAGCATAGGATGCGGTTGCTAGCTGACGAAGATTAGGATATGTTTACGTTTCTTTTGTATTGTATAGTTTTGAGACCTTGGGACCGAATGTGAATTATCATGTATTTTGTTATGAAAGTAACGACGTTGTGTATGAAATGTTAATTGTTGTATATTATGTATGTTTTGGGATACCGGGTCGTTACAGATGGTATCAGAGCCCTAGTTTAAGGGATTTAGGTATTTGTACCCGTACCTAGACTTAAACTGCATGTGAAGTAGGATGTCCTTGATATATTAGAAACTTGGGATGCTAAGTATAAAATGTAGAAGGAACATCATGTAAGGTAATTTCAGATTACACCTGGCCAGTGTAATTGTGATCTTACAGGTGCATGTTTGAACTGGAATACCTTGTTATATGGGGTATGTGCTTATGTGTATATTAACCTTGTTGAATCGACAGAGTGGCAAGCCGGACTCGACGTATGGATAGAAACGAAGACATGTATATTTATATAAACTCTACACGTGCTAAAGTGTTATTTGACTTCGGTGCAAACCGAATTAATTGTGTTTTCGTTCTTTTGTTGCTTGTATGCATTAGAAAAGAACTTGATGATTGTGTTGGCGATATAGACGGGTGTTGTAATACCCCGGGTAAATCCATTAGTTAAAAAATTCAATTCCGTTAAGTTTATTTAACCTTAAAGTTACTATTTAGGGTAAGTTTGGATAAGTTTATAAGATAAAGGTGTTTTAGTCTTTAATGAAGAGTTTAGGGGCTAGATGGGTAAATTAAGTTAATAATATCTGATTAGGTGTCAAGTTATCCTCACATCAGCAGAAAATCAGTAGGTGTATGTGTGTGTTTTGAGAGAAAAAGGGAGAAGAAGAAAAGAAGGGTAAAGGCATCAAATTGATTCATTTGGAAGTGTTTGAGGTATGTTTTCTTTACATATTATGTGTATAATTGATAGCTGAATGTTTCTATCGGAGTAGAATAGTTAGAATTACTTCTGTTAATGATTCAGTCGATTTCTGGGTGAAAATGGGATAAACAGTCAGAGGTGTCCGGATAATATGAAGGTATCCGGGTAATTTCTTGGGTGGTGTCCGGGTAGTTTATTGATAGTGTCCGGATGATTTGTTTGAGAGTTTCCGGGTGATTTAGAGTCCGGATGGCGTCCGGATTCCTTGTGTTGTCCGGATAAGTCGTGTTGTCCGGATTAGTCTTGCTGTCCGGATTACTGAGGTTGTCCGGAAAAGTCATGTTGTCCGGGTTGTTTGGGTTGTCCGGATAACTTGGCTGTTTGGGTAATTTTGAGGATAAAAGTTATGTAGATGTATCTAGAGTCCATAACCTGCTAGTAAGTCTTATACATGAGTTGGTAAGGAGATATTTGTATGTAAATGGTTTCAGATTCTGAGGTATTTGGATAAAGGAACGGATAGCTCGGAGAAAGGCTTGGAAGCGTATTTTAAGCATTCAAGGTGAGTTTTGCTTTAAAACGTTTTTGAACTGGAATACATATATATGTGTATATATATGAGATGATTATGTGGTAGGAATATGATTATGTGTATATAAATGACAATATGATGTAATGAGATATATATTGTATTTATATAAGCTTTGCACTACACGAGTGCACTTGTTACCGGGTTCCGGTGTGCGGACCGGTGTGTAGCCGGGTTCCGGTGTGCGGACCGGTGAGTAGTCGGGTTCCGGTGTGCGGACCGACAGGTAGCCGGGTTCCGGTGAGCGGACCGGTTGTTGATTTATTAGTTGGCTTGCTACCAACTAATATGGCCATTTGTGGAGGAATAAGGTGAATGAGATGTACACGATGCACGAGTCTGGATTGGTATTTAAATACGTGTGGTATGTTTATATTTTACGAAAGGTTTATCTAAACTATTTTGATACAAAGGATTTACATAAAAGGTTTGATAATGATTTTGGAAAGGACCAGGATTAACTCACTAGACCCGTTTGGTCTAACCCTCATTTTGTTTTCAAAAATATGTTTTCCAGGTTAAGGATCGGCAGGAGAGGATGAAGTGTAGGAAGCTTTTGACGGATGTTGATTAGGAAGCTTTTATATGTTTTGTAATGTCAAGACTATTGAGACCGTACTTGGTTTGTGATGTACCTTTTATTATGAATGTAATGAAGTTATGCAATGTATGTTATTTGTTGTATGTTTAGGAAACCGGGTCGTTACAGGTGTGGAGTGCCTATTAAGTTATTTTCGATAATCTTGTTAGAATTCGAGGTAGTAGTAAGCATAGGATGGTGTTGGAACTTGATCTTGTTAAAACTTTTGAGTAGGTAATGATAAGTGATCCTCGGTAATTCGGTATGAGAAGATAAAGTTGATATACTGGAATAAGTGAGGTTATGATGAAAGTAAGGAATGGTTGGGGGATTGATTTAAAGTTTTCAATTGTTAGCAAATTCAATTGGAAGTGTAAAGGAAGAGTTGCAGCATGGTATGAGTCATCTTCTTCAAAGTTTGATTTCTTCTTCTTTTCTTCTCTATATTGATTAGGCAAGTTTATGGTTGGGGATTTGATAATCCAATTGTTGGTTGAGTTTTAATCCATAAGAAAGAAGGCAAATGATTTTAGGATTGATTCCCTATGAATTTTGATCAAATCAGTAAGAAGCTTCATCATGTTTGCTTGATAGATCTTCATTTTTCCATGGATTGAGTTTTTGAGTTTTGGAGTGATAGATTTGTTGAGTTTTATGTCGTTTAAAATGATGGTTATTAGTTCTTAATGTTTATGGTATCAAAAATATCGATTTGGGAGCCTTAGAACTGATTTGGGAAGTTTAAGGATGAGAAACCCTTGATTTTTTAGAGAAGTCTCGTGAAGGGGGCAGACCAGTGCTCTACGCATCTGGCTGCGCGTCTGGAGGCGCGCCACTAGGGGCGCCAAGCCCTGTTCCCAAAACCTTGTTCCTGTTTCGCCGTTCGTTCGGGTCTAGGATCGAAGTGTTGATTGGGGGTTTGGTCTTAGGGATTATTGGGAATGTTTTGAGGATGTAATTAGATGGTTTAACACCATTTATGTGGCACCAATTTAGGTATTCGGTTTGGACTAAAGTGTATCTCGGAGCGTGTGTCGAAGTGCTGAGGCTAAGGTGAGTTCCCTTACCTTCTTTGTGTGAATGAAAAGTTTTACGAAAGGTTTTCATAACTGATTATGGTTACGAGCATGTTGATCGGATTAAATTATTTAAAAGGTTTTATATTACGCGATGTGAAAACGTTTATATAAGCATGCGAATTGTTTACATGTTCATTTATACGTAATTGTTGATTGCATGCTGTTGTGAAGTTGTTACTATGTTTGGAGTTGGATTGCACAGTGGAGAACAATTATGAATGCCGTACTTGGCTTAATAAGGTGATGAAAAGTTGAGTCCCCTGTGCAATACCCTTATGTGGAGTCGAGCTTTTGAATTCGGAATGTCGGTATGATTGTAGTTTGAACTATTGCTTGGTTATGTAAGAATGGTTTTATTTACGGTAAGATTAGAAAGGGTCGAAGTGAATCCTTGTGGTGGAATGGTAATAAGTAGCGTTACGTTACTTGATGTAATATTATCGGCGATGGGTCTGGGTATTGGATAGGTTGAAAATTTTGATTTTTACACTATGAAAAGTCTTGTGTTTTTCCTCAAGTGAGAACAGTGGGGGTATAAGTTGGTTATGAAGCTTTGGATGAAGTGGGTTCTGTTAGGAAGTGTGATGGGTGTGCTTAATTACTGTTGTTCTGATTTTGTTAAATGTGTGAAGTGTGATGGCTTGAGTGTAAAGAATAATAGTAGTGTGTGGAACGTGAGGATTATGTGTGGAGAATAACGGTAGTGTGTGAAGTCTTGACCTGGTCATGAAGGCGATAGTTTAGTGTGTTGTGAAGATTATACTCATTGTGATTGTTGACGCTATCAAAAAGGGTATTGTTTAAATGTGTGGGGTGATGTGGATAAGATGGTGGCAGTTTATAATTAATGAGCGTGCGAGGTGTGGTATTAATGAATTTTTGTAAGGTTAAGTGGTAGATTAGTGATGATATGGGATGAGTGTAAGTGAAAACCTCTGCTCGGGATTTTGTTTATAAGTTGTTCAGATATGACAAAAGTATGTGTGGAAAGGCATGGATGTCTAGGTGGTGCGTAGTATTGTTATTTGAGAATAAGAGAATGGAGTGGCAGTAGATGGTTAGCTAAGGAGTGGAGTATTACCGTTTGAGAAATGAAAAGTGTGTGGTTGCTTCGAGCATTGAGTGTGATTTCGGATTAACTCGGTTAAGTTCCTGGTATGAGGTGTGGTGAAATTGTTGGTTAAGTATGGTAATCATTGAAATTGGGTGTGTGCGGTTGGTTTGGAAGTGAAAGAAAGCTAGCTCGTAGGTGAGCACCTTCTAGTGAGTTGTCCTCGTGGAAAACATGTTTTATATTGAGAAGATAGTGGAGGAAAGTAGTCGAATGTAATGCTCAGGATGAAGGACCATTGGATAGGACATGATAGTAGTGCGAGAGTGATGTTGTGGCAAGTGTGGGAATCAATTGTTATCTATGGTTCGTGATCGGTGTAATTCATGCGAGAAAGTGTTGTCTGTCTTAGACGTATTTTGGGTTAGAGAAGCGACGATAGAGTTGTGTATAGTCTATGGAGAAAAGTTTAACTGCGGGTTAAGGTGATACTCCAAGTTGATTCTGTGATTTATGGGAGAGTAGAGTGTTGTTATTTTTGGAGTGTTGGATTGTTATTGTAACTTTTAGTGGAACCGTTTGATTAGGCTTGGTCTTGCATGTGTGAATATGATTTTGATGAATGATTTAGTGGCAAGAGTAATTAAGTATTGATGTGTGATTATCGTGGTTATGCTATGCTAGCATGAGAAATGGGAATAGTAGAATGAGGTATACGGGTTTGTTAAAATTAAAGAACTTATCCATAATAAAAAAAATGATTTTGTTGAGTATAATTTTATTTCATGGAAGAGTATAAGAAATAGATTGTAATTGCTAAGCAAGTTTTATATGGAAAGTGTATGTTTATGTTTTTGAGTTAGTATTGTAAAGGCGTAGAACACGAAGTTTGTTGTGAAAGATTGATGGAGTAAAAAGTAATATTAACGTGGTAAATGTTCCGAGTAAGCATAAAAGGTGGTGTTATTTGGATTAGTTTCATGTGGGTATAAGTTATTTTCTTTTTGTGATATAAGTGATCTATCGAGTTATTTTGAATATTCGGGGGATTTGATTATTTTAAAATTGGGATCGACTTTGTGGGATGGAATAATTGAATAAATTGCGGATGATGTGTGTAAAGTGTGGTTAGTATTAATAAGTTGGTGGTTATCATTGTTTTAAAAGGGGTGGAATTTTTGTGTGGAATTAAAATTATTGGTGTCTTGGTAATATTGAGAATAGCATACTTGTTCATCAAAAGATTATTAGTTTTGACTCTAAGTGGAAAAGAGAATGGAGGGATGATCTTATTTTTAAGATAGTAGAATATTTGGTTTTGATTGAATTTGAGGTAGTAGTGAAAACTAAGTATTTATACCTTTTCGCTTAACCGAATTCCGGGACGGAATTCTTTTAAGGGGGAGATAATGTAATACCCCGGGTAAGTTCGTTAGTTAAAATTCCCTTTCTGTTAAGTTTAGTTAACTTTAAAGTTGATGTTTAGGGTAAGTTTAGGTGAATTTACAAGTTAAGGGTGTTTGGGTCATTGTTGAATAGTTTAAGGGCTGGAATGGTAAATAAGTTTGATATTATCTCTTAAGCAACTCAGATATTATCCAGATATTTGCATAGTGTGTGTGTGTGTGTTTGGAGGCAAGAAGGAGAAAAGAAGAAAAGCTAGGTTAAGGATTCAATTGGTATGCTTGGAAGTGAATCTGAGGTATGTCTCTTTGTATTTTATGTTTGTAATTGCTATTAGATAGTTCTTATCGGAGTAGAATAGTCGAAATCACATCTGTTAATGATTCAGTCGATTTCTGGGTGAAAATGGAATAAACAGTCAGAGGTGTCCGGATGATATGAATGTGTCCGGGTAGTTTCTTTGGTGGTGTCCGGGTAGTTTTATTGATAGTGTTTGGACGATCCGTTGATGGTTTCCGGGTGAATTAGATACCGGATGACGTTCGGATTACTTTGGTGTCCGGATTCCTTGTGTTGTCCGGATTGGTTTGTGTTGTCCGGATAATTTCATGTTATTCGGGTTAGTTATGCTGTCCGGAAAAGTTGGGCTGTCCGGGTTGGTTTGGGCTGTCCGGAAACTATAGCTGTTTGGTTGTTTTGATGGCGAGAGTTAGGTAGATTTATCTAGAGTTCATGTGTTCAAATGGTAAGGGGATATTTGTATTTAATCTGTTTCAGATTCTGTGGATTTGGATTAAAAGACTGAATCTTTTGGAGAAAGGCTTGGAAGTGTTTATGGATAAGCGATCGAGGTGAGTTTTACTTTTAAAAACGTTTTCAACTGGGATACATAAATATGTGATATATATATGAGATGGATATGTATGGATTGGATACGTGATATATGGTGTGATTACGTGTTTATGATTGAGATGGATATGTGATTGAAATGTAATGAAAGTTTTATAAATGACGATATGATATATTGGTACATATATATTGTATTTATCTGTGCATTACACTACATGAATATACGTTAGCCGAAACTGTAGTCGGCGGAGGTGTTTGTTGTAGTTGTTGTACAGCGGTGTTGTTGGCTCGCAACCAACTAATATGGCCATGGGAATGAGGATGAGAGAGAGGATGAGGAGTTGAGCACAGTGCACGAGTCTTACTTGGTATTTAATTATTTGTGGTATATGTGTGTTTTTATAAAAAGGATTTCTAAACTGACAGGGATTTTCTCACTAGACCTTTTGGTCTAACCCTCATTTTCCTTTCAAAAATATGTATTCCAAGTCAAAGATCTTTTGTTAGCAAAGGGAAGGATAAAGCATAGGATGCGGTTGCTAGCTGACGAAGATTAGGATATGTTTACGTTTCTTTTGTATTGTATAGTTTTGAGACTTTGGGACCGAATGTGAATTATCATGTATTTTGTTATGAAAGTAACGACGTTGTGTATGAAATGTTAATTGTTGTATATTATGTATGTTTTGGGATACCGGGTCGTTACACTTGGTGTTCCTCTTTCGCCTGTTAGATTGAAAGTGGGGGATTTTGCCCCTTTAGTAAATAAGGTGAAGCAACGTATTCATAATTGGAAATCAAAGTTCCTATCCTATGGTGGACGAAGACAACTGATCATTTCTGTGCTCCAATCGCTTCAACTGTACTGGATGTCAGTTTTTGTTCTTCCTTCTGGTGTGGTCCATGAAATTGAATCCCTTTTTCGTGATTTTTTGTGGGCACAAGGGGAGTCGTCAAGAGGTAAATGTCGTGTGGCTTGGTCCGAGGTGTGCAAACCCTTGGAGTGTGAAGGGTTGGGTTTTCGAAGACTATGAACGTGGAACCGTGCTTTAGTTGCCAAACATGTTTGGGACGTTCTTCAAAATAGGCGGTCGCTGTGGGTTAGTTGGGTCGTACTCTACTACCTTCGTACGAGGTCCTTTAGGTCCATCAGGTTACGACCCTCTTGGTCTTGGGTGTTTCGTAAGATGCTTGGTTTACGCTCCTACCTAAGGCCTTTTCTGGTCTATTCTATTGGTGACGGAAGCTCTATAAATGCATGGGAGGATACTTGGTTGGAGTGTGGCGCGTTATCTGAGTGTATCTCCTATCGTATTTTTCATTGGGGGGGGGTGTTTAATATTCACTCTTCGGTCCGTGATGTAATTGATCAGATTAATTGGGTTTGGCCACCTTCGTGGACGGCAAGATGTGCAGAGTTAGGTGTCTGTACGATTCCTGCTGTCCAAAATTCAGTTTGTGATCGTTTACTGTGGATGGGGCAAAATCGTGTGTTAGAGTCATTCTCGGTAAGTAGTGCATGGCGATCCTTGGATGGGGTTCATGCTAAGGCAGGTTGGCATGCTAACGTTTGGTTTCGGGGCTCAATCGCTAAACATGCGTTCTGTATGTGGAGCGCTTGTTTGAAACGCCTCCCAACTCAGGATCGTATTGGTTCGTGGAAAAATGACCCACCTGATCTTCGTTGCTCGTTGTGCGGAACTTGCACGGATTCACATGGCCATTTATTTTTTGGGTGTCTTTTCTCGTCTCGGGTGTGGAGGAAAGTAAAGCGTGAAGCAAACATGCATGGATTTTGTGAGAATTGGGATGGGATTGTTGAGGGTTTTACGAATGGAACCCATCGGTTACATTCTACGCTCCAGAGATTGTCCCTTTCGGCGACGGTGTATTTTATTTGGCAGGAGAGGAATCAAAGACTTTTCAGACAGCAGAAGCGGTCGGAAGAGCAGCTCGTGAAGGACATTATGAACGTGGTGTTAGTGCGTATAGCTTGGAAGATGAAGACCACGCAGTGTGATCTCGTTAATGGTCCTCACTAGTGGGGTGGTCGTTTGGGTGGGAGTTAGTTTGGGTGTTTTGGGGGTTGTTTGGTTTCTGGTGGTGTTGTTTTGTGGTGGTTGGCTGTTGTTTTGTGTTGGTTGCCTGTTGTGGCCTTGGTGTGGGGTTTGTGGTTCTTTTGCTGTGAGGGTAGGTCCTCGGTTTTTGATTGTAGACTCTGACTAGGGTTTTCCCTGCTGTTTTTTTACTGTCTTTTATATTATTGCCTAGAGTTTTCTGCTCAAAAAAAAGTTAAACAAATCCAATGGAAGGCTCGAGGTAATAATTACTAGTTTTGCATCCATATTGTAAATCATCCATTCCATTACCAGCTGGTGGTGATAACCCAAATCCTCAAAACAATAAAGCCACTTTTTAGGATCCAAACACCGATTTTTGTGTTGTAAAATAGACATTTCGTAAGCAAGTGTGTTAGGATACTTGAGTGTGTGTGTGTGTGTGTGTGTGTGTGTGTGTGTGTGTGTGTGTGTGTGTGTGTGTGTGTTATGCATACCAAAACTAACTATCCTACCACCTATGTCAAGAGAGGATGAACTAGATGAAGATGATAACATTCATGTCTAGGAAAGAAAAAGCTGCCATCTCATCCATAATGATTGGCCAATTGGTCGATCTGATATAACTTGTTATTTTCTAGAGTATGCGGTATGCCTACTTTTATTCAAATTATTATATAACTCTACCATAAAATTTGACTCTGAGGACATTTGTCTACCTTATTCACTCGATAAATTTAAAGGCTAAACATTTTGATGATACAAGCAAATACATGAATTTCACAGATTTAGATAGATGCCTACCAGCATACGATATTTACAACTTTCATGATCAAATAAAGCAATATCAGAACACCTGCCTGCCTTTGAAGAAAAATATTGGAGAAACACAAGATATACCACCGGAAACGAAAATAATATGCTATGATGGAAAGCTAAGCTAATATATTTCATTCATATGTTACCATTTCAAGTGAAAGCGCATTTAGTTGCTTGGGCCTGTTTAATATGATGGTCCTCACATGTGAGCTCTCTTTAACCAATACCTGCCATATACATGAAAAAAGTTCAAGTATCAATGTATTTATCCATTCCGTTCACTCTAAAAGCTGTTTAAAACACATGACACCAAGTTAATGGTTGATTGATGATTGCAAGCAAAACATGAACATTTCCATGATCCTCCATCCAGAAAGCATGTAGCTATACTACTACAGAATATCCATTTAATATGTTCTCTTCGTAGTAAAAATATGAAAAAGGAACTCTTAAAAGTTTAAAGCCTTTTAGGAAAAGAAAGAGTGAATCTTAATGGAATTGCAGGGAACACAAACATGATAGAAAATAAAGCTTTAAGATTTAAGTTAAGGAATCTAAAAATTCACTTCCAAAAAGAAAATAAAACCAAAGTCAAGACAAGAAAAGGGGGGGTTACTTTGACTTTTGTGGTAAAATGAACCAATTGCCATGTCACTAATTAACTTGATTATCATTGGAGAAAGATTATAACTACACAAGTATTACTTCCGATTAGAAAAAATTAACTTCTAAGAATTAAAGAGGTAGATGTCAAATTATTAATCCAAAAACAGATCATTCCATCCCCCAGTCTAAAAGTAAACAGTAATTCTTCATTTGTGAACAACAAACACGTTTACGAATGCAAACATGAAACATTTGAAACAATACAATTAGCTGGAAGAAAAAAGCAGAAAGTGGAGTTGCTGGAGATTATTTTGCATTTTTGCAATCCATTGATTGTTAAAACACAAAGGGGCAATGGCCTTGTACAATGGTTCAAATGGTAAACACTCCCCACAAAAAACTCAGCCTCTACAGCTTTTTGATATATCTTTTGACAGAGCAAGTGAGTTTTCAAACAAATCACGAAAGAATTCCATTTCAAATCTTGTTGTTCACTGTTTTTAATTTCTCGTATAATTACGACACCGAATTTCCCCACCGACTACAACAACCCCAACTCAAAGCCCATGATCATGGCCTAAAAGAAGGTATACAAAGTAACAAAGAGGGGGGCGTTTACTCTCTGCTGAAACTGAAAACACAAGAAACTGCAACAAAATGTTCAATCGATGCTAAATTACACAAATCAAGATGAAGAAGGTATAATCATCTAACAAACAGTTTGCAGTTTAATTATACAAATAATAAAATAAAGGAAAAAATATAAGTTGAAAGAAAGAATACCTGAGTTGTTGGCGCCATGAACTTCAACCGAGAGTCGCTACAACAATGAGCGACCAGAATGGTGAGCATAACTAGTAGAGCAGAACTGCAAAACCCTATCCGGTCCGGTAGGGTCGGGTGTCAGACGGGTTGGGTTTCTTCATGAGAGAATTATATAAGTGTACTCACATAATTATGTTGCCGATAGTCCAAGTCAAAAGAGCATGCCTAAGATATTAGTCGTTAACCATATTAGGAGGGGGTAAAGCATGATCCAAGACCACACCTTTGAACTATGGACAAAATCGTTTACGCAAAATCTCAGCAAGATATTTCTTATGACTATTATTGTCTGCCATCTAGTAGAGAATCAAAGCAACAATAACGATTCTCATATTTGCTATAATGGTTGGTTTGTGGAGCCAAATCAAATGAGAGCATCAAGGTGACAACAACGAGTTTATTGATGATTGCCTCCATTAACCATTATAGGATTAATAAGATCATCGCTGCTTAGATTCCACGATGGTGGCAAATAGGCGTGTTACGATATGGTTTTGAGCATTTTAATCCCTCAAACCACAAACCAAACCGCAATGGCGGTTTCTGAATATTTTTCAAACCGGGCGGTTTGGCTACAACTGACCAAATCGGTCAAACCAAACCACAAAAAGACGGTATGTTTTGATCGGTTTAAGCAGCTTGGGCCTATTTTGGGCTTTGAACTAAAAAAACATAACACATATCTCCAAATGAATGTCTACCTATATTGAAACATAAAATAAACATTTGTCTCAAAAATTAAAAAACAAATTAAGGATTTCTACCTATACTGAAACATAAAATAAACATCTATCTCAAAAATTAAAAAACAAATTGAGTATATTGAAAAAGGTTATACAAGTTCACCAATAATAGTTGATTTTTTGACCAACATTGAGTAACACGATGGACGATTTGAAACTTTGGATATCGATTTTAGATATATTTCCTGATTGTTGATTTAGATAACGGACAAATGAGAAATGAAAACCAAAAACTTAATTTCTTGATGAATATTTTTTAATTAAATCATAAAAGTTGAGTTTACGACATAAAAATAAAATTTAATCAGTACATGTGTATTTTGGTGGTCGGTTCCATCCAAACCGCTCAAAAAAAAGCTCAAACCGCAGACAGGATCTGATCGAGCGGTTTAGCTATTTTTAACACTAGACCGGACCACCAGACCGCTTAAACCACCAAAAACGGCCTGGTTTGGCTTCGTTGAACAGTTTGAGCGGTCGAACGGTTTTTTTAAACACCTGCAGTGACAGAAAACCGAAATACTGAAAACAGAATTAAAAGCATAGATAATCAAAGCAACAGTAATATCATCTCAAACTATATAAATGACCATTGCATCTCTAATGGTCCCGTAAGGGAGATCGAACACCCAAATACCTTCATACGAGTAACACACACATTGAACCTTCACATACCTTTCATAAAAAACATTGAACCTTCACACACTTTTATAACATTCACATGAAAAACATAGAACACGCACGTACCTTCACTAACCTTCACCATAGAACTACAAAACTTTAATAAGAAAAATATTGAAACTTCACATACTTTCAGAAGAATAGATCAAGTCGTATCTCTCAAGAGATGAAGTGCCCCTCATTTACAAAAGCACAAAAGCGCACGTGATTATTTCTGTTGTCGTACCAAAGAAGATAAACAACTTCGATGGTGTTTCACACTTCTCATGAAAAGGATTTTTCACCGGTACCACAAACTTTATATACACACCACGCACAAAAATAGGACTAGGTTACGATGAAAACAACCCTTTTCAGGATGAATTATACCACTATTTTTTGAATGTGTATCGTACAAAGAAGATACCCTTATTTGTATGAAACGACCTTGACACAATATAAAATAACCTTCACAACACACAATTAAAGATGATATAATCGTTACAATTTTTACACAATATAAGGGTATTTCACTCATTCTCACATGATCTGGACACACTATATATATATATATATATATATATATATATATATATATGAAAAATATGAAGTTTTAAGTTATTTTAGACCATTTAACCAAATCAAAATATATTTTCACAAAGACTTGCAACTTTTATATAGATATATAAATAAATGGAGTGAAATAAAGTGTCGCTTCAGGTCTAAGTGTAGGTCGAGATGAAAGGCAAGGAGCAATGCTCGGGCCTTTACCAGGGATTTAAATATATCTTCACTGCTATATCTACGTTTTTAACCGACCCTATACTTGAAGCATTACAAACATCAAACATAATGTCATTTTGTCACTACCCACAAGAACATTTGGTGCCCGAATGTATGTAATGGTTTCTTCATATTCACGTGCACTGTTAGTGATCATTAATGACATCCATTGTGTCGTAATGCCAACAGAATGATTTAAACTCCTTGGATATTACATCAGTAAATCATAGTTACCACAAATTACGATGTAGTAATTTGTACTGCATACACATTGGGTTGAACACAATGCTCATTTTTTTGACAATTGGGCAGCCACAAATTTACAATTTTTATTACCCTTACCCTATTTCCTGGTGAGATAAATTCGGTTGATTTAATTTTGTTGATATGGTTTTATTACAAATAAGCAGTAAAAATGATTATGATTTTGGCATTAGTCATCACAACTTTGAGGCCATTAACACCATAACGTACAGAGATATATAAACGGTTTAGTTGTTACTGATATATATAGCTCAGAGCTTAGCAATGGCATGTGAAGGTATGTTTGACCTGGCAGGGAGTTTGAGATCTTCCCAATCTTCATCATCTAATGCTGCAAAGTATTGCTCAACCATATCATCGCTCACAAGCTCGAGTTTTGAAGGTTCCCACTAAAACAAAGAAAGAAAAGTCAGATACTAGTTTTTGATGGTTGGTTGGACACAGACAGAAACTACTGCTGTTTGTTACCATTGGGTTTTTATCCTTGTCTAGCAGCAATGCCCTACATCCCTGCATCATAAAGAGTAAGAGTAGTTACAGGTACCATCTCCATTGCATAAAGTACAAGTGATATGCAGACATGGACAAGTCCTGTTTTCGTGCCCACATTTATGTTTAGTTTTATTTACCATTAATTATGATATGGAGGAATTCAATTACTCCCTCTATTATTACGGATACAATAGTCATTTTAGTAATATAAAAACCATAATATTTACATACTTATCTAGTAACATTTGATGACGTGTTTACGAAATGTATACGAAAGGGTTGCGGTGAAGTAGGTGATAAACTTAGCATCCACATCATCAAATGTTTGTTACAAGATCAACAAGTTACCGAACAAAATGGGTAAAAATAGGAAATTTTGAAACTTTGTTGCATTAAATGAGAAATTTTGAAACTTTACTACATTGCTCGAGAGAAAATTAAAAAAATTCGTTACACTAAATAGGAACTAAGACAAACTTTTTTGCATGTTGATGCGTTTTGCCATTGAAACACAAAATGTGGTCGTAGGACTACAAAATTCAAGTTGAAAAAATAGTGTTCCATTAAGATTCCACAGAAATGGCATCATAACCAATTTTGAAAGGATTAGAAGTTAAAATTACTTAAGTACCCATAATTATAATAATTATAAAGAACTGATGATAGTTATCTGGATATGTTGTATTTTACGAGGGAGGGGTATGTAAAACATGGTTAAAAGTATAATACTTGTCTCACCTTACTCTCAAGCCATTTGTTTGGTGAGATTTTATGGGCACATAAAGTACTAATTAAATTGGTTGGTACCTCAAAGAAATCCCTGCTGAAGTCTCCTCGCATGACAGTACACACCATTCGATATTCGCGAATTAGACATTGACCAACACCTTGAAGCCTCCCTTCTCTAATCTGTAACCCAATGCCAAATTAAATAGTTTAAAGAACCCAGCAATTTGTTTATATTTTTAAAAGTATATAACAATTATATATAAATGGTGAATCCTTACAGAGCGAAGAGAAATTTTGAGACTTGTTGGTGAGGCTTTCTTTAAAGACTGGATAGTCCAAGAGATCCAATCATCCATGTTTTTTGAACCCTCTTTCTCCTACCATCATACCATCTCAACAAATGAGTCATAAGTAAAAACATATATCTATTTCCATTAGCAAATAATACTTCCTCCTCCATCTCATGAAGATTGGAACAATTTCATTTCTATGTATGAGCTCCAGGCGATAAAAAAGTACAAAGGTCTTGACAAGTTTCCTTTATTTGTGCTTAAGGATGGACAGGTTTGACAAATAATTAAACATTTTACTCAAACTATGTATGTTTCAAGTCATATATATGCTGCATTTTTCGTAGAAATGATAGAATAACAGATAAGAAGATAAATAAATGCATTAAACGGAGACATTTGATGTTAATAATGTGAATCATCAGTTGTTGAACTTACACTTGCAGAGATAATCTCTTCTACCGTTCTCCGAGAGAAACATCTATTAATAGTTTTCAGCCTGCAGCATTGGGTAAGAATTTTAAGAATTAGTGGTTGTTAATGTGGAGTGAGTTGCATGAATTTTAAGAATTAGTTGGACCCAAATACTATGATTACAGGAAAAAGGGAAAAAGAATAAAAAATAAAATAGAAACATGAATAGGAGTGAGTGAAATATATATACCGAAAGTAGTGACTCTTGTCTTTTAACTTAGGAGTGGTCGAGAAGTCATTGATAATGCTGCATATAGTATTTGGATCGCCTGTATTTGCTTTGCATAATGCATCTTCTAATAAGTATAATTTCTGATCATGGACAGAACAAAACAGATTTCAGCTCTAGATATGAAGAAAATATGAGACCTAAATATTCAATTGTATGACAAATATGGTTGATGCTAAATTATTATTTTAATCATCAATATTAATTACCTTTCTAAGTTGAAGAATACTTGAATTGAACTGATCATATAATGGATGATGATATTTTTCTCTCTGAAGGAGGAGAAAGACGATAACAGACTTTGTTTGTTCCAAGGATAGGATATGGGTTCTATTAAAACTTCACATCTGATACCATGATTGGGTGGCATTTATCTATACTACATTATAAACCAAATTTATCAAAAGTCTTAAAAGTCTTATAGTCTTATACAACATTTTTAAGCATAAAATACAACATGTTTAAGCACATTTTTTTAAAAATAGAGTTGATTTAGGTGCGCCCCTTTCTAAACATATTCAATTGACTGTTCAGTTTCATCCTCATCATTCGGTTTCACACTATCCAAAATGACGACCGATTGTCCCAAATATGCAGACTTTATTATTGTGGTTACAAAAATAGGAAAATGCTTGCATCCACTTGCCTTCAACAGAAAGCGCATACTATGGGAAAATACACACCACAAGAAGAAACCGGTAATAAAATCGTACCATCGATTGGTCATCGAAGAAGGTGAAGAGATCGTTAGATCTGCCATCGAGCTAAACGAAGCCGGAATCCGTTTCAAGAAAACCAAATCAAAAAAACCAAATCAAGAAGCCTGAAAACCATAACTTTCCATGGCGGCGTGTTGAAACTTCCGCCAGGGATGGTGGACGATGCAACGAAATCGTTAGTTTCCTGTTTCCCCCAACGATTTTCTCGGTTTTATGTTTCTTCTCGGTTTCCTCCATCACAGGTAGGGTTTCTGTTATAGCTGATATTAAAGCTTCGATAATACAGGTAGGGTTTCTGTTGTAGTTGATAATAGTGTGGTTTCAACCGATATTCGATTTTTGGTTCGTAATTAGTTTTTGTTTGTCTTAATATGGTTCGTAATTAGTATTTCTTTGGCTTAGTGTGGTTTCTGTTAATTCGATTCTTTGTTATATTTTGTTAGAGTTAGTTTTGATGCTCTTGCGTTGTTAATTGAAGAAGGGTTCCATGATTGTTGATAGATTTTGTTACAGTTAATTTTGATGCCCTGCGTTGTTAATAGAAGAAGAGAGGCAGAGGACATGTGGAAGGTTTTTATACAAATTGATTTTTCCAAGTTCTCGATTCAATACTTGATGCATCGCTCCTAAGGTGGGTATGGAGCCTCAGTTTATTCTTTGAATTTATCATTATTTATACTGGTTTCTGGTTAGGGTTCGAATCTTCGTTAATGTTCTGATTCGTTGTTGGCTACACAGGCTAGAACCCTTGGTTTTCAGGATTTCAGATGTGACTTTGCAAGAGGGTAATCTCCCCTAATCCTTTTATTCATATTAACATGATGTTTTATCTGCAACCTATTGCTATTAATTGTCTGTTCCACTTCAAAATACGTGAAGGAATAGATCGAGCGCACAACGCTAATATTTTCTGTTGTAGAATATTGGGACTCATGCAGCAACAATGGGAGCTACCTACTATACAACGAAGGTATTTCACTTGGAAAAAATCTTTTAGTGTGGATAATTGGTCAAAGAAGATTACCTATGTATTTTTAACCTCAAATAAAAAAAGTCTCTGTGGATTTCTTCTACGTTTTGGCTTAAAAGGTTTGTTGGTCATTGATAGTTGAAGTGCTTTACATTTTTATTTCTACAGTACTTCTATCAAGAACACAGACAAAAGAGAATATTGATTGACCTTAAAAAAGTCAGGGAGAAACAAGATGTCTGAATCCGACTGTGGATTCGTCCGAGTTTAAGGTATACTTCAGTTTTATTTTCATTAGCTTTGCAACAGATCTACCCCACATCACCAACTCAACACTCCTTGATGCTTTGCAATGGATCTACCCCACTTCTGAAATTTATCTGTGATAAATTTTTCTTTGTGGCTTACGGATCTGATGAAGATTTTTTTAAAATGTAGATATGTTGATGTTCGTTTAGTGAGTAGTTACTTGGGGGTTAATTGGTGTTAGTGAGTAGTTACTTGGGTATTATTAGTTCATTATTCCTGGAATTGCAAGTTGATTGAGCATTTTATACTGTTTTGTGTATAAATTCAAGATGATTAGTTCATGTAATTAAAAATATCATATTTCTGTTGTTTTCACATTTGGTATGTTTTCTCTATTGTTTTTCATAAGATAAGATTGATAATTAAGATATTAAAAGTTAGCATGTTGTTGCTACAAATCTTGACAGTAAGCATCAATATGAAACAATTGTTGATATCAAAGTTGTTTTGATTATTTATATTATCAACCCAGGCATATCCAAACTTAGAACATATCTATGTACTATAATCGTATCAAGTGTTGAGTTGAACACTTAGGAGCCGTTTACCAAACGTTTACCCGAATAAGCGCTTACCAGCAATATTAAACATTGTCGCTTACTTATCGGGTAAGATTTTAGTCCACCAAACGGTATCGAATGCAACAATTTACCTGGTAAGCGCTAACCGTAGTAAGAGTCGTGCCGCTCACTTACCGGGTAAGACTCTCAATCCTTGCATTCGCTCTTACCGGGTAAGTTTCTTGGTTCTTGCCATATACATTGGTAAGGTAATGTGACTTGTTAAGCGCTTACTCATGTTTAGTTTCTGTTGGGTATTATTTATATAACAATCTTTGTTCTTCAATTAGCAACGGTGGTGTTATGCCCAACATTCACAACCTTTTGCCCAAGAAGGTTGGTGGTTCTTCAAAGCCGGTCATCGACGAAGATTAGGGAAACGAGATGGACTACATTCTGTTTGTGTCGGTTAGGGTTTCAATTTATGGTCTTTTTTTATTGAACTTGTGTTTGTGGGAGTTGTATTAGAGATGAGATGTCAGTTAACTAATGTGTAACTCTGTCATTTTAGTGCGACATTCTAAGCTTCTTTATAATGAATATCAGTTCTATTATTACATTTCTTACTTTCTTCTCATAATATACAAAAGGTGAACCAAAAGCTATGTCTTCAAACATGGTAAAAGTTGTACATTATTAACCAAATACGTTGGGTAATTCTATTAGAGTAACATTGATATTTGTATGTGGTGTCTATAAAATTAGATGAAAACATTGGTTGGAAGCAACGCAATCCAATGCATGATTGTATCGATTTGATTTATTTGACAAAAACATATTTGTACTTTGATATCATTACTTACTTTTATTCGAATTTTACATCCCGTCGCATTGTGCAGGTAACCAACTAGTTATATATGTATATACATCATAATAGGACTATTTATTTAGGCCATTGACCTCAAATAGCGTTTGGTGTGCATACTAGTCAGAGGGGATGGGGCTGGGCAGGACTAGACTAGACTGATTGGTGTGCATACTAGCGTTTGTAGTAGACATACTACCACATCGGTTTTAGTTTAAGGAGAAATGAATTTGCAATAAGTGGAAGGTACCTCTAATGGGACAAAGTGGGTTGCAAGACCGCATGCAAGCATTTCGGCACCATCCAATCTAGCACCTGTAAGACCCACATATTCTCCTGCCATAATACCAACTCATCAAAAAGACTAACTAAAACTTTTGTAATTTCAAGACTAACAATGCCATTCATCTCAATTATAACAACAGTTTTTCTTGACAACTTCCGTGAACACCAACAAGAATTTCATGATTTCGCATGATGTTATAAATTTTTTATGATTAGTTGAAATTTTTATGGGTTTTTTCACCTGTTTGAGTGGATTAATATCCAAGCAACTCCTATATGTAGTAATCAACTTTATTTAATAAAGTAGAGTATGAACCATACCCTCACATGTAACAGCTGCCAGGAGCCAAACTGAGGGGGTGTAAGGAAAGAAGTAACTTCAATGAAAAACTAAGATAACCTACAATGGATGACAATTTCAATGCAAACAGAATATTTCCACCTCCACCCTATGAAAGATGCAGCAAGTACCATATTGAGTAGTATTAGTATTGCATAAACAGTAATGTTTCCTTTTCTTTTGGCAAAACCGTCCACATAAAGTTTTCAACCTAATAGCTTGTCTAAATTGTGAATCGCCAATGCTTAATTGCATCTCAGATTTTGAATTAGAGATTTCCAAATGTTAGTAGATAGTGTTGAAAGAGAAAACCCAAGATATTTCTCATATCACTGATTTTCCACCAAAACATATCATCTAACTGTTGTTAGGGTAACATATCATCCCAGCAATTGAAGAAAACTTCAAAGGAAAATAATTGGAAATATTTCAATGGAGGAATCTCCCTAGTAGTTGAATTTGTTAGACAAACAACATCTCATCCATCATCAACACTTAAGAGGTTGTTTACTAAATACTTACTGCCTCCCTCTTACTGGGTAATTAAACACTCGGGGGTTGTGCCACACAAATTGGGTAAGCACTTACCAGGTAAGTGAGGCTCTTGAAATGTTTCATTGAAAATCATTATAGCCGAAGCCATCATTCTTTTCTATTTGTTATTGTAATTCATTTATGTTTCCATATTGAATACAGAAGTGTATCAATTGGTATGAGAGCAAGGTTGAGAGATGATGCTGACCAACGAGAGTAGAAGATGTGGAAGAGAGCATTGGAAACCCTACCATTCCATACATTCAAGTAGGAAAACTTTGAAGCCATGCATAGGGATGGTAAGTATTCAACATTATCCTTGCTACTTCACGACCAACAACACAAGCATGCCTAATAAGTAATGCTTTTCAAGATGAAACAAGATGTATGTGACAAATGAGAACATACAATATTTGGGTTACTGTACCCTGTATTCATTTTGTCCTGATCATAAATGGACAAAGGATTGCTCTTGCAGAAAGATCATTCTATATCATAAAAATGTAGGAGTAAGATCAACATGAAATTACCAAAGAATCCATGTAGTCTTGATAAGTAATAAGAGGCACCTACATCTGGGAATAACCCTAATTCAGTCTCTGGCATGGCAAAAACCTGCCAAATGTTAGAATAAAATATGTTAACAAAAAAATTTGGTTTTTGGAAAGATTACTACTCTGATTGAAGGTTGTTGTAGACAATGAATAGAATTAATCAATGAATAACTACAACTTGAGCAGTGATAAGAAAAGAGCAGAAGACTTAAATTAACAGATGGGTAACCCAATTAAGTGAATATATACATACACACATAGGATGCTAAAATTGACAGCTGAAAGTTTGTTCAAGCATATGAATGTAGCAAGAGAGATACCGAATTATCTGTAGCAACTCGAAATCTACCATGTATTGAAACGCCTGCACCACCTCCCATCACAATTCCTCTAAGGAGTGACACCTTAAAGTATGATTTGAAATTAACATAAGATGACACATATTAGTGTAAGTAGCAATGTGTTAAAATGTAGGAAGAATTTGTAGTTGTATTAGTAAAAAGAAAGCAGTGAGTGATTCTGAGAGTTGGTTACCTGAGGTTTAGTGTATGTTGCCATCAAATAATTCAATGTAAATTCTTTAGAGAAAAAGTTTGCCCCTAGTTTCCAGCTACCTAATACTCAAAAATTTCTCTCATCAGACAAGCAATAAAGCACCACCATTAACTCAATTTCCAACTTGTAATAATGAGATTAATGTCCAAAAACCTAATTGTTTGCTTAATTTGTGGACGAGCATAGAAGAGCGAAGAGAAATGAATTAGGATTTAGGAGAGGAAAGAAAGGCATTGTATTATGAACCTTTATTAATATCGTGAACGACAGCTGTAACATCACCACCAGCACAGAAAGCCCTTCCTTCACCCTACATTCCTTCCCTTGTGAGTCAGTCAGTCATATACAAATAAAAACTGAATCAAGCAATGGAGGGAGGATGGGGGGATGAATACCTTCATAATTATGAGCTTCACATCGGGATCCTTCTCGTAGGCATGAAAGAGTTCCAAGAGACGGGATACCTAGAAACATAAGAGACTGGTCAAATTTTCCCTTGAAGTTATAATACTTATTAGTTTAGAGAAATAACTAACTAAATAGAAAGTGTGAATCTAGAACATGTTAATAGAAAAATAAGCAATCAAGACCCTGCATTGCATCCCTTAGGTTAGGTTGTAAGTTTATGGACATGGATGGGTGTGTGAGTTTGTTTGCTATTTGAAAAAGAAAGAAGGAAACATAACAAACAGCTGGATTCTTTAGAATGCAAAAATTGTTTTCAAATCCCAATACAATACAAATGGAAGAAATGTCATACAACATAAATTTCAACCTTGTTTGAGTAGACAACTTCAGAGCAAGCAAGTTAAACAAATCCAATGGAAGGCTCGAGGTAATAATTACTAGTTTTGCATCCATATTGTAAATCATCCATTCCATTACCAGCTGGTGGTGATAACCCAAATCCTCAAAACAATAAAGCCACTTTTTAGGATCCAAACACCGATTTTTGTGTTGTAAAATAGACATTTCGTAAGCAAGTGTGTTAGGATACTTGAGTGTGTGTGTGTGTGTGTGTTATGCATACCAAAACTAACTATCCTACCACCTATGTCAAGAGAGGATGAACTAGATGAAGATGATAACATTCATGTCTAGGAAAGAAAAAGTTGCCATCTCATCCATAATGATTGGCCATTTGGTCGATCTGATATAACTTGTTATTTTCTTGAGTATGCGGTATGCCTACTTTTATTAAAATTATTATATAACTCTACCATCAAATTTGACTCTGAGGACAGTTGTCTACCTTATTCACTCGATAAATTTAAAGGCTAAACATTTGATGATACAAGCAACTACATGAATTTCACAGATTTAGATAGATGCCTACCAGCATACGATATTTACAACTTTCATGATCAAATAAAGCAATATCAGAACACCTGCCTGCCTTTGAAGAAAAATATTGGAGAAACACAAGATATACCACCGGAAACGAAAATAATATGCTATGATGGAAAGCTAAGCTAACATATTTCATTCATATGTTACCATTTCAAGTGAAAGCGCATTTAGTTGCTTGGGCCTGTTTAATATGATGGTCCTCACATGTGAGCTCTCTTTAACCAATACCTGCCATATACATGAAAAAAGTTCAAGTATCAATGTATCTATCCATTCCGTTCACTCTAAAAGCTGTTTAAAACACATGACACCAAGTTAATGGTTGATTGATGATTGCAAGCAAAACATGAACATTTCCATGATCCTCCATCCAGAAAGCATGTAGCTATACTACTACAGAATATCCATTTAATATGTTCTCTTCGTAGTAAAAATATGAAAAAGGAACTCTTAAAAGTTTAAAGCCTTTTAGGAAAAGAAAGAGTGAATCTTAATGGAATTGCAGGGAACACAACATGATAGAAAATAAAGATTTAAGATTTAAGTTAAGGAATCTAAAAATTCACTTCCAAAAAGAAAATAAAACCAAAGTCAAGACAAGAAAAGGGGGGGTTACTTTGACTTTTGTGGTAAAATGAACCAATTGCCATGTCACTAATTAACTTGATTATCATTGGAGAAAGATTATAACTACTCAAGTATTACTTCCGATTAGAAAAAATTAACTTCTAAGAATTAACGAGGTAGATGTCAAATTATTAATCCAAAAGCAGATCATTCCATCCCCCAGTCTAAAAGTAAACAGTAATTCTTCATTTGTGAACAACAAACACGTTTACGAATGCAAACATGAAACCTTTGAAACAATACAATTAGTTGGAAGAAAAAAGCAGAAAGTGGAGTTGCTGGAGATTATTTTGCATTTTTGCAATCCATTGATTGTTAAAACACAAAGGGGCAATGGCCTTGTACAATGGTTCAAATGGTAAACACTCCCCACAAAAAACTCAGCCTCTACAGCTTTTTGATATATCTTTTGACAGAGCAAGTGAGTTTTCAAACGAATCACGAAAGAATTCCATTTCAAATCTTGTTGTTCACTGCTTTTAATTTCTCGTATAATTACGACACCGAATTTCCCCACCGACTACAACAACCCCAACTCAAAGCCCATGATCATGGCCTAAAAGAAGGTATACAAAGTAACAAAGAGGGGGGCGTTTACTCTCGGCTGAAACTGAAAACACAAGAAACTGCAACAAAATGTTCAATCGATGCTAAATTACACAAATCAAGATGAAGAAGGTATAATCATCTAACAACAGTTTGCAGTTTAATTATACAAATAATAAAATAAAGGAAAAAATATAAGTTGAAAGAAAGAATACCTGAGTTGTTGGCGCCATGAACTTCAACCGAGAGTCGCTACAACAATGAGCGACCAGAATGGTGAGCATAACTAGTAGAGCAGAACTGCAAAACCCTATCCGGTCCGGTAGGGTCGGGTGTCAGACGGGTTGGGTTTCTTCATGAGAGAATTATATAAGTGTACTCACATAATTGTGTGATATATCTTTATTTTATTGTTTTATTTTGAGAAATTAATTAAAATGCCTTGGTCGTTCACTTAGGGGCTGTTTGGCAGTTGCTGAATGGTTGAGTGCAGAATGGTTGAGAGGTCAGAATGGTTGATAGCCTCTGTATGGTTGAGTGCAAATTGAAATTTAGTTGTTTGGTAACTGTTCTGAATGGTAACTCTGAATGACAACAAATTACCATTTTAACCCTATGTGTCATTTTGTTCATGTTCTTGCAATCAAGAAATCTTGAAACACCCACATCATTCTATCATCATTCTAAGTTCATCTTCTACATAAAACCAAGTTGGGCAAACACAACTGAAGCAGAAATCGAACAGGAAAATCGAACAGAGTAAAACCGAACAGAGTAAAATCGAACAGAAACCAACAGGTAGTGTGAGGTACTAGCAGAAAAATGGAGCAGAAACCAACAGGAAAATCGATTTTGAATCATACCCTAAACCCTAATGTGGTACTAGCAGAAAAATCGAACTCCCAAAACCAAACATCAAATCGTTTTCGAAGAAGGTAAGCGGGAAGGAGAATCATACCAGGATTTGTTAAGCCAAATCGATCGAGATCCTCAGCGAGATAGAGAATCGTGAGCGAGAAGAAGAGACTGGAGTAAGAGAGAAGGGGGCAAAATGGGAAGAAACCATCTCTAAGTGGTTGAGTGAGGTGTTAGGGGTGTTTGGGAGTGTGTTTGAAAACTGCTTATTGACTTATTGGCTTTTCAAGAAGTCAATTGTTTGGCAAACTCAAAAGCACTTTTAAATCTCCTTTTCCAAAACCTTGCAAACGTGATTTTCCAAAAGTCAGGAATTCTTGATTTTTTGATTTGAAAACAGCTTATTGAGTTCAAAATTACAAAAATAACCTCTTTTTTTATTATATTTTTTATATAATAAATTTTATTATATTATATATTTGTAAAAAAAATATTTTTTTAAAAAAATATTTTTTGTCTAAAAATAACTTATTTGTTAAAAACTCTTTTTCCAAAAGCAATAAGTCAATAAGCACTTTTAGCCAAAAGCACTTTTGGACTAAAAAAGCACTCCCAAACACCCCCTTAGAGCATCTCCAACCTTGGCACCCAAAAAAACACCAAAAACACCAATTTTGGTGGGCCCAACACCAAAAAAAAACCCTCAACTCCAACCATACTTTAAAAAAAACACCAAATTTGTAGACCCCACATTAAAATAACATATTTTATTTACTATTAACTATTAACTATTTTTAATTAAAATTTATAATATTTATTAATTAAATATATTAACTTTAGTCTAAAGTGGTGGGCTCCATCTTTTGGTGTGAGGCCTGCAAAACTGAAACCACACGCCATATTTGGCGTTCAAAAGTCTTGGCCTGCAAAAAAAAATGGCTTTTGAAGGTCGGTTGGAGATGGTCGGCCGGCAATTTGGACGATTGGAAGGTCGGTTGGAGATGGTCTTAGGGGCTGTTTGTTTACCTCTGAATGTCACCATTCAGAGGTCACCTCTGACCGATTCAGAGGTTGGGGTTGTTTGGCAAAAAAAAACACCTCTTAATGGTTACAAACCCCTCTTAGCCATTTTGAGTCTAAACCCACGCTCAACCATTCAGAGCTGCAATTCTACCCATTTTGCCCTTCTTCTCTCCTTCACTCGCCTCTCTTCTCTGTCTCTCTTCTCTCGCTCTCTGTGACTCCCTCGGTCCCATCTCCTTGTTCATCGATTTTGGTTTTGGATTGTACATAGTGGAGACTTGCAGGAGCTCTGACGAGAGGTTTTGGTTTTGGATTGTTCATTAATTTTGGTTTTGGTTTTGGATTGTTCATCGATTTTTCATCGATTTTGGTTTTGGATGGTTCATCGATTCTGTGTTCATCGATTGGGGTTTTGGTTTTGGATTGTTCATCGATTTTGGTTTTGGTTTCGGTCCCATCTCTGTGTTCATCGATTGGGGTTTTCTTACAACAGGAGCTCCGGCGAGAGGCCTGGATTGAACATAGTGGAGACTTGCAGATCGATGTCTTCCACAAATTCATCTTGTTTTGATTTTGATTTTGATTTTGGACAATAAATCGATTTTGATTTTGTAAATCGATTTTGATTTTGGTTTGATTTTGTAAATCGATTTTGGTTTGTTGCAGGTTTACAATTTTGGTTTGTTGCAGGTTTACGATTTTTTATTGGAGAAGGGTAAAATGGTAATTTGTTGTTATTCAGACCCACCATTCAGAACAGTTACCAAACAACCAAATTTCATTATGCACTCAACCATACAGAGCCTCTCAACCATTCTGACCTCTCAACCATTCTGCTCTTAACCATTCTGCAATTGCCAAACAGCCCCTTAGACGCAAAATGGCTTAGAGCCAACTAGTGTTATACCCGTCCGTTGGTCGGGTATACAACATAGACTTTAATCTAGATTCAGTATTTGATTGGTCACTTTTTTCATCATCACCTAACATTGTTTTTCAATCGAGAAAGAAGCTTGGTCAAACTATAACCATGCAGAAAGTTTATTACACCACATGAATGCAAAAATAATCATCTGAAACAAACCAAAAACTTTTTCATTTACCGGATGGGATGAGATGAGACCCAAATGATTGAATGGTAAAAATATCTACACAACCCAAGAAGGAAAAATTGTATCTGTAAGAAAATATATGACAATTATACAAAGATTCTATGGAACCAAATCTGTGTATACAAATACAACATGCTCCTATCAACTCAATTCTCACATGTAATCAACTCTAATGTACAAACTACCAACATTTAAAAGACAACTTCCTTGCAACTTGTTAGATACAGCAGCTGCATGAAGATGACATATCCATTCGTATAAACTCCCATCAAAACAATTGTCTCTTCCTCCTTCTCCTTCTCCTTCTCCTTCAATCATGTACAACTTCTTTCTGCTACACCAGAAAAGAATCCTTCCATCTCTTCTAACCGGTATATATTGTTTCAGGTCCCAAATGCCAATCATGTAAGCCCTCTTTCCGAGTGAAAGAGGAACAAAAAACGAAATAATTTTCAATAAAAAAAGGATGCAGCTGAATCTTCTGTTCTGTTTGTATGGCACATGCAGTTTGGTTGGACACGGGAATGAATATAGAGAGTCGTTTGGCCTTTTCAATTCCACTCCCTTTGAATCACTATGAGATCGCATACCTAACATGTGCCTTTTGAATGTTCTCCAACTGAAAATTTCAGGAAGACATTTAATAAAAGACACTTGCAATGAACCAACTGAATCATGCTATGAAACTCAAAAGAATACATATATATTAGTACGGTCAACTCTCTTTTCAAACCCTCATATATTAATAAGGTTAAGGAATGTGGATGTAGGTAGCATACCCAATATTAGGATTGTCGAAATACAATGCTAACTTGCGTTTGTCAGGTCTGATTGTCTTGGCATGTCTACTGAACAGATATCTTTTGTGGCCAAGCAGAAAATGTGGGAAGATTCCACCCTGAGTTGTCACAAATACTTCACTATGGAGACAGACGGTGTAGTCTATAGCAGCCATCCTGGAAGAATAGTTCTAGAAAGAATGAACTGAGTCAACTTGAATTATCCGAATTGAGGTACAAGTTACAACTTACAATGGATGAAAGAAAGAGATTAAAACCTTATATGGTGCAAGTTCCTCAGCAGATGCGAGCATCTCCTTGGTTTGTAAAAGAGGAAACATTTCTAGCCAGCCATATATCTCTGAGAATCATATATTTGTCCAGATGCTAGATAGATGGATGTACTTGTATCAAATCCCATTCCTCTAAGCATCAACCCAACCTGAATAATTTCCAATGAATAAAAGAGACCACAAACGAAAGAAGGGTATAAGTGGGCATATTGTAAATCAATGAAATAAAAGCAAGGTCCATCTGTCGGTTCTCTCAAAACATACAGACAAATATAAATTAGGCCTGTATGTGGATGTTAACTGATACCGTAACACTTAAATTTCATGTTTCCTGTATGTTAACAGCAAAAGATATTACCTCTAATGGAGTGAAGGGACATTTCCCATTAATCCTATTGACTCCAGGCTGAAGGACTCTACCAGGCTTTGTAAATTTTCCTTTCCACCATCATATACACAGCAAGAGAAAGCAACCATGTCCTAGACAAGAAGCATGTGAAACAATATTTTGGTACCTCTTACTTTCCATATGCAAAGTACATTGTAATAAAACTCCCGCTTATTAATTAAGAAAGGAAATAAACTACAACATTTAATCAGTAGAACAGACCTCCTCAAACCTTAGATGCACAGAAATGTACTTGCCACCATTGTTTGCACTGCGATCCTTCATTCTAGCAACTAATGTTTCACCTAAACTTAGTATAGGATTTGAAAATCGTAAAGCTTCATAAATTAGTTAGAACCTAAATTAGTTGCTGATTAAAACATAAACAAATAGACAAAAAAAATTCAAATTTAGAACCTAAATTAGTTGCTGATTAATGAACACCCTAAACCTTCAGAGATGAATGAAACAAAAACTTCAGGATGGTCCGCATCTAGTCTGGATCGTGGGATCAACAACTTCTTCACAATAATTCAACAAATTTTTAAATCTCCCGGTTGATGTGAATCGAGAATCCATAGGATGATTTGAACAGCAAGTTCTTACAGCATCAATTTGGAACAACTTCCCAGACTCCATTTCCATCCTGCGCATTGATCAATTTCCCATCAATTAATGTACAGATTGGAATTTTCATCGACTAACTTCATCAAACGTACACCAAATTCATAGATCTAACAACAACAACAACAACAACAACAAATTATTCAATACCCATGTTTTGATGATTAAGAATCTATTATTAGTTCATCAATCAAAAGTTTTAGATGCAAAAACATCAGAATGCAGATTAAGTTCCCAAACACACACAAAAATGGAATTTTAATCGAAGAATTTACCAGAAATTTGACGGTTGCTGTCAAATTTCCCTGAATCTGCAAAATACATCATATCAGTTGCTGTAAAAAATCAAGCAAGCAAATAGACACATACACCAAATTAATAGATATAACAACAACAACAAATTATTCAATACCCACGTTTTGATGATTAAGAATCTATTATTAGTTCATCAATCAAAAGTTTTAGATGCAAAAACATCAGAATGCAGATTAAGTTCCCAAACACACACAAAAATGGAATTTTAATCAAAGAATTTACCAGAAATTTGGCAGGACGTTGTAACCGTCAAAGGCCTGCAGAAAGGGGGAGATACGAAAGCAGCGGAAAGGGCCTGAATCAAAATGGGTGTAATCGTGGAGATTCGCTGCAAAGAAGAGAACAATTCAAGTAAGAATGCTTCGTCTTTGGAATGGTACGTCACTTCAGTTTCATGAGGCTTTGTATGTAAACACTTCCTGAGGTTTGCATACATTTATACTTGCTAATGCTGGGAGTTGGATGATCGTGGTTGGGGAGTTGGACGTGGAGGAAAATTAGGGCACGATTGTTGGGAGGGAGGTTGAAGATGGGAGCAGTTTGAGCGGACGGTGCTGGAATGTAGGAGGAGGTAGGCCGGTTAAGAGAAAGAAAACGTGGGGGAGAGGGACGATTAAGAGTGCTGAATGGATGGCTTATTGATTTTAAACGGCCCAGATCAAAAGTTGGGTTTAATTTAAAGGGCTCAGATCAAACTAAAAACAGTTGGACTCCACTGGTCCATATTATATATAATTGTAACCATTAAGAGGAGACAAAAATCTTGCCAAACACTACTTACTTCTTAGCGATTAAGAGATGAGCTCTGAATGGAACCATTCAGAGCTAAACAAACAGCCCCTTACTAAAATATCCAAAATATCTCAAATTTCACGAAAACACCTGTGAAAGGGTGCGTGATCACAGACTCAAACCCAGAAAATTGCATTTTGGTCCCTGGAATCCGTGAAACTTGTCCATGGAATCCATGAAGGTCCCTGAAATCTGTGAAAGTTACAAGTTTGGTCCTTGGAGTCCGTGAAAATATTTACCTTTTCTACCTCAGGCCGTGATCACGGACTTGCAGCACCATGTGTCGCCCTGGGTGAAACCCTACCATTTAAGGTCGGGACCAACCCCCAACCCCCCCTCTCCCCCTTCTCGATCACGGACGCTATAAAACCCACCCGAAACCCCACCCCTCTCAACTTTCTCTCTACTCTCTCATAGAGTGATGGTGGTGGCTCATAAGGTAAGTTTTCATAATCCCGTTGTTGTTTTATATTTTAAAAAAACATGTTGTTATACATTTGTTATCTGTTTCGAAAATATTTAATAATATACTAGCGTGTTATTTTAGAGTATGTGTTTGTTTCGAAAATATTTTAAAGTATGTGTTTATTTCGAAAATATTTTAGAGTATGTGTTTGTTTCGAAAATATTCAATTTTAAAGATAGATTTTTAGTAAAAAATTATGAATTACTCCAAGAGTTACTAAATGTTGATTTTAGACAGTAGATTTTTGCAACATAATATTTCTTCACAGAAATTGATCTTAAATGTTTTTCTATACGCAATCCTTTATTCAGATTTAGAAAGATAACCTATTTATTCTTTTCACTATGATTTATGTATGGATTTGAAGTAATTGATGTGTTAGTTTCGAAAATATTTGTTTCGAAAATATTCAATTTTAAAGATAGAATTTTAGTAAAAATCATAACTACATAAAAAAATAGTATCATTTATGTCCTCGAACTTTGCATAAATACAAGTTAGATCCCTAAACTTTGCATAATTACAAGTTAGGTCCCTAAAGTTTGCAAAATTACAACTTAGGTCCCTAAAGTTTGCATAAATACAAGTTAGGTCCCTAAAGTTTGCATAAATACAAGTTAGGTCCCTTAACTTTGCATAATTACAAATTTGGTCCTCGAACTTTGCATAATTACAACTTAGGTCCCTTTTGAATAATTACAATTTATGACCTTGAACTTTGCATAAATACAACTTAGGTCCCTTAAATTTGCATAATTACAACTTAGGTCCCTTAACTTTGCATAATACAAGTTAGGTCCCTAAAGTTTGCATAAATACATCTTAGGTCCCTTAACTTTGCATAATTACAACTTAGGTCCCTTAACTTTGCATAATTACAAGTTAGGTCCTTAACTTTGCATAATTGCAATTTATGACCTTGAACGTTGCATAATTACAACTTAGGTCCCTTAACTTTGCATAATTTCAACTTAGGTTCCTTAACTTTGCATAATTACAACTTAGGTCCCTTAACTTTGCATAATTACAATTTATGACCTTGAAATTTGCATAATTACAATTTATGACCTTGAAATTTGCATAATTGCAACTTAGGCCCCTTAACTTTGCATAATTACTAGTTAGGAACCATATAGTCTGTAAAACATTATGTTATTTGTTTAGTTATATGAGATGATATTGAATATTTTATTTTATGTAAATGTTTATATAAATGTTTATCTTGATTGTGAGTTCCTACTCATAAATTTAAACTTTATAATTATTGTTTGGAAGTTACACTTCCAAAAAACCCTTATATTTGATATTTTTGTTGATCCAACCCTTTAGTGATTTGATGATGACCCTTAGAAACACTTAGTGAAAATTATAAGTAAACATTATGTATTAGTGTTTCACCATCAATGAAAATATACTAAGTCTGTTTAGTATCGCTGATGTGAAACTATTGTGCTTTATCTTTTCCTCAGTGATAAATGTACATCAATGATAAATGAGTTTGTTCAGTTTCGCTGATGATCACTGATTAATCATTTGTAATTGTTTTCTTGTAATCCCTGAAGATAAGTTTTGCGATAAAGGAGTTCATCACTGAAATCGAAGACCAAGTTGATGAACAAGTGATAAGTCTACTAATGATCTGATGCAGACATCAGTGAAACTAAGACTTGTCCACAACACGCAATATTTCAAGTAGAAGACTTTAGCGAGAGTTGACCTTCATCAAGTCTCACTGATGAAGATTAACTCAGCGATCGCTGATCATGAAGCCTGTTCTACAAGAAATGTTTGTCTTATCCCCTTGCACACTTTTGTACGATTTGTCAGAGGACATGCCTTTGTCCAGAATCGTACAAACCACTCTTCCAACTACACTGTTCATCATGCGGCCAAGAGCATGTTTGCCAAAGTCAGAATCATGCAACCAACCAAGTGCTGACACGTGTAAAGTTCTCCTGACATGCATTAAATGCATGTAGTATAAATAGGAGGAATGCCTTCATTTTAAAGGTGGCTATCCCTGAACTACTTAGTGCCTTAAGGAAATTATCCTTAGTTTTCTTAACTTCTTTCTTTCGTATTCTTAGTGCAAGAATACTTAGTGATTCTCATAGTTTGTTTAGATTAGGTCAAGTACTTAATCTAATTTCGCAAAAAGCTGTAAATTGTTTTGATTTATCAATAAACAATTTAGAAAACTATAAATTCTTGTGTGTTTGTATTCAACCCCCTTCTATAAACTATCTTGTATAAACCATACGGGACCAACAAGTGGTATCAGAGCAGATTGTTTAATCTCCATAAACAAGATCTTGCTTATACTATCTCTTCCTTGCTATTCTTCAAATGACAAACAACACAAACACAAACTGCATTGATAATGACTCTCTTGCTAAACTTCCTCGATTCAGTAGAGATAACTTTAATCTCTAGAAGAATCGAATGATGCTTTTCCTAGAAGGTGTAGATCCTACTATACCTCACTATGTAGAAAATGGACCCTATATTCCATTCATTATCAATGGCCCTGTTCTAGCCACTGCTACCACTCCTGCCATTCCTGAAAGACATATCGTCAAAGAAGTCTCTCAGTGGACTGAAGATGACAAGAAGAGCGTGGCCATAGATACCAAAGCCAGATCTATCATTTCTATGGCTCTCCCTGATGAAGTCTACCATTCCATCATGAACCTCAAAAGCTCTGAAGTCATGTGGGACACAATCTGTGTTCAATATGAAGGTACTGCTGATGTACAAGAGACCAGAAGAATAAATCTGGTAAGACAGTATGAAAGTTTCATTTGTAGTAAGAATGAAACCCTCTATGAAGTTCACCAACGTTTATTTGCTTAATCATTTATTTAAAGACTGTTGGTAAGACCTATGCTAATTCTGAGATCCTGACAAAATTCTTGGAATGTCTTCCTGAAAGTTGGGACAATTATACCATGTGTCTTAAACTCTCAAAAGATCTGAAATTCATGACCTTAAGTTCCTTATTTGGCACTATGCTCAATCATGAGCAGTTGTGTCAACTTAAGAAGAATCTTGTAAAAGATTCAAAAAGCACACATGTTGCTTTACTCTCTTCAGAGTTAATGCCCATTCAGCGATCCTCTGTCACTATCACTGAATTAGAATCTAACTCTGATGATTCCTCAAAAGCTTATCCTGCAGAGCTTGATGAATCTCTGGCACTCCTGACTAATACTTTCAGGGGATTTGCTAGAAAGAGTAACTTTAGAAGGAATAAACCTCTCACTGTCACTGACATGCCAAAATCATCTCCTATTGATAAGGCTACTGCTACCTGCTATAACTGTGAAAAAGTAGGTCACTTTGCTAGTGAGTGCAGGTCAAAGAAAGTTTTCAAACCTTCTTCATCTTTCAAGAAATCCTCTACTCCTAGGACTAGAGATGACAAATACCTGAAACTCAAAGAAAAATATGAGAAGCTGAAAAGCTATAAGAGAAAAGGTAAAGGTTTGATCGCTGAAGAACACGATTGGGCTGAATCTGATGAAGAATCAGACTCAAATGAAGAAGATGAGGCCAATCTCTGTCTAATGGCCGAAATCCAAGAAGAAGAGGAAGAACAAGCTGAAATTCCCTCTACTTCTACTTCTCAGGTATCTATTTAATCTCCTTCAACTCTCATTGACGCTGATAGACTTCGTGCTATCGATTCGCTGACAGTTGATCTATATGACGCTTTAAATGGCAAAAATCAAGCTGAACAACAAAACCTAGATTTAACATAACAGCTTAAAAATTGTCACTTAAAGATCCAAGAACCTTCTAAAATCGAGGAAATTTTAAAAGATTAAGTCTATGTAATTCAAATAATCAACATTGAACGCGAACAAGCTATCGCTAAACTGAAAGCTGAAAAAGCTACTGTTGAAGGATGGTGTAAATCCTCAGCAAAGATCATTGAGATAATCGGTGCTCAGATCCCTGTCAATGACAGAAGTGGTATTGGTTTTAAAGCTAACGCTGAAGAACCAACCCATGATAGTTCCATGCTAAAATTTGGAATGTTCGTTTCCTCTATCCCTAACACTTCATCATCTCATTGCTCTTCTTCTAATAATCCATTCCCTGAGGAAAAATCTTCTTTGAGCCCCAAACTTAAAGATACAGGAAAATCTATTTTTCAAAAACCTTAGAAGAGTACCAAAGTACCAAAGCTGAAGAAGTCTAAACCTTCAGCTAATCAACCCTCTACTTCTAAAGACAAGATCCCTGAACTTGTTCAGCGATCAACTCCTAGAATAAGGATTGACATTATAGCTAAGAAATCTGAAGAACCTAAGGTTCCTCTGAAATCTGATACTAAAGGTATTCTTGGTACAAGCCCTTCTCATTTAAAAAATTCAAATGATTATGCCTATGGTTCTAAAGCTACTTTCAGCTATAGGAAATGTTATCACTGTGGACTTACCGATGATATTGCTAGTAAGTGCCCCACATCCACCAAAGCTGAGAAATTAGCTAAGGTGAAGACTACTGCTTCCAAGGCAAAGAAGATCACCCCTGATGAAAACCAAGCTAAGGTGGAAAAATACCACTAAGGTTAAGAAATTAACCAAAGTGAAGGTTACCACTGTAACACCCTAAATTTTTGGGTAAATTTAAGCCAAATTTTGGGTAAATTTAAGCCAAATTTTTGGGTAAATTTAAGCCAAATTTTCCATAGAAAATAACCATTAATTAATATTCAATAGTCATCGTGAGTTTTGCGGAAAAGCGTTTACAATCAAAAGAAAGAGATACATCAACAACAACCTACAAATCTAACTAAAGATCGTTTAGATTAGGACCGGGTGTCGCTATCTCTTTTACAAAATGCTCGGCTAAGGCAATCAACCACCGCTATCTCGGCTATCTCAAAAATGCTACCTCTCTTCAATACACTTCCCTCATCCCCGGAAAGTCCCACCGCTAGGAAGGCCTACTAAACACAACATATAATAAGAAGAAGTGTTAGCCTATAGCCTAGCAAAATAGCATTTATATAATAATGATAGATTAAGCATTGAATGAAAGGTCTTTCCATCTGATACCGATCTGTCGTTCATTTCCTCTTTGTACTCACGCAAGACATCAACCTAAACCGGCTCTTTAGTCCGCTAATGCATCAACCCCGGACCAGGTCTCTAGCCTCAATGACATCAACCCAAGCTGGGTCCTTAGTCTAGTGACATTAATCCACATCGGATCTCTAGTCCACGAAGACATCAATCTCACCGGATCTTTAGTCTGAATGACATCAATCTAAACTGGATCTATAGTCAATGGCATCAATCCAAACTGGATCTTTAGCCCATCTATTCCCAAGGTAGGGCATCCCTCATAATCATCAACAAGAAGAGTTATTCACATATAAGACTTTAACACATATCATTGTCCTCAACAAATTATCATTTACATCAAAACCCTAACCATGACTCAACACAAATACTTCTATAGTCCACATAGCATATTGTTCGCATTTAAGTAACATTTCATCATAATCTTAAAATGAAGATTCACCAATGTCATCATTGTTAAACCAAGATCATTCAAGATAGAGAGAGAAATTCTAGTGAGAGAAAGTATGTCATCTCTATTAAGCACTGTTATGTTGCAAAAGCTTACAAAGGGTTTATATACCCTTGACTAATACAAAAGTCAAACTAAGGGAAAGTAAGCTAATATATAAAAAGCCTTGATTACAACTTATTATAGCATTAACAATCTCCCCCTTTGTAATCAAAGGCGCTCGAATCTTCTGTGTTGGCGATTCTTGCCAATCTGTTGGTCCCGAAAGGCCTATACAAGTTTGTAGAAGGGGGGGGGGGGGTTGAATACAAACACACTATTTTACTTTTCTAAATTGTTTATTGATAAATCATTAACAATTTACAGCTTGTTGCGGAAACAAGATTAAGGATAAACCTAAATCTAAACAAGTTGGAACACTAAGATTTCTTGCACTAAGAAAGATATGGAGATTACTAATAAAATCCTATCTTGAGAGAGATTTGAACTTGTCCAGAGTTAGCAAGTTACTTCAAAAGAAGTGAGTTCATCTCTTTATATACTGCATGCATTTAATGCAAGTCAGTATACACTTTACACGTGTCATCAGCTGGTTGGTTGCATGTCATTGACCTTGGTTGACAACCTTAGTAGCCGTAAAGATGAACAGTGTAGTATCAGAGTGTTTGTACGATTTCAGATATTCGGAGGTTCTTTTCTGACATTTCGTACGGTAGCGTGCAAGGGAGGTTAAGACAAAAGTACTTTGTACGGAGGACTTCATGATCAGCTTTCGTTGATTCAGCGATTATCATTTACTATTCAGCAGATGATAAAGTTCAGCGATAGCTGAAGTCTTGTACTTGATACTTCACGTTGAGTGGACAAATCTGAGTCTTCGCTGATCCGCATCAGTTCATTAGAAGACTTGTCGCTGGTTCTTGAGCTTGATCTTCGACTTCAGCGTAGAACCTTTGTTGACGTGAAACTTGTCTTCAGGGATCATAAGTAAACAACTAACTTATCAGCGATCACCATAAGGACTGAACAGGCTCAGAGCATTATGGTGAACAGTGTTAGCTGAATGTTTAATTTAAAGAGCGAGAGTTCCTATCAGCGGTACTGTAAGATCTTAGTACTTATCAGCGATAGTGAAACTCTGATACATATTGTTTACTTACAATTTTCACTAAGTATTTAAGAGAGGGTCATTATCAAATCACTGAGGGTTTGGATCAACAATCTCCCCCTATTTGATTATGACATAGCAACAAAGAAAATTGCTATTTAATGAAAACATAAGGATAAAAAGAACTCATAAAATATTTGTCCCTTTTACTGTTTTCTAGGATCTTTTCAGTACTGATGGAGTAAAGTACATTCGCTGAAATCTTTCTTTAAATCTTTGAATCAGGTTACAATGAAGAACAGAAAGATTACAAGTACAAGCGAAATAAATTACAAGTACAGAAGGATAACTGATACAATAGAGAAAAAGGAGATTATATCAGTTTTCAAAAGGTTCTTCCTTAATGAGAAGTTCATCAAGGGTCGTCTTTTCAGTGGGGATCATCCAGTCAGGAACCGTTACACCTCGTTTTCTTTTGTTCAGCGCTTCTTGAAAAATCAAGGGTTTTAGGTGTCGTGCCTGAATGTCCTTTCTGAAGCCACACCAGTAGATGAGATCTCTGAGCTGTTCGATTGGAGTGATTGGAAGCTCAGCGATCCGTTGAAAGCATTTACGTCCATCATAGTCAAGAAAGAATATTCCATAAGGATTACTGATGACTTTACCAGGGACGAAAAGTTCACATGGTGGCAAAGAGATGTCAAGGGCAGATAGATCAGGATCAGGACCAAGCACTTCAGCGTGAGAGAAACCAATTCCAGTTTCATTTCGTATGACAGGTCCTGAGTTTGAATCTTGACGTTTCTTCCTTGGAGAGCCCCTTTTTCTTTTCGGCTTTAGATCAGGAACAGGAGGAATATCCACACAAGAAGATATCAAGTCGATCTGTCTGTTTATCAGCTTTTCGAAATGATCCTTGTACTTAGATTGTGATGGTTGGATAGCTAACCTCATCTCTAGCCATTCAGAGAGACCATACCTTTTTACAGTGTCAGCGCGAAAGGTTTCAGATTTGCCATCTTCTCTGAACAGTTTGATGTCAACAATAGGTACTCCGATAGAGGTTCTTCCAGAGATGAATACCTTGTTGATCTTCGCTGGACGATATCTGAAGTGAATTTTCTCTTTACACCAGATCAGGGTGGTCTGAGAAACTTCAGTTTTCTTTTCCACGATCTTCTGGGCTTCCTCCCACAGCTTTCGTTGGATTTGAATGGGAACACGCTTCAGCTTGGGGTCTTTGACAGATTATTGAGTGAGCTTGATGGCGTATTCTCTGTCTTTCTCTTCAGCTTCCTTCCTTTCAGCAATGAGGCGTTCAGCTCTAAGGTGTTCCTGGTATTCAGCTTTTGAAATTCTGAACTTGGGAGGAACTGAAGGCAGTTGATCAGGCCTTAGAATGATTCGCTGATCCTCGAATCGCTTTATTATTTCTTCTCTTCTCTTTTGATCCTCTTCACTCAGCCTTTGAGGAGCTGAGGAAGGTCTCTTATTGTGCGAGAGAGGTTGTTCTTCTGGTTCATCAGTCTCAGAGATCAAATCCAAGACTGGGATTATTTCATCAGCAGCAACTGGCTTTATTTGTGAAGTCGCAATAGTAGAACCTTCAGCGACATCCTCAAACAGGGGAGAGGACTAGCTGAAACGCAGCGATCTTACAGATAAGAACTGGGTAGAAGAACTTGGGTAGAAAAGATAGAAAAAGAATGTGGATGTGTAGAGAGGTTGTTGAGTAGAGAACTGATTGAGTATTGAGAAGTTCAGGGAAGGAATAAGTAAAGTTTTAGTGTACCTGACAAACCGGCTTTTCAAACAAGATCGCCAGATTTTCATCTTCAGCGAGGCCTTTGTCTTTGCTTTTCTCAGCGCCAGAGGCTGAGGGCTTTGTCTTTGTCTTCTCCACTGATGGTTCTTTTATTGAGATTCCTTTAAGAGCTTTGATCCTTGGGGCAGGTTTGACGATAAAGAAATCATCGTCATCTTCATCATCATCATCATCATCCTTCCTTGGAGAGGAGGATGGTTCATTTTCAGGGATGTAGATGTCTTCTTCTTCTTCTGCTTCGGATTCCTCAGCATCTTCTTCGAGTTGCTCCCCCTCAGATACAGAGGCGAGCTTCTCGGTTCCCTTAGGGTTTTCATCTCCCTGAGGTCCAGCGGTCAGATCTTCATTCCTCTCTCCCCTGATAGATTCATCATGGGAAAGGTCTTCAGCGCTTTTGTTCAGATCTTCAGCGCTTTTCTCAAGATTTTTAGCGCTCTTCTCCCTGGTATGTTCAGCGCTCTTCTCCCCCTCTTTCTCATGATGACTGGGGGAGGAATGGGCAGACTCAGCATTGGTGTTATCTCTGTCTTCTGGGCCAGAGATTTTCACACGACCTTCAAGCTTTGCTATTCTGTCTTCTAGGCCAGAAATAGCAGGCGTGATTTTCTTCAGCTCTGTGCGATCCTCCTCTGTGAAAGATTCCAAAATAGGGACAGGGGCAGGAGCAGGAGCTGGACTATTTGCCTTGTTTACCAGTGTCTCGATCATCGTCTTCATAGAACCAACGTCGGTCTTTACAGAGCCTAAGTCAGTCTTGACCTCTGACATATCACCCTCGAGTTTTTCAACCGATGTCTTCAGCGTTGTTACTTCGCTGGACATGGTCGAAACTGATGTTTTGAGGCTTGTGTAGTCAGTGTAGATGTCAGAGAGCACCTTGGCAAAATCGTTGAGCGTCTTATCAAGACTCTTGATGTCTTCAGTGGAAGCTTTCTTCTCCACCACCGTTGTCAGCTTTGTCAAATTCTCTCCAGCGTTTGTTACAGCTGTTGAGTTGTTGGAGAGTGTGGTGGTGAGACTGGTCAGCTTTGTTTCCACGGACTTCAGAGAGGCGTTGATGTCTCCCAAATTAGGACCTGTAACATATAAGTACTTGTGAACAAAGGAAAGCTCAGAAGTTTCAGGTTTAGTTACAGTGTTTAAGGTGGGATTTGTACCTGCAGGAGGATTGATGAACTCGTCAAAGTTGCAAGTTCCTGAATAATGTTCCATATCCTCTTCGAAAGTACGGTGAGGAATGGTGATCTCTGCAGGTCCTTTCTTCATCATTTGTTGAGAAGCGTCAGCGGTGGCTTCGGGAATGATGGCATCTCCAGTGTTCGCTGGAGGAGTGTCCAAGTGAGTGGAGGGAGAAGCGAAGGTTAAGATTGGGGTTCGGGTTCTGAGTTCAGCGTTGGAATCGCTGACAATCACTTCATCAGTCTTTTGAGAGACTGATGGAGGTTGGGTAGTTTCCAAGTTTCTAACCTCAGCGTTTAGAGACGCCGAAGTCTGGATTGGAGGGATGGCTTGCACAGGTGTGGCAGAGCGTACCACGGAACTTTCCTTCAGCTCTTCAGAATGAGCTGAGGAGTCTTCAGCATGGAATTGCTGGGGTTGCTCCTTGGTTTTCTTGATTCTTTTGGAATCAAGTTGGGTGTGTGAGGGTTTCCTTTTCTTAGAAGGAGAGGATTTTGTGGCCGGGGTATCAGCGATGGGTATTGTCGCTGAAGGAGCCACAGAAAGCGGAGAATTTAGAAGAGTGAGAAGAGTAGAGAGACGTACCTCATTGGTGACATGCTTGAAGTCGAGAACCTTAGGGCCAATCTGAGAAAGTTTCAGATCACCCTCTTCAGGATAGCTGTCCTTCAGGCCATATTGAAAGATGGCGCTGATGAATCGTGGGTAAGGAACCCATGCTGGTCTGTCAGCGACAGAATCGACACGTTGAATCAGATCATCATAAATAATGGAGGCCTAGTCAATGTTTAGACCTTTCAGCAGTGCGTATCCCATGGACTGCTGAGGTTGGGCGGCTTGATCAGAAGATCCGGATTTTGCTGTCATGCAGCTGATCAGGTGAGCGAAGATGAAATTCATCTCGCTGGGCATCTTGGATTTCTTTATCAGCGTCAGTTTCTTCTCAGGCTTCTTGTCCCTTCCAATATCCCAGATATAACCCATTGCGTCAAGGAAAGCAATGATTGCTTCTCTGTCAGCATGCTTTTTATGGTCAGGGAATGGAATGAAGGGTTTTTCTTTGGTAGCATTTGGGAAGTTTAGGGCTTTGCGGATTATGGCGGGTGTGATCTTGATGGTGCCATACTCAGTATCGCTGAGTATGCAGTCTATGGTTTTGGATGGATCTTTGGCAGAGGGTAGCTCAGTGTGTCTGGCAGAGTACCAGAACTGGGATAAGAGCCGCTGACTGGCAGGAGGTGTTATGGTCAGGGCTGAGGGGCTTTGAAGATGTCCATTTCCTCAGAGTCAGTGGAGATGGACTCAGCGGTAACATTCAACTTTGAAGTTGCCATATCACTGTATTATCAGTTCAACCAAAGATGTTAACAAATAAGAATTATCTTAATGTGGAAAGAAATTTCCGTTAAGATTTTTCGAATTTTGTCCATTTCATTCAGACAAAAAAATGTCTTAATGAAGATTAGGGTTTTTCTTGATTTTTAAAAGAAAAGTAAAACCCATAAAGTCTTGTATTCCAGTTTCTAAAAGAAAAATGGATACGAATGAAGAACAAGTTTAAGATATAGATTTAAAACTTGAAGAACAACCATGAAATGGTTGTGTTCATAAAACCATGAAAGAAATGATTTTATTTTATAAAGTTCTTTTGTTTGATCTTGTTAAAACAAAGAGAAGATCGAAAACAAGTTATACGCATTTGATAAAAGATAAGAACATATTAACCTTGAAGTTTTGATGAAGAAGATGATGAACAGTTCTTGAGGTTTTTGAGAGCACAAATGCAACAGAGGATTCTTTTCTTGCGGAGAAAGATTGTTCGCGTAAAAGACAAATATAAACCAAGAGTTGTTTATATAGGGATTTTTAGAGAGAGAAAACCTTGAGCGGGAAAAGGTTTTCATCATGACACGGACACATGTTTGCATTTGATTGGAAGTTTGAACAAAACGTGCAAACGTGTGTCAGAACGAAATCGTGCCGAGTGTAATCCGTTGCAATGACGGCACAATAGTCCTTTCACATTCTTTTAGGATGTCTCTGAGGTTTTGAAAACTCAGGGACTCTTTTGAAAAACATGAAGCACTGAATAGAGAATATTCAGCGAAACAATTTATTTTGAAATCTTGCATTTATATGCGATTGTCAGAGAGAGAAAACATACCTGGATATCAGTTTAACCAAGTTTATTCAGAGAGAAGATGATGAAATGGATTATACAAGTTGATTTTATCCGAAGGTTATACATGAAAGTATAAACGTATCGCTGATCGAATGTGAACCGCTGAAGATTTTACCCTTCAAAGTTCAGCATTCCAAGCTCGCTGATGAGAAAGTTGAATCTTGTCTCATCAAGAGGTTTGGTAAACAAATCAGCTAACTGATAATCAGTTGGGATAAAATGAAGTTCTATATCACCATTCATCACATGATCTCTGATAAAATGATATCTGATTTCTATGTGTTTTGTCTTTGAGTGTAGCACTGGATTGTTTGCTATAGCGATGGCACTTGTGCTGTCGCAATAGATGGGAATTTTGGAGAGCTGAAGATCATAGTCTAGTAGCTGATTTCTCATCCACAAGACCTGAGAACAGCAGCTTCCAGCGGCTACATATTTAGCTTCAGCCGTGGAAGTGGACACTGAGTTTTGCTTCTTACTTGTCCAACTTACCAGCTTTCCACCTAGGAGCTGACATCCTCCTGTGGTGCTTTTCCTATCCATTTTGCAACCTGCAAAATCACTGTCTGAATAGGCGGTTAGATCGAATCCTGAGTCTTTGGGATACCAAAGACCTAGATTCGCTGTACCCTTAAGATATCGAAAGATTCGCTTTACAGCTTTCATATGGGATATCTTAGGTTCAGCTTGATATCGTGCGCACAGACATGTTGCAAACATAATATCGGGTCGGCTAGCTGTAAGATACAATAGTGAGCCGATCATCCCACGGTACAGCGTGACATTGACAGGAACACCCTTTGTGTCCTTATCAAGTATCAGCGGTGGTGCCATAGGGGTTTTCATAGCTGAACTTTCAGTTAAGTCGAATTTCTTCAGCATATCTTTAACATACTTTCCCTGATTTATAAAAGTTCCTTTTTCAGTTTGCTTAATCTGAAGACCAAGGAAATATGTTAGTTCACCCATCATGCTCATTTTATACTCATCTTTCATTCTATCGGCGAAACGAGTACAAAGCTCAGGGTTAGTAGAACCAAATATAATGTCATCAACATATATTTGAACTAAAATGATATGACTTTTCACTTTTCTAAAAAACAAAGTTTTGTCAATCTTACCTCGCTCAAATTTTTCAATATGGAGATAAGTAGAGAGAGTATCATACCATGCACGTGGAGCTTGCTTTAAGCCATAAAGTGCCTTGTCCAGTTTATAAACATAACCTGGACGCTTAGGATCTGAGAATCCTGGAGGTTGTTCCACATACACTTCTTCATTCAGCTTTCCATTTAGAAATGCTGACTTAACATCCATCTGATGTACAGTGAAGTTTTTATGTACAACATATGCTAAGAAAAGACGAATAGATTCAAGTCTTGCTACTGGAGCAAAAGTTTCGTCATAATCTATGCCTTCCTCTTGTCTGTATCCCTGAGCAACAAGACGAGCTTTGTTGCGAGTTACAGTACCATGTTCGTCCAACTTGTTTCGATAGACCCATTTAGTGCCTATCACCGTTTTGTCAGTTGGTCTACGAACAAGTTTCCAAACTTTGTTTCTTTCGAATTCAGTCAGCTCTTCTTGCATAGCGCTGACCCAGTTTGGATCTCTGAGGGCATCATCTATTTTCTTTGGTTCAGTTAGAGAAATAAAGTTAACAAATAAACAAATATTACCTGCACTTCTACGGGTCTGAATACCAGCGTTGGGATCACCAAGAATTTGATCGATTGGGTGATTTACAGTCCATCGCTGAGCCGGAGCATACGTCGCTGACTCAGTCTGAACTGGAGAAACTGAAGATGAGGCTTCAGCTACTTCTGGATTATCAGCTAAGAGAGGAATGTTTGCATTTGTCACTTCATTCACTGATTGCTGAGAAATAGATGGAATTTCTGAGACATTTGGATCAACTGCAGGTATAGTGTTTATAGGAATAGCTGAGACCCAAGATGTTTCAGCTTCTCTATTCTGCATATCTGGAATGATAGTAGGACCATCATTTTCTACGGTGTGAGCATGAGGAGTGGGAATATATTCTGAATCACCAAGATGAGAAAACATCCATTGATTCAGTTCTTATGTATCAGCGTTCGGTTTAGAGTTCGCTGAACGGGATTCGTCAAACGTGACGTGAATAGTTTCTTCTACAGTTTGTCTTCTTCGGTTGAAGACTCTGAAGGCTTTGGAAACTGAGGAGTATCCAAGAAAGATTCCATCATCAGCCTTGGGATCAAACTTTCCAAGGGCATCTCTGTTGTTCAGTATGAAACACTGACATCCAAAGATGTGAAGAAAGCTGATTGAAGGCATTCTCCCATGAAAAAGTTCATAGGTTGTCTTTTTGAATCTTTTAACTATCAGCGACCTGTTTTGCGTAAAACAAGCGGTGTTGACAGCTTCTGCCCAAAACTGAGTAGGCAGGTGAGAATCGCTGAGCATTGAACGTGCAGCTTCAATAATTGTTCTATTTCTTCTTTCAGCGACTCCATTTTGTTGTGGTGTTCTCACTGACGAAAAGTTGTGAGAAATACCCTTGCTCTCAAGGAAGGAATCAAGAGAACTATTTTTGAATTCAGTTCCATGATCACTCCTTATTGAGCGAACAGTCATATTGTTCAGAGTTTCCATCTTCCGAACAAAGGTGATGAGTTCTTCAGGGGTGTCACTCTTAGAACGGAGAAACATTACCCATGTGTAACGAGAGAATTCATCAACTATGACCAGCATATATTTCTTTCCAGCGATGGATTGTTTGTTAACAGGGCCAAACAAATCCATATGGAGTAGTTGTAGAGGAGATGACACTGAGGAAACTTGCTTTGACTTAAAGCTTGCCTTGGTCTGCTTCCCTTTTTCACACGCTGAACATAAAGACTCTTTGGCGTATGAATGTTGAGGTAGACCAGTGACTAACTCTTTGGAGGAAAGAGTATTCAGTGTCTTGAAGTTGAGATGTGAGAGCCTTTTGTGCCATAGCCAGTTAACATCAGAAGATGCTTTTGAGAAGAAACAGGAGTTCTCAGTGGTTGTTGAGTCCATGTTTATAACGTAAACATTTTCCAAACGATAACCGCTGAGAGCTATCTTCTCCTTTTTGTTAGAGACAAAGCAGGATTCCTTAGTGAAAATCACTTTGTTATCCATGCCGCAAAGCTGACTGATGCTCAGAAGATTATGCTTCAGCCCTTCAACATATGCGACTCTTCTGAAGGATGTTGTACCATTTGAAAGTACACCATACCCTCGGGTGTGTCCTTTTCCATTTCCACCGAAAGTCACAGAGGGACCCTTCTCTTCCTTGTATTCAGCGAGCAGGCTTTTCTTTCCAGTCATGTGTCTAGAGCATCCGCTATCGAGATACCAGATACCCTTCTTAACCTGCAATACAAAGGAAGATTAGTTTTGCTTGGGTACCCACTTCACCATGTATACGCGTTTGTCAGTGGAAGAAGTTGGAATGGGTTCAGCAGTCTTTGCAGCATTTGAAGATTCAGCTTTGTCTTTCTTCACTTTGGTCAATTTCTTGACCTCAGCGGTAGGAGTCACCTTGACCTGAATTGCAACTGGTTTGGTCTTCTTGGGTGCTATCTTCACCTTAGCTATCTTATCAGCTTTGGTGGCTGTGGGGCACTTACTTGCAATATGATCGGTAAGTCCACAGTGATAACATTTCCTATAACTAAAATTAGTTCTAGGACCACTTGAGTGCTGAGCTTTTAATTTGGAATTAGAAGTGCCAGCACCAAGTAAACTATTGGCTTTAGAAATGGGACGAACATTCAGTTCTTCAGATTTCTTACCAAGGACATCCAATCTGAGTCTAGGAGTAGATCGCTGAATAAATCCAGATATCTGCTTCCTTGATCCAGAGGGATGAGCCACTGAAGCTTTAGAGGCATTCAGTTTTGGTACTAAGGTACCCTTCTGAGGATTCTGGTAAATAACAATTCCTTTACCTTTGTCTTTAAAGACAGAGGTAGGTTTTGAATAAACCATTTTCTCCTTGCCTTTTGAGGAGGTAGGAGTTTCCTCAGGGATTGGTGTAACCGACGAGGAGTACTGAGATGATGAAGTATCAGCTACTGAGGATACGAACGTTCCAAATTTAAGCATTGAACGTTCAGTGGTTGGTTTTGGAGTATCATATTTATAACTCAGACCACGTTTATCACTCAGAGGAATCTGAGCCTTAATTATCTCAGTGATCTTTGTTGAAGAATTACACCATCCTTCAACAGTAGCTTGTTCAGCTTTTAATGCAGCGATAGCTTCTGCTCGTTCGATTTTGACTAGCTGATTTAAATAGACTTGATCTTTAAAATCATCTTCAATTTTAGATAGTTTTTCTATTTGAAGGTGGCAGTTTTTAAGCTTTTCAGCGAGATCAAGATTTTGGTTTTCAACCACAGCTTTGCCGTTCATGGCTTCGTATAAACTTCTAGTCAATAGATCGATTTTACGGAGACTATCATCTTCATCAATATTTGTAATATTGGTAAAGAAGGAAGGTGATACCTGAATGGCAGATGTTGAAGTGGAGGGAATGTCTGAACTTTCTTCCTCTTCTTCAATCTTAGCCATGAGACATTGATTTGCTTCATCATCTTCAGAATCAGATGATGAGGCTTCTTCATCAGAAGCAGCCCAATCATAGTCAGCCATCAGGCCTTTTCCTTTCTTCTTAAAGCTTTTCAGCTTTGCATACTTCTCCTTCAGCTTTGAGTATTTGTCATCTTTATTCCTTGGAACAAAGGATTTCTTTGTAAAAGCTGAAGGTCTCATGATTTTCTTTGACCTGCACTCGTTAGCGAAATGACCTGTCTTTTCGCAGTTGAAACAAGTAGCAGTAGCCTTATCAACAAAGGCTGATGACTTAGGCTTGTCAGCTATGGAAAGAGTTTTGTTCTTTCTAAACATTTTCTTCTTGGCGAATCTTCTGAACTTTTTAGTTAGGAGAGCCAAGGATTCATCATCATCTGAAGAATCAGAGTCTGATGACCTTTCAGAGTTACTTTCTAACTCAGTGATAGTGACCGAGGGTCGCTGAGTAGAAGGTTCCTATGAGATTAAAGCAACAGGGGTGCTTTTGGAATCTTTTACAAGATTCTTCTTAAGATGGCTAGATTGCTCATGATTCAGCAATGTGCCATATAAGGTAGCAAGGGTCATTGATCTTAGATCCTTTGACAGCTTGAGACACATGGAATAATTGTCCCAGCTTTCAGGTAAACATTCTAGAAACTTTGTCAGTACTTCAAAGTTAGAATATTCCTTACCAACAGTTTTCAGATCTATAATTAAGCAATTAAAACGTTGGTGACCTTCAGAGAGAGTTTCATTCTTACCAGAAATGAAGCTTTCGTATTGTCTTACCAGGTTGATCTTTCTTGAGTCCTGGACTTCAGACGTTCCTTCATACTGAACACATATTGTGTCCCACATGGCTTTTGATGATTTCAGGTTCATGACGGAATGGTAGACTTCGTCAGGAAGGGCCATGGATAGTATGGATCTGGCTTTTGTATCTATAGCCACTTTCTTCTTATCTTCGTCGGTCCACTGATGGATTTCTTTAGGAATCGGCCTTTCTGGAATAGCAGCTCTAGTTGCAGTGGCTGGAACTAAAGGATCAATTGTTACAGGGATGTGTGGGCCGTTCTCAAGATAGTAAGGTATAGTAGGGTCTACACCTTCTAAGAAGAGTGTCATCCTATTTTTCCACAAGTTGAAGTTGTCTCTGGAAAATCTAGGGGGTTTTGCAAGAGAACCATTGTCTACATAATTTGTGTTTGTGTGGGAGGCCATTTTCAGATAATAGCAAGGAAGAGAAATATCTTAGATTAGATCTTGTTTATGAGATTAAACAAATCCGCTCTGATACCACTTGTTGGTCCCGAAAGGCCTATACAAGTTTGTAGAAGGGGGGGGGGGGGTTGAATACAAACACACTATTTTACTTTTCTAAATTGTTTATTGATAAATCATTAACAATTTACAGCTTGTTGCGGAAACAAGATTAAGGATAAACCTAAATCTAAACAAGTTGGAACACTAAGATTTCTTGCACTAAGAAAGATATGGAGATTACTAATAAAATCCTATCTTGAGAGAGATTTGAACTTGTCCAGAGTTAGCAAGTTACTTCAAAAGAAGTGAGTTCATCTCTTTATATACTGCATGCATTTAATGCAAGTCAGTATACACTTTACACGTGTCATCAGCTGGTTGGTTGCATGTCATTGACCTTGGTTGACAACCTTAGTAGCCGTAAAGATGAACAGTGTAGTATCAGAGTGTTTGTACGATTTCAGATATTCGGAGGTTCTTTTCTGACATTTCGTACGGTAGCGTGCAAGGGAGGTTAAGACAAAAGTACTTTGTACGGAGGACTTCATGATCAGCTTTCGTTGATTCAGCGATTATCATTTACTATTCAGCAGATGATAAAGTTCAGCGATAGCTGAAGTCTTGTACTTGATACTTCACGTTGAGTGGACAAATCTGAGTCTTCGCTGATCCGCATCAGTTCATTAGAAGACTTGTCGCTGGTTCTTGAGCTTGATCTTCGACTTCAGCGTAGAACCTTTGTTGACGTGAAACTTGTCTTCAGGGATCATAAGTAAACAACTAACTTATCAACGATCACCATAAGGACTGAACAGGCTCAGAGCATTATGGTGAACAGTGTTCGCTGAATGTTTAATTTAAAGAGCGAGAGTTTCTATCAGCGGTACTGTAAGATCTTAGTACTTATCAGCGATAGTGAAACTCTGATACATATTGTTTACTTACAATTTTCACTAAGTATTTAAGAGAGGGTCATTATCAAATCACTGAGGGTTTGGATCAACACAATCAAAATCTCCAAGCGTCTTAGAGTCAACCGAAAGTTCAATCTTGTATCAATCGTCTCTATTGCTCTCCTCAAAAGTCTGATCTTAGCATTATCAACCTGGTACAAATTTCTTCTTGTCTTCAAAAGCTTCTCCAAAGCTTCCTTCAATCTTTGATTTAATTGTAATCGGATAATCTTCAAAGTACCATCTGAATACTTCCCAATCTCATCAAATCTGAGAAAACGTCTAACACCAGATTGATCTCTATACACGACTCCATAAGGATCTTCAAGAATAGTGAATAGTGGATAGCTATCAATATTTGGTAAATCTCTATCAGGTCTTCTTACATTGACAACTGGCTGGAAGCTTTCGATAGCAAGTTGGAAGTCAAAGCATCTATAGAATCTAACTTGTCTTCGTAAGAAACGCTTAACTGCTTCCAAAGCCTCGAGGATATCATTAGTGCGAACATGCATATCTCGAAATTGATGATACATTACCTCAAAGTCATCAATAGAAAGATCATTGAAGTCTGCTTCAGAAAACTGATATCTCTGACAGTCTTGACGTTCAACGTAAAATATAGGATACCAAATTCTGACAAAACTAGCTATCTCCACCTTAAGTACCCTTACGATTCCATGCTTTGAGAACACTAGAAGTCTTCCTTTACGAATACATTTGATAAACATCAGATATTCGTATTGATACCAGGCCGGTTCTTTCTCAATCCCCAGAATGGCATGAATATTAACTCTCCTTCTTTTCTTGACATAAAAGTTGCGTTCTGAGTCTTCAAGAAAAGCAGATCTCATTCTGGTGACTTGTAATTTTTCTTCAAGTCTTTGCAAACGTTGTTGTCTATCCAAAGTTGGGCCTGGTTGAAGAATGCTAGGTGGAACATTCATAAACGGATCAGGAACCTCTTGATTTGCTCTAGACAACTCACCCTGAACAAAAGTGTCTTTTGGAATAGTGGTAGTCGGAGCTGGAGAGTCAGAAACAACTGAAGGAATTGATTGAATAGGAACTTCGGGACCATGAACTGGTGACCGTACTATAGAAGATTGATGACTCACATCTTCATTATCAGAAAGATCTCCATATAGCATATTAACAATGTTAATGTATTTTTCATCAACTTCTACATCCATTTCAGTATCTGAGATGACGATTATATCATCTTGATCTTCTTCTTTTATCTTCCAGAACTTATCAAACTTTCTATGGACGTCATCATCAGAATCTATCTCGACATAGTTGGAAAAGAAGTTGCGCATATCATCATAATCTTCAGACTCATGCACGTGAGAAGTTTCCTGATTTTCTATAGACACCGGTGCAGAATCTGGATTTACATAAACCACGAGTTGTAGATTATTCACAATTTCTGGCACAACATAGTTAATCTCGGAAGCCATTGCCGTCAAATATATTTCATTTAGCAACTCATCAACTATACTTTCTGGATGAGCTTCTTTATCTCTTTCTTCATTTGCTCTATCCTCATTTGCCGTGTCTTCTACAATTGTTTCAGCAGATTCATCATGAACAGTTTCTTCTACCATTTGTCTCTTTGAATTCTCCCCCTCATGACCTTGATGGTCCGAATCATCCTGGTCATGTCTTCGCTTAAGAGACGAAAGAGCGACAGTCTGACAGGTTTCTTCATGCTTTGCTACACGATCAGAAAGTGTAGAAAGTGCTTCCGTCATCAAATTTATACTTGTCTTAATATCGGATAAACTAGTATTGACTTCAGATCTGAAAGAATGAAATTCTTCTGCCAAGGAAGAAACTCGAGGCTGAGTCGGTTGGAAATTCCGAAGCAGAGAAATTAAGTCCTTATCTTGATGTTCCGGAGGTGAAACTGACAATAAACGTGCATAGAAAGCATCCGAAAGTTCAGTCAACGAAATATCCGCAAGATTTCGATGAAATGAAGGTGGATCTTGAACAGGAGGAATGATAGGCGGTTGAGGAACTGGACGACTCGACGGTTGAGATGACGGTTCCTGAATAACAACTCCAGTCGGTCTTCTTAAAGGAATCTCAAAAGGAATTTCAGGAATTTCTGACATCTTCCCTTTTCCTTTCAGCATCGCCTTCGTTCTAAGTAACTGTTCATCTCTTTGAGCATCCATCCGTTCTCGCATTTGCCTTAAAAACTCATTTCCTGTCATAATACCTGACGTTCCTTGAACTGGATTTGTTGTTTCTTGAACAGAATCAGTGGTTTCTTGAACTGTAGTAGTAACTCCTTGAACTGATGCCCTGGCAGCTTGAAGATCGAGCTCATCTACTTCAATATTTACCACTTTTGGGTTAATCGGAATAGTCTCTGATGTATCAACCGTGTTACCTTTCGAAAAATCTCTTTCAGAAGAATGTTCGACCTCAACAATAGGTTCTCGAAACACCGATTCACCGAAATCCATACCACCACCATTTCCATCATTATCATCATCATCATCTTCATCATCTGCTTCATCTGATTCATCTTCATTATCTGCTTCTTCATTACTATCATCATCTTTAGAACTGCTCGATTCAACTTCTTCTTCACTTTGATGTTCTTGATCTTCTTGTGCATTTTCATCCTGAACGTTCTGAGGCTGAAGTTCTATGCCATGTTCTGCACAATAGTCAATAACTGCTTCATCTTCTGGATCAACATATTTCTGAATTAGCTCCGGAGGAATAGGCATGAAATGATCAAACGATCGTTTTAACTTGTTGATGTATCCCATAGCAAAATCAGGAGCAAGCGACCAGTTAGATCTTCGTGGAATCTCCTTGTTACTTCTTAACATACTCCATACGATAAGCTCTAGAAATCGAAAAAACGGCAGGAAGCTACGATGCTTGTTCGTAAACTTTGAGTGAACAATCTCACTCAGCTCGGTCCAAAAAATAAGAGCATAATCGACATGAAGATCATATATGATGGCATAGAAAAGACGTAAGAAATGAAGACTAGCATTATCTGTACCAGAATGCTTAGCAGTCAAACATCTGATGATAACCGAGAATAATGCATACCAAACTGGTGGAAGACGATTCTTCTCAAAATCACTTACCATCGTCAAATTTCCAACATAGCCTAACTCCCGAATACCAGCTAACACAACTTCTTCCGGAGGAAAATCTTCAAATTCTATAAATCCCGGTCTTGAGTCTGCTTCTGGAAGACGTAGAATTAAACGAAGACGTTTATAATTAAGAAATGTTTCGTATTGATCTATCTCTAAAACAAATCTGGGCAGTGTAACATTCTCGATCTTCCGAATAGTATGCCACGCCTGTTGTAGATACACTTCTGGAACTCCATGTCTAGCAGATAAAGCATATCGAAGCGGATGTCCTCGAAGAATCGATAGAATAATCGGATGTATACGAATTCGGTCGAGATCTACATAATGATTATTCGAAAGATATCGAGTATAACTTGCTCGCGGAAATACATCATCCGGAGAACTTCGCAGTGCAGATAAATCAGCCCCTGAAGATCTGTTTGATGGAAGAGGTTTATCTCGAGAAGCATGATCTGAAGGATCATTTTGACCTTCCTGAACTAGATGATCTTGCTCATCATCTGAAGCCATATTATACTCTGTAAAATATTCATATATAGTCAGAGTAATCAGTAAGAAACAATGAAAAACAAAGCAATAAAACTATACTAGAAGATTAAAAAACAAAAGAAACAAAACTTAAAAAAATTTGAAAAAATTCACTAAGTGTAGAAAACCGCAAGCCACTAAAACGAGAAGTGAGCTTTTCGCAAGGAACAGAAGCGGGAAGTGGGAAAACTCGCAAGCAACTAAAGCGAGATGTGAGTATTTCGCAAGCCTCGGTTGCGAAAAGTGAACTTTTCGGGTCCTGAGGATGCGAAAAGTGAACTTTTCGGGTCCTGAGGATGCGAAAAGTATAAAATTTCGCAGAAGAAGGTTGCGAGATTCTCACATGTTCAGATTATGAATCTTGCGAAAAGTTACACTTTCAGATCAAAAACCAAAATTAACCTAAAAAAAATCTATCTAACAAAGTCGAAAAAGAATACTATCTATATTTAAGCATAAATCGACTACTAACAAACACATATGGATCCCTAATTTCATGTAAAACTTAGAAATCGAAAAGTGATAAAGAGAAAAGAAAAAAAATGATATATGAAATGGATGAAATAAGGCATAAATTGGATCTCTAAAACATGCTATATCATCGATTAAGATTTCGAAACCTTACCTGATTTGAAGAACACACTGATTCACACTGATGAATCGAAATCAGAAGAAGAAATCGCAAAAGAGTGGTTCACGATAAGTCTCAGAGGGAAAATTGAAAAAGATAAGTCAAATTAGGTCAAACATCATTTAAATCCCTTTTTAAAAAAAATTCATTATTTTAAAGAAAATTCAAAATCCTGAAAAATAAGCATTGCGCAACTGAAGGTTGCGCAAAGTGTACTTTGCGCAAGCAACGGTTGCGCAATGTAGACTTGATTTTTTTTTTTGAATTTTCAAAAAAAATGAATTTTCTCAAGATTTAAAATCCTTTCACTCCCCCTACACAAATGCATTAGATATGTTCAATTCAAAATGGCATTTGGAGAACATACCTGAAGAAATATTTCTCAGAAACTCATACCTGAATCAGTTATCTGATTTGAAAATCGTGTACTGTCAGATATGTACCAATCATCAGAAAATTTCTCCCCCTCAAAGTGAGAATCTATGAAATTCTTCCCTTCAACATGATAAACAATGAATTCTCTCCCCCTCAAAGTTAGGATAGCTTTTGATCTTGCTCCCCCTCAAAATTAGCATTAACTCCACACATCACAGTATGAAAAATTTCACGTAAAAAGTCAGTGATGGAAACTGAAATACATTAAATTATATAACATAACTACTAACTATAGAATGTTTGAACACCGAACAAATAAAATTCAACTCAGTGAAATTAGACATGTTTTTCAAACAAATGACATCAAATGTATGCTTTCGGATTCAGAAACAAGTCATGCTTGCTTATCAAGTTACAATTTGTTCAGTTTCAACCACTTATTAAATCTATTTGGTGTGCTAGCATGTGAAATATGATTAGCAACAATCAAATGCACATCTTCAACTTATAAGAATACTTTGCTCTTACTCACACTATATGACTGAAATCAGAATTTCCACAAATTTATAAGTTTATCGCGACATTGTAATTTCCCCAAGATTTAAGAGATGTGTGCTCATTGGCATCTTTTTATCAAAATTTTTTATTAAGACTAAGATACATCGTAAACGTAACTTTCTATCTGGTTCTATAGTAGGATTTGGGTCAGCCAATCCCAGACCAGTTGGCCTTGGGGGCTAGGTGTCGAGCACCCCTTGGAACTTACTCTCCCAAACCAGAAAGGCTACATCGATATATCCTAATCCCATCTGTACCAGTAAAACATGGCTTTCTATCTGATTCTATAGCAGGATTTGGGTCAGCCAATCCCAGACCAGTTAATCTTAGGGGCTAGGTATCAAGTACCCCTTGGGACTTAATCTCCCAAACCAGATAGGCCACAGGCACAAACTTTCAAATTTAATGATTTTTTTAAGCATCTCAATCACTTGGTTATAAAACTTTGTGCTTCCCTCATATTTTCATTTCCATTCTTCATCCTGACAAATAGGTTTTGTGAGCATCGTATTCTATATAAGTCTAGAATTACACAGATTTGTGCATGTATCAAATTTCCATTCATGTTTTGCTGACCTTTCGATTTATTTCAGAAGCGAAAGTTGAAGCAAATAAAACTTAGATATCACAAAACTACTTGTAAAATCACCATTAACACACATTTTATTCATTGAATGAAAATAGAAATATTTTCACTTCATTGAATTAAATTTGTGAAGGTTCAAACTTTCAAGTTCAACATGCCGAGTTTTGATAAAAGAAAGTTGAAGCGTTTTTCATCCAATGCCTTGGTGAAAATGTCGGCAAGTTGATAGTCAGTAGGTACGAAATATAATTCGATTGTACCGTTCTCCACATGATGTTTTATGAAATGATATCGCATGTCGATGTGTTTAGTCTTTGTGTGTTGAACCGGATTTACTGAGATGGCGATTGCGGATTTGCTATCACAATATAACGGAATTGTCTTGTACAGCAACCCATAATCTTGTAGCTGCGTTTTCATCCAAAGAACCTGAGAACAGCAACTGGCGGCGGCCACATATTCAGCTTCGGCCGTTGAAATTGACACACAGTTCTGTTTCTTTGACGCCCAACTAATCAGCCTATCTCCTAGTAATTGTACATGACCCGATGTACTTTTCCGATCCAGTTGACTTCCACCATAATCTGCATCAGAATAAGCAGTTAGTTTATAATCTGAACTCTTTGGATACCACAAACCTAAATATGGAGTTCTTTTCAGATATCTGAAAATTCGCTTGACTGCCATCCGATGAGATTCTTTGGGTTTTGCTTGAAATCTGGCACACAAACATGTAGAAAACATTATGTCTGGCCTACTGGCTGTTAAGTACATTAATGATCCAATCATTCCTCGGTATTCTCGAACATCAACTTCTTTACCATCTGGATCTAAACCAAGCTTTGCACCATGAGCCATCGGAGTGCGAATTGTAGTGCTCTTATCCATTTTGAATTTCTTCAAAATATCAAAGACATACTTTGATTGGTTGATAAAGATCCCATCAGGTAATTGCTTCACTTGAAGTCCAAGGAAGAAATTAATTTCCCCCATCATGCTCATTTTAAACATGGAAGCCATGAGATCAGAAAACCATGTACTCAAATATTTGTTAGTAGCACCAAAAATAATAGCGTCTACATAAATTTGTACTAAGCAGATATCATGATTTTCACGATAAATGAATAAAGTTGTGTCAATAGCTCCCTTGATAAATCCAGATTTTAGCAAAAAGGTTGACAATTCGTCGTACCACACGCGCGGTGGTTGTTTCAGACCATATAAAGCTTTATCAAGACGATACACATAATCAGGTTTATCTTGACTAATAAACCCTTCTGGTTGAGAAACATAAACTTTTTCTTTAAGTCCCCCGTACAGAAAAGCTGTCTTGACATCCATCTGATATACTGTAAAATCTCGATAAGCTGCAAAAGCAAGAAACATTCTGATAGCTTCTAATCTTGCAACCGGCGCGAATGTCTCATCGTAATCTATACCTTCTTGTTGTCGATAACCCTTCGCAACCAAACGAGCTTTATTTCTCACAACAATGCCATCTTTATCCTTTTTATTCTTGAAAATCCACTTAGTGCCAATTATGCTTTTACCTTTCGGCCTTGGAACAAGTCTCCACACCTTCAATGCTTCAAACTGGTTTAGCTCTTCCTGCATGGCAATAATCCAATCCGGATCATTCCATGCTTCAGATACCTTCGAAGGTTCAACATTGCTTAAAAAATAAGCAAATAAGCATTCATTTGGAGTCGCGGACTTGGATCTTGTAGAAACACTTGAAGAAGGATCACCAATGATTTGATGAATTGGATGAGCTTGTGTCCATTTAGCTATGTGAGGGAGAGGATCAACTGTCTCTTGAACACTTTCCAAAACACGAGAAGGAGGTTCAGGTATTTCTGCTTCGCTTGAAGAAACAGGTATCACTTCTGGAGTTGGAGGAGATAACTCAACGACACTCTCAGATTCAGATTCTGGAACTGACGGATGATCAACAATCGGATTTTGGATCACTCTTTCTTTAGGTTGAACAACATCAGTTTCTTCTTGAGTCTGAGATGTATTGATTTCATCGTTTGTCACTAGCTCCACAACTTCAGGAGTCACTTGTGGTTCTTCAGAAACTACTGTTTGATTTTCAGGAACAGTTGCCTCGTGTTCAGGAATAACTGGAACATCATCATTAACAGAGTTGAGTTCAGCGGAATTAGAATTAGATGTAATCACAGTTTCCTGATTTGACACATTAGAAATAACATTCGAGTTAGTATGAGGCACATCATTAAAAAAATGCTCAAATAATAAATCAAGATCAGAAAGATTATTAGAAATAAAATTTGGATCCTGATTTGTCGGTTGTGAACTAGGTTCTAAACTGATTTGTTTAGAAGCTAATATTCCTGATAATTCGGGTTCTGGTCCTGTTTGGCCGGAAACCATCTCTTCAGATTCATCAAACTTGACATTGACACTTTCCACCACCTTTCTTATAGAAGTAAGATACAGTCTATATGCGGCTGAATTTAGAGCATAACCAAGAAAAATTCCTTCATCTGCTTTCGGACTAAACTTGTTAAGATTTTCCCGATCATTCAACACAAAACATTTGCACCCAAAAGCTCGGAAATATTTGACATTTGGCTTGATTCCGTTCATTAGCTCATAGGGAGTCTTGTTGAAGCGACGATGAATAATGGATCGGTTTTGAGTATAACATGCCGTTGACACTGCTTCAGCCCAATGAGATAAAGGAAGACCTGAATAAGCAAGCATGGTTCAAGCAGCTTCAACCAAGGTTCTATTTCGTCTTTCCACAATACCATTCTGTTCAGGGGTTCTTGCGGCAGAAAACTGTTGAGATATACCATTTTCTTCATAGAACGCTTGAAGAATACTGTTCTTGAATTCTGTGCCATTGTCGGATCTGACAACTTTCACTGCCTTTTGCTTATTAGTCTGAATAATCTTGATGAGGTTGATTAAGATTTCTGGAGTTTCGTCTTTGGATTTCAAAAACTTCACCCAAGTATATCTTGAAAAATCATCAACCACCACCAAAACATATCTTTTCTTCCCGATACTCTTCGTCTTCATTGGCCCACATAAATCGACATGTAATATATCAAAAATGTCCTTTGTGCAGAAATCAGGTTTCGGCTTGTGAGAAACTTTCTTCATTTTGCCCTTTTCACAATCTTGACAAAGATGATCTTTTTGGAATATATGTGATGGAAGACCTCGAACCAATTCACCTTTCGCCAATCTATCCATGTACCGAAAATTAAGATGAGCAAGTCTTCTATGCCAAAGCCAACTTTGTTGAATTGTTGCTTTTGAAAGAAGACAAACTTCTGAAGAAGGATTAACAGATGTGAGATCAATAGTATATAAATTGGATCTCCTCTTTCCAACTAGTAATTCTTTTCCGTCATCATTCTTTACAACAACTCTTTTAGCCTTGAAACTGACTTCCAAATCTTTGTCACAGAACTGACCAATACTGAATAAGTTGTACTTTAAACCTTCAACATAGTTCACCCTTTTCACGGTTACCTTTCCTTGAACTACATCTCCATAACCTAGAATAGATGAAGTTTCGCTATTTCCAAACTTGACACGTCCACATGCTTTTTCCTTAAAGTTAGATAATAAAGACTTATTGCCAGTCATATGTTTGGTGCATCCCGAATCAAGATACCACAAACGACTTGGCTGCACATAAGCACATCAAACAGATTTAGGTACCCATAAAGATTTGGGTCCATTCTTGTTAGTCCTTTTCTTTTTAATGTCTTTATTATTATAATATGCATGGAAATTATAAAATAATTTATTAGTGAAATCCATGTCGTAAGAATGAAAATTACCACCAGAATGACAACTTGATGAGTAACACAAACCATCATTTGAAATTTGAATCATTTGTTTTATTGAATAACGCAAAGAATTATTACAATTCTTATTATTACAAGCAAATGAATTCTTATTACAAACATCAACGTCTATGTCACTCGCATCAGAGGTTGAAGATTCTGGAGGTGTACTTTTGACAATCCAGATTTGCTTTCGCCGCTTTTTCATAGACCTATCTGAAAAAGTAGAATGAGAAGAATCAGAAACATTTTCAGAATTAGGAGATTGAATCTTTGACTTTTTCTTTGACCTTCTTCTTTTACGACGTTTGGTTTTGTAAAAATTTGTATTTATTGTAAAAGAATCATCTATTTTCTCCGATTTAATAACATATTCAGAAGAAAGAATTTTATTTAAAAAAATCAATCTTCGAAACAGTTTCTTTTTCCTTTTCCTCGAAGTTATTTTCTTTTTCCTTTTCAGATTTATAAGACTTAGAATCAGTTTCAATATTAGAAGAAGAAAATTTTTGTTTTTGATTAACATCCATTTTATCATCTTTTGAATCTGCTTGTACATTTCTTTTATCTTTATCAACAAAAACTTGTTTGACTTTTACATCTTCTTTGAGGCTAGAATTCATACAGGTAGAAAATATGTCACTTTCTAGCTCAGATAAGATGTTTTGATCTTCTAAAATTTCTAACTTAGATTCAATATCAACGATTTTATTTTCAAGACTAATGATCTTAACTTCTAATACTAAAGGAGGAATATATCTTTTAGTATCATACAATACTTCCGATTTATTCTCCTTATTAGTATTATTAGCATATATATCAAAGTAGTCGTTTGATAGAGAATATTTGTTAGAATTTTTAGACTTAGAGATGTACTTCGCATTTTCACGAGTATAAACAAATGGAAGTTGCATTTTACAAGTAAGTTTTCTTTTCTCTTCTTCTAATTTTGAAACTACATCTTTGTTTGTCCAATTAATCTTGAATTGGGGAGCGTATCTACCAAGAAAGTCAAATTCATATAAAGTAGGAACTTTTGTTTTTGCATCATCTAAAAAATGTGGGTTTTCATAACCAAGTCCCCATTTTTCTTTTATTGACTTATAACTCCTTGGTTTGTTTAAATACACTGTTTGTTCCGATTGACCTCTTATGTATAATTTTTCTTCTAGTTCTGTAATTTTGTCGGAAAAATTATCTTTCTCTTCGGTCATTATTTTCAAAGATTCAATGCAAGAATTATTTATTTCTTCTAATTCTTCTATTCTCTTTTGCATTTTCTCTTTTGTATCAATCAAAATCATCTTTTCATCTTGAATATTTATTTTAAGAGTTTTGATTAATTTTGATTGATCATTATTAATTTCTTTTTCAGATAGACGTTTTGATCGAAGCGTGCGAATAGCATTTACGGCATTATTCATCTGAGATAATAAAAAAACATAATCGAATTTGTAAGGTACCTCAGATTCATCGGTTGTGCTCTCATCGTCATCCTTTTCATCATCACTCGCATCATCTCCTATAAAGCAATTCATGGCACTCTCTTCATTTTGAGACTCATCATCAGAATAATCCAAGAAATACTCCTCTTCCACGAGTAGAATAGTGCCATTCTCCTTCTTTTCCGCTAGTTCCAACTTCTTCTTATAATAGGAAGTATCACGCACCACCTTTGTCCTACATTCTCTTGCCATATGCCCCGTTTTTCCACATTTGAAGCATGTAACAACCTTCTTTTCGTCTTCCTTCTTGTTTTCAAACACTTTGGTAGTATCGACCTTTGGGACATAGCTTCCACTTTCTTGATTAACTTTCCTAGATCCCGAAGTAAACCGCAAATTATTATTACTTCCCAAACGATTCTGGTACCTTTTCTGAAAAATGTTGCGTTAGAAGTATCATTGCTTTTTCGAGCTCCTCCCCATCATCTTCCACATTACCATCGAAAGCATTCTCCAAAAGAGTCTTCTCGGCGAGTTGACTAGCTAGTAATGCTATCGGGTCAACGGCTTTCCCTTTACTCTTCTTGTCTAACTTCTCCTTCTTTGCTTTAACCAATTCCTCACCCGTCATGAGAATTTCATACAATTCTTGAATTTGCATAGAAGATATCCTCACATCGTTTCTAAGACGGTGGCAAGATTTGTTCCACTCCGGTTGTAAAGCATTTAGAAACTTCAAGTTAGCTTCCAATTCCGTCTTGGTGACTTTTATCTTATAAAGATCATTTATCACCCCCCAAAAACGATCAAAAACACTCTTTAACGACTCGTTCTCCTTGGCCTTGAACCCTTCAAAATTGTTCATAAATCGTGTTTGTCGAAGTTGAGTTGCAACCGCGGAACCTAACATGATTTTCTCAAGTTGAGACCACATCATTGTTATATTATTTTTATAACAATCAATTATGTTATATATGTGGTTTGGAAGAGCTTGAATGAGAAAAGACTTGGCTTCCCTATCTCCTTGGCATCGCAAGTTTTCTTCCGGGGTATAATCTTCAGGTTTCTTAAGAGATCTTGCGGCCGGAGTAGTTGCGGTAGCCGGAACATTTACATACGGTTTGACAAACGGACCTTCCATCAATGATCGCATAATGTTTGCACCATTATTTTGCGATTTCACAAAACTGATGAAACGATCTTGCCATTGCGAGAACTCGTTTTCATTTATAAGCACCGGAGGACGAATATTCGAACCCAACGACATCATTATATCGTTCTTGTAAAAACCCTCTTGATTATCCATGGTCAACAGAATGTCAGTACTGAAAAACGTCAGAAAGTAACCAAGTCAGAAACTCGCAACTGTGAGAAGCGAAAAGTAAGAAACTCGCAAGCCAAGGTTGCGAAAAGTTGAGAAATTCGCAAGCAAGGGTTGCGAAAAGCTGAGAAATTCGCATGCAAGGGTTGCGAAAAGTGAGTATTTCGCAAGCAAAGGATGCAAAAAGTAGACTTGGTCAAAGTATGAAATCTGACAGATCACTTTTCGCAAAAGAGGCTTGCGAAAAGTTATAGAATTCGGGTCAGTGGGTTGCGAAAAGCTGTAAAATTCGGGTCTTAAGGCTGCGAAATACTTTGCGAGAAGTAGACTTGAACTCAGATCGATGAAGCTTGCGAAAAGTAAGATGAATGTTGCGAGAAGTTTAGATCTTGAGAGATTCGTCCAAAATAACAGAAATCACTTAAATCCTCAAAATCACTGAAATCAAACTGTGCAGATCAGTTCGAAATATGAATTCGAACACTTCTTCTTCATACACAAACCTCTGAAAACCTCTGAATCAGAAGATTGAAGATCGAACAGTAGCAACTTTGAACAAACCCAAAAAAACTCAGAAAATAGCAAAATTGATCTTGAAATCCTTCGAATTAGTTCTCAATCCTTGAATTAAAGATGCTCTAAACAGAAATCCGAATCCAAAGAACCAATTTGCAGAACAATTCGATCAAAAACCAGAAAAATTTGATCAAATTTCAAGAAAATGAGATTTTCTTGATAAATCCAGAAAATCAATCGAATTTTCTTGTAGAATTCACCAAAGTTTTCGTGATTGATCACTAAAAAACTCCTCTAATACTCGAATCCTGCTCTGATACCAATTGTTAAACCAAGATCATTCAAGATAGAGAGAGAAATTCTAGTGAGAGAAAGTATGGCATCTCTATTAAGCACTGTTATGTTGCAAAAGCTTACAAAGGGTTTATATACCCTTGACTAATACAAAAGTCAAACTAAAGGAAAGTAAGCTAATATATAAAAAGCCTTGATTACAACATATTATAGCATTAACAATCATCTATGACAAGTTCTAGCCCAAACCCTTCCACAAGGAAATGTTAGGTCATAAATCACAAAGTCAAGCAATTTTAGTAAGCATACATAAATAGACATAGCCAAAACATTAAATGATTGCACATAAGTGAGATTGGGAGGTAGACCACTCACAATCTAGGTTTTGAAGGAAAAACCTAGAAAATAGGGAAACCCTAGCTTTGGAGAAGGAAATGAGGCTTGAAACTTGGTCTACTCTTCACTGGGTGCTTCAAATGAGGTCCTAGGTTGAGTCTTCAATGGTTTCCAACCATCCACTAGCAAGGGATTTAATGTGAGGAGAGAATGGGGGAAGATCTTGATGGTTTTGAGTGAAAATCGCCACCTCAAGAGGAGAGAAAACGAGTTTGGTTTAGATTGGTAAAGTGAGTGAGAGAAGATGGGAACATTGGGTGAAAAGGCAAACTTTTCGTCAGACAACACGCGGACATCCGCAATGTGCACATGCGGACGTCTGGACCCACCAAATGTCCAGACTTCCCAAAATATGTTGTTTCTTCCGCTGATAACCTGCGGGCTTCCGCCTGCTTGCGGACGTCCGGGCTCACCCATGCGGACGTCCGACCTCCGTGTTCATAAAAAATCCCTAAGAATCCTCTGTATCTTCCGCGGACGATCTGCGGACCTCCGCATGAATGCGGACGTCCGGACTCATCCCATGCGGACGTCCGTGAGGGCCAGACTTCCAAAACTCCCAATTTAAAGACACGACCATCTAACATGTTTATACCCAAATCTTAAAATACCAGTTTTAACATGCATAAACCAAAGCAAGGTACACGTATGGCACATAACGTCTAAACAAGTTTCAACACTAAAACTCCATAAAATTTAGATGCAACTAATAAGCAAGGTACAAAAAGGAAGATTCTCCCGGAAATACGGGTGTTACAATCCTCCCCAACTTGAAAACGATTTCTTCCTCGAAATCCCGATTAGGCAAATAAGCTAGGATACCGTCTCTTCATATATTCTTCCGATTCCCACGTCACGTTAGTGCCTCGATGATGTTTCCATTGTACTTTGACCCTCACGACCTCTTTATTATGCCGGAGTCTTCTAACTTCTCTTTCTAGTATGGCTTCGGGATTTTCGACGCAACGATTATCTTCCACTCGAATTTCCGACATCGGTATCACGTTCTCTTCCTCCACTAGGCATCTTCGTAGATAGCATACGTGTTATGTAGGGTGAATTCTATCCATCTCCGGCGGCAATTCCAACTTATAGGCTTGCGACCCGACACGTTCCAAAATCGTGAAAGGTCCTAGGAAACGAGGGCTCAACTTCCCACGTTTTCCAAAACGGATTAGACCCTTCCAAGGTGATACTTTCAACATTACACGATCTCCCACTTGGAATTCCACCGGTCTTCTTTTCTTATCGGCGTAACTTTTCTGTCGGTCTTGAGCCGCTTTCAAACGTTCTCGAATGATTTTGACTTTATCGACCGTTTCTTGCACAATCTCCGGCCCCGCAAACTGTTTCTCTCCCACCTCTAGCCAACACACGGGTGTTCTGCACTTCCTCCCGTATAAGGCCTCAAATGGCGTCGCCTTCAGACTAGAGTGGTAGTTGTTGTTTGTTAATGCCAAAAATCGTCCAAAATGATAACTTAAGGTTGATTGTGGAATTTAACAACTAAAGGAAAGAATCTCCCGACAAAGCGTACGACAAAGACAGAAATGTAAATGCGACAAGGGATTTGATGACGCAGGAAAAACCTCAACGAGGAAAAAACCCGCGGACGACTGTGGAAGTCGTCGCTGCACTATGGTCGCCAACCAGGGGCGATGTCCTTATGTTTCGGGTGTCGATCGTACACAGATTACAATACAAATGAAAGAAAGACATCAAAATGTAAAGTAACAAGTGTTTCGAATGTAAAAACAATGTGCGTCGTGTGTCAAAATGAAGTGTCGTGTGTGAATGTCGTGCGTCGAGAGTGATTCTTCGAGAGTGAATTCTTTGCTATGAATGTTCTTCTGAGTTCAGATGATTGTATTGTGTTCGCTGTCTGTTGTCTTTGTGTGTTTTTCCGTGTCGTTTTCTGATGATTGAGCTTGGTATTTATAATCTTCGGGTGCTTTATTTGATTCATTGAATGCTTTATGTAACTGTCGTAACGGTTTGCTGACTTGAATACTCATAACTAACCTCGTCGGTTGTAGCTGTTGATCATAAATGATATTGACTCCTGCATTAAAACATTGAACAAACGTAACAGTTATAGTATACGTTAGTCGGTCGAGGTCGCATGATTCTGTGCGACGGTCGTGTGAAATGGACGTCATCGTGAGATAAATTACTTATGATTTTGACTTTTAACCAAGGGACAAAGTACTATGATTTTACCTTATTGCAGAAAAGTAAGATAAGCGTTTTCCTTACCTTGGTCGTGGTCGAGACTGGTGAATTTTTACCCAAACAGTTTGCCCCCAAAATTTGAAAATAGAATGGCAAATTCAAATTTTAAATTTTGTCAATCGGACGCCTGGGGTTATGACACGTGTCAAAAATTACCTTAGTTGCCTTGGGACTAGACTGGTCCAATTCTAACTGAATGGGAAGTCGAAGGAAGGATAAGGTCGTAACGTCACGCTGACGTACGATCGTGCTAAACAGTTCTCCATGCCAGGTGTCGACGATCCGTGTGGTCATACGAAAAGACGAGGGCGCGTGGCGATCATCAAGGGACTCGACCTGACATGATCGTTTTCATAAATAGAGATCACGATGGATCTTTTCTTGTTTACAATTTCGGAGAGTTTTAGGCAAAGATTGTTCTTGATTTTCTTGCCGGTCTTCGTCCGATTCTTTCTAAACCTGCTGGAATCTCCGATTCAGTTAGGATTTTCGAGGTCTAGAGCACCTATATAAGGTACGACCCTTCAGTCTGCGTATGCGTTGTAAATCCATCGCTAGGAAGCTTAGAAAAAACTGGGATATCTAGGGCCTTTCAGAGGTACAGACTTGGCTGACGGGGTTAGCAATGTCGACAGAACCTAGAAGTACCATTCGAAATGAAGAAGATCTTGACGATTTCAAAAGATTAGCGAGGATCCCTGCGGGGATTACGGTAAGCAAGGCTGGAAAGGTTCGTCCGAAGATGTGCCCCGAAGGGTACGTCGTGATATATGAATATCCTTTCAAAATAGGATTTCGCTGGCCATATTCGCCTTTAGCCAAGGCGTTTATGTGCGAGTTCGATCTGTCACCAGGGCAACTAATGCCCCAGTTTTGGAGGGTCATCCAAGTCATCGACCGACTTGCCGAGAAATGGGAATCGCCGATGAACGTACGCGATTTGATGACGGCGTATCAAGTCAAGAAGGATCATTACCGTCGCTATAGTTTTTTTTCGAGGTACAAGGGCGAGCGCACCTTGGTTTTAAAGACTGCAGTTAATGTTTGGGTAAAAATTCACAGGTCTCGACCGCGACCAGAAAAGGTAAGACGCATGTTATAAGCTATATCGTATATTAAGATAAGGTCCCGACAAAGACCAAAGAAACCTCCGTCGTCCCTCTTAAAAGGTAAGTTGAGACTCCCTCACGACGCTCGACTACGACGTCGCCCGTTCCGCACGACCGTCGCATAAAACCAGGCGACCTTAACTAACGCGATATACGACTGTTACGTTTGTTCTATGTTTAATGCAGGAGTCAAAGTCATTAATAAGCAACGGTCATAACCGACGAAGAGCAATTATGCAGAGTTACACTGGCGACCGTTATGACTGTTATTGAAGCACTCAATGAGTCAATTAATGCACCCGAAGGCTATAAAAGCTCAAGTTGAACTACAGCTTAAAGGATCACTCGAACTCGATACCCCGAACTGAAGAACCAAAGTATCACAGAACATCGAACAACAGAAGCTAATCCTCAGACTCAGAAGAACACTACAAGCGAAAGGCTCTCACTCAAAGAACCACTCTCGACGCACGACTTTTGCTCTCGACCAACAGTTTACACATTGTTTTCACACACGACGCACACTGTTTTTACATTCCAAACACTTGTACTTTACATTTCGAAGTCTTTTCCTTCATTTGTATTGTAACTTCTGTACGATCCACTGTCGTCCGCAGGTTTTTTCCTCGTTGAGGTTTTTCCTACGTCATCAAATCCTTTGTCTCATTCGTCTTTTTTATCTTTAACGCACGTCTTTGTCGAACGATTCCTTTCTTTAGTTGTTAAAGTCCACATCGACCTTAAGTTGTCCCTTTGGTGCGATTTTTGGCATTAACAGTTTGGCGCCATCTGTGGGACCCCATCTAGAGAAAATCTTCGACAAAACGTGCATCGTACTAATAGTTTCTTGGAGTTTCTCTTGTTTTCTGCAGCAGGAAAATGGGAGCCCCTGGAAATCAAGAGCATATCATTGCTCATATGTATCAAGAGCTTGAAGTCGCTAGGAATCAAATCAATGCAATGGCCGAGCGGAGTCGCAGAGCAGCTGAGGATATCGCACGATTAAGGAATCCCTTCGGACCTCAGAATGGTCCCAGGCCATTCGTGCAGAACCCAGCTCTAGGATCATTCGGCCAAAATGGTCCTACACCATTCGTCCAGAATCCAGGTCCAGAATCAGGTCCATCCGCGCAGAATCCGCATCCAGGTCCAGGATCAGGTCCGTTCGCTCAGAATCAGCACCCAGGTCCATTCATGCAGAACCAGCAGCACGGGCCGTTCAACCCAAATCCTCAGTTCGGGACGGTTCCTCCTCACCACATAAGGCCGCCACCCATGAATAATGGAGCGCAGCCATTCCAGAATGGACCGCAACATTTTCAGCAAGGATCGCAGCCTTTTCAGCAAGGGTCATAACCTTTTCAGCAAAGGTCGCAGCCGTTTTCGCAACCTTATTTTGTTCCTTTCAACGGAGATGCCAATGGCTCATCGTACGGCAATGGCAATACTCCCGGAGTTAATCTACAAGCGGATGCAAGTCCCGACCCTATCGATCCCGTCGCCCAGCGTCTGAAGATGTTGGAAGATCAAAATGAGCGAGTCCTGTCCCTACTCGCCAAGTTGCCCGGGGCAGCCGTGCCCGTCGACGTCGAGCCTCGATCTGGATATCAGGCGTCGCCCTTCGTCGACAAGATCGCGACAGTCGAAGTCCCAAAGAAATATAATATCCCCGCCTTCACGCCCAAATATTCTGGTGTGACCGATCCAACCGAGCACGTCGCGCAGTATAAGCAACTCATGTGGACGATCTCGATCCCACACATGTATCATGAGGTGTGCATGTGCAAGAGTTTCGGCGTGACTCTCACTGGTCCAACTCTTCAATGGTTGATCAATCTCAAGCCCAAGTCCATTGGGTTGTTCGCAGAATTGGTCAATCAGTTCTCTCAACAGTTTGCCAACAGTCGCAAGATGGAGAAGCAGACCAGTGACTTGTATTATGTCGTGCAGAAGACCAATGAGTCTATTCGAAGTTACTTCAATAGATTCAATGCAGAGATGATTAGTATCCGCAACTGCGACATCAAGACCGCGATCGTAGCCTACAAGCAGGGTCTGGACGAAGGCTCAGGTTTATATACCGACCTGACCAAGTATCCTCCGGAGAATTTCGAAGACGTCCGAGCTCGAACCCTAGCATATATGAGAGTAGAGGACGACACCGCCTTTCGCCGCAAGCATACTGACGACAATAGGTCATTAGGAGTAAGAAAGCCAGAGTTCAAGACTAAGGCAATTTCCAAAGTCGAGCCCGCACGCCAAATCTCTAACGTCCGTTTCAAGACGAAAGCAAAGGCCAAAACCGCAACCAAGTTTCCCCAGTACCCCAAGATATCCTCTTACGGATTCAAAGGGTCCACTAAGTAATTGGTCGAAGCCTTGAAGACCACTCAAGCAACCATTCGATGGCCGAAGAAGACCGATCAGGACGATGCTAAAAAAGATAAATCAAAGTGGTGCGACTTCCATGTCGACCATGGCCATGCGACAGATGATTGCGTAGCCCTAAAAAAGAGCTAGCATATCATGTCCCGAAAGGTAATATCAAAGACATCATCGACGACGTCATGACCTCAGCTAGCGACCACCGACCGTCAACCCCCGAGCATGCAAAGGTTGTCAATTGCATCACTGGTGGCTCCGACGTATGTGGTTTGACGTATTCCGCAGCCAAGGGTCACGCCAGTCAAGCGCCCGACGACCGGCCGATTCATCGTTCATCAAGGCCCAAAAGAGATCTAGAGTTGGAAGCTATGAAGACCGTGTTCGATCAAGACGACCTCGGTGACTCGTATCAGAAACATCATGACGGGTTGATCATTCAACTCACGATTGGTAATTGTTTAACCCGACGAGTCTTGATCGATGGGGGCAGTTCAGCAAACGTCATCTTCCTCAACACCATCAAAGCCATGGGAATCGATCGTTCGGAAATCACCCGACGTTCGACAACTTTGGTCGGTTTCAACGGAGAAGCGACGAGCACCTATGGAGATATTATATTGCCCGTCTATGCCAGAGGCGTTAACAAGCAGACCAAATTCAGCGTCATCGATTGTGCGTCGGCTTATAACATCATCTTAGGTCGACCATGGATCCACGAAATGAAAGCTGTTCCTTCGACGTATCATCAGACCCTGAAGTTCCCTACCCCGTGGGGAGTCCAAGAAATCAAAAGTGAGCCGAAAGTCGCCCGTGATTGCTATAAATCCACTCTAAAGCCGCAAAAGTAAACCGTCTAGCAGTCACGGCACGACCAAAAGGTGTCGACAGGTTCGTCCTCTGTTGATCCAAACCCTCAGTGATTTGATAATGACCCTCTCTTATATACTTAGTGAAAATTGTAAGTAAACAATATGTATCAGAGTTTCACTATCGCTGATAAGTACTAAAATCTTACAGTACCGCTGATAGGAACTCTCGCTCTTTTAAATTAAACATTCAGCGAACACTGTTCATCATTAATGCTCTGAGTCTGTTCAGACATTATGATGATCGCTGATAAGTTAGTTGTTTACTTATGATCCCTGAAGACAAGTTTCACGTCAACAAAGGTTCTATGCTGAAGTCGAAGATCAAGCTCAAGAACCAGCGACAAGTCTCCTAATGAACTGATGCGGATCAGCGAAGACTCAGATTTGTCCACAACGTGAAGTATCAAGTACAAGACTTCAGCTATCACTGAACTTTATCATTCGCTGAATAGAAAATGATAATCGCTGAATCAACGAAAGATGATCATGAAGTCCTCCGTACAAAGTACTTTTGTCTTAAACCCCCTTGCACGACTCCGTACGAAATGTCAGAAAAGAACCTCCGACTGTCTGAAATCGTACAACCACTCTGATACTACACTGTTCATCCATGCGGCTACTAAGGTTGTCAACCAAGGTCAATGACATACAACCAACCAGCTGATGACACGTGTAAAGTGTATACTGACTTGCATTAAATGCATGCAGTATATAAAGAGATGAACCCACTTCTTTTTGAAGTAACTTGCTAACTCTGGACAAGTTCAATCTCTTATCTCAAGATAGGTTATTATTAGTAATTTCCTTATCTCTCTTAGTGCAAGAAACCTTAGTGTTCCAACTTGTTTAGATTTAGGTTTATCCTTAATCTTGTTTCCGCAACAAGCTGTAAATTGTTAATGATTTATCAATAAACAATTTAGAAAAGTAAAATCTGTGTGTTTGTATTCAACCCCCCCTTCTACAAACTTGTATAGGCCTTCGGGACCAACAAGTGGTATCAGAGCGGATTTGTTTAACCTCATAAACAAGATCTAATCTAAGATATTTCTCTTCCTTGCTATTATCTGAAAATGGCCACCAACACAAACACAAATTATATAGACAATGGTTCTCTTGCTAAACCCCCTAGATTTTCCAAAGATAACTTCAACTTATGGAAAAATAGGATGACACTCTTCTTAGAAGGTGTAGACCCTACTATGCCTTACTATCTAGAGAATGGTCCATTCATCCCTGTAAGAATTGATGCTGCTGTTCCAGCCGCTGAGAATAGACCTGCTATTCCAGAAAGGCTGGTACCTAAGGAAATCTTTCAATGGACTGACGAAGATAAGAAGAAAGTGGCTATAGATACAAAAGCCAGATCCATACTATCCATGGCTCTTCCTGACGAAGTCTACCATTCCGTCATGAATCTGAAAACATCAAAGGCCATGTGGGACACAATATGTGTTCAGTATGAAGGAACGTCTGAAGTCCAGGATTCAAGAAAGATCAACCTGGTAAGACAATACGAAAGCTTCATTTCTGGTAAGAATGAATCTCTCTCTGAAGTTCACCAACGTTTTAATTGTTTAATTATAGATCTGAGAACTGTTGGTAAGGAATATTCTAACTTTGAAGTACTGAAAAAGTTTCTAGAATGTTTACCTGAAAGCTGGGACAATTATGCTATGTGTCTCAAGCTATCAAAGGATCTAAAATCAATGACCCTTTCAACCTTATATGGCACGTTGCTGAATCATGAGCAATCGAGCCATCTTAAGAAGAATCTTGTAAAAGATTCCAAAAGCACCCCTGTTGCTTTAATCTCAGAGGAACCTTCTACTCAGCGACCCTCGGTCACCATCACTGAGTTAGAAAGTAACTCTGAAAGGTCATCAGATTCTGATTATTCAGATAATGATGAATCTTTGGCTCTCCTAACTAAGAAGTTCAGGAGATTTGCCAAAAAGAAAATGTTTAGAAAGAACAAACCTCTTTCCATATCTGACAAGCCTAGATCATCAGCTTTTGTTGATAAGGCTACTGCTACTTGCTTTAACTGCGAAAAGACATGACATTTCGCTAACGAGTGCAGGTCAAAGAAAGTTTCTAGACCCTCAGCTTTTACAAAGAAACCCTTTGTTCCAAGGAATAAAGATGACAAATATTCAAAGCTGAAAGAAAAATATGCAAAGCTGAAAAGATTTAAGAAGAAGAATAAAGGCCTGATGGCTGACTATGATTGGGCTGCTTCTGATGAAGAAGCATCATCATCTGACTCTGAAGATGATGAAGCAAATCTATGTCTTATGGCCAAGATTGAAGAAGAGGAAGAAAGTTCAGACATTCCCTCCACTTCAACATCTGCTATTCAGGTATCACCTTCTTTCTTTACCAATATTGCAAATATTGATGAAGCTGATAGTCTCCGTAAGATCGATCTCTTGACTAGAAGTTTATACGAATCCATGAACGGCAAAATTGTGGTTGAAAACCAAAATCTTGATCTCGCTGAAAAGCTTAAAAACTGCCACCTTCAAATAGAAAAGCTTTTTCTAAAATTGAAGAAGATTTTAAAGATCAAGTATATTTAAATCAGCTAGTCAAAATCGAACGAGCAGAAGCTATCGCTGCATTAAAGGCTGAAAAAGCTACTGTTGAAGGATGGTGTAATTCTTCAACAAAGATCACTGAGATAATAAAGTCTCAGATTTCCCTGAGTGATAAACGTGGTTTGGGTTACAAATATGAAACTCCAAAACCAACCACTGGGCGTTCAATGCTTAAATTTGGAACGTTCGTATCCTCAGTCACCGATACTTCATCTTCTTAGTGCTCCTCGTCCATTACACCAATCCCTGAGGAAACTCCTACCTCCTCAAAAGGCAAGGAGAAAATGGTTTATTCAAAACCTACCTCTGTCTCTAAAGACAAAGGTAAAGGAATTGTTACTTACCAGAATCCTCAGAAGGGTACCTTAGTACCAAAGCTGAATGCTTCTAAAGCTTCATTGGCTCATCCCTCTGGATCAAGGAAGCAGATATTTGGATCTATTCAGCGATCTACTCCTAGACTCAGATTGGATGTCCTTGGTAAGAAATCTGAAGAACTGAATGTTCGTCCCATTTCTAAAGCCAATAGTTTACTTGGTGCTGACACATCTAATTTGAAATTAAAAGCTCAGCATTCAAATGGTCCTAGAACTACTTTTAGTTATAGGAAATGTTATCACTGTGGACTTACCGATCATATTGCTAGTAAGTGCCCCACAGCCACCAAAGCTGAAAAGATAGCTAAGGTGAAGATTGCCCCCAAGGCAAAGAAGACCAACCTTGGTGCAAATCAGGTCAAAGTGAATCCTACCACAGAAGTTAAGAAATTAACCAAAGTGAAGAAAGACAAAGCTGAATATTCAAATGCTGCGAAGATTGCTGAATCTTCCATTCCAACTACTTCCACTGACAAATGTGTATACATGTTAAAGTGGGTACCCAAGAAAAACTAATCTTCCTTCGTATTGCAGGTTAAGAAGGGTATCTGGTATCTCGATAGCGGATGCTCTAGACACATGACTGGAAAGAAAAGCCTGCTCGCTGAATACAAGGAAGAGAAGGGTCCCTCTGTGACTTTCGGTGGAAATGGAAAAGGACATAACCGAGGGTATGGTGTACTTTCAAATGGTAAAACCTCCTTCGGAAGAGTCGCATATGTTGAAGGGATGAAGCATAATCTTCTAAGCATCAGTCAGCTGTGTGACATGGATAACAAAGTAATCTTTACTAAGGAATCCTGCTTTGTCACTGACAAAAAGGAGAAGATAGCTCTCAGCGGTTATCGTTTGGAAAATGTTTATGTAATAAACATGGACTCAACAACCACTGAGAACTCTTGTTTCTTCTCAAAGGCCTCATCTGATGTCAACTGGCTATGGCATAAGAGGCTCTCTCATCTAAATTTCAAGACACTGAACACTCTTTCTTCAAAAGAGTTAGTCACTGGTCTACCTCAGCATTCATACGCTAAAGAGTCGTTATGTTCAGCGTGTGAAAAAGGGAAGCAGACCAAAGCAAGCTTTAAATCAAAGCAAGTTTCTTCAGTGTCATCTCCTCTACAACTACTCCATATGGATTTGTTTGGCCCTGTTAACAAACAATCCATCGCTGGAAAGAAATATACGCTGGTCATAGTTGATGAATTCTCTCGCTTCACTTGGGTAATGTTTCTCCGTTCCAAGAGTGACACCCCTGAAGAACTCATCAATTTTGTTCGGAAGATGGAAACCCTGAACAATCTGACCGTTCGCTCAATAAGGAGTGATCATGGGACTGAATTCAAAAACAGTTCTCTTGATTCCTTTCTTGAGAGTAAGGGTATTTCTCACAACTTTTCTTCAGTGAGAACACCGCAACAAAATGGAGTCGCTGAAAGAAGAAATAGAACAATTATTAAAGATGCACGTTCAATGCTCAGCGATTCTCACTTGCCTACTCAGTTTTGGGCAGAAGCTGTCAACACTGCTTGTTTTACGCAAAACAGGTCGCTGATAGTCAAAAGATTCAAAAAGACAGCCTATGAACTTTTTCATGGGAGAAAGCCTTCAATCAGCTTTCTTCACATCTTTGGATGTTAGTGTTTTATACTGAACAACAGAGATGCACTTGGAAAGTTTGATCCTAAGGCTGATGATGGAATCTTTCTTGGATACTCCTCAGTTTCCAAAGCCTTCAGAGTCTTCAATCGTAGAAGACAAACTGTAGAAGAAACTATTCACGTCACGTTTGACGAATCCCGTTCAACGAACTCTAAACCGTCCGCTGATACTGAAGAACTGAATCAATGGATGTTTTCTCATCTTGGTGATTCAGAAGTTATTCCCACTACTCATGCTCATCCAGTAGAAGATGATAGTCCTATCATTCCAAATATGCAGAACAGTGAAGTTGAAACTTCTTGGGTCTCAGCTGTTCCTATAAACACTATACCTAACGCTGAACCAAATGTCTCAGACATTCCATCTACTTCTCAGCAATCAGTGAATATAATGACAACTGCATCCATTCCTCTCTTGGCTGATACTCATGACGTCGCTGAAGCTTCATCTTCAGCTCCTCCAGTTCAAGTTGAGTCAGCGTCTCACGCTCTGGCTCAACGATGGACTATAAATCACCCAATTGATCAAATTCTTGGTGATCCAAACGCTGGGATTCAGACTCGACGAAGTGCAGGTAATATTTGTTTATTTGTAAATTTTATTTCACTAACTGAACCAAAGAAAGTAGATGATGCCCTCAAAGATCCAAACTGGGTCAGCGCCATGCAAGAAGAGCTGACTGAATTCGAAAGAAACAAAGTTTGGAAACTTGTTTAGAGACCAACTGATAAAACAGTAATAGGCACTAAATGGGTCTATCGAAATAAGTTGGACGAACATGGTACTGTAACCCGCAACAAAGCTCGACTTGTTGCTCAGGGATACAGACAAGAGGAAGGTATAGATTATGACGAAACATTTGCTCCAGTAGCAAGACTTGAATCTATTCGTCTATTCTTAGCATATGCTGTACACAAAAACTTCAAAGTACATCAGATGGATGTTAAGTCAGCGTTTCTAAATGGAAAGCTGAATGAAGAAGTGTATGTGGAACAACCTCCAGGATTCTCAGATTCTAAGCGTCCAGGTTATGTTTATAAACTGGATAAGGCACTTTATGGCTTGAAGCAAGCTCCACGTGCATGGTATGATACTCTTTCTACTTATCTCCATATTGAAAAATTTGAGCGAGGTAAGATTGACAAAACTCTATTTTTTAGAAAAGTGAAAGGTCATATCATTCTAGTTCAAATATATGTTGATGACATTATATTTGGGTCTACTAACCCTGAACTTTGTACTTGTTTCGCTGATAGAATGAAAGATGAGTACAAAATGAGCATGATGGGTGAACTAACATATTTCCTTGGTCTTCAGATTAAGCAAACTGAAAAAGAAACTTATATTAATCAGGGAAAGTATGTTAAAGATATGCTGAAGAAATTCGACTTAACTGAAAGTTCAGCTATGAAAACCCCTATGGCACCACCGCTGACACTTGATAAGGACACTAAGGGTGTTCCTGTCAATGTCACGCTGTACCGTGGGATGATCGGCTACTTTCAATCTTTCTCGAATCTGAGTAACCTTATCGGCAGTTAATTGAACTATTTCCGGCCCCGCTAACTGTTTCTCTCCCACTTCATTCCAACATAGAGGCGTTCGACATTTCCTACCATACAGTACTTCGAACGGTGCCGCTTGTATGCTGGAATGATAAATGTTGTTGTAAGCGAATTCGATCAACGGTAAATGCTTATCCCACGATCCCCCGAAATCAACAATGCAAGCCCGGAGCATATCTTCTAAGGTCTGAATTGTTCGTTCACTCTGCCCATCTGTTTGAGGATGATACGCCGTACTTAGCTTTATCTGTGTCCCCATTTCCCTTTGAAAACTTCTCCAAAATCTTGAAGTAAAACGACTATCACGATCAGAAATGATCGAGATTGGAACTCCATGTCGAGTTACTATTTCGTCAATGTACAACTTAGCTAATCGCTCCATCGAATCGGTTTCCTTTATCGGTAGAAAGTGTGCAGACTTTGTCAATCTGTCGACGATCACCCAAATAGAATCAAATCCCTTCAGAGTCCTTGGTAGCTTTGTGATGAAATATGTGGTAATCTGCTTCCACTTCCACATAGGTATTTCTAGTCGTTGTAGTTGACCAAACGGCTTTTGGTCTTCGATCTTTACTTTCTTACAAGTATCACACCTTTCCACATACTGAGCAATCCCTCTTTTTATCCCTGGCCACCAATAGAATTGCTTAAGGTCTTTATACATCTTGTTTGTACCTGGGTGAATAGAGAAACGGGATTGATGAGCTTCTTATAAAACACGATCACGTAACCCACGAGGTACCCACACTCTGTTTCCCAGACACAATAACCCACGATCATCTGTTACTAGCAATGCTGACATCCCCGCTAACCGTTCTGATTTCAGATGTTCATCCTGATAAGCCTCCACTTGAAACTTCTGCAATTCGTCAAATATGTTGGGTAGGAGTTCAGTTCGTAGCGAAATAACTTTTATTGTTCCACCCCTTTCTTGACGACTCAATGCATCAGCTACCACATTTGCCTTTCCCGGATGATAAAGGATTTCACAGTCGTAATCGTTCAGCAATTCTAGCCATCTCATTTGTCTCATATTCAATTCCTTTTGATCAAAGAGGTGTTGGAGACTCTTATGATCGGTATAAATCTGACATTTGGAACCATACAGATAATGTCTTCAAATCTTTAACGAGAAGACGACTGCTGCAAGCTCCATGTCGTGCGTAGGATACTGTCTTTCATGATCCTTTAATTGACGAGAAACATAAGAAATTACCTTTCCACGATGCATAAGTACACATCCCAATCCCAGTTTTGACGCATCACTGTAAACAACAAAATCTTCCGAACCTTCAGGTAATGATAGAATCGGCGTGCTGCACAGTTTCTCTTTCAATATCCGGAATGCCTCGTCTTGTTCTGCTTTCCATTCAAACTTCAAGTTCTTCCGGGTCAGCTTAGTCAAAGGCGTTGCGATACGAGAGAAGTCTTTTATAAACTTCCGGTAGTAGCCGGTAGGCATGGGAATCACCCCGACCCGTCGGGTAACCCGGTCCACCCGCCCCGGTCGGGGACGGGGATTCCCCGTAAAACCGGGTATCGGGGACGGGGATCCCCGCTTTTCTAAAACCGGGGATGGGGACGGGGACGGGCATCTCACTCCCCGCCCCGCCGGGTACCCGTATTTTATAATATGTAAATAATATATATATATATATATATATATAATATGAAAATATATATTTAAATATATAGTAATATTTTTTGTCCAAGAAATCAGTAATAATTTCATATCTTTTTAATCATTAATGTATGTATACATACACATATACATCAGACACCTATTATATATATATATATATACAAGTAAAGGTATATATATATATATTTTTTCTTTTATGAACCCCATCAACTACTGAACTACATCTCCATAAAATTGAATCCCAACACATCAATCATTTTCATATTATATATGCAATATATATATATATATATATATATATATATATATATATATATATATATATGAGTGGTTTGTTTCATAAAGTTGATGCATTTCTAAACAAAATATTTTGTAGTTTTTGTTATTTTTTTATATTTTGTTGTAAATGTAATATGTTTACCTTTCTGCCATATTACTCGATAAGTCGATATGTTTTGGTACGTGTAACGTTATTTTTTTGGATATTACTCGATATGTTTGGGTACGTGTAACGTTATTTTTTTGGATTAGGTTGATTTTCTTTTGGTTTTAGGTTGTTAATTACTATATGATGTTTAATTTTGTATTAAAATAACTTTTTTTGTATTAAAATAATTATTTTTGTATTAAAATAAAAAAATTCGATTGGGGAAAAATCCCCGTTTCCCCGTTGGGGATCCCCGTTCCCCGGTGGGGATGGGGATGAGGATATGATCATATTCCCCGGTGGAGATGGGGACGGGGATGGGGATGAATATAATGATCGGGGACGGGGATGGGGATTGAGGTCCCCGCCCCATACCCGCCCCATTCCCATGCCTAGTAGCCGGCTAAACCCAGAAAACTACGTACTTCGGTTGCTGTCTTCGGCGGTTCCCACTTTTCAACTGCTTCCACCTTCATCGGATCAACTTGTATCCCTTTTTCTGAAACTACATGCCCCAGAAACCGAACTTCTTGTAACCAAAATTCACATTTCGAGAATTTAGCGTACAATTTCTCCTTCTTTAATAGCCCCAGGATCAAACGAAGATGTTGCGCGTCCTCTTCCTTGGATCGGGAATAGATAAGGATATCATCGATAAATACAATAACAAATTTATCGAGATACGGCTTACATACCCGATTCATTAAATCCATAAAGGCAGCTGGAGCGTTCGTCAGTCCGAACGGCATCACTAAAAATTCGTGATGTCCATACCTTGTTCGAAAAGCAGTCTTTAGAACGTCTTCTTCTTTAACTTTCAACTGGTGATAACCGGATCTTAGATCAATCTTGGAGAATTAGCAAGCTCCAACTAACTGATCGAAGAGGTCATCAATTCGGGGTAACAGATACTTGTTCTTTATCGTGCGCTTATTCAGTTCTCGGTAGTCGATACACATTCTCATCGAACCATCCTTCTTTTTCACAAATAACACTGGTGCTCCCCACGGTGAAGAACTAGGTCTGATGAAGCCTTTATCGGATAGATCTTGTAGTTGCGCCATCATCTCTTTCATCTCTGGAGGTGCCAGACGATAAGGTGCACGGGCTACAGGAGTGGCTCCAGGAATCAGGTCTATACCGAACTCTACTTGTCTAACAGGCGGAAGACTATTCAAGTCTTCGGGGAATACTTCAGGGAATTCACTAACAATAGGAATATCTTCCATCCTATTCTTTTCTGGCTTAATATCTATCACGTAAGCCAAGTAACTCTGACAACCCTTATTCACACACTTACGGGCTTTTATCATAGATATAAGGCTAGACTGATGATTCCTACGATCACCATAAATCACTACTAGTCCCTTCTCAGGTAATACCACCTTTATTAACTTCTTATTACACACTATGTTAGCCTGATTCTCAGCTAACCAGTCCATTCCCACTACGACGTCAAACTCTATCAAAGTTATAGGAAACAATTGTATCGGAACTCTACACTCCCCTATATTTATCACACAGTCATCAAATACTTCTTTAACTGACACTTGATTATCATTTGCAGTATCTACTGATAGAGCATGTTCTAGCATTTTAGGTTTCAAACACAGGCAAGCAGCAAATGCAGGAGACACAAACGATCGGTTTGCACCGGAATCAAATAACACCTTAGCACGTGTAGAGTTTATTAAAAATGTACCTGTGACCACATCTGGAGTTTCCTCCGCTTCTTTCTCAGTCATTTGGAATGCGCGACCCCTGGTTACTGGCGGTTCCAGTCTTGGTATTACTGGTTTAACTATCGCTGGCCTGCCCGATGACCCACCTTGCTGTATCCTCCCCCGCGGACAGTCTGACTGAAGGTGATCCGGAGAATTGCATAAGAAACATAACCGAGTTACCTTACAATCTTTAATGACGTGCCCGGTCTTCCCACACTTATAACACGCTCGCAAATCACCTTGGCAATTTTCTTGGTGGACACGGTTGCACTTCTGACATGGTCTTTCCGCTGGTCGAAACGGCGGACGGCTATCATATCTCTGAAATCGGGACGTCTTCGGATCGTGTGGTGGTCCTTCCCACTTTCTTTTCTCGATACTTTTATCGCCAGCATCCCTTCTAATATCTCGTTCAACATTCTCCGCGGCATCAACTGCAGCTGAGAAGGTATCAGGTCCTTTTGCAGTTACTAGCCTTCTGACTTCTGAGTTCAGCCCAAAGATAAACCTTTCCGTCTTCATCGCCTCCGTTGGGGATCGTGGGATAAGCAAACAATAAAATCGATCTTTCTAAACCGATAGATATCTTCTACTTATGACTACAAGCACAAAATGTACAGGTACTTACCTCAAAATCAACTTTAACCAAATCAGTTGATGTAGAAACCGTAACCTTCTTCTTCTGCTCCTTTTCGCCTCCAGACTCCTGCACATACACTCTATCTATTTTAGGATAATCTGATACATCTGAATATCTTAAGGGTGTATATCAATTCCATAACTACCATTTAGACCTTGAACTTCTCTTTAATGACCCAAACACCCTTAAACTTATAATTTACCCAAACTTACCCTGAACATCATATTTTATAGTTAAATTATCTAACGGACTTACCCGAGGTATTACATCATCTCCCCCTTAAAAGAATTCCGTCCCGGAATTCAGTTAAGTAAAAAGATGTGGGTATTTGGCTCTCATTTCCGTCTCTAATTCCCACGTAGCATCCTGACCTCTATGATGCCTCCACTGAACTTTCACTTGCCTGATTTCCTTATTCCGCAACACTTTAACTTTACGATCAACTATAGCTTCCGACACTTCCACATAATTCAGTTTTTCGTCGACTCAGATATCTGGTAGAGAGACTGCCTGATCTGGAGTAATCAGACACTTTCGGAAGTTCGATACATGAAACGCATTATGGATTCTGCTCAATTCTGGTGGAAGATCTAATCGGTAATCTACTTCACCGATCCTTTCTGTTATTACAAACGGCCCGATATACCTTGGACTAAGTTTACCTTGTCGTCCAAATCGGATGACTCCTTTCCACGGCGAAAACTTTAACATTACATAATCCCCAACTTGAAATTCCAATGGCTTTCGGCGTCGGTCAGCGTAGCTTTTCTGTCTATCCTGAGCCACTTTCAATCTTTCTCGAATCTGAGTAACCTTATCGGCAGTTAATTGAACTATTTCCGGCCCCGCTAACTGTTTCTCTCCCACTTCGTTCCAACATAGAGGCGTTCGACATTTCCTACCATACAGTACTTCGAACGGTGCCGCTTGTATGCTGGAATGATAACTGTTGTTGTAAGCGAATTCGATCAACGGTAAATGCTTATCCCACGATCCCCCGAAATCAACAATGCAAGCCCGGAGCATATCTTCTAAGGTCTGAATTGTTCGTTCACTCTGCCCATCTGTTTGAGGATGATACGCCGTACTTAGCTTTATCTGTGTCCCCATTTCCCTTTGAAAACTTCTCCAAAATCTTGAAGTAAAACGACTATCACGATCAGAAATGATAGAGATTGGAACTCCATGTCGAGTTACTATTTCGTCAATGTACAACTTAGCTAATCGCTCCATCGAATCGGTTTCCTTTATCGGTAGAAAGTGTGCAGACTTTGTCAATCTGTCGACGATCACCCAAATAGAATCAAATCCCTTCAGAGTCCTTGGTAGCTTTGTGATGAAATATGTGGTAATCTGCTCCCACTTCCACATAGGTATTTCTAGTCATTGTAGTTGACCAAACGGCTTTTGGTCTTCGATCTTTACTTTCTTACAAGTATCACACCTTTCCACATACTGAGCAATCCCTCTTTTTATCCCTGGCCACCAATAGAATTGCTTAAGGTCTTTATACATCTTGTTTGTACCTGGGTGAATAGAGAAACGGGATTGATGAGCTTCTTATAAAACACGATCACGTAACCCACCCAGACGAGGTACCCACACTCTGTTTCCCAGACACAATAACCCACGATCATCTGTTACTAGCAATGCTGACATCCCCGCTAACCGTTCTGATTTCAGATGTTCATCCTGATAAGCCTCCACTTGAAACTTCTGCAATTCGTCAAATATGTTGGGTAGGAGTTCAGTTCGTAGCGAAATAACTTTTATTGTTCCACCCCTTTCTTGACGACTCAATGCATCAGCTACCACATTTGCCTTTCCCGGATGATAAAGGATTTCACAGTCGTAATCGTTCAGCAATTCTAGCCATCTCCTTTGTCTCATATTCAATTCCTTTTGATCAAAGAGGTGTTGGAGACTCTTATGATCGGTATAAATCTGACATTTGGAACCATACAGATAATGTCTCCAAATCTTTAACGAGAAGACGACTGCTGCAAGCTCCATGTCGTGCGTAGGATACTGTCTTTCATGATCCTTTAATTGACGAGAAGCATAAGAAATTACCTTTCCACGATGCATAAGTACACATCCCAATCCCAGTTTTGACGCATCACTGTAAACAACAAAATCTTCCGAACCTTCAGGTAATGATAGAATCGGCGTGCTGCACAGTTTCTCTTTCAATATCCGGAATGCCTCGTCTTGTTCTGCTTTCCATTCAAACTTCAAGTTCTTCCGGGTCAGCTTAGTCAAAGGCGTTGCGATACGAGAGAAGTCTTTTATAAACTTCCGGTAGTAGCCGGCTAAACCCAGAAAACTACGTACTTCGGTTGCTGTCTTCGGCGGTTCCCACTTTTCAACTGCTTCCACCTTCATCGGATCAACTTGTATCCCTTTTTCTGAAACTACATGCCCCAGAAACTGAACTTCTTGTAACCAAAATTCACATTTCGAGAATTTAGCGTACAATTTCTCCTTCTTTAATAGCCCCAGGATCAAACGAAGATGTTGCGCGTCCTCTTCCTTGGATCGGGAATAGATAAGGATATCATCGATAAATACAATAACAAATTTATCGAGATACGGCTTACATACCCGATTCATTAAATCCATAAAGGCAACTGGAGCGTTCGTCAGTCCGAACGGCATCACTAAAAATTCGTGATGTCCATACCTTGTTCGAAAAGCAGTCTTTAGAACGTCTTCTTCTTTAACTTTCAACTGGTGATAACCGGATCTTAGATCAATCTTGGAGAATTAGCAAGCTCCAACTAACTGATTGAAGAGGTCATCAATTCGGGGTAACGGATACTTGTTCTTTATCGTGCGCTTATTCAGTTCTCGGTAGTCGATACACATTCTCATCGAACCATCCTTCTTTTTCACAAATAACACTGGTGCTCCCCACGGTGAAGAACTAGGTCTGATGAAGCCTTTATCGGATAGATCTTGTAGTTGCGCCATCATCTCTTTCATCTCTGGAGGTGCCAGACGATAAGGTGCATGGGCTACAGGAGTGGCTCCAGGAATCAGGTCTATACCGAACTCTACTTGTCTAACAGGCGGAAGACTATTCAAGTCTTCGGGGAATTCTTCAGGGAATTCACTAACAATAGGAATATCTTCCATCCTATTCTTTTCTGGCTTAATATCTATCACGTAAGCCAAGTAACTCTGACAACCCTTATTCACACACTTACGGGCTTTTATCATAGATATAAGGCTAGACTGATGATTCCTACGATCACCATAAATCACTACTAGTCCCTTCTCAGGTAATACCACCTTTATTAACTTCTTATTACACACTATGTTAGCCTGATTCTCAGCTAACCAGTCCATTCCCACTACGACGTCAAACTCTATCAAAGTTATAGGAAACAATTGTATCGGAACTCTACACTCCCCTATATTTATCACACAGTCATCAAATACTTCTTTAACTGACACTTGATTATCATTTGCAGTATCTACTGATAGAGCATGTTCTAGCATTTTAAGTTTCAAACACAGGCAAGCAGCAAATGCAGGAGACACAAACGATCGGTTTGCACCGGAATCAAATAACACCTTAGCACGTGTAGAGTTTATTAAAAATGTACCTGTGACCACATCTGGAGTTTCCTCCGCTTCTTTCTCAGTCATTTGGAATGCGCGACCCCTGGTTACTGGCGGTTCCAGTCTTGGTATTACTGGTTTAACTATCGCTGGCCTGCCCGATGACCCACCTTGCTGTATCCTCCCCCGCGGACAGTCTGACTGAAGGTGATCCGGAGAATTGCATAAGAAACATAACCGAGTTACCTTACAATCTTTAATGACGTGCCCGATCTTCCCACACTTATAACACGCTCGCAAATCACCTTGGCAATTTCCTTGGTGGACACGGTTGCACTTCTGACATGGTCTTTCCGCTGGTCGAAACGGCGGACGGCTATCATATCTCTGAAATCGGGACTTCTTCGGATCGTGTGGTGGTCCTTCCCACTTTCTTTTCTCGATACTTTTATCGCCAGCATCCCTTCTAATATCTCGTTCAACATTCTCCGCGGCATCAACTGCAGCTGAGAAGGTATCGGGTCCTTTTGCAGTTACTAGCCTTCTGACTTCTGAGTTCAGCCCAAAGATAAACCTTTCCGTCTTCATCGCCTCCGTTGGGGATCGTGGGATAAGCAAACAATAAAATCGATCTTTCTAAACCGATAGATATCTTCTACTTATGACTACAAGCACAAAATGTACAGGTACTTACCTCAAAATCAACTTTAACCAAATCAGTTGATGTAGCAACCGTAACCTTCTTCTTCTGCTCCTTTTCGCCTCCAGACTCCTGCACATACACTCTATCTATTTTAGGATAATCTGATACATCTGAATATCTTAAGGGTGTATATCAATTCCATAACTACCATTTAGACCTTGAACTTCTCTTTAATGACCCAAACACCCTTAAACTTATAATTTACCCAAACTTACCCTGAACATCATATTTTATAGTTAAATTATCTAACGGACTTACCCGAGGTATTACATCATCTCCCCCTTAAAAGAATTCCGTCCCGGAATTCAGTTAAGTAAAAAGATGTGGGTATTTGGCTCTCATTTCCGTCTCTAATTCCCACGTAGCATCCTGACCTCTATGATGCCTCCACTGAACTTTCACTTGCCTGATTTCCTTATTCCGCAGCACTTTAACTTTACGATCAACTATAGCTTCCGACACTTCCACATAATTCAGTTTTTCGTCGACTCGGATATCTGGTAGAGAGACTGCCTGATCTGGAGTAATCAGACACTTTCGGAAGTTCGATACATGAAACGCATTATGGATTCTGCTCAATTCTGGTGGAAGATCTAATCGGTAATCTACTTCACCGATCCTTTATGTTATTACAAACGGCCCGATATACCTTGGACTAAGTTTACCTTGTCGTCCAAATCGGATGACTCCTTTCCACAGCGAAACCTTTAACATTACATAATCCCCAACTTGAAATTCCAATGGCTTTCGGCGTCGGTCAGCGTAGCTTTTCTGTCTATCCTGAGCCACTTTCAATCTTTCTCGAATCTGAGTAACCTTATCGGCAGTTAATTGAACTATTTCCGGCCCCGCTAACTGTTTCTCTCCCACTTCGTTCCAACATAGAGGCGTTCGACATTTCCTACCATACAGTACTTCGAACGGTGCCGCTTGTATGCTGGAATGATAACTGTTGTTGTAAGCGAATTCGATCAACGGTAAATGCTTATCCCACGATCCCCCGAAATCAACAATGCAAGCCCGGAGCATATCTTCTAAGGTCTGAATTGTTCGTTCACTCTGCCCATCTGTTTGAGGATGATACGCCGTACTTAGCTTTATCTGTGTCCCCATTTCCCTTTGAAAACTTCTCCAAAATCTTGAAGTAAAACGACTATCACGATCAGAAATGATCGAGATTGGAACTCCATGTCGAGTTACTATTTCGTCAATGTACAACTTAGCTAATCGCTCCATCGAATCGGTTTCCTTTATCGGTAGAAAGTGTGCAGACTTTGTCAATCTGTCGACGATCACCCAAATAGAATCAAATCCCTTCAGAGTCCTTGGTAGCTTTGTGATGAAATATGTGGTAATATGCTCCCACTTCCACATAGGTATTTCTAGTCGTTGTAGTTGACCAAACGGCTTTTGGTCTTCGATCTTTACTTTCTTACAAGTATCACACCTTTCCACATACTGAGCAATCCCTCTTTTTATCCCTGGCCACCAATAGAATTGCTTAAGGTCTTTATACATCTTGTTTGTACCTGGGTGAATAGAGAAACGGGATTGATGAGCTTCTTATAAAACACGATCACGTAACCCACCCAGACGAGGTACCCACACTCTGTTTCCCAGACACAATAACCCACGATCATCTGTTACTAGCAATGCTGACATCCCCGCTAACCGTTCTGATTTCAGATGTTCATCCTGATAAGCCTCCACTTGAAACTTCTGCAATTCGTCAAATATGTTGGGTAGGAGTTCAGTTCGTAGCGAAATAACTTTTATTGTTCCACCCCTTTCTTGACGACTCAATGCATCAGCTACCACATTTGCCTTTCCCGGATGATAAAGGATTTCACAGTCGTAATCGTTCAGCAATTCTAGCCATCTCCTTTGTCTCATATTCAATTCCTTTTGATCAAAGAGGTGTTGGAGACTCTTATGATCGGTATAAATCTGACATTTGGAACCATACAGATAATGTCTCCAAATCTTTAACGAGAAGACGACTGCTGCAAGCTCCATGTCGTGCGTAGGATACTGTCTTTCATGATCCTTTAATTGACGAGAAGCATAAGAAATTACATTTCCACGATGCATAAGTACACATCCCAGTCCCAGTTTTGACGCATCACTGTAAACAACAAAATCTTCCGAACCTTCAGGTAATGATAGAATCGGCGTGCTGCACAGTTTCTCTTTCAATATCCGGAATGCCTCGTCTTGTTCTGCTTTCCATTCAAACTTCAAGTTCTTCCGGGTCAGCTTAGTCAAAGGCGTTGCGATACGAGAGAAGTCTTTTATAAACTTCCGGTAGTAGCCGGCTAAACCCAGAAAACTACGTACTTCGGTTGCTGTCTTCGGCGGTTCCCACTTTTCAACTGCTTCCACCTTCATCGGATCAACTTGTATCCCTTTTTCTGAAACTACATGCCCCAGAAACTGAACTTCTTGTAACCAAAATTCACATTTCGAGAATTTAGCGTACAATTTCTCCTTCTTTAATAGCCCCAGGATCAAACGAAGATGTTGCGCGTCCTCTTCCTTGGATCGGGAATAGATAAGGATATCATCGATAAATACAATAACAAATTTATCGAGATACGGCTTACATACCCGATTCATTAAATCCATAAAGGCAACTGGAGCGTTCGTCAGTCCGAACGGCATCACTAAAAATTCGTGATGTCCATACCTTGTTCGAAAAGCAGTCTTTAGAACGTCTTCTTCTTTAACTTTCAACTGGTGATAACCGGATCTTAGATCAATCTTGGAGAATTAGCAAGCTCCAACTAACTGATCGAAGAGGTCATCAATTCGGGGTAACGGATACTTGTTCTTTATCGTGCGCTTATTCAGTTCTCGGTAGTCGATACACATTCTCATCGAACCATCCTTCTTTTTCACAAATAACACTGGTGCTCCCCACGGTGAAGAACTAGGTCTGATGAAGCCTTTATCGGATAGATCTTGTAGTTGCGCCATCATCTCTTTCATCTCTGGAGGTGCCAGACGATAAGGTGCACGGGCTACAGGAGTGGCTCCAGGAATCAGGTCTATACCGAACTCTACTTGTCTAACAGGCGGAAGACTATTCAAGTCTTCGGGGAATACTTCAGGGAATTCACTAACAATAGGAATATCTTCCATCCTATTCTTTTCTGGCTTAATATCTATCACGTAAGCCAAGTAACTCTGACAACCCTTATTCACACACTTACGGGCTTTTATCATAGATATAAGGCTAGACTGATGATTCCTACGATCACCATAAATCACTACTAGTCCCTTCTCAGGTAATACCACCTTTATTAACTTCTTATTACACACTATGTTAGCCTGATTCTCAGCTAACCAGTCCATTCCCACTACGACGTCAAACTCTATCAAAGTTATAGGAAACAATTGTATCGGAACTCTACACTCCCCTATATTTATCACACAGTCATCAAATACTTCTTTAACTGACACTTGATTATCATTTGCAGTATCTACTGATAGAGCATGTTCTAGCATTTTAGGTTTCAAACACAGGCAAGCAGCAAATGCAGGAGACACAAACGATCGGTTTGCACCGGAATCAAATAACACCTTAGCACGTGTAGAGTTTATTAAAAATGTACCTGTGACCACATCTGGAGTTTCCTCCGCTTCTTTCTCAGTCATTTGGAATGCGCGACCCCTGGTTACTGGCGGTTCCAGTCTTGGTATTACTGGTTTAACTATCGCTGGCCTGCCCGATGACCCACCTTGCTGTATCCTCCCCCGCGGACAGTCTGACTGAAGGTGATCCGGAGAATTGCATAAGAAACATAACCGAGTTACCTTACAATCTTTAATGACGTGCCCGGTCTTCCCACACTTATAACACGCTCGCAAATCACCTTGGCAATTTCCTTGGTGGACACGGTTGCACTTCTGACATGGTCTTTCCGCTGGTCGAAACGGCGGACGGCTATCATATCTCTGAAATTGGGACATCTTCGGATCGTGTGGTGGTCCTTCCCACTTTCTTTTCCCGATACTTTTATCGCCAGCATCCCTTCTAATATCTCGTTCAACATTCTCCGCGGCATCAACTGCAGCTGAGAAGGTATCAGGTCCTTTTGCAGTTACTAGTCTTCTGACTTCTGAGTTCAGCCCAAAGATAAACCTTTCCGTCTTCATCGCCTCCGTAGCAACGTAGTATTCTACGAACCGAGACTTTTCCAGAAAGCTAGCGGTGTAGTCTCGAACGGATAAGTTTCCTTGTTGCAAGTTCATAAATTCTCCTTCCAGTTGTTTGACGGCTGCTTGGGGACAAAATGCGTTCCTGTAGGCTATCACAAATTCTTCCCAAGAGAGGGTAGAATAAACATCAGATCCTTTAGAATGAATAAAAGATTCCCACCAATACAAAGCATCCCCTTTTAACATTGCTGTCCCAAACAATACCCTATCTTCATCTGCACACTTGCTTGTCTTGAAAATAGCTTCTATTTCCTTCATCCATCTCATTGCTTTCACGGGATCCCTGTCTCCTGAGTAGGTCGGAGGTCTACAGCTCAAAAACATTTTGTAGTCGCACCTCCTTTGTACTGGTACAACAGTTGGTGTGATTAGCATTTCATCTTCCGGTCCGGGATCTGGTATTCCAGTTTCATTATGACGGTTTCGATCAAACATTGTTTGTATGTTAGCCTGCAATCTTCCCATTTCTGCCATTAGATCATCCCTGGTAACAAACTCTGTACCATGTGGCTGGACTCTGCCTCCGGCTCGACCTCCAGCTCTACCCCCGGTTCTACCCCCGACTCTGCCCCCAGTTCTGCCTCCCCTGTCCCCCGTTCCTATCGGCGGATTCGTACTATTCGAATTTCTTCCTCCTCCTCGATTCGAATTTTGTGTACCGCTTGCCATTCTGTAGATTTAAACAAGGTTAATATACACATAAGCACATACCCCATATAATAAGGTATTCCAGTTCAAACATGTACCTGTTAGATCACAATTACACTGGCCAAGTGTAATATGAAATTACCTTACATGATGTTCCTTCTACCTTTTATACTTAATATCCCAAGGTTCTACAATAATAGGGACATCCTACTTCACATGCAGTTTAAGTCTAGGTAAAGATACGAATACCTAAATCCCTTAAACTAGGGCTCTGATACCATTTGTAACAACCTAACTCCCATATACACAACAAATCACATAATGTAACATAACATCGATATAACAAAAGAGATATCAAATTTCAATTTCGGTCCCGTAGTCTTTTACAATCAAAAGAAACCATCCTACTACAAACTTTATACTAAATACATACATAACATTTAGTTATTAAATTACAACTGCTAAACATGCCAAATTCTTCGTCATATAATCCTTCACAAAAGTCATCCATCTCTTACTCTAATTACTTGCTCTTACGCGATCCACCACCTGGAATACATATTTTTAAAACAAAATGAGGGTTAGACACGATGGTCTAAGTGAGAAAATCCCTGTTAGTTTGAAACCATTTATATAACTTCATTCATATAAATTACGCAACACAATCACATATATCCAATTAATCTCACATATCATGTACCTTCCCTTCTCATTCCTACTGGCCATATTAGTTGGTTGCAAGCCAACTAATAATTTACAACGCTGTACAACATCTACAGCCAAACAACGCTATACAGATTCTATAGCCAAACACACCGGTCCTACGCCCGGCCAACGTATTATAACACATTATAATACTCATGTAAATATAATACCTCAATATATTATAATTCACATATATCACTCATATAAACACAAAATCACCAATTATCACATTCCCAAACCACACGTATCTGTATTCCAGTTAAAAACGTTTTTAAAGTAAAACTCACCTGTTTCACTTATAAAAAACGCTCGCAACCTTCTTTCAAAAAGATTATATCTTTCACTTCTACTCCACAGTATCTGAAACAAGTTAAAATACATATATCGCTTTACTAGCCAATTACATAAAGCCTAACAAGTTCCTATCCTCAACTGTCCCATTACATACTGCACTTAACCCATTACCGGGATTACACAGAGTACCGGAACTACACAGTACCGGGACTCATTGGTACCGGGAGTTCGATCACCGGGAGTTCATGCTATCGAGAGTTAGTATTACCGGGAGTCTCAGTACCGGGAGTTCGCTATACCGGGACTCCACTACACCGGGAGTCAAAAATGACCGGGAGTCTACCGGGACTTCCCCGGGACTCTCAAGAACACAGTCGGTTCCAATTTCTCAGATTCAATTGAAACAATTACCAAACAATAAAATCGATCTTTCTAAACCGATAGATATCTTCTACTTATGACTACAAGCACAAAATGTACAGGTACTTACCTCAAAATCAACTTTAACCAAATCAATTGATGTAGCAACCGTAACCTTCTTCTTCTACTCCTTTTCGCCTCCAGACTTCCGCACATACACTCTAACTATTTTTGGATAATCTGATACATCTGAATATCTTAAGGGTGTATATCAATTCCATAACTACCATTTAGACCTTGAACTTCTCTTTAATGACCCAAACACCCTTAAACTTATAATTTACCCAAACTTACCCTGAACATCATATTTTATAGTTAAATTATCTAACGGACTTACCCGGGGTATTACAAACCGCTCTCGACGCACGACTTTTGCTCTCGACCAACAGTTTACACATTGTTTTCACACACGACGCACACTGTTTTTACATTCCAAACACTTGTACTTTACATTTCGAAGTCTTTTCCTTCATTTGTATTGTAATTTCTGTACGATCGACACCAGTAACACCAAGGATATCGCCCCTGATTGGCGACCATAGTGCAGCGACGACATCCACTGTCGTCCGCATGTTTTTTCCTCGTTGAGGTTTTTCCTGCGTCATCAAATCCTCTGTCTCATTCGTCTTTTTTTTATCTTTAACGCACGTCTTTGTCGAACGATTCCTTTCTTCAGTTGTTAAAGTCCACATCGACCTTAAGTTGTCCCTTTGGTGCGATTTTTGGCATTAACAGTTAACGACCGAAAATGGAAGACCAGGTATGTACTCGTGCGAGTGGCGACGCTAGACACCGACTGGATTAGATCTGGTTGGAATATGGCGGGTAGCTTTTTCTAGATTTTTGTCGTACGTCTTATGTCACTTTGTTATTGTTAATGCCAAAAATCGCACCAAAGGGACAACTTAAGGTCGATGTGGACTTTAACAACTAAAGAAAGGAATCGTTCGACAAAGACGTGCGTTAAAGATAAAAAAGACAAATGAGACAGAGGATTTGATGACGCAGGAAAAACCTCAACGAGGAAAAAACCTGCGGACGACAGTGGATGTCATCGCTGCACTATGGTCGCCAATCAGGGGCGATGTCCTTGGTGTTATTGGTGTGGATCGTACAGAATTTACAATACAAATGAAGGAAAAGACTTCGAAATGTAAAATACAAGTGTTTGGAATGTAAAAAATTGTTGGATATAGTGTCCAGAGTCATTAACTATTGGTAATATTTCTAATAATAGCAGGGTCCTTTTGGGTTGCCCTTAAGACCCAAAATAAACAATCAGAAGAATTAAAGGGAGTTAAAGCAATTAGTTCAATTGATGATAAGCTGCAATATAATTAATTAGATTAATTATATAAAGTGCAGGGACTGATTGGTTAAAATAATTTTAACAACCTTATCGGTTCAAGGGGGATAAGTGTAAAATAGAGGGTTATAAATAAACTGCTAGGGGTTAAACCCAAATGAGTTTTTTTCCATCTCTCTTGGAGCCGTCGATCTCCCCTCTCCCTCTCCCAAAATTGTAAACCCTAATTTAGGGTTTAGTGATTAAGCATCTTGTTGTTGTTGGTATTTTGGTGTTCTTAAGTGTGAGCCACTAGATGGATTCATACTATTGGTCCTTGACATCCAAGAAGTGAGATCAAAGGTTTGATTCATCATTGTGGTTTTCGACAATCGCAATAAACAAGTAAGTGTTCTTGATTCAATCTTTTGTAGTTAATTATCTAGAACGCATGTATTCATATAGGTTGATAGTTTGTATAACCATTGATGATAAAAATTAAAATATGCTTCTGTTGCCTATATCATGTGGTCGTATGTTTACTCAAAACCTTACAGTGGTATCAGAGCCATTGTTCTTAGATATTATCTCAAAAGTGTTTCAATTTGATTTGCAAAACTGTTTATGTTGGATTAGGGTTTTTCAAAATTTTGGGTTTGAGGTTACAAAAAAAATCGATTTCAAATTTTTGTGGCCATTGAATTGCTTAATCCCTAAGTTAGGGTTTCATGGTCATAACCTCAAAACATAATTTTTGGAAACTAATTTTTTACTTGCATAAAAGGTTTGTATTATTAGCGATTAAGTATTATCGAAATCTCTAAAGGGTATAGGATAGTCTTTTTTATGCAATGTTATACCCTAATTGTTTTTGGCTAGTTTCCTAACTTGCCTAAAACACAACAATAAACAATTTTGGCAAATATTGAATAGATAATCTTACATATTATCTTATCTTATATAAATATATTTAAGTTGAATAAAATTGTAAGATAAACATTAACATTATTATATAGTGAATATAAATTGTATGTCAAATATTTACATTAATTATTAGCATGTGTCCTCACATGTTTAATTGGAATTAATTATGGAAACGATTATATTATTTATTAAATGTGCCCTCACATGGTTAATTAGAATTAATTAGATAATCATAATTTTAAATTGTTTAAAATTCCATTCAATATATATATATATATATATATATATATATATATATTAGACCTTAATTATATATATAAAATTAAATTATACATTGATAGTCAAACCGAGACTAGGCGTACTCACTATAAGCACTCTAAGGGGGTTTAAGGAGGTTACCTATAATATGGTTGCCGAATGAGTCAATGATTTTTAAAACGCCCCGCGTTACCATGCTCACCGCCTCTTGTGTGGACTAGTGGAATTACCGAAAAGGTTTGATAAGTCAATGTGACAAGTTAAAAGTATTAACTATGAAGTATAAAAACAAAATCCCGTTTAGATATACTAAGAAACGTGAAAGTCTTATGCTACCCATGAAAAGAACACACATATTCTTATAGTTTGTTAACGGAGCGTGTGTGGTTTGCCGGCACGTTAATGTGAAACTATAGTCGAAAATGATGTGGCGCTCGTGATTCTCAAGCGTACTTGAGCCGAGGGGTCCATGTGTTCTTGCATGGTCGATTCACCATCTAGTTTGTGATCCTCGGCATCCCAGTCACAAATAGAAGATAAGCATAGTCGAGATTAACATGCCATTGACATAAGTCGGTGAATCTCAAAAGAACTAGGAGTTTCATAGTGAATGAAATTAACAAATAGCATTTGTTTACCTAAATAACTTTGTGATGTGATTACGGCATCCCTTTTCACATCATAGAGTAAAATATGGATCCTAGCCTTGTTAAATAATTTTGGATAATTGTTTTTAAAGGTTAAATTTCAAACTAACTAAAATAAAACTATATCTACAGATGGCTGAAAATGTTCCTCCTCCTCCTCCTCCTCCTCCTACTCACTCAACATCCAACCTTACGTTACTCTCTATCCTAAGTAAAGATAAGCTGACTGGGCCAAATTACTTGGATTGGATTCGTGCCTTGAGAATTGCCTTGAGGTACGAAGACAAAGAGTATTTGCTCGACGAGGATCTTCCTATACTTAATGATGATGCAAGCCCTGAAGCAGTAACTGAATACAATAAGCAATTCGCGGAATCCACAAAAGTCGCGTGTCTCATGTTGGCGTCCATGTCCCCGGAACTTCAAAAGAGTTTCGAGAACATGGGGGCATTTGAACTAAATGAGCAGCTTCGTGAAATGTTTCAGGAGCAAGCGAGGCAAGAAAGGTTCCAAGTCGTAAAATCGCTTATGGAATGTAAGCAACAGGACGGTGCCCCTGTATGTGCGCATGTGCAAAAGATGAAAGCGTACATTGACAGGTTAGGCAATCTAGGTGTCGATTTCCCAAGAGAGCTTGCCATTGATATGGTGCTAAACTCTCTTAGTGGGGCATATAAACAGTTCATAGTGAACTTCAATATGAACAATATGGACAAGACGTTGATAGAACTTCATGGCATGTTGAGATCTGCTGAAGCAAGTATGGGTAAGACCCAAAGTGCTCACTCAACTGCTCCCGTCCTGGCCATTAGGGAAGGTGGCTGTAAGAAGAAGAAAGTTTCTCATCCCAAAGGGAAGGGAAAGGCTAAAGTTGTTCTTCGCAACCAAGGCCATAAGAGAAAAGCTGATTCTTCTGACATACCACCCATAAGTGACCCTAAAGAGGCCATATGCTTTTACTGTCAAGAAAGGGGCCATTGGAAGAGAAGCTGCCCAAAATATCTGGAGGACTTGAAAATGAACAAGGTCAAAGGGTGTGGCACCTCAGGTATTTTTACAATTGAACTCCATAGTACTTCGATTTCTAACTCTTGGGTCCTTGATACGGGATGTGGTACTCACATTTGCTCTAATTTCCAGGGACTAAAGGGAAGTAGAACGTTGAAGCATGGGGAGCTGAATCTGATCATGGGAAACAGGATGACTGCTGCTGTTACCAAGAATGGAGATTTTGAGCTCATGCTTAGTAGTGGGTTTTTAATAAAGTTATTAGATTGTTGCTACTCGCCAGAAATGGCTCGAAACATTATTTATTTTCATGCATTGTACAAGGATGGTTTTGAATTTCAATTTGATAATAATAATGGTTGCATTTTGGTTTATAAACATGGTTGTTTTTATTTTAAAGCCTCTCCTTATAATGGTGTGTATGAAAGTGTGATTTATGTTGGTAGAAATAATAATAACTTAACTCTAAATGTTGGTTCCTCCAATAGTGAATTGGATAAATCGTTGTTATGGCATCATCGTCTTGGCCACATAAACAAGAAACGCATCGCCAAGCTCCAATCGGATGGGATCTTGGAACCATTTGGCTTAAAGTCGGATGGAGAATGCGAGTCTTGCTTACTTGGCAAGATGACAAAAGCACCTTTCAAAGGAAAAATGGAAAGGGGTAAGGATCTGTTGGACTTAATCCACACAGATGTATGTGGACCGTTCAGATCTGCCACGAGAAACGGTGAGAGATACTTTGTTACCTTTACTGACGATTTCAGTAGATATGGATTTATCTATTTGATGAAAAACAAGTCGGACACCTTTGAAGTGTTCAAAGGATTCAAAAACGAAGTAGAAAATCAACTGGGCAAGAAGATCAAGATGCTCCGGTCCGACAGGGGTGGAGAATACTTGAGTCATGAATTCTACGACTATCTAAGGGATTGTGGAATAGTTCCGCAATTATCTCCTCCCAGAACACCACAACTCAATGGTGTTGCTGAGAGAAGAAATCGAACGCTACCTGATATGGTTCGGTCCATGATGAGTCGTGCTACACTTCCAATATCGTTATGGGGCTATGCCTTAGAAACTGCAGCTCATATCTTAAACCTCGTTCCAACTAAGAAGGTTGCAAAGACACCTCTGAAGTGTGGACTGGAACTCGTCCCTCGTTAGCACATATAAAGGTCTGGGGTTGTGAAGTCTTCGTTCGGCGCGAAACTAACGACAAGCTAGAACCTAGAGCAGAGAAGTGTCGGTTCATTGGTTATCCCTACAAATCTTTTGGATATATATTTTACAAACCTTCTGAGAACAAAGTATTTGTAGCTAGAAGGGGAGTCTTCCAAGAAAGAGAGCTCATTTCCAAAGAGGATAGTGGGAGCAGTATTGATCTTGAAGAAATTCAAGAAACAACCAATGATGAACCTATAGTTGACACTAGCCCTCAACATGAGGTTGAACCACCTGTTGAGGAAACTGACATACCTCCACCACCTCTTCGCAGAACTAGTAGAGATAGTAGAGCTAATCAATCTCCTGATTTTTATTATGGTTTTCATATTACAAAGGAAGGAGATACACTAGTCAATGATAAAACATTTGATAGTGCGGATGAGCCATCCAACTACAAGGAAGCGATGACAGGCCCTGAGGCTGCCAAGTAGAAAGAGGCCATGGAGAGCGAGATTCAATCTATGTACGATAACCAAGTTTGGAAATTGGTTGATCATGCACCAGGTCGCAAGACAGTTGGGTGTAAGTGGATCTTCAAAAAGAAGACCGACATGGATGGGAATGTGCACACATTCAAGGCTAGACTGGTTGCGAAAGGTTACACTCAAACTCAAGGGATTGATTATGATGAAACCTTCTCACCAGTAGCAAAGATTAAGTCTATCAGGATATTACTTGCCATAGCTGCATTTCATGACTATGAAATATGGAAAATGGATGTAAAAACTGCTTTCCTCAATGGGAAACTTGATGAGGATGTGTATATGGCACAACCTGAAGGTTTTGTATATACCGAGTATCCAGATAAGGTGTGTAAGCTTGAAAGATCCACTTATGGACTTAAACAAGCGTCTCGTAGCTGGAATATTTGTTTTCATGAAAAGGTCAAGGAGTTTGGATTTTCTCGAAGCGAAGATGAGTCCTGCGTATATGTTAAGGCTAGTGGGAGTAATGTTGTATTTCTAGTCTTGTATGTTGATGACATACTACTCATAGGAAACGATATTCCGATGTTGCAAGATGTAAAGGTCTGGCTCGGAAAATGTTTCGCTATGAAAGATTTGGGAAATGCAGCATACATACTTGGAATAAGAATTTATCGAGATAGAACCAAGCGTTTAATTGGACTTAGTCAAAGTACATACTTGGATAAGATATTGAAGAAATTCAATATGAGTGAATCCAAGAAAGGGTATTTGCCCATGCAATATGGCATAAGATTGAGTAAAGATCAATGTCCCAGCACTAGTAAAGAACTGGCAAGAATGAGTCGAATTCCATATGCATCTGCTATAGGATCGATCATGTATGCCATGACATGTACTAGACCTGATGTCTCATTTGCTTTAAGTGTGGTGAGTAGAGTGCCGACTGAAGAGAATCCGACGGATCCTTTCACGAAAGCGTTAACTCGACCCAAACATGAGTATGATACTGAAGCCATAGGTGTTAGAATTATCAATATACCTTGAATGTTTTAGTCGTTAGTTTGATGTATTGAAAACGTAATAAATTGTATTTGATTTGGAGATTATTATATGGAGATTATAATATAAGCTGGATTGCGTCCATTTACATTTAATTTATTATCGTGTTTTGTTTTGCATGTTTAGAACCAACATCCTGAGTATTAATATACTTAAACCTCCACAATCAGTCATACTCCTGGAAGTAAGTAGTGATTCAAGACCGTCATGGAGTGTTAGAAGCATAGAGAATGCAACTAACGCTCATGGATTAAGTCAGAGTAATTTTGAGATGATAATATTTTATGTTCTTCAAACGGAGATACATAGAGTTTTGCTCTAGGATTCTGTTATGCTTTGGTGTGCTCCAACGCTGACCGTAACTGGCAGCTATACATGGTATGTCCATGTATAATATGATGAGTAGAAATGAATTGTGTAGTCAAAGTTTATTTGTTCCTTCTGCCTAAACAGGAGAAGCGATATCCATGGGCCCCTCGATGATTTGGTGTTGACATTAAGTGTTTGGCCAAACCCTGACTAGAATTGATGTGTTCAATTGAGTAGTCTGATGAATTCAACACATATCGGAAATCGGGAAACATAATCTTGATCCATGAGATAGACATTTATCCATGTCTCAGGTTCATATGATATCTTGTAGAACAAAGGAACATTAAATCACTTATCTTAGGACCGAATCTTTATCAGAGTTCGACAGCTGCATTGGATGGCTTGCTCTTTGCTGATTATTGAAAGTGTTAAAACCAAATAGAGTTAATAACTTGTCCAAGTGGGAGACTGTTAGATATAGTGTCCAGAGTCATTAACTATTGGTAATATTTCTAATAATAGCAGGGTCCTTTTGGGTTGCCCTTAAGACCCAAAATAAACAATCAAAAGAATTAAAGGGAGTTAAAGTAATTAGTTCAATTGATGATAAGATGCAATATAATTAATTAGATTAATTATATAAAGTGCAGGGACTGATTGGTTAAAATAGTTTTAACAAGCTTATCGGTTCAAGGGGGCTAAGTGTAAAATAGAGGGTTATAAATAAACTGCTAGGGGTTAAACCCAAATGAGTTTTTTTTCCATCTCTCTTGGAGCCATCGATCTCCCCTCTCCCTCTCCCAAAATCGTAAACCCTAATTTAGGGTTTAGTGATTAAGCATCTTCTTGTTGTTGGTATTTTGGTGTTCTTAAGTGTGAGCCACTAGAGGGATTCATACTATTGGTCCTTGACATCCAAGAAGTGAGATCAAAGGTTTGATTCATCATTGTGGTTTTCGACAATCGCAATAAACAAGTAAGTGTTCTTGATTCAATCTTTTGTAGTTAATTATCTAGAACGCATGTATTCATATAGGTTGATAGTTTGTATAACCATTGATGATAAAAATTAAAATATGCTTCCGTTGCCTATATCATGTGGTTGTATGTTTACTCAAAACCTTACAAAAACAGTGTGCGTCGTGTGTGAAAACAATGTGTAAACTGTTGGTCGAGAGCGAAAGTCGTGCGTCGAGAATGGTTCTTCGAGTGAGAGCCTTTCGCTTGTAGTGTTCTTCTGAATCTGAGGATTAGCTTCTGTTGTTCGATGTTCTGTGATACTTTTGTTCTTCAGTTCGGGGTACCGAGTTCGAGTGATGCCTTAAGCTGTAGTTCAACTTGATCTTTTATAGCCTTCGGGTGCATTAATTGGCTCATTGAGTGCTTCAATAATAGTCATAACGGTCGCCAGTGTAACTCCTCATAATTGTTCTTCGTCGGTTATGACCGTTGCTCATTAATGACCTTGACTCCTGCATTAAACATAGAACAAACGTAACAGTCGTATATCGCGTTAGTTAAGGTCGAGGTCGCATGGTTTTATGCGACGGTCGTGCGGAACAGGAGACGTCGTGGTCGTATGTCGTGAGGTACTCTCGACTTACCTTTCAGGAGGGACGACAGATATTTCTTGAGTCTTTGTCGGGACCTTATCTTAATACAAGATATAGTTCGTTATATATGTCTTACCTTTTCTGGTCGTGGTCGACACCTGTGAATTTTTGCCCAAACAGTTTGCCCCCAAAATTTGAAAGTAGGATGGCAAGTTCGAATTTTAAATTTTGCTTTGTCAGACGCGTAAGATTATGGCAAGTGTCGAAAATTATCTCGTTGCCTTGGAATGAAACTGGTCCGCTTCTAACTAAACGAGAAGTCGAAAAGGGAACGAGGTCGTGACGTCATGCTGACGCATGATTATGCTTACCAGCTATCGATGCCAGGTGTCGTTGATCCGTGCGAGTATGCGAAAGGACGGGGACGCGCGACGGTCATCTGAGAGTCGACCCGATCTGATTTATAGCATAAATAGACGCCTTGACGGATCATTTCCTCGTTTATGCTTTCGAAGAGTTTACTCGGAGGGATTTTATTTTGGTTTCCTTTGTTGGTCCCGAAAGGCCTATACAAGTTTGTAGAAGGGGGGGTTGAATACAAACACACAGATTTTACTTTTCTAAATTGTTTATTGATAAATCATTAACAATTTACAGCTTGTTGCGGAGACAAGATTAAGGATAAACCTAAATCTAAACAAGTTGGTACACTAAGGTTTCTTGCACTAAGAAAGATAAGGAAATTACTAATAATAACCTATCTTGAGATAAGAGATATGAACTTGTCCAGAGTTAGCAAGTTACTTCAAAATGAAGTGAGTTCATCTCTTTATATACTGCATGCATTTAATGCAAGTCAGTATATACTTTACACGTGTCATCAGCTGGTTGGTTGCATGTCATTGACCTTGGTTGACAACCTTAGTAGCCGTAAGGATGAACAGTGTAGTATCAGAGTGGTTGTACGATTTCAGATATTCGGAGGTTCTTTTCTGACATTTCGTACGAAGGCGTGCAAGGGTGGTTAAGACAAAAGTACTTTTGTACGGAGGACTTCATGATCAGCTTTCGTTGATTCAGCGATTATCATTTACTATTCAGCAGATGATAAAGTTCAGCGATAGCTGAAGTCTTGTACTTGATACTTCACGTTGAGTGGACAAATCTGAGTCTTCGCTGATCCGCATCAGTTCATTAGGAGACTTGTCGCTGGTTCTTGAGCTTGATCTTCGATTTCAGCGTAGAACCTTTGTTGACGTGAAACTTGTCTTCAGGGATCATAAGTAAACAACTAATTTATCAGCGATCATCATAATGACTGAGCAGACTCAGAGCATTTATGGTGAACAGTGTTCGCTGAATGTTTAATCTAAAAAGCGAGAGTTCCTATCAGCGGTACTGTAAGATCTTAGTACTTATCAGCGATAGTGAAACTCTGATACATATTGTTTACTTACAATTTTCACTAAGTATATAAGAGAGGGTCATTATCAAATCACTGAGGGTTTGGATCAACAATCTCCCCCTATTTGATTATGACATAGCAACAAAGAAAATTGCTATTTAATGAAAACACAAGGATAAAAAGAACTCATAAAATATTTGTCCCTTTTACTGTTTTCTGGGATCTTTTCAGTACTGATGGAGTAAAGTACATTCGCTGAAATCTTTCTTTAAAATATTGAATCAGGTTACAATGAAGAACAGAAAGATTACAAGTACAAGCGAAATAATTTACAAGTACAGAAGGATAACTGATACAATAGAGAAAAAGGAGATTATATCAGTTTTCAAAAGGTTCTTCCTTAATGAGAAGTTCATCAAGGGTCGTCTTTTCAGTGGGGATCATCCAGTCAGGAACCGTTACGCCTTGTTTTCTTTTGTTCAGCGCTTCTTCAAAAATCAAGGGTTTTAGGTGTCGTGCCTGAATGTATTTTCTGAAGTCACACCAGTAGATAAGATCTCTGAGCTGTTCGATTGGAGTGATTGGAAGCTCAGCGATCCGTTGAAAGCATTTACGTCCGTCGTAGTCAAGAAAGAATATTCCATAAGGATTACTGATGACTTTACCAGGGACGAAAAGTTCACATGGTGGCAAAGAAATGTCAAGGGAAGATAGATCAGGATCAGGACCAAGCACTTCAGCGCGAGAGAAACCAATTCCAATTTCATTTCGTATGACAGGACCTGAGTTTGAATCTTGACGTTTCTTCTTTGGAGAGCCCATTTTTCTTTTCAGCTTTAGATCAGGAAGAGGAGGAATGTCCACACAAGAAGATATCAAATCGATCTGTCTGTTTATCAGCTTTTCGAAATGATCCTTGTACTTTGATTGTGACGATTGGATAGCTAACCTCATCTCCAGCCATTCAGAGAGACCATACCTTTTTACAGTGTCAGCGCGAAATGTTTCAGATTGGCCATCTTCTCTGAAAAGTTTGATGTCAACAATAGGTACTCCGATAGATGTTCTTCCAGAGATGAATACCTTGTTGATCTTCGCTGGACGATATCTGAAGTGAATTTTCTCTTTACACCAGATCAGGGTGGTCTGAGAAACTTCAGTTTTCTTTTCCACGATCTTCTGTGCTTCTTCCCAAAGCTTTCGTTGGATTTGAATGGGAACACGTTTCAGCTTGGGGTCTTTGACAGATTCTTGAGTAAGCTTGATGGCGTATTCTCTGTCTTTTTCTTCAGCTTCCTTTCTATCAGCGATGAGGCGTTCAGCTCTGAGGTGTTCCTTGTATTCAGCTTTTGAAATTCTGAACTTAGGAGGAACTGAAGGCAGTTGATCACGCCTTAGAATGATTCGCTGATCCTCGAATCGCTTTATCATTTCTTCTCTTTTCTTCTGTTCTTCTTCTCTTAGCTTTTGAGGAGCCAAGGAAGGTCTGTTTCTGTGTGAGAGAGTTTGTTCTTCAGGTTCATCAGTCTCAGAGATCAAATCCAAGACTGGGATTATTTCTTCAGCGGCAGCTGGAATTATTGGGGAAGTCGCAGTTGTGGAGCCTTCAGCGATATCCTCAAACAGGGGAGAGGACTAGCTGAAATGCAGCGATCTTACAAATAAGAACTGGGTAGAAGAACTTGGGTAGAAAAGATAGAAAAAGAATGTGGATGTGTAGAGAGGTTTGTGGAGTAGAGAACTGATTGTGTATTGAGATGTTCAGGGAAGGAATATAAGTAAAGTTTAGTGTACCTGATAAACCGGCTTTTCAAGCAAGATCGCCAGATTTTCATCTTTAGCGAGGCCTTTGCCTTTGCTTTTCTCAGCGCCAGAGGCTGAGGGCTTTGTCTTTGTCTTCTCCCCTGAAGGTTCTTTTATTGAGATTCCCTTAAGAGCTTTGATCCTTGGGGCAGGTTTGACGATAAAGAAATCATCATCTTCATCATCATCATCATCATCCTTCCTTGGAGGGGAGGATGGTTCATCTTCAGGGATGTCGATGTCTTCATCTTCTTCTGCTTCGGATTCCTCAGCATCTTCTTCGAGTTGCTCCCCCTCAGATACAGAGGCGAGCTTCTCGGTTCCCTCAGGGTTTTCATCTCCCTGAGGTCCAGCGGTTAGATCTTCATTCCTCTCTCCCCTGATAGATTCATCATGGGAAAGGTCTTCAGCGCTTTTGTTTAGATCTTCAGCGCTCTTCTCCCTGGAATGTTCAGCGCTCTTCTCCCCCTCTTTCTCATGATGACTGGGGGAGGAATGGGTAGACTCAGCGTTGGTGTTATCTCTGTCTTCTGGGCCAGAGAGTTTCACACAACCTTCAAGCTTTGCTATTCTGTCTTCTAGGCCAGAAATAGCAGGCGTGATTTTCTTCAGCTCTATGCGATCCGCCGCTGTGAAAGATTCCAAAATAGGGGCAGGGGCAAGAGCAGGAGCTGGAGTATTTGCCTTGTTGACCAGCGTCTCGATCATCGTCTTCATAGAACTAACGTCGGTCTTTACAGAGCCTAAGTCAGTCTTGACCGCTGACATATCACCCTCGAGTGTTCCAACCGATGTCTTCAGCGTTGTTACTTCGCTGGACACGGTCGAAACTGAGCTTTTGAGGCTGGTGTAGTCAGTGTAGATGTCAGAGAGCACTTTGGCAAAATCGGCGAGAGTCTTATCAAGTCCCTTGATGTCTTCAGTGGAAGCTTTCTTCTCCACCACCGTTGTCAGCTTTGTCAAATTTTCTCCAGCGTTTGTTACAGCTGTAGAATTGTTGGAGAGTGTGGTGGTGAGACTGGTCAGCTTTGTTTCCACAGACTTCAGAGACTCGTTGATGTCTCCCAAATTAGGACCTGTAACACATAAGTACTTGTGAACAAAGGAAAGCTCAGAAGTTTCAGGTTTAGTTACAGTGTATATGGGTTGATTTGTACCTGCAGGAGGATTGGCGAAATCGTCAAAGTTGCGGACTCCTGAATAATGTTCCATATCCTCTTCGAAAGTTCGGTGAGGAATGGTAATCTCTGCAGGTCCTGTCTTCATCATTTGATGAGAAGCGTCAGCGGTAGCTTCTGGAATGATGGCATCTCCAGTGTTAGCTGGAGGAGTGTCCAAAGAAGTGGAGGGAGGAGCGAAGGATAAGATTGGGATTCGGGTACTGAGTTCAGCGTTGGAATCGCTGACAATCACTTCATCAGTCTTTTGAGAGACTGAGGGAGGTTGGGTAGTTTCCAAGTTTCTAACCTCAGCGTTTAGAGACGCTGAAGTCTGGATTGGATGGATGGCTTGCACGGGTGTGGCAGAGCGTACCACGGAACTTTCCTTCAGCTTGTCAGAATAAGCTGAGGAGTCTTCAGCATGGAATTGCTGGGGTTGCTCCTTGGTTTTCTTGATCCTTTTGGAATCAAGTTGGGTGTGAGAGGGTTTCCTTTTCTTAGAAGGAGAGGATTTTGTGGCCGGGGTATCAGCGATGGGTATTGTCGCTGAAGGAGCCACAGAAAGCGGAGAATTTAGAAGAGTGAGAAGAGTAGAGAGACGTACCTCGTTTGCGACAGGCTTGAAGTCGAGAACCTTAGGGCTAATCTGAGAAAGTTTCAAATCCCCTCTTCAGGATAGCTGTCCTTTAGGCCATATTGAAAGATGGCGCTGATGAATCGTGGGTAAGGAACCCATGCTGGTCTGTCAGCGGCAGAGTCGACACGTTGAATCAGGTCATCATAAATGATGGAGGCCCAGTCAATGTTTAGACCTTTCAGCAGTGCGTATTCCATGGACTGCTGAGGTTGGGCGGCTTGATCAGAAGAGCCGGACTTCACTGTCATGCAGCTGATCAGGTGTGCGAAGATGAAATTCATCTCACTGGGCATTTTGGATTTCTTTATCAGCGTCATCTTCTTCTCAGGCTTCTTGTCCCTTCCAATATCCCAGATATACCCCATTGCGTCAAGGAAAGCAATGATTTCTTCTTTGTCAGCGTGCTTCTTGTGGTCAGGGAATGGAACGAAAGGTTTTTCTTTGGTAGCATTTGGGAAGTTCAGGGCTTTTCGGATTATGGCCGGTGTTATCTTGATGGTGCCATACTCAGTATCGCTGAGTATGCAGTCGATGGTTTTGGATGCATCTTTGGCAGATGGTAGCTCAGTGTGTCTGGCAGAGTACCAGAACTGGGATAAGAGCCGCTGACTGGCAGGAGGTGTTATGGTCAGGGCTGTGTAGATGGGGCTGTTCTTCAAAAAACTTACAGCATCGTCCAGATGTGATACTTGCTTCCGAGGAGGAAACTCGAGAAGAGCTGAGAGGTTGTTGGCCTTAGTCCAATCTAGTTGATCCAGCTCGAACTTAACCTGAGGGGCTTTGATGATATCCACTTCCTCAGAGTCAGCGGAGATGGACTCAGCGGTGACATTGATCTTTGAAGATGCCATTTCACTGTATTATCAGTTCAACCAAAGATGTTAACAAATAAGAATTGTCTTAGTGTGGAAAGAATTTTCCATTAAGATTTTTCGAATTTTGTCCATTTCATTCAGACAAAAATGTCTTAATGAAGATTAGGGTTTTTCTTGATTTTTGAAAATGAAATGTAAAACCCATAAAGTCTTGTATCCCAGTTTCTGAAAGAAAACTGGATACGAATGAAGAACAAGTTTAAGATTTTTGATTTAAAACTTGAAGAACAACCATGAAATGGTTGTGTTCATAAAACCATGAAAGAAATGATTTTATTTTACTAAGTTCTTTTGTTTGATCTTGTTAAAACAATGAGAAGATCGAAACAAGTTATACGCATTTGATAATAGATAAGAGCATATTAACCTTGATGTTTTGATGAAGAAGATGATGAACAGTTCTTGAGGTTTTTGAGAGCACAAATGCAACAGAGGATTCTTTTCTTGCGGAGAAAGATTGTTCGCGTAAAAGACAAATATAAACCAAGAGTTGTTTATATAGGGAGTTTTAGAGAAAGAAAACCTTGAGCGGGAAAAGGTTTTCATCATGACACGGACACGTGTTTGCATTTGATTGGAAGTTTGAACGAAACGTGCAAACGTGTGTCAGAAAGAAATCGTGCCTGGTGTAATCCGTTGCAATGACGTCACAACTGTCCTTTCACATTCTTTTAGGATGTCTCTGAGGTTTTAAAAGCTCATGGACTCTTTTGAAAAATATGAAGCACTGAATAGAAAATATCAGTGAAGGTTTAAAGAATTTTCAAAATATCGCTGTTAAGGAAGAGATATTCAGCGATGCAATTTATTTTGAAATCTTGCATTTACATGCGATTGTCAGAGAGAGAAAACATACCTGGATATCAGTTTTACCAAGAAGATGATGAAATGGATTATATAAGTTGATTTTATCCCCAAGGCTATACAAGATTGTATAAACGTATCGCTGATCAAATGTGAACCGCTGAAGATTTTACCCTTCAAAGTTCAGCATTCCATGCTCGCTGATGAGAAAGTTGAATCTTGTCTCATCAAGAGGTTTGGTAAACAAATCAGCTAACTGATAATCAGTTGGGATAAAATGAAGTTCTATATCACCATTCATCACATGATCTCTGATAAAATGATATCTGATTTCTATGTGTTTTGTCTTTGAGTGTAGCACTGGATTGTTTGCTATAGCGATGGCCCTAGTGCTGTCGCAATAGATTGGAATTTTGGAGAGCTGAAGATCATAGTCTAGTAGCTGATTTCTCATCCACAAGACTTGAGAACAACAGCTTCCAGCGGCTACATATTCAGCTTCAGCTGTGGAAGTGGACACTGAGTTTTGCTTCTTACTTGTCCAACTTACCAGCTTTCCACCCAGGAGCTGACATCCTCCTGTGGTGCTTTTCCTATCCATTTTGCAACCTGCAAAATCACTGTCTGAATAGGCGGTTAGATCGAATCCTGAGTCTTTGGGATACCAAAGACCTAGATTCGCTGTACCCTTAAGATATCGAAAGATTCGCTTTACAGCTTTCATATGAGATATCTTAGGTTCAGCTTGATATCGTGCGCACAGACAAGTTGAAAATATAATATCGGGTCGGCTAGCTGTAAGATACAATAGTGAGCCAATCATCCCACGGTACAGCGTGACATTGACAGGAACACCCTTTGTGTCCTTATCAAGTGTCAGCGGTGGTGCCATAGGGGTTTTCATAGCTGAACTTTCAGTTAAGTCGAATTTCTTCAGCATATCTTTAACATATTTTCCCTGATTTATAAAAGTTCCTTTTTCAGTTTGCTTAATCTGAAGACCAAGGAAATATGTTAGTTCACCCATCATGCTCATTTTATACTCATCTTTCATTCTATCAGCGAAACGAGTACAAAGCTCAGGGTTAGTAGAACCAAATATAATGTCATCAACATATATTTGAACTAAAATGATATGACCTTTCACTTTTCTAAAAAATAAAGTTTTGTCAATCTTTCCTCTCTCAAATTTTTCAATATGGAGATAAGTAGAGAGAGTATCATACCATGCACGAGGATCTTGCTTTAAGCCATAAAGTGCCTTGTCCAGTTTATAAACGTAACCTGGACGCTTAGGATCTGAGAATCCTGGAGGTTGTTCCACATACACTTCTTCATTCAGCTTTCCATTCAGAAACGCTGACTTAACATCCATCTGATGTACAGTGAAGTTTTTGTGTACAACATATGCTAAGAAGAGACGAATAGATTCGAGTCTTGCTACTGGAGCAAAAGTTTCGTCATAATCTATGCCTTCCTCTTGTCTGTATCCCTGAGCAACAAGACGAGCTTTGTTGCGAGTTACAGTACCATGTTCGTCCAACTTGTTTCGATAGACCCATTTAGTGCCTATCACCGTTTTGTCAGTTGGTCTACGAACGAGTTTCCAAACTTTGTTTCTTTCGAATTCAGTCAGCTCTTCTTGCATAGCGCTGACCCAGTTTGGATCTCTGAGGGCATCATCTATTTTCTTTGGTTCAGTTAGAGAAATAAAGTTAACAAATAAACAAATATTACCTGCACTTCTACGAGTCTGAATACCAGCGTTGGGATCACCAAGAATTTGATCGATTGGGTGATTTACAGTCCATCGCTGAGCCGGAGCATACGTCGCTGACTCAGTCTGAACTGGAGAAACTGAAGATGAGGCTTCAACTACTTCTGGATTATCAGCTAAGAGAGGAATGTTTGCATTTGTCACTTCATTCACTGATTGCTGAGAAATAGACGGAATTTCTGAGACATTTGGATCAACTGCAAGTATAGTGTTTATAGGCACAGCTGAGACCCAAGATGTTTCAGCTTCACTAGTCTGCATATTTGGAATGATAGTGGGACTATCATCTTCTACTGGATGAGCATGGGGAGTGGGAATATCTTCTGAATCACCAAGATGAGAAAACATCCATTGATTCAGTTCTTCTGTATCAGCGTTCGGTTTAGAGTTCGCTGAACGGGATTCGTCAAACGTGACGTGAATAGTTTCTTCTACAGTTTGTCTTCTACGGTTGAAGACTCTGAAGGCTTTGGAGACTGAGGAGTATCCAAGAAAGATTCCATCATCAGCCTTAGGATCAAACTTTCCAAGGACATCTCTGTTGTTCAGTATGAAACACTGACATCCAAAGATGTGAAGAAAGCTGATTGAAGGCTTTCTCCCATGAAAAAGTTCATAGGCTGTCTTTTTGAATCTTTTAACTATCAGTGACCTGTTTTGCGTAAAACAAGCAGTGTTGACAGCTTCTGCCCAAAACTGAGTAGGCAGGTGAGAATCGCTGAGCATTGAACGTGCAACTTCAATAATTGTTCTATTTCTTCTTTCAGCGACTCCATTTTGTTGCGGTGTTCTCACTGACGAAAAGTTGTGAGAAATACCCTTACTCTCAAGGAAGGAATCAAGAGAACTGTTTTTGAATTCAGTTCCATGATCACTCCTTATTGAGCGAACAGTCATATTGTTCAGAGTTTCCATCTTCCGAACAAAGGTGATGAGTTCTTCAGGGGTGTCACTCTTAGAACGGAGAAACATTACCCATGTGTAACGAGAGAATTCATCAACTATGACCAGCGTATATTTCTTTCCAGCGATGGATTGTTTGTTAACGGGGCCAAACAAATCCATATGGAGTAGTTGTAGAGGAGATGACACTGAGGAGACTTGCTTTGACTTGAAGCTAGCCTTGGTCTGCTTCCCTTTTTCATACGCTGAACATAAAGACTCTTTGGCGTATGAATGCTGAGGTAGACCAGTGACTAACTCTTTGGAGGAAAGAGTATTCAGTGTCTTGAAATTTAGATGTGAGAGCCTCTTGTGCCATAGCCAGTTGACATCAGAAGATGCCTTTGAGAAGAAACAGGAGTTCTCAGTGGTTGTTGAGTCCATGTTTATTACATAAACATTTTCCAAACGATAACCGCTGAGAGCTATCTTCTCCTTTTTGTCAGAGACAAAGCAGGATTCCTTAGTGAAAATCACTTTGTTATCCATGTCGCAAAGCTGACTGATGCTCAGAAGATTATGCTTCAGCCCTTCAACATATGCGACTCTTCTGAAGGAGGTTGTACCATTTGAAAGTACACCATACCCTCGGGTGTGTCCTTTTCCATTTCCACCGAAAGTCACAGAGGGACCCTTCTCTTCCTTGTATTCAGCGAGCAGGTTTTTCTTTCCAGTCATGTGTCTAGAGCATCCGCTATCGAGATACCAGATACCCTTCTTAACCTGCATTTACAAAGGAAGATTAGTTTTGCTTGGGTACCCACTTAACCATGTATACACGTTTGTCAGTGGAAGTAGTTGGAATGGAAGGTTCAGCGGTCTTCGCAGCATTTGAAGATTCAGCTTTGTCTTTCTTCACTTTGGTTAATTTCTTAACCTCAGTGGTTGGAGTCACCTTGACCTGATTTGCACCAGGGTTGGTCTTCTTTGCCTTGGGGGCAATCTTCACCTTAGCTATCTTTTCAGCTTTGGTGGCTGTGGGGCACTTACTAGCAATATGATCGGTAAGTCCATAGTGATAACATTTCCTATAACTAAAAGTAGTTCTAGGACCACTTGTATGCTGAGCTTTTAATTTTGAATTAGAAGTGCCAGCACCAAGTAAACTATTGGCTTTAGAGATGGGACGAACATTTAGTTCTTCAGATTTCTTACCAAGGATATCCACTCTGAGTCTAGGAGTAGATCGCTGAATAGATCTAGAGATCAGCTTTCTAGATCCAGAGGGATAGGTCACTGAGGCTTTAGAAGCATTCAGCTTTGGTACTAAGGTACCCTTCTGAGGATTTTGATAAATAACAATTCCTTTACCTTTGTCTTTAGAGACAGAGGTAGGTTTTGAATAAACCATTTTCTCCTTACCTTTTGAGGAGGTAGGAGTTTCCTCAGGGATTGGTGTAATGGACGAGGAGCACTGAGATGATGAAGTGTCAGCGACTGAGGATACGAACGTTCCAAATTTAAGCATTGAACGTTCAGTGGTTGGTTTTGGAGTATCATATTTATAACCTAGACCACGTTTATCACTCAGAGGAATCTGAGCCTTAATTATCTCAGTGATCTTTGTTGAAGAATTACACCATCTTTCAACAGTAGCTTGTTCAGCTTTTAATGCTGCGATAGCTTCTGCTCGTTCGATTTTGACTAGCTGATTTAAATAGACTTGATCTTTAAAATCATCTTCAATTTTAGAAAGCTTTTCTATTTGAAGGTGGCAGTTTTTAAGCTTTTCAGCGAGATCAAGATTTTGGTTTTCAACCACAGCTTTGCCGTTCATGGCTTCGTATAAACTTCTAGTCAATAGATCGATTTTACGGAGACTATCAGCTTCATCAATATTTGCAATATTGGTAAAGAAAGAAGGTGATACCTGAATGGCAGATGTTGAAGTGGAGGGAATGTCTGAACTTTCTTCCTCTTCTTCAATCTTGGCCATGAGACATTGATTTGCTTCATCATCTTCAGAATCAGATGATGAGACTTCTTCGTCAGAAGCAGCCCAATCATAGTCAGCCATCAGGCCTTTTCCTTTCTTCTTAAAGCTTTTCAGCTTTGCATACTTCTCCTTCAGCTTTGAGTATTTGTCATCTTTATTCCTTGGAACAAAGGATTTCTTTGTGAAAGCTGAAGGTCTCATGATTTTCTTTGACCTGCACTCGTTAGAGAAATGACCTGTCTTTTCGCAGTTGAAACAAGTAGCAGTAGCCTTATCAACAAAAGTTGATGATTTAGGCTTGTCAGTTATGGAAAGAGGTTTGTTCTTTCTAAACATTTTCTTCTTGGCGAATCTCCTGAACTTTTTAGTTAGGAGAGCCAAGGATTCATCATCATCTGAAAAATCAGAATCTGATGACCTTTCAGAGTTACTCTCTAACTCAGTGATAGTGACCGAAGGTCGCTGAGTAGAAGGTTCCTCTGAGATTAAAGCAACAGGGGTGCTTTTGGAATCTTTTACAAGATTCTTCTTAAGATGGCTAGATTGCTCATGATTCAGCAATGTGCCATATAAGGTAGCAAGGGTCATTGATCTTAGATCCTTTGATAGCTTGAGACACATGGAATAATTGTCCCAGCTTTCAGGTAAACATTCTAGAAACTTTGTCAGCACTTCAAAGTTAGAATATTCCTTACCAACAGTTTTCAGATCTATAATTAAACAATTAAAACGTTGGTGAACTTCAGAGAGAGTTTCATTCTTACCAGAAATGAAGCTTTCGTATTGTCTTACCAGGTTGATCTTTCTTGAGTCCTGGACTTCAGACGTTCCTTCATACTGAACACATATTGTGTCCCACATGGCTTTTGATGACTTCAGGTTCATGACGGAATGGTATACTTCGTCAGGAAGGGCCATGGATAGTATGGATCTGGCTTTTGTATCTATAGCCACTTTCTTCTTATCTTCATCGGTCCACTGATGGATTTCTTTAGGAATCAGCCTTTCTGGAATAGCAGGTCTATTTGCAGTGGCTGGAACTAAAGGATCAATTGTTACAGGGATGTGTGGGCCGTTCTCAAGATAGTAAGGTATAGTAGGGTCTACACCTTCTAAGAAGAGTGTCATCCTATTTTTCCACAAGTTGAAGTTGTCTCTGGAAAATCTAGGGGGTTTTGCAAGAGAACCATTGTCTATATAATTTGTGTTTGTGTGGGAGGCCATTTTCAGATAATAGCAAGGAAGAGAAATATCTTAGATTAGATCTTGTCTATGAGATTAAACAAATCCGCTCTGATACCACTTGTTGGTCCCGAAAGGCCCATACAAGTTTGTAGAAGGGGGGGGGGGGGGTTGAATACAAACACACATATTTTACTTTTCTAAATTGTTTATTGATAAATCATTAACAATTTACAGCTTGTTGCGGAGACAAGATTAAGGATAAACCTAAATCTAAACAAGTTGGAACACTAAGGTTTCTTGCACTAAGAAAGATAAGGAAATTACTAATAATAACCTATCTTGAGATAAGAGATATGAACTTGTCCAGAGTTAGCAAGTTACTTCAAAATGAAGTGAGTTCATCTCTTTATATACTGCATGCATTTAATGCAAGTCAGTATATACTTTACACGTGTCATCAGCTGGTTGGTTGCATGTCATTGACCTTGGTTGACAACCTTAGTAGCCGTAAGGATGAACAGTGTAGTATCAGAGTGGTTGTACGATTTCAGATATTCGGAGGTTCTTTTCTGACATTTCGTACGGAGGCGTGCAAGGGTGGTTAAGACAAAAGTACTTTTGTACGGAGGACTTCATGATCAGCTTTCGTTGATTCAGCGATTATCATTTACTATTCAGCAGATGATAAAGTTCAGCGATAGCTGAAGTCTTGTACTTGATACTTCACGTTGAGTGGACAAATCTGAGTCTTCGCTGATCCGCATCAGTTCATTAGGAGACTTGTCGCTGGTTCTTGAGCTTGATCTTCGATTTCAGCGTAGAACCTTTGTTGACGTGAAACTTGTCTTCAGGGATCATAAGTAAACAACTAATTTATCAGCGATCATCATAATGACTGAACAGACTCAGAGCATTTATGGTGAACAGTGTTCGCTGAATATTTAATCTAAAAAGCGAGAGTTCCTATCAGCGGTACTGTAAGATCTTAGTACTTATCAGCGATAGTGAAACTCTGATACATATTGTTTACTTACAATTTTCACTAAGTATATAAGAGAGGGTCATTATCAAATCACTGAGGGTTTGGATCAACATCCTTACCTTTCCTCGTCCAATCTTCCCTGAACCGTGAGAATCTTCGACTTGGTTAAGATTGTTCAAGGTCTAGAGAGCTTATATAAGGTACGATTTCTGTTGATTTCTTTAGGTCTATTTGAAATGTCGATAGATCCTGAGAGTGTTATTCGAGAACAATCGGACCTCGATGAGTTCAGAGATTTAGCAAAAATCCCTGCGTGGGTTGAGTTGATTTGCCCCGGTCAGATTCGATCGAGCGAATGTACCGAGGGGTATATTGTGATATACAAATACCCCTTTAAGATAGGTTTCGAATGGCCCTATTCGCCATTCTCCAAGGCTTTTATGTTAGAATTCGACTTAGCACCGGGTCAGTTAATGCCCCAATTCTAGCGAATCGTGCAAGTAATCGAGCGTGTCACCAAGAAATGGGATACTCCCATGAATGTGTGTTTGGGTAAAAAATCACACCCTCGACCGACTTGGGAAATTCCCTCGACATGACCCATGGACATTGATTACCCCCGACCGACAAGGATAATACCCATTATTATCATATCCTCGACATACGTTAATAACCACGATAGTTGGTTATTGAAAGACCTCTTGTGTCAATAGTTATTCAATATAGTGTCTTTACATCTCGTGATCGCACGTCACGTGTTGCATGTTACACGTCGCACGTCACACATCGCTAGTCTTATGTTACTAGTCTTACGTCTTACGTTACTAGTCTTATGTCGCCAGTTACTTGTCGCCAGTTACGACTCGTCGGTCTTACGTCGACCGTCTCATGTCATCGGCCTTAAATCGCTCTGGTCCTGCGACAACGTCGTCCTGACATCCTGGTCTTACGACCTGGTCTTACAACATTTCCTAGTCCAACGATATTTTCATAAGACCATTCTTATATTAAGACAAGGTCTTACAAGACATTTACACTCATATACGTGGTCTTATATTTTGGCGATAGTCGTATGTTCCATAAAGACCGACATCCGAGACTTAAGACGGTCGTGCGATTATACTAACCGTTAACAGTCAAACATTCGTTTTCCTTTGTTCATTAATGCAGGTCTACGGGCATTTACGACACAACGACCAATAACAAAACCAATCATCAATGACATTCAAAGCCCGACAGCGGTTACGAAGTGTGCCATAAAGGCACTATTTATGGCCAACGGATGAAACCGACGGAAGCAATTATAAGCATTAACCATTGCGACCGTTATTCCTGCATTCATAAGGGACATTTAAAGCCACGAAGACTATAAATATGAGGATCCCAGCTTCACTTTAGGACATCTACATCGGCTCTCAAAAACAAGAAACACACAGCTAAACATACGAAGAACTCTCTCTCAAGTGATCGCTCTCGACGCACGACGCACGACATTCGCTCTCGACCAGCAGTTGCACATTGTTTTCACACACGACATACACCTATTTTACATTAGAAAACACTTGTACTTTACATTTCGAAGTCTTTCATTCACTTGTATTGTAATCTCTGTACGATCGACACCTGGAACACCAAGGACGTCGCCCCTGATTGGCGACCATAGTGCAGCGACGACATTCACTGTCGTCCGCAGGTTTTTTCCTCGTTGAGGTTTTTCCCGCGTCATCAAAATCTCGTGTTTCGTCTACATTTTCTTCGTTATCTTTTTTTGTTTATTTCTTTGGTTCAATCTTTAGTTGATAAGGTCCGAAACCAAACCTTAAATCGTATTTTTATACAATTTTCGGCATACGACAGTTTAGTGCGATTTTTGGCATTAACAGTTTGGCGCCATCCGTGGGACCCAACTAAGGATTTACTTAGAAATAAACATCGTATTACTAACGTTTCCTCTCATGTAGATCTTCGTTTTCTACTTGTCGACTTCAAGTCTTGTCCACGCGATGAAGATCCAAGCGGAGTTGGAAGACACAGATAAAAAAAACGCTCAGTCAATGTATCGCTTGTATCGAATCATCCGAAGGACTCGGGGGCTCGGAACGCCCGTCACAAAATGGAAAATACCACATTTGATTTCAAAAATCCTTGGAAAAAGGCGTTTATCGACTCCAAATTACGGTAACTGTGACGTCTCACTTGGATGGAATATGGTATAACAACTCTATATATATACTCTAAGTATATTCTCCTCGTTCAATTATTATGATCTAACATATAAATGTTGATTTGAGCATCAAAGGATCATTGGTCAAACCAACGACCACCCCCGATTTTACATTGCAGGCTCACAAGATAATATAAAACGCAGATCTTACAAATTACATCGTGAGAAACAAAGTCTCTACGACTTATCACACAGATTGCAATTTATAATCGTCAATAAAAGACGACCCACGTTTTTAATCTTATGATCGCCACTCATGGCAAACACAGGTTAAAATTCTCGGCCGCCAATAAAAGCGACTCGCATGTTGAAATCTCATGAATCGCTAGACATGACATATGTCGTCAATAAAGACGACTTGTACATTGAATCTCGCAATCACCAGTCATGGTTCCAAGGGACCAGAATACTCAATCCGACGCTTTAGCAAACCTTGCGTCTGCTTTGGTCGAACCAATACTCGACAACATTCCAATGACCCATCTGGCAACGCCATCCATTGAAAATGGCGATGTCATCCAGATGGAAGACCAAGAAAATAATTGGTCGAGCGACATCCGAAATTGTCTGCGACAATAGATCCCAGTTCGTAAGCAACAGGACTCGACAGTTCTGTGAAGACCGCGACATCAAGCTCACGACCACGACACCCAGGGGCAAGCGGTCGAGCGACATTTCAGCAAGAACATCGAAGATAAAGTCTTTTAAGAAGGCGACTACGTCCCCTGGCAAGTGTTCCAAAGCACTCAAGAGCTCAATGCAAGTAAACTTTCCACCAAGTGAGAAGGTCCTTATCATATATCAGAAGTCGTAGGTAAAGGTGCCTATCGGCTCCAAACCCTCGACGGTCGAGATATCCCACGCAGTTGGAATGCAACGCATCTGAAAAGGTATTTCTTCTAAGTCATTTTCCTTCTTTCATACGATTTTTTACTCATCACGATGATTACTGACTTAAGCATCGGAGGGTCGTTGGCTAGCCAACGACCAACCTCTGACATTGCTTTATTGCAGGATCGCACGACATAAGTTACTAAGTCTGTCATACGACTTCAGTAAAATCGCACGATATAATCAATTAGTTTTATTAGACGACTCGATTGTATAACTACAGGAACACATGATTCAAGTTCATCGTATGATCAAATCACACGATCGTAAGGTCTAGTGACCCCACAATCTAAGTTCTCTAACTTAGAAAAATTTCATGTTCTGAATGAATGTTTTGATCGCATGCGCTCTTGTTTGCTTATACGATTCAAAAATATGAAAGTCTTATGACTTACGTTCTAATCGTTGTATTACAATGGATGCCCAAGTCGCACGACTTATTGTTCATTTTTCAATGAATTTTTACAGTTGATATTACATATGTCCATGACATGTGTGAGTCGATATAATACTTAGGTTCAATAGAAAGGTAAAATTTTTACCGATTCTCGCGAAAGCAAAACTTACACAACGTAACTTTGGTCTCTACCGACCGTATCGGCTCGAGCGCCAGATCAAAGGTATTTAAACGATCGTATCGGCTCGAGCGCCAGACCAGAGGTCTCTAACGATCGTATCGGCTCAAGCGCCAGACCATAGGTCTCTACCGACCGTATTGGCTCGAGCGCCAGATCATAGGTCTATAACGACCGTATCGGCTCGAGCGCCAGATCATAGGTCTATATCGACCATATTGGCTCGAGCGCCAGATCATAGGTCTATAACGACCGTATCGGCTCAAGAGCCAGATCATAGGTCTATATCGACCATATCAGCTCGAACGCCAGATCAAAAGTCTATAACGACCGTTTCGGTTCGGAACGCCAGAACATAAGTCTTTAACGACTGTATCACAAAATCCTTAAATTTTATCTTGGTTCGATCATCTTATGATCGCCGCCAAGCTTTATTTCGGACCACACGTCTTACGATTGACTCCCGAACCATACGTCTCATTTTAACAAAGATCGTCTTACGATCACCGTCGGTTCCTTACGTTTTAAAGTCGTCTTATGACCGTCAGATGAACACCACACGTATCCTACCTATTAAAGGTCATCTTTCGATCGTCGCAACCTACTTAACACTATCGACTGGTCTCATGATTTTAGTTGACCAAAGTCGACTTTCTTCTAAATGAACCAATTAGCAAAAGTGACACGTCCCCGTAGAAACACATTTTACATTGGTACGAGATCTGAAATTCAAATGGTTTTGAAATTCAAATCTCGAGGGGCTAACTATTTGGGTAAAAAATCACACCCTCGACCGACCTGGGAAATTCCCTCGACATGACCCATGGACATTGATTACCCCCGACCGACAAGGATAATACCCATTATTATCATATCCCCTACATACGTTAATAACCGCGATAGTTGTTAATGCCATAAATCGTACCAAAGGGACAACTTAAGGTCGATGTGGACTTTAACAACTAAAGAAAGGAATCTTTCGACAAAAGCGTGCGACAAGGGTAAAAATGTAAACGAGACAGGGGATTTGATGACGCAGGAAAAACCTCAACGAGGAAAAAACCTGCGGACGACAATGGATGTCGTCGCTTAACTATGGTCGCCAATCAAGGGCGATGTCCTTGACGTCATTGGTGTCGATCGTACAGAGATTACAATACAAATGAAGGAAAAGACTTCGAAATGTAAAGTACAAGTTTTTTCAGTGTTTAAACAGTGTGCGTCGTGTGTAAAAATGAAGTGTCGTGTGTGTTTGTCGTGCGTCGAGAGCGTTCTTCGAGAGTGAATTCTCTGCTGCGAATGTTCTTCTGTGCTCGAATGATTGCGTTTGCTTCTGTATTATTCGATGATTGATTTGTCTCCAATTGTCCTTTAAACTGATGTTGAAACTTGGTATTTATAGTCTTCGGGAGCGTTAATTGGATCGTTAAGGATCTTAATGATTATTGTAACGGTCGCCGTCTTCATTGCTGGATTAAATGTTCATAACTGAATTCGTCGGTTATGACCGTTGCTCGCTAATGACTTTGACTCCTGCATTAATCATCAAACAAACGTAACAGTCGTATATCGCGTTAGTTAAGGTCGCCTGGTTTTGTGCGACGGTCGTGCGGAATAGGCGACGTCGTGGTCGAACGTCGTGAGGAACTCTCGACTAACCTTTCAGGAGGGACGACGGATACTTCTTGAGTCTTTGTCGGGACCTTATCTTAATACAAGATATAACTCATAACGTGTGTCTTACCTTTTCTGGTCGCGGTCGAGACCTGTTAAATTTTGCCCAAACAATAGTTGGTTATTGAAAGACCTCTTGTGTCAATAGTTATTCAAGATAGTGTCTTTACATCTTGTGATCGCACGTCACGTGTTGCATGTTACACGTCGCACGTCACACATCGCTAGTCTTATGTTACTAGTCTTACGTCTTACGTTACTAGGCTTATGTCGCCAGTTACTTGTCGCCAGTTACGACTCGTCGGTCTTACGTCGACCATCTCATGTCATCGGCCTTATATCGCTCTAGTCCTGCGACATCGTCGTCCTGACATCCTGGTCTTACGACCTAGTGGTCTTACGACCTAGTGGTCTTACGACCTGGTCTTACGACATTTCCTTGTCCAACGATATTTTCATAAGACCATTCTTATATTAAGACAAGGTCTTACAAGACATTTACACTCATATACGTGGTCTTATATTTTGGCGATAGTCGTATGTTCCATAAAGACCGACATCCGAGACTTAAGGCGATCGTGCGATTATACTAACCGTTAACAGCCAAACATTCGTTTTCCTTTGTTCATTAATGCAGGTCTACGGGCATTTACGACACAAAGACCAATAACAAAACCAATCATCAATGACATTCAGAGCCCGACAACGGTTACGAAGTGTGCCATAAAGGCACCATTTATGGCCAACGGATGAAACCGACGGAAGCAATTATAAGCATTAACCATTGCGACCGTTATTCCTGCATTCATAGGGGACATTTAAAGCCACGAAGACTATAAATATGAGGATCCCAGCTTCACTTTGGGACATCTACATCGGCTCTCAAAAACAAGAAACACACAACTAATCATACGAAGAACTTCTGGTGAGTCATCTTGATCATCGAACGACTTACCTCACACTGGGATTCACCCATGGGTGTGAGGGACATATTGATGCCGTATAAGGTCAAAAGTGATCAGTACCGTCGTTACAGTTTGTTTTCATGGCATAAGGGTGATCATACCTTGGTTTTAAATACCGGGGTCAACGATCGCGGATGGAAGAAGAGGTATGTATTTGTGCGGGTGTCGACGCTGGACAGTGATAGCGACTGGATTAGGGAGGGTTGGAATATGACGGGTGAGCCTTTAATTATTCATCGCGTGTTATTCTATTGCTCATGTTGTTTTCTCGACTGACCTTCTTTCCCATGTGTATATATTAATTTTGACAAGGTAGAGCCAGACGACGCTTCCCGGGCTAAGGTCAAAAAGTTCCTGGAGTTTAGTGTCGAGGAACGGTCATATGTCACGCGTCATTTAGTAGACGAGGATGACGATACGGTTTTCTTGGGTGACAAGATACGGATGTGTCGGGAAGAGAAAGAAGAAGGAGAGGGATATGAGGAGACATGGGATGAAGAGAAGGAGAAAGAGGAAGAGAAGGTGGAAGAGTCGGAAGTAGAGATAACTGGTAAGTATCCTTTTTGCTCAACCTAGTATTTCTTCGTTCTCGATTGTCTAATTCTTTTTTTGTCGTTTTTAGGGGAATCTTGGGCGAAGACGACGCCTGCAACTGCCAAGAAGGTGGCTCACATAGATCTGGCTCGCGAGGCGAAGGAAAACGAGGAGAAGGATGCCCCGATAACTGGGTCGGGGGTCTTAAAGAGAAAGGGGGTCTCGACATTTGGGTCGGGACTCCCCAAGAGGACGCGAATGTCTATTCCGGAGGAACCGTCGTCAAGGACGGGCGGTTCATCGAGAGTTGTCCCGTCGAACGTATCGACCGTGTCTACTAAGAAGGTTTTGTTGGTTCTATATGCTCAAGAATGATTATAAAATAATATTACTGGTAATATATGATCCTATAGGGTCACACCGAACAACAAGTAGACACCGAATTAATATTTATAAGAATTTGATTCTTGATAAATATTATTATTTCTTGATAAATATTATTAATTATATTATTGAATATAATTCATAATATTAGATGCAAATGAAAGATTCTAGATTATTAATTAATATGATTGGGTCATATTTAACTAGAAGTTAAAAAGAGGGACTATATGTAGTAAGTTTAAATAGTTAAAATAATGATTTTAACAAATTTAAACTAGGAGGGGCTTAAGTGAAATTATGCATGGGAGGCTCAAACCTCATTGGACCCTTTTATGGTCGAATAGAAAATGCTTGTGTTGTCTCTAGTTTTGTATACGGAAGAGACTTACTTGGTAAAAACACAAGTATCATTTTTGGCTCTCACTCTCTCCCTCCCTTCTCCTTTCGGCCGAAACCACCAATTATGGTGGTTTTGGTGTTTATTTTGCTATCCATTTTCTTGTAGTCTTGGATACAAAGTTCCATTTTTGCATCTTGGAAGAATAAGAACTAGCATTCCGAAAGGTGTCGTTGCTTGTGGTGGATACCGCTAGAGGAGCTCTCTTTTAGGTTCTACATTCATCACCAACATCCAACCTCCCGTGAGGGAACCAAAGGACTTCAAAGGTTGTAATCCTGAACTCTCTTTGTATGTTGCTCTTTTATCTTTTCATGCATATAACAAGATCCTTGGTGGGAATAAAATGGTTTTATGTTTTGTTCAAATTTTTGCTTCCGTTGCGTAAAATACTTTACCTCTTATGGTTTTTGAAACCCATGTTTTGAACATAAAATCCCAACAAGTGGTATCAGAGCCTATGTTATAATGCATGATTAGAAAAATAAGTTTTATTTGGATAAAACTTGGTTTTTGGAAGCCATGGATAAAATTTCATTTTATATGAAAAGTTCATACATGGCTTTTAGGCAACTAGTTTGTATTTTTTATATATATTTTATGTAGCAAAATTTCAACATGCATTTTTGTTACATAAAAGTTGCCTAACAAAAACAAAGTGTTGTTTTATGTTATTTATGAGTAATATGTGCATAAACAAGCCATGGACCAATGTGTTGGTTGTTGTGTTGTTTTCTTTAAATTTGTTATAATTTTTATTATTATTCATGTTGGTTTGTAATAGTAAATAGGTTTTATTATTTCATGTTTCTTTTGTTCATTTTGTAAGTATTAGATTAGTTGTTAGAACTAGTTTTTTATTTTATAAAATGTAACAAGAAGAAGGCCAACATGGAGCTTGAAGATGGAGCTTGATGTCTTGATTGCATAGAGATGCTAAAGCAAGTGGGAGTTTGAAGTTTTTTTTATTTTTTATTTTGTCCCTTAGGAATGGACTTGGCATTTCTTGTTTTGGCTCACAAGAAATGTCATTAGAAATGGCTTTGTTTTATGCACATTCTTTTGCATGTTTATGGTTGATTATGTTATTTTTGATGCGTTAAAATATAGGATATTGTATGCTAGTAAAGAACATAAATTGGTTCAAACGCGCTTATTTAAAATTGTTTAAAGTTGAAGCGACAAATTTTAAAATTAGATTTTAAATGAACCAAGTTTAAAATAGAGATTTTATATCAACCAATATTTAAAATGGAGATTTTAAAACAATGACATGCAAATTGGTTCAAATACGTTTTATATAAGATTGTTTATTTAAAAATGACGTAACTTTAAAAAAAATTGGATTTTTAATTGAACCAAATTATTTAAAATGGAGATTTTAAATTTATTCATTTTGATAAATAGTTTCCTTTTCTTAAAAAGAGTACCTTGATTATTGGATGCATGCAATAATATGATACTATGGTTTTAAGACAAAAATTGAGATTTTGAGTTTTATAGAAGGAGTTTGAATGGAGATCTCAAAACTCATACAAATTCATAATCTAATAATAAAAGTGTTTTATTAAAATACTATAAATGGTACTTATTATGATCATTAGTTGGTAAAATCGAAATTTTATTAAATAGGAACCATTTGATGAGTAGTAAGATTTTATTTAAATACCATGTATTATTGAATGCATGCAAAATCACATGATACTATAATGTTTACAAAACTAGAATTGTAATACATACAAAATCCCTTTTTATAAACGCAAGTCATATGCCGTCCTTTTGAGAAACACTCAATACGTCACTATGACACCCTTGTGGGATAAAGGTCACCTAACCACTTGGATTGTCTTGAGATGGATGAGGTGATTCTTATGTCTTTATGGGATAAAGGTCACCTAACCGCATGGATGTGAGTTTCACATGTTGTTTCAAGTAGGATGACTTGATTGGGAATCTTTTGTGATAAAGGTCACCTAAGCATTAGAAACCCAATGCATAGATGGGATCAAACATGCCAATTAACAAACAAGTTTTTAAGGATCCCATAACGCTAGGAATTACATTCGATGTAATCGATAAACGTTATCTACCTTGTTGGATTAAATGGACGGGATAAAGGTCACCTAACCGTTTCATTTGTTTGCAACGTTGGATCCTAGATTTTATGCAAATTAATGTTTTTAGAAAACTAAAGGGTAATTAATTTGCTAAAAATTTAATATTGAAAATACTATATTAACTTTGTTAAATTTTGTAGATGGCCTAAAATGCAAACACTACAATTAACACATCCCTAAGACTTTTTCTTTTGGAAGAAAAGTTAACCACTCAGAACATCCCAATTTGTTTTCAAAACATTGAGACGCGTTCTCAGACGTGAAAACAAATTATACGTACTCCTCGTACCTATTCCTCAAGAACCTCCTCTTACCTCCATAGAAGCTAACGATACTTGATTGAAACATAATGATGATTCAATCAATGTATCACGTCTTATGCTTGAAACCATGGTTCCATCCTTACTAGAAAGAATGGAAACGTTTCCACTGAGGGCATTTGACATGGTAAACCGATTACCAAAAATATTACCAAATGTATATGGTCCGTGAACGCTTCGATACAATTGGACAAAGACCAATATGTAAGCTCTCGTATTCACAAAATGAGGACGCACCTTGACTATTTGGATAGACTTGGATATCCTTATTCCAATGGGAGAGCCATAGATATGATCCTCAAATCTTTGACCAAAGCATTTGATGTTTTTGTCGAGAATCTAAATATAGACCTCGAGAAGATTTCAGTCCCAGAATTGCATACGATGCTAGAAACTGCTGAAAGGAATCTTCCCATGGTAACAATTACATGTGATAGATGAGGCAACATTGGTCATAGAAGAGGAGATTGTCCTTCTGAGAAATAAATGTTTTCTAACGAAGGAAAGTCCTTCAGGTATTAATATTTAAGATAGAACTTTTACCTTTCTATCTTACACTTGTGTATTTGATACTAAGTGTAGAACTCACTTTTGTAATATGTTACAGATAATCAAGAAAGGTAAATGACTGAAAGACAAGCAAAATGGTGATCCATATAAGCAAGGAAGCAAGATTGCGTACCAAGCTTATAGGAGATTTTATTATGAAACCATATGCTTGTATTGTTAAACAAGTTTGTTTCAAACAATGTTTAAATTTAGTTTGACTAAATTATTGTTTTTCAGTCACATGTTTATTGATTGAATGAAATTCACTTAACCGTTTTGGAAACGATTATATTCATATTCAAAATGAATTATTCTATTTCTAGAAATAGTTCTCTTAATTGAATAATAAAGTGAATCTCAAAACCCTTCTAAAACATAATTCTATATAAGCACCATAAGACTCAAATGTGATTTGAATCAAGTTTACACATGAAATAGTCAACTTAATCAAGAAAATTAAACGCATATCTAAATTTCAAAACTGTGTTTTTTTTAAACTAAATATAAATATTTTCATTTGATATATGCGATCTTTATAAAGTTGAATATAGCTCTTTTCTCTAATTCATAGAGAAGGAGAAAAAGTTTTTTTTTGTTTGTTAGAATTGATACATGTTGATGTATATGGTCTCTCAAAACCAAGTCTAGATATGGTGATAGATAATACCTTCACTGACGATTTCAATTGTTGAAGTTTATGGAACATAAAGATGAAGCATTTGATGTAAGTCAAGTTGTTTCAAAGTGAAGATTAAGAAAACAACTCATCAGGACCATTAAAGTCTTTTCTGATATATGAGGATAGTAACTAAACCAAGAACTCTTGGATCATCATAGAAATTGTGTACATCCGAAAGGATGAACCAAACCTTATTAAATATGTTTTGCTCTATGAGTAGAAGTACTATTCCTATATCAATTCGGAATTCTACCCTAGTTAAAGTAAACCGTACATTTTGACACCAACCAAAAGGTAGACAAGACACCTTAAAAGATTTCGTATGAAAGTTTTTCATCCTTAGTCTTAGTTGAAAGTGTGGGTTTATGAAGCTCATGTAAGACAATAAGCTTCAAGTAAACTCAACCCAATATCTACCAAATGCATATATTGTAGAATATACTATAAATTGTTTTATATACCGATTCTACAATCCCACAAACAATAAAATTGTTTATTGTCCCAAAGCCAAGTTCTTAGAAAGCAAGTTTTTAATGGGCAAGGCAAATGGGAGATTTAAGGAACTTGAAGGGAATCAAGAACCTCATAACCTAATGCACTTATTGGTTGGCACTAGTTATCAAACAAAGGTTGTTGAAACTGAACAATTTGATTGATCAAAACTTCGTAAAAACACCAAGTGTTCGCAAATCTAGTAGAATCATTCAGAAACTCGAGAAATATCGATTTCTCATGAAGAATGACGTATGATAGGTTTCTAGCAAGCCCATCAACTACTAAAGTGCTATGTCAGATTTTGAATCTGGTAAGTGGTTTAGAGTCATGAACACTGAGATACAATCCATTCATGGATCAGTACAAGTATCTCAAAACTGGAATCTTCATTTTGACAGGAAAATTAAAAGTTTAATTTTCATCAAAATAAAAGATGACTCATGTATTTGCTAAAACTAGTGGGAGCGCAGTAAAATTCCTAATCCTGTATGTGCAAGGCATACTAGTATTTGGAAATTAACTTTCCGACATAGCAAAACATCATGTTTTGGCTCGGACAGTATTTCCTCAATAAAAGACTTAGAAAGGGCTAATTTTGTTCTTGGAATAAAGATCTTTAGAGATTAGATCAAGACGACTTACAGGTTTAAGTCAAAGTGCATATGTTGACATGATCTTGAAAGGTTCAAGATGCAAGGCTCTAAAGGTAGTTTCTTGCAAATATGATATGGCGTCATTTTGAGCATGTCTCAATATTCTGGCACAAAGATTGAGCTAGATAAAATGATTAGTATTCCATATGCTTCGGCAATTGGATCTATCATATATGCCATGACATGCACAAGATCGAGCGTTACAAAATGCTTTAGAGCATTAGAAAACGATACCAACGAAATACGAGGGAAGGTCATTGGATGATTGTATAGAACAATTTAAGGTACTTACGAAGAACAAACAAGTGTTCATTAACTGAGGGTTGGAAGAAGATCATAGTAAAATGTTACACTTGTAATACCCCGGGTAAGTCCGTTAGATAATTTAACTATAAAATATGATGTTCAGGGTAAGTTTGGGTAAATTATAAGTTTAAGGGTGTTTAGGTCATTAATGAGAAGTTCAAGGTCCATTTGGTAAGTGTGGTTTGATATTACCTCTTAAGCATCAGATAGTATTCAGATATCCTAAAAATAGAAAGAGTGTGTGTGCGGGAGTTCTGGAGGCGAAAAGAAGCAAGAAAGGAAACATACGGAGAAAGCATCGATTGATTTGGTTGAAGTTGATTTTGAGGTAAGTACCTTTATATTTTGTGTTGGTAATCAGTAATAGAAGATATCTATCGGTTTAGAGGTTACGATTTCTGTGATTGGTATAGATTTCAATCGATTTCTGAGAAAATAACCGACTGTGTGAGAGTCCCGGGGAAGTCCCGGTAGACTCCCGGTACTGACGACTCCCGGTGGACTCCCGGTAGTGTGGAGTCCCGGTATAGTGAAACTCCCGGTATTAGCAACTTTCCGGTGATCGAACTCCCGGTACCAAAGAGTCCCGGTACTGTGAAGTCCCGGTACTGAGAAGCCCGGTACTCTGTATAGTCCCGGTAGTTGTTAAGTTTAGTGATACAGTTGAGAACAGGAACTGGTAAGCTTTATATGTTGGCTAGTAAAGCAGTATATGTACCTTAAATTGTTTCAGATTCTGTGGAAGTCGTGGTAAGAGATAAGACCAGTTTGAAAGGAGCTTGCGAGCGTGTGTAATAATCAAAACATGTGAGTTTTACTTTAAAAAGCGTTTTTAACTGGAATACATATATGTATGGTTTGGGAATGTGATAATTGGCGATTATGTGTCGATATGTGAATTATAATATATTGAGGTATTATATTTACATAAGTATTATAATGTGTTATAATGCTTTGGCCGGGCTTAGGACCGGTGTGTTTGGCTATAGAATCCGTATAGCGTTGTTTGGCTGTAGATGTTGTACAGCGTTGTATATTATTAGTTGGCTTGCTACCAACTAATATGGCCAGGAGGAATGAGAAGGGAAGGTACATGATATGTGCGCTTGATTAGATATATATGATTGTGTCGCGTGATTTATATGAATGAAGTTTATATAAATGGTTTGTAAACTAACAGGGATTTTTCTCACTTAGACCACAAGGTCTAACCCTCATTTTTGTTTTAAAATATGTATTCCAGGTGGTGGATCATGTAAGAGCAAGTAATTAGAGTAACCAAGGGATGGATTTTGTGAAGGATTATAAGATGAAGATTTTGGCTTGTTTAGCAGTCGCATCATGATATTAAATGTTATGTATGTAAATAGTACAAAGTTTGTAGTACAATGGTTTCTTTTATATGTAAAAGACTGCGGGACTGAAATTGTAACATGATGTTTCTTTTGTTATATGAATGTTATGTTACATTATGTGAAGTTGTGTATATGGGAATTGGGTTGTTACAAATGGTATCAGAGCCTTAGTTTAAGGGATTTAGGTATTTGTATCTGTACCTAGACTTAAACTGCATGTGAAGTAAGATGTCCTTATCATTATAGAACCTTGGGATGATGAAGTATAAAAGGTAGAAGGAACATCATGTAAGGTAATTTCATATTACACCTGGCCAGTGTAATTGTGATCTTACAGGTACATGTTTGAACTGGAATACCTTGTTATACGGGGTATGTGCTTATGTGTATATTAACCTTGTTTAAATCTACAGAATGGCAAGGGTACACGGAATTCGAATCGAGGGGGAGGAAGAAATCCGAATAGTACGAATCCGCCGATAGGAACTGGGGACAGGGGAGGCAGATCTGGGGGCAGAGTCGGGGGTAGAGCTGGAGGTCGAGCCGGAGGCAGAGTCCAGCCACAGGGTACAAAGTTTGTTACCAGAGATGATCTAATGGCAGAAATGGGAAGATTGCAGGCTAGCATACAAACAATGTTTGATCAGAACCGTCATAATGAAACTGGAATACCGGATCCTGGACCGGAAGATGAAATGCCAATCACATCGACTGTTGTACCAGTACAAAGGAGGTGCGACTACAAAATGTTTTTAAGCTGTAGACCTCCGACCTACTCAGGAGACAGGGATCCAGTGAAAGCAATGAGATGGATGAAGGAAATAGAAGCTATCTTCAAGACGAGTAAGTGCGCTGACGAAGATAGAGTATTGTATGGAACAGCAATGTTAAAGGGGGATGCTTTGTATTGGTGGGAATCCTTTATTCATTCTAAGGGATCTGATGTTTATTCTACCCTCTCTTGGGAAGAATTTGTGATAGCCTACAGGAACGCATTTTGTCCCCAAGCAGCCGTCAAACAACTGGAAGTGGAATTTATGAACTTACAACAAGGAAACTTATCCGTTCTAGATTACACCGCTAGCTTTCTGGAAAAGTCTCGGTTTGCAGAATACTACGTTGCTACGGAGGCGATGAAGACGGAAAGGTTTATCTTTGGGCTGAACTCAGAAGTCAGAAGGCTAGTGACTGCAAAAGGACCCGATACCTTCTCAGCTGCAGTTGATGTCGCGGAGAATGTTGAAAGAGATATTAGAAGAGATGCTGGCGATAAAAGTATCGGGAAGAGAAAGTGGGAAGGACCACAACACGATCCGAAGAAGTCCCGATTTCAGAGGTATGATAACCGTCCGCCGTTTTGACCAGCGGAAAGACCATGTCAGAAGTGCAACCGTGTCCACCAAGGGAATTGCCAAGGTGATTTACGAGCGTGTTATAAGTGTGGGAAGACCGGACACGTCATTAAAGATTGTAAGGTAACGCGGTTATGTTTCTTATGCAATTCTCCGGACCATCTTCAGTCGGACTGTCCGCAGGGGAGGATACAGCAAAGTGGGACATCGGGCAGGCCAGCAATTGTTAAACTAGTAATACCAAGACTGGAACCGCCAGTAACCAGGGGTCGCGCATTTTAAATGACTGAGAAAGAAGCGGAGGAAACTCCGGATGTGGTCACAGGTACATTTTTAATAAACTCTACACGTGCAAAGGTGTTATTTGATTCTGGTGCAAACCGATCGTTTGTGTCTCCTGCATTTGCTGCTTGCCTGTGTTTGAAACCTAAAGTGCTAGAACATGCTCTATCAGTAGATACGGCAAATGATAATCAAGTGTCAGTTAAAGAAGTGTTTAATGACTGTGTGATAAATATAGAGGAATGTAGAGTGCCGATACAATTGTTTCCTATAACTTTGATAGAGTTTGACGTCGTAGTGGGAATGGACTGGTTAGCTGAGAATCAGGTTATCATAAATTGTGATAAGAAGTTAATAAATGTTGTATTACCTGATAAAAGACCAGTAGTGATTTATGGCGATCGTAGGAATCATCAGTCTAGCGTTATATCTATGATAAAAGCTCATAAGTGTGTGAATAAGGGTTGTCAGAATTACTTGGCTTACATGATAGATATTAAGCCAGAAAAGAATAGGATGGAAGATATTCCTATTGTTAGTGAATTCCCTGAAGTATTCCCCGAAGACTTGAATAGTCTTCCGCCTGTTAGACAAGTAGAGTTCGGTATAGACCTGATTCCTGGAGCCACTCCGGTAGCCCATGCACCTTATCGTCTGGCACCTCCAGAGATGAAAGAGATGATGGTACAACTGCAAGATCTATCCGATAAAGGCTTTATCAGACCTAGTTCTTCACCATGGGGAGCACCAGTGTTATTTGTGAAAAAGAAGGATGGTTCGATGAGAATGTGTATCGACTACTGAGAATTGAATAAGCGCACGATAAAGAACAAGTATCCGTTACCCTGAATTGATGACCTCTTCGATCAGTTAGTTGGAGCTTGCTATTTCTCCAAGATTGATCTAAGATCCGGTTATCACCAGTTGAAAGTTAAAGAAGAAGACGTTCTAAAGACTGTTTTTCGTACAAGGTACGGCCAGTACGAATTCTTAGTGATGCTGTTCGGACTGACGAACGCTCCAGCTGCCTTTATGGATTTAATGAATCGGGTATGTAAGCCGTATCTTGATAAATTCGTTATTATATTTATTGATGATATCCTTATCTATTCCCGATCCAAAGAGGATCACGCACAACATCTTCGTTTGGTTTTGTAGTTGCTGAAGAAAGAAAAGTTGTACGCTAAGTTCTCTAAATGTGAATTCTGGTTGCGAGAAGTTCAGTTTCTGGGGCATGTCGTTTCTGAGAAAGGTATACAAGTTGATCCGATGAAAGTGGAAGCAGTTGAAAAGTGGGAACCGCCGAAGACATCAACTGAAGTACGTAGTTTTCTGGGTTTAGCCGGATACTATCGGAAATTTATAAAAGACTTCTCTCGTATCGCAACGCCTTTGACTAAGCTGACCCGGAAGAACCTGAAGTTCGAGTGGAAAGCAGAACAAGACGAGGCATTCCGGATATTGAAAGAGAAACTGTGCAGTGCACCGATTCTATCACTACCTGAAGGTTCGGAAGATTTTGTTGTTTATAGTGATGCGTCAAAACTGGGATTGGGATGTGTACTTATGCAGCGGGGAAAGGTTATTGCTTATGTTTCTCGTCAATTAAAGGATCATGAAAGACAATATCCTACGCATGACATGGAGTTTGCAGCAGTTGTCTTCGCGTTGAAGATTTGGAGACATTATCTGTATGGTTCCAAATGTCAGATTTATACTGATCACAAGAGTCTCCAACACCTCTTTGATCAGAAGGAACTGAATATGAGACAAAGGAGATGGCTAGAATTGCTGAACGATTACGACTGTGAAATCCTTTATCACCCGGGAAAGGCGAATGTGGTGGCGGATGCATTGAGTCGTCAAGAAAGGAGTGGAACAATAAAGGTTATTTCACTACGAACTGAACTCCTACCCAACATATTTGACGAATTACAGAAGTGTCAAGTGGAAGCTTATCAGGATGAAAATTTGAAATCAGAACGGTTAGTGGGGATGTCAGCATTGCTAGTAAAAGATGATCGGGGGTTATTGTGTCTGGGAAACAGAGTATGGGTACCTCGTTTGGGTGGGTTACGTGATCGTGTTTTACAAGAAGCTCATCAATCTCGTTTCTCTATTCACCCAGGTACAAACAAGATGTATAAAGACCTAAAGCAATTCTATTGGTGGCCAGGGATAAAAAGAGGGATTGCTCAGTATGTGGAAAGATGTGATACTTGTAAGAAAGTGAAGATCGAACACCAAAAGCCGTTTGGTCAACTACAGCGGCTAGAAATACCTATGTGGAAATGGGAACATATTACCACAGATTTCATCACGAAGTTACCAAGGACTCCGAAGGGATTTGATTCTATTTGGGTGATCGTCGACAGATTGACAAAGTCTGCACACTTTATACCAATAAAGGAAACCGATTCGATGGAGCGATTAGCTAAGTTATACATTGATGAAATAGTAACTCGACATGGAGTTCCAATCTCGATCATTTCTGATCGTGATAGTCGTTTTACTTCAAGATTTTGGAGAAGTTTTCAAAAAGAGATGGGAACACAGATATAGTTAAGTACCGCGTATCATCCCCAAATAGATGGTCAGAGTGAACGAACGATACAAACTTTAGAAGATATGCTCCGGGCTTGCATTGTTGATTTTGGGGGATCTTGGGATAAGCATTTACCGTTAATCGAATTCGCTTACAACAACAGTTATCATTCCAGCATACAAGCGGCACCGTTCGAAGTACTGTATGGTAGGAAATGCCGAACGCCTCTGTGTTGGAACGAAGTGGGAGAGAAACAGTTAGCGGGGCCGGAAATAGTTCAGCTAACCGCCGATAAGGTTACTCAGATTCGTGAACGATTAAAAGTGGCTCAAGACAGACAGAAAAGCTACGCTGACTGACGCCGAAAGCCATTGGAATTTCAAGTTGGGGATTACGTAATGTTAAAGGTTTTGCCGTGGAAAGGAGTCATCAGATTTGGACGACAAGGTAAACTTAGCCCTAGGTATATTGGACCGTTTGCAATAACAGAAAGGATCGGTGAAGTCGCTTATCGATTAGATCTTCCACCAGAATTGAGCAGAATCCATAATGCATTTCATGTATCGAACTTCCGAAAGTGTTTGGTTACTCCAGACCAGGCAGTCTCTCTACCAGATATCCGAGTCGACGTAAAACTGAATTATGTGGAAGAGCCGGAAGCTATAGTTGATCGTAAAGTTAAAGTGCTGCGGAATAAGGAGATCAGGCAAGTGAAAGTTTAGTGGAGACATCATAGAGGTCAGGATGCCACGTAGGAATCAGAGACGGAAATGAGATCCAAATACCCTCAACTTTTCATTTAACTGAATTCCGGGACGGAATTCTTTTAAGGGGGAGATGATGTAATACCCCGGGTAAGTCCGATAGATAATTTAACTATAAAATATGATGTTCAGGGTAAGTTTGGGTAAATTATAAGTTTAAGGGTGTTTGGGTCATTAATGAGAAGTTCAAGGTCCATTTGGTAAGTGTGGTTTGATATTACCTCTTAAGCATCAGATAGTATTCAGATATCCTAAAAATAGAAAGAATGTGTGTGCGGGAGTTCTGGAGGCGAAAAGAAGCAAGAAAGGAAACATACGTAGAAAGCATCGATTGATTTGGTTGAAGTTGATTTAGAGGTAAGTACCTTTGTATTTTGTGTTGGTAATCAGTAATAGAAGATATCTATCGGTTTAGAAGTTACGATTTCTGTGATTGGTATAGATTTCAATCGATTTCTGAGAAAATAACCGACTGTGTTCTTGAGAGTCCCGGGGAAGTCCTGGGGAAGTCCTGGTAGACTCCCGGTACTGACGACTCCCGGTGGACCCCCGGTAGTGTGGAGTCCCGGTATAGTGAAACTCCCGGTATTAGCAACTTCCGGTGATCGAACTCTTGGTACCAAAGAGTCCCGGTACTGTGAAGTCCCGGTACTGAGAAGCCCGGTACTCTGTATAGTCCCGGTAGTTGTTAAGTTTAGTGATACAGTTGAGAACAGGAACCGGTAAGCTTTATATGTTGGCTAGTAAAGCAGTATATGTACCTTAAATTGTTTCAGATTCTATGGAAGTCGTGGTAAGAGATAAGACCAGTTTGAAAGGAGCTTGCGAGCGTGTGTAATAATCAAAACAGGTGAGTTTTACTTTAAAAAGCGTTTTTAACTGGAATACATATATGTATGGTTTGGGAATGTGATAATTGGTGATTATGTGTCGATATGTAAATTATAATATATTGAGGTATTATATTTACATAAGTATTATAATGTGTTATAATGCTTTGGCCGAGCTTAGGACCGGTGTGTTTGGCTATAGAATCCGTATAGCGTTGTTTGGCTGTAGATGTTGTACAGCGTTGTATATTATTAGTTGGCTTGCTACCAACTAATATGGTCAGGAGGAATGAGAAGGGAAGGTACATGATATGTGCGCTTGATTAGATATATATGAATGTGTCGCGTGATTTATATGAATGAAGTTTATATAAATTGTTTGTAAACTAACAGGGATTTTTCTCACTTAGACCACAAGGTCTAACCCTCATTTTTGTTTTAAAATATGTATTCCAGGTGGCGGATCATGTAAGAGCAAGTAATTAGAGTAACCAAGGGATGGCTTTTGTGAAGGATTATAAGATGAAGATTTTGGCTTGTTTAGCAGTCGCATCATGATATTAAATGTTATGTATGTAAATAGTACAAAGTTTGTAGTACAATGGTTTCTTTTATTTGTAAAAGACTGCGGGACTGAAATTGTAACATGATGTTTCTTTTGTTATATGAATGTTATGTTACATTATGTGAATTGTTGTGTATATGGGAATTGGGTTGTTACAACACTAATGATAGCTTCCACAAAGATCGAGAAGGTTCTCGATCACAAAAGGGAAATATCTTCATTGTGAATGAAGAACTAGTTCGTTTTGAAAAGGTTCAAGGCGAAGGTAAAAGTTGCATAATACACTACAAAATAAGAATACATTGCTGCTTTAGAGGCCGCAAAAGAAAGATGCTTGGTTGAAAGAGTTCATTGAAAAGCTAGGTAGATGCCTCCCATTCAGGATCATCTAGAAATCCTTTGTGAGAATGTGGGTGCCATTACGCAAGCTAAAGGACCCTATCTCACATCAGAGTACCAAGTATTTACTCCAGACATTTAACTATATTTAGAATAAAGTTAAAAATGGAGATGTTAGTGTTCACAGAGTTTACACAAATCAAGTTTCTAGATGAACCCATTCATGAAGCTCCTTATATAAGCTAAACTTGAAGGGTCATGTTTGAGCTTTAGGACTTCGTTATTCTAGTGATGGGATTTTATTTGAATTTAGTATTTGGATATTGGAACAAGTAAAGCAACAAGTATAGTATTTAGTCAGATATATAGGATATGATCTTTTCATACTCGTTGTGTTCTATATTAGCATGTTTAAATCCTTGCATAAATTAGTTATTCTAAATGTCCATAGTCGATCATAGTTGTGGGAGCAACTATGAAGTAAGACTAATATGAATTGGATTGGTTGACTTTTAAAAGTAAAAGTGGCAAAGTGTTGCAACCAAGTTCATAGGTACTTGTTAGGGAACGAGTACTGGACCTGACCCGCTTCAAGATCACTTCATGGATCGTCGTCATAAGTGATTCTTGAATAAAAGGTAGTATCTTTGTATCCTTCGACCTGAGATGCATATTTGGGACTCAAGTGTAGGGAGTGCTATGCTTTGATATGGTTAACCGTTGTTCTTGAAAGAGACAGCTATAAAGGCCATCATTAGGCATGGCATGAACTGCATAAGAGGCGTATGTATTCAAGAGGGGATTTGTTCCTCTTAAATGTTTTAAGAGTGAGACATCTAAGTCGCCTTACCAAAAGTTGAACAACAGATGAGAATGATAGCGATCCATGTCTCACGTTCAACATGATGTCCGAACAAAGGGATAACTGATACCACACCTTATATATCAATTGAAGCTATGAGCTTATGGGAATTGGATGTTGTTGAATGGCACTGACAGTCATACATTGCTGGGGTCTATATCATTCTATAATGCAATCTTGAGCAAGTGGGAGACTGTTGGTTCTATATGCTCAAGATTGATTATAAAATAATATTACCGGTAATATGTGATCCTATAGGGTCACACCGAACAACAAGTAGACACCGAATTAATATTTATAAGAATTTGATTCTTGATAAATATTATTATTTCTTGATAAATATTATTAATTATATTATTGAATATAATTCATAATATTAGATGCAAATGAAAGATTCTAGATTATTAATTAATATGATTGGGTCATATTTAACTAGAAGTTAAAAGGAGGGACTATATGTAGTAAGTTTAAATAGTTAAAATAATGATTTTAACAAATTTAAACTAGGAGGGGCTTAAGTGAAATTATGCATGGGAGGCTGAAACCTCATTGGACCCTTTTATGGTCCAATAGAAAATGCTTGTGTTGTCTCTAGTTTTGTATAAGGAAGAGACTTACTTGGTAAAAACACAAGTATCATTTTTGGCTCTCACTCTCTCCCTCCCTTCTCCTTTCGGCCGAAACCACCAAGTATGGTGGTTTTGGTGTTTATTTTGCTATCCATTTTCTTGTAGTCTTGGATACAAAGTTCCATTTTTGCATCTTGGAAGAATAAGAACTAGCATTCGGAAAGGTGTCGTTGCTTGTGGTGGATACCGCTAGAGGAGCTCTCTTTTGGGTTCTACATTCATCACCAACATCCAACCTCCCGTGAGGAACCAAAGGACTTCAAAGGTTGTAATCCTGAACTCTCTTTGTATGTTGCTCTTTTATCTTTTCATGCATATAACAAGATCCTTGGTGGGAATAAAATGGTTTTATGTTTTGTTCAAATTTTTGCTTCCGTTGCGTAAAATACTTTACCTCTTATGGTTTTTGAAACCCATGTTTTGAACATAAAATCCCAACAGGTTTTTGACACAAGGTCCGTAGGTACTGTACAACTGGTGTCGATATCTCCTATTGCCGCGTCAGGTCCTGCTTCAGTCGACAGGGGCAAAGGTACGCATACGGGCTCTAGACCGTCGGTGAATTTTACGTTGCATGTCGGATTTTTTGGATGATAATGTCCTAGACGGGACGAAACTGTTCCCTCATCCGGGGAAGTATCAGCTCCCTTCTTTCAGAGAGTGTTTTGACGGGGTCTCTCTCGAGGATACTGAGTCCCATGTCGCCGGTTTAGCGTTCATGGTAAATCTGTCTTTCAAGACTTTTGTTTTATTCATTGTCGTCGTCGTTCTCGTATACTTTACTAATGTGCTTTCGCATGTTTTCAGACGTTTCAGTCGGCTTTGGCGCTGTATGCTAAAACGACAAAGGCTGAAAGCTTAACGACTGCCGTCCTTGAGAAGAAAGATGCGGCATTAGAAAGGTAAAAGTACGCTTTAGAACATGAAGAAGCGGCGTCGGTGAAGCTCGATGATATTCTGAATGAACTGGAGTCTCTTAGACACGCAGGGGACGACGTGGATTCTCGTTTAAAGGAGTCCCTGTCCTTGATGCATGATCAAAGGGAGGAACTGGAAGGAATGAAAGAATCCCTGGTCGCGAAGAGAAAAGAGGTTGAGGACTCTATATCCAAAGCGGTGGATCTAGAGAGGGAGCTGGAGGAGTCGCGGTATGAGAATAAGTCCATCTTCTCCTTTGCTCGACTCACTGCACGCGCGGCGATCATGCGACGCCACTTATTGGGCAAGAATCCTCTGGCTTCGGCGTCGGACGATCTGGCTCTGTTCTTCAGAGAGGTCGGGGCCGAGAGAGACCTCAACTCAGACGATGAAAAGGAGGTCGAGGAGGAAGATGATTCTCATGGCGACGTATCGGGCAAGGATGCGACCGTCGCCCCTCCTCAATCTTAGAAAAATATTTCCGTTTCCTTGTTATTCGACCGTTGGTGGTCAAGTTCTTTTGAATGTAATCGACAGTTTGTTCATGAAACTTTGAACTTTGTTGAACTTGTGTTCTGTATATTCGGTAAATACCACGACAATTGTAAAAACACAAGAAATCATACGACTGAGGTATAACAACTGAGAACGTAAGACACAATAATTTTGTCATGCGTTACAGTAGATACGTGCTGTAAAGGCCTTAAAAGAGAAATAGCTAAAACACAAATCGTGCAAGCAAACATGTATTCGTGCGATCAAAGCGTACATTCATAGTATGGATTTTTTCTAAGTCAAGAAACTTAGAATGAAAAGTCGCATAGACTTTGCGATCGTTCGTCATGAGTCGTGCGACGAATCTGAATCGTGTGCCCCTGTAAAATGTTAATCAAGTCATAGGCTTGATTGTGAGTCGTGCGTTCTTGCGAAATTAAAGTCACATATAAGACTTAGTGATTACTGTCGTGCGTTTTCTGCGATAAAACAATGTCAAAGGTTGGTCGTTGGCTAACCAACGACCCTCCGATGCTTAAGTCAGTAATCGTCGTTGTAGACAAAAAATCGTATGAAGAAAATAGAAAAGGATTTAGAAGACGTACCTTTCTATATTCTTTCTCTTGTATGCCTATTTGCCCCCCGTCATTTTTTATATTATTTTTTCAGAAAAAATAGATTATGAATGATGGATCAACATTGATCTTTTGATGTCGGCTGCATTTTCGTGCGACAGGGCAAGGTAGTCGGTGTATTCCTATGGAAAAAAGGCATTTGTTTGTCTTTAAGGGTAGGAGGACGAACCTGTCGAGACCTTTTGGTCGTGTCGTGACTACTGGAAGGTTTACTTTCGCGGCTTCAGAGTAGTCTTATAGCAATCACGGGTGACTTTAGGCTCACTTTTGATCTCTTGGACTCCCCATGGCGTAGGGAACTTCAGGATCTGATGATACGTCGAAGGAACAGCTTCCATTTCGTGGATCCATGGTCGACCTAAGATGATGTTATAGGCCGACGCACAATCGATGACGTTGAACTTGGTCTGCTTGTTTATTCCTCCAGCGTAGACTGGCAAGATAATATCTCCATAGGTGCTCGTCGCTTCTCCGTTGAAACCAACCAAGGTTGTCGAGCGTCGGGTGATTTCCAAACGATCAATTCCCATGGCCTTGATGGTGTCAAGGAAAATGACGTTTGTCGAACTGCCCCCATCGATCACGACTCATCGGGTTAAACAATTACCAATCGTGAGTTGAATTATCAACCCGTCATGATGTCTCTAATATGAGTCACCGAGGTCGTCTTGGTCGAATACGATCTTCAGAGCTTCCAACTCCAAATCTCCTTTAGGTCTTGATGAACGCGGAATAGGCCGATCGTCAGGCGCTTGGCTGGCATGACGCTTGGCTGCAGAATACGTCAGACCGCATACGTCGGAGCCACTAGTGATGCAATTGACGACCTTAGCATGCTCGGGGGTTGTCGGTCGATGGTCGCTAGCTGAGGTTACGACGTCGTCAATGATATCTTTGAGATTGCCCTTCGGGACGTGATATGCTAGCTCCTTTTTGAGAGCTATACAATCATCTGTCGTATGACCATGGTCGACATTGAAGGCGCACCACTTTGATTTATCTTTTTTAGCATCGTCCTGATCGGACTTCTTCGACCATCAGATGGTTGCTTGGGTGGTCTTCAAGGCTTCGACCAATTCATTAGTGGACCCTTTGAATCCATAAGAAGATATCTTAGGGTACTGAGGAAACTTGGTCGCGGTCTTGGCCTCTGCTTTCGTCTTGAATCGGACATTTGAGATTTGGCGCGCAGGTTCTATTTTGGAAATTGTCTTTGTCTTGAATTCTGGCTTTCTCACACCTAACGACCTTCTGCCGTCGGTATGCTTGCGACGAAAGGCAACGTCGTCCTCGACCCTCATATATGCTAGAGTTCGGGCTCGGACGTCTTCGAAATTCTCCGGAGGATACTTGGTTAGGTCGGTATATAAACCTGAGCTATAGTCCAGACCACGCTTATAAGCTTCGATCGCAGTTTTGACATCACAGTTATGGATACTGATCATCTCGACATTGAATCTATTGAAATAACTTCGAATAGACTCACTAGTCTTCTGCACGACGTAATACAGGTCACTGGTCTGCTTCTCCATCTTGCGACTGCTGGCGAACTGCTGGGAGAACTGGTTGACCAACTCGGCGAACGACCCGATGGACTTGGGTTTGAGGTTGATCAACCATTGGAGGGCAGGACCAGTAAGGGTTGTACCGAAGCTCTTGCACATGCAGACCTCTTGATACATGTGTGGGATGGAGATCGTCCACATGAGTTGCTTATACTGCGCGACGTGCTCTGTTGGATCGGTCACTCCCGAATATTTGGGCGTGAAGGCGGGGATATTGTACTTCTTTGGAACTTCGACAGTCGCGATCTTGTCGATGAATGGCGATGCCTGAAAGCCTGATCGAGGCTCGACGTCGACGGGCACGGCTACCCCAGGCAACTTGGCGAGCAAAGATAAGAAGCGCTTATTCTGATCCTCCAGCATCTTCAACCGCTGGGCGACGAGATCAATTGGATCAGGATGCGCATCATTCTGGGGGTTGACTCCTGAACTGGTGCCATTGCCATGCGATGAACCATTGGCGTCCCCGTTGAAAGGGACGGAATATGGTTGCGACCCATAATGAAACTGCTGCGATCCATTCTAAAATGGTTGCGATCCATTCGGAAACGGCTGCGATCCATTCTGAAACGGCTGCAATCCATTCTGAAACGGCTGCGATCCATTCTGAAACGGCTGCGATCCATTCTGCATGGGTGGTGGCCTTATGTGCTGAGGAGGAATAGTCCCGAACTGGGGATTTGGGTTGAACGGCCCCGACTGCTGATTCTGCATGAACGGACCTGGATGCTGATTCTGAGCGGACGAACCTGATCCTTAACCTGGATTTTGCACGAATGGTCGGGTACCATTTTGGCCGAATGACCCTGTACCTGGATTTTGAACGAATGGCCTAGGACCATTTTGAGGTCCAAAAGGATTTCTTAGCCGTGTGATCTCTTCAGCTGCTCTGCGACTCTGCTCGGCCATAGCATTGATTTGATTCCGAGCGACTTCAAGCTCCTGGTACATCTGGGCAATAACATGCTGCTGATCTCCAGGGGCCGCCATTTGCCTGTAACAGAAAACAAGAGAAAACTCCAAGAAACTATTAGTACGACGCACGTTTGTCAAAGATTTTCTCTAGATGAGGTCCCACGGATGACGCCTAACTGTTAATGCCAAAAATCGCACCAAAGGGACAACTTAAGGTCGATGTGGACTTTAACAACTAAAGAAAGGAATCTTTCGACAAAAGCGTGCGACAAGGGTAAAAATGTAATCGAGACTGGGGATTTGATGACGCAGGAAAAACCTCAACGAGGAAAAAACCTGTGGACGACAATGGATGTCGTCGCTTCACTATGGTCGCCAATCAGGGGCGATGTCCTTGACGTCACTGGTGTCGATCGTACAGAGATTACAATACAAATGAAGGAAAAGACTTCAAAATGTAAAGTACAAGTGTTTTCAGTGTTGAAACAATGTGCGTCGTGTGTAAAAATGAAGTGTCGTGTGTGTTTGTCGTGCATCGAGAGTGTTCTTCGAGAGTGAATTCTCTCCTGCAAATGTTCTTCTGAGCTCGAATGCTTGCGTTTGCTTCTGTATTATTCGATGATTGATTTGTCTCCAATTGTCCTTTAAGCTGATGTTGAAACTTGGTATTTATAGTCTTCGGGAGCGTTAATTGGATCGTTAAGGATCTTAATGATTGTTGTAACGGTCGTCGTCTTCATTGCTGGATTAAATGTTCATAACTGAATTCGTCGGTTATGACCGTTGCTCGCTAATGACTTTGACTCCTGCATTAATCATCAAACAAACGTAACAGTCGTATATCGCGTTAGTTAAGGTCGCCTGGTTTTGTGCGACGGTCGTGCGGAATAGGCGACGTCGTGGTCGAACGTCGTGAGGAACTCTCGACTTACCTTTCAGGAGGGACGACGGATACTTCTTGAGTCTTTGTCGGGACCTTATCTTAATACAAGATATAACTCATAACGCGCGTCTTACCTTTTCTGGTCACGGTCGAGACCTGTGAAATTTTGCCCAAACAATAGTTGGTTATTGAAAGACCTCTTGTGTCAATAGTTATTCAAGATAGTGTCTTTACATCTCGTGATCGCACGTCACGTGTTGCATGTTACACGTCGCACGTCACACATAGCTAGTCTTATGTTACTAGTCTTACGTCTTACGTTACTAGGCTTATGTCGCCAGTTACGACTCGTCGGTCTTACGTCGACCGTCTCATGTCATCGGCCTTATATCGCTTTGGTCCTGCGACAACGTCGTCCTGACATCCTGGTCTTACGACCTAGTGGTCTTACGACCTAATGGTCTTACGACCTGGTCTTACGACATTTCCTAGTCCAACAATATTTTCATAAGACCATTCTTATATTAAGATAAGGTCTTACAAGACATTTACACTCATATACATGGTCTTATATTTTGGCGATAGTCGTATGTTCCATAAAGACCGACATCTGAGACTTAAGACGGTCGTGCGATTATACTAACCGTTAACAGTCAAACATTCGTTTTCCTTTGTTCATTAATGCAGGTCTACGGGCATTTACGACACAATGACTGTAATACCCCGGGTAAGTCCGTTAGATAATTTAACTGTAAGATATGATGTTTAGGGTAATTTTGGGGTAAATCATAAGATTAGGAGTGTTTGGGTCATTAATGAGAAGTTCAAGGTTGAAATGGTAAATATAGAATTTATATACACCTTATATTCAGATGTAGCATATTGTTCTAAAAATAGAAAGAGTGTGTGTGTGCGGGAGTCTGGAGGCGAAAAGAAAGCAGTGAACGAAACCTACGGTCAGAGCATCAATCAATTGGGTTGGATTCGATTTTGAGGTAAGCTCTTTTGTATTTTGTGTATGTAATCTGTAATATAAGATATCTATCGGTTTAGAAGTTACGATTTCAGTGATTGGTATTGATTTCTTCGAATTTAGGATAGGTGAAACCGACTGTGTTCTTAGACTCCCGGTATAGTCGACTCCCGGGGGAGTCCCGGTACTGTCGACTCCGGTAGTGTAAATCCCGGTGTAGTGAACTCCCGGTAGTGTAAGTCCCGGTGTAGTGAACTCCCGGTAGTGTAAGTCCCGGTGTAGTGAACTCCTGGTAGTGTAAGTCCCGGTGTAGTGAACTCCCGGTATTATCGACTCCCGGTAATATAGAGTACCGGTATTGTCGAGTCCCGGTAGAGTCAAGTATCGGTATTATGGTGCCCCGGTACTGAGAAGTCCCAGTACCCTGTAGTCCCGGTAGTGGGTTAAGTGCAGTGTGTGTTGGACAGTTGAGAACAGGAACTGGTAGACTTTATATGTTTGGCAAGTAAAGCGGTGTATGTGTTTTAAATTGATTCAGATACTTTGAAGTTGAGGTGAAAGATAGAATCCATTGAAAGAAGATTTCAAAGCGTGTTTGGATAAACAAAACAGGTGAGTTTTACTTTAAAAACGTTTTTAACTGGAATATGTATATGTGTGATTTGGGAATGTAATAGTTGATGACTATGGGTTTTTATGTGAATTATAATATATCGAGGTATTATATTTACATGAGTATTATAAGGTGTTATAATACGTTGGCCGGATTTAGGACCGGTGTGTTTGGCTATAGAATTCGTATAGCGTTGTTTGGCTGTAGATGTTGTACAGCGTTGTATGTTATTAGTTGGCTTGCTACCAACTAATATGGCCAGGAGAAATGAGAAGGTACATGATATGTGAGTTTGATTAGATATATATGATTGTGTCGCGTGATTTATATGAATGAAGTTTGTATAAATGGTTTGTAAACTAACAGGGATTTTTCTCACTTAGACTACAAGGTCTAACCCTCATTTTTGTTTTAAAATATGTATTCCAGGTGTCGGATCGGGTAAGGGCAAGTAATTAGAGTAATCGAGGCATGGCTTTTGAGAAGGGATATATGTTGAAGAATTTGGCATGTCTAGCAGTTGTGTTGATCCAAACCCTCAGTGATTTGATAATGACCCTCTCTTAAATACTTAGTGAAAATTGTAAGTAAACAATATGTATCAGAGTTTCATTATCGCTGATAAGTACTAAGATCTTACAGTACCGCTGATAGGAACTCTCGCTCTTTAAATTAAACATTCAGCGAACACTGTTCACCATAATGCTCTGAGTCTGTTCAGTCCTTATGGTGATCGCTGATAAGTTAGTTGTTTACTTATGATCCCTGAAGACAAGTTTCACGTCAACAAAGGTTCTACGCTGAAGTCGAAGATCAAGCTCAAGAACCAGCGACAAGTCTACTAATGAACTGATGCGGATCAGCGAAGACTCAGATTTGTCCACTCAACGTGAAGTATCAAGTACAAGACTTCAGCTACCGCTGAACTTTATCATCTGCTGAATAGTAAATGATAATCGCTGAATCAACGAAAGCTGATCATGAAGTCCTCCGTACAAAGTACTTTTGTCTTAACCTCCCTTGCACGCCACCGTACGAAATGTCAGAAAAGAACCTCCGAAAATCTGAAATCGTACAAACACTCTGATACTACACTGTTCATCTTTACGGCTACTAAGGTTGTCAACCAAGGTCAATGACATGCAACCAACCAGCTGATGACACGTGTAAAGTGTATACTGACTTGCATTAAATGCATGCAGTATATAAAGATTTGAACTCACTTCTTTTGAAGTAACTTGCTAACTCTGGACAAGTTCAAATCTCTCTCAAGATAGGTTTTTATTAGTAATCTCCATATCTTTCTTAGTGCAAGAAATCTTAGTGTTCCAACTTGTTTAGATTTAGGTTTATCCTTAATCTTGTTTCCGCAACAAGCTGTAAATTGTTAATGATTTATCAATAAACAATTTAGAAAAGTAAAATAGTGTGTTTGTATTCAACCCCCCCCCCCCCCCTTCTACAAACTTGTATAGGCATTTCGGGACCAACAAGTGGTATCAGAGCGGATTTGTTTAATCTCATAAACAAGATCTAATCTAAGATATTTCTCTTCCTTGCTATTATCTGAAAATGGCCTCCCACACAAACACAAACTATATAGACAATGGTTCTCTTGCAAAACCCCCTAGATTTTCCAGAAATAACTTCAACTTATGGAAAAATAGGATGATGCTCTTCTTAGAAGGTGTAGACCCTACTATGACCTACTATCTTGAAAACGGCCCACACATCCCTGTAACTATTGATCCTTTAGTTCCAGCCACTGCAACTAGAGCTGCTATTCCTGAAAGGCTGATTCCAAAGGAAATACACATGTGGACCGATGAAGATAAGAAGAAAGTGGCTATAAATACAAAAGCCAGATCCATACTATCCATGGCCCTTCCTGACGAAGTCTACCATTTCGTCATGAACCTGAAGTCATCAAAAGCCATGTGGGACACAATATGTGTTCAGTATGAAGGAACGTCTGAAGTCCAGGACTCAAGAAAGATCAACCTGGTAAGACAATACGAAAGCTTCATTTCTGGTAAGAATGAAACTCTCTCTGAAGTTCATCAACGTTTTAATTGCTTAATTATAGATCTAAAAACGGTTGGTAAGGAATATTCTAACTTTGAAGTGCTGACAAAGTTTCTAGAATGTTTACCTGAAAGCTGGGACAATTATTCCATGTGTCTCAAGCTGTCAAAGGATCTTAAATCAATGACCCTTTCAACCTTATATGGTACATTGCTGAATCATGAGCAATCTAGCCATCTTAAGAAGAATCTTGTAAAAGATTCCAAAAGCACTCCAATTACTTTACTCTCAGAGGAACCTTCTACTCAGCGACCCTCAGTCACTATCACTGAGTTAGAAAGTAACTCTGAAAGGTCATCAGACTCTGATTCTTCAGATGATGATGAATCCTTGGCTCTCCTAACTAAAAAGTTCAGAAGATTCGCCAAGAAGAAAATGTTTAGAAAGAACAAAACTCTTTCCATAGCTGACAAGCCTAAGTCATCAGCTTTTGTTGATAAGGCTACTGCTACTTGTTTCAACTGCGAAAAGACAAGTCATTTCGCTAACGAGTGCAGGTCAAAGAAAATCATGAGACCTTCAGCTTTTACAAAGAAATCCTTTGTTCCAAGGAATAAAGATGACAAATACTCAAAGCTGAAGGAGAAGTATGCAAAGCTGAAAAGCTTTAAGAAGAAAGGAAAAGGCCTGATGGCTGACTATGATTGGGCTGCTTCTGATGAAGAAGCCTCATCATCTGATTCTGAAGATGATGAAGCAAATCAATGTCTCATGGCAAAGATTGAAGAAGAGGAAGAAAGTTCAGACATTCCCTCCACTTCAACATCTGCCATTCAGGTATCACCTTCCTTCTTTACCAATATTGCAAATATTGATGAAGCTGATAGTCTCCGTAAAATCGATCTACTGACTAGAAGTTTATACGAAGCCATGAACGGCAAAGCTGTGGTTGAAAACCAAAATCTTGATCTCGCTGAAAAGCTTAAAAACTGCCACCTTCAAATAGAAAAGCTTTCTAAAATTGAAGATGATTTTAAAGATCAAGTCTATTTAAATCAGCTAGTCAAAATCGAATGAGCAGAAGCTATCGCTGCATTAAAAGCTGAACAAGCTACTGTTGAAGAATGGTGTAATTCTTCAACAAAGATCACTGAGATAATTAAGGCTCAGATTCCTCTGAGTGATAAACGTGGTCTGGGTTATAAATATGATACTCCAAAACCAACCACTGAACGTTCAATGCTTAAATTTGGAACGTTCGTATCCTCAGTAGCTGACACTTCATCATCTCAGTACTCCTCGTCGGTTACACCAATCCCTGAGGAAACTCCTACCTCCTCAAAAGGCAAGGAGAAAATGGTTTATTCAAAACCTACCTCTGTCTTTGAAGACAAAGGTAAAGGAATTGTTATTTACCAGAATCCTCTCAGAAGGCTACCGTAGTACCAAAACTGAATGCCTCTAAAGCTTCAGTGGCTCATCCCTCTGGATCAAGGAAGCAGATATCTGGACTTATTCAGCGATCTACTCCTAGACTCAGATTGGATGTCCTTGGTAAGAAATCTGAAGAACTGAATGTTCATCCCATTTCTAAAGCCAATAGTTTACTTGGTGCTGGCACTTCTAATTCCAAATTAAAAGCTCAGCACTCAAGTGGTCCTAGAACTAATTTTAGTTATAGGAAATGTTATCACCGTGGACTTACCGATCATATTGCAAGTAAGTGCCCCACAGCCACCAAAGCTGATAAGATGGCTAAGGTGAAGATAGCACCCAAGAAGACCAAACCAGTTGCAATTCAGGTCAAGGTGACTCCTACCGCTGAGGTCAAGAAATTGACCAAAGTGAAGAAAGACAAAGCTGAATCTTCAAATGCTGCAAAGACTGCTGAACCCATTCCAACTTCTTCCACTGACAAACGCGTATACATGGTGAAGTGGGTACCCAAGCAAAACTAATCTTCCTTTGTATTGCAGGTTAAGAAGGTTATCTGGTATCTCGATAGCAGATGCTCTAGACACATGACTGGAAAGAAAAGCCTGCTCGCTGAATACAAGGAAGAGAAGGGTCCCTCTGTGACTTTCGGTGGAAATGGAAAAGGACACACCCGAGGGTATGGTGTACTTTCAAATGGTACAACATCCTTCAGAAGAGTCGCATATGTTGAAGGGCTGAAGCATAATCTTCTAAGCATCAGTCAGCTTTGCGACATGGATAACAAAGTGATTTTCACTAAGGAATCTTGCTTTGTCTCTGACAAAAAGGAGAAGATAGCTCTCATCGGTTATCGTTTGGAAAATGTTTACGTTATAAACATGGACTCAACAACCACTGAGAACTCCTGTTTCTTCTCAAAAGCATCTTCTGATGTTAACTGGCTGTGGCACAAAAGGCTCTCACATCTCAACTTCAAGACACTGAATACTCTTTCATCCAAAGAGTTAGTCACTGGTCTACCTCAACATTCATACGCCAAAGAGTCTTTATGTTCAGCGTGTGAAAAAGGGAAGCAGACCAAGGCAAGCTTTAAGTCAAAGCAAGTTTCCTCAGTGTCATCTCCTCTACAACTACTCCATATGGATTTGTTTGGCCCCGTTAACAAACAATCCATCGCTGGAAAGAAATATACGCTGGTCATAGTTGATGAATTCTCTCGTTACACATGGGTAATGTTTCTCCGTTCTAAGAGTGACACCCTTGAAGAACTCATCACCTTTGTTCGGAAGATGGAAACTCTGAACAATATGACTGTTCGCTCAATAAGGAGTGATCATGGAACTGAATTCAAAAACAGTTCTCTTGATTCCTTCCTTGAGAGCAAGGGTATTTCTCACAACTTTTCGTCAGTGAGAACACCACAACAAAATGGAGTCGCTGAAAGAAGAAATAGAACAATTATTGAAGCTGCACGTTCAATGCTCAACTATTCTCACCTGCCTACTCAGTTTTGGGCAGAAGCTGTCAACACCGCTTGTTTTACGCAAAACAGGTCGCTGATAGTTAAAAGATTCAAAAAGACAGCCTATGAACTTTTTCATGGGAGAAAGCCTTCAATCAGCTTTCTTCACATCTTTGGATGTCAGTGTTTCATACTGAATAACAGAGATGCCCTTGGAAAGTTTGATCCTAAGGCTGATGATGGAATCTTTCTTGGATACTCCTCAGTTTCCAAAGCCTTCAGAGTCTTCAACCGAAGAAGACAAACTGTAGAAGAAACTATTCACGTCACGTTTGACGAATCCCGTTCAGCGAATTCTAAACCGAACGCTGATACAGAAGAACTGAATCAATGGATGTTTTCTCATCTTGGTGATTCAGAAGATATTCCCACCCCTCATGCTCACACCGTAGAAAATGATGGTCCTTCTATCATTCCAAATATGCAAAATAGTGAAGATGAAACATCTTGGGTCTCAGCTGTTCCTATAAACACTATACCTACAGTTGATCCAAATGTCTCAGAAATTCCATCTATTTCTCAGCAATCAGTGAATGAAGTGGCAAATGCAAACATTCCTCTCTTAGCTGATAATCCAGAAGTACCTGAAGCCTCATCTTCAGTTTCTCCAGTTCAGACTGAGTCAGCGACGTATGCTCCGGCTCAGCGATGGATTGTAAATCACCCAATCGATCAAATTCTTGGTGATCCCAACGCTGGTATTCAGACCCGTAGAAGTGCAGGTAATATTTGTTTATTTGTTAACTTTATTTCTCTAACTGAACCAAAGAAAATAGATGATGCCCTCAGAGATCCAAACTGGGTCAGCGCTATGCAAGAAGAGCTGACTGAATTCGAAAGAAACAAAGTTTGGAAACTTGTTCGTAGACCAACTGACAAAACGGTGATAGGCACTAAATGGGTCTATCGAAACAAGTTGGACGAACATGGTACTGTAACTCGCAACAAAGCTCGTCTTGTTGCTCAGGGATACAGACAAGAGGAAGGCATAGATTATGACGAAACTTTTGCTCCAGTAGCAAGACTTGAACCTATTCGTCTTTTCTTAGCATATGCTGTACACAAAAACTTCACTGTACATCAGATGGATGTTAAGTCAGCATTTCTAAATGGAAAGCTGAATGAAGAAGTGTATGTGGAACAACCTCCAGGATTCTCAGATCATAAACGTCCAGGTTATGTTTATAAACTGGACAAGGCACTTTATGGCTTAAAGCAAGCTCCACGTGCATGGTATGATACTCTCTCTACTTATCTCCATATTGAAAAATTTGAGCGAGGTAAGATTGACAAAACTTTGTTTTTTAGAAAAGTGAAAGGTCATATCATTTTAGTACAAATATATGTTGATGACATTATATTTGGTTCTACTAACCCTGAGCTTTGTACTCGTTTCGCTGATAGAATGAAAGATGAGTATAAAATGAGCATGATGGGTGAACTAACATATTTCCTTGGTCTTCAGATTAAGCAAACTGAAAAGGGAACTTTTATAAATCAGGGAAAGTATGTTAAAGATATGCTGAAGAAATTCGACTTAACTGAAAGTTCAGCTATGAAAACCCCTATGGCACCACCGCTGATACTTGATAAGGACACAAAGGGTGTTCCTGTCAATGTCACGCTGTACCGTGGGATGATCGGCTCACTATTGTATCTTACAGCTAGCCGACCCGATATTATGTTTGCAACATGTCTGTGCGCACGATATCAAGCTGAACCTAAGATATCCCATATGAAAGCTGTAAAGCGAATCTTTCGATATCTTAAGGGTACAGCGAATCTAGGTCTTTGGTATCCCAAAGACTCAGGATTCGATCTAACCGCCTATTCAGACAGTGATTTTGCAGGTTGCAAAATGGATAGGAAAAGCACCACGGGAGGATGTCAGCTCCTGGGTGGAAAGCTGGTAAGTTGGACAAGTAAGAAGCAAAACTCAGTGTCCACTTCCACAGCTGAAGCTGAGTATATAGCCGCTGGAAGCTGCTGTTCTCAAGTCTTGTGGATGAGAAATCAGCTACTAGACTATGATCTTCAGCTCTCCAAAATTCCCATCTATTGCGACAACACAAGTGCTATCGCTATAGCAAACAATCCAGTGCTACACTCAAAGACAAAACACATAGAAATCAGATATCATTTTATCAGAGATCATGTGATGAATGGTGATATAGAACTTCATTTTATCCCAACTGATTATCAGTTAGCTGATTTGTTTACCAAACCTCTTGATGAGACAAGATTCAACTTTCTCATCAGCGAGCTTGGAATGCTGAACTTTGAAGGATAAAATCTTCAGCGGTTCACATTTAATCAGCGATACGTTTATACAATCTTGTATAGCCTTCGGGATAAAATCAACTTATATAATCCATTTCATCATCTTCTCTCTGAATAAACTTGGTTAAACTGATATCAAGGTATGTTTTCTCTCTCTCTGACAATCGCATGTAAATGCAAGATTTCAAAATAAATTGCATCGCTGAATATCTCTTCCTTAACAACGATATTTTGAAAATTCCTTAAATCTTCACTGATATTTTCTATTCAGTGCTTCATGTTTTTCAAAAGAGTCCCTGAGTTTTCAAAACCTCAGAGACATCCTAAAAGAATGTGAAAGGACAGTTGTGACGTCATTGCAACGGATTACACTCGGCACGATTTCTTTCTGACACACGTTTGCACGTTTTGTTCAAACTTCCAATCAAATGCAAACACGTGTCCGTGTCATGATGAAAACCTTTTCCCGCTCAAGGTTTTCTCTCTCTAAAAATCCCTATATAAACAACTCTTGGTTTATATTTGTCTTTTACGCGAACAATCTTTCTCCGCAAGAAAAGAATCCTCTGTTGCATTTGTGCTCTCAAAAACCTCAAGAACTGTTCATCATCTTCTTCATCAAAACTTCAAGGTTAATATGTTCTTATCTTTTATCAAATGCGTATAACTTGTTTTCGATCTTCTCTTTGTTTTAACAAGATCAAACAAAAGAACTTTATAAAATAAAATCATTTCTTTCATGGTTTTATGAACACAACCATTTCATGGTTGTTCTTCAAGTTTTAAATCTAAATCTTAAACTTGTTCTTCATTCGTATCCATTTTTCTTTTAGAAACTGGATTACAAGACTTTATGGGTTTTACCTTTCTTTTAAAAAATCAAGAAAAACCCTAATCTTCATTAAGACATTTTTTTTGTGTGAATGAAATGGACAAAATTCGAAAAATCTTAACGGAAATTTCTTTCCACATTAAGATAATTCTTATTTGTTAACATCTTTGGTTGAACTGATAATACAGTGATATGGCAACTTCAAAGCTGAATGTTACCGCTGAGTCCATCTCCACTGACTCTGAGGAAATGGACATCTTCAAAGCCCCTCAGGTTAAGTTCGAGCTGGATCAACTCGATTGGACTAAGGCCAACAACCTCTCAGCTCTTCTCGAGTTTCCTCCTCGAAAGCAAGTATCACATCTGGATGATGCTGTAAGTTTTCTGAAGAACAGCCCCATCTACACAGCCCTGACCATAACACCTCCTGCCAGTCAGCGGCTCTTATCCCAGTTCTGGTACTCTGTCAGACACACTGAGCTACCCTCTGCCAAAGATCCATCCAAAACCATAGACTGCATACTCAGCGATACTGAGTATGGCACCATCAAGATCACACCCGCCATTATCCGCAAAGCCCTAAACTTCCCAAATGCTACCAAAGAAAAACCCTTCATTCCATTCTCTGACCATAAAAAGCATGCTGACAGAGAAGCAATCATTGCTTTCCTTGACGCAATGGGTTATATCTGGGATATTGGAAGGGACAAGAAGCCTGAGAAGAAACTGACGCTGATAAAGAAATCCAAGATGCCCAGCGAGATGAATTTCATCTTCGCTCACCTGATCAGCTGCATGACAGCAAAATCCGGATCTTCTGATCAAGCCGCCCAACCTCAGCACTCCATGGGATACGCACTGCTGAAAGGTCTAAACATTGACTGGGCCTCCATTATTTATGATGATCTGATTCAACGTGTCGATTCTGCCGCTGACAGACCAGCATGGGTTCCTTACCCACGATTCATCAGCGCCATCTTTCAATATGGCCTGAAGGACAGCTATCCTGAAGAGGGTGATCTGAAACATTCTCAGATTGGCCCTAAGGTTCTCGACTTCAAGCCTGTCGCCAATGAGGTACGTCTCTCTACTCTTCTCACTCTTCTAAATTCTCCGCTTTCTGTGGCTCCTTCAGCGACAATACCCATCGCTGATACCCCGGCCACAAAATCCTCTCCTTCTAAGAAAAGGAAACCCTCACACACCCAACTTGATTCCAAAAGGATCAAGAAAACCAAGGAGCAACCCCAGCAATTCCATGCTGAAGACTCCTCAGCTCATTCTGAAGAGCTGAAGGAAAGTTCCGTGGTACGCTCTGCCACACCCGTGCAAGCCATCCCTCCAATCCAGACTTCAGCGTCTCCAAACGCTGAGGTTAGAAACTTGGAAACTACCCAACCTCCATCAGTCTCTCAAAAGACTGATGAAGTGATTGTCAGCGATTCCAACGCTGAACTCAGAACCCGAACCCCAATCTTAACCTTCGCTCCTCCCTCCACTTCTTTGGACACTCCTCCAGCGAACACTGGAGATGCCATCATTCCAGAAGCCACCGCTGATGCTTCTCAACAAATGATGAAGAAAGGACCTGCAGAGATAACCATTCCTCACCGTACTTTCGAAGAGGATATGGAACACTATTCAGGAACTTGCAACTTTGACGAGTTCATCAATCCTCCTGCAGGTACAAATCCCACCTTAAACACTGTAACTAAACCTGAAACTTCTGAGCTTTCCTTTGTTCACAAGTACTTATATGTTACAGGTCCTAATTTGGGAGACATCAACGCCTCTCTGAAGTCCATGGAAACAAAGCTGACCAGTCTCACCACCACACTCTCCAACAACTCAACAGCTGTAACAAACGCTGGAGAGAATTTGACAAAGCTGACAACGGTGGTGGAGAAGAAAGCTTCCACTGAAGACATCAAGAGTCTTGATAAGACGCTCAACGATTTTGCCAAGGTGCTCTCTGACATCTACACTGACTACACAAGCCTCAAAACATCAGTTTCGACCATGTCCAGCGAAGTAACAACGCTGAAGACATCGGTTGCAAAACTCGAGGGTGATATGTCAGAGGTCAAGACTGACTTAGGCTCTGTAAAGACCGACGTTGGTTCTATGAAGACGATGATCGAGACGCTGGTAAACAAGGCAAATAGTCCAGCTCCTGCTCCTGCCCCTATCCCTATTTTGGAATCTTTCACAGAGGAGGATCGCACAGAGCTGAAGAAAATCACGCCTGCTATTTCTGGCCTAGAAGACAGAATAGCAAAGCTTGAAGGTTGTGTGAAAATCTCTGGCCCAGAAGACAGAGATAACACCAATGCTGAGTCTGCCCATTCCTCCCCTAGTCATCATGAGAAAGAGGAGGAGAAGAGCGCTGAAAATCTTGAGAAAAGCGCTGAAGATCTGAACAAAAGCGCTGAAGACCTTTCCCATGATGAATCTATCAGGGGAGAGAGGAATGAAGATCTGACCGCTGGACCTCAGGGAGATGAAAACCCTGAGGGAACCGAGAAGCTCGCCTCTGTATCTGAGGGGGAGCAACTCGAAGAAGATGCTGAGGAATCCGAAGCAGAAGAAGGTGAAGACATCGACATCCCTGAAGACGAACCATCCTTCTCTCCAAGAAAGGATGATGATGATGATGATGATGATGACGATGATTTCTTAATCATCAAACCTGCCCCAAGGATCAAAGCTCTTAAAGGAATCTCAATAAAAGAACCATCAGGGGAGAAGACAAAGACAAAGCCCCCAGCCTCTGGCGCTGAGAAAAGCAAAGACAAAGGCCTCGCTGAAGATGAAAATCTAGCGATCCTGTTTGAAAAGCCGGTTTGTCAGGTACACTAAAACTTTACTTTTTCCTTCCCTGAAATTCTCAATACACAATCAGTTCTCTTCTCAACAACCTCTCTACACATCCACATTCTTTTTCTATCTTTTCTACCCAAGTTCTTCTACCCAGTTCTTATCTGTAAGATCGCTGCGTTTCAGCTAGTCCTCTCCCCTGTTTGAGGATGTCGCTGAAGGTTCTACTGTTGCGACTTCACAAATAAAGCCAGCTGCTGCTGATGAAATAATCCCAGTCTTGGATTTGATCTCTGAGACTGATGAACCAGAAGAACAACCTCTCTCGCACAGAAACATACCTTCCTCAGCTCCTCAAAGGCTGAGTGAAGAGGATCAAAAGAGGAGAGAAGAAATAATAAAGCGATTCGAGGATCAACGAATCATTCTAAGGCCTGATCAACTGCCTTCAGTTCCTCCCAAGTTCAGAATTTCAAAAGCTGAATACCAGGAACACCTTAGAGCTGAACGCCTCATTGCTGAAAGGAAGGAAGCTGAAGAGAAAGACAGAGAATACGCCATCAAGCTCACTCAAGAATCTGTCAAAGACCCCAAGCTGAAGCGTGTTCCCATTCAAACCAACGAAAGCTGTGGGAAGAAGCCCAGAAGATCGTGGAAAAGAAAACTGAAGTTTCTCAGACCACCTTGATCTGGTGTAAAGAGAAAATTCACTTCAGATATCGTCCAGCGAAGATCAACAAGGTATTCATCTCTGGAAGAACCTCTATCGGAGTACCTATTGTTGACATCAAACTGTTCAGAGAAGATGGCACATCTGAAACCTTTCGCGCTGACACTGTAAAAAGGTATGGTCTCTCTGAATGGCTGGAGATGAGGTTAGCTATCCAACCATCACAATCTAAGTACAAGGATCATTTCGAAAAGCTGATAAACAGACATATCGACTTGATATCTTCTTGTGTGGATATTCCTCCTGTTCCTGATCTAAAGCCGAAAAGAAAAAGGGGCTCTCCAAGGAAGAAACGTCAAGATTCAAACTCAGGACCTGTCATACGAAATGAAACTGGAATTGGTTTCTCTCGCGCTGAAGTGCTTGGTCCTGATCCTGATCTATCTGCCCTTGACATCTCTTTGCCACCATGTGAACTTTTCGTCCCTGGTAAAGTCATCAGTAATCCTTATGGAATATTCTTTCTTGACTATGATGGACGTAAATGCTTTCAACGGATCGCTGAGCTTCCAATCACTCCAATCGAACAGCTCATAGATCTTATCTATTGGTGTGACTTCAGAAAGGACATTCAGGCACGACACCTAAAACCCTTGATTTTTCAAGAAGCGCTGAACAAAAGAAAACGAGGTGTAACGGTTCCAGACTGGATGATCCCCACTGAAAAAACGACCCTTGATGAACTTCTCATTAAGGAAGAACCTTTTGAAAACTGATATAATCTCCTTTTTCTCTATTGTATCAGTTATCCTTCTGTACTTGTAATTTATTTCGCTTGTACTTGTAATCTTTCTGTTCTTCATTGTAACCTGTTTCAAAGATTTAAAGAAAGATTTCAGCGAACGTACTTTACTCCATTAGTACTGAAAAGATCCCAGAAAACAGTAAAAGGGACAAATATTTTATGAGTTCTTTTTATCCTTATGTTTTCATTAAATAGCAATTTTCTTTGTTGCTATGTCATAATCAAATAGGGGGAGATTGTTGATCCAAACCCTCAGTGATTTGATAATGACCCTCTCTTAAATACTTAGTGAAAATTGTAAGTAAACAATATGTATCAGAGTTTCACTATCGCTGATAAGTACTAAGATCTTACAGTACCGCTGATAGGAACTCTCGCTCTTTAAATTAAACATTCAGCGAACACTGTTCACCATAATGCTCTGAGTCTGTTCAGTCCTTATGGTGATCGCTGATAAGTTAGTTGTTTACTTATGATCCCTGAAGACAAGTTTCACGTCAACAAAGGTTCTACGCTGAAGTCGAAGATCAAGCTCAAGAACCAGCGACAAGTCTACTAATGAACTGATGCAGATCAGCGAAGACTCAGATTTGTCCACTCAACGTGAAGTATCAAGTACAAGACTTCAGCTATCGCTGAACTTTATCATCTGCTGAATAGTAAATGATAATCGCTGAATCAACGAAAGCTGATCATGAAGTCCTCCGTACAAAGTACTTTTGTCTTAACCTCCCTTGCACGCCACCGTACGAAATGTAAGAAAAGAACCTCCGAAAATCTGAAATCGTACAAACACTCTGATACTACACTGTTCATCTTTACGGCTACTAAGGTTGTCAACCAAGGTCAATGACATGCAACCAACCAGCTGATGACACGTGTAAAGTGTATACTGACTTGCATTAAATGCATGCAGTATATAAAGAGATGAACTCACTTCTTTTGAAGTAACTTGCTAACTCTGGACAAGTTCAAATCTCTCTCAAGATAGGTTTTTATTAGTAATCTCCATATCTTTCTTAGTGCAAGAAATCTTAGTGTTCCAACTTGTTTAGATTTAGGTTTATCCTTAATCTTGTTTCCGCAACAAGCTGTAAATTGTTAATGATTTATCAATAAACAATTTAGAAAAGTAAAATAGTGTGTTTGTATTCAACCCCCCCCCCCCCCTTCTACAAACTTGTATAGGCCTTTCGGGACCAACAAGTTGTATTATAATGGTTAAATGTTATGTATGTATTTAGTATGAAGTTTATAGTAGAATGACTTCTTCTGATTGTAAAGGACTACGGGACCGTAATTGTAATATGATGTTCGTTTGTTATGTCAATGTTATGCTACATATGTGAGTTGTTGTGTATATGGGATTTGGGTTGTTACAAATGGTATCAGAGCCTTAGTTTAAGGGATTTAGGTATTTGTATCTGTACCTAGACTTAAACTGCATGTGAAGTAGGATGTCCTTATCATTATAGAACCTTGGGATGATGAAGTATAAAAGGTAGAAGGAACATCATGTAAGGTAATTTCATATTACACTTGGCCAGTGTAATTGTGATCTTACAGGTACATGTTTGAATTGGAATACCTCGTTATATGGGGTATGTGCTTATGTGTATATTAACCTTGTTTAAATCTACAGAATGGCAAGCGGTACACGAAATTCGAATCGAGGAGGAGGAAGAAATCCGAATAGTACGAATCCGCCGATAGGAACGGGGGACAGGGGAGGCAGAACTGGGGGCAGAACCGGAGGTAGAGCTGGAGGTCGAGCCGGAGGCAGAGTACAGCCACAGGGTACAGAGTTTGTTACCAGGGATGATCTAATGGCAGAAATGGGAAGATTGCAGGCTAGCATACAAACAATGTTTGATCGGAACCGTCATAATGAAACTGGAATACCGGATCCCGGACCGGAAGATGAAATGCCAATCACATCGACTGTTGTACCAGTACAAAGGAGGTGCGACTACAAAATGTTTTTAAGTTGTAGACCTCCGACCTACTCAGGAGACAGGGATCCAGTGAAAGTAATGAGATGGATGAAGGAAATAGAAGCTATCTTCAAGACGAGTAAGTGCGCTGACGAAGATAGAGTATTGTATGGAACAACAATGTTAAAGGGGGATGCTTTGTATTGGTGGGAATCCTTTATTCATTCTAAGGGATCTGATGTTTATTCTACCCTCTCTTGGGAAGAATTTGTAATAGCCTACAGGAACGCATTTTGTCCCTAAGCAGCCGTCAAACAACTGGAAGGCGAATTTATGAACTTACAACAAGGAAACGTATCCGTTCGAGACTACACCGCTAGCTTCCTGGAAAAGTCTCGGTTCGCAGAATACTACGTTGCTACGGAGGCGATGAAGACGGAAAGGTTTATCTTCGGGCTGAACTTAGAGGTTAGAAGGCTAGTGACTGCAAAAGGACCCGATACCTTCTCAGCTGCAGTTGATGCCGCGGAGAATGTTGAACGAGATATGAGAAGAGATGCTGGCGATAAAAGTACCGGGAAGAGAAAGTGGGAAGGACCACAATACGATCCGAAGAAGTCCCGATTTCAGAGGTATGATAACCGTCTGCCGTTTCGACCAGCGGAAAGACCATGTCAGAAGTGTAACCGGATCCACCAAGGAAATTGCCAAGGTGATTTACGAGCATGTTATAAGTGTGGGAAGACCGGACACGTCATTAAAGATTGTAAGGTAACGCGGTTATGCTTCTTATGCAATTCTCCGGATCACCTTCAGTCGGATTGTCCGCGGGGGAGGATACAACAAGGTGGGTCATTGGGCAGGCCAGCGATTGTTAAACCAGTAATACCAAGACTGGAACCGCCAGTAACCAGGGGTCGCGCATTTCAAATGACTGAGAAAGAAGCGGAGGAAACTCCGGATGTGGTCACAGGTACATTTTTAATAAACTCTACACGTGCTAAGGTGTTATTTGATTCTGGGGCAAACCGATCGTTTGTGTCTCCTGCTTTTGCTGCTTGCCTGTGTTTGAAACCTAAAGTCTAGAACATGCTCTATCAGTAGATACGGCAAATGATAATCAAGTGTCAGTTAAAGAAGTATTTGATGATTGTGTAATAAATATAGAGGAATGTAGAGTGCCGATACAGTTGTTTCCTATAACTTTGATAGAGTTTGACGTCGTAGTGGGAATGGACTGGTTAGCCGAGAATCAGGCTAACATAGTGTGTGATAAGAAGTTAATAAATGTGGTATTACCTGAGAAGGGACCAGTAGTGATTTATGGTGATCGTAGGAATCATCAGTCTAGCCTTATATCTATGATAAAAGCCCGTAAGTGTATGAATAAAGGTTGTCAGAGTTACTTGGCTTACGTGATAGATATTAAGCCAGAAAAGAATAGGATGGAAGACATTCCTATTGTTAGTGAATTCCCTGAAGTATTCCCCGAAGACTTGAATAGTCTCCCTCCGGTGAGACAAGTAGAGTTCGGTATAGACCTGATTCCTGGAGCCACTCCTATAGCCCGTGCACCGTATCGTTTGGCACCTCCAGAGATGAAAGAGATGATGGCACAACTACAAGACCTATCAGATAAAGGCTTCATCAGACCTAGTTCTTCGCCGTGGGGAGCCCCAGTGTTATTTGTGAAAAAGAAGGATGGTTCGATGAGAATGTGTATCGACTACCGAGAACTGAATAAGCGCACGATAAAGAACAAGTATCCGTTACCCCGAATTGATGACCTCTTCGATTAGTTAGTTGGAGCTTGCTATTTCTCCAAGATCGATCTAAGATCCGGTTATCACCAGTTGAAAGTTAAAGAAGAAGACGTTCTAAAGACTGCTTTTCGAACAAGGTATGGTCATCACGAATTCTTAGTAATGCCGTTCGGACTGACGAACGCTCCAGCTGCCTTTATGGATTTAATGAATCGGGTATGTAAGCCGTATCTCGATAAATTTGTAATTGTATTTATCGATGATATACTTATCTACTCCCGATCAAAAGAAGAGCATGCGCAACACCTTCGTTTGATTCTGGAGCTATTAAAGAAGGAGAAGTTGTATGCTAAATTCTCGAAATGTGAATTTTGGTTACAAGAAGTTCAGTTTTTGGGGCATGTAGTTTCAGAAAAAAGGGATACAAGTTGATCCGATGAAAGTGGAGGCAGTTGAAAAGTGGTAACAACCGAAGACAGCAACCGAAGTACGTAGTTTTCTGGGTTTAGCCGGTTATTATCGAAAATTTATAAGAGACTTCTCTCGGATTGCAACGCCTTTGACTAAGCTGACCCGGAAGAACCTGAAGTTTGAGTGGAAAGCAGAGCAGGATGAGGCATTCCGGATTTTGAAAGAAAAACTGTACAGCGCGCCGATTCTATCACTACCTGAAGGTTCGGAAGACTTTGTTGTTTATAGTGATGTGTCAAAGCTGGGATTGGGATGTGTACTTATGCAGCGTGGAAAGGTTATCGCTTATGCTTCTCGTCAATTAAAGGATCATGAAAGACAGTATCCTACGCACGACATGGAGCTTGCAGCAGTTGTCTTCGCGTTGAAGATTTGGAGACATTATCTGTATGGTTCCAAATGTCAGATTTATACTGATCATAAGAGTCTCCAACACCTCTTTGATAAGAAGGAATTAAATATGAGACAAAGAAGATGGTTAGAATTGCTGAATGATTACGACTGTGAAATCCTGTATCATCCGGGAAAGGCAAATGTGGTAGCTGATGCATTGAGGCGTCAAGAAAGGAGTGGGACAATAAAGGTTATTTCGCTACGAACTGAACTCCTACCCAACCTATTTGACGAATTGCAAAAGTGTCAAGTGGAAGCTTATCAGGATGAACATCTGAAATCAGAACGATTAGCAGGGATGTCAGCAATGCTAGTAAAAGATGATCGTGGGCTATTGTGTCTGGGAAACAGAGTGTGGGTACCTCATTTGGGTGGGTTACGTGATCGTGTTCTACAAGAAGCCCATCAATCCCGTTTCTCTATTCACCCAGGTACAAACAAGATGTATAAAGACCTAAAGCAATTCTATTGGTGGCCGGGAATAAAAAGAGGGATTGCACAGTATATGGAAAGATGCGATACTTGTAAGAAAGTAAAGATCGAACACCAAAAGCCGTTTGGTCAACTACAACGGCTAGAAATACCTATGTGGAAGTGGGAGCAGATTACCACAGATTTCATCACCAAACTACCAAGGACTCCTAAGGGATTTGATACTATTTGGGTGATCGTCGACAGATTGACAAAGTCTGCAAACTTTCTACCGATAAAGGAAACCGATTCATTGGAGCGTTTAGCTAAGTTGTACATTGACGAAATAGTAACTCGACATGGAGTTCCAATCTCTATCATTTCTGATCGTGATAGTCGTTTTACTTCAAGATTCTGGAGAAGTTTTCAAAGGGAAATGGGGACACAGATAAAGTTGAGTACGGCGTATCATCCTCAAACAGATGGGCAGAGTGAACGAATGATTCAGACTTTAGAAGATATGCTCCGGGCTTGCATTGTTGATTTTGGGGGATCATGGGATAAGCACTTACCGTTGATCGAATTCGCTTACAACAACAGTTATCATTCCAGCATACAAGCGACACCGTTTGAAGTACTGTATGGTAGGAAATGCCAAACGCCTCTATGTTGGAACGAAGTGGGAGAGAAACAGTTAGCAGGACCGGAAATAGTTCAGATAACCGCCGATAAGGTTACTCAGATTCGTGAACGATTGAAAGTGGCTCAAGACAGACAGAAAAGCTACGCTGACCGACGCCGAAAGCCATTGGAATTTCAAATTGGGGATTACGTGATGTTAAAGGTTTCGCCGTGGAAAGGAGTCATCAGATTTGGACGACAAGGTAAACTTAGCCCTAGGTATATTGGACCATTTGCAATAACAGAAAGGATTGGTGAAGTTGCTTATCGATTAGATCTTCCACCAGAATTGAGCAGAATCCATAATGCGTTTCATGTATCGAACTTCCGAAAGTGTTTGGTTACTCCAGACCAGGCAGTCTCTCTACCAGATATCCTAGTCGACGTAAAACTGAATTATGTGGAAGAGCCGGAAGCTATAGTGGATCGTAAAGTTAAAGTGCTACGGAATAAAGAAATCAGGCAAGTGAAAGTTCAGTGGAGACATCATAGAGGTCAGGATGCTACATGGGAGTCAGAAACGGAAATGAGAGCCAAATACCCTTATCTTTTTACTTAACTGAATTCCGGGACGAAATTCTTTTAAGGGGGAGATGATGTAATACCCCGGGTAAGTCCGTTAGATAATTTAACTGAAAGATATGATGTTTAGGGTAATTTTGGGGTAAATCATAAGATTAGGAGTGTTTGGGTCATTAATGAGAAGTTCAAGGTTGAAATGGTAAATATAGAATTTATATACACCTTAAGATATTCAGATGTAGCATATTGTTCTAAAAATAGAAAGAGTGTGTGTGTGCGGGAGTCTGGAGGCGAAAAGAAAGCAGTGAACGAAACCTACGGTCAGAGCATCAATCAATTGGGTTGGATTCGATTTTGAGGTAAGCTCTTTTGTATTTTGTGTATGTAATATGTAATATAAGATATCTATCGGTTTAAAAGTTACGATTTCAGTGATTGGTATTGATTTCTTCGAATTTAGGATAGGTGAAACCGACTGTGTTCTTAGACTCCCGGTATAGTCGACTCCCGGGGGAGTCCCGGTACTGTCGACTCCGGTAGTGTAAATCCCGGTGTAGTGAACTCCCGGTAGTGTAAGTCCCGGTGTAGTGAACTCCCGGTAGTGTAAGTCCCGGTGTAGTAAACTCCCGGTATTATCGACTCCCGGTAATATAGAGTACCGGTATTGTCGAGTCCCGGTAGAGTCAAGTATAGGTATTATGGTGCCCCGGTACTAAGAAGTCCCAGTACCCTGTAGTCCCGGTAGTGGGTTGAGTGCAGTGTGTGTTGGACAGTTGAGAACAGGAACTGGTAGACTTTATATGTTTGGCAAGTAAAGCGGTGTATGTGTTTTAAATTGATTCAGATACTTTGAAGTTGAGGTGAAAGATAGAATCCATTGAAAGAAGATTTCAAAGCGTGTTTGGATAAACAAAACAGGTGAGTTTTACTTTAAAAACGTTTTTAACTGGAATACGTATATGTGTGATTTGGGAATGTCATAGTTGATAACTATGTGTTTTTATGTGAATTATAATATATTGAGGTATTATATTTACATGAGTATTATAAGGTGTTATAATACGTTGGCCGGATTTAGGACCGGTGTGTTTGGCTATAGAATTCGTATAGCGTTGTTTGGCTGTAGATGTTGTACAGCGTTGTATGTTATTAGTTGGCTTGCTACCAACTAATATGGCCAGGAGGAATGAGAAGGTACATGATATGTGAGTTTGATTAGATATATATGATTGTGTCGCGTGATTTATATGAATGAAGTTTGTATAAATGGTTTGCAAACTAACAGGGATTTTTCTCACTTAGACCACAAGGTCTAACTCTCATTTTTGTTTTAAAATATGTATTCCAGGTGGCGGATCGGGTAAGGGCAAGTAATTAGAGTAATCGAGGCATGGCTTTTGAGAAGGGATATATGTTGAAGAATTTGGCATGTCTAGCAGTTGTATTATAATGGTTAAATGTTATGTATGTATTTAGTGTGAAGTTTATAGTAGAATGAATTCTTCTGATTGTAAAGGACTACGGGACCGTAATTGTAATATGATGTTCGTTTGTTATGTCAATGTTATGGTACATATGTGAGTTGTTGTGTATATGGGATTTGGGTTGTTACAACGACCAATAACAAAACCAATCATCAATGACATTCAGAGCCCGACAGCGGTTACGAAGTGTGCCATAAAGGCACCATTTATGGCCAACGGATGAAACCGACGGAAGCAATTATAAGCATTAACCATTGTGACCGTTATTCCTGCATTCATAAGGGACATTTAAAGCCACGAAGACTATAAATATGAGGATCCCAGCTTCACTTTGGGACATCTACATCGGCTCTCAAAAACAAGAAACACACAGCTAAACATACGAAGAACTCTCTCTCTCAAGTGATCGCTCTCGACGCACGACGCACGACATTTGCTCTCGACCAGCAGTTGCACATTGTTTTCACACACGACATACACCTATTTTACATTAGAAAACACTTGTACTTTACATTTCGAAGTCTTTCCTTCACTTGTATTGTAATCTCTGTACTATCGACACCTGGAACACCAAGGACGTCGCCCCTGATTGGCGACCATAGTGCAGCGATGACATTCACTGTCGTCCGCATGTTTTTTTCCTCGTTGAGGTTTTTCCTGCGTCATCAAAATCTCGTGTTTCGTCTACATTTTCTTCGTTATCCTTTTTGTTTATTTCTATGGTTCAATCTTTAGTTGATAAGGTCCGAAACCAAACCTTAAATCGTATTTTTTATACAATTTTCGGCATACGACAGTTTAGTGCGATTTTTGGCATTAACAATGTGCGCGACCTTCTCTTGGCTTATCAAGCCAAGAAGGACGGGTGCCATCGTTGTAGCTTATATTCTAAACTTAAGGGCGATTGTACCTTGGTCTTGAGAACCGAGGTTAACGATCGTGGGTGGAAGACTCAGTATGTTTTTGTGCGCAAGTCGACCCTTGATTCCAAGAGTGAGTGGATTAGGACTGGATGGAATACGTCGGGTGAGCTTTGTAATCTTATTGTCATATGTCGTTTATGACTTTTACTTGATTTTTTAACTTGTCGTTTTTATGTCAATAGCCATCAAGTTCGAAGACGTGAAGCCTTATTCCAACTCCCAAGCAAGGATCAACAATTTTCTGGAGTTCAGCGTTGCAGAGCGGTCGTTTGTCGTACGACAATTGGCGGACGCCGACGAGGATTTATCATACTCAGGAGGGAATCGGGTAAAGGGGTGTGAGAAAAAAGAAGGAGAAGAGATGACTGGTGAGTGTACCTTCTTAGTTCTTTCTGTTTGATATGAATTCTCTTGTCTTACGTCCCTTTTCTTTTTGGTTTCCAGGAGAATCACGACCCAAGGTGTCGAATGTTTCTGCTAAAAGAGCAGTCGAGCTTGAGCTCGCTCGTCAGGGCAGGGATAAGAGGTTAAAACCCATGTCTTCTGGATCCACTGGCCCTGAGGTTTCGAAGAGGACGACAATCCCGAGGGAACCGTCTTCGGGGTCCACGACTCTTCTAAAGTCGTTACGCCTGAGAAGGCGAAGGTCGCATCGCCTGGGAAGTCGTCTTCCGATGCGATTACTGCGACGCCAATTAGTTCTGCGCCTCCGGCAGAAACAGCGAAGTCCCCATCAGCCACGTCGGATCCTTCGTCGGCCGACAAGGGCAAGGATCAACCGACAGAAGGGGCCAAGGTCACGACGGTCAATTTTACATTGCCGTCGGACTTTATGGTCATTAGTATCCTAGACGGGACGAACCTATTTCCACATCTGGGGAAATATCTGCTTCCTTCTTTCAGGCATCGTTTTGTGGGGTTTCCTATCGAGGAGACGGGAGCTCATGTCGCCGGGCTGGCATTCATGGTAAGTCTTTCTTTCAAGACTTGGTTCGTTTGTCGCTGTTGTAGTCGTTGTCATTGTCATTGCTCATTGTTCGTTGTTTGTTGTTTATTAACAACATTTTTATGATTGTATAGGCGTTCCAGGCTTCCCTAGCTTTGCGGGGAGAGACGACGAAGATAAAGGGTCTAATGTCTGATGCGCAAGAGCGGGAGAACGCGGCGTTAGACAAGGCGAAGGTTGCCGCAGAACGTGAAAAGGTTCTGTTAAAATGTCTCGACGATGCCCGGAAACATCTAGAGGTCGTCGGTCGTGCGAAGGATGATCTTAATCATCGCTTGACGCAATCCTTACTCCTGATTGCCGATCAGAGGGAGGAGATGAACAAGATTAGGGAATCCTTGGCTGAAGCTACAAAGGAGGCTGGGGATTCCAAGTCCAGGGTAGAGGGTTTGGAGAAAGAGGTGCAAGCTGCCAAGGATGAGGGCAAGTTCGTTTTTGCTATAGCTCGTCTGACGGCCCGGGCGGCGATCATGCGGCGACATTTGCTGGGGAAGGACCCACTTGCTTCGGCGAAGGAAGAGCTGGACGTCTATTTGAATGGCGTCGGGACCGAGAGGGATCTTGACTCGGACGATGAGAAGGACGTCGAGGAGGAGGTGGCAGGTGAAGGTCCTCAGGACGGTACTTCGGGCAAGGATGCGACTGATGGCCCTCCTTTAGTTTAAAAATTTTGCTTTCTTTGTTTTATCGCTCGACCGTTGGTGGTCGAGTATAATGGTTTATTCAATGAATGCAACTTTTGTTTGAACTTGTGTCTTACATGTTTGGCAAACAAATATCGTATCAACTGTCAAATTTGTAAAGTATAAAATGTATAAGGAATCGTGCGACTTTGGCGTCATTGTGACACAGTAACTAGAACACAAGCTATAAGATTTTTAAATTGTGTATAAACATAGGAACGTGCGACCAAAGCATATATTCAGAGTATGAAAAAAAAATCTAAGTCAGTAAACTTAGAATGAAAAGTCGCTTAGACTTTGTGATCGTACGACATGAGTCGTGCGATGAACTTGAATCGTGTGCCCGTGTAGAATGATAATCAAGTCATAGACCTGATCGTTAGGTCGTGCGACCTTGCGAAACTAGGGCCGTATACTTATTGTCGTGCGATTCTGCGGAAAAGACAATGTCAAAGGTTGGTCGTTGGCTGACCAACGACCCTCCGATGCTTAAGTCAGTGATCTTTCGTGATGATAAATCGTATGAAAGAAGAAAAAGGAATTTAGAAGACATACCTGTTCGGATTCTTCTTTGCTTATGGGGTATTTGCCCCCGTCATTTATTATATTATTTTTTCAGGAAAAATAGATTATGAATGACGGATGAACATCAATCTTTTTCGTGCGACAGCGCAAGATAGTCGGCGTATTCCTGTGAAAAAAGGCGTTTGTTTGTCTTTAAGGATAAGAGGACGAACCTGTCGAGACTTTTTGGTCATGTTGAGACTGCTAGACGGTTTACTTTCGCGGCTTTAGGGTAGACTTGTAGCATTCTCGAGCGACTCTCGGCTCACTTCTGATTTCTTGGATTCCCCATGGCGTAGGGAATTTCAGGGTCTGATGATACGTCGAGGGGACGGCTTTTATTTCGTGGATCCATGGTCGACCTAAGATAAGGTTATAGGCCGACGCACAATCGATGACGCTGAACTTGGTCTGCTTATTAACTCCTCCGGCGTAGACGGGCAAGATAATATCTCCAAAGGTGCTCGTCGCTTCTCCGTTGAAACCGACCAAAGTTGTCGAACGTCAGGTGATTTCCGAACGATCGATTCCCATGGCCTTAATGGTGTCAAGGAAAATGACGTTTGCTGAACTGCCCCCATCGATCAAGACTCGTCGGGTTAAACAATTACCAATCGTGAGTTGAATGATCAACCCGTCATGATGTTTCTGATACGAGTCACCGAGGTCGTCTTGGTGGAATACGATCTTCATAGCTTCCAACTCCAAATCTCCTTTGGGTCTTGATGAACGCGGAATAGGCCGATCGTCAGGCGCTTGACTGGCGTGACGCTTGGCTGCGGAATACGTCAGACCACATACATCGGAGCCACCAGTTATGCAATTGACAACCTTTGCATGCTCGGGGGTTGACGGTCGGTGGTCGCTAGCTGAGGTCACGACGTCGTCGATGATGTCTTTGAGATTACCTTTCGGGACATGATATGCTAACTCTTTTTTTAGGGCTATGCAATCATCTGTCGCGTGGCCATGGTCGACATGGAAATCGCACCAGTTTGATTTATCTTTTTAGCATCATCCTGATCGGACTTCTTCGGCCATCGAATGGTTGCTTGAGTGGTCTTCAAGGCTTCGACCAATTCCTTAGTGGACCCTTTGAATCCGTAAGAGGATATCTTGGGGTACTGGGGAAACTTGGTTGCGGTTTTGGCCTCTGCTTTGGTCTTGAAACGGACGTTAGAGATTTGGTGCGCGGGCTCGACTTTGGAAATTGCCTTAGTCTTGAACTCTGGCTTTCTTACTCCTAACGACCTCTTGTCGTCAGTATGCTTGCGGCGAAAGGCGGCGTCGTCCTCTACTCTCATATATGCTAGAGTTCGGGCTCAGACGTCTTCGAAATTTTCCGGAGGATACTTGGTCAGGTCGGTATATAAACCTGAGCTGTCGTCCAGACCCCGCTTGTAGGCTTCAATTGCAGTCTTGATGTCGCAATTGCGGATACTGATCATCTCGGCGTTGAATATATTGAAATAACTTCGAATAGACTCATTGGTCTTCTGCACGACATAATACAAGTCACTGGTCTGCTTCTCCATCTGGCGACTGCTGGCGAACTGTTGAGAGAATTGATTGACCAATTCTGCGAACGACCCGATGGACTTGGGCTTGAGATTGATCAACCATTGAAGAGCTGGACCAGTGAGAGTCGCGCCGAAACTCTTGCACATGCATACCTCCTGATACATGTGTGGGATCGAGATCGTCCACATGAGTTGCTTATACCGCGCGACGTGCTCGATTGGATCGGTCACACCAGAATATTTGGGTGTGAAGGCGGGGATATTATATTTCTTTGGAACTTCGACAGTCGCGATCTTGTCGATGAAGGGCGACGCCTGATATCCCGATCGAGGCTCGACGTCGACGGGCAAGGCTGCCCCAGACAACTTGGCGAGCAGGGGCATGACTCGCTCATTTTGATCTTCCAACATCTTCAGACGCTGGGCGACGGGATCGAAAGGGTCGGGACTCGCGTCCATTTGTAGATTAAGTCCGGGAGTATTGCCATTGCCGTACGACAAGCCATTGGCGTCTCTGTTGAAAGGAACAAAATATGGTTGCGAAAACGGCTGCGACCCATGCTGAAACGGCTGCGACCCTTGCTGAAAAGGCTGCAATCCTTGCTGAAAAGGCTGCGGTCCATTCTGGAATGGCTGCGCTCCATTATTCATGGGTGGCGGCCTTATGTGCTGAGGAGGAACCGTCCCGAACTGAGGATTTGGGTTGAACGGCCTCGACTGCTGGTTCTGCATGAATGGACCTGATCCTGGACATGGATTCTGGACGAATGGTCTAGGACCACTTTGGCCGAATGTTCCAGGAGCTGGGTTCTGCACGAATGGCCTGGGACCATTCTGAGGTCCGAAGGGATTCCTTAATCATGCGATCTCCTCAGCTACTCTGCGACTCTGCTCTGCCATTACATTGATTTGATTCCTAGCGACTTCAAGCTCTTGATACATATGGGCAATGACATGCTCTTGATTTCCAGGGGCTGCCATTTTCCTGCTGTAGAAAATAAGAGAAACTCCAAGAAACTGTTAGTACGACGCACGTTTTGTCGAAGATTTTCTCTAGATGGGGTCCCACGGATGGCGCCAAACTGTTAATGCCAAAAATCGCACCAAAGGGACAACTTAAGGTCGATGTGGACTTTAACAACTAAAAAAAGGAATCGTTCGACAAAGACGTGCGTTAAAGATAAAAAAGACAAATGAGACAGAGGATTTGATGACGCAGGAAAAACCTCAACGAGGAAAAAACCTGCGAACGACAGTGTATGTCGTCGCTGCACTATGGTCGCCAATCAGGGGCGATGTCCTTGGTGTTACTGGTGTCGATCGTACATAAATTACAATACAAATGAAGAAAAAGACTTCGAAATGTAAAATACAAGTGTTTGGAATGTAAAAACAGTGTGCGTCGTGTGTGAAAACAATGTGTAAACTGTTGGTCGAGAGCGAAAGTCGTGCGTCGAGAGCGGTTCTTCGAGTGAGAGCCTTTCGCTTGTAGTGTTCTTCTGAATCTGAGGATTAGCTTATGTTGTTCGATGTTCTGTGATACTTTTGTTCTTCAGTTCGTGGTACCGAATTCGAGTGATGCCTTAAGATGTAGTTCAACTTGATCTTTTATAGCCTTCGGGTGCATTAATTGGCTCATTGAGTGCTTCAATAATAGTCATAACGGTCGCCAGTGTAACTCCTCATAATTGTTCTTCGTCGGTTATGACCGTTGCTCATTAATATCTTGAGTCCTGAATTAAACATAGAACAAACGTCACAGTCGTATATCGCGTTAGCTAAAGTCGAGGTCACATGGTTTTATACGACGGTCATGCGGAACAGGCGACGTCGTGGTCGAACGTCGTGAGGAACTCTCGACTTACCTTTCAGGAGGGACGACAAATATTTCTTGAGTCTTTGTCTGGACCTTATCTTAATACAAGATATAGTTCATTATATATGTCTTACCTTTTCTGGTCGTGGTCGAGACCTGTGAATTTTTGCCCAAATAGTTATTTGGTTGTTTTCCAACCAATCTTCTTCCTTATGTATAGATATTGATTTTAACAAGGTAAAACCTGACAATGACTCCAAGGCTAAGGTCGAGAAGTTCCTGGAGTTTAGCGCTTATGACCGGTCATACATCACGCGTCACCTGATAGACGAGAATGACAATACTGTTTTCTTGGGCGATAGAATGCGGATGGGTCGAGGAGAGAAAGAAGAAGAAGAGGAATATGAGGAGACCGAGGGGGAAGAGAAGGAGGAGGAGACGGAAGTAGAGATAATTGGTAAGTATCCCTTTGCCTTCTTTTTCTGTTCGACCCAGTCTTTCACTGTTCTCAATCGTCTGATTCTTTCTTTTGCCATACAGGCGAATCTCGGTCGAAGATGACGCCTACAGCTGCTAAGAAGGCGGCTCAAATAGAACTGGTTCGCAAGGCGAGGGAAAATAGACAGAAGGATGCCTTGACAGCTTGGTCGGGGGGTCCTAAAGAGGACGAGGATGTCCGTTCTGAAGGAACCGTCTCTGAGGACGGGAGGCTCATCGAGAGTCGTTTCGGCTGAGAAGGCGAAGGCGTCGACTGCATTTGTTGAGAAGACTTCTGACACTATCGACGTAAGATCTGTTGATATTGCGCAACCGGCGACGATGTCTCCTACTGCCGCGTCAGGCCCCTCGTCGGCCGACAAGGGCAAAGGTGCGCAGACGGGCTTTGGGGAGGAAACGACAGTAAACTTTACGTTTCCGTCGGATTTCTTAGAGGATAACATCTTGGACGAGACGAAACTGTTCCCTCACTTGGGAAAGTATCAGCTCCCGTCTTTTAGAGAGCGTTTCAACGGGGTATCTCTTGAAGATGCAGAGACCCATGTCGCTGGGCTAACGTTCATGGTAAGTCTATCTTTCAAGACTTTGTCTATTTGTCGTTGTCGTGTATTTTGCTATTGTGTTTTCGTATGTTTTCAGACGTTTCAGTCTTCTTTGGCATTGCATACTGAAACGACAAAGATAGAGGGCTTAATGGCCTCTGCTATCAAGAAAGAAGATGCATGTTTAGAGAGGGAGAGGTCCGCTCTGGAACGCGAAGAGGCGATGTCAGTGCAACTCGACGATGCTTTGAACGAGTTGGAAGCCGTCGGCCATGCGAGGGATGAGGCAGACTCTCGTTTAAAGCAATCCCTTTCTATGATGTATGATCAAAGGGAGGAGCTGGAGAGGATGAAGGAATCCTTGGCTGCGAAGGGAAAGGAAGCCGAGGAGTCCAAATCCAAGTTGGCGAGTTTAGAGAAGGAGTTAGAGGAGCCGAGGGACGAGAACAAGTCCATCTTCTCTTTTTCTCGACTTACTGCACGTGCGGCGATCATGCGACGTCACTTGCTAGGCAAGAATCCTCTGGCCTCGGCGTCAGACGAATTGGACCTTTTCTACGAAGAGGTCGGGACCAAGAGGGATCTCGATTCGGACGATGAGAAGGAGGCCGAGGAGGAGGAAGATCCCCAGGGCGAGGCGTCAGGCAAGGACGCGACCGACACTCCTCCTCTGCCTTAGAAAATATTTTTGTTTCCTGCTACCTGACCATCATTGGTCAAGCTTTTTTGGATGTATATATGACAGCTTATCCAATAAATGAAACTTAGATTTCTTGTGTCTTGTACATTTTGTGAATAAATACAATATCGATTGTGAAATTCACTAAGTATAGAAATGAACAAGGTATCGTGCGACTCAGGCACCTATTGTAACATAGTAACTAGAGCATAAGTCATAAGACTTTTAAATCTTGTTGACAAACATGAGTACATGCGATCATAGCATTCATTCAGAACATCAAATTCTTCTAAGTTAGAGAACTGAAATCATGGGGTCGATAGACCTGTTGGTCGTACGACTAGACCATATGATGAATTTGAATCGCCTGTCCCTATAACGTAATAATCTAATTATGGACCCGATTGACTTAGGTCGTGCGAACCTGTAAAAGTGTACTGGTGTCCTGTGAAAGACTTAGTAACTTATATCGTGCAATCCTGCGATAAAACATTGTCAGAGGTTGGTCGTTGGCTAACCAACGACCCTCCGGTGCTTAAGTCAGTAATCGTTCGTGATGAAAAATCATATAAAAGGAAAAAGAAATTAGAAAAAATACCTTCGCAGATTCTTCTTGTTTAATGAGGTATTTGCCCCTCGTCATTTATCATCCTAGTTCTTTTAGGAGTAAATAGATTTAAATGACGGGTCGACACTGGGTCTCTGAGAATCAAATGCCAGGGTTGACGTGACTATGTTTTTGTGCGACAAGGCGAAATAGTCGACATATTCTTGTAGGAAAGGCGTTAATTTGTCTCTAAGGTTAGGGATAGAACGATGAACCTGTCAGGACATTACGGTCAGGCTTGCTCCGGTCCAGGATGATTCCCTAAACCCATGACTGCTATTCGGCCTATTTCTGTGGCTTCAGGGTGGTCTTATAGCAGTCGCGGGCGACATTCGGCTCACTTTTGATTTCTTGGACTCCCCACGGCGTAGTGTAACATCCCAAAATTTCAAGGAAATTTAAAATTTTTAATTAAACGCTTTATATAAAAACTCAATAAACAATCCCAACATATTAATTGCAAAGTCATAAATATTGTTCAAGTAATCAGAAACCAGCGGAAGCAATGTTCAATAAATAAAACTAATATCAGTCAGCTCATCCCGCGCGCCAGTGTGTACCCGTCACGCCTTAGAGCCACTCGTACCTGAAACCACAGATTATTGGGAAAGGGTAAGCACGAAGCTTAGTGAATTCAAACACATGCGCATGTAGGAATTATATACACATCACCCCTACCCGCACATAAGCAACAACATCACAGATACATAAAACGAGTAAACATCTACAGGTAATTATGTATCCAACCACCTCAGTACCATCGAGGCCTCGGTCCCACCGAATTGTAAGGTAACCAACACCTCAGTACCATCGAGGCCTCGGTCCCGCCGAATTGTAACATAACCAACACCTCAGTACCATCGAGGCCTCGGTCCCACCGAATTGTAATGCAACCAACACCTCAGTACCATCGAGGCCTCGGTCCCACCGAATTGTAATGTAACACATTTATACCAAGCATTCAAACCAATCAAATATTATACACCACAACAACTAGTTCACACCACAAAGACAGTAGTACATGCAAACTATTATGACATGCATACAACCCCTAACTACACAGTGAGAGAACTCACCTCAAATGCGCGCCTAGCTTAATCAACACGAATCAAGCTTCACAATTACGGTCACTTCCCAGCACCTAAACGCATGTTAAAACGTGTCAATACGAGACCCGGACCCTATGACACGACACACGCTTAAACCGTCACTAAAACCTATTTCCGTTCACACAAAACAGGTCTGTTCGGGACCTGTTTCGACCCCCTTAAATCCAGAAAAATCACAATATTATTTCATGGATAGAAAGTCCTCTGAGTTAGGGTTCCAAGGACATATTATACGCCTCCTAACGATTTTTCTACAATTTATTATGAATTAAATACGAACGGTTACCAAAACTGCCAGTTTTCGGTCCAGCCTGAACAAACAGTCCAAAACAGCCTAGCTACGGGTTTAATCAGACATTCGGCAAAACACGAAAAACCTTCCCAACTCGAATAGGGAACTATGGCCAACAAAATCACCTCAAAACGAGTTAAGAGTAAAAAGTTACGGTCCACGCAAAACAGTGGCAGATTCCAGGAAATTTTACATAAAATGACGAACCGCAGAACTTGCGACCATTTTTTCTCCCAACTCGAGGCCGAACCAGTTTTCCGCTAAAACACAGAAAACGTGCCCGGTCCCGAGCTCGAAGCGTGGGCGCCAGTTTCGGCTCAATCGTAGTTACGACGGAAAAGTTATTGCCGTCACAAAACAGGGGCTGAACCATATTTTCGCATAAAAAGTGATTTTAGAACCGACGGTTTAAACTATTCGGCTTAAACGATTAAGTCACGGGTTACGGGCTCTAAAGAGACTAAGGTCTGGTCACGGCCACGCGCCATCCACTACCATCTCCGGCAGTGGTGGTCGCCGGTGGCGACAGACGGCGGCCAGCGGCGGCCGGCGGTGGTTTTTCGATTACGATCGCGCGAGACAACAACCCGACCATTCTCCCTCTCTCTCTCGACCAGTCTCACGCACACGCACCCACAACGGCAGCCACGGCCGTCCATCCACCACCGCCACAGCGGTGGCGAACGGCGGCGGCGACGGGAACGAGAAGGAATGAAAACGAAACATGAGAGGTGATTACCTTACGACGACGCCACGTAACCGCACTCGATCCTCCCTCCCTCGAAACTCCGGCGAACAGCAGGAGGTGGTGACAGCGTCCTCCGGCGATCTCTCTCTCTTACTCTCTCTCGGTTTCTTCTCTATCTCCTTCTCTCGTTCCTTTTCTCGCTGCCGCACCACACACAAGGAAGAGTCAAATAGGGTTGTTGAAAATCATTTGGGTTTGCTTGGCTTTCACGAAAAAGAAACGAGAAAGGGAAAACGGCCATGGGCCGTGACCCATGCAACTTCTTCCAACATTTTCACTTAGCCCCCCAAACTACCCCTGATTTACAATCTTCACTAAAAGACGTGGATTTTAACATTTTGGTCCTTAACGACATCAAACCCCAAACCAAAACAATTAAAGGTAAACATTTAAATTACTGAAAATTAATTAATAACGTACCGGGACACGGGCTTTACAACTCTCCCCCGCTTGGATTAGACTTCGTCCCCGAAGTCCACGCCCGCAAACAGCTCCGGGTAATTCTCCCGCATCTCGGCTTCTGGTTCCCACGTCCACTCTGAACCTTTTCGGTGCTGCCACTGGACCTTCACCAATCCAATAATTTTGTTCCGCAGAGTCTTCGTCTTCCTCTCGACGATGGCTATTGGCTTCTCCACATAGTCGAGTCGCTCGTCAATCTGAATATCTTCAAGGGGAACTACCGCAGACTCATCCATCACACACTTCCGCAACTGAGAGACATGGAACGTTTTGTGGATTAGGCTCAGCTCCTCTGGTAGCTCCAATCGGTAAGCTACTTTCCCCACACGCGCGATGACCTTGTACGGTCCGATATATCGGGGACCCAACTTTCCCCTCTTGCGAAAACGGATTACCCCTTTCCAGGGTGACACTTTCAAAAGAACGTAATCCCCGACTTGGAACTCCAAGTCCGATCGTCTCTTATCGGCGTAACTCTTTTGTCGACTCTGAGCAGTGACTAACCGATCCCGCACCATCTGGATCATTTCCGTCGTCTTTAGCACGACGTCGGTGCTCCCCAACACTCTATGACCAACCTCGCCCCAACAAATGGGCGTCCGACACTTCCTGCCGTACAACACTTCGTACGGCGCTCTACCGATGCTAGCGTGATAGCTGTTATTATAGGAGAACTCAGCTAGTAGGAGATACTGATCCCAACTACCACCAAAGTCAATCACACATGCTCGCAGCATGTCCTCAAGTGTCTGAATAGTACGCTCACTCTGCCCGTCAGTCTGAGGATGAAATGCTGTACTGAAATGCAACCGCGTACCCATTTCATTCTGAAACTTCTCCCAAAACCGGGAGGTGAAACGAGTATCCCGATCCGAGACAATCTAGACTGGCACCCCGTGCCTAGTTACAATCTCTCGGATGAAAACCTCCGCGAGCTTATCCGCCGAGAAGCTCTCTTTAATCGCCAAGAAGTGAGCGCTCTTAGTCAGACGATCCACAATTACCCAGATGGTATCATTCCCTCGCTGAGTTTTGGGAAGCTTCGTGATGAAATCCATCGTAATCTGCTCCCACTTCCACACCGGAATCTCCAAAGGCTGCAATTTCCCGTGCGGTCGTTGGTGCTCCGCCTTGACCTTCCGACATGTCAAACATACCTCCACACATTTGGCCACATCCCGCTTCATGCCGGGCCACCAATAGCCTTCCCGTAAGTCTCTGTACATTTTGGTAGCTCCCGGATGGATCGAAAACTTGGACTTATGCGCCTCGTCCAATAGTATCTGTCGGTTCCCACCGGCGAATGGGACCCAAACTCTACCATATCGGGTCAATAATCCTCGACTATCCCGTACTAATTTCGGAATCTCTCCCGAAACCCTCTCACGTTTTGCATTTTCCGCCAACACGGCCACCTCCTGAGCGACCCCTATCGACTCCAAAAGAGGTGCAACCACTGTCAACCGCTGACACAGACCCTTCAGCGATCCCCCAACCGGATGTCGGCTAAGCGCGTCCGCGACTACATTCGCTTTACCCGGGTGGTAAAGTATCTCGCAGTCGTAATCCTTGATCACATCAAGCCATCTTCGCTGTCGCATATTAAGATTTTGCTGATCCATCAGGTATTTAAGGCTCTTATGATCAGTGTAGATAGTACACTTGACACCATAAAGATAGTGTCTCCAAATCTTCAGAGCATACACCACTGCTCCCAACTCCAAGTCATGAGTCGGGTAGTTCGCTTCGTGAGGCTTCAGCTTCCTCGAAGCGTAAGCTATGACCTTGTCGCGTTGCATAAGCACGACACCCAACCCCTGATATGAAGCATCGCAATAAACCACCAAGTCCTCCATACCCTCGGGCAAAGTCAACACAGGAGCCTCGCATAAACGCCTGCGTAGCTCCTCAAACGCCTTCTGCTGCTCTTCACCCCAACTGAAAGCTGCAGTTTTCTTCGTCAGTCGAGTCATAGGCAAGGAAATCTTGGAGAAATCTTGGATAAATCTCCGATAGTATCCTGCTAACCCGAGAAAACTCCGCACCTCGGTAGGAGTTTTCGGCACCTCCCACCGCATTACCGCTGAGATCTTGGCCGGATCGACCATGATACCGTTCTGATTCACGACATGTCCTAAGAATTGGACCTCTCGTAACCAGAATTCACACTTGGAGAACTTAGCATAAAGTTTCTCCCGTCTCAAAACATCCAAAACTTCCCGCAAATGCACCTCGTGCTCTTCTCTCGTCTTCGAATATACGAGAATATCGTCGATGAATACGATCACCGAGCGATCCAACATCGGGCTGCATACCCTGTTCATGAGGTCCATGAACGCTGCTGGTGCGTTGGTGAGCCCGAAAGGCATCACCACGAACTCGTAATGGCCATACCGCGTTCGGAAGGCCGTTTTCTCCGTATCCTCACCTCGTACCCGCATCTGATGATACCCAGATCTCAGGTCAATCTTAGAGAACCACGAGGCTCCCTGCAACTGATCAAACAAGTCGTCAATCCTTGGCAGAGGATAACGATTCTTTACCGTAAGCTTATTCAGCTCCCGATAATCAATACACATTCGTTGAGATCCATCCTTCTTCTTCACGAACAAGATCGGAGCTCCCCACGGTGAACAACTCGGCTTAATGAACTCTTTCTCGAGAAGTTCCTACAACTGATCATACAGTTCCTTCATTTCCGGTGGAGCCAGGCGATAGGGTGCCTTGGCCACCGGAGCAGCACCCGGAATCAGATCGATTCGAAACTCCACCTGTCGTTCGGGAGGTATCCCCGGTAACTCGTCGGGAAACACATCGGCAAACTCCCTCACGACTGGCACATCTTCGGCAGTCTTCTTCGCCTCGTCAATACGCGTATCAATCACATACGCCAAGTACCCCTGACCACTATGCTGAAGGTGTCTCCGAGCCCTCGCCGCGGAACATATTGCCGTAGTCCGCCTGGGCGAGTCTCCCTGAATCAACAACACTCCCCCGCTTGGGGTTCGAACCCGCACTTGCTTGTGGCGACAAACAATTTCTGCATCAAACGCGTCCATCCAATCCATGCCCACAATCACACAAAGCTCTCGCATAGCTATCGGAATCAAATCTATGGGAAACCTCACACCCGAGATTTCCAACGTGCATCCCCGATACACATCCGTAACCGTCAAGGTTCGATCATCGGCAACCTCGACTACCAAAGGACATCCTAACCGTCCCACCACTCGGCGCAAACTCTCGCTAAAGGTGCGAGACACAAATGAATGAGTAGCCCCGCTATCAAACATTACAACCGCAGGCACCGAGTTAACTAGAAACGTACCTAACATACAATTAACAACATATAAAAACAAGGCATGAAAAGGAAGGACGAAAAGAAAGAGGGTGATAAAACATACCTGTCACCACCTTAGGCGTCGCCTGCGCCTCTTCCACCTTCAGCTGGTGGACTCTACCTCGGGCTGCCTCTGTCCCCGGCTGAGCCGTACGACCGTCAGTGATGCGCAGTGGGGCATTTGCAGGAGCCCTCTGTGCACCACCCCCATCAGTTGCCCTCGCATTCGGACAATTGGCCCTCACGTGGCCCGTCTGCTTGCAGCTAAAGCAGATCATCAATGGCGACTTGCAATCCCGGCTGTGATGACCGGACTGCCCACACTTGAAACACCCGCCAGTCTTCTTCCCACTAGAATCCCTGGGTTTAAACCCACCACTCCTCGAACTTCCGCGCGAATCAGAAAACTTCGACTTCTTTTGCACCGCAGAGATTGGCGTCACAGCCTGTGCTGCCTTTCTCTTTTTGGCTTGGGTCTCTAACTCCAGCTCCCTTCTTCGGACTGCGTCCATCATTGCTGACAAAGAAGCGTATGGTACCGTGCTCACGAACTCTCTGATCTCGGTACGTAACATATCTTTATACCGGGCCATCTTCATTTCCTCCGAAGCGGCATATTGAGGACAAAACAGCGCCATCTCAGTGAATTTCTTGTTCATCTCTTTAACAGTCTCCGTGGTCTGGGTTAGCTCCAAGAACTCCTTCGCTATCCGCTCCATCTCTACCGGTGGCACGTATTCAGCACGGAAACGAGTAACGAACTCCTCCCACGTAAGGGTAGTACGCTCGGCCAGAGTCAGCGCTGAGGCGCACCAATCCTTCGCCCCGTCGCGAAGCAAATTCACAGCAAAACGGACCTTCAGATTATCCGGGCAGCCGCAGGTCAAGAAGTCACACTCCATATCAGAAACCCAACTCATGCTAACAATTGGGTTTGAGTCTCCCTTGAACTCCGGGGGAGAACAGGCAGAGAGATCCCGGTACTGGAACTCTCGATTACGGGGCTGTCCCCCAGCAGGCGGCGGAATCGCTGCAATGCGCTCCTCTAGCAGAACCGTCACCTGATCTTGTATGGCGGTGATAATCTCGGGGATTGCCTCCCCGACCGCATGCGCTACCTCCGCTGCAATCATCTCTCGGATCTGTTCCTCCGTGATTCCCGCCTCAGTTCGCGGCTCAGTCGCGTTGCTCCTCCTAGTGATGGCCATTCTATAAAGAAGAAACATACAACGAGTTATTAGCACCTAATAACTCACATCAACAACACTCACGCTCAGCTCCTTGGAATCCTCGCGACTTTCCCGACTCGAGCACTGATCCTGTGCTTCCGGTAGTAGGAGCTCTACTACTACCTTCCACGCCTATCATCGCTCGTTCCGAGTCCCATCCCGAGGGGTCCAAGTAGCTTCTCGCCGCAACTACACACATATGCCCGCACCGGCATATATACTCACTCTTCCTAGCTCCCTAGGAATTTCCATCCCAATCACTACCCTTGCTACTAATGAATCCTCATTAATCATAAAGAGTGGCCTCGCGAATACCCGATTACATGCAGTGCAAAACAAATAGACAGTCGAATACAAGATTCTATCCTAGAACGGTTGGACTCAAACAAGAGCTGCGCAATAGAACTAAATCGAATATTCTAAGGCTATCAGTCTTTTACTGCATACAACCTAGAGGGCATTCACTTAGTAACCTATCATAATTAGCATAAACTCCTAATAGCAAGCAATTCAACATACCGCATAGTGTCAACAACAGGCAATCTAGCATGCATACTCTATGATCTAGAAAGCAATAAAACACTAAGCATTGTACCTTTCCCTTCGGCTCCGGCTGACTGTACACACTGCGCCCTCGATCACCGTTCCTCGAACGGGTTTTTACTTTTTCTTTTATTTCCAAAAAGATTTAATAAAGAACTTGAAAATTTCCCAGCCGCAACTTGAGACCAAACACACCGAGGTGCGTCTGATTCACTCAAGCTGTGCTCTGATACCAAGTTGTAACATCCCAAAATTTCAAGGAAATTTAAATTTTTTAATTAAACGCTTTATATAAAAACTCAATAAACAATCCCAACATATTAATTGCAAAGTCATAAATATTGTTCAAGTAATCAGAAACCAGCGGAAGCAATGTTCAATAAATAAAACTAATATCAGTCAGCTCATCCCGCGCGCCAGTGTGTACCCGTCACGCCTTAGAGCCACTTGTACCTGAAACCACAGATTATTGGGAAAGGGTAAGCACGAAGCTTAGTGAATTCAAACACATGCGCAGGTAGGAATTATATACACATCACCCCTACCCGCACATAAGCAACAACATCACAGATACATAAAACGAGTAAACATCTACAGGTAATTATGTATCCAACCACCTCAGTACCATCGAGGCCTCGGTCCCACCGAATTGTAAGGTAACCAACACCTCAGTACCATCGAGGCCTCGGTCCCGCCGAATTGTAACATAACCAACACCTCAGTACCATCGAGGCCTCGGTCCCACCGAATTGTAATGCAACCAACACCTCAGTACCATCGAGGCCTCGGTCCCACCGAATTGTAATGTAACACATTTATACCAAGCATTCAAACCAATCAAATATTATACACCACAACAACTAGTTCACACCACAAAGACAGTAGTACATGCAAACTATTATGACATGCATACAACCCCTAACTACACAGTGAGAGAACTCACCTCAAATGCGCGCCTAGCTTAATCAACACGAATCAAGCTTCACAATTACGGTCACTTCCCAGCACCTAAACGCATGTTAAAACGTGTCAATACGAGACCCGGACCCTATGACACGACACACGCTTAAACCGTCACTAAAACCTATTTCCGTTCACACAAAACAGGTCTGTTCGGGACCTGTTTCGACCCCCTTAAATCCAGAAAAATCCCAATATTATCTCATGGCTAGAAAGTCCTCTGAGTTAGGGTTCCAAGGACATATTATACGCCTCCTAACAATTTTTCTACAATTTATTATGAATTAAATACGAACGGTTACCAAAACTGCCAGTTTTCGGTCCAGCCTGAACAAACAGTCCAAAACAGCCTAGCTACGGGTTTAATCAGACATTCGGCAAAACACGAAAAACCTTCCCAACTCGAATAGGGAACTATGGCCACAAAAATCACCTCAAAACGAGTTACGAGTAAAAACTTACGGTCCACGCAAAACAGTGGCAGATTCCAGGAAATTTTACATAAAATGACGAACCGCAGAACTTGCGACCACTTTTTCTCCCAACTCGAGGCCGAACCAGTTTTCCGCTAAAACACAGAAAACGTGCCCGGTCCCGAGCTCGAAGCGTGGGCGCCAGTTTCGGCTCAATCGGAGTTACGACGGAAAAGTTATTGCCGTCACAAAACAGGGGCTGAACCATATTTTCGCATAAAAAGTGATTTTAGAACCGACGGTTTAAACTATTCGGCTTAAACGATTAAGTCACGGGTTACGGGCTCTAAAGAGACTAAGGTCTGGTCACGGCCACGCGCCACCCACTACCATCTCCGGCAGTGGTGGTCGCCGGTGGCGACCGACGGCGGCCAGCGGCGGCCGGCGGTGGTTTTTCGATTACGATCGCGCGAGACAACAACCCGACCATTCTCCCTCTCTCTCTCGACCAGTCTCACGCACACGCACCCACAACGGCAGCCACGGCCGTCCATCCACCACCGCCACAGCGGTGGCGAACGGCGGCGGCGACGGGAACGAGAAGGAATGAAAACGAAACATGAGAGGTGATTACCTTACGACGACGCCACGTAACCGCACTCGATCCTCCCTCCCTCGAAACTCCGGCGAACAGCAGGAGGTGGTGACAGCGTCCTCCGGCGATCTCTCTCTCTTACTCTCTCTCGGTTTCTTCTCTATTTCTCTCTCTCGTTCCTTTTCTCGCTGCCGCACCACACACAAGGAAGAGTCAAATAGGGTTGTTGAAAATCATTTGGGTTTGCTTGGCTTTCACGAAAAAGAAACGAGAAAGAGAAAACGGCCATGGGCCGTGACCCATGCAACTTCTTCCAACATTTTCACTTAGCCCCCCAAACTACCCCTGATTTACAATCTTCACTAAAAGACGTGGATTTTAACATTTTGGTCCTTAACGACATCAAACCCCAAACCAAAACAATTAAAGGTAAACATTTAAATTACTGAAAATTAATTAATAACGTACCGGGACACGGGCTTTACACGTAGGGAACTTCATGGTCTGATGATACGTCGAGGGAACGACTTTCATTTCATGAATCCATGGTCGACCTAAGATGATGTTATAGGCCGGCGCACAGTCGATGACGCTGAACTTGGTCTGCTTGTTGACTCCTTCAGCATAGACGGGTAAGATGATCTCTCCAAAGGTATTCGTCGCGTCTCCATTGAAACCAACCAAGGTTGTCGAATGTCGGGTGATTTTCGATCGATCGATTCCCATGGCTTTAATGGTGTCATAGAAGGTGACGTTCGCTGAACTGCCTCCATCGACCAAGGCTCGTTGGGTTAGACAATTACCAATCGTGAGCTGAATGATCAACCCGTCATGATGTTTGCGATACAAATCTCCGAGGTCATCTTGGTCGAACGAAATCTTCATGGCCTCTAACTCCAGATCTTCCTTGGTCTCGATGAACGGGGGATAGGTCGATCGTTAGGTGCCTGGCTAGCATGACGTTTGGCTGCGGAATAGGACAAACCGCATACGTCGGAATCACCAGTGATGCTATTGACGACCTTTGCATGCTCGGGTGTTGGCGGTCGAATCTTTCTTGGCATAGTCCTGATCCGATTTCTTTGGCCACCGGATGGTCGCCTGAGCGGTCTTCAGAGCCTCGACCAAGTCCTTACTGGACCCTTTGAACCCGTAGGAGGATATCTTGGGGTACTGAGGAAATTTGGTCGCGGTCTTTGCTTCCGCTTTTGTCTTGAACAGGACGTTCGAGATTTGGCGCGCGGGCTCTACTTTGGAAATTGCCTTCGTTTTGAACTCTGACTTCTTTACACCTGGCGACCTCTTGTCGTCGGCATGCTTACGATGAAAGGCAGCGTCGTCCTCTACCCTCATATACACTAGGGTTCGAGCTCAGACGTCTTCGAAATTTTCTGGAGGATACTTGGTTAGATCAGTGTACAAACCCAAACTGTCGTCCAGACCACGTTTATAAGCTTCGATCGCGGTCTTGACGTCACAGTTGCGGACACTAATCATCTCTGCATTGAATCTATTGAAATAGCTTCAAATACACTCATCGGCCTTCTGTACGACATAATATAGGTCACTGGTCTGCTTCTCCATCTTGCGACTACTGGAGAATTGCTGGGAGAACTGGTTGACCAACTCAACGAACGACCCGATGGACTTGGGTTTGAGATTGATCAACCATTGGAGGGCCGGACCAGTGAGATTCGCCCCAAATCTCTTGCACATGCACACTTCTTGATACATATGTGGGATTGAGACCGTCCACATGAGCTGCTTATATTGCGCGATGTGCTCTGTTGGATCGGTTACCCCCGAATACTTGGGTGTGAAGGCGGGGATGTTGAATTTCTTCGGGATGTCGATCGTCGTGATCTTGTCAATGAAAGGCGACGCTTGGAATCCTGAGCGAGGCTCGCCGTCGATGGGCACGGCTGCCCTAGGTAGCTTGGCGAGCAGGGACAGGAAACACTCGTTTTGATCTTCTAGCATCTTTAATTGTTGGGCGACGGGGTCGTTGGGATCGGGGATCGCCCCTACTGGAGGATTAACTCTTGAACTGGTGCCGTTGCCGTACGACGAACCATTGGCATCCCCGTTGAAAGGGACGGAATACGGCTGCGATCCATTCTGAAACGGCTACGATCCATTCGGAAACAGTTGCGATCCATTCTGAAACGGTTGCGATCCATTCTGAAACGGTTGCGATCCATTCGGAAACGGTTGCGATCCATTCTAAAACTGCTACGATCTGTTAATGCCAAAAATCGCACCAAAGGGACAACTTAAGGTCGATGTGGACTTTATCAACTAAAGATAGGAATCGTTCGACAAAGATAAAAAAGACAAATGAGACAGAGGATTTGATGAGGCAGGAAAAACCTCAACGAGGAAAAAACCTGCGGACGACAGTGGTTGTCGTCGCTGCACTATAGTCGCCAATCAGGGGCGATGTCCTTGGTGTAACTGGTGTCGATCGTATAGAGATTACATTACAAATGAAGGAAAAGACTTTGATATGTAAAGTACAAGTGTTTGGAATGTAAAAACAGTGTCTGTCGTGTGTGAAAATAATGTGTAAATTGTTGGTCGAGAGCGAAAGTCGTGCGTCGAGAGCGGTTCTTCGAAAGAGAGCCTTTCGCTTGTAAAGTTCTTCTGAGTCTTAGGATTAGCTTCTGTTGTTCGATGTTCTGTGATACTTTGGTTCTTCAGTTCGGGGTACCGAGTTCGAGTGATCCTTAAGCTGTAGTTCAACTTGATTTTTTATAGCCTTCGGGTGCATTAATTGGCTCATTGAGTGCTTCAATAACAGTCATAACGGTCGCCAGTGTAACTCTTCATAATTGTTCTTCGTCGATTATGACCGTAGATCATTAATGACCTTGACTCTTGCATTAAACATAGAACAAACGTAACAGTCGTATATCGCGTTAGTTAAGGTCGCCTGGTTTTGCATGACGGTCGTGCGGAACGGGCGACATCTTGGTCGAACGTCGTGAGATAGTCTCGACTTACCTTTTACGAGGGATGACGGGGGTTTCTTGGGTCTTTGTCAGGACCTTATCTTAATACAAGATATAGTTCGTTACATATGTCTTACCTTTTCTGGTCGTGGTCGAGACCTGTGAATTTTTTCCCAAACAGTTTGCCCCCAAAATTTGAAAGAAGGTAGGAAAATTCGAGTTTTAAATTTTGCTTTCTCAGACGCGTAAGACAAGTGTAAGAAATTATCTTAATCGCCTTGGAACGAGACTGGTCAGCTTCTAACTGAACGAGAAGTTGAAAAGTGAACGAGGTCGTGACGTCATAATGACACACGATTGTGCTTACCAGCTGTCGTTGCCAGGTGTCGATGATCTGTACGGATATGCGAAAGGATGGGGACGCGCATCGATAATCAAAGGGCTCGACCTGACATGATCGACTGTTTAAATAAAGGTTGCGACGGAGTTTTCCTTGTTTATGATTTCAGACTTCTTCTTAATCTTCATCTGATTTTTTCCATTCCTGCAAGAATCTTTGATTTATTTAGGGTTTTTCAACCATATAAAGTGTGACCTTTCAGTTTGCGTATGCGTCGCAAATCTATTGCCAGGAAACCTAGGAAAAACTGGGATATCTGGGGTTTTATTGATAGAAAGGCTTGCTTGACAGGGTTAGAAATGTCGACAGAGCCTAAGAGTACTATCAGTAAGGAAGATGACCTTGACGACTTTCGAAGTCTTGCGAGGATTCCCATGGGGATCACTATAAACAGGGCTGGCAATGTTCGGTCGGAGATGTGCGCCAAGGGATACGTCGTGGTATATGAGTATCCGTTCAAGATCGGTTTCCACTGGCCATATTCGACTTTGGCTAAGGAATTCATGTGTGAATTCGACCTATCGTCGGGGCAACTAATGCCCCAGTTCTGGCGAGTCGTTCTGATCATCGAACGACTTACTTCACACTGGGATCCACCGATGGGTGTGAGGGATCTTTTGACGGCGTACAAAGTTACGAAGGACCAGTATTGGCACTATAGCTTGTTTTCAAGATACAAGGGCGAGCGTAACTTGGTTTTAAATACGTCGGTCAACGACCGTGGGTGGAAGAAGAAGTATGTTTTCGTGCGTTTGTCGACTCTCGACACTGATAGCGATTGGATCAGGGAAGGCTGGAATATGACAGGTAAGCCTTTTCCAGTTGTTCGACGTATGTTTTTTGGTTGCTTTTCAACTAACCCTCTTCTTTATATATATAGATATTGATTTTGACAAGGTAACACCAAATGACGCCTCCAAGGCTAAGGTTGAGAAATTTCTGGAGTTTAGCGTCGAGGAACGGTCGTACGTTACGCGTCATCTGGTAGATGAGGATGACGATACTGTGTTCTTGAAGGATCGAATACGGTTGGGTCGAGAAGAGAAAGAAGAGGGAGAGGGATCTGAGGAGACATGGGACAAAGAGAAAGAGAAAGAGAAAGAGGAAGAGAAGGAGGAAGAGTCAGAAGTAGAGATAACTGGTAAGCATCCTTTTTGCTCAACCTAGTATTTCTCTGCTCTCGATCGTCTAATTCTTTCTTTTTGCCGTTTCAGGGGAATCTTGGGCGAGGACGACGTCTACAGCTGCCAAGAAGGCGACTCACATAGATCTTGTTCGCGAGGCGAAGGAAAACAAGGAGAAGGATGCCCTGACAACCGGGTCGGGGGTCTTAAAGAGAAAAGGGATTTCGACCTCTGGGTCGGGGGTCCTTAAGAGGACGTGGATGTCTGTTCCGAGGGAACCGTCGTCAAGGATGGGCGGCTCATCGAGAGTTGTCCCGTCGAAGGTATTGACCGTGTCTACAAAGAAGGTTTCTCTGACATAAGGTCCGTGGGTACTGCGCAACCGGCGTCGATGTCTCCTATTGCCGCGTCGGGTCCCGCTTCAGCCGACAGGGGCAAGGGCGCGCAGACGGGCTCTGGACCGACGGTGAATTTTACGTTGCCATCGGATTTTTTGGAGAATAATGTCCTAGACGGGACGAAACTGTTCCCTCATTTGGGAAAGTATCAACTCCCTTCTTTCAAAGGGTGTTTTGACGGTGTCTCTCTCGAGGATACTAAGTCCCATGTCGATGGATTAGCGTTCATGGTAAATCTATCTTTCAAGATTTTTGTTTTATTCTTTGTCGTCGTCGTTGTTGTATATTTTACTAATGTGCTTTCACATGTTTTCAGACATTTCAGTCGGCGTTGGAACTGTATGCTAAAACAACAAAGGTTGAAGGCTTAATGACTGCTGTCCTCGAGAAGGAAGATGCAGCGTTAGAAAGGGAAAAGTCCGCTTTAGAATGTGAAGAAGCGGCGTCGGTGAAACTCGATGATATTTTGAATGAGCCGGAGTCTCTTGGACATGCAAGGGATGACATAGATTCTCGTCTAAAGGAGTCCCTATCCTTGATGCATGATCAAAGGGAGGATCTGGAGGGAATGAAAGAATCCCTTATCGCGAAGAGGAAAAAGGTTGAGGATTCTATGTCCAAAGCGGTGAATTTAGAGAGGGAGCTGGAGGAGTCGCGGTATGAGAATAAGTCCATCTTCTCCTTTGCTCGACTCACTACACGTGCGGCGATCATGCGACGCCACTTACTGGGCAAGAATCCTCTGGCTTCGGCGTCGGATGAGTTGGATTTGTTCCTCAGAGAGGTCGGGCCCGAGAGAGATCTTAACTCAGACGATGAAAAGGAAATCGAGGAGGAAGAGGATCTCCAAGTTGACGTGTCGGGCAGGGATGCGACCGATGTCCCTACCCAACCTTAGAAATATGTCTTAGTTCATTTTTGTTTCTCTGCTACTCGACTGTTGGTGGTCGAGTTTTTTTGAATGTGATCGTCAGTTTGTAAATGAAACTTTGAACTTTTGTTTGAACTTGCGTTTTATATATCTGGTAAACAAATACCATATCAATTATGAAATTGAATCTAGAATATATAAGAAACCATGCGACTAAGGCATTCATTGTAAAACAGCTTAGGACGTAAGACACAATGTATATAATAGCAGATACATGCGACAAATTCTTTGAAAGAAATGATAGCTGGAACGCAGATCTTGCGATTAGAGCATACACTGTAAGCGTAAATTTTTCTTAGACCATAAGGTCATTAATCTTCACGATCGTATGACTGAGTCGTACGATGAGCTTGGATCATGTACCCCTGTGGAGGGATGATCAAGTCAGAGACCTGATCGTTTGCGTCGTACGACCTTGCGAAATTAAAGTCATACAGTAGTCTTGGTGACTACTGTCGTGCGACTCTGCGATAACACAATGTCAGAGGTTGGTCGTTGGCTAACCAACGACCCTTCGATGCTTAAGTCAGTAATCGTCGTTGTAAATAAAAAATCGTATGAAGAAATAGAAAAGGATTTAGAAGACGTACCTTTCTATATTCTTTCTCTTGTATGCTTATTTGCCCCTCATCATTTATTATATTATTTTTCAGGAAAAATAGATTATGAATGACGGATCAACATCGATCTTTTGATGTCGGCTTTTCTTTCGTGCGACAGGGCAAGATAGTCGGTGTATTCCTGTGGAAAAAAGGCATTTGTTTTTCTTTAAGGGTAGGAGGACGAACCTATCGAGACCTTTTGGTCGTGTCGTGACTGCTAGACAGTTTACTTTCGCGGCTTCAGAGTGGATTTATAGCAATCACGGGCGACTTTCGACTCACTTTTGATTTCTTGAACACCCCACGGGGTAGGGAACTTCAAGGCCTGATGCACAATCGATGACGCTGAATTTGGTCTGCTTGTTAACGCCTCTGGCATAGACGGGCAAGATAATATCTCCATAGGTGCTCGTCGCTTCCCCATTGAAACCGATCAAAGTTGTCGAACGTCGGGTGATTTCCGAACGATCGATTCCCATTGCTTTGATGGCGTCAAGGAAGATGACGTTTGCTGAACTGCCCCCATCGATCAAGACTCGTCGAGTTAAACAATTACCAATCGCGAGTTGAATGATCAACCCGTCATGATGTTTCTGATACGAGTCGCCGAGGTCGTCTTGATCGAACACGATCTTCATAGCTTCCAACTCTAGATCTCCTTTGGGCCTTGATGAACGAGGAATAGGCCGATCGTTAGGCGCTTGACTGGCGTGACGCTTGGCTGCGGAATACGTCAAACCACATACGTTAGAACCACCAGTGATGCAATTGACAACCTTTGCATGCTCGGGGGTTGATGGTCGGTGGTCGCTAGCTGAGGTCACGACGTCGTCGATGATGTCTTTGAGATTACCTTTCGGGACATGATATGGTAGCTCTTTTTTGAGGGCTATGCAATCATCTGTCGCATGGCCATGGTCGACATGGAAGTCGCACCACTTTGATTTATCTTTTTTAGCATCGTCCTGATCGGACTTCTTCGGCCATCGAACGGTTGCTTGAGTGGTCTTCAAGGCTTCGACCAATTCCCCTTTGAATCCGTAAGAGTATATCTTGGGGTACTGGGGAAACTTGGTTGCGGTTTTGGCCTCTGCTTTCGTCTTGAAACGGACGTTAGAGATTTGGCGCGCGGGCTCGACTTTGGAAATTGCCTAAGTCTTGAACTCTGGCTTTCTTACTCCTAACGACCTCTTGTCGTCAGTATGCTTGCGACGAAAGGCAGCATCGTCCTCGACCCTCATATACGCTAGAGTTCGGGCTCGGACGTCTTCGAAATTCTCCGGAGGATACTTGGTCAGGTCGGTATATAAACCTGAGCCATCATCCAGACCACGCTTATAGGCTTCGATCGCGGTCTTGATGTCGCAGTTGCGGATACTGATCATCTCGGCATTGAATCTATTGAAGTAACTTCGAATAGACTCATTGGTCTTCTGCACGACGTAATACAGGTCGCTGGTCTGCTTCTCCATCTTACGACTGCTGGCGAACTATTGAGAGAACTGATTGACCAACTCGGAGAACGACCCGATGGACTTAGGTTTGATATTGATCAACCATTGAAGAGCTGGACCAGTGAGAGTCGCTCCGAAACTCTTGCACATGCATACCTCCTGATACATGTGTGGGATCGAGATCGTCCACATGAGTTGCTTATACTGCGCGACGTGCTCTGTTGGATCGGTCACTCCCGAATACTTGGGCGTGAAGGCGGGGACATTGTACTTTATTGGAACTTCGACAGTCGCGATCTTGTCGATGAATGGCGACATCTGAAAGCCTGATCGAGGCTCGACGTCGACGGGCATGGCTGCCCCAGGCAGCTTGGCGAGCAGGGACAGGACTCGCTCATTCTGATCTTCCAACATCTTCAGACGCTGGGCGACGGGATCAATAGGGTCAGGATGTGCATCAGTCTGGGGGTTGACTCCTGAACTGGTGCCATTGCCATGCGATGAACCATTGGCGTCCCCGTTGAGAGGGACAGGATATGGTTGCGACCCATTCTGAAACTGCTGCGATCCATTCTGAAATGGCTGCGCTCCATTATTCATGGGTGGCGGCCTTATGTGATGTGGAGGAACCGTCCCGAACTGAGGATTTGGGTTGAACGGCCCTGGCTGCTGGTTCTGCATGAATGGACCTGGGTGCTGATTCTGAGCGAACGGACCTGATCCTGGACCTGGATGTGGATTCTGCGCGGATGGACCTGATCTTGGACCTGGATTCTGGACGAATGGTCTAGGACCATTTTGGCCGAATGCTCCTGGAGCTGGGTTCTGCACGAATGGCCTGGGACCATTCTGAGGTACGAAGGGATTCCTTAATCGTGCGATCTCCTCAGCTGCTTTGCGACTCTGCTCGGCCATTGCATTAATTTGATTCCTAGCGACTTCATGCTCCTGGTACATCTGGGCAATAACATGCTGCTGATCCCCAGGGGTAGCCATTTTCCTGTAACAGAAAACAAGAGAAAACTCCAAGAAACTGTTAGTACGACGCACGTTTTGTCAATGATTTTCTCTAGATGAGGTCCCACGGATGGCGCCAAACTGTTAATGCCAAAAATCGCACCAAAGGGACAACTTAAGGTCGATGTGGACTTTATCAACTAAAGATAGGAATCGTTCGACAAAGACGTGCGTTAAAGATAAAAAAGACAAATGAGACAGAGGATTTGATGATGCAGGAAAAACCTCAACGGCCGCCAGTGTAACTCTTCATAATTGTTCTTCGTCGGTTATGACCGTAGCTCATTAATGACCTTGACTCTTGCATTAAACATAGAACAAACGTAACAGTCGTATATCGCGTTAGTTAAGGTCGCCTGGTTTTGCATGACGGTCGTGCGGAACGAGCGACGTCGTGGTCGAACGTCATGAGAGAGTCTCGACATACCTTTTACGAGGGACGATGGGGGTTTCTTTGGTCTTTGTCAGGACCTTATCTTAATACAAGATATAGTTCGTTACATATGTCTTGCCTTTTCTGGTCGTGGTGAGACCTGTGAATTTTTGCCCAAACACGATCCATTCCGAAATGGTTGCGATCCATTATTCATGGGTGGCGGTCTCAGATGCTGAGGAGGAACCGTCCCGAATTGAGGATTTGGATTGAACGGCCCTGGCTGCTGATTCTGAATGAACGGCCCTGGTCCTGGATTCTAGAATAACGAAGCTGCCCCCGAACCAGGATTTTGCATGAAAGGAGCGGACCTTGAATTCTGCCTGAATGATCCTTGGCTTGGATTATGAACGAATGGTCTAGGACCATTCTGACCGAATGATCCTGGACCTAGATTGTGCATGAATGGCCTAGGACCATTCTGAGGTCCAAAGGGATTTCTCAGCCGAGCGATCTTTTCAGCTGCTCTTCGACTCTGCTCAGCCATGGCATGGATTTGATTTTGCGCGACCTCCAACTCTTGGTACATATGGGCAATGACATGCTCTTGATTTCCAGGGGCTCCCATTTTTCTGAAGCAGAAAAACAGAGAGAACTACAAGAAACCGTTAGTACGACCCACGTTTGTCAAAGATTTTCTCTAGATGGGGTCCCACGGATGGCGCCAAACTGTTAATGCCAAAAATCGTCCACAAGGATAACTTAAGGTTAATTGTGTAATTTAACAACTAAAGAAAAGAATCTCCCGACAAAGCGTGCGACAAAGACATAAATGTAAATGAGACAAGGGAATTGATGACGCGGGAAAAACCTCAACGAGAAAAAAACCCGCAGATGACTGTGGAAGTCGTCGCTGCACTATGGTCGCCAACCAGGGGCACTGTCCTTATGTTTCGGGTGTCAATCGTACAGAGACTACAATACAGATGAAAGAAATACTTCAACATGTAAAGTAACAAGTGTTTCGAATGTAAAAACAATGTGCGTCGTGTGTCAAAATGAAGCGTCGTGTGTGAATGTCGTGCGTCTAGAGCGATTCTTCGAGAGTGAATTCTTTGCTATGAATGTTCTTCTGAGTTTAGATGACTGTATTGTGTTCGCTGTCTGTTGTCTTTGTGTGTTTTTCCGTTTTGTTTTCTGATGATTGAGGTTGGTATTTATACTCTTCGGGTGCTTTAATTGATTCATTGAATGCTTTATGTAAATGTCGTAATGGTTTGCTGACTTGAATGCTCATAACTAACCTTGTCGGTTGTAGCCGTTGATCATAAATGATATTGACTCCTGCATTAAAACACTGAACAAACGTAACAGTTATAGTATACGTTAGTCGGTCAAGGTCACCTGATTCTGTGCGATGGTCGTGTGAAATGGACTTCGCGTGGTCGAGTGTCGTGAGATAAATAACTTATGATTTTGACTTTCACATGTTTTCAGACATTTCAGTCGGCGTTGGAACTGTATGCTAAAACAACAAAGGTTGAAGGCTTAATGACTGCTGTCCTCGAGAAGGAAGATGCAGCGTTAGAAAGGGAAAAGTCCGCTTTAGAATGTGAAGAAGCGGCGTCGGTGAAACTCGATGATATTTTGAATGAGCCGGAGTCTCTTGGACATGCAAGGGATGACATAGATTCTCGTCTAAAGGAGTCCCTATCCTTGATGCATGATCAAAGGGAGGATCTGGAGGGAATGAAAGAATCCCTTATCGCGAAGAGGAAAAAGGTTGAGGATTCTATGTCCAAAGCGGTGAATTTAGAGAGGGAGCTGGAGGAGTCGCGGTATGAGAATAAGTCCATCTTCTCCTTTGCTCGACTCACTACACGTGCGGCGATCATGCGACGCCACTTACTGGGCAAGAATCCTCTGGCTTCGGCGTCGGATGAGTTGGATTTGTTCCTCAGAGAGGTCGGGCCTGAGAGAGATCTTAACTCAGACGATGAAAAGGAAATCGAGGAGGAAGAGGATCTCCAAGTTGACGTGTCGGGCAGGGATGCGACCGATGTCCCTACCCAACCTTAGAAATATGTCTTAGTTCATTTTTGTTTCTCTGCTACTCGACTGTTGGTGGTCGAGTTTTTTTGAATGTGATCGTCAGTTTGTAAATGAAACTTTGAACTTTTGTTTGAACTTGCGTTTTATATATCTGGTAAACAAATACCATATCAATTATGAAATTGAATCTAGAATATATAAGAAACCATGCGACTAAGGCATTCATTGTAAAACAGCTTAGGACGTAAGACACAATGTATATAATAGCAGATACATGCGACAAATTCTTTGAAAGAAATGATAGCTGGAACGCAGATCTTGCGATTAGAGCATACACTGTAAGCGTAAATTTTTCTTAGACCATAAGGTCATTAATCTTCACGATCGTATGACTGAGTCGTACGATGAGCTTGGATCATGTACCCCTGTGGAGGGATGATCAAGTCAGAGACCTGATCGTTTGCGTCGTACGACCTTGCGAAATTAAAGTCATACAGTAGTCTTGGTGACTACTGTCGTGCGACTCTGCGATAACACAATGTCAGAGGTTGGTCGTTGGCTAACCAACGACCCTTCGATGCTTAAGTCAGTAATCGTCGTTGTAAATAAAAAATCGTATGAAGAAATAGAAAAGGATTTAGAAGACGTACCTTTCTATATTCTTTCTCTTGTATGCTTATTTGCCCCTCATCATTTATTATATTATTTTTCAGGAAAAATAGATTATGAATGACGGATCAACATCGATCTTTTGATGTCGGCTTTTCTTTCGTGCGACAGGGCAAGATAGTCGGTGTATTCCTGTGGAAAAAAGGCATTTGTTTTTCTTTAAGGGTAGGAGGACGAACCTATCGAGACCTTTTGGTCGTGTCGTGACTGCTAGACAGTTTACTTTCGCGGCTTCAGAGTGGATTTATAGCAATCACAGGCGACTTTCGACTCACTTTTGATTTCTTGAACACCCCACGGGGTAGGGAACTTCAAGGCCTGATGCACAATCGATGACGCTGAATTTGGTCTGCTTGTTAACGCCTCTGGCATAGACGGGCAAGATAATATCTCCATAGGTGCTCGTCGCTTCCCCATTGAAACCGATCAAAGTTGTCGAACGTCGGGTGATTTCCGAACGATCGATTCCCATTGCTTTGATGGCGTCAAGGAAGATGACGTTTGCTGAACTGCCCCCATCGATCAAGACTCGTCGAGTTAAACAATTACCAATCGCGAGTTGAATGATCAACCCGTCATGATGTTTCTGATACGAGTCGCCGAGGTCGTCTTGATCGAACACGATCTTCATAGCTTCCAACTCTAGATCTCCTTTGGGCCTTGATGAACGAGGAATAGGCCGATCGTTAGGCGCTTGACTGGCGTGACGCTTGGCTGCGGAATACGTCAAACCACATACGTTAGAACCACCAGTGATGCAATTGACAACCTTTGCATGCTCGGGGGTTGATGGTCGGTGGTCGCTAGCTGAGGTCACGACGTCGTCGATGATGTCTTTGAGATTACCTTTCGGGACATGATATGGTAGCTCTTTTTTGAGGGCTATGCAATCATCTGTCGCATGGCCATGGTCGACATGGAAGTCGCACCACTTTGATTTATCTTTTTTAGCATCGTCCTGATCGGACTTCTTCGGCCATCGAACGGTTGCTTGAGTGGTCTTCAAGGCTTCGACCAATTCCCCTTTGAATCCGTAAGAGTATATCTTGGGGTACTGGGGAAACTTGGTTGCGGTTTTGGCCTCTGCTTTCGTCTTGAAACGGACGTTAGAGATTTGGCGCGCGGGCTCGACTTTGGAAATTGCCTAAGTCTTGAACTCTGGCTTTCTTACTCCTAACGACCTCTTGTCGTCAGTATGCTTGCGACGAAAGGCAGCATCGTCCTCGACCCTCATATACGCTAGAGTTCGGGCTCGGACGTCTTCGAAATTCTCCGGAGGATACTTGGTCAGGTCGGTATATAAACCTGAGCCATCATCCAGACCACGCTTATAGGCTTCGATCGCGGTCTTGATGTCGCAGTTGCGGATACTGATCATCTCGGCATTGAATCTATTGAAGTAACTTCGAATAGACTCATTGGTCTTCTGCACGACGTAATACAGGTCGCTGGTCTGCTTCTCCATCTTACGACTGCTGGCGAACTATTGAGAGAACTGATTGACCAACTCGGAGAACGACCCGATGGACTTAGGTTTGATATTGATCAACCATTGAAGAGCTGGACCAGTGAGAGTCGCTCCGAAACTCTTGCACATGCATACCTCCTGATACATGTGTGGGATCGAGATCGTCCACATGAGTTGCTTATACTGCGCGACGTGCTCTGTTGGATCGGTCACTCCCGAATACTTGGGCGTGAAGGCGGGGACATTGTACTTTATTGGAACTTCGACAGTCGCGATCTTGTCGATGAATGGCGACATCTGAAAGCCTGATCGAGGCTCGACGTCGACGGGCATGGCTGCCCCAGGCAGCTTGGCGAGCAGGGACAGGACTCGCTCATTCTGATCTTCCAACATCTTCAGACGCTGGGCGACGGGATCAATAGGGTCAGGATGTGCATCAGTCTGGGGGTTGACTCCTGAACTGGTGCCATTGCCATGCGATGAACCATTGGCGTCCCCGTTGAGAGGGACAGGATATGGTTGCGACCCATTCTGAAACTGCTGCGATCCATTCTGAAATGGCTGCGCTCCATTATTCATGGGTGGCGGCCTTATGTGATGTGGAGGAACCGTCCCGAACTGAGGATTTGGGTTGAACGGCCCTGGCTGCTGGTTCTGCATGAATGGACCTGGGTGCTGATTCTGAGCGAACGGACCTGATCCTGGACCTGGATGTGGATTCTGCGCGGATGGACCTGATCTTGGACCTGGATTCTGGACGAATGGTCTATGACCATTTTGGCCGAATGCTCCTGGAGCTGGGTTCTGCACGAATGGCCTGGGACCATTCTGAGGTACGAAGGGATTCCTTAATCGTGCGATCTCCTCAGCTGCTTTGCGACTCTGCTCGGCCATTGCATTAATTTGATTCCTAGCGACTTCATGCTCCTGGTACATCTGGGCAATAACATGCTGCTGATCCCCAGGGGTAGCCATTTTCCTGTAACAGAAAACAAGAGAAAACTCCAAGAAACTGTTAGTACGACGCACGTTTTGTCAATGATTTTCTCTAGATGAGGTCCCACGGATGGCGCCAAACTGTTAATGCCAAAAATCGCACCAAAGGGACAACTTAAGGTCGATGTGGACTTTATCAACTAAAGATAGGAATCGTTCGACAAAGACGTGCGTTAAAGATAAAAAAGACAAATGAGACAGAGGATTTGATGATGCAGGAAAAACCTCAACGGCCGCCAGTGTAACTCTTCATAATTGTTCTTCGTCGGTTATGACCGTAGCTCATTAATGACCTTGACTCTTGCATTAAACATAGAACAAACGTAACAGTCGTATATCGCGTTAGTTAAGGTCGCCTGGTTTTGCATGACGGTCGTGCGGAACGAGCGACGTCGTGGTCGAACGTCATGAGAGAGTCTCGACATACCTTTTACGAGGGACGATGGGGGTTTCTTTGGTCTTTGTCAGGACCTTATCTTAATACAAGATATAGTTCGTTACATATGTCTTGCCTTTTCTGGTCGTGGTGAGACCTGTGAATTTTTGCCCAAACACGATCCATTCCGAAATGGTTGCGATCCATTATTCATGGGTGGCGGTCTCAGATGCTGAGGAGGAACCGTCCCGAATTGAGGATTTGGATTGAACGGCCCTGGCTGCTGATTCTGAATGAACGGCCCTGGTCCTGGATTCTAGAATAACGAAGCTGCCCCCGAACCAGGATTCTGCATGAAAGGAGCGGACCTTGAATTCTGCCTGAATGATCCTTGGCTTGGATTATGAACGAATGGTCTAGGACCATTCTGACCGAATGATCCTGGACCTAGATTGTGCATGAATGGCCTAGGACCATTCTGAGGTCCAAAGGGATTTCTCAGCCGAGCGATCTTTTCAGCTGCTCTTCGACTCTGCTCAGCCATGGCATGGATTTGATTTTGCGCGACCTCCAACTCTTGGTACATATGGGCAATGACATGCTCTTGATTTCCAGGGGCTCCCATTTTTCTGAAGCAGAAAAACAGAGAGAACTACAAGAAACCGTTAGTACGACCCACGTTTGTCAAAGATTTTCTCTAGATGGGGTCCCACGGATGGCGCCAAACTGTTAATGCCAAAAATCGTCCACAAGGATAACTTAAGGTTAATTGTGTAATTTAACAACTAAAGAAAAGAATCTCCCGACAAAGCGTGCGACAAAGACATAAATGTAAATGAGACAAGGGAATTGATGACGCGGGAAAAACCTCAACGAGAAAAAAACCCGCAGATGACTGTGGAAGTCGTCGCTGCACTATGGTCGCCAACCAGGGGCACTGTCCTTATGTTTCGGGTGTCAATCGTACAGAGACTACAATACAGATGAAAGAAATACTTCAACATGTAAAGTAACAAGTGTTTCGAATGTAAAAACAATGTGCGTCGTGTGTCAAAATGAAGCGTCGTGTGTGAATGTCGTGCGTCTAGAGCGATTCTTCGAGAGTGAATTCTTTGCTATGAATGTTCTTCTGAGTTTAGATGACTGTATTGTGTTCGCTGTCTGTTGTCTTTGTGTGTTTTTCCGTTTTGTTTTCTGATGATTGAGGTTGGTATTTATACTCTTCGGGTGCTTTAATTGATTCATTGAATGCTTTATGTAAATGTCGTAATGGTTTGCTGACTTGAATGCTCATAACTAACCTTGTCGGTTGTAGCCGTTGATCATAAATGATATTGACTCCTGCATTAAAACACTGAACAAACGTAACAGTTATAGTATACGTTAGTCGGTCAAGGTCACCTGATTCTGTGCGATGGTCGTGTGAAATGGACTTCGCGTGGTCGAGTGTCGTGAGATAAATAACTTATGATTTTGACTTTTAACCAAGGGACAATGTACTATGATTTTACCTTATTGCAGAAAAGTAAGATAAGCGTTTTCCTTACCTTGGTCGTGGTCGAGACTGGTGATTTTTTACCCAAACATTGTTGTAAGCGAATTCCACTAAGGGTAGATATGTGTCCCAATTTCCACCAAAATCAATCACACAAGACTAAAGCATGTCTTCCAACGTTTGAATTGTCCTCTCACTCTGCCCGTCCGTTTGAGGATGATACGCCGTGCCCAGGTTGACTCTTGTACCCAACTCTTCTTGTAAAGCTTGCCAGAATCTTGAAGTGAACCGACTATCTCGATCGAAGACTATCGACACAGGCACTCCATGTCTAGACACCACCTCATCAATGTATAGTTTAGCTAACTTGTCCATCAGATATGTTTCTCGCATCGCTAGGAAGTGTGCGCTCTTGGTCAAGCGATCCACAATCACCCAAATGGTATCGTTCCCTTTCAAGGTCTTTGGCTACTTGGTCACGAAATCCATTGTGATTTTCTCACATTTCCACTCAGGTATTTCGAAAGGTTTCAGATTGCCATAAGGTCTTTGATGTTCCGCTTTCACTAGGGAGCAAGTCACACAACGCTCTACGTAACGTGCCACGTCCACTTTCATCACCGGTCACCAATAATACAATTTCTCGTCCCTATACATTTTAGTACTTCCCAGATGTATGGAATACTTGGACTTGTGAGCCTCATCCATGAGTAATTCCCGGTTTCCCCCGATCTTGGGCACCCACACTCGCCCGTTAAATAACTTCACTCCCCGGCTATCCTCCGTTAGTAGTTGCTTTTGTTTTACCATTACCTCTTCTTTGAGGTTCTCTTCCATAAGGGATTCTATTTGCGCCGCCTTGATCCGCTCGATTAAGCTCAAAACTAACTTAATTCGCGAAAGGTTGGCACAAAGGCTCCCACTATACGCTTTTCGACTAAGGCGTCGGCCACAACATTTGCTTTACCCAGGTGGTAGTTCAGTTCACAGTCGTAATCCTTTAGTAACTCTAGCCACCTTATCTGCCTCATATTTAGCTCCTTTTGATCGAAGACATATTTTAGTCTCTTATGATCCGTGTACAACGTACACTTCGTCCCGTAAAGATAATGTCGCCACAACTTTAACGCGAACACCACCGCTGCCAATTCCAAATCATGAGTGGGGTAGTTCTTTTCATGTACTCTGAGCTGCCTTGACGCGTAGGCGATGACCTTTCCCCTTTGCATTAGGACACATTCCAAGCCCGACTTCGAAGCATCACTATAAACCACAAAGTCTTCTGATCCCTCGGGCAACGATAAGATTGGAGCCTCACATAGTTTATTTTGCAACATGCGAATTGCTTTCTCTTGTTTCTCGGTCCAAACGAACTTTACGTCTTTCCGGGTCAAAGCCGTCAGTGGGGAAGCAATCTTGGAAAAATCTTGAATGAACCTCCGATAGTAGCCCGCCAAACCCAAGAAACTCCGGATTTCCGATGGGCTTTTGCGATATTCCCAATTCATCATAGCCTTGATTTTGGACGGATCTACTTTCACCCCCTCTCGGGTGACCACGTGTCCTAAGAATTGGACCTCCTCCAGCCAAAACTCACACTTGGAGAATTTTTCATACAACTTCTCTCTTCTCAAGACCTCCAATACTTCCCGCAGGTGCCGCTCGTGTTCCGACCCATTCTTAGAATATATCAAGATGTCGTCTATGAAGATGATGACCGACCTATCTAAGAAGGGTCGGCATACTCGGTTCATTAGGTCCATGAACACCGTCGACACGTTCGTCAAACCAAACGGCATCACCTAGAACTCGTAATGCTCGTACCGTGTCCTAAATGTCGTCTTAGGAACGTCGCTCTCTTTTACCTTGACTTGATGATATCCCGAACGTAGATCGATCTTTGAGAAGCAACACGCACCTTGGAGTTGGTCGAATAAATCGTCTATTAAAGGGAGTGGGTACTTGTTCTTCACGGTCACTTTGTTTAACTCCCGGTAGTCGATACACACATCCTCATTGTGCCGTCTTTCTTTTTTACAAATAAGACCGGCGCTCCCTATGGTGACGAACTCGGTCTCACAAACCCCTTCTCCACAAGCTCTTGGAGTTGTGCCATAATTTCTTGCATCTCGGACGGGGCTAAGAGGTAAGGGGCCTTGGCGATCAGTGCCGCTCCCGGAATCAACTCTATCCTGAACTCTACCTGACGATCGGGTGGTAATCCCGGCAAGTCCTCTGGAAATACATCAGGAAACTCACAGACTATCCGCACGTTCTCTAATTTCTTCTTCTCGAGTTTAGCGTCAAGCACATACGCTAAGTAAAAGGCATACCCCTTGTGATGTGAGCACATCCAAAGACCCGATTGACGAAGATCCGTTGAAATGGCAGATTGGACCGATCACAAGATGCAGGTCCAAAATGTTCAAAGATGCTCTTAATGGGTTGATAAAATCCTGTCGGAAACAATCTCTCATCACGCCATCAAGTATCCAAGGAAACTTTCGACTTTTGATCCAAATTGAAGGCCAAGATTAGCCTAAGTCTTGGTAGCCCAAGTTGTGGTTAATTCATCTCTAGATCACCCAAATCCAAGAAAATTCGGCCAAGTCCACATATGGCCCTTGTTTAAGCCATAAGTCACTCATTTCAAGTCCAAATGGACTCAAATCAAAGCCCACTTAAAGAGAAGTCTTATTACAACAATCCAAGGAGGATTCAAGCCCAAAATGAAGAAGGAAGGACGTCCATGAATCTGCCCAATAAAAGATCCAAGTTCAAGTAACTCATCTCATTGAATTTGGAAGGCATTTTGAAGGTTCCTATCATTATGAAGCTATTTATCACAAGATAGTTAAGAGTTGCTTCAGTTAAAGTCTAGAATTAAATTGAGTCTTTTGATTAGTATTTTGAGTCCTATAAATAGGTTGCTTTTGTAATCTTTTGAAGACATCCTTGATTTGAATCATATTGTGAGTTTTGAACTCTTTTAGTTCTTTGTGAACTTTAGAACTTATCAAGTCTTGTTGCTTGTGGCGTTCAATACTTATCAATCAGCTTGGTGGGTTGATTGTGGCGTATCTTATACCAAGGTTCTTGTCTCCTTATAGACAACGGGTCGCGGTTCCACCATTACTATCTTGGGCAACCAATAGACGGTCGGGAAAAATCACATCATTTGGTATCAGAGCCGGCGCTATTGGTTTGCATATCATTTCTCTAATTTTCCTTCTTGTTTAATTCTTTTACATGAGATCCAAAAATCACGTATTGGTAGCAGGTCTTGTCACAAGTTGGCATGGTTCCTACTAGTGACAATTGAACTTAAGTCATCCGTTCTTCTTTTCTACATTTTGTTTTTCCAATTTCTGGTGGTACATAGTTTCTTGCAAAAAAAGAAAAAAGACAAAAAGGCCGAACAAAAAAAAACAAAAAGAAATCGGCAAAAAAACAAAAAAGGTAAAAAGAGAAAAAACAGTAGCAAATAAAAAAAGAAACACAAAAAGTGAAGTTCAATATCTTCTTATCATACCGTGATAACTTGATACATCGGAATCAAGTTGTTTGGTAAGTTTGAATTTCTCAAGGCCACAAGCCAAACTTGATAATTGCTTTCTTTAGTTCTTTTAGAACTTAAAGAGATTAAAAAGAGTGGTAAAATGTTGTGTGGTGAGATCAATCGAGGGTAAAAGCCATTTGTGAGATATACGAGGGTTGAGTGAATCTTTTTTTTAAGAGAGAAACACGTGAGGGAGTGTTGAGAGGAACTAATCTTATTTTTGCAGAATTATAAGATGGGGGATGAAAAACCTCTTCCGAACCTACAAATCTAAGCCCTAATGGATGAAATGCGGCGGATGATGACAAATGAATTCAACCAAGTTCATGAAAGAATGGATCGAATAGAAGCAAATGCACGAAGGCAACCATCTCGTGAAGGTTCCGTTGTGAATGAGGATGAAAGAAGCGATGAATGGGATAGGGAATCTGAAAGGAGATCGGCTAGCAGGAGGCGACGTATAGACAACAATTTGAGTTCCATAAAGATGAAAGTCCCTTCTTTTCAAGGAAAGTCAGATCCGGAAGCATAACTCGATTGGGAGACAAAAATGGAGTTCATATTTGACTGTCAAGAATACTCCAATCGAAAGAAGGTAAAACTTGCTGTCATTGAGTTTTCTGATTATGCACTAACATGGTGGGATCAACTTCTTATTAGCAAGAGAAGGAATGGAAAAAGACCTATTGAGAGTTGGGAGGAAATGAAGATGGTCATGAGAAGACGTTTTATGCCTAGCCACTACTTCCGTGATCTTCACAACAAGCTTCAAAATCTAAAGCAAGGAACCAAATGTGTTGAAGATTACTTCAAGGAGATGGAGGTTATCATGATAAGGGCCAACATTGAAGAGGATCGAGAAGCTACAATGGCCAGGTTCTTACATGGTTTAAATTTTGAAATAAGAGATTGTGTTGAAATGTACCATTATGTTGAAATTGAGGATATGGTTCATATGGATGTTAAAATTGAGAAACAACTTAAGAGAGGGGGAGGATCACGAAATAGTAGTTGGAAGACAAGTTCTTCAAAGAAAATTGAAAACGCATCTTCTTCATCTTCTAATCCCAAATCTGGTTCTAAAGATATAAACAGTTCAAAAGGAAAATTTGATTCTTATACTCCTAAGAATCGTGACATAAAGTGTTTTAAGTGTCAAGGCAGGGGTCATATTGCAAGTCAGTGTTCAAACAAGCTTGCCATGGTGATTAGAGAAGACGGAGAAATGGAGACAGATAAATCATATTTTATGAACTCTCCCGAGGGTTCGGATAATGATGAAGAGTTTGCTGTCCAAGGAGACTTGTTGGTGGCGAGAAGAGCCTTAAGTGCTCATTTCAAGGAAGTTGATGATGCACAAAGGGAGAACATCTTTCACACTCGATGCTACGTTGAAGGCAAGGTATGTAGTGTTATCATTGATGGGGGGAGTTGTACTAATGTGGATAGTTCATCTATGGTTGAAAAGCTTGGTCTACCTACGACGAAGCATCAAAAGCCATACAAACTTCAATGGCTTAATGATAGTGGTGAGGTACGGGGTTCAAAACAGGTTTTGATCTCATTTCGCATAGGTAAATATGAAGATGAAGTCTTATGTGATGTTGTACCTATGCAAGCTAGTCATATGCTGCTTGGGAGGCCATGGCGATATGATCGACATGTAAAGCATGACGACTTTACCAACAAATACACATTTGTACATAAAGCCAAACCCGTAACTCTTGTACCTATGTCACCTAGTCAGGTTTATGAAGATCAAGTTAAACTGCAAAAGATGCGAAAAAAATGAAAGAGCCAAAAGAAAATAATGAACAAGGCTCGAAAGAAAAAGGAAAAGATAAAAAAATATTTGACGGAAAAAAAGAGAGTCAATATTGTGCTTTGGCTAAAAAGAGTGAGATCAAAGAAGCATTAAATTCTGAAATGCTTTTTGTGCTTCTTTTGTTCAAAGAAGCCCAATTAGCCGCTAATGACTTGGCCAGTAGCATTTAGAACAAGGTTATGTCTGTCTTGCAGGAATTTGAAGACTTATTTCCGGAAGAAGTTCCCGATGGATTGCCACCAATTCGAGGAATTGAACACCAAGTTGACTTTGTACCTGAAGCGTCCATTCCAAATAAACAAACCTATAGAACAAGTCCGGAAGAAACCAAGGGCTTGCAAAGACAAGTTGAAGAATTACTTGCAAAAGGATTGGTTCGAGAAAGCATGAGTCCATGTGTTGTTCCAGTTTTGTTAGTACCAAAGAAGGATGGTTCATGGAGGATGTGTGTGGATTGTCGCGCCATCAACAATATCACGGTAAAGTATCGTCATCCAATTCCTCGGTTAGATGATATGCTTGATGAACTGTATGGTGCAAAGTTATTTTCGAAAATTGATTTGAAAAGTGGTTATCACCTAATTCGTATGAGAGAGGGTGATGAGTGGAAAACTGCTTTCAAAACAAAACATGGTTTATATGAATGGTTAGTGTTGCCTTTTGGTTTAACTAACGCTCCTAGTACTTTCATGAGATTAATGAACCTTGTTTTGCGAGAATTCATTGGAAAGTTTGTGGTTGTTTACTTTGATGATATTTTGATTTACACCAAGAGTTTGGATGATCATCTTGAACATCTAACTTCGGTTTTGAGTGTGCTTATAAAGGAAAAGCTCTTTGCAAACGTGAAGAAGTGCACCTTTTGTACCAATCATGTTGTTTTTCTTGGATATATGGTGAGCTCACAAGGAATCTCTGTCGATGAAGAAAAGGTAAAGGCCATCCAAGATTGGCCAACTCCAAAGAGTGTAAGTGAAGTGCAAAGTTTTCATGGTCTTGCGAGTTTTTATCGTAGATTTGTCAAAAACTTTAGCACTTTGGCATCACCACTCACCGAAGTCATTAAAAAGAATGTTGGTTTCAAATGGGGCAAAGAACAAGAGCAAGCTTTTGAACAACTTAAGTTTCAATTAACTCATGCTCCTTTGTTATCTTTGCCCAACTTTGATAAAACCATTGAAATTGAGTGTGATGCATCAGGTGTTGGAATTGGTGCAGTATTGATGCAAGAAGGTAAACCAATGGCATACTTTAGTGAGAAACTAAATGGGGCGACTTTGAACTACCCCACTTATGACAAAGAATTGTATGCATTGGTTCGTGCATTAAAAACATGGCAGCACTATATGTGGGCCAAAGAATTTGTAATTCATTCTGATCATGAATCCTTGAAATTTTTAAAAGGGCAACACAAGTTGAACAAAAGGCATGCTAGGTGGATTGAGTTTCTTGAGACATTTCCTTATGTCATCTGGTACAAGAAAGGTAAGGAAAATATTGTTGCTGATGCACTTTCACGGAGATACTCTTTACTCTCTTCTCTTGACTATAAAATTCTTGGATTTGAACAAATCAAAGATTTGTACCACGATGATGTTGATTTTGGGCAAAATTTTCAAACGTGTGAAAAATCGTCTTTTGAAAAGTTCCTCATACATGAGGGGGTTTTGTTTAAAGAATCAAGGCTTTGCATCCCTAACACTTCTTTGCGAGAGATTTTGGTTAGGGAAGCACATAGTGGTGGCCTTATGGGTCATTTTGGCGTGGCAAAAACTTTGTCAATCTTGCAAGAACACTTTTATTGGCCAAAAATGAAGGTCGATGTTGGCAAAATATGTGAAAATTGTATTGTTTGCAAACAGGCAAAATCAAAAGTTCAACCTCATGGTTTATATACTCCATTGCCTATACCAAGTGAACCATGGGTTGATCTTTCAATGGATTTCGTCTTGGGTTTGCCAAAAACCAAAGGTGGTAAAGACTTATATTTTGTGGTTGTTGATAGGTTCTCTAAAATGGCTCATTTCATTGCATGAAATCAAACTAATGACGCATCACATATTTTTGATTTGTTTTTCAAAGAAATAGTGAGGTTGCATGGCATGCCAAGAACCATTGTCTCGGACAGAGACACCAAATTTTTGAGTTACTTTTGGAAAACCTTGTGGGGGAAATTGGGAACAAAACTCTTGTTTTCAACAACTTGTCACCCCCAAACTGATGGGCAAACAGAAGTTGTGAACCGCACTCTTGGTACTTTGTTGCGAACCATAATTGGAAAAAATGTCAAAACTTGGGAGCAATGCTTGCCTCATGTTGAATTTTCATATAATCGTCATGTTCATTCTGCTACCAAGTTTTCACCTTTTGAAATTGTGTACGGTTTTAAACCATTAACTCCAATGGATTTAACTCCTTTACCTTTGAGTGAACAAGTGAATTTAGATGGCAGGAAGAAAGCTGAATTTGTTAAACAGATCCATGAGAAGGCAATAAGCAACATTGAAGAGCGCACCAAGAAGTATGAGCAACAAGCAAACAAGGGCAAAAGAAAGGTCACATTTGAACCTGGAGACTGTGTGTGACTTCATTTGAGAAAAGAACGATTTCCAACTAAAAGGAAGTCAAAACTGATGCCAAGGGGGGATGGGCCATTCCAAGTCATGCAGAAAATTAATGACAATGCTTACAAACTTGACTTGCTTGTTGATTATAATGTGCATGATGTATTCAACGTTTCTGATATGAGTCCTTTCAATGCAGGTGACGATTTGAGGACAAATCACTTTTAAGAGAGGGGGAATGATGTGAGCACATCCAAAGACCCGATTGACGAAGATCTGTTGAAATGGCAGCTTGGACCGATCACAAGATGCAGGTCCAAAATGTTAAAAGTTGCTCTTAATGGGTTGATAAAATCCTGTCGGAAACAATCTCTCATCACGCCATCAAGTATCCAAGGAAACCTTCGACTTTTGATCCAAATTGAAGGCCAAGATTAGCCTAAGTCTTGGTAGCCCAAGTTGTGGTTAATTCATCTCTAGATCACCCAAATCCAAGAAAATTCGGCCAAGTCCACATATGGCCCATGTTTAAGCCATAAGTCACTCATTTCAAGTCCAAATGGACTCAAATCAAAGCCCACTTAAAGAGAAGTCTTATTACAACAATCCAAGGAGGATTCAAGCCCAAAATGAAGCAGGAAGGACGTCCATGAATCTGCCCAATAAAATATCCAAGTTCAAGTAACTCATCTCATTGAATTTGGAAGGCATTTTGAAGGTTCCTATCATTATGAAGCTATTTATCACAAGATAGTTAAGAGTTGCTTCAAATAAAGTCTAGAATTAAATTGAGTCTTTTGATTAGTATTTTGAGTCCTATAAATAGGTTTCTTTTGTAATCTTTTGAAGACATCCTTGATTTGAATCATATTGTGAGTTTTGAACTCTTTTAGTTCTTTGTGAACTTTAGAACTTATCAAGTCTTGTTGCTTGTGGCATTCAATACTTATCAATCAGCTTGGTGGGTTGATTGTGGCGTATCTTATACCAAGGTTCTTGTCTACTTATAGACAATGGGTTGCGGTTCCACCACTACTATCTTGGGCAACCAATAGACGGTCGGGAAAAATCACATCACCTTGGTTAGGCATTTACGGGCCTTAAGCATAGAGATGATCGCCACTTCTCCATTCCTCTTTTCACCATACACGGTCACCACCTCACCGTCCGCGATAGGGATGCAGATTAGTTTCTTGGCGCACAAAATTTCGGCACGGTTGGCCGCTAGCCAATCCATTCCAACCACCACATCAAACCCACCTATGACCATGGGCATTAACTCTATAGGGAATTTCGTCCCCTTGATTTCCAACACACAACCCTTCAGTATATCACGAACCACCACCTGACCACCGTCCGCTATCTCTACCACTACAACATCCTCTAATCTATTAGTGGGTATGGACAACTTTTGGCAAAAGGAAATCGACACAAACAAAAAACTGGCACCTGAATCAAACAAAGCGCGTGTAGGTACGGAGTGTAGAAGAAATGTACCCGATACTACATCTATCGAGGCCTTCGCCTCGTCATCCGTCATATGGAATGCGCGCCCCGACACTTTCGGAGGGTCCACCTTCCTTCCCCCGCTTCCTCCAGTCTTTGTCTTCGGACATTCGCTTCTAATGTGGCCCGACTCTTTGAATTCGAAACAGATAATTTCCTTAGCCAGGCAATCGTTGCGGACATGCCCCGTCTTCCCACACTTGTAGCAAGTCACCTCGTTTGGTTTGCATGGACCGTGATGCTTGCTTCGGCATTTGGAACACTACCTAGCTTCACGCCTAGGTTTGGTCCCTCGGTAGTTGTTACTGAATGATCTCGGTTTCTTGGAAGGCACAAAACTCCCTTCCCATTTCCTCTTCTCGGGTGCTCGGTTACTCTCTCCCTTATCACGGTTGCAAGCGTCTTCCACTAACTGCGCTTCCTCAATTGCCTCACGAAGAGTGGAGGCTTTCGACACCCGGACCATCGTCATCATGTCCGACGGGAGGCCCTTGATGTAAGCCTTGATTTTCTCTTTTTCAGTCGGGACTGGACGTCCCACCAATCCCAACTTATCCATAAACTGTCGGTTGTACTCTTTCACAGTCGAGTTACCCTTCCTCAAATTCCGGAAACTTTCCTCGATTCGGTCCATCGCCATTTCGTTGCAATACTCTTCTAACACTCTCTTTTTGAATGTTGGCCAACTCAGCTTGGCCAATATAGAAGCTTCTAAAGAAGTCGAATAGACATTCCACCAAGTGAGGGCCGCCCCTCTCAGCATTTGCGAGCCAAATTTAGCCTTTTGACTTTCCCCGCATTCGCTAGTTCGGAACGCCTGTTCCATTTCCCTTATCCAGTTCATGCAAACAACCGGATCGTCGGTGCCCTTAAACTCGGGCGGTGGGCAGCTAAGGAAGGTTTTGAAAGAACACGTCTTCCCTCCTTGCCTCGTGTCATCGGTGCCCAACCCTTCAGTATGAATCTCGTTTCCGGTACCCCCGGAACCCGCCACCACTATATTCTCGGCAACCGTTTCACGCCTACGGATGCTGGTGTCTCGGTCTTCCAACTGCTTCAGAAATTGTTCTTGTTGTTTCGCCATGGCTCGGTTCACGGTCGCCATCATTCGATCCATCATTCTAGTCTCAGTCGTTGCCTCTTCTAAGATAGGATCAGACGTTGCCAAGTTTCGTCGAGGGATATGTTCGGGTCCACCACCCAACAAGTTAGTATTAAGTGGGGGTCCATCCGCCGCTGTCACCCTTGGTTGATCGGCCGTGGATATGGTACCATCAAGGCAATCCACCCTGCTACGAGTGTTTAACATAGTTCGTCTGCCACACATTCGAAAATGGATGTAAGTCACATGGTAAAATGTTCATAGAAATGGTTGTACCAATGGCCACAACCACCATCATAATTATAGCAATCTAAGCATGCTCACGTAACAACAAATTCATAATAGCAGTAGCTAATTGACATTATGAACATGTTATACATAAGGATTCTCGTTACCACAATCACAATTTCAACTATTGCAAAACCAACAACTCTAAGACCATCTTATTTTAGGAGTTCTACCCATCTCTCTTCTCACAGCTTAAATCAATCTAGTTTAAGTCTAGGCATCTCACATCAATACCTAGTTCACTTAAACCTTTGCTCTGATACCAACTTGTAACACCCTAAATTTCTGGGTAAATTTAAGCCAAATTTTCCATACAAAATAACCATTAATTAATATTCAATAGTCATCGGGAGTTTTGCGGAAAAGCGTTTACAATCAAAAGAAAGAGATACATCAACAACAACCTACTAATCTAACTAAAGATCGTTTAGATTAGGATCGGGTGTCGCTGTCCCTTTTACAAAATGCTAGGCTAAGGTAATCAACCACCGCTATCTCGGCTATCTCAAAAATGCTACCTCTCTTCAATACACTTCCCTCATCCCCGGGAAGTCCCACCGCTAGGAAGGCCTGCTAAACACAACATACAATAAGAAGAAGTGTTTGCCTATAGCCTAGCAAAATAGCATTTATATAATAATGATAGATTAAGCATTGAATGAAAGGTCTTTCCATCCGATACCGATCTGTCATTCATTTCCTCTTTGTACTCACGCAAGACATCAACCCCGGGGTCTTTAGTCTGCCAATGCATCAACCCCGGACCAGGTCTCTAGCCTCAATAACATCAACCCAAGCTGGGTCTTTAGTCTAGTGACATCAATCCACATCGGATCTCTAGTCCACGAAGACATCAATCTCACCGGATCTTTAGTCTGAATGACATCAATCCAAACTGGATCTATAGTCAATGGCATCAATCCAAACTGGATCTTTAGCCCATCTATTCCCAAGGTAGGGCATCCCTCATAATCATCAACAAGAAGAGTTATTCACATATAAGACATTAACACATATCATTGTCCTCAACAAATTATCATTTACATCAAAACCCTAACCATGACTCAGCACAAATACTTCTATAGTCCACATAGCATATTGTTAGCATTTAAGTAACATTTCATCATAATCTTAAAATGAAGATTCACCAATGTCATCATCTATGACAAGTTCTAGCCCAAACCCTTCCACAAGGAAAGGTTAGGTCATAAATCACAAAGTCAAGCAAATTTAGTAAGCATACATAAATAGACATAGCCAAAACATTAAATGATTGCACATAAGGGAGATTGGGAGGTAGAACACTCACAATCTAGGTTTTAAAGGAAAAACCTAGAAAATAGGGAAACCCTAGCTTTGGAGAAGGAAATGAGGCTTGAAACTTGGTCTACTCTTCACTGGGTGCTTCAAATGAGGGCCTAGGTTGAGTCTTCAATGGTTTCCAACCATCCACTAGCAAGGGATTTAATGTGAGGTGAGAATGGGGAAGATCTTGATGGTTTTGAGTGAAAATCGCCACCTCAAGAGGAGAGAAAACGAGTTTGGTTCAGATTGGTAAAGTGAGTGAGAGAAGATGGGAACATTGGGTGAAAAGGCAAACTTTTCGCCAGACAACACGCGGACGTCCGCAATGTGCACATGCGGACGTCCGGACCAACCAAATGTCCAGACTTCCCAAAATCTGCTATTGCTTCTGCGGATGACCTGCGGGCTTCCGCCTGCATGCGGACGTCCGGGCTCACCCATTCGGACGTCCGACCCCCGTGTTGATCAAAAATCCCTAAGAATCCTCTGTATCTTCCGCGGACGATCTGTGGACCTCCGCATGAATGCGGACGTCCGGACTCATCCCATGCGGACGTCCGTGAGGGCTAGACTTCCAAAACTCCCAATTTAAAGACACGGCCTTCTAACATGTTTATACCCAAATCTTAAAATACCAGTTTTAACATACATAAACCAAAGCAAGGTACACGTATGGCACATAACATCTAGAGAAGTTTCAACACTAAAACTCCATAAAATTTAGATGCAACTAATAAGCAAGGTACAAAAAGGAAGGTTCTCCCGGAAATACGGGTGTTACAACCATTGACGCTGAATCCTCAAATAATGTGAAGACCGCTGATCCTTCTACTTCCTCTACCACTGACATTTGTGGACCCATAGTCAAGTGGGTACCAATTCAAAAATAATCTTCCTTATGTTTGCAGGTTTCGAAGGGTATCTGGTATCTTGATAGTGGATGCTTTCGACACATGACTGGAGAAAAGAACCTGCTCACTGAATACAAGGAAGATAGAGGTCCCTCAGTGACCTTTGGTGGAAATGGAAAAGGCTATACCCGAGGGTTTGGTGTACTTACTAATGGTACAACTACCTTCAGAAGAGTCGCATATATTGAAGGACTGAAGCACAATCTTCTTAGCATCAACTAGCTATGTGATAAGGATTTCAAAGTATGGTTTACTAAGAAATCATGCTCGGTCACTGACAAGAAGGATAAACTTGCTCTCAGCGGTTATCGTTTGGAAAATGTTTATGTCATAAACATGGACTCAACAACCACTAAGAACATTTATTTTCTCTATAAGGCTTCTTCAGATGTCAACTGGCTATGGCATAAGAGGCTCTCTCATCTCAATTTCAAGACGTTGAACACTCTATTCTCCAAAGAACTGGTCACTGGCTTACCTCAACATTCATACGCTAAGGAATCTCTCTGTTCAGCGTGTGAAAAAGGAAAAAAAAAACAAAAGCTAGTTTCAAATCAAGGCAAGTGTCATCGGTGACAACTCCTCCATATGGATTTATTTGGCTCTATCAATATACAATCCATCGCTGGAAAGAAATACACTCTGGTCATAGTAGATGAATTCTCTCTTTACACCTTGGTTATGTTCCTCTGTGCAAAGAGTGACACCTCAGAAGAACTCATCTCATTTGTCAGGAAAATGGAAGTCCTGAACAATATGACCGTTTGCTCAATAAGGAGTGATCATGTGAAAAAATTCAAAAATAGCTCCCTTGATAACTTCTTTGAGAGTAAGGGTATTTCTCACAACTTCTCAGCCGTGAGAACACCTCAACAAAATGGAGTTGATGAAAGAAGAAACATAACGATCATCGAAATTGCTCGATCTATGCTCAACGATTCTCATCTTCCAACTCAATTCTAGGCAGAAGCTGTCAACACTGCATGTTTCACGCAGAACAGGTCGCTGATCGTTAAAAGACTCAACAAGACTGCCTACGAACTTTTCCATGGGAGAAAGCCATCTATCAGCTTTCTTCACATATTTGGTTGTCCATGTTACATCTTAAACAACAGAGATTCTCTTAGAAAGTTTGATCCCAAAGCTGACGATGGAATATTTCTAAGATATTCTTCCATATCCAAAGCCTTCAGAGTCTTCAACAAGAGAAGATAAACTGTAGATGAAACCATTCATGTCACCTTTGATGAATCCCGTTCAGCAAGTTCAAGACCTACTGCTGAAAACGATGAATTGATTTAGTGGATGTTTTCTCATTATGGGGATTTAGAAACTAATCTCAACCCTGACCCTCTGGTCAACAACCCAATCGCTGATGATGCTCCTATCATCATTCCTAATATGCAGACAAGTGAAGCTGACTCATTTTCTTGGGTTTCAACTGTTCCCATTAACACCTTGCCTCATTCTGAACTCTCAACATCTGAAGTTCCATCTACCTCTCAACAATCAGTGAATGAAATTTCATCTGAACCTCAACCTATCTTGCCTGGTATACCTGAAACTACTATTGCTGAAGTCTCTTCTTCAGCACCTCCGCAAGTTCACTCTGAGCCAGCGATTCATGCCCCTGCTCAGCGATGGATTATGAATCACCCTACTGATCAAACTCTTGGTGATCCAGACGTAGGTATTCAGACTCGACGAAGTTCAGGTAACATTTGTTTATTTGTTAATTTTATTTCTCTAATTGAACCAAAGAAAACAGATGATGCCCTTGCAGATCCAAACTGGGTCAGTGCTATGCAAGAAGAGCTGACTGAATTTGAAAGAAACAAAGTTTGGAATCTTGTTCCCAGACCATCTAACAAGTCAGTGATAGGCACAAAGTGGGTCTATCGAAACAAGTTAGATTAATTTGGTACTGTAACTCGCAACAAGGCTAGACTTGTTGCTCAGGGATACAGACAACAGGAAGGCATAGACTACGATGAAACTTTTGCCCCAGTGGCAAGACTTGAGGCAATTCGACTCTTTCTAGCCTATGCAGTTCACAAAGACTTTAAAGTTCATCAAATGGATGTCAAGTCAGCTTTCTCAATGGAAAGCTGAATGAAGAAGTCTATGTGGAACAACCACCAGGATTCGTTGATCCTAAGCATCCAGGTTGTGTCTATAAACTGGATAAGGCCCTCTATGGTTTAAAGCAATCACCTCGTGCATGGTATGACACCTTATCCTCTTTCCTTCTGACTAAAAAATTTGAACGTGGTAAAATTGATAACACTTTATTTTTCAGAAAGGTAAAAGGTCATATTATTCTTGTTCAAATATATGTCGATGATATTATATTTGGTTCTACTAATCCATCTCTATGTACTCATTTCGCTGAACGAATGAAAACTGAATATAAAATGAGTATGATGGGTGAGCTGACATACTTCCTTGACATCCTTGTTACTTAATGTTAGCATTTAAGTAACATTTCATCATAATCTTAAAATGAAGATTCACCAATGTCATCATCTATGACAAGTTCTAGCCCAAACCCTTCCACAAGGAAAGGTTAGGTCATAAATCACAAAGTCAAGCAAATTTAGTAAGCATACATAAATAGACATAGCCAAAACATTAAATGATTGCACATAAGGGAGATTGGGAGGTAGAACACTCACAATCTAGGTTTTAAAGGAAAAACCTAGAAAATAGGGAAACCCTAGCTTTGGAGAAGGAAATGAGGCTTGAAACTTGGTCTACTCTTCACTGGGTGCTTCAAATGAGGGCCTAGGTTGAGTCTTCAATGGTTTCCAACCATCCACTAGCAAGGGATTTAATGTGAGGTGAGAATGGGGAAGATCTTGATGGTTTTGAGTGAAAATCGCCACCTCAAGAGGAGAGAAAACGAGTTTGGTTCAGATTGGTAAAGTGAGTGAGAGAAGATGGGAACATTGGGTGAAAAGGCAAACTTTTCGCCAGACAACACGCGGACGTCCGCAATGTGCACATGCGGACGTCCGGACCAACCAAATGTCCAGACTTCCCAAAATCTGCTATTGCTTCTGCGGATGACCTGCGGGCTTCCGCCTGCATGCGGACGTCCGGGCTCACCCATTCGGACGTCCGGCCCCCGTGTTGATCAAAAATCCCTAAGAATCCTCCGTATCTTCCGCGGACGATCTGTGGACCTCCGCATGAATGCGGACGTCCGGACTCATCCCATGCGGACGTCCGTGAGGGCTAGACTTCCAAAACTCCCAATTTAAAGACACGGCCTTCTAACATGTTTATACCCAAATCTTAAAATACCAGTTTTAACATACATAAACCAAAGCAAGGTACACGTATGACACATAACATCTAGAGAAGTTTCAACACTAAAACTCCATAAAATTTAGATGCAACTAATAAGCAAGGTACAAAAAGGAAGGTTCTCCCGGAAATACGGGTGTTACAACCATTGACGCTGAATCCTCAAATGATGTGAAGACCGCTGATCCTTCTACTTCCTCTACCACTGACATTTGTGGACCCATAGTCAAGTGGGTACCAATTCAAAAATAATCTTCCTTATGTTTGCAGGTTTCGAAGGGTATCTGGTATCTTGATAGTGGATGCTTTCGACACATGACTGGAGAAAAGAACCTGCTCACTGAATACAAGGAAGATAGAGGTCCCTCAGTGACCTTTGGTGGAAATGGAAAAGGCTATACCCGAGGGTTTGGTGTACTTACTAATGGTACAACTACCTTCAGAAGAGTCGCATACATTGAAGGACTGAAGCACAATCTTCTTAGCATCAACTAGCTATGTGATAAGGATTTCAAAGTATGGTTTACTAAGAAATCATGCTCGGTCACTGACAAGAAGGATAAACTTGCTCTCAGCAGTTATCGTTTGGAAAATGTTTATGTCATAAACATGGACTCAACAACCACTAAGAACATTTATTTTCTCTATAAGGCTTCTTCAGATGTCAACTGGCTATGGCATAAGAGGCTCTCTCATCTCAATTTCAAGACGTTGAACACTCTATTCTCCAAAGAACTGGTCACTGGCTTACCTCAACATTCATACGCTAAGGAATCTCTCTGTTCAGCGTGTGAAAAAGGAAAAAAAACAAAAGCTAGTTTCAAATCAAGGCAAGTGTCATCGGTGACAACTCCTCCATATGGATTTATTTGGCTCTATCAATATACAATCCATCGCTGGAAAGAAATACACTCTGGTCATAGTAGATGAATTCTCTCTTTACACCTTGGTTATGTTCCTCTGTGCAAAGAGTGACACCTCAGAAGAACTCATCTCATTTGTCAGGAAAATGGAAGTCCTGAACAATATGACCGTTTGCTCAATAAGGAGTGATCATGGGAAAAAATTCAAAAATAGCTCCCTTGATAACTTCTTTGAGAGTAAGGGTATTTCTCACAACTTCTCAGCCGTGAGAACACCTCAACAAAATGGAGTTGATGAAAGAAGAAACATAACGATCATCGAAATTGCTCGATCTATGCTCAACGATTCTCATCTTCCAACTCAATTCTAGGCAGAAGCTGTCAACACTGCGTGTTTCACGCAGAACAGGTCGCTGATCGTTAAAAGACTCAACAAGACTGCCTACGAACTTTTCCATGGGAGAAAGCCATCTATCAGCTTTCTTCACATATTTGGTTGTCCATGTTTCATCTTAAACAACAGAGATTCTCTTAGAAAGTTTGATCCCAAAGCTGACGATGGAATATTTCTAAGATATTCTTCCATATCCAAAGCCTTCAGAGTCTTCAACAAGAGAAGATAAACTGTAGATGAAACCATTCATGTCACCTTTGATGAATCCCGTTCAGCAAGTTCAAGACCTACTGCTGAAAACGATGAATTGATTTAGTGGATGTTTTCTCATTATGGGGATTCAGAAGCTAATCTCAACCCTGACCCTCTGGTCAACAACCCAATCGCTGATGATGCTCCTATCATCATTCCTAATATGCAGACAAGTGAAGCTGACTCATTTTCTTGGGTTTCAACTGTTCCCATTAACACCTTGCCTCATTCTGAACTCTCAACATCTGAAGTTCCATCTACCTCTCAACAATCAGTGAATGAAATTTCATCTGAACCTCAACCTATCTTGCCTGGTATACCTGAAACTACTATTGCTGAAGTCTCTTCTTCAGCACCTCCGCAAGTTCACTCTGAGCCAGCGATTCATGCCCCTGCTCAACGATGGATTATGAATCACCCTACTGATCAAACTCTTGGTGATCCAGACGTAGGTATTCAGACTCGACGAAGTTCAGGTAACATTTGTTTATTTGTTAATTTTATTTCTCTAATTGAACCAAAGAAAACAGATGATGCCCTTGCAGATCCAAACTGGGTCAGTGCTATGCAAGAAGAGCTGACTGAATTTGAAAGAAACAAAGTTTGGAATCTTGTTCCCAGACCATCTAACAAGTCAGTGATAGGCACAAAGTGGGTCTATCGAAACAAGTTAGATTAATTTGGTACTGTAACTCGCAACAAGGCTAGACTTGTTGCTCAGGGATACAGACAACAGGAAGGCATAGACTACGATGAAACTTTTGCCCCAGTGGCAAGACTTGAGGCAATTCGACTCTTTCTAGCCTATGCAGTTCACAAAGACTTTAAAGTTCATCAAATGGATGTCAAGTCAGCTTTCTCAATGGAAAGCTGAATGAAGAAGTCTATGTGGAACAACCACCAGGATTCGTTGATCCTAAGCATCCAGGTTGTGTCTATAAACTGGATAAGGCCCTCTATGGTTTAAAGCAATCACCTCGTGCATGGTATGACACCTTATCCTCTTTCCTTCTGACTAAAAAATTTGAACGTGGTAAAATTGATAACACTTTATTTTTCAGAAAGGTAAAAGGTCATATTATTCTTGTTCAAATATATGTCGATGATATTATATTTGGTTCTACTAATCCATCTCTATGTACTCATTTCGCTGAACGAATGAAAACTGAATATAAAATGAGTATGATGGGTGAGCTGACATACTTCCTTGTACTTCAAATCAAGCAAAACGATAAGGGTACTTTTATCCACCAAGGTAAGTACGTTAAAGATATGCTGAAGAAATTCGATCTTACTCAAAGCTCAGTTATGAAAACCCCTATGGCACCTCCGCTGACACTTACCAAAGATCAATCTAGAAAACCTGTTATTGTCACTGCCTATAGAGGGATGATTGACTCTCTTCTCTATCTTACAACGAGTCATCCTGATATCATGTATTCTACTTGTCTTTGTGCATAATATCAATCTGAACCCAAAGAATCACATCTAATCGCTGTAAAGCAAATTTTCAGATATCTGAAGGGTATACCAACCTAGGTCTTTGGTATCCCAAAGACTTAGGGTTCGATCTAACTGCCTATTCAGATAGTGACTTTACAGGTTGCAAACCGGATAGAAAAAGCACCACAGGTGGCTGTCAGCTCCTGGGTGGAAAGCTGGTAAGTTGGACAATCAAAAAGCAAAATTCAGTGTCCACCTCTACCGTTGAAGCTGAGTATGTAGCCGCAGGAAGTTGTTGTGCTCAGGTCTTATGGATGAGAAATCATCTATTAGACTATGACCTTCAGCTATCCAAAATTCTTATCTGTTGCACAACACAAGTGCCATCGCTATAGCAAAGAATCCAGTTCTACACTCAAAGACTAAACACATCGAAATCATATATCATTTTATGAGAGATCATGTGATGAATGGTGATATAGAACTCCATTTTATTCCAACTGACTATCAGCTAGCCGATCTCTTTACCAAACCTCTTGATGAGACAAGATTCAACTTTCTCATCAGCAAGCTTGGATTGCTAAACCTTGAAGATTAACTCTTCAGTGGGTATGCATTAAGTCAGCGATAAAAGTTCTATTTCTTTTATTCATCCTCTAATCTCGGAATAAATGCCTCTCTGATACTAAGGTATGTTTTTCTATCCATGAACACTGAAGTTTACTTCAGCAAGATGTTTTTCAAAATATAATTGTATCACTGACCTTTATCTATCAGTGATATCTTTTGAAATAACTAAAAATCCATCGCTGATATTTTCTCTTCAGTGATCCTTCATTAAACAAAATCAACCCTGATGATTTCCAACCTATCAGAGATTTCTTTTGAAATTGAAAAGACAGTTTTCTTATGTGACGTCATTAAACGGATAATCCATGACACGATTTTTTGTCTGACACGTTCGTTGTATCACCCTCAAATTTGGAACGAGCAACTAAATAATTTTTTTATAAAATAACCCAACGTAGACAAAATCATTTCTACAAATCATTCCTCAAAATATCTCGGAATTAAAACATCATAAATTCTACAAATAAATAACTTAATCGGGTGTTACTTAACACCACACATGATTGCTAGTCCAAACTATTGCGGAAGACTTCACTAAACAAGTCACCTCTCGTGCACTTTACTAGCACTCGCCACTTCACAATGTAACTAGAGCTACCCCAACCTGAGCCTGTTGCACATGCCGACAAATAAAAAGGGTTAGGCTTACGTCTAGTGAGTTCAAGCATTTTTATCATGACTATATATAACATAAATCAAATGAGTAATAGTTTAGTCATGATTTCAAAAGAGTTTACTTTAATTGCAAATCATCCATTTTCCAACTCACACACTTCCATGGGAAAGTTCCCGAAAACACCCACGTGGATTACTCTCGTAAAACTGAGCTCAATCACTCCAGATCTATTGCCCCCAACTTCAACCACTCCAGGTCTATAGATTGGGTCAGCAAATCCACAACAGCACATTAGGGATTACACCTTACTGCCCATGAGACGACGCCCGACCTTCTAGGTCCACGCCTTACTTATCATGGATCCCGATGCCTATCCCGTGCTAAGCACATATATGGAATTACACCTTACGGCCAATGAGACGACGCCCGACCATCTAAGTCCACACCTTACTTATCATGGAACCCGATGCCTATTCCGTCCTACAAAATAAACTAACGTCTCGTAAACTGAGCTCAATCAAATCCGACCTCTTGCCCGCGAGACTAAGGGAAATTCAAATACCTATGGATCCATAGCTATCAAGGTCTAAATATTACACGACCCCAAATGAATAAACTCATACATTCCAAAACACGAAATTCCCTAATAACATAATTCATTAACAAAACTCAATCTTGAGTTACCAAAACTGGACAAATGTCCCAAGACTATCTCAAAGTCAACACCGAGCAAAATGCTCTGAGCTTGCTAGACCCGTTAATGTCGGTCATCATCGCATAAAATTCGTTTAAACAATGTTTAGGCAAACAATACCACAAGACCATCATTAACCCCAAAACTCAACACGGTTTAAACAAAAGGGTTTTCCCAAACGACTCACAACCTTAATTCTGAAAAATGCATTTTCATAACAAAATGACTCCATTTATCACATAACTCATTAATCCATTTTCATGTATGATTTATCTATCATGTTTTTCCAAAATCCTCAAAAGTAGTGTTTTACAATATTTACCACAATTAATACTGTAATAACCGGGTATATTATTGGTTTATTTATTTTTATTATTTTGATTTTAAGAGAAGTTTGGGATTAGTTTTATGGAGTTATAAGTTAAGGGGTAGACTTTAATTTTAATTTATAAAAGGAGGGATTAAACTTGTTAAGTGATGATAGTTGGAGGGTTGTATGGGTAAGTATGGTGTGAAGTGTCACCATACCACCGCCCCATTTTCTTACACTAGAGTGAGGTGGCTCACTTTTGACAGTTCAAGTAAATATGTGTGTGTGTGTTCGGTTAGAACAAGAGAAAGAAAAAGAGAGAAAAGAAAAAGAGAGAAACGAAAAGGAGAAAGAAGGAGAAGGAAGCAAGATTATTCAGCTGGGTTTTTAGGAATCAACTCAAGAAATCAAAAGTATGTTTCTAGTTAAATTAGTTCTCTTATGGTTATAAGTTTGCTAGATAAGTTTATAAATGGGTTTTGATGAATTATGGATGTTTTTGGAAAACCAAGTTTATGGATAGTTGTTATTTATGGTCTTAAACATATCTGCAAGTTTATAGAAACATTCATGGTATAAAACTAGAGATTTATGGGTTTTTTCGTTTTTCAGTTAGTTGAGACATGTATGAACTCAGTTAGTTGAGACTTGTATGAACACAGTTGGTTGCGACATTGAATAGTGTCATGTCTCAACAGTGGGTTGCGACATTGAATAGTGTCATGTCTCAACAGTGGGTTGCGACATTGAATAGTGTCATGTCTCAACAGTGGGTTGCGACATTGAATAGTGTCATGTCTCAACAATGGGTTGCGACATTGAATAGTGCCATGTCTCAATAGTTGATTGCGACTTGAGTCGAGGATTTCAGGATTATAGAGATTTTAGTCTTTAAAAGAAATATTTGTATTTGTGTGATACAGATTCTGTGAATTTGGGACTGAAAGATCGAAGTGCTTAATTATAGCTCGGAGGAATTTTGGTGATAAGCAAAACATGTGAGTTTTTATTTAAAATGTTTTCAACTGGACTACATATATGTGTGGTTTGAGAATGTGACAAATGGTGTGATTAAGTGTTTATAAATGACAATATGATATATTGAGATATATATTGTATTTATATGTATATTGCACTACACGAATATACGTTAGCTGAAACTATAGTCGGCGGAGGTGTTTGCTGTAGTTGTTGTACATCGATGCTGTAGTTGTTGTATAGCGGTGTTGTTGGCTCGCAACCAACTAATATTGGCAGGGAGAATGAGGATGAGGAGTTGAGCACAGTGCACGAGTCTTGATTGGTATATGTGTGTTCTTACAAAGGTTTTACATAAACTATTTTGATATATGGTTTTATATAAATTGGTTTTATAAAGGTTTACTAAACTGACAGGGATTATCTCACTAGACCGTTTGGTCTAACCCTCATTTTGTTTTCAAAAATATGTATTCCAGGTCGAGGAACTTATAGCGGCAAAGGAAAGGATAAGATGTCGGATGCTTTTGATGATTAATGTTGATTAGGAAGTTCTTATGTAATGTACGTTTTAAGACTTTCGGACCGAATGTGATCTATGATGTACTTTTTGTTATGAATCAATGATATGTATATTATGTTATATGATGTATATGGGACGGGTCGTTACAGATGGTATCAGAGCCCTAGTTTAAGAGATTTAGGTATACGGATCTATACCTAGACTTAAACTGCATGTGAAGTAGGATGTCCCTATTATTATAGAACCTTGGGATGTTAAATATAAAAAGGTAGAAGGAACATCATGTAAGGTAATTTCATCTTACACCTGGCCAGTGTAATTGTGATCTTACAGGTACATGTTTGAACTGGAATACCTTGTTATATGGGGTATGTGCTTATGTGTATATTAATCTTGTTTGAATCTACAGAATGGCAAGCGGTACTAGACAAACGAATCGGGGAGGGGGAAATCCTAATAGAACAAATCCAACAGTTGGGACAAGGGGACGAGGGGGAGAAAGAGGTAGGGGCAGAACTAGAGGTAGAGTTCAGGGGCGAGGTACTGAATTTGTTACACGAAATGATTTGACGGTTGAAATGGGAAGACTTCAAGCCAATATACAAGCTATGTTCGATAGAACTCGTCACACAGAAACGGGAATACCAGATCCTAGTCTGGAAGACGAAATGCCCATTACACATATTGTCATACCGGTGCCAAGGAAGTGTAACTATAAAATGTTTTTAAATTGCAAACCCCCGACATATACAGGAGAAAGAGATCCAGTGAAGGCCATGAGGTGGCTGAAAGAGATATAAGCTGTCTTCAGGACCAGCAAGTGTGCAGAAGAAGATAAAGTGTTATATGGAATCGCGATGTTGAAGGCAGATGCTCTATTTTGGTGGGAGGCTCATATTTCCTCTAGAGGATCTGATGTATACTCAACTTTTACTTGGGACGAATTCACAACAACTTTCAAAGGACAGTTCTGTCCTCAAGCAGTAGTTAGACAACTGGAAGAGGAATTCATGAGCCTACATCAGAGAAGTTTATCGGTTAGGGATTACACTGCTCGCTTTCTGGAGAAGTCTCGCTTTGCGGAGTACTATGTTGCCACGGAGGCTCTGAAGATGGAAAGGTTTATTTTCGGGTTAAATTCAGAAATTAGAAAGCTAGTGATTGCAAAAGGACCCGATACCTTCTCAGCCGGAATAGATGCAGCGGAAAATATGGAAAGGGATAACAGGAGAGACGCTAGTGACAAAAGTTTTGGAAAAAGGAAATTGGAGGAAATGACGTACGATTTAGAGGAATACGAATCCCCAAGGCTTGATAGTTATCTACCTTTCAGATCAGTTGAAAGACCATGTCCAAAATACAACCGTGTTCATCAAGGAAACTGCTATGGTGATTCTCGAAAGTGCTACAAATGTGGAAAGGCTGGTCATATCGCGAGAGATTGTCGGGTAACTCGATTCTGTTTCGTTTGCAATTCCCCTGATCATATTCAGTCGGACTGTCCACAATGGAAAGCACAGCAGGGTAATATGATAGCGAGACCAACAGGTGTTAGGTCGGGAGAGGTACAAGGGTCTGAAGTACCGAAAGCAAAGGGTCGAGTTTTCCAAATGACGACACAAGAGGCAGAGGAAATTCCGGATGAGGTTACAGGTATATTCTAATAAACTCTATACGTGCTAAAGTGTTATATGACTTCGGTGCAAAACGATCATTAGTATTTTCTGTTCTTTTGTTGCTTATCTGTGTTAGAGGTGTAGATAGGTGTGGGATGTCTGATCAGCTATTTCCTATGGATTTGGTTGAGTTCGAGGTAGTAGTGGAAACTAAGTATTCATACCTTTTCGCCTAACAGAATTTCGGGACGGAATTCTTTTAAGGGGGGGATGTTGTAATAACCGGGTATATTATTGGTTTATTTATTTTTATTATTTTGATTTTAAGAGAAGTTTGGGATTAGTTTTATGGAGTTATAAGTCAAGGGGTATACTTTTATTTTAATTTATAAAAGGAGAGATTAAACTTGTTAAGTGGTGATAGTTGGAGGGTTGTATGGGTAAGTATGGTGTGAAGTGTCACCATACCACCGCCCCATTTTCTTACACTAGAGTGAGGTGGCTCACTTTTGACAATTCAAGTAAATATGTGTGTGTCTATTCGGTTAGAACAAGAGAAAGAAAAAGAGAGAAAAGAAAAAGAGAGAAACGAAAAGGAGAAAGAAGGAGAAGGAAGCAAGATTATTCAGCTGGGTTTTTAGGAATCAACTCAAGAAATCAAAGGTATGTTTCTAGTTAAATTAGTTCTCTTATGGTTACAAGTTTGCTAGATAAGTTTATAAATGGGTTTTGATGAATTATGGATGTTTTTGGAAAACTAAGTTTATGGATAGTTGTTATTTATGGGCTTAAACATATCTGCAAGTTTATAGAAACATTCATGGTATAAAACTAGAGATTTCTGGGTTTTTTCGTTTTTCAGTTAGTTGAGACATGTATGAACTCAGTTAGTTGAGACTTGTATGAACACAGTTGGTTGCGACATTGAATAGTGTCATGTTGTAATACCCCGGGTAAGTTCGTTAGTTAAATCCCCTTTCCGTTAAAGTTTAGTTAACTTTAAAGTTTCTATTTAGGGTAAGTTTGGATAAATTATAAGTAAAGGGTGTATTTGGTCATTAGTGAATAACTTAAGGACTAAAGGGGTATATTGATTTGGATATTACCCTTAATGGATTTAGATATTTTCTAAATCAGTATTATCCAGAAAATCAGTTCAGTGTGTATGTGTGTGTTTGGGAGCAAAAGAGGAAAAGAGAAAAGAAGAAAGCTAGGGTTAAGGCTTCAATTGGATTTCTTGGAAACGATTTAAGGTATGCTCCCTGTGTATTTTGTGTTGGTAATTACTAGTTAATGGTTCCTATCGGAGTAGAATCATCAAATTCATGCTTGTGGCTAAAATCTGTCGAATCTGGGTAAAAATGGGGTAAACCGACAGAGGTGTTCGGATAATATGAATGTATCCGGATAGTTCTGTTGATAGTGTCCGGATGGTTTTGTTGATAGTGTCCGGGTGACATTTTAGTGGTATCCGGACGAGTCTTTATCCGGGTAAGTTCTCTTTTCACTATTTTTCCGGATTTAATGGATATCGGATGGTATCCGGATACCTTAGTGTCCGGATTGTTTAGGTTGTCCGGATTAATGGTGCTGTCCGGAAAAGTAGAGTTATCAGGATAAACTGTGGTTTCCGGATAACTTGGCTGTTTGGGTAATTTTGAGGATAAAAGTTATGTAGATGTATCTAGAGTCCTTAACCTGCTAGTAAGTCTTATACATAAGTTGGTAAGGAGATATTTGTATGTAAATGGTTTCAGATTCTGAGAATTTTGGATAAAGGATCGGATAGCTCGGAGAAAGGTTTGGAAGCATATTGTAAGCATTCAGGTGAGTTTTACTTTAAACGTTTTCAACTGGGGAACATATATATGTGTTTATATATATATACGAGTATGTGTGGATTGAGAATTTGTGAAATATATATATATATATATATATATATATGTGTTTATATATATATATATATATATATATATGAAAAGGATATGTGTGATGGTGTGGTATATCGTATATTGAGATACGATTGAGTATATGCTTTTAAATATAAAATAATGAGATGTTATATTTATGTAGGTATTATACTACACGAGAGCACACCGAACTATGCCGGCTGAAGTGTGTGTCGTAGTTGTTGTACGGCGTTGTTGGTCGTAGATGTTGTACGGCGTTGTGTGTCGTAGTTGTTGTATGGCGTTGATTTATTAGTTGGCTTGCTACCAACTAATATGGCCATGGGAACGAGGATGAGGATGAGTGGAGCACGATGCACGAGTCTTGTTTGGTATGTTTATATTTTACGAAAGAATTACCAAAGGTTTATCTAAACTATTTTGATACAAAGGATTTACATAAAAGGTTTTATAATGATTTTGGAAAGGACCGGGATTAACTCACTAGACCCGTTTGGTCTAACCCTCATTTTGTTTTTAAAAATATGTTTTCCAGGTTAAGGATCGGCAGAGGAAAGGATTAAGTGTAAGGAGCTTTTGATGGGCGTTGATTAGGAAGCTTAATGTATTTTGTAGTTTCGAGACCGAAGGGACTGTTTGTGGTTTATTATGTATCTTTTATTATGAATGTAATGAAGTTATGCAATGTATGTTATTTGAAGCATGTTTGGAAAAACTGGGTCGTTACAAATGGTATCAGAGCCCTAGTTTAAGGGATTTAGGTATTTGTACCCGTACCTAGACTTAAACTGCATGTGAAGTAGAATGTCCTTGATATATTAGAACCTTGGGATGCTAAGTATAAAAGGTAGAAGGAACATCATGTAAGGTAATTTCAGATTACACCTGGCCAGTGTAATTGTGATCTTACAGGTGCATGTTTGGACTGGGATACCTTATTATATGGGGTATGTGCTTATGTGTATATTAATCTTGTCTGAATCTACAGAATGGCAAGCGGTACTCGAAATACGAATAGAAGAGGAGGAGGAAATCCGAATAGTACGAATCCACCAACAGGAACGGGGGGAAGAAGAGGAGAGCGAGGGGGAGGTAGATCCGGAGGTAGAACGGGGAGTAGAACTGGGGGCAGAACTGGAGGTAGAGTTCAGGGGCGAGGTACGGAGTTTATTACCAGAGACGATTTGATGGCGGAGATGGGAAGACTTCAAGCAAATATCCAGACTATGTTCGACAAAGCTCGTCATACTGAAACACCAGATCCTGGTTTGGAAGACGAAATGCCCATTACACCTACGGTCATACCAATGTCAAGAAGGTGTGATTACAAGATGTTCTTAAACTATAGACCTCCAACTTACTCAGGAGATAGAGACCCAGTGAAGGCGATGAGATGGTTGAAGGAAATAGAAGCCATCTTCAAGACCAGTAAGTGTGCGGATGAGGACAGAGTAAGCAAGTAAGTAGAGAAGCTTAATTGTAATATATTGAGAGAGAAAGTTAGAGAGATTCTAGAGAGAGAAAGTGTTCAACTCATATGTAATTCTCTAGAATTTCTCAAGATCAATGAATGATTTGATGATTACCTAATAGATCTGGTGTTTACTTTTGGTATCAGAGCCATACGGATTTATCAGACAGATCTTGATCATTCATGAGAGATTTTGAAAGTTTTTGGAATTTTCTTGATTGTTTTCGCATTTACTGTTCACTTTTTCACGAATTCTTCATTTTGGGAGTTTTTGGATCTGAGATTGATTAGACTACATTCGATTTGTGTTTTAGAACATATTGCTTCATAGTTCATAGCCTAATTCGGTCTGAAATCAAAGAATTTGAGGATTTGGTGAAATTTTGTTCGAAAACCTTGAGTTCACTGTTCTTGATCGAAAGGTTGAGATTTTGGAGGTTTTAGTTTTTGAATTAAACTACAAAGTTGTACGAAATCCATTTTCGAACAAATCTGTGAAAGTCTCATCATAAAACAATCAAAATTGAAGAAAATATGACCTAAATTCAATTTTTGGCTATGTTTTCGCAAGATTCAAAAGTTTTCGCAAGTTCATCTGGTTTTCGCAAGATTCATCTGAGGTTTTCGCAAGGTTCACCTGAAGTTTACTCATTGCAAAGGATTTATGAGGAAAAGTTTTCGCAAGGGCCTTATAAGAAAAGTAGTTGTTTTCAAGTGTGGTCTGCGAAAAGTCTGAGTTTTCGTATTAGGCATCTGTGAAAAGTCCTTGTTTTCGCATAAGGGTTCTACGAAAAGAATTGTTCTCACATCCGTTGGTTACGAAAAGTTTGGGTTTACGCATCAGGTTTCTACGAAAAGAATTATTTTTGCAAGGGTTGTTTGTGAGAAGTTTAGTTTTCGCATCTGTGGTCTTCGAAAACTTTCGGTTTGCGAAACGTTTGTTGGTTGGTTACGAAAACTTCTGAGTATTTGTGTTACGAAAACTTTTGTAATTTCAAGACTAACAATGCCATTCATCTCAATTATAACAATAGTTTTTATTGACAACTTCCGTGAACACCAACAAGAATTTCATGATTTCGCATGATGTTATAAATTTTTTATGATTAGTTATAAATTTTATGGGTTTTTTCACCTGATTGAGTGGATTAATATCCAAGCAACTCCTATATGTAGTAATCAACTTTATTTAATAAAGTAGAGTATGGACCATACCCTCACATGTAACAGCTGCCATGAGCCAAACTGAGGGGGTGTAAGGAAAGAAGTAACTTCAATGAAAAACTAAGATAACCTACAATGGATGACAATTTCAATGCAAACATAATATTTCCACCTCCACCCTATGAAAGATGCAACAAGTACCATATTGAGTAGTATTAGTATTGCATAAACAGTAATGTTTCCTTTTCTTTTGGCAAAACCATCCACATAAAGTTTTCAACCTAATAGCTTGTCTAAATTGTGAATCGCCAATGCTTAATTGCATCTCAGATTTTGAATTAGAGATTTCCAAATGTTAGTAGATAGTGTTGAAGGAGAAAACCCAATATATTTCTCATATCACTGATTTTCCACCAAAACATATCATCTAACTGTTGTTAGGGTAACATATCATCCCAGCAATTGAAGAAAACTTCAAAGGAAAATAATTGGAAATATTTCAATGGAGGAATCTGTAGTTGAATTTGTTAGACAAACAACATCTCATCCATCATCAACACTTAGAGGTTGTTTACTAAATACTTACTGCCTCCCTCTTACTTGGTAATTAAACACTCGGGGGTTGTGCCACACAAATTGGGTAAGCACTTACCAGGTAAGTGAGGCTCTTGAAATGTTTCATTGAAAATCATTATAGCCGAAGCCATCATTCTTTTCTATTTGTTATTGTAATTCATTTATGTTTCCATATTGAATACAGAAGTGTATCAATTGGTATGAGAGCAAGGTTGAGAGATGATGCTGACCAACGAGAGTAGAAGATGTGGAAGAGAGCATTGGAAACGCTACCATTCCATACATTCAAGTAGGAAAACTTTGAAGCCATGCATAGGGATGGTAAGTATTCAACATTATCCTTGCTACTTCACGACCAACAACACAAACATGCCTAATAAGTAATGCTTTTCAAGATGAAACAAGATGTATGTGATAAATGAGAACATACAATATTTGGGTTACTGTACCCTGTATTCATTTTGTCCTGATCATAAATCGACAAAGGATTGCTCTTGCAGAAATATCATTCTATATCATAAAAATGTAAGAGTAAGATCAACATGAAATTACCAAAGAATCCATGTAGTCTTGATAAGTAATAAGAGGCACCTACATTTGGGAATAACTCTAATTCAGTCTCTGGCATGGCAAAAACCTGCCAAATGTTAGAATAAAATATGTAAACAAAAAAATTTGGTTTTTGGAAAGATTACTACTCTGATTGAAGGTTGTTGTAGACAGTGAATAGAATTAATCAATGAATAACTACAACTTGAGCAGTGATAAGAAAAGAGCAGAAGACTTAAATTAACAGATGGGTAACCCAATTAAGTGAATATATACATACACACATAGGATGCTAAAATTGACAGCTGAAAGTTTGTTCAAGCATATGAATGTAGCAAGAGAGATACTGAATTATCTATAGCAACTCGAAATCTACCATGTATTGAAACGCCTGCACCACCTCCCATCACAATTCCTCTAAGGAGTGACACCTTAAAGTATGATTTGAAATTAACATAAGATGACACATATTAGTGTAAGTAGCAATGTGTTAAAATGTAGGAAGAATTTGTAGTTGTATTAGTAAAAAGAAAGCAGTGAGTGATTCTGAGAGCTGGTTACCTGAGGTTTAGTGTATGTTGCCATCAAATAATTCAATGTAAATTTTTTAGAGAAAAAGTTTGCCCCTAGTTTCCAGCTATCTAATACTCAAAAAATTCTCTCATCAGACAAGCAATAAATCACCACCATTAACTCAATTTCCAACTTGTAATAATGAGATTAATGTCCAAAAACCTAATTGTTTGCTTAATTTGTGGACGAGCATAGAAGAGCGAAGAGAAATGAATTAGGATTTAGGAGAGGAAAGAAAGGCATTGTATTATGAACCTTTATTAATATCGTGAACGACAGCTGTAACATCACCACCAGCACAGAAAACCCTTCCTTCACCCTACATTCCTTCCCTTGTGAGTCAGTCAGTCATATACAAATAAAAACTGAATCAAGCAATGGAGGGAGGATGGGGGGATGAATACCTTCATAATTATGAGCTTCACATCGGGATCCTTCTCGTAGGCATGAAAGAGTTCCAAGAGACGGGATACCTAGAAACATAAGAGACTGGTCAAATTTTCCCTTGAAGTTATAATACTTATTAGTTTAGAGAAATACCTAACTAAATAGAAAGTGTGAATCTAGAACATGTTAATAGAAAAATAAGCAATCAAGACCCTGCATTGCATCCCTTAGGTTAGGTTGTAAGTTTATGGACATGGATGGGTGTGTGAGTTTGTTTGCTATTTGAAAAAGAAAGAAGGAAACATAACAAACAGCTGGATTCTTTAGAATGCAAAAATTATTTTCAAATCCCAATACAATACAAATGGAAGAAATGTCATACAACATAAATTTCAACCTTGTTTGAGTAGACAACTTCAGAGCAAGCAGGTTAAACAAATCCAATGGAAGGCTCGAGGTAATAATTACTAGTTTTGCATCCATATTGTAAATCATCCATTCCATTACCAGCTGGTGGTGATAACCCAAATCCTCAAAACAATAAAGCCACTTTTTAGGACCCAAACACCGATTTTTGTGTTGTAAAATAGACATTTCGTAAGCAAGTGTGTTAGGATACTTGAGTGTGTGTGTGTGTGTGTGTGTTATGCATACCAAAACTAACTATCCTACCACCTATGTCAACAGAGGATGAACTAGATGAAGATGATAACATTCATGTCTAGGAAAGAAAAAGCTGCCATCTCATCCATAATGATTGGCCATTTGGTCGATCTGATATAACTTGTTATTTTCTTGAGTATGCGGTATGCCTACTTTTATTCAAATTATTATATAACTCTACCATCAAATTTGACTCTGAGGACAGTTGTCTACCTTATTCACTCCATAAATTTAAAGGTTAAACATTTGATGATACAAGCAACTACATGAATTTCACAGATTTAGATAGATGCCTACCAGCATACGATATTTACAACTTTCATGATCAAATAAATCAATATCAGAACACAAACCTGCCTTTGAAGAAAAATATTGGAGAAACACAAGATATACCACCGGAAAAGAAAATAATATGTTATGATGGAAAGCTAAGCTAACATATTTCATTCATATGTTACCATTTCAAGTGAAAGCGCATTTAGTTGCTTGGGCCTGTTTAATATGATGGTCCTCACATGTGAGCTCTCTTTAACCAATACCTGCCATATACATGAAAAAAGTTCAAGTATCAATGTATCTATCCATTCCGTTCACTCTAAAAGCTGTTTAAAACACATGACACCAAGTTAAGGGTTGATTGATGATTGCAAGCAAAACATGAACATTTCCATGATCCTCCATCCAGAAAGCATGTAGCTATACTACTACAGAATATCCATTTAATATGTTCTCTTCGTAGTAAAAATATGAAAAAGGAACTCTTAAAAGTTTAAAGCCTTTTAGGAAAAGAAAGAGTGAATCTTAATGGAATTGCAGGGAACACAAACATGATAGAAAATAAAGCTTTAAGATTTAAGTTAAGGAATCTAAAAATTCACTTCCAAAAAGAAAATAAAACCAAAGTCAAGACAAGAAAAGGGGGGGGGGGGGGGGGGTTACTTTGACTTTTTGTGGTAAAATGAACCAATTGCCATGTCACTAATTACTTGATTATCATTGGAGAAAGATTATAACTACTCAAGTATTACTTCCGATTAGAAAAAATTAACTTCTAAGAATTAAAGAGGTAGATGTCAAATTATTAATCCAAAAGCAGATCATTCCATCCCCAGTCTAAAAGTAAACAGTAATTCTTCAGTTGTGAACAACAAACACGTTTACGAATGCAAACATGAAACCTTTGAAACAATACAATTAGCTGGAAGAAAAAAGCAGAAAGTGGAGTTGCTGGAGATTATTTTGCATTTTTGCAATCCATTGATTGTTAAAACACAAAGGGGCAATGGCCTTGTACAATGGTTCAAATGGTAAACACTCCCCACAAAAAAACTCAGTCTCTATAGCTTTTTGATATATCTTTTGACAAAGCAAGTGAGTTTTCAAACGAATCACGAAAGAATTCCATTTCAAATCTTGTTGTTCACTGTTTTTAATTTCTTGTATAATTACGACACCGAATTTCCCCACCGACTACAACAACCCCAACTCAAAGCCCATGATCATGGCCTAAAAGAAGGTATACAAAGTAACAAAGAGGGGGCGTTTACTCTCTGCTGAAACTGAAAACACAAGAAACTGCAACAAAATGTTCAATTGATGCTAAATTACACAAATCAAGATGAAGAATGTATAATCATCTAACAAACAGTTTGCAGTTTAATTATACAAATAATAAAATAAAGGAAAAAATATAAGTTGAAAGAAAGAATACCTGAGTTGTTGGAGCCATGAACTTCAACCGAGAGTCGCTACAACAATGAGCGACCAGTTGGCAGACGTCGTGACAAAGATTTGTCGACCTGTGCACTGTGTATCTCACACCTTCGTTGGTGTTGATTTAAGGGTCAAGATTCAGCATCCCACTTCGTGGGATCTTCGCCTCTTGGTTCTTGAGTTGCGCCGGCAACGTGTGAGCTTAGTGTCATGGGTTCGACGGAAGGCAAAGAACATATGTATGCGCCTGAGGTTCTGAATGTGGGAAATATTGAGGTGGATAAACCAATTGGATTATCGTATGGTAAGGTTGAGATCTTGAAAAGAGATTTTGCTGCGGTTGTTGGGGAGTCATCGTCAAATGCTCTTCAACTTTTTCCCTTGGAGGATAAGGAAACGACGTCAGTGGAAATTCTGGAAGCCCTTGCAAAGGAGGTTAGTAAATCATTCAACACTACAATTTTTGGTTACTTCCTTGGTCCTCGCATCCCCTTTCCGATTGTTCTTCGGTGTGTTAAAACGGCATGGAACAAATTCGGTTTCTTGGATGCGATGATGAATGAAAATGGGATTTTTTTTCTTTCGTTTCAATGATGAGGGTGGGTGCTTGCAAGTTATCGAACGTGGTCCTCTTATGGTTCGTGGTGTCCCACTTTTTGTGTTCCCTTGGGACCCGACTAAGGGTTTATCGAAGCCGATTCACAAGACATGTCTTTATGGGTGAAACTGCATAATATCCCTCTTGTGGCGTTCAATCGAGAAGGGGTAAGCAGAATTGCCAGTGTCTTGGGGGTGTCTAAACAGATGGATTCGTGTACTTCGGAGATGTGTAATAAATCATGGGGTCGGTCGGGGTTCGCGAAGGTCTTGTTCGAAGCATGGGCAGTGGGGGAACTCAAGAGAAACATCGAGGCTATCATTCCTAGTTTAAATGGGGGGGAAGAAAGAATTCGTAAATGTGCAGGTGGAATATTTGAGGGAGCCTCTACAATGCGGTCATTGTTGTGTTTTTTGGCATAAAACGGGTTCTTGTGTTAAGGAGGTTGTGGCAAGTAAAGAAAATGGAAAAAACAAAAGGGCAACGGAGGATCATGAGGGGTTCATTCGGGTGGAAAAAAGGCAGTGGCGACCAAAGAAGAAGGTGGTTCATGAGCCACATGTCTCACGGACTAAACCCACAAACTCTGTTGGTGGAAACAATGTTGAGGGGTCTGATAAGAATAGGACGAATGGGAATGGTCAAAGTGATGAAAATGGGTTTATTCGTGCACTTTCAAAAGGGGGTGGTGGTAGGGATAATATTCTGGTGGGGCCTACTGTTGGCCAATCTAGTTCTCAAGAATCTTCAAATGGGGGAATTGGGTCTGCTCAAGTGAAGGGTACAGATATGATGGGGGTGTCATCTTCGGTTACTCCTACAAATGCTTCGAATCCTTTTACGTCTACTGTCATAAAATCACTTCGTTCCTACGTTAATACTCGTAGGGGACCGCGGATGAATCCCTCTTCGTTTTCAAATCGGGTTGATCCGCTAGCGGATAATGTCTCAAGTGATGCTGATGATGTGAAGCATGTGGATAATAATGAGGGTGAGCCGCCGTTACATGAACCGGCATTGGAGGGCACGAACCTCAAGGACAAAACCTGTTATGTATAAATTTGCATGTTGGAATATCCGTGGACTTTCGTCCAGGTTAAAACAAAAGGAGGTAAGATCTTTTCTTAGCATGCATGGGCTTTATTTATGTGCAATTATGGAATCTCATTTGAATAAAGATGTTTTGGGAAATAATTGTGAGAATGTTTTTGGAAGATGGACATGGGTCTCGAACGTGGGCTTCTCGGGAAATGGTACGCGATAATTACTAGTTTTGCATCCATATTGTAAATCATTCATTCCATTACCAGCTGGTGGTGATAACCCAAATCTTCAAAACAATAAAGCCACTTTTTAGGATCCAAACACCGATTTTTGTGTTGTAAAATAGACATTTCGTAAGCAAGTGTGTTAGGATACTTGAGTGTGTGTGTGTGTGTTATGCATACCAAAACTAACTATCCTACCACCTATGTCAAGAGAGGATGAACTAGATGAAGATGATAACAATCATGTCTAGGAAAGAAAAAGCTGCCATCTCATCCATAATGATTGGCCAATTGGTCGATCTGATATAACTTCTTATTTTCTTGAGTATGCGGTATGCCTACTTTTATTCAAATTATTATATAACTCTACCATAAAATTTGACTCTGAGGACAGTTGTCTACCTTATTCACTCCATAAATTTAAAGGCTAAACATTTGATGATACAAGCAACTACATGAATTTCACAAATTTAGATAGATGCCTACCAGCATACGATATTTACAACTTTCATGATCAAATAAAGCAATATCAGAACACCTGCCTGCCTTTGAAGAAAAATATTGGAGAAACACAAGATATACCACCGGAAACGAAAATAATATGCTATGATGGAAAGCTAAGCTAATATATTTCATTCATATGTTACCATTTCAAGTGAAAGCGCATTTAGTTGCTTGGGCCTGTTTAATATGATGGTCCTTACATGTGAGCTCTCTTTAACCAATACCTGCCATATACATGAAAAAAGTTCAAGTATCAATGTATCTATCCATTCCGTTCACTCTAAAACCTGTTTAAAACACATGACACCAAGTTAATGGTTGATTGATGATTGCAAGCAAAACATGAACATTTCCATGATCCTCCATCCAGAAAGCATGTAGCTATACTACTACAGAATATCCATTTAATATGTTATCTTCATAGTAAAAATATGAAAAAGGAACTCTTAAAACTTTAAAGCCTTTTAGGAAAAGAAAGAGTGAATCTTAATGGAATTGCAGGGAACACAAACATGATAGAAAATAAAGCTTTAAGATTTAAGTTAAGGAATCTAAAAATTCACTTCCAAAAAGAAAATAAAACCAAAGTCAAGACAAGAAAAGGGGGGGTTACTTTGACTTTTGTGGTAAAATGAACCAATTGCCATGTCACTAATTAACTTGATTATCATTGGAGAAAGATTATAACTACTCAAGTATTACTTCCGATTAGAAAAAATTAACTTCTATGAATTAAAGAGGTAGATGTCAAATTATTAATCCAAGAGCAGATCATTCCATCCCCCAGTCTAAAAGTAAACAGTAATTCTTCATTTGTGAACAACAAACACGTTTACGAATGCAAACATGAAACCTTTGAAACAATACAATTAGCCGGAAGAAAAAAGCAGAAAGTGGAGTTGCTGGAGATTATTTTGCATTTTTGCAATCCATTGATTGTTAAAACACAAAGGGGCAATGGCCTTGTACAATGGTTCAAATGGTAAACACTCCCCACAAAAAAACTCAGCCTCTATAGCTTTTTGATATATCTTTTGACTGAGCAAGTGAGTTTTCAAACGAATCACCAAATAATTCCATTTCAAATCTTGTTGTTCACTGTTTTTAATTTCTCGTATAATTACGACACCGAATTTCCCCACCGACTACAACAACCCCAACTCAAAGCCCATGATCATGGCCTAAAAGAAGGTATACAAAGTAACAAAGAGGGGTGCGTTTACTCTCTGCTGAAACTGAAAACACAAGAAACTGCAACAAAATGTTCAATCGATGCTAAATTACACAAATCAAGATGAAGAAGGTATAATCATCAAACAAACAGTTTGCAGTTTAATTATACAAATAATAAAATAAAGGAAAAAATATAAGTTGAAAGAAAGAATACCTGAGTTGTTGGCGCCATGAACTTCAACCGAGAGTCGCTACAACAATGAGCGACCAGAATGGTGAGCATAACTAGTAGAGCAGAACTGCAAAACCCTATCCGGTCCGGTAGGGTCGGGTGTCAGACGGGTTGGGTTTCTTCATGAGAGAATTATATAAGTGTACGCACATAATTATGTTGCCGATAGTCCAAGTCAAAAGGGCATGCCTAAGATATTAGTCGTTAACCATATTAGGAGGGGGTAATGCATGATCCAAGACCACACCTTTGAACTATGGACAAAATCGTTTACGCAAAACCTCAGCAAGATATTTCTTATGACTATTATTGTCTCCCATCTAGTAGAGAATCAAAGCAACAATAACGATTCTCATATTTGCTATAATGGTTGGTTTGTGGAGCCAAATCAAATGAGAGCATCAAGGTGACAACAACGAGTTTATTGATGATTGCCTCCATTAACCATTATAGGATTAATAAGATCATCGCTACTTAGATTCCACGATGGTGGCAAATAAGGGTGTTACAATATGGTTTTGAGCATTTTAATCCCTCAAACCACAAACCAAACCGCAATGGCGGTTTCTGAATATTTTTCAAACCGGGCGGTTTGGCAACAACTGACCAAATCGGTCAAACCAAACCACAAAAAGACGGTATGTTTTGATCGGTTTAAGCATCTTGGGCCTATTATGGGCTTTGAACTAAAAAAACATAACACATATCTCCAAATGAATGTCTACCTATATTGAAACATAAAATAAACATTTGTCTCAAAAATTAAAAAACAAATTGAGGATTTCTACCTATACTGAAACATAAAATAAACATCTATCTCAAAAATTAAAAAACAAATTGAGAATATTGAAAAAGGTTATACAAGTTCACCAATAATAGTTGATTTTTTGAACAACATTGAGTAACACGACGGACAGTTTGAAACTTTGGATATCGATTTTAGATTCATTTCCTGATTGTTGATTTAGATAACGGACAAATGAGAAATGAAAACCAAAAACTCAATTTCTTGACGAATATTTTTTAATTAAATCATAAAAGTTGAGTTTACGACATAAAAAATAAAATTTAATCAGTACATGTGTATTTTGGTGGTCGGTTCCATCCAAACCGCTCAAAAAAAGCTCAAACCGCAGACAGGATCTGATCGAGCGGTTTAGCTATTTTTTACACTAGACCGGACCACCAGACCGCTTAAACCACCAAAAACGGCCTGGTTTGGCTTCGTTGAACAGTTTGAGCGGTCGAACGGTTTTTTTAAACACCTGCAGTGACAGAAAACCGAAATACTGAAAACAGAATTAAAAGCATAGATAATCAAAGCAACAGTAATATCATCTCAAACTATATAAATGACCATTGCATCTCTAATGGTCCCGTAAGGGAGATCGAACACCCAAATACCTTCATACGAGTAACATACACATTGAACCTTCACATACCTTTCATAAAAAACATTGAACCTTCACACACTTTTATAACATTCACATGAAAAACATAGAACACGCACGTACCTTCACTAACCTTCACCATAGAACTACAAAACTTTAATAAGAAAAATATTGAAACTTCACATACTTTCAGAAGAATAGATCAAGTCGTATCTCTCAAGAGATGAAGTGCCCCTCATTTACAAAAGCACAAAAGCGCACGTGATTATTTCTGTTGTCGTACCAAAGAAGATAAACAACTTCGATGGTGTTTCACACTTCTCATGAAAATGATTTTTCACCGGTACCACAAACTTTATATACACACCACGCACAAAAATAGGACTAGGTTACGATGAAAACAACCCTTTTCGGGATGAATTATACCACTATTTTTTGAATGTGTATCGTACAAAGAAGATACCCTTATTTGTATGAAACGACCTTGACACAATATAAAATAACCTTCACAACACACAATTAAAGATGATATAATCGTTACAATTTTTACACAATATAAGGGTATTTCACTCATTCTCACATGATCTGGACACACTATATATATATATATATGAAAAATATGAAGTTTTAAGTTATTTTAGACCATTTAACCAAATCAAAATATATTTTCACAAAGACTTGCAACTTTTATATAGATATATAAATAAATGGAGTGAAATAAAGTGTCGCTTCAGGTCTAAGTGTAGGTCGAGATGAAAGGCAAGGAGCAATGCTCGGGCCTTTACCAGGGATTTAAATATATCTTCACTGCTATATCTACGTTTTTAACCGACCCTATACTTGAAGCATTACAAACATCAAACATAATGTCATTTTGTCACTACCCACAAGAACATTTGGTGCCCGAATGTATGTAATGGTTTCTTCATATTCACGTGCACTGTTAGTGATCATTAATGACATCCATTGTGTCGTAATGCCAACAGAATGATTTAAACTCCTTGGATATTACATCAGTAAAACATAGTTACCACAAATTACGATGTAGTAATTTGTACTGCATACACATTGGGTTGAACACAATGCTCATTTTTTTGACAATTGGGTAGCCACAAATTTACAATTTTTTTACCCTTACCCTATTTCCTGGTGAGATAAATTCGGTTGATTTAATTTTGTTGATATGGTTTTATTACAAATAAGCAGTAAAAATGATTATGATTTTGGCATTAGTCATCACAACTTTGAGGCCATTAACACCATAACGTACAGAGATATATAAACGGTTTAGTTGTTACTGATATATATAGCTCAGAGCTTAGCAATGGCATGTGAAGGTATGTTTGACCTGGCAGGGAGTTTGAGATCTTCCCAATCTTCATCATCTAATGCTGCAAAGTATTGCTCAACCATATCATCGCTCACAAGCTCGAGTTTTGAAGGTTCCCACTAAAACAAAGAAAGAAAAGTCAGATACTAGTTTTTGATGGTTGGTTGGACACAGACAGAAACTACTGCTGTTTGTTACCATTGGGTTTTTATCCTTGTCTAGCAGCAATGCCCTACATCCCTGCATCATAAAGAGTAAGAGTAGTTACAGGTACCATCTCCATTGCATAAAGTACAAGTGATATGCAGACATGGACAAGTCCTGTTTTCGTGCCTACATTTCTGTTTAGTTTTATTTACCATTAATTATGATATGGAGGAATTCAATTACTCCCTCTATTATTACGGATACAATAGTCATTTTAGTAATATAAAAACCATAATATTTACATACTTATCTAGTAACATTTGATGACGTGTTTACGAAATGTATACGAAAGGGTTGCGGTGAAGTAGGTGATAAACTTAACATCCACATCATCAAATGTTTGTTACAAGATCAACAAGTTACCGAACAAAATGGGTAAAAATAGGAAATTTTGAAACTTTGTTGCATTAAATGAGAAATTTTGAAACTTTACTGCATTGCTCGAGAGAAAATTAAAAAAATTCGTTACACTAAATAGGAACTAAGGCAAACTTTTTTGCATGTTGATGCGTTTTTCCATTGAAACACAAAATGTGGTCGTAGGACTACAAAATTCAAGTTGAAAAAATAGTGTTCCATTAAGATTCCACAGAAATGGCATCATAACCAATTTTGAAAGGATTAGAAGTTAAAATTACTTAAGTAGCCATAATTATAATAATTATAAAGAACTGATGATAGTTATCTGGATATGTTGTATTTTACGAGGGAGGGGTATGTAAAACATGGTTAAAAGTATAATACTTGTCTCACCTTACTCTCAAGCCATTTGTTTGGTGAGATTTTATGGGCACATAAAGTACTAATTAAATTGGTTGGTACCTCAAAGAAATCCCTGCTGAAATCTCCTCGCATGACAGTACACACCATTCGATATTCGCGAATTAGACATTGACCAACACCTTGAAGCCTCCCTTCTCTAATCTGTAACCCAATGCCAAATTATATAGTTTAAAGAACCCAGCAATTTGTTTATATTTTTAAAAGTATATAACAATTATATATAAATGGTGAATCCTTACAGAGCGAAGAGAAATTTTGAGACTTGTTGGTGAGGCTTTCTTTAAAGACTGGATAGTCCAAGAGATCCAATCATCTATGTTTTTTGAACCCTCTTTCTCCTACCATCATACCATCTCAACAAATGAGTCATAAGTAAAAACATATATCTATTTCCATTAGCAAATAATACTTCCTCCTCCATCTCATGAAGATTGGAACAATTTCATTTCTATGTATGAGCTCCAGGCGATAAAAAAGTACAAAGGTCTTGACAAGTTTCTTTTATTTGTGCTTAAGGATGGACAGGTTTGACAAATAATTAAACATTTTACTCAAACTATGTATGTTTCAAGTCATATATATGCTGCATTTTTCGTAGAAATGATAGAATAACAGATAAGAAGATAAATGAATGCATTAAACGGAGACATTTGATGTTAATAATGTGAATCATCAGCTGTTGAAAGCACTTGCAGTGATAATCTCTTCTACCGTTCTCCGAGAGAAACATCTATTAATAGTTTTCAGCCTGCAACATTGGGTAAGAATTTTAAGAATTAGTGGTTGTTAATGTGGAGTGAGTTGCATGAATTTTAAGAATTAGTTGGACCCAAATACTATGATTACAGGAAAAAGGGAAAAAGGGAAAAAGAATAAAAAATAAAATAGAAACATGAATAGGAGTAAGTGAAATATATATACCGAAAGTAGTGACTCTTGTCTTTTAACTTAGGAGTGGTCGAGAAGTCATTGATAATGCTGCATATAGTATTTGGATCGCCTGTATTTGCTTTGCATAATGCATCTTCTAATAAGTATAATTTCTGATCATGGACAGAACAAAACAGATTTCAGCTCTAGATATGAAGAAAATATGAGACCTAAATATTCAATTGTATGACAAATATGGTTGATGCTAAATTATTATTTTAATCATCAGTATTAATTACCTTTCTAAGTTGAAGAATACTTGAATTGAACTGATCATATAATGGATGATGATAATTTTCTCTCTGAAGGAGGAGAAAGACGATAACAGACTTTGTTTGTTCCAAGGATAGGATATGGGTTCTATTAAAACTTCACATCTGATACCATGATTGGGTGGCATTTATCTATACTACATTATAAACCAAATTTATCAAAAGTCTTAAAAGTCTTATAGTCTTATACAACCTTTTTAAGCATAAAATACAACATGTTTAAGCACACTTTTTTGAAAATAGAGTTGATTTAGGTGCGCCCCTTTCTAAACATATTCAATTGACTGTTCAGTTTCATCCTCATCATTCGGTTTCACACTATCCAAAATGACGACCGATTGTCCCAAATATGCAGACTTTATTATTGTGGTTGCAAAAATAGGAAAATGCTTGCATCCACTCGCCTTCAACAGAAAGCGCATACTATGGGAAAATCCACACCACAAGAAGAAACCGGTCATAAAATCGTACCATCGATTGGTCATCGAAGAAGGTGAAGAGATCGTTAGATCTGCCATCGAGCTAAACGTAGCCGGAATCCGTTTCAAGAAAACCAAATCAAAAAAACCAGATCAAGAAGCCTGAAAGCCATAACTTTCCATGGCGGCGTGTTGAAACTTCCGCCAGGGATGGTGGACGATGCAACGAAATCGTTAGTTTCCTGTTTCCCCCAACGATTCATCGCACGCTGTTTCCCCCAACGATTTTCTCGGTTTTATGTTTCTTCTCGGTTTCCTCCATCACAGGTAGGGTTTATGTTATAGCTGATATTAAAGCTTCGATAATACATGTAGGGTTTCTGTTGTAGTTGATATTAGTGTGGTTTCAAACGATATTCGATTTTTGGTTCGTAATTAGTTTTTGTTTGTCTTAGTATGGTTCGTAATTAGTATTTCTTTGGCTTAGTGTGGTTTCTGTTAATTCGATTCTTTGTTATATTTTGTTAGAGTTAGTTTTGATGCTCTTGCATTGTTAATTGAAGAAGGGTTCCATGATTGTTGATAGATTTTGTTACAGTTAATTTTGATGCCCTGCGTTGTTAATAGAAGAAGAGAGGCAGAGGACATGTGGAAGGTGTTTATACAAATTGATTTTTCCAAGTTCTCGATTCAATACTTGATGCATCGCTCCTAAGGTGGGTATGGAGCCTCTGTTTATTCTTTGAATTTATCATTATTTATATTGGTTTCTGGTTAGGGTTCAAATCTTCGTTAATGTTCTGATTTGTTGTTGGCTACACAGGCTAGAACCCTTGGTTTTCAGGATTTCAGATGTGACTTTGCAAGAGGGTAATCTCCCCTAAACCTTTTATTCATATTAACATGATGTTTTATCTGCAACCTATTGCTATTAATTGTCTGTTCCACTTCAAAATACGTGAAGGAATAGATCGAGCGCACAACGCTAATATTTTCTGTTGCAGAATATTGGGACTCATGCAGCAACAATGGGAGCTACCTACTATACAACGAAGGTATTTCACTTGGAAAAAATCTTTTAGTGTGGATAATTGGTTAAAGAAGATTACCTATGTATTTTTAACCTCAAATAAAAAAAAGTCTCTGTGGATTTCTTCTACGTTTTGGCTTAAAAGTTTTGTTGGTCATTGATAGTTGAAGTGCTTTACATTTTTATTTCTACAGTACTTCTATCAAGAACACAGACAAAAGAGAATATTGATTGACCTTAAAAAAGTCAGGGAGAAACAAGATGTCTGAATCCGACTGTGGATCCGTCCAAGTTTAAGGTATACTTCAGTTTTATTTTCATTAGCTTTGCAACAGATCTACCCCACATCACCAACTCAACATTCCTTGATGCTTTGCAATGGATCTACCCCACTTCTGAAATTTATCTGTGATAAATTTTTCTTTGTGGCTTACCGATCTGATGAAGATTTTTTTAAAATGTAGATATGTTGATGTTCGTTTAGTGAGTAGTTACTTGGGGGTTAATTGGTGTTAGTGAGTAGTTACTTGGGTATTATTAGTTCATTATTCCTGGAATTGCAAGTTGATTGAGCATTTTATACTGTTTTGTGTATAAATTCAAGATGATTAGTTCATGTGATTAAAAATATCATATTTCTGTTGTTTTCACATTTGGTATGTTTTCTCTATTGTTTTTCATAAGATACGATTGATAATTAAGATATTAAAAGTTAGCATGTTGTTGCTACAAATCTTGACAGTAAGCATCAATATGAAACAATTGTTGATATCAAAGTTGTTTTGATTATTTATATTATCAACCCAGGCATATCCAAACTTAGAACATGTCTATGTACTATAATCGTATCAAGTGTTGAGTTGAACACTTAGGAGCCGTTTACCAAACGCTTACCCGAATAAGCGCTTACCAGCAATATTAAACACTGTCGCTTACTTATCGGGTAAGATTTTAGTCCACCAAACGGTATCGAATGCAACAATTTACCTGGTAAGCGCTAACCGTAGTAAGAGTCGTGCCGCTCACTTACCGGGTAAGACTCTCAATCCTTGCATTCGCTCTTACCGGGTAAGTTTCTTGGTTCTTGCCATATACATCGGTAAGGTAATGTGACTTCTTAAGCGCTTACTCATGTTTAGTTTCTGTTGGGTATTATTTATATAACAATCTTTGTTCTTCAATTAGCAACGGTGGTGTTATGCCCAACATTCACAACCTTTTGCCCAAGAAGGTTGGTGGTTCTTCAAAGCCGGTCATCGACGAAGATTAGGGAAACGAGATGGACTACATTCTGTTTGTGTCGGTTAGGGTTTTAATTTATCGATTCTGTGTTCATCGATTAGGGTTTTGGTTTTGGATTGTTCATCGATTTTGGTTTTGGTTTCGGTCCCATCTCCGTGTTCATCGATTGGGGTTTTCTTACAACAGGAGCTCCGGCGAGAGGCCTGGATTGAACATAGTGGAGACTTGCAGATCGATGTCTTCCACAAATTCATCTTGTTTTGATTTTGATTTTGGACAATAAATCGATTTTGATTTTGTAAATCGATTTTGATTTTGGTTTGATTTTGTAAATCGATTTTGGTTTGTTGCAGGTTTACGATTTTGGAGAGGGTTAACAAAAAGAATCGATTTTGGTTTGTTGCAGGTTTACGATTTTTTATTGGAGAAGGGTAGAATGGTAATTTGTTGTTATTCAGACCCACCATTCAGAACAGTTACCAAACAACCAAATTTCATTCTGCACTCAACCATACAGAGCCTCTCAACCATTCTGACCTCTCAACCATTCTGCTCTTAACCATTCTGCAATTGCCAAACAGCCCCTTAGACGCAAAATGGCTCAGAGCCAACTAGTTTTATACCCGTCCGTTGGTCGGGTATACAACATAGACTTTAATCTAGATTCGGTATTTGATTGGTCACTTTTTCATCATCACCTAACATTGTTTTTCAATCGAGAAAGAAGCTTGGTCAAACTATAACCATGCAGAAAGTTTATTACACCACATGAATGCAAAAATAATCATCTAAAACAAACCAAAAACTTTTTCATTTACCGGATGGGATGAGATGAGACCCAAATGATTGAATGGTAAAAATATCTACACAACCCAAGAAGGAAAAATTGTATCTGTAAGAAAATCTATGACAATTATACAAAGATTCTATGGAACCAAATCTATGTATACAAATACAACATGCTCCTATCAACTCAATTCTCACATGTAATCAACTCTAATGTACAAACTACCAACATTTAAAAGACAACTTCCTTGCAACTTGTTAGATACAGCAGCTGCATGAAGATGACATATCCATTCGTATAAACTCCCATCAAAACAATTGTCTCCTCCTCCTTCTCCTTCTCCTTCAATCATGTACAACTTCTTTCTGCTACACCAGAAAAGAATCCTTCCATCTCTTCTAACCGGTATATATTGTTTCAGGTCCCAAATGCCAATCATGTAAGCCCTCTTTCCGAGTGAAAGAGGAACAAAAAACGAAATAATTTTCAATCAAAAAAAGGGTGCAGCTGAATCTTCTGTTCTGTTTGTATGGCACATGCAGTTTGGTTGGACACGGGAATGAATATACAGAGTCGTTTGGCCTTTTCAATTCCACTCCCTTTGAATCACTATGAGATCGCATACCTAACATGTGCCTTTTGAATGTTCTCCAACTGAAAATTTCAGGAAGACATTTAATAAAAGACACTTGCAATGAACCAATTGAATCATGCTATGAAACTCAAAAGAATACATATATATTAGTACGGTCAACTCTCTTTTCAAACCCTCATATATTAATAAGGTTAAGGAATGTGGATGTAGGTAGCATACCCAATATTAGGATTGTTGAAATACAATGCTAACTTGCGTTTGTCAGGTCTGATTGTCTTGGCATGTCTACTGAACATATATCTTCTGTGGCCAAGTAGAAAATGTGGGAAGATTCCACCCTGAGTTGTCACAAATACTTCACTATGGAGACAGATGGTGTAGTCTATAGCAGCCATCCTGGAAGAATAGTTCTAGAAAGAATGAACTGAGTCAACTTGAATTATCCGAATTGAGGTACAAGTTCCAACTTACAATGGAGGAAAGAAAGAGATTAAAACCTTATATGGTGCAAGTTCCTCAGCAGATGCGAGCATCTCCTTGGTTTGTAAAAGAGGAAACATTTCTAGCAGGGGAGCCAACCATATATCTCTGAGAATCATATATTTGTCCAGATGCTAGATAGATGGATGTACTTGTATCAAATCCCATTCCTCTAAGCATCAACCCAACCTGAATAATTTCCAATGAATAAAAGAGACCACAAACGAAAGAAGGGTATAAGTGGGCATATTGTAAATCAATGAAATAAAAGCAAGGTCCATCTGTCGGTTCTCTCAAAACATACAGACAAATATAAATTAGGCCTGTATGTGGATGTTAACTGATACCGTAACACTTAAATTTCATGTTTCCTGTATGTTAACAGCAAGAGGGGACATTTCCCATTAATCCTATTGACTCCAGGCTGAAGGACTCTACCAGGCTTTGTAAATTTTCCTTTCCACCATCATATACACAGCAAGAGAAAGCAACCATGTCCTAGACAAGAAGCATGTGAAACAATATTTTGGTACCTCTTACTTTCCATATGCAAAGTACATTGTAATAAAACTCCCGCTTATTAATTAAGAAAGAAAATAAACTACAACATTTAATCAGTAGAACAGACCTCCTCAAACCTTAGATGCACAGAAATGTACTTGCCACCATTGTTTGCACTGCGATCCTTCATTCTAGCAACTAATGTTTCACCTATACTTGGTATAGGATTTGAAAATCGTAAAGCTTCATAAATTAGTTAGAACCTAAATTAGTTGCTGATTAAAACATAAACAAATAGACAAAAAAAATCAAATTTAGAACCTAAATTAGTTGCTTATTAATGAACACCCTAAACCTTCAGAGATGAATGAAACAAAAGCTTCAGGATGGTCCGCATCTAGTCTGGATCGTGGGATCAACAACTTCTTCACAATAATTCAACAAATTTTTAAATCTCCCGGTTGATGTGAATCGAGAATCCATAGGATGATTTGAACATCAAGTTCTTACAGCATCAATTTGGAACAACTTCCCAGACTCCATTTCCATCCTGCGCATTGATCAATTTCCCATCAATTAATGTACAGATTGGAATTTTCATCGACTAACTTCATCAAACGTACACCAAATTCATAGATATAACAACAACAACAACAACAAATTATTCAATACCCACGTTTTGATGATTAAGAATCTATTATTGGTTCATCAATCAAAAGTTTTAGATGCAAAAACATCAGAATGCAGATTAAGTTCCCAAACACACACAAAAATGAAATTTTAATCGAAGAATTTACCAGAAATTTGACGGTTGCTGTCAAATTTCCATGAATCTGCAAAATACATCATATCAGTTGCTGTCAAAAATCAAGCAAGCAAATAGACACATACACCAAATTCATATATATAACAACAACAACAACAACAAATTATTCAATACCCACGTTTTGATGATTAAGAATATATTATTAGTTCATCAATCAAAAGTTTTAGATGCAAAAACATCAGAATGCAGATTAAGTTCCCAAACACACACAAAAATGGAATTTTAATCGAAGAATTTACCAGAAATTTGGCAGGACGTTGTAACCGTCAAAGGCATGCAGAAAGGGGGAGATACGAAAGCAGCGGAAAGGGCCTGAATCAAAATGGGTGTAATCGTGGAGATTCGCTGCAAAGAAGAGAACAATTCAAGTAAGAATGCTTCGTCTCTTGGAATGGTACGTCACTTCAGTTTCATGAGGCTTTGTATGTAAACAGTTCATGAGGTTTGCATACATTTATACTTGCTAATGCTGGGAGTTGGATGATCGTGGTTGGGGAGTTGGACGTGGAGGAAAATTAGGGCACGATTGTTGGGAGGGAGGTTGAAGATGGGAGCAGTTTGAGCGGACGGTGCTGGAATGTAGGAGGAGGTAGGCCGGTTAAGAGACAGAAAACATGGGGGAGAGGGACGATTAAGAATGCTGAATGGATGGCTTATTGATTTTAAACGGCCCAGATCAAAAGTTGGGTTTAATTTAAAGGGCGCAGATCAAACTAAAAACAATTGAACTCCACTGGTCCATATTATATATAATTGTAACCATTAAGAGGAGACAAAAATCTTGCCAAACACTACTTACTTCTTAGCGATTAAGAGATGAGCTCTGAATAGCCCCTTACTAAAATATCCAAAATCTCTCAAATTTCACGAAAACACCTGTGAAAGGGTGCGTGATCACAGACTCAAACCCAGAAAATTGCATTTTGGTCCCTGGAATCCATGAAACTTGTCCATGGAATCCATGAAGGTCCGTGAAATCTGTGAAAGTTACAAGTTTGGTCCTTGGAGTCCGTGAAAATATTTACCTTTTCTACCTCAGGCCGTGATCACGGACTTGCAGCACCACGTGTCGGCCTGGGTGAAACCCTACCATTTAAGGTTGGGACCAACCCCCAAACCCCCCCCCCCCCCCCTCTCCCTCTTCTCGATCACGGACGCTATAAAACCCACCCGAAACCCCACCCCTCTCAACTTTCTCTCTACTCTCTCATAGAGCGATGGTGGTGGCTCATAAGGTAAGTTTTCATAATCCCGTTGTTGTTTTATATTTTAAAAAAACATGTTGTTATACATTTGTTATTTGTTTTGAAAATATTTAATAATATAATAGCGTGTTATTTTAGAGTATGTGTTTGTTTCGAAAATATTTTAAAGTATGTGTTTATTTCGAAAATATTTTAGAGTATGTGTTTATTTTAAAGTATGTGTTTATTTTAGAGTATGTGTTTATTTTAGAGTATGTGTTTGTTTCGAAAATATTCAATTTTAAAGATAGATTATTAGTAAAAAATTATGAATTACTCCAAGAGTTACTAAATGTTGATTTTAGACAGTAGATTTTTGCAACATAATATTTCTTCACAGAAATTGATCTTAAATGTTTTTCTATACGCAATCCTTCATTCAGATTTAGAAAGATAACGTATTTATTCTTTTCACTATGATTTGTGTACGGATTTGAAGTATTTGATGTGTTAGTTTCGAAAATATTTGTTTCGAAAATATTTGTTTCGAAAATATTCAATTTTAAAGATAGAATTTTAGTAAAAATCATAACTACATAAAAAAAATAGTATCATTTATGTCCTCGAACTTTGCATAAATAAAAGTTAGATCCCTAAACTTTGCATAATTACAAGTTAGGTCCCTAAAGTTTGCAAAAGTACAACTTAGGTCCCTAAAGTTTGCATAAATACAAGTTAGGTCCCTAAAGTTTGCATAAATACAACTTAGGTCCCTTAACTTTGCATAATTACAAATTTGGTCCTCGAACTTTGCATAATTACAACTTAGATCCCTTTTGCATAATTACAATTTATGACCTTGAACTTTGCATAAATACAACTTAGGTCCCTTAAATTTGCATAATTACAACTTAGGTCCCTTAACTTTGCATAATACAAGTTAGGTCCCTAAAGTTTGCATAAATACATCTTAGGTCCCTTAACTTTGCATAATTACAACTTAGGTCCCTTAACTTTGCATAATTACAAGTTAGGTCCTTAACTTTGCATAATTGCAATTTATGACCTTGAACGTTGCATAATTACAACTTAGGTCCCTTAACTTTGCATAATTTCAACTTAGGTTCCTTAACTTTGCATAATTACAACTTAGGTCCCTTAACTTTGCATAATTACAATTTATGACCTTGAAATTTGCATAATTACAATTTATGACCTTGAAATTTGCATAATTGCAACTTAGGCCCCTTAACTTTGCATAATTACTAGTTAGGAACCATATAGTCTGTAAAACGTTGTGTTATTTGTTTAGTTATATGAGATGATATTGAATATTTTATTTTATGTAAATGTTTATATAAATGTTTATCTTGATTGTGAGTTCCTTCTCATAAATTTAAACTTTATAATTATTGTTTGGAAGTTACACTTCCAAAAAACCCTTATATTTGATATTTTTGTTGATCCAACCCTTTAGTGATTTGATGATGACCCTTAGAATCACTTAGTGAAAATTATAAGTAAACATTATGTATTAGTGTTTCACCATCAATGAAAATATACTAAGTCTGTTTAGTATCGCTGATGTGAAACTATTGTGCTTTATCTTTTCTTCAGTGATAAATGTACATCAATAATAACTGAGTTTGTTCAGTTTCGCTGATGATCATTGATTAATCATTTGTAATTGTTTTCTTGTAATCCCTGAAGACAAGTTTCGCGACAAAGGAGTTCATCGCTGAAATCGAAGACCAAGTTGATGAACAAGTGATAAGTCTACTAATGATCTGATGCAGACATCAGTGAAACTAAGACTTGTCCACAACACGCAATATTTCAAGTAGAAGACTTTAGCGAGAGTTGACCTTCATCAAGTCTCACTGATGAAGATTAACTCAGCGATCGCTGATCATGAAGCCTGTTCTACAAGAAATGTTTGTCTTATCCCCTTGCACACTTTTGTACGATTTGTCAGAGGACATGCCTTTGTCCAGAATCGTACAAACCACTCTTCCAACTACACTGTTCATCATGCGGCCAAGAGCATGTTTGCCAAAGTCAGAATCATGCAACCAACCAAGTGCTGACATGTGTAAAGTTCTCCTGACATGCATTAAATGCATGTAGTATAAATAGGAGGAATGCCTTCATTTTAAAGGTGGCTATCCCTGAACTACTTAGTGCCTTAAGGAAATTATCCTTAGTTTTCTTAACTTCTTTCTTTCGTATTCTTAGTGCAAGAATACTTAGTGATTCTCATAGTTTGTTTAGATTAGGTCAAGTACTTAATCTAATTTCGCAAAAAGCTGTAAATTGTTTTGATTTATTAATAAACAATTTAGAAAACTATAAATTCTTGTGTGTTTGTATTCAACCCCCTTCTATAAACTATCTTGTATAAACCATACGGGACCAACAAGTGGTATCAGAGCAGATTGTTTAATCTCCATAAACAAGATCTTGCTTATACTATCTCTTCCTTGCTATTCTTCAAATGACAAACAACACAAACACAAACTACATTGATAATGACTCTCTTGCTAAACTTCCTCGATTCAGTAGAGATAACTTTAATCTCTAGAAGAATCGAATGATCCTTAACTTTGCATAATTACAATTTATGACCTTGAACGTTGCATAATTACAACTTAGGTCCCTTAACTTTGCATAATTACAACTTAGGTTCCTTAACTTTGCATAATTACAACTTAGGTCCCTTAACTTTGCATAATTTCAATTTAGGTTCCTTAACTTTGCATAATTACAACTTAGGTCCCTTAACTTTGCATAATTACAATTTATGACCTTGAAATTTGCATAATTACAATTTATGACCTTGAAATTTGCATAATTGCAACTTAGGCCCCTTAACTTTGCATAATTACAAGTTAGGAACCATATAGTCTGTAAAACGTTGTGTTATTTGTTTAGTTATATGAGATGATATTGAATATTTTATTTTATGTAAATGTTTATTTAAATGTTTATCTTGATTGTGAGTTCCTACTCATAAATTTAAAGATTATAATTAATGTTTGGAAGTTACACTTCCAAAGAACCCTTATATTTGATATTTTTGTTGATCCAACCCTTTAGTGATTTGATGATGACCCTTAGAATCATTTAGTGAAAATTATAAGTAAACATTATGTATTAGTGTTTCACCATCAATGAAAATATACTAAGTCTGTTTAGTATCGCTGATGTGAAACTATTGTGCTTTATCTTTTCCTCAGTAATAAATGTACATCAATGATAACTGAGTTTGTTCAGTTTCGCTGATGATCACTGATTAATCATTTGTAATTGTTTTCTTGTAATCCCTGAAGATAAGTTTTGCGATAAAGGAGTTCATCACTGAAATCGAAGACCAAGTTGATGAACAAGTGATAAGTCTACTAATGATCTGATGCAGACATCAGTGAAACTAAGACTTGTCCACAACACGCAATATTTCAAGTAGAAGACTTTAGCGAGAGTTGACCTTCATCAAGTCTCACTGATGAAGATTAACTCAGCGATCGCTGATCATGAAGCCTGCTCTACAAGAAATGTTTGTCTTATCCCCTTGCACACTTTTGTACGATTTGTCAGAGGACATGCCTTTGTCCGGAATCGTACAAACCACTCTTCCAACTACACTGTTCATCATGCGGCCAAGAGCATGTTTGCCAAAGTCAGAATCATGCAACCAACCAAGTGCTGACACGTGTAAAGTTCTCCTGACATGCATTAAATGCATGTAGTATAAATAGGAGGAATGCCTTCATTTTAAAGGTGGCTATCCCTGAACTACTTAGTGCCTTAAGGAAATTATCCTTAGTTTTCTTAACTTCTTTCTTTCGTATTCTTAGTGCAAGAATACTTAGTGATTCTCATAGTTTGTTTAGATTAGGTCAAGTACTTAATCTAATTTCGCAAAAAGCTGTAAATTGTTTTGATTTATTAATAAACAATTTAGAAAACTATAAATTCTTGTGTGTTTGTATTCAACCCCCTTCTATAAACTATCTTGTATAAACCATACGGGACCAACAAGTGGTATCAGAGCAGATTGTTTAATCTCCATAAACAAGATCTTGCTTATACTATCTCTTCCTTGCTATTCTTCAAATGACAAACAACACAAACACAAACTACATTGATAATGACTCTCTTGCTAAACTTCCTCGATTCAGTAGAGATAACTTTAAACTCTAGAAGAATCGAATGATCCTTAACTTTGCATAATTACAATTTATGACCTTGAACGTTGCATAATTACAACTTAGGTCCCTTAACTTTGCATAATTTCAACTTAGGTTCCTTAACTTTGCATAATTACAACTTAGGTCCCTTAACTTTGCATAATTACAATTTATGACCTTGAAATTTGCATAATTACAATTTATGACCTTGAAATTTGCATAATTGCAACTTAGGCCCCTTAACTTTGCATAATTACTAGTTAGGAACCATATAGTCTGTAAAACGTTGTGTTATTTGTTTAGTTATATGAGATGATATTGAATATTTTATTTTATGTAAATGTTTATATAAATGTTTATCTTGATTGTGAGTTCCTTCTCATAAATTTAAACTTTATAATTATTGTTTGGAAGTTACACTTCCAAAAAACCCTTATATTTGATATTTTTGTTCATCCAACCCTTTAGTGATTTGATGATGACCCTTAGAATCACTTAGTGAAAATTATAAGTAAACATTATGTATTAGTGTTTCACCATCAATGAAAATATACTAAGTCTGTTTAGTATCGCTGATGTGAAACTATTGTGCTTTATCTTTTCTTCAGTGATAAATGTACATCAATGATAACTGAGTTTGTTCAGTTTCGCTGATGATCACTGATTAATCATTTGTAATTGTTTTCTTGTAATCCCTGAAGACAAGTTTCGCGACAAAGGAGTTCATCGCTGAAATCGAAGACCAAGTTGATGAACAAGTGATAAGTCTACTAATGATCTGATGCAGACATCAGTGAAATTAAGACTTGTCCACAACACGCAATATTTCAAGTAGAAGACTTTAGCGAGAGTTGACATTCATCAAGTCTCACTGATGAAGATTAACTCAGCGATCGCTGTTCATGAAGCCTGTTCTACAAGAAATGTTTGTCTTATCCCCTTGCACACTTTTGTATAATATGTCAGAGGACATGCCTTTGTCCAGAATCGTACAAACCACTCTTCCAACTACACTGTTCATCATGCGGCCAAGAGCATGTTTGCCAAAGTTAGAATCATGCAACCAACCAAGTGCTGACACGTGTAAAGTTCTCCTGACATGCATTAAATGCATGTAGTATAAATAGGAGGAATGCCTTCATTTTAAAGGTGGCTATCCCTGAACTACTTAGTGCCTTAAGGAAATTATCCTTAGTTTTCTTAACTTCTTTCTTTCGTATTCTTAGTGCAAGAATACTTAGTGATTCTCATAGTTTGTTTAGATTAGGTCAAGTACTTAATCTAATTTCGCAAAAAGCTGTAAATTGTTTTGATTTATTAATAAACAATTTAGAAAACTATAAATTCTTGTGTGTTTGTATTCAACCCCCTTCTATAAACTATCTTGTATAAACCATACGGGACCAACAAGTGGTATCAGAGCAGATTGTTTAATCTCCATAAACAAGATCTTGCTTATACTATCTCTTCCTTGCTATTCTTCAAATGACAAACAACACAAACACAAACTACATTGATAATGACTCTCTTGCTAAACTTCCTCGATTCAGTAGAGATAACTTTAATCTCTAGAAGAATCGAATGATCCTTAACTTTGCATAATTACAATTTATGACCTTGAACGTTGCATAATTACAACTTAGGTCCCTTAACTTTGCATAATTACTACTTAGGTTCCTTAACTTTGCATAATTACAACTTAGGTCCCTTAACTTTGCATAATTTCAATTTAGGTTCCTTAACTTTGCATAATTACAACTTAGGTCCCTTAACTTTGCATAATTACAATTTATGACCTTGAAATTTGCATAATTACAATTTATGACCTTGAAATTTGCATAATTACAACTTAGGCCCCTTAACTTTGCATAATTACAAGTTAGGAACCATATAGTCTGTAAAACGTTGTGTTATTTGTTTAGTTATATGAGATGATATTGAATATTTTTATTTTATGTAAATGTTTATTTAAATGTTTATCTTGATTGTGAGTTCCTACTCATAAATTTAAAATTTATAATTAATGTTTGGAAGTTACACTTCCAAAAAACCCTTATATTTGATATTTTTGTTGATCCAACCCTTTAGTGATTTGATGATGACCCTTAGAATCACTTAGTGAAAATTATAAGTAAACATTATGTATTAGTGTTTCACCATCAATGAAAATATACTAAGTCTGTTTAGTATCGCTGATGTGAAACTATTGTGTTTTATCTTTTCCTCAGTGATAAATGTACATCAATGATAACTGAGTTTGTTCAGTTTCGCTGATGATCACTGATTAATCATTTGTAATTGTTTTCTTGTAATCCCTGAAGACAAGTTTCGCGACAAAGGAGTTCATCGCTGAAATCGAAGACCAAGTTGATGAACAAGTGATAAGTCTACTAATGATCTGATGCAGACATCAGTGAAACTAAGACTTGTCCACAACACGCAATATTTCAAGTAGAAGACTTTAGCGAGAGTTGACCTTCATCAAGTCTCACTGATGAAGATTAACTCAGCGATCGCTGATCATGAAGCCTGTTCTACAAGAAATGTTTGTCTTATCCCCTTGCACACTTTTGTACAATATGTCAGAGGACATGCCTTTGTCCAGAATCGTACAAACCACTCTTCCAACTACACTGTTCATCATGCGGCCAAGAGCATGTTTGCCAAAGTCAGAATCATGCAACCAACCAAGTGCTGACACGTGTAAAGTTCTCCTGACATGCATTAAATGCATGTAGTATAAATAGGAGGAATGCCTTCATTTTAAAGGTGGCTATCCCTGAACTACTTAGTGCCTTAAGGAAATTATCCTTAGTTTTCTTAACTTCTTTCTTTCGTATTCTTAGTGCAAGAATACTTAGTGATTCTCATAGTTTGTTTAGATTAGGTCAAGTACTTAATCTAATTTCGCAAAAAGCTGTAAATTGTTTTGATTTATTAATAAACAATTTAGAAAACTATAAATTCTTGTGTGTTTGTATTCAACCTCCTTCTATAAACTATCTTGTATAAACCATACGGGACCAACAAGTGGTATCAGAGCAGATTGTTTAATCTCCATAAACAAGATCTTGCTTATACTATCTCTTCCTTGCTATTCTTCAAATGACAAACAACACAAACACAAACTACATTGATAATGACTCTCTTGCTAAACTTCCTCGATTCAGTAGAGATAACTTTAATCTCTAGAAGAATCGAATGATCCTTAACTTTGCATAATTACAATTTATGACCTTGAACGTTGCATAATTACAACTTAGGTCCCTTAACTTTGCATAATTACAACTTAGGTTCCTTTACTTTGCATAATTACAACTTAGGTCCCTTAACTTTGCATAATTTCAATTTAGGTTCCTTAACTTTGCATAATTACAACTTAGGTCCCTTAACTTTGCATAATTACAATTTATGACCTTGAAATTTGCATAATTACAATTTATGACCTTGAAATTTGCATAATTACAACTTAGGCCCCTTAACTTTGCATAATTACAAGTTAGGAACCATATAGTCTGTAAAACGTTGTGTTATTTGTTTAGTTATATGAGATGATATTGAATATTTTATTTTATGTAAATGTTTATTTAAATGTTTATCTTGATTGTGAGTTCCTACTCATAAATTTAAAATTTATAATTAATGTTTGGAAGTTACACTTCCAAAAAAACCCTTATATTTGATATTTTTGTTGATCCAACCCTTTAGTGATTTGATGATGACCCTTAGAATCACTTAGTGAAAATTATAAGTAAACATTATGTATTAGTGTTTCACCATCAATGAAAATATACTAAGTCTGTTTAGTATCGCTGATGTGAAACTATTGTGCTTTATCTTTTCCTCAGTGATAAATGTACATCAATGATAACTGAGTTTGTTCAGTTTCGCTGATGATCACTGATTAATCATTTGTAATTGTTTTCTTGTAATCCCTGAAGACAAGTTTCGCGACAAAGGAGTTCATTGCTGAAATCGAAGACCAAGTTGATGAACAAGTGATAAGTCTACTAATGATCTGATGCAGACATCAGTGAAACTAAGACTTGTCCACAACACGCAATATTTCAAGTAGAAGACTTTAGCGAGAGTTGACCTTCATCAAGTCTCACTGATGAAGATTAACTCAGCGATCGCTGATCATGAAGCCTGTTCTACAAGAAATGTTTGTCTTATCCCCTTGCACACTTTTGTACGATTTGTCAGAGGACATGCCTTTGTCCGGAATCGTACAAACCACTCTTCCAACTACACTGTTCATCTTGCGGCCAAGAGCATGTTTGCCAAAGTCAGAATCATGCAACCAACCAAGTGCTGACACGTGTAAATTTCTCCTGACATGCGTTAAATGCATGTAGTATAAATAGGAGGAATGCCTTCATTTTAAAGGTGGCTATCCCTGAACTACTTAGTGCCTTAAGGAAATTATCCTTAGTTTTCTTAACTTCTTTCTTTCATATTCTTAGTGCAAGAATACTTAGTGATTCTCATAGTTTGTTTAGATTAGGTCAAGTACTTAATCTAATTTCGCAAAAAGCTGTAAATTGTTTTGATTTATTAATAAACAATTTAGAAAACTATAAATTCTTGTGTGTTTGTATTCAACCCCCTTCTATAAACTATCTTGTATAAACCATACGGGACCAACAAGTGGTATCAGAGCAGATTGTTTAATCTCCATAAACAAGATCTTGCTTATACTATCTCTTCCTTGCTATTCTTCAAATGACAAACAACACAAACACAAACTACATTGATAATGACTTTCTTGCTAAACTTCCTCGATTCAGTAGAGATAACTTTAATCTCTAGAAGAATCGAATGATCCTTAACTTTGCATAATTACAATTTATGACCTTGAACGTTGCATAATTACAACTTAGGTCCCTTAACTTTGCATAATTACAACTTAGGTTCCTTAACTTTGCATAATTACAACTTAGGTCCCTTAACTTTGCATAATTTCAATTTAGGTTCCTTAACTTTGCATAATTACAACTTAGGTCCCTTAACTTTGCATAATTACAATTTATGACCTTGAAATTTGCATAATTACAATTTATGACCTTGAAATTTGCATAATTGCAACTTAGGCCCCTTAACTTTGCATAATTACAAGTTAGGAACCATATAGTCTGTAAAACGTCGTGTTATTTGCTTAGTTATATGAGATGATATTGAATATTTTATTTTATGTAAATGTTTATTTAAATGTTTATCTTGATTGTGAGTTCCTACTCATAAATTTAAAATTTATAATTAATGTTTGGAAGTTACACTTCCAAAAAACCCTTATATTTGATATTTTTGTTGATCCAACCCTTTAGTGATTTGATGATGACCCTTAGAATCACTTAGTGAAAATTATAAGTAAACAATATGTATTAGTGTTTCACCATCAATGAAAATATACTAAGTCTGTTTAGTATCGCTGATGTGAAACTATTGTGCTTTATCTTTTCCTCAGTGATAAATGTACATCAATGATAACTGAGTTTGTTCAGTTTCGCTGATGATCACTAGTTAATCATTTGTAATTGTTTTCTTGTAATCCCTGAAGACAAGTTTCGCGACAAAGGAGTTCATCGCTGAAATCGAAGACCAAGTTGATGAACAAGTGATAAGTCTACTAATGATCTGATGCAGACATCAGTGAAACTAAGACTTGTCCACAACACGCAATATTTCAAGTAGAAGACTTTAGCGAGAGTTGACCTTCATCAAGTCTCACTGATGAAGATTAACTCAGCGATCGCTGATCATGAAGCCTGTTCTACAAGAAATGTTTGTCTTATCCCCTTGCACACTTTTGTACAATATGTCAGAGGACATGCCTTTGTCCAGAATCGTACAAACCCCTCTTCCAACTACACTGTTCATCATGCGGCCAAGAGCATGTTTGCCAAAGTCAGAATCATGCAACCAACCAAGTGCTGACACGTGTAAAGTTCTCCTGACATGCATTAAATGCATGTAGTATAAATAGGAGGAATGCCTTCATTTTAAAGGTGGCTATCCCTGAACTACTTAGTGCCTTAAGGAAATTATCCTTAGTTTTCTTAACTTCTTTCTTTCGTATTCTTAGTGCAAGAATACTTAGTGATTCTCATAGTTTGTTTAGATTAGGTCAAGTACTTAATCTAATTTCGCAAAAAGCTGTAAATTGTTTTGATTTATTAATAAACAATTTAGAAAACTATAAATTCTTGTGTGTTTGTATTCAACCCCCTTCTATAAACTATCTTGTATAAACCATACGGGACCAACAAGTGGTATAAGAGCAGATTGTTTAATCTCCATAAACAAGATCTTGCTTATACTATCTCTTCCTTGCTATTCTTCAAATGACAAACAACACAAACACAAACTACATTGATAATGACTCTCTTGCTAAACTTCCTCGATTCAGTAGAGATAACTTTAATCTCTAGAAGAATCGAATGATCCTTAACTTTGCATAATTACAATTTATGACCTTGAACGTTGCATAATTACAACTTAGGTCCCTTAACTTTGCATAATTACAACTTAGGTTCCTTAACTTTGCATAATTACAACTTAGGTCCCTTAACTTTGCATAATTACAACTTAGGTCCCTTAACTTTGCATAATTTCAATTTAGGTTCCTTAACTTTGCATAATTACAACTTAGGTCCCTTAACTTTGCATAATTACAATTTATGACCTTGAAATTTGCCTAATTACAATTTATGACCTTGAAATTTGCATAATTGCAACTTAGGCCCCTTAACTTTGCATAATTACAAGTTAGGAACCATATAGTCTGTAAAAACGTTGTGTTATTTGTTTAGTTATATGAGATGATATTGAATATTTTATTTTATGTAAATGTTTATTTAAATGTTTATCTTGATTGTGAGTTCCTACTCATAAATTTAAAATTTATAATTAATGTTTGGAAGTTACACTTCCAAAAAACCCTTATATTTGATATTTTTGTTGATCCAACCCTTTAGTGATTTGATGATGACCCTTAGAATCACTTAGTGAAAATTATAAGTAAACATTATGTATTAGTGTTTCACCATCAATGAAAATATACTAAGTCTGTTTAGTATTGTTGGTTTTAGATGGATCTTTGGCGGAGGGTAGGTCGGTGTGCCTGGCAGAGTACCAGAATTGGGATAATAGACGCTGACTGGCAGGAGGTGTGATTGTCAGTGCTGTGTAGATGGGGCTATTCTTCAAAAGATTTACAGCGTCGTCTAGATGGGATACCTGCTTCCGAGGAGGAAACTCGAGAAGCGCTGAGAGGTTGTTTGCCTTTGTCCAGTCTAGTTGATCCAGCTCAAACTTAACCTGAGGAGCTTTGGTGATTTCCAGTTCCTCAGAATCAGCGGAGATGGACTCAGCGGTAACATTCAGCTTTGAAGTTGCCATTTCACTGTATTATCAGTTCAACCAAAGATGTTAACAAATAAGAATTATCTTAATGTGGAAAGAAAATTTCCATTAAGATTTTTCGAATTTTGTCCATTTCATTCAGACAAAAAAAGTCTTAATGAAGATTAGGGTTTTTCTTGTTTTTAAAAAAATAATATAACACCCATAAGCCTTGTATTCCAGTTTCTTAAAAAAATGGATACGAAAGAAGAACAAGTTTAAGATTTTAGATTTAAAACTTGAAGAACAATCATGAAATGGTTATGTTTATAAAACCATGAAAGAAAATGATTTTATTTTTGAGTTCTTTTGTTTGATCTTGTGTAAAACAATGATAAGATCGAAAACAAGTTATTCGCATTTGATAATAGATAAGAACATATTAACCTTGAGTTTGATGAAGAAGATGATGAACAGTTCTTGAAGATTGAGAGCACAAAATGCAACAGTGTTCTTTTCTTGCGGAGAAAGATTGTTTCGCGTAAAAGACAAATATAAACTTTGAGAGTGTTTATATAGGAAGAGAGTAGAGAGAGAAAGACTTGAGCGGGAAAGTTTTTCATCATGACACGGACACGTGTTTGCATTTGATTGGATAGACAACGAAACGTGCAAACGCGTGTCAGAAAAAGAGCGTGCCTGGTGTTATCCGTTGCAATGACGTCACAACTGTCCTTTCACATTCTTTCGTTGTCTCTGAGGTTTTGAAAGAAAAACTCAGGGACTCTTTGGAAAATATGAAGCACTGAATAGAAATATCAGTGAGGGTTTTAAGAAATTTCAAAATATCGCTGTTAAGGAAGAGATATTCAGCGATGTAAGAATTTGAAATCTTGCATTTTCATGCGTTTTGTCAGAGAGAGAAAACATACCTTGATATCAGTTTAACCAAATTTATTCAGAGAGAAGATGATGAAATGGATTGTACAAGTTTATTTTATCCGAGAGCCTATACAAGAATGTATAAACGTATCGCTGATTAAATGTGAACCGCTGAAGATTTATCCTTCAAAGTTCAGCATTCCAAGCTCGCTGATGAGAAAGTTGAATCTTGTCTCATCAAGAGGTTTGGTAAACAAATCAGCTAACTGATAATCAGTTGGGATAAAATGAAGTTCTATATCACCATTCATCACATGATCTCTGATAAAATGATATTTGATTTCTATGTGTTTTGTCTTTGAGTGTAGCACTGGATTGTTTGCTATAGCGATGGCACTTGTGCTGTCGCAATAGATTGGAATTTTGGAGAGCTGAAGATCATAGTCTAGTAGTTGATTTCTCATCCACAAGACTTGAGAACAGCAGCTTCCAGCGGCTACATACTCAGCTTCAGCTGTGGAAGTGGACACTGAGTTTTGCTTCTTACTTGTCCAACTTACCAGCTTTCCACCCAGGAGCTGACATCCTCCTGCGGTGCTTTTCCTATCCATTTTGCAACCTGCAAAATCACTGTCTGAATAGGCGGTTAGATCGAATCCTGAATCTTTGGGATACCAAAGACCTAGATTCGCTGTACCCTTAAGATATCGAAAGATTCGCTTTACATCTTTCATATGGGATATCTTAGGTTCAACTTGATATCGTGCGCACAGACATGTTGCAAACATAATATCGGGTCGGCTAGCTGTAAGATACAGTAGTGAGCCGATCATTCCACGGTACAGCGTGACATTGACAGGAACACCCTTTGTGTCCTTATCAAGTATCAGCGGTGGTGCCATAGGGGTTTTCATAGCTGAACTTTCAGTTAAGTCGAATTTCCTCAGCATATCTTTAACATACTTTCCCTGATTTATAAAAGTTCCTTTTTCAGTTTGCTTAATCTGAAGACCAAGGAAATATGTTAGTTCACCCATCATACTCATTTTATACTCATCTTTCATTCTATCAGCGAAACGAGTACAAAGCTCAGGGTTAGTAGAACCAAATATAATGTCATCAACATATATTTGAACTAAAATGATATGACCTTTTATTTTTCTAAAAAACAAAGTTTTGTCAATCTTACCTCTCTCAAATTTTTCAAGGTGGAGATAAGTAGAAAGAGTGTCATACCATGCACGAGGAGCTTGCTTCAAGCCATAAAGTGCCTTATCCAGCTTATAAACATAACCTGGACGCTTAGGATCTGAGAATCCTGGAGGTTGTTCCACATAAACTTCTTCATTCAGCTTTCCATTTAGAAACGCTGACTTAACATCCATTTGATGTACAGTGAAGTTTTTGTGTATAGCATATGCTAAGAAAAGACGAATAGATTCAAGTCTTGCTACTGGAGCAAAGGTTTCGTCATAATCTATGCCTTCCTCTTGTCTGTATCCCTGAGCAACAAGACGAGCTTTGTTGCGAGTTACAATACCATGTTCGTCCAACTTGTTTCGATAGACCCACTTAGTGCCTATCACTGTTTTGTCAGTTGGTCTCCGAACAAGTTTCCAAACTTTGTTTCTTTCGAATTCAGTCAGCTCTTCTTGCATAGCGCTGACCCAGTTTGGATCTCTGAGGGCATCATCTATTTTCTTTGGTTCAGTTAGAGAAATAAAGTTAACAAATAAACAAATATTACCTGCACTTCTACGAGTCTGAATACCAGCGTTGGGATCACCAAGAATTTGATCGATTGGGTGATTTACAATCCATCGCTGAGCCGGAGCATGCGTCGCTGACTCAGTCTGAACTGGAGAAACTGAAGATGAGGCTTCAGCTACTTCTGGATTATCAGCTAAGAGAGGAATGCTTGCATTTGTCACTTCATTAACTGATTGCTGAGAAATAGATGGAATTTCTGAGACATTTGGATCAACTGCGGGTATAGTGTTTATAGGAACAGCTGAGACCCAAGATGTTTCAGCTTCACTATTCTGCATATTGGGAATGATAGTAGGACCATCATTTTCAGTTGTATGAGCATGAGTAGTGGGAACATCTTCTGAATCACCAAGATGAGAAAACATCCATTGATTCAGTTCTTCTGTATCAGCGTTCGGTTTAGAGTTCGCTGAACGGGATTCGTCAAACGTGACGTGAATAGTTTCTTCTACAGTTTGTCTTCTTCGGTTGAAGACTCTAAAGGCTTTGGAAACTGAGGAGTATCCAAGAAAGATTCCATCATCAGCTTTAGGATCAAATTTTCCAAGGGCATCTCTGTTGTTCAGTATGTAACACTGACAACCAAAGATGTGAAGAAAGCTGATTGAAGGCTTTCTCCCATGAAAAAGTTCATAGGCTGTCTTTTTGAATCTTTTAACTATCAGCGACCTGTTTTGCGTAAAACAAGCCGTGTTGACAGCTTCTGCCCAAAACTGAGTAGGCAGGTGAGAATCGCTGAGCATTGAACTTGCAGCTTCAATAATTTTTCTATTTCTTCTTTCAGCGACTCCGTTTTGTTGTAGTGTTCTCACTGACGAAAGGTTGTGAGAAATACCCTTGCTCTCAAGGAAGGAATCAAGAGAACTGTTTTTGAATTCAGTTCCATGATCACTCCTTATTGAGCGAACAGTCATATTGTTCAGAGTTTCCATCTTCCGAACAAAGGTGATGAGTTCTTCAGGGGTGTCACTCTTAGAACGGAGAAACATTACCCATGTGTAACGAGAGAATTCATCAACTATGACCAGCGTATATTTCTTTTCAGCGATGGATTGTCTGTTAACGGGGCCAAACAAATCTATATGGAGTAGTTGAAGAGGAGATGACACTGAGGAAACTTGCTTTGACTTAAAGCGTGCCTTGGTCTGCTTCCCTTTTTCACACGCTGAACATAAGGATTCTTTGGCGTATGAATGTTGAGGTAGACCAGTGACTAACTCTTTGGATGAAAGAGTATTCAGTGTCTTGAAGTTGAGATGTGAGAGCCTCTTGTGCCATAGCCAGTTGACATCAGAAGATGCCTTTGAGAAGAAACAGGAGTTTTCAGTGGTTGTTGAGTCCATGTTTATAACGTAAACATTTTCCAAACGATAACCGCTGAGAGCTATCTTCTCCTTTTTGTCCGAGACAAAGCAGGATTCCTTAGTGAAAATCACTTTGTTATCCATGTCGCAAAGCTGACTGATGCTCAGAAGATTATGCTTCAGCCCTTCAACATATGCGACTCTTCTGAAGGATGTTGTACCATTTGAAAGTACACCATACCCTTGGGTGTGTCCTTTTCCATTTCCACCGAAAGTCACAGAGGGACCCTTCTCTTCCTTGTATTCAACGAGCAGGCTTTTCTTTCCAGTCATGTGTCTAGAGCATCTGCTATCGAGATACCAGATACCCTTCTTAACCTGCAATACAAAGGAATATTAGTTTTGCTTGGGTACCCACTTCGCCATGTATACGCGTTTGTCAGTGGAAGAGGTTGGAATGGGTTCAGCAGTCTTCGCAGCATTTGAAGATTCAGCTTTGTCTTTCTTCACTTTGGTCAATTTCTTGACCTCAGAGGTAGGAGTCACCTTGACCTGAATTGCAACTGGTTTGGTCTTCTTGGGTGCTATCTTCACCTTAGCTATCTTATCAGCTTTGGTGGCTGTGGGACCCTTACTTGCAATATGATCGGTAAGTCCACAGTGATAACATTTCCTATAACTAAAATTAGTTCTAGGACCACTTGAGTGCTGAGCTTTTAATTTGGAATTAGAAGTGCCAGCACCAAGTACACTATTGGTTTTTGAAATAGGACGAACATTCAGTTCTTCAAATTTCTTACCAAGGACATCTACTCTGAGTCTAGGAGTAGGTCGCTGAACTGATCCAGAGGTCTGATTTCTAGAACCAGATGAATGAATCACTAAGGCTTTAGAAGCATTCAGCTTAGGTACTAATGTACCCTTCTGAGGATTTTGATAAATAACAGTTCCTTTACCTTTGTCTTTAGAGACAGAGGTAGGTTTTGAATAAACCATTTTCTCCTTACCTTTTGAGGTAGGAGTTTCCTCAGGGATTGGTGTAACCGACGAGGAGTACTGAGATGAAGAAGTGTCAGCTATTGAGGATACGAACGTTCCAAATTTAAGCATTGAACGTTCAGTGGTTGGTATTGGAGTATCATATTTATAACCCAGACCACGTTTATCACTTAGAGGAATCTGAGCCTTAATTATCTCAGTGATCTTTGTTGAAGAATTACACCATCCTTCAACAGTAGCTTGTTCAGCTTTTAATGCAGCGATAGCTTCCGCTCGTTCGATTTTGACTAGCTGATTTAAATGGACTTGATCTTTAAAATCTTCTTCAAATTTAGAAAGCTTTTCTATTTGAAGGTGGCAGTTTTTAAGCTTTTCAGCGAGATCAAGATTTTGGTTTTCAACCACAGCTTTGCCGTTCATGGCTTCGTATAAACTTCTAGTCAGCAGTTCGATTTTACGGAGACTATCAGCTTCATCAATATTTACAATATTGGTAATGAAGGAAGGTGATACCTGAATGGCAGATGTTGAAGTGGAGGGAATGTCTGAATTTTCTTCCTCTTCTTCAATCTTGGCCATGAGACATTGATTTGCTTCATCATCTTCAGAATCAGATGATGAGGCTTCTTCATCAGAAGCAGCCCAATCATAGTCAGCCATCAGGCCTTTTCCTTTCTTCTTAAAGCTTTTCAGCTTTGCATACTTCTCCTTCAGCTTTGAGTATTTGTCGTCTTTATTCCTTGGAACAAAGGATTTCTTTGTAAAAGCTGAAGGTCTCATGATTTTCTTTGACCTGCACTCGTTAGCGAAATGACCTGTCTTTTCGCAGTTGAAACAAGTAGCAGTAGCCTTATCAACAAAAGCTGATGACTTAGGCTTGTCAGCTATAGAAAGAGTTTTGTTCTTTCTAAACATTTTCTTCTTGGCGAATCTCCTGAACTTTTTAGTTAGGAGAGCCAAGGATTCATCATCATCTGAAGAATTAGAATCTGATGACCTTTCAGAGTTACTTTCTAACTCAGTGATAGTGACCACGGGTCGCTGAGTAGAAGGTTCCTCTGAGATTAAAGCAACAGGGGTGCTTTTGGAATCTTTTACAAGATTCTTCTTAAGATGGCTAGATTGCTCATGATTCAGCAATGTGCCATATAAGGTAGCAAGTGTCATTGATCTTAGATCTTTTGACAGCTTGAGACACATGGAATAATTGTCCCAGCTTTCAGGTAAACATTCTAAAAACTTTGTCAGCACTTCAAAGTTAGAATATTCCTTACCAACCGTTTTTAGATCTATAATTAAGCAATTAAAACGTTGATGTACTTCAGAGAGAGTTTCATTCTTACCAGAGATGAAGCTTTCGTATTGTCTTACCAGGTTGATCTTTCTTGAATCCTGGACTTCAGACGTTCCTTCATACTGAACACATATTGTGTCCCACATGGCTTTTGAGGATTTCAGGTTCATGACGGAATGGTAGACTTCGTCAGGAAGGGCCATGGATAGTATGGATCTGGCTTTTGTATCTATAGCCACTTTCTTCTTGTCTTCATCGGTCCAATGATGGATTTCCTTTGGAATCAGCCTTTCTGGAATAGCAGCTCTAGTTGCAGTGGCTGGAACTGCAGGATCAATTGTTACAGGGATGTGTGGGCCGTTTTCAAGATAGTAAGGTATAGTAGGGTCTACACCTTCTAAGAAGAGTGTCATCCTATTTTTCCATAAGTTGAAGTTATCTCTGGAAAATCTAGGGGGTTTTGCAAGAGAACCATTGTCTATATAGTGAGTGTTTGTGTTTGAGTTGGCCATTTTCAGATAATAGCTAGGAAGAGAAATATCTTAGATTAGATCTTGTTTATGAGATTAAACAAATCCGCTCTGATACCACTTGTTGGTCCCGAAAGGCCTATACAAGTTTGTAGAAGGGGGGGGGGGGTTGAATACAAACACACTATTTTACTTTTCTAAATTGTTTATTGATAAATCATTAACAATTTACAGCTTGTTGCGGAAACAAGATTAAGGATAAACCTAAATCTAAACAAGTTGGAACACTAAGGTTTCTTGCACTAAGAAAGATGAGGAGATTACTAATAAAATCCTATCTTAAGAGAGATTTGAACTTGTCCAGAGTTAGCAAGTTACTTCAAAATGAAGTGAGTTCATCTCTTTATATACTGCATGCATTTAATGCAATTCAGTATACACTTTACACGTGTCATCAGCGGATTGGTTGCATGTCATTGACCTTTGTTGACAACCTTAGTAGCCGCATGAATGAATAGTGTAGTATTAGAGTGGTTGTACGATTTCAAATTTTCGGAGGTTCTTTTCTGACATTTCGTACGGTGGCGTGCAAGGGAGGTTAAGACAAAAGTACTTTGTACGGAGGACTTCATGATCAGCTTTCGTTGATTCAGTGATTATCATTTACTATTCAGCGAATGATAAAGTTCAGCGATAGCTAAAGTCTTGTACTTGATACTTCACGTTGAGTGGACAAATCTGAGTCTTCGCTGATCCGCATCAGTTCATTAGGAGACTTGTCGCTGGTTCTTTGAGCTTGATCTTCGACTTCAGCGTAGAACCTTTGTTGACGTGAATCTTGTCTTCAGGGATCATAAGTAAACAACTAATTTATCAGCGATCACCATAAGGACTGAACAGACTCAACGATATGGTGAACAGTGTTCGCTGAATGTTTAATCTAAAAGAGCGAGAGTTCCTATCAGCGGTACTGTAAGATCTTAGTACTTATCAGCGATAGTGAAACTCTGATACATATTGTTTACTTACAATTTTCACTAAGTATTTAAGATAGGGTCATTATCAAATCACTGAGGGTTTGGATCAACAAGTATCGCTGATGTGAAACTATTGTGCTTTATCTTTTCCTCAGTGATAAATGTACATCAATGATAACTGAGTTTGTTCAGTTTCGCTGATGATCACTGATTAATCATTTGTAATTGTTTTCTTGTAATCCCTGAAGACAAGTTTCGCGACAAAGGAGTTCATCGCTGAAATCGAAGACCAAGTTGATGAACAAGTGATAAGTCTACTAATGATCTGATGCAGACATCAGTGAAACTAAGACTTGTCCACAACACGCAATATTTCAAGTAGAAGACTTTAGCGAGAGTTGACCTTCATCAAGTCTTACTGATGAAGATTAACTCAGCGATCGCTGATCATGAAGCCTGTTCTACAAGAAATGTTTGTCTTATCCCCTTGCACACTTTTGTACGATTTGTCAGAGGACATGCCTTTGTCCAGAATCGTACAAACCCCTCTTCCAACTACACTGTTCATCATGCGGCCAAGAGCATGTTTGCCAAAGTCAGAATCATGCAACCAACCAAGTGCTGACACGTGTAAAGTTCTCCTGACATGCATTAAATGCATGTAGTATAAATAGGAGGAATGCCTTCATTTTAAAGGTGGCTATCCCTGAACTATTTAGTGCCTTAAGGAAATTATCCTTAGTTTTCTTAACTTCTTTCTTTCGTATTCTTAGTGCAAGAATACTTAGTGATTCTCATAGTTTGTTTAGATTAGGTCAAGTACTTAATCTAATTTCGCAAAAAGCTGTAAATTGTTTTGATTTATTAATAAACAATTTAGAAAACTATAAATTCTTGTGTGTTTGTATTCAACCCCCTTCTATAAACTATCTTGTATAAACCATACGGGACCAACAAGTGGTATCAGAGCAGATTGTTTAATCTCCATAAACAAGATCTTGCTTATACTATCTCTTCCTTGCTATTCTTCAAATGACAAACAACACAAACACAAACTACATTGATAATGACTCTCTTGCTAAACTTCCTCGATTCAGTAGAGATAACTTTAATCTCTAGAAGAATCGAATGATCCTTAACTTTGCATAATTACAATTTATGACCTTGAACGTTGCATAATTACATCTTAGGTCCCTTAACTTTGCATAATTACAACTTAGGTTCCTTAACTTTGCATAATTACAACTTAGGTCCCTTAACTTTGCATAATTTCAATTTAGGTTCCTTAACTTTGCATAATTACAACTTAGGTCCCTTAACTTTGCATAATTACAATTTATGACCTTGAAATTTGCATAATTACAATTTATGACCTTGAAATTTGCATAATTAAAACTTAGGCCCCTTAACTTTGCATAATTACAAGTTAGGAACCATATAGTCTGTAAAACGTTGTGTTATTTGTTTAGTTATATGAGATGATATTGAATATTTTATTTTATGTAAATGTTTATTTAAATGTTTATCTTGATTGTGAGTTCCTACTCATAAATTTAAAATTTATAATTAATGTTTGGAAGTTACACTTCCAAAAAAACCATTATATTTGATATTTTTGTTGATCCAACCCTTTAGTGATTTGATGATGACCCTTAGAATCACTTAGTGAAAATTATAAGAAAACATTATGTATTAGTGTTTCACCATCAATGAAAATATACTAAGTCTGTTTAGTATCGCTGATGTGAAACTATTGTGCTTTATCTTTTCTTCAGTGATAAATGTACATCAATGATAACTGAGTTTGTTCAGTTTCGCTGATGATCACTGATTAATCATTTGTAATTGTTTTCTTGTAATCCCTGAAGACAAGTTTCGCGACAAAGGAGTTCATCGCTGAAATCGAAGACCAAGTTGATGAACAAGTGATAAGTCTACTAATGATCTGATGCAGACATCAGTGAAACTAAGACTTGTCCACAACACGCAATATTTCAAGTAGAAGACTTTAGCGAGAGTTGACCTTCATCAAGTCTCACTGATGAAGATTAACTCAGCGATCGCTGATCATGAAGCCCGTTCTACAAGAAATGTTTGTCTTATCCCCTTGCACACTTTTGTACGATTTGTCAGAGGACATTCCTTTGTCCAGAATCGTACAAACCACTCTTCCAACTACACTGGTCATCTTGCGGCCAAGAGCATGTTTGCCAAAGTCAGAATCATGCAACCAACCAAGTGCTGACACGTGTAAAGTTCTCCTGACATGCATTAAATGCATGTAGTATAAATAGGAGGAATGCCTTCATTTTAAAGGTGGCTATCCCTGAACTACTTAGTGCCTTAAGGAAATTATCTTTAGTTTTCTTAACTCCTTTCTTTCGTATTCTTAGTGCAAGAATACTTAGTGATTCTCATAGTTTGTTTAGATTAGGTCAAGTACTTAATCTAATTTCGCAAAAAGCTATAAATTGTTTTGATTTATCAATAAACAATTTAGAAAACTATAAATTCTTGTGTGTTTGTATTCAACCCCCTTCTATAAACTATCTTGTATAAACCATACGGGACCAACAAGTGGTATCAGAGCAGATTGTTTAATCTCCATAACAATATCTTGCTTATACTATCTCTTCCTTGCTATTCTTCAAATGACAAACAACACAAACAAAAACTACATTGATAATGACTCTCTTGCTAAACTTCCTCGATTCAGTAGAGATAACTTTAATCTCTGGAAGAATCGAATGATGCTTTTCCTAGAAGGTGTAGATCATACTATACCTCACTATGTAGAAAATGGACCCTATATTCCATTCATTATCAATGGCCCTGTTCTAGCCACTGCTACCATTCCTGCCATTCCTGAAAGACATATCGTCAAAGAAGTCTCTCAGTGGACTGAAGATGACAAGAAGAGGGTGGCCATAGATACCAAAGCCAGATCTATCATTTCTATGGCTCTCCCTGATGAAGTCTACCATTCCATCATGAACCTCAAAAGATCTGAAGTCATGTGGGACACAATCTGTGTTCAATATAAAGGTACTGCTGATGTACAAGAGACCAGAAGAATAAATCTGGTCAGACAGTATGAAAGTTTCATTTGTAGTAAGAATGAAACCCTCTCTGAAGTTCACTAATGTTTATTTTCTTAATCATTGATTTAAAGACTGTTGGTAAGACCTATGCTAATTCTGAGATCCTGACAAAATTTTTGGAATGTCTTCCTGAAAGTTGGAACAATTATACCATGTGTCTTAAACTCTCAAAGGATCTGAAATTCATGACCTTAAGTTCCTTATTTGGCACTATGCTCAATCATGAGCAGTTGTGTCAACTTAAGAAGAATCTTGTAAAAGATTCAAAAAGCACACCTGTTGCTTTACTCACTATAATACCCCGGGTAAGTTCGTTAGTTAAAATCCCTTCCGTTAAATAAAGTTAACTTTAAAGTTGGATTTTAGGGTAAGATTGGGTTAAATTATAAGTTAAGGGTGTTTGGGTTATTATTGAGAAGTTCAAGGTCTAAAGGGTAAATATGGAATTGATATACACCCTTAAGATGTTCAGATATTTTCATTCAACAGCAACATCCATATATTAGCATAGTGTGTGTGTGTGTGTGTTTGGAGGCAAGAAGGAGAAAAGAAGAAAAGTTAGGTTAAAGCTCCACTTGTTGTGCTTGGAGGTGATTTAAGGTATGTTTCCTTTATGTTTTATGTTGGTAATTGCAAGTAGATAGTCCTATCGGATTAGAATCATCGATTTCACTTCTGGTAGTAATTTCTGTCGATTCTGGGTTGAAAAAGGATAAACTGACAGTGGTTTCCGGACAGGATGAATGTGTCCGGGTAGTTCTGGTTAATAGTGTCCGGATAATGTTATAAGGTGTCCGGACGATTCAAGTATCCGGTTAAGTCCCTTTTGTTGTAAGTTTCCGGATGAAATAAGATATCGGATGGTATCCGGATTGCTTGTTGTCCGGATTGTATATGCTGTCCGGATAGTTCAGGTTGTCCGGATTGGGTATGTATCCAAAAAGTCGAGTTGTCCGGGTTGTTTTGTGCTGTCCGGGAACTATAGCTGTTTGGTTATTTTGAGGATGAGAATTAGGTAGATTTATCCAGAGTTCATAGCCTGCTAAGTATATCTTTTGTGTTCTTTTAGTAAGGAGATACTTGTATATATTTGTTCCAGATTCTTTGGAATTGGGGTGAAAGCTGGGCTGTTTTGAGAAAGGTTTGGAAGCATTTTGGATAAGCAAACCGGTGAGTTTTTACTTAAAATGTTTTCTAACTGGAATACATCTATGTGAATGAGTGTAATAATGTGCATATTGTATTTATATGAGTATTACACTACACGAGAGCACGTCGGCCGGGTTTTTGGACCGGTGGAAGTTGACTGTACAGATGGATAGTGGTGTTGGCTGTATTTAGTACAGCGGTGTAAATTGATTAGTTGGCTCGCAACCAGCTAATTTGGCCACGGGAATGAGGAGATGAACACGATGCACGAGTCTTACTTGGTATTTAATTATTTGTGGTATATGTGTGTTTTATAAAAGGATTTCTAAACTGACAGGGATTATCTCACTAGACCGTTTGGTCTAACCCTCATTTTCTTTCAAAAATATGTATTCCAGGTCGAGGAGCTTTTATTAGCAAAATGAAGGATTAAGTGTAGGATGCGGTTGATAGCTGACGAAGATTAGGAAATGCCTACGTTTTGTATTGTATAGTTTTGAGACTTTGAGACCGTATGTGAATTATCATGTATCTTTTGTTATGAATGTAACCACGTTATGTATAACATGTTAATTGATGTATATTATGTATGTTTTGGGATACCGGGTCGTTACAAATGGTATCAGAGCTCTAGTTTAAGGGATTTAGGTATTAGTATTTGTACCTAGACTTAAACTGCATGTGAAGTAGGATGTTCCTATTATTGTAGAACCTTGGGGTGTTAAATATAAAAAGGTAGAAGGAACATCATGTAAGGTAATTTCATTTTACACCTGGCCAGTGTAATTGTGATCTGACAGGTACATGTTTGAACTAGAATACCTTGTTATATGGGGTATGTGCTTATGTGTAAATTAACCTTGTCTGAATCAACAGAATGGCAAGTGGTACTAGACAAACTAATCGGGAAGGAGGAGGAAATCCGAATAGAACAAACCCAACAGCCGGAGGAAGGGGAAGAGGGGGAGAAAGAGGTGGAGGCAGAATTGGGGGTAGAACTGGGAATGGAGCTCCGCCACGAGGTAATGAATTTGTTACTCGGGACGATTTAACAGGCAAAATGGGAAGACTTCAAGCCAGTATACAAGCCATGTTTGATCGAACTCGTCATAATGAAGCCGATACACCAGATCCGGGTCAGGAAGACGAGATGCCTATTACACCTACAATCACACCAGTACTAAGAAAGTGTGACTATAAAATGTTCTTAAGTTGTAAGCCTCCAACTTACTCGGGAGATCGGGATCCAGTGAAAGCTATGAAGTGGCTGAAAGAAATAGAAGCTATCTTCAAGACTAGTAAATGCACTGAAGAGGATAGAGTACTCTATGGAACTTCAATGTTGAAAGGCGATGCCCTATACTGGTGGGAAGCACATATTTCCTCGGGAGGATCTGATATATATTCTACTTACTCTTGGGAAGAATTCGTGATAGCTTTCAGGAAACAGTTTTGTCCTTAAGCCGCAGTTAAATAATTGGAAGGGGAGTTTATGAACTTGCAGCAAGGGAATTTGTCAGTTCGGGACTACACCGCTCATTTCTTGGAAAAGTCTCGTTTTGCGGAATACTACGTTGCTACGGAGACCATGAAGATTGAGAGGTTTATCTTTAGACTGAATGCAGAAGTCAGAAGTTTTGTGATTGCTAAAGGACCAGAAATTTTCTCTGCCGCAGAAGACGCAGCGGAAACCGTGGAGCAAGATAAATGGAGAAGTGCTAGTGATAAAAGTACTGGAAAAAGAAAACTGGAAGAAACGACGTACGATTCGGAAGAATACGAATCCCCGAGGTTTGATAGTTATTCACCTTTCAGGCCAGCTGAAAGAAGACCATGTTCAACATGTGACCGTATTCATCAAGGAAACTGCTATGGTGATTCCCGAAAATGCTACAAATGTGGAAAGGTTGGTCATATCGCGAGAGATTGTCGGGTAACTCGATTTTGTTTCGTTTGCAACTCCCCTGAACATATTCAGGTTAATTGTCCACAGTGGAAAGCACAGCAAAGTAATATGACAGTGAGACCAACGGGTGGTAAGTCGGGAGGAGTACAAGGGTCTGAACTACCTGGAATCCAAGGTCGTGTTTTTCAGATGACGGAACAAGAGGTAAAAAAAGTCCTGATGCTGTTACAGGTATGATTCTAATAAACTCTATGCGTGCTAAAGTGTTATATGACTTCGGTGTAAAACGATTATTAGTATTTCCGTTCTTTTGTTGCTTATCTGTGTTAGAGATATAGATAGGTGTGGGGTGTCTATTCAGTTAGTTCCTATGACTTGGTTTGAGTTCAAGGTGGTAGTGAGAACTAGGTAACCGTACCTTTTTGCCTAACCGAATTCCGGGACGTAATTCTTTTAAGGGGGAGATAATGTAATACCCCGGGTAAGTTCGTTAGTTAAAATCCCTTTCTGTTAAATAAAGTTAACTTTAAAGTTGGATTTTAGGGTAAGATTGGGTTAAATTATAAGTTAAGGGTGTTTGGGTTATTATTGAGAAGTTCAAGGTCTAAAGGGTAAATATGGAATTGATATACACCCTTAAGATGTTCAGATATTTTCATTCAGCAGCAACATCCAGATATTAGCATAGTGTGTGTGTGTGTGTGTTTGGAGGCAAGAAGGAGAAAAGAAGAAAAGTTAGGTTAAAGCTCCAATTGTTGTGCTTGGAAGTGATTTAAGGTCTGTTTCCTTTATGTTGGTAATTGCAAGTAGATAGTTCCTATCGGATTAGAATCATCGATTTCACTTTTGGTAGTAATTTCTGTCGATTCTGGGTTGAAAAAGGATAAACTGACAGTGGTTTCCGGACACGATGAATGTGTCCGGGAAGTTCTGGTTAATAGTGTCCGGATGATGTTATAAGGTGTCCGGACGATTCAAGTATCCGGGTAAGTCCCTTTTGTTGTAAGTTTCCGGATGATATAAGATACCGGATGGTATCCGGATTGCTTGTTGTACGGATTGTATATGCTGTCCGGATAGTTCAGGTTGTCCGGATTGGGTATGTATCCGGAAAGTCGAGTTGTCCGGGTTGTTTTGTGCTGTCCGGGAACTATAGCTGTTTGGTTATTTTGAGGATGAGAATTAGGTAGATTTATCCAGAGTTCATAGCCTGCTAAGTATATCTTTTGTGTTCTTTTAGTAAGGAGATACTTGTATATATTTGTTTCAGATTCTTTGGAATTGGGGTGAAAGCTGGGCTGTTTTGAGTAGGGGTGCTCAAAAACCCGACCAACCCGATCAACCCAACCCGAAAAAACCCGAAAAATCCCAACCCGAGGTAACCCGAAGCATTGTCGATAAAAAAATACTCAACCCGAAGCATTTGGGTCGGAATCGGGTCAGGCCCAACAGAATCCGACCCAACCCGATATACCGATCTGATGTCAGGACCAACACGCGTATTCTTAATTTTTTAGGGTTTACTACATTTTCAAGTTTCAAACTCAAGTCTTCAGTTCTCACTTCTCACTCTCTCGGCCGACAAGGCGACAACCGCTGGCCGCTGCAGCACTGCTGATACTTCACGACGGACGAGTGACGACGCTGCTGAATTGCTGATACTTCACGACAAACGACGCATAGGTATTCTGTTTTGATCGATTTCAGTTTTAATTAATTGTGTTTTGATCGATTTTAGTTTCCACTTCTCACTTTCCAGTTTCCAGTTAGACTTAGACTTCTGTTTTGATCGATTTCAGTTTTAATTAATTGGAATCTGGTATTCTGCTTGTTAGTTGTAACTTGTTATTTTGCTTTCTTCAATTTTTTGCTTTCTTTGTTGTTGGCTTGTTGCTAGTTGTAAGTTGTAATATGTTATGTTAGTCAACAGTAGGGTTTTTGTTTACAAATTTGTTTACTTCATATTTTTTTACATTTCAAAACAATAAGTTTTTTTAGACTTCTTTCTTCAGATTTCTTCAGATTTTACATTTCAAAACAGTAAGGTTTTGTTTACGAATTTGTTTACTTCAGTCAACAGTAAGGTTTTTTTTACATCTCTTAAGTCTTAACTAACACAGTAGGTTATAAACTTGTAAAGAATCTGTTAGTTGTTTTTACATCTTTACAAAGAATCTGTTAACTGTTTACATCTTTACAAAGATTGTTAGTTGTTTTTTACAAAGAATCTGTTATGTTAACACTTCACACAGAAAAAACAATGGATGCTGCCGCTACGCCAATAGCTACTGATAAAGAAATCAAACAAGAACCAAATACCGATAAAAAAGGTCGAGTGGTAGAGTATCCGATGTTTGGGCTCACTTTACAAAAGTAGAGGGTGGAAATCCAAATGATCCCAGGTGCGTATGCAACTATTGTGGAAAAACCTATGCTTGTGATAGTAAGAAAATTGGCACAACTAGTTTATGGACACACGTAAAAAAGCAATGTAAGAAGTATCCGGGTAGGGAAACCGATAACAAGCAAAAGATACTTAATTTTCAAAATGGTGGTGATGGTGTGGGAAAGTTGCTAGCCGTGACTTTTAATAAAGAAAAGTGCCGCAATGCCTTGGCTAGGTTTGTGGTGATAGATGAACAACCATTTAGTGTCGTTGATGGTGAAGGATTTAGAGAGTTTATTAAAATCTGGCAACCTAAGTTTGATGTCCCCGGTAGAATGACTGTTAGTAGGGATATATTCAAGTTGTTTTGTGAGGAACGTGTTAAATTGAAGAAAGAGTTAACTAAAAGTGGGCAAAGAGTATGTTTAACCACAGATTGTTGGACTTCTTGTACTCAAATGGCTTATATGTGCTTAACCGCGCATTACATTGATAGTGATTGGCTATTGCACAAAAAAGTTGTAAATTTTTGTCAAATTAAAAATCACAAAGGCGAGACTATTGGTAAGGTTATCGAGACTTGTTTGCTTAGTTGGGGGTAGAAAAGGTTCTAAATGTGACTGTTGATAATGCATCCGCTAACGATGTGGCTATCGGTTATGTTAAGAGAAGGATTAATGCATGGAAAGGTTCGGTTCTTGATGGTGAGTTCATCCATTTGAGATGTGGTGCTCACATATTGAATTTAATTGTGGGTGATGGCTTGAAAGAGATGCATGATTCAATTGCCGCCATTCGTAATAGTGTGAGATACATTCGAGCATCTCCTTCAAGGTTACAAAAGTTTAATGTTTGTGTTGAAAGGGAAAAGATTAATTACAAGGGTGGGTTGGTCTTAGATGTGCCTACGAGATGGAATTCAACTTTTATGATGTTAGATGTGGCACTTAAATTTGAAAAGGCTTTTGCAAGTTATGAGGATGAAGACCACAAGTATTTGATTCACTTTTTAGAAGATGACAATGGGAAAAAGAGGATTGGACCACCTAAGAGTATTGATTGGAAGTCTGCTTCGGCTTTTGTCAAATTTCTTTCCACTTTTTATGAAGCTACTTTAAAGTTTAGTGGCACTTTGCATGTTACTTCTAACAATTTCTATCATGAGATTTGTGAGATCCATACACACTTGGATTCTTTGTGTAAAAATAGTGATTCTATATTGTCTACCATGGATAAGAAGATGAAGTCCAAGTTTGACAAATATTGGGGGGATCCGGATAATATCAATCCAATGTTATTTTTGGCCGTTGTACTCGATCCAAGGTATAAGATGACATATTTGAAGTTTCTTTTTGGGTGCCTTTATGATAGTACAACCGTTGCCAAGATTATTGTGAAGGTGGAACAAATCCTTAACGAGTTGTTTGAAGGCTACAATGTTGAGTGTGGAGGTGATGATGATAAGGTTAGTTATATAGTAATTTAATTTAATTTAATTTATTATGCTTGTTTGAGTATTTGTTTACTTTGTTGTATTCTCTTTAATGTGTATAGGTTGACAAAAACAACTCGTCAATAAGCAATGAAACTCAAAAGAGGTCGTTATTGGAAAGTTACATGCAAAAACAACAATCGCAAGTGCCGGAGAAAATGAATGAGCTTCAAAGATATTTGGTTGAAGAATCTCTCGATCCAAGGACCCTAGAATTTGATATTTTATTGTGGTGGAAAGTGAATGCTTGTAAGTATGCTACTTTGTCTTTGATTGCAAAAGATATTCTTGCCATTCCCGTATCTACGGTGGCTTCCGAATCTTCGTTTAGTACTAGCGGACGTATTTTGGACTCATTTAGGAGTTCATTGAGTCCAAAAATGCTTGAGGCATTAGTATGTACCCAAAGTTGGTTGAAGGTGAGTGATAGAGGAATTCAAGCAAAGGAGTGTTTTGATGAAACACAATCTTGTGAGTTGTTGGAAGAAGGTAAACACTAATTTGTTTAATAATAGTAATGCTTATATTATTTCATCTTTTTTCAATAAATTGTTAACTTTAGTTTTGGTTTGTAGATGGCATGACCAATCTCAAGGCCAAGAAAGCGAAATCAACGGGGTTGGAGGCGTCGAGATCGATTGTTGTTGATTGATCATTTTAGTTTAGACATTTTAATATGTAATAACTATATATTGTCTTGAATTGTCGGACGTTGGTTGTATTTTAAGACTTGTTTACTTTATTATTATGTTTGTAATATTTATTTTATCTTGTTTAAACACAACCCGAACAACCCGACCAACCGATCAACCCGAACGGGTTGGGTTAAGTTGGGTTGTATCTTTGGTTGGGTTGGGTTGGGTTGGAATTTTGTCAAACCGCCAACATTGGGTTGATGTGTCGAAACACCTTCAACCCGATCAACCCAACCCGTGAGCACCCCTAGTTTTGAGAAAGGTTTGGAAGCATTTTGGATAAGCAAACCGGTGAGTTTTTACTTAAAATGTTTTCTAACTGGAATAAATATATGTGAATGAGTGTAATAATGTGCATATTGTATTTATATGAGTATTACACTACACGAGAGCACGTCGGCCGGGTTTTTGGACCGGTGGAAGTTGGCTGTACAGAGGGACAGTGGTGTTGGCTGTATTTAGTACAGTGGTGTAAGTTGATTAGTTGGCTCGCAACCAGCTAATTTGGCCATGGGAATGAGGAGATGAACACGATGCACGAGTCTTACTTGGTATTTAATTATTTGTGGTATATGTGTGTTTTATAAAAAGGATTTCTAAACTGACTGTGATTATCTCACTAGACCGTTTGGTCTAACCCTCATTTTCTTTCAAAAATATGTATTCCAGGTCGAGGAGCTTTTATTAGCAAAAGGAAGGATTAAGTGTAGGATGCGGTTGATAGCTGACGAAGATTAGGAAATGCCTACATTTTGTATTGTATAGTTTTGAGACTTTGAGACAGTATGTGAATTATCATGTATCTTTTGTTATGAATGTAACCACGTTATGTATAACATGTTATTTGATGTATATTATGTATGTTTTGGGATACCGGGTCGTTACACTCTCTTCAGAGTTAATGCCCATTCAGCGATCCTCTATCACTATCTCTGAATTAGAATCTAACTCTGATGATTCATCAAAAGCTGATCCTGCAGAGCTTGATGAATCTCTGGCACTCCTGACTAATACTTTAAGGGGATTTGCTAGAAAGAGTAACTTCAGAAGGAATAAACCTCTTACTGTCACTGACAAGCCAAAATCATCTCCTATTGATAAGGCTACTGCTACCTGCTATAACTGTGAAAAAGTAGGTCACTTTGCTAGTGAGTGCAGGTCAAAGAAAGTTTTCAAACCTTCTTCATCTTTCAAGAAATCCTCTACTCCTAGGACTATAGATGACAAATACCTGAAACTCAAAGAAAAATATGAGAAGCTGAAAAGCTATAAGAGAAAAGATAAAGGTTTGATCGCTGAAGAACACGATTGGGCTGAATCTGATGAAGAATCAGACTCAGCTGAAGAAGATGAGGCCAATCTCTGTCTAATGGCCGAAATCCAAGAAGAAGAGGAAGAACAAGCTGAAATTCCCTCTACTTCTACTTCTCAGGTATCTATTTCATCTCCTTCAGCTCTCATTGATGCTGATAGACTTCGTGCTATCGATTTGCTGACGGTTGATCTATATGACGCTTTAAATGGCAAAAATCAAGCTGAACAACAAAATCTAGATTTAACATAACAACTTAAAAATTGTCACTTAAAGATCCAAGAACTTTCTAAAATCGAGGAAATTTTAAAAGATTAAGTCTATGTAATTCAAATAATCAGCATTGAACGCAAACAAGCTATCGCTGAACTGAAAGCTGAAAAAGCTACTGTTGAAGGATGGTGTAAATCCTCAGCAAAGATCATTGAGATAATCGGTGGTCAGATCCCTGTCAATGACAGAAGTGGTATTGGTTTTAATGCTAACGTTGAAGAACCAACCCATGATCGTTCCATGCTAAAATTTGGAATGTTCGTTTCCTCTATCCCTGACACTTCATCATCTCATTGCTCTTCTTCTAATAATCCATTCCCTGAGGAAAAATCTTCTTTGAGCCCCAAACTTAAAGATAAAGGAAAATCTATTTTTCAAAAACCTTAGAAGAGTACCAAAGTACCAAAGCTGAAGAAGTCTAAACCTTCAGCTAATCAACCCTCTACTTCTAAAGACAAGATCCCTGAACTTGTTCAGCGATCAACTCCTAGAATAAGGATTGGCATTATAGATAAGAAATCTGAAGAACCTAAGGTTCCTCTGAAATCTGATACTAAAGGTATTCTTGGTACAAGCCCTTCTCATTTAAAAATTTCAAATGATTATGCCTATGGTTCTAAAGCTACTTTCAGCTATAGGAAATGTTATCACTGTGGACTTACCGATGATATTACTAGTAAGGGCCCCACATCCACCAAAGCTGAGAAATTAGCTAAGGTGAAGACTACTGCCTCCAAGGCAAAGAAGATCACCCCTGATGAAAACCAAGCTAAGGTGGAAAAATACCACTAAGGTTAAGAAATTAACCAAAGTGAAGGTTACCACTGTAACACCCTAAATTTTTGGGTAAATTTAAGCCAAAATTTTGGGTAAATTTAAGCCAAATTTTCCATACAAAATAACCTTTAATTAATATTCAATAGTCATCGTGAGTTTTGCGGAAAAGCGTTTACAATCAAAAGAAAGAGATACATCAACAACAACCTACTAATCTAACTAAAGATCGTTTAGATTAGGACCGGGTGTCGCTATCTCTTTTACAAAATGCTCGGCTAAGGCAATCAACCACCGCTATCTCGGATATCTCAAAAATGCTACCTCTCTTCAATACACTTCCCTCATCCCCGGAAAGTCCCACCGCTAGGAAGGCCTACTAAACACAACATACAATAAGAAGAAGTGTTAGACTATAGCCTAGCAAAATAGCATTTATATAATAATGATAGATTAAGCATTGAATGAAAGGTCTTTCCATCTGATACCGATCCGTCGTTCATTTCCTCTTTGTACTCACGCAAGACATCAACCTAAACCGGGTCTTTAGTCCGCTAAGGCATCAACCCCGGACCAGGTCTCTAGCCTCAATGACATCAACCCAAACTGGGTCTTTAGTCTAGTGACATTAATCCACATCGGATCTCTAGTCCACGAAGACATCAATCTCACCGGATCTTTAGTCTGAATAACATCAATCCAAACTGGATCTATAGTCAATGGCATCAATCCAAACTGGATCTTTAGCCCATCTATTCCCAGGGTAGGGCATCCCTCACAATCATCAACAATAAGAGTTATTCACATATAAGACTTTAACACATATCATTGTCCTCAACAAATTATCATTTACATCAAAACCCTAACCATGACTCAACACAAATACTTCTATAGTCCACATAGCATATTGTTCGCATTTAAGTAACATTTCATCATAATCTTAAAATGAAGATTCACCAATGTCATCATCTATGACAAGTTCTAGCCCAAACCCTTCCACAAGGAAAGGTTAGGTCATAAATCACAAAGTCAAGCAAATTTAGTAAGCATACATAAATAGACATAGCCAAAACATTAAATGATTGCACATAAGTGAGATTGGGAGGTAGAACACTCACAATCTAGGTTTTGAAGGAAAAACCTAGAAAATAGGGAAACCCTAGCTTTGGAGAAGGAAATGAGGCTTGAAACTTGGTCTACTCTTCACTTGGTGCTTCAAATGAGGTCCTAGGTTGAGTCTTCAATGGTTTTCAACCATCCACTAGCAAGGGATTTAATGTGAGGAGAGAATGGGGAAGATCTTGATGGTTTTGAGTGAAAATCGCCGCCTCAAGAGGAGAGAAAATGAGTTTGGTTCGGATTGGTAAAGTGAGTGAGAGAAGATGGGAACATTGGGTGAAAAGGCAAACTTTTCGTCAGACAACACACGGACATCCGCAATGTGCACATGCGGACGTCCGGACCCACCAAATGTCCAGACTTCCCAAAATATGTTGTTTCTTCCGCGGATGACCTGCGGGCTTCTGCCTGCTTGCGGACGTCCGGGCTCACCCATGCGGACGTCCGACCTCCGTGTTCATCAAAAATCCCTAAGAATCCTCTGTATCTTCCGCGGACGATCTGCGGACCTCCGCATGAATGCGGACGTCCGGACTCATCCCATGCGGACGTCCGTGAGGGCCAGACTTCCAAAACTCCCAATTTAAAGACACGACCATCTAACATGTTTATACCCAAATCTTAAAATACCAGTTTTAACATGCATAAACCAAAGCAAGGTACACGTATGGCACATAACGTCTAAACAAGTTTCAACACTAAAACGCCATAAAATGTAGATGCAACTAATAAGCAAGGTACAAAAAGGAAGGTTCTCCCGGAAATACGGGTGTTACAATCCTCCCCAACTTGAAAACGATTTCTTCCTCGAAATCCCGATTAGGCGAATAAGCTAGGATACCTCCTCTTCATATATTCTTCCGATTCCCACGTCACGTTAGTGCCTCGATGATGTTTCCATTGTACTTTGACCCTCACGACCTCTTTATTATGCCGGAGTCTTCTAACTTCTCTTTCTAGTATGGCTTCGGGCTTTTCGACGCAACGATTATCTTCCACTCGAATTTCCAACATCGGTATCACGTTCTCTTCCTCCGCTAGGCATCTTCGTAGATAGTATACGTGGAATGTAGGGTGAATTCTGTCCATCTCCGGCGGAAATTCCAACTTATAGGCTTGCGACCCGACACCTTCCAAAATCGTGAAAGGTCCTAGGAAACGAGGGCTCAACTTCCTACGTTTTCCAAAACGGATTAGACCCTTCCAAGGTGATACTTTCAACATTACACGATCTCCCACTTGGAATTCCACCGGTCGTCTTTTCTTATGGGCGTAACTTTTTTGCCGGTCTTGAGCTGCTTTCAAACGTTCTCGAATGATTTTGACTATATCGACCGTTTCTTGCACAGTCTCCGGCCCCGCAAACTGTTTCTCTCCCACCTCTAGCCAACACACGGGTGTTCTGCACTTCCTCCCGTATAAGGCCTCAAATGGCGCCGCCTTCAGACTAGAGTGGTAGTTGTTGTTTGTTAATGCCAAAAATCGTCCAAAAGGATAACTTAAGGTTGATTGTGGAATTTAACAACTAAAGAAAAGAATCTCCCGACAAAGCGTACGACAAAGACAGGAATGTCAATGCGACAAGGGATTTGATGACGCAGGAAAAACCTCAACGAGGAAAAAACCCGCGGACGACTGTGGAAGTCGTCGCTGCACTATGGTCGCCAACCAGGGGCGATGTCCTTATGTTTCGGGTGTCGATCGTACAGAGATTACAATACAAATGAAAGAAAGAATTCAAAATGTAAAGTAACAAGTGTTTCGAATGTAAAAACAATGTGCGTCGTGTGTCAAAATGAAGTGTCGTGTGTGAATGTCGTGCGTCGAGAGCGATTCTTCGAGAGTGAATTCTTTGCTATGAATGTTCTTCTAAGTTCATATGATTGTATTGTGTTCGCTGTCTGTTGTCTTTGTGTGTTTTTCCGTGTCGTTTTCTGATGATTGAGCTTGGTATTTATACTCTTCGGGTGCTTTATTTGATTCATTGAATGCTTTATGTAACTGTCGTAACGGTTTGCTGACTTGAATGCTCATAACTAACCTCGTCGGTTGTAGCTGTTGATCATAAATGATATTGACTCCGGCATTAAAACATTGAACAAACGTAACAGTTATAGTATACGTTAGTCGGTCGAGGTCGCATGATTCTGTGCGACGGTCGTGTGAAATAGACGTCGTCGTGAGATAAATTACTTATGATTTTGACTTTTAACCAAGGGACAAAGTACTATGATTTTACCTTATTGCAGAAAAGTAAGATAAGCGTTTTCCTTACCTTGGTCGTGGTCGAGACTGGTGAATTTTTACCCAAACAGTTTGCCCCCAAAATTTGAAAATAGAATGGCAAATTCAAATTTTAAATTTTGTCAATCGGACGCCTGGGGTTATGACACGTGTCGAAAATTACCTTAGTTGCCTTGGGACTAGACTGGTCCAATTCTAACTGAATGGGAAGTCGAAGGTAGGATAAGGTCGTGACGTCACGCTGACGTACGATCATGCTAAACAGTTGTCCATGCCAGGTGTCGACGATCCGTGTGGTCATACGAAAAGACGAGGGCACGTGGCGATCATCAAGGGACTCGACCTGACATGATCGTTTTCATAAATAGAGATCACGATGGATCTTTTCTTGTTTACAATTTCAGAGAGTTTTAGGCAAAGATTGTTCTTGATTTTCTTGCCGGTCTTCGTCCAATTTTTTCTAAACCTGCTGGAATCTCTGATTCAGTTAGGATTTTCGAGGTCTAGAGCACTTATATAAGGTACGACCCTTCAGTCTGCGTATGCATCGTAAATCCATCGCTAGGAAGCCTAGAAAAAACTGGGATATCGGGGGCCTTTCAGAGGTACAGACTTGGCTGACGGGGTTAGCAATGTCGACAGAACCTAGAAGTACCATTCGAAACGAAGAAGATCTTCAAAAGTTTAGCGAGGATCCCTGCGGGGATTACGGTAAGCAAGGCTAGAACGGTTCGTCCGAAGATGTGCCCCGAAGAGGACGTCGTGATATATGAATATCCTTTCAAAATAGGATTTCGCTGGCCATATTCGCCTCTAGCCAAGGCGTTTATGTGTGAGATTGATCTGTCACCAGGGCAACTAATGCCCCAGTTTTGGAGGGTCATCCAAGTCATCGACCGACTTACCGAGAAATGGGAATCGCCGATGAACGTACGCGATTTGCTGACGGCGTATCAAGTCAAGAAGGATCATTACCGTCGCTATAGTTTGTTTTCGAGGTACAAGGGCGAGCGCACCTTGGTTTTAAAGACTGCAGTTAATGTTTGGGTAAAAATTCACACGTCTCGACCGCGACCAGAAAAGGTAAGACGCATGTTATAAGCTATATCTTATATTAAGATAAGGTCCCGACAAAGACCAAAGAAACCTCCGTCGTCCCTCTTAAAAGGTAAGTCGAGACTCCCTCACGACGCTCGACCACGACGTCGCACATTCCGCACGACCGTCGCATAAAACCAGGCGACCTTAACTAACACGATATACGACTGTTACGTTTGTTCTATGTTTAATGCAGGAGTCAAAGTCATTAATAAGCAACGGTCATAACCGACGAAGAGCAATTATGAAGAGTTACACTGGCGACCGTTATGACTGTTATTGAAGCACTCAATGAGTCAATTAATGCACCCGAAGGCTATAAAAGATCAAGTTGAACTACAGCTTAAAGTATCACTCGAACTCGATACCCTGAACTGAAGAACCAAAGTATCACAGAACATCGAACAACAGAAGCTAATCCTCAGACTCAGAAGAACACTACAAGCGAAAGGCTCTCACTCAAAGAACCGCTCTCGACGCACGACTTTTGCTCTCGATCAACAGTTTACACATTGTTTTCACACACGACGCACACTGTTTTTACATTCCAAACACTTGTACTTTACATTTCGAAGTCTTTTCCTTCATTTGTATTGTAATTTCTGTACGATCGACACCAGTAACACCAAGAACATTTCCCCTGATTGGCGACCACAGTGCAGCGATGACATCCACTGTCGTTCGCAGGTTTTTTCCTCGTTGAGGTTTTTCCTGCGTCATGAAATCCTCTGTCTCATTCGTCATTTTTATCTTTAACGCACGTCTTTGTCGAATGGTTCCTTTCTTTAGTTGTTAAAGTCCACATCGACCTTAAGTTGTCCATTTGGCGCGATTTTTGGCATTAACAGTTTGGCGCCATCCGTGGGACCCCATCTAGAGAAAATCTTTGACAAAACGTGCGTTGTACTAACAGTTTTTTGGAGTTTCTCTTGTTTTCTGCAACAGGAAAATGGTAGCTGTTAATGCCAAAAATCGCACCAAAGGGACAACTTAAGGTCGATGTGGACTTAATCAACTAAAGAAAGATCTTTCGACGAGACGTGCAACGAAGATAAAAATAAATGAGACAAGGGATTTGATGACGCAGGAAAAACCTCAATCGAGGAAAAAACCTGCGGACGACAAGGGATGTCGTCGCTGCACTATGGTCGCCAATCAAGGGCGACGTCCTTGGTGCTAGCGTCGGTTGTACGATGATTACAATACGAATGAAGGAAATACTTCGAAATGTAAAGTACAAGTGTTTAAATGTGAAAACAAGTGTTTGTCGTGTGTGAATACAAAGTCTGAACTATCTGTCGAAGGCTGATGTCGTGCGTCGAGACTGATACTTGAGCTTTTCCTTCGAGTGTTCTTGAGTTCGCTGTAGGATTCTGGATTTCAGTACTCAATCTCCAGAGTTTGAATGTTCTTTGATATGAGTTTGGGTGATTTTCTCTGCTGTATGATGATGTTCGCTGAAGTGTAATGGAGGTTAATCGATGTCCCTTGAAATGAGGCTTTAGCTTGTCTTTTATAGTCTTCACGTCATTAATTAGCTCCATTAATGATTCAATCAACGGCTACAACGGCTGGAAACGGTCGCCGGAGTGTTTATCCATGATGATCTTTGTCCGTTACAGCCATCGATCATTGATGGTTGCGTCGGATATATCCGTTGCTCTTTAATGACTTTGACTCCTGCATTAAACACTTAAACATAACGGTTAAGTGAACGTTAGTCTGGTTAAGGTCGCAAGTCCTTATGCGTTGATCATGCAGGACGTACGACATTATGGTCGAGCGTCGCTAGGATATCTCGACTCACCTTTTACAGTGGACGACAGAGGTCTTTATGGTCTTTGACGGGATCTTATCTTAATACAAGATGTTACTTATGACGTGCGATTTACCTGCTCTGGTCGTGGTCGTACGACGTGATTTTTTGCCCAAACAGTTTGCCCCCAAAATTTGAAAGAAGGATAGCAAATCTGATTTTTAAATTTTGTCAGTCGAAAATATGACAAGTGATGGAAATTACCTTGGTTACCTTGGAGCCAGACTGGTTCGTTTCTAACTGAACGAGAAGTTGAAAAAGAAACGAGGTCGTGATGTCATACTGACACATGATGATGCTTACCAGTTGTCGAGGACAGGTGTCGTCGATCCCTGCGGTCATACGAAAGGAGGGGGACGCGCAGCGGTTATCCGGGAATTCGACTTGACATAATCGACTGCATAAATAAAGATTACGATGGATCTTTTCTTGGGGATTTCCGTTCGATTAAAACTTGTCAGGGTTCTTTGACCTAATTTAAGTTTTTCTGAGATCATATAAGATACGACCTTCCAGTTTGCGTATGCGTCGTAAGTCTATTGCTAGAAACCCTAGAAAAAACTGGGATATTTGGGGTTTTTCTGAGCGTCAAATCTTGTTGACGGGCTTAGCGATGTCGACGAAGCCTAGGAGCACTATCCGGGATCAAGACGCCTTAGACGACTTTAGGGTTTTGGCGAAAATCCCTGCGGAGGTTACTGTGAGTAAAGTCGGTAATATTCGACCGGAGATGTGTACCGAGGGGTACATTGTTATATACGAATACCCGTTCAAAATAGGCTTTCACTGGCCATATTCGCCTTTAGTCAAAGAATTTATGTGTGAATTTGATCTTTCGCCGGGGCAACTGATGCCCCAGTTCTGGCGAGTTATCTTGATCATCGAACGACTTACCTCCAACTGGAATCCACCGATGAATGTGAGGGACCTTCTGACGGCGTATAAGGTCAAGAATGACCAGTACCGTCGCTACAGCTTGTTTTCAAGGTTCAAGGTTGATCGTACCCTGGTTTTAAATACTGCGGTCAATGATCGTGGATGGAAGAAGAGGTATGTATTCGTACGGGCGTCGGCGCTGGACACTGATAGTGACTGGATTAGGGAGGGTTGGAATATGATAGGTGAGCTTTTGACTGTACGTTTTCATGTTATTCTGTTGCTCGATTGTTTCGTCGACTAATCTTCTTTTTTGTGCGTAGATATTGATTTCGAGAAGGTAAAGTCGGATGATGCTTCTCGGGCTAAGGTCGAAAAGTTCTTGGAATTTAGTACCGAAGACCGGTCGTATGTCACGCGTCATTTGATAGACGAGGACGATGACATCATTTTCTTGAGCGACAGAATGAGGATGGGTCGAGAGGAGAAAGAAGAAGAGGAAGACTCTGTGAAGACTGAGGAGGAAGAGAAGAGCGAAGAACCAGAGGTAGAGATAATTAGTAAGTATCCTTTTGTCTTCTTTTCGCTTGACCTGATCTTTCTCTGTTCTGAATCATCTAATATCTTTCTTTTACCGTTCAGGTGAATCTTAAGCACAGGCGATATCTTCTGTTGCTAGAAAGATGGCCCAAGTCGAAACAGCTCGCGAGGCGAGGGAGAAGGACGTTTCGACAACTAGGTCGGGAGTCCTGAAGAGAAAAAAGGTTCCGACAGCCGGGTCGGGCCTCTTAAAGAGGACAAAGGTGTCCGTTCTGAGGGAACCGTCTTTGAAGACGGGTAACCCATCGAGGGTTGCCTTGCCCAGGAAGGCCAAGGCGTTGGTTGCGACCGACGCGGAATCTGTGGATACTGCGCAACTGGCGACGAAGTCTCCCGTCGTCCTATCCGGCCCTTCATCGGCCGACAGGGGCAAAGGCGCGTAGAAGGGACCTTTGGGGGAAACGACGGTCAACTTTACGTTGCCGTCGGGTTTTCTGGACGACAATGTCTTGGACGAGACGAAGTTGTTCCCCCATTTGGAAAAATATTTGCTTCCGTCTTTCAGGGAGCATTTTGACGGGTTTTATTTCGAGAAGAAAGAGTTCCATACAGCTGGACTCTTGTTCTTGGTAAGCCTTTCTTTCAAGACTTGTCGTTTGTCGTTGTCGTTGTCGTTGTCGTTGTCGTTGTCGTTGTCGTTGTCATTGTTGTTGTTTACTAATGCTGCTCATATTATGATTCTTCAGGCGTTCCAAGCTTCCTTGGCATTGCATGCCAAAATGACGAATATAGAGGTTTCAACGGCTTCTGTTACCAAAGATGAAGATGCAGCGTTAGCTAAAGAGAAAGCTGCTTTGGAACATGAAGAAGCGATGTCAGCGCGCCTTGACCATGCTCTGGATGAATTGGATGCCCTTAGTCATACAAGAGACGAGATAAACTCGCGTTTGAAGGAGTCCCTGACTTTGATGCGCGACCAGGGAGAGAAGCTGGAAGGGATGAAGGAATCCGTAACCGCGAAGAGGAAGGAAGTCGAGGGAATCAAGGCTAAGGTGATAAGTTTGCAGAAGGAGTCTGATGAGTTGAAGGACGAAAATAAGTCTTTCCTTTGTTATGATTGACTTACTGCGCGTGCGGAAATTATGCGACGTCACCTGCAGGGTAAGGATCCTTTGGCTTCAGCATCAGATGAGCTGCGTCTCTTTTATGAGAAAGTCGGGACCGAGAGAGATCTCGACTTGGATGACCAGAGGGAGGTCGAAGAGGAGGCGGTTGATGAGGGTTTTCAAGATGAGGTATCGGACAAGGTCGTGATCGATGCTCCTCCACAACCTTAGAAAAAATGTATTTGTTTGTTCATGCTGCTCGACCGTCAGTGGTCGATTATGTATACGATGGCTTATATAATGAACGCAACTTTTGCTTATGCTTTATCCAAACCATGTTTAATTATGAGGTCGAACATGAAATCATGCGACTAAGGCATTCATTGTAATACGATGACAAGAACGTGAAACAAATATAAAAACACGCGATTAAAGCATCCATTCAGTTAAGAAACTTAGGGGTAAAGTCGTTTAGACTCTGTGATCGTACGACCAAATCGTACAACGAGTTTGTATCGTATGCCCCTGTGGAGAAATAATCAAGTTAGAGACCTGATTCTTTATGTCGTTCAACCTTGCGATATTAAAGTCATACACTAGATTTAATGATTACAGTCGTGCGACTCTGCGATAACCTGTTGTGCGATTCTGCGATAAAACGATGTCGGGGGTTGGTCGTTGGCTCACCAACGACCCTCCGATGCTTAAGTCAGTAAATGTTTTGCGAGAAAAAATCGTATGAGAAAGAGTTAGAGAACGTACCATTTCAGACTCTCTCTATTTGCCCCCTGTCATTTATTACCGTACTCTTTTTAGGAGGAAAAGATAGGTTTTAGATGACAGAATGACACGGAGAAATATTGTCCTACGGTTGACTATGTTGTCGTGCGACGAGGCACCATAGTAGATTTATCCCTGTGGAAAAGATATTGTTAATTTAGGGATAGAAAAACGAACCCGTCGAGAGCTTGAGCTTACGACTTCAGTTTATTTTCTTTTTTGATCTCCTGGATTCCCCATGGCGTAGGGAATTTCAATTAATAACTTTTGCATGCTCGGGAGTCGACGGTCGATGGCTATTAGTTGGAACAGCGACATTGTCGATGATATCTTTGAGATTTCCTTTTGGAAAATGATATGCTAGTTCCTTCTTCAATGCGATACAGTCGTCTGTCGCATGACCATGATCGGCATGGAAGTCGCACCACTTTAATTTGTCTTTCTTAGCATCGTCTAGGTCGGACTTCTTTGGCCATCGAATGGTAGCTTGGGAACTTTTCAGAGCTTCGACTAGGTCCTTTGTGGATCCTTTGAATCCGTAAGAGGATATCTTGGGGTACTGAATGAACTTAGCCGCGGTCTTGGCCTCTGCTTTCGTCTTGAAACGAACATTTGAAATTTGCCGCGCTGGCTCTACTCTAGAAACAACCTTTGTCTTGAACTCTGGCTTTCTGACGCCCAACGACTTCTTGTCGTCAGTATGCTTGCGACGAAAGGCGGCATCATCTTCTACCCTCATATATGCTAAGGTTCGAGCTCGGACGTCTTCGAAATTCTCCGGGGGATATTTGGTCAGGTCGGTGTATAGACCCGAACTATCGTCCAGACCACGCTTATAGGCTTCGTTCGCGGTTTTGACGTCGCAATTGCGGATGCTGATCATTTCAGCATTGAATCTATTAAAATAACTTCGAATAGACTCATTGGCTTTCTGCACGATGTAATATAGGTCGCTGGTCTGCTTCTCCATCTTACGACTGCTGGCGAATTGCTGGGAGAATTGATTAACCAACTCAGCAAACGACCCGATGGATTTGGGTTTGAGATTGATCAACCATTGAGAGCAGGACCAGTGAGGGTTGCTCCAAAACTCTTACACATGCATACTTCCTGGTACATAAATGGGATCGAGATCATCCACATGAGCTGCTTATATTGCGCGACGTGCTCAGTTGGATCGGTCACACCCGAATACTTGGGAGTGAAGGCAGGAATGTTATACTTCTTTGGGACCGCGACGGGATCGTTAAGATCGGGATTTGTCCCTGTCGAGGGATTGGCCCCTGGGCTAGTGCCATTACCATGCGACGAACCATTGGTGTCCCCGTTGAACGGGACGAAATATGGCTGCGACCCATAGTGGAATTGCTGCGGTCCATGCTGAAACGGCTGTGATCCTTACTGGAGAGGCCGCGATCCACCTTGGGGTCCATTATGAAATGGCTGCTGAAATGGTTGCGACCCTTGCTGGAAAGGCTGCGACCCTTGTGATGGCTGAGACCCATTATTCACGGGTGGTGGCCTTATGTGCTGAGGAGGAACTGTCCCAAACTGAGGATTTGGGTTGAACGACCCTGGCTGTTGATTCTGCATGAACGGGCCTGGATGCTGATTCTGCGCGGATGAACCTGGATTCGGGACAAATGGTCTAGGGCCATTCTGGTCGAACGGTCTTAGAACTGGGTTTTGCACGAACGGCCTAGGACCATTTTGAGGCCCAAGAGGATTTCTTAACCGTGCGATCTCCTCAGCTGCTCTGTGATTCTGCTCTGCCATTGCATTGAGCTGATTCCTGGCGACTTTGAGCTCCTGATGCATCTGAGCAACAGCTTGCTGCGGATTTCCAGAGGCTGCCATTTTCCTGCAACAGAAAATAGAAGAAACTCCAAGAAACTATTAGTAGGGTGCACGTTCGTCGAGGATTTTCTCTAGATGAGGTCCCACGGATGGCGCCAAACTGTTAATGCCAAAAATCGCACCAAAGGGACAACTTAACGTCGATATGGACTTAATCAACTAAAGAAAGGATCTTTTGACGAGACGTGCGACGAAGATAAAAATAAATGAGACAAGGGATTTGATGACGCAGGAAAAACCTCAATCGAGGAAAAAACCTGCGGACGACAAGGGATGTCGTCGCTGCACTATGGTCGTCAATCAGGGGCGACATCCTTGGTACTGGCGTCGGTTGTACGATGATTACAATACAAATGAAGGAAATACTTCGAAATGTAAAGTACAAGTGTTTAAATGTGAAAACAAGTGTTTGTCGTGTGTGATTATAAAGTCTGAACTATCTGTCGAAGGCTGATGACGTGCGTCGAGACTGATACTTGAGCTTTTCCTTTGAGTGTTCTTGAGTTCGCTGTAGGATTCTGGCTTTCAGTACTCAATCTCCAGAGTTTGAATGTTCTTTGCTATGAGTTTGGGTGATTTTCTCTGTTGTATGATGATGTTCGCTGAAGTGTATTGGATGTTAATCGATGTCCCTTGAAATGAGGCTTTTGCTTGTCTTTTATAGTCTTCACGTCATTAATTAGCTCCATTAATGATTCAATCAACGGCTACAACGGCTGGAAACGGTCGCCGGAGTGATTATCCATGATGATCTTTGTCCGTTACAGCTATCGATCGTTGATGGTTGCGTCGGTTATATCCGTTGCTCTTTAATGACTTTGACTCCTGCATTAAACACTTAAACATAACGGTTAAGTGAACGTTAGTCTGGTTAAGGTCGCAAGTCCTTATGCGTTGATCATGCAGGACGTACGACATTATGGTCGAGCGTCGCTAGGATATCTCGACTCACCTTTTACAGTGGACGACATAGGTCTTTATGGTCTTTGACGGGATCTTATCTTAATACAAGATGTTACTTATGACGTGCAATTTACCTGCTCTGGTCGTGGTCGTACGACGTGATTTTTTACCCAAACAGCAGCCCCTGGAAATCAAGAGCATGTCATTGCTCATATGTATTAAGAGCTTGAAGTCGCTAGGAATCAAATTAATGCAATGGTCGAGCAGAGTCGCAGAGCAGCTGAGGAGATCGCACGATTAAGGAATCCCTTCGGACCTCAGAATGGTCCCAGGCCATTCGTGCAGAACCCAGCTCTAGGAGCATTCGGCCAAAATGGTCCTAGACCATTCGTCCAGAATCCAGGTCCAGGATCAGGTCCATCCGCGCAGAATCCGCATCCAGGTCCAGGATCAGGTTCGTTCGCTCAGAATTAGCACCCAGGTCCATTCATGCAGAACCAGCAGCCAGGGCCGTTCAACCCAAATCCTCAGTTCGGGACGGTTCCTCCTAAGCACATAAGGCCGCCACCCATGAATAATGGAGCGCAGCCATTCCAGAATGGACCGCAGCCATTTCAGCAAGGATCGTAGCCTTTTCAGCAAGGGTCGCAGCCTTTTCAGCAAGGGTCGCAACCGTTTTCGCAACCATATTTTGTTCCTTTCAACGGAGACGCCAATGTATCGGCGTACGGCAATGGCAATAATCCCGGAGTTAATCTACAAGCGAACGCAAGTCCCGACCCTATCGATCCTGTCGCCCATCGTCTGAAGATGTTGGAAGATCAAAATGAGCGAGTCCTGTCCCTACTCGCCAAGTTGCCCGGGGCAGCCGTGTCCGTCGACGTCGAGCCTCGATCTGGATATCAGGCGTCGCCCTTCGTGGACAAGATCGCGACAGTCGAATTCCCAAAGAAATATAATATCCCCGCCTTCACGCCCAAATATTCTGGTGTGACCGATCCAACCGTCGCACAATATAAGCAACTCATGTGGACGATCTCGATCCCACACATGTATCAGGAGGTGTGCATGTGCAAGAGTTTCGGCGCGACTCTCACTGGTCCAACTCTTCAATGGTTGATCAATCTCAAGCCCAAGTCCATTGGGTCGTTCGCAGAATTGGTCAATCAGTTCTCTCAACAGTTCGCCAGCAGTCGCAAGATGGAGAAGCAGACCAGTGACTTGTATTATGTCGTGCAGAAGACCAATGAGTCTATTCGAAGTTATTTCAATAGATTCAATGCAGAGATTATTCGTATCCGCAACTGCGACATTAAGACCGCGATCGAAGCCTACAAGCCGGGTCTGGACGACGACTCAGGTTTATATACCGACCTGACCAAGTATCCTCCAGAGAATTTCGAAGACGTCTGAGCTCGAACCCTAGCATATATGAGAGTAGAGGACGACACCGCCTTTCGCCGCAAGCATACTGACGACAAGAGGTCGTTAGGAGTAAGAAAGCCAGAGTTCAAGACTAAGGCAATTTCCAAAGTCGAGCCCGCACGCCAAATCTCTAACGTCCGTTTCAAGACGAAAGCAGAGATCAAAACCGCAACCAAGTTTCCCCAATACCCCAAGATATCCTCTTACGGATTCAAAGGGTCCACTAAGGAATTGGTCGAAGCCTTGAAGACCACTCAAGCAACCATTCGATGGCCGAAGAAGTCCGATTAGGACGATGCTAAAAAAGATAAATCAAAGTGGTGCGACTTCCATGTCGACCATGGCCATGCGACAGGTGATTGCATAACCCTAAAAAAAGAGCTAGCATATCATGTCCCGAAAGGTAATCTCAAAGACATCATCGACGACGTCATGACCTCAGCTAGCGACCACCGACCGTCTGTAACGTCCCAAAAATTACAAGGAATTTTAAAAATTTTAAGACATGCATTTCATTATAAAACAACCACGATTTAATAATTCGTAACTCAATTGAAATTAATGTCGTTTACTCAAACAGTCAATAAAGTTTATGCAGCGGAATTTCATAAAATAAAATCCAAAGGTTTGAAAGTGAAATTTAAACAATTCTCGGCACCCCGCGCTTAGTGTGTGTACCGTCAAGCCCGACAGCCACTCGCACATGAAAACACAACATATTGGGAAAAGGTAAGCTAAACGCTTAGTGAGTCCTACCACACACGTAGGTAGCAACCCCACGTATATCGCCCCTACTCGCAAGTAGGCAACATCACCACCACCACGAATATAAAAACCACATAATGATTAATGCATAAAACGAACCTCGGTCCCACCGAGTACACCAAAAAATATATCGACACAAGCTCAGTCCCACCGAGCCCTCGGTCCCACCGAGTAAAGACATTGACACCAACTCAGTCCCACCGAGCCCTCGGTCCCACCGAGTAAAGATAATACAATTGTACTAGCTCAGTCCCACCGAGCCCTCGGTCCCACCGAGCCCCCCAGTCCCACCGAGGTGTACACAAGCATAAATAATCCACATATAAATTCAACAAATCACAACTAGTTATCACATCCCAACTAGTTCACGTAAGCACGTAATAACACATAGCACAAAATAACGATATGCATGAAATTCCTAACTACGCGGTGAGAGAACTCACCTCAAAACAACGCGACGCGCTCCCGAGCCGCAACACCAGCACGTCAACCTTCCTCACTTTTCCCACCTAAATACGCACTAAGAACGTCAACGGAAGGTCCCAACTCACGACACTTTTACTAGTTTAACAAAACTAAAATTCCAGCTTTTATACTAAAAACGCAGGTCTGTTCGGGACCCATTTTACCCCTGCTAAACTGATCAAACCAAAAATCTAATTCCACATTCAGGAAGTTCAATGTCTTACGGTTCCAGAAAACATATAAAAGTTACTAGACTCAGAATGGGAACTTTTGGCACCAGCTCCATCCCAATCCGACATTCCTAACAAAAGTTATGGCTTTTACAAAACAGGGCAGAAACTATACAATTTACATAAAATGATAACCTTTTGAACTTGAACCCAATAAGACGTCTTAATCCAAACAGACCCACGAAGAAACATGACTTACTGAATTAGGGTTAACATGGGCTGAACAAAACCATGCACCACCCCCTGCCGCCTCCGGCGGTGGTGGTGGCTGGCGGTATTCTCGCGACAAACAAACGAAAGGACACGGAAAGGAAAACGAACGATTACCTCGTTGCAACTCCTCCTTCTTCCCGATTCCGGTAGCACGCAGCGGCGTTCCTCTCCTTCCCGGCGTCTCTCACTCTCCGGCGAACACTCTCCCTCTCTCCCCTCCCATCGGCGACCACACTCCCTTTCCCTCTCGATTTTTCTTCCTCGTCGATCTCTCTCTCTCTTGCACTCACTTCTCCGGCGATAGCAAAGGGAAGGGGATGGGGAGAATGGCTTGGGGTTGTGGTGGTGTCACTGTGAAACCGAAGGGGAAGGGGGATGGGGCGTCCTTTGGGCCGACCCCTTTCCAAACTTTGGGTATAAGTCCCTAATAGCCCCTCAACTTATCCCTTTCCTTGCAAGAACCCAAGAGTTGTCACAATTAACATTTTGGTCCGATTCGACTAAACCCCGCTAAATAAAATATTAACAATAATTAGAATAATTAATAAATAAATAAATATGTACCGGGACACGGGCTTTACAACTCTCCCCCGCTTGAATTAGACTTCGTCCTCGAAGTCTTGACAGACGAAAAGCTCGGGATAACTCTCGCGCATCTCCGCTTCGGGCTCCCACATCTCAATCTCAGGTTCCCAAGTTCACTCGGAACCCTTTCAGTGTTTCCACTGGTTCTTCACTAACTGGAATTTAAGATTTCCCACACCGCCTAAAAATCTCTCGAATACTTTTCTTACCACAAAACTCCTTCAAGTACACCGCAAGTATGATCGGAGGAACACTCCAACAACTGGATTCATTCCTAGTCAAACGACTTCGGTTGTCTCCCAACCATAGATAATCCAAACATCCCGATTCAAATTTCAAGCTCTAACCATTCTAAAGTTGCTCACCAATATACCCTACAGGATACTCGAAATCGATCATTCCTATCATTAACTGTCGATTAACTTTCACGGGTTCTAATAGACTCCCACAATTTATTTCACATGAATTATCAATCCAGTAAATTTATAATCATCCACGAAGGTCATTCCACCACAACCATTCACCACAAGCAAACATCTCAGGATTACTACTACCATCAACATAATTTCCTTAAAATCGGCTACAATTCCCCAATTACACTAAGGCATTTGGCCTCAAGCCCAAAAGTCGACACCTAAGTATACTATTTACCTCAAAAATTCTACGCATTTATCCTCTTTATTACAAAGGGCATCATTCCCTAACCGATACTATTCGGCCTACAGTACCCACACACGTGGAATACCCAACCTTCCACCATCGACGTATCGTCCACACTCGCTCTACGAAGCCTAGTTACACCCCAACGCCTACCTCTCAGGTACGTCGCAAGTCCCGGCACATCGGAGCTACCTCTCAGGTAAGTGCCCAAGACTGTATCCTCTTAGTGCCTACTGGAAAGTCAAGGTCATAACACATGAATACCGGAGTCCCACCCCGAGATACCCAACCGACCATTAAGACCGAGCAATTGACCCATGACTATCACGGACAATATTTGGAATTTCCCCCGAAACTCTCTCGCGTTTGGCATTTTCCTCCAAAACTGCCACCTCCTGAGCACTACCTATCGACTCAAGAAGAGGTGCAACAACTGTTAACCGTTGACCAAGCCCCGCAGTGGCTCACCATCCAGATGTCAACTAAGTGCGTCCATAACAACATCCGCTTTACCGGGGTGGTAAAGTATCTCACCATCATAATCCTTGACCACGTCAAGCCACCTCCTCTGACGCATGTTGAGGTTTTTGCCGATCATCAAGTACTGCAGGCTTTATGGTTAGTGCATACACTTGACGCCATACAAATAGTGCCTCCAAATCTTGAGAGCAAATACCACCAATTCTTACATACCCTCCGGCAAAGTCAACATCGGAGCCTCGCATAACGCCTGCGTAGTTCCTCAAAGCCCTCTGCTGCTCTTTACCCCAACTAAAAGCCGCAGATTTCTTCGTCAATCGGGTCATCGGTAAAGCAATCTTGGAGAAATCCTGAATGGATCTCCGAAAATACCCTGCTAACCCAAGAAAACTCCGTACTTCAGTGAGAGTCTTTGGCACTTCCCACCGCATCACAGTCGTAATCTTGGCCGGATCCACCATAATACCATTCTGGTTCACGACATGCCCTCGAAAGTGGACCTCTCGTAACCAGAACTCACACTTGGAGAGCTTAGCATACAGCTTCTCCCGCCTCAAAACTTCCAAAACTTCTCGCAAATGCATCTCATGCTCTTCCTTCGACTTCGTTTACACAAGAATATCGTCGATGAACACGATCACCGATCGATCCCACATAGGGCTACATACCCGGTTCATGAGGTCCATGAACGCTGCGGGTGCATTGGTGAGCCCGAAAGGCATCTCCACAAACTTGTAAATGGCCATAACGTGAACGAAAGGTCGTCTACTCTGTATCCTCTCTCCTCACCCGCATTCGATGATACCCTGATCTCAAATCAACCTTAGAGAACCACGAGGCTCCCTGAAGCTGATCGAACAAGTCGTCGATCCTTGGCGGAGGATAACGATTCTTCACCGTAAGCTTATTCAACTCACGGTAGTCTATACACCTCCATTGGGACCCGTCTTTCTTTTTCACAAACAGAATCGGGGCTCCCCACGGTGGACAACTCGGCTTGATGAACTCCTTTTCGATAAGTTCCTTCAACGAGTGTACAACTCCTTCATTTCCGGTGGAGCCAGGCGATAAGGTGCCTTGGCCACCGGAGTAGCATCCAGAATCAAATCAATGTGGAACTCTACCTGTCGCTCGGGAGGTATCCCCGGTAACTCCTCGGGAAAATACGTCAGCAAACTCCCGTACAACTGGCTCATCCTCCACAGACTTCTTCTCTCCGTCGACGCGCGTGTCGATCACATACGCCAAAAATCCCTGACCACTGTGCTGCAAGTACCTCCGAGCCCTCGAAGCCGAACATATCGCTGAGGTCCACCTGGGCAAGCCGCCTTGAACTAGCATTTCTCCCCCGCTTGGGGTTCGAACTCGTACTTGTTTGCGACGACAAACAATCTCCGCATCATACGCATCCATCCAATCCATGCCCACAGTCACGCACAACTCCCGCATAGCGATCGGAATCAAATCAATCGGGAACCTCACACCAGAGATCTCCAAAGTGCACCCCCGGTACACGTCAGTAACCGTCAAGGTCCTGTCTTCAGCAACTGCAACCACAAGTGGACAGCCTAACCGTCCTACAACTCGGCCCCAAACACTCACTGACTATGTGAGACACGGAAGGATGAGTAGCCCCACTATCAATCGTCACCACAGCAAGCACTGAGTTAACCAAGAACGTACCTGTCACCACATTATACGTAGCTTGTGCCTCCTCCACTCCTAGTTGACGAACTCTACCTCAGGCCGCCTCCATCACTACAGCAAGTGAAACATACTGCGCGGTACTCACGAACTCCCTGATCTTGGTACGTAACATATCCTTGTACCGTGTCCTCTTCATGTCCTCAAAAGCAGCATGCTAAGGATAGAATAATGTCATTTCCGTGAACTTTCGGTTCACCTCCTTTATGGCCTCCGCAGTCTGAGAGAGCTCCAAGAACTCTTTGGCACTCCTCTCCATCTCCACTAGAGGCACATGCTCTACACGAAACATACGACGAACTCCTCCCAGGTCGAGTAGTGCGCCCGTTAAGCGTCAAAGCAGTAGCACACCAGTCTTTCGCTCTGTCTCGTAACAGATTCACCGTGAAGCGAACCTTCTAGTTCGCAGGACAACCACCGGTAAGGAATGTGCACTCCATAACCGATCTCGACCCTCTTGTTCGGGGCTGCCCACCCGCAGGGGGTGGAATCGCCGCGATGCGCTCCTCCATCGACACTATTACCTCATCACGAATGGCGGTAATAATTTCGGGGATCGCCTCCTCAAAATATGCGTCACCTCGACCGCAAACATCTCACGAATCTGATCAACAATAATTCCAGCATCAGCATCTGGATCAACATTGTTGTTCCTTCTTAACGAGCTACTAGCACACATTAAAACCTGCTAACTACGCTCACACTCAACTCTTCGGATTCTCCGTGACTTTCCCCGACTCGAGCACGGATCCTGTGCTTCAGATAGTAGGAGCTCTGCTACTACCCTTCACACCTGTCCTTACTCGTTTCGAGTCCTGTCCCGGGACGTCCAAGTAGTTGCTTACCACAAAACAAACACATATGCCCATTCCGGCATATGCAAACACTTTTCCTAGCTCCCTAGAAAAGTCGTAATACCCCACCACCCTTGCTAGAACGGAACCCCCACTAGCCCTGACGAGTCGCCTCGTAAACGCACAGTCGTATACAGTGAAACCAGATATACATTCGAATATAAGATTCTATCCTACAACGGTTGGACTCAAACAAGAGCTGCGCAATAGAACTAAATCCAACATTCTAAGGCTATTCAGTTCCTACTGCATACAACCTAAGGTGCATTCACAAAACAACCTATCAAGGCTAGCATGAGTTCCTAATAGCAAGTAACAAGTATATAGTACCACAAAATCCACGTAAGCAATCTAGCATATATACTCGTATGTTCTAGAAAGCAATCTAGCATACGTACTCATATGTAAACGCTATTCCCAGCTCACTAGGAATTTCATCTCATCCCACTACTCTTGCTACAACGGAATACCTGTTAGCCATAACGAGTTGCCTCGCGAATACCCAGTCGCACGCAGCGTGAATCAAATAGACATTCGAATACAAGATTCTATCATAGAACGGTTGGACTCAAACAAGAGATGCGCAATAGAACTAAATCAAATATTCTAAGGCTATATGATTCTTACTGCATACAACCTATAGGGCCTTCACTTGACAACCTACTATAAGTAGCATTGATTCCTACCAGCAAGCAGTCATCGTACAGTACAGTGTAAACAACCTAGGCAATCTAGCATGCATACCCTATGCCTAGAAAGCAATAAATACACTAAGTGCTGTACCTTCCCAATTGGCGTCGGCTGACCGTACACACTGCGCCCACGATCACCATTTCCCAAACGGGCTTTCTCCGTTCATTTATTTTCAAAGATTTTAATAAGAGAGTTTAAAAAAACTTCATAGCCGCAACTTGAGACCAAACACACCGAGATGTGTTTGATTCACTCAAGCTGTGCTCTGATACCAAGTTGTAACGTCCCAAAAATTACAAGGAATTTTAAAAAATTTAAGACATGCATTTCATTATAAAACAACCATGATTTAATAATTCGTAACTCAATTGAAATTAACGCCGTTTACTCAAACAGTCAATAAAGTTTATGCAGAGGAATTTCATAAAATAAAATCCAAAGGTTTGAAAGTGAAATTTAAACAATTCTCGGCACCCCGCGCTTAGTGTGTGTACCGTCAAGCCCGACAGCCGCTCGCACCTGAAAACACAACATATTGGGAAAAGGTAAGCTAAACGCTTAGTGAGTCCTACCACACACGTAGGTAGCAACCCCACGTATATCGCCCCTACTCGCAAGTAGGCAACATCACCACCACCACGAATATAAAAACCACATAATGATTAATGCATAAAACGAACCTCCGTCCCACCGAGTACACCAAAAAATATATCGACACAAGCTCAGTCCTACCGAGCCCTCGGCCCCACCGAGTAAAGACATTGACACCAGCTCAGTCCCACCGAGCCCTCGGTCCCACCGAGTAAAGATAATACAATTGTACTAGCTCAGTCCCACCGAGCCCTCGGTCCCACCGAGCCCCCCAGTCCCACCGAGGTGTACACAAGCATAAATAATCCACATATAAATTCAACAAATCACAACTAGTTATCACATCCCAACTAGTTCACGTAAGCACGTAATAACACGTAATAACACATAGCACAAAATAACGATATGCGTGAAATTCCTAACTACGCGGTGAGAGAACTCACCTCAAAACAACGCGACGCGCTCCCGAGCCGCAACACCAGCACGTCAACCTTCCTCACTTTTTCCCACCTAAATACGCACTAAGAACGTCAACGGAAGGTCCCAACTCACGACACTTTTACTAGTTTAACAAAACTAAAATTCCAGCTTTTATACTAAAAACGCATGTCTGTTCGGGACCCATTTTACCCCTGCTAAACTGATCAAACCAAAAATCTAATTCCACATTCAGGAAGTTCAATGTCTTACGGTTCCAGGGACGTATCGCACGCGTCCTAACGATATTCCTAGCACTCTATATGAATTTTACAAAAACACCTCTCAGAGCAGCTAAAACAGGACTTGTCCGTATAAAATGGCAATTTGACACTAGCTATGGCCCGAACTGGTTTTTCCACAAAACATATAAAAGTTACTAGACTCAGAATGGGAACATTTGGAACCAGCTCCATCCCAAACCGACATTCCTAGCAAAAGTTATAGCTTTTACAAAACAGGGCAGAAACTATACAATTTACATAAAATGATAACCTTTTGAACTTGAACCCAATAAGACGTCTTAATCCAAACAGACCCACGAAGAAACATGACTTACTGAATTAGGGTTAACATGGGCTGAACAAAACCATGCACCACCCCCTGCCGCCTCCGGCGGTGGTGGTGGCTGGCGGTATTCTCGCGACAAACAAACGAAAGGACACGGAAAGGAAAACGAACGATTACCTCGTTGCAACTCCTCCTTCTTCCCGATTCCGGTAACACGCAGCGGCGTTACTGTCCTTCCCGGCGTCTCTCACTCTCCGGCGAACACTCTCCCTATCTCCCCTCCCATCGGCGACCACACTCCCTTTCCCTCTCGATTTTTCTTCCTCGTCGATCTCTCTCTCTCTCTTGCACTCACTTCTCCGGCGATAGCAAAGGGAAGGGGATGGGGAGAATGGCTTGGGGTTGTGGTGGTGTCACTGTGAAACCGAAGGGGAAGGGGGATGGGGCGTCCCTTGGGCCGACCCCTTTCCAAACTTTGGGTATAAGTCCCTAATAGCCCCTCAACTTATCCCTTTCCTTGCAAGAACCCAAGAGTTGTCACAATTAACATTTTGGTCCGATTCGACTAAACCCCGCTAAATAAAATATTAACATTAATTAGAATAATTAATAAATAAAAAAATATGTACCGGGACACGGGCTTTACACCGTCAACCCCCGAGCATGCAAAGTTTGTCAATTGCATCACTGGTGGCTCTGACGTATCTGGTTTGACGTATTCCGCAGCCAAGCGTCACGCCAGTCAAGCGCCCGATGACCGTCCGATTCCTCGTTCATCAAGGCCCAAAGGACATCTAGAGTTGGAAGCTATGAAGATCGTGTTCGATCAAGATGACCTCGGCGACTCGTATCAGAAACATCATGACGGGTTGATCATTCAACTCACGATTGGTAATTGTTTAACCCGACGAGTCTTGATCGATGGGGGCAGTTCAGCAAACGTCATCTTCCTCGACACCATCAAAGCCATGGGAATCAATCGTTCGAAAATCACCCGACGTTCGACAACTTTGGTCGGTTTCAACGGAGAAGCGACGAGCACCTATGGAGATATTATCTTGCCCGTCTATGCCGGAGGCGTTAACAAGCAGACCAAATTCAGCGTCATCGATTGTGCGTCGGCCTATAACATCATCTTAGGTCGACCATGGATCCACGAAATGAAAACTGTTCCTTCGACGTATCATCAGACCCTGAAGTTCCCTACCCCGTGGGGAGTCCAAGAAATCAAAAGTGAGCCTAAAGTCGCCCGTGATTGCTATAAATCCACTCTGAAGCTGCAAAAGTAAACCGTCTAGCAGTCACGACACGACCAAAAGGTCTCGACAGGTTCGTCCTCCTACCCCTAAAGACAAACAAATGACTTTTTTCACAAGAATACGTCGACTATCTTGCCCTTTCGCACGAAAACACCGCTGGCATAAGCACAACCGATATCTCTCAAAAGATCAATGTCATCCGTCATTCATAATCTATTTTTCCTGAAAAAATAATATGATAACTGACGGGGGGCAAATAGGCATACAAGAGAAAAAAGTATATAGAAAGGTACGTATCCTATGTCCTTTTTTCATTTTTTGTTCATACGATTTATCATCACGAAAGATCACCGACTTAAGCATCGGAGGATCGTTGGTCAGCCAATGACCAACCTCTGACATTGTTTTTTCCGCAGAATCGCACGACAATAGTACTCTAAGTTTCGCATGGTCGCATGACATAAAGGATCGAGTCTGTGACTTGATCATCTTTTACAGGGGCACACGATTCAAGTTCGTCGCACGACTCATGTCGTACGATCGCAAAGTCTAAGAGACTTCTCATTCTAAGTTTCTTAACTTAGAGAAAATTTTTCATACTCCGAATATATGCTTTGATCGCAAGTTCTTATATTTGTTTCACGTTTTGATCATTATACTACAATTATTGCCTTAGTCGCATAATTTCTTATATCCCAGATTCAATTTCATAATTAATGTGATATTTGTTGAATAAGGCATAAAGTTCAAACAAAAGTTGCATTCATTGAATAAACCGTCATACTCGACCACCAACGGTCGAACGATAAAACAACGAAAGAAAATTTCTTAAACTAAAGGAGGACCATCCGTCGCATCCTTGCCCGAAGTCCCGTCCAGAGGACCTTCACCTGCCACCTCCTCCTCGGCGTCCTTCTCATCGTCCGAGTCAAGATCCCTCTCGGTCCCGACGCCATTCAAATAGACGTCCAACTCTTCCTTCGCCGAAGCAAGAGGGTCCTTCCCCAGCAGATGTCGCCGCATGATCGCCGCCCGGGCAGTCAGACGAGCTATAGCAAAAACGGACTTGCCCTCATCCTTCGCAGCTTGCCCCTCTATCTCCAAACCCTCTACCGTGGACTTGGAATCCTCAGCCTCCTTTGTAGCTTCAGCCAAGGATTCCCTAATCTTGTTCATCTCCTCCCTCTGATCGGAAATCAGGAGTAAGGACAGCGTCATGCGATGATTAAGATCATCCTTCGCACGACCGACGACCTCTAGATGTTTCCGGGCATCGTCGAGACGTTTTAACAGAACCTTTTCACGTTCTGCGGCAACCTTTACCTTATCCAACGCCGCGTTCTCCCGCTCTTGCACATCAGCCATTAGACCCTTTATCTTCGTCGTCTCGCCCCGCAAAGCTAGGGAAGCCTGGAACGCCTATACAATCATAAAAATGTTGTTAATAAACAACGAACAACGAACAACGAACAACGAACAATGACAATGACAACGACTACAACAGCGACAAACGAACAAAGTCTTGAAAGAAAGACTTACCATGAATGCCAACCCGACGACATGAGCTCCCGTCTCCTCGATAGAAAACCCCACAAAACGCTCCCTGAAAGTAGGAAGCAGATATTTCCCTAGATGTGGAAATAGGTTCTCCCGTCTAGGACACTACTGACCATAAAGTCCGACGGCAATGTAAAATTGACTGTCGTGATCTTGGCCCCTCCCGTCGGTTGATCCTTGCCCTTGCTGGGTGAAAAAGGATCTGACGTGGCTGACGGGGACTTCGCTGTTTCCGCCGGAAGCGCAGAACTAATTGGCGTCGCAGCAATCACATCGGAAGACGACTTCCCAGGCGATGCGACCTTCGCCTTCTCAGGTGTAACGACTTTAGAAGAGTCGTGGAACCCCGAAGACGGTTCCCTTGGGATCGTCGTCCTCTTCGAAACCTCAGGGCCAGTAGATCCAGCAGACATGGCTTTTAACCTCTTCTCCCTGCCCTGACGAGCAAGCTCAAGCTCGACTGCTCTTTTAGCAGAAACATTCGACACCTTGGGTCGTGATTCTCCTAGAAACCAAAAAGAAAAGGGACGTAAGACAAGAGAATTCATATCAAACTGAAAGAACTAAGAAGGTACACTCACCAGTCATCTCTTCTCCTTCTTTTTTCTCACACCCCTTTCCCTGATTCTCTCCTGAGTATGATAAATCCTCGTCGACGTCCGCCAATTGTCGTACGACAAACGACAGCTCTGCAACGCTGAACTCCAGAAAATTGTTGATCCTTGCTTGGGAGTTGGAATAAGGCTTCACGTCTTCGAACTTGATGGCTATTTACATAAAAACAACAAGTTAAAAATCAAGTAAAAGTCATAAACGACATATGACAATAAGATTACAAAGCTCACCCGACGTATTCCATCCAGTCCTAATCCACTCACTCTCGGAATCAAGGGTCGACTTGCGCACGAAAACATACCGAGTCTTCCACCCACGATCGTTAACCCCCGTTCTCAAGACCAAGGTACGATCGCCCTTAAGTTTAGAATATAAGCTACAACGATGGCACCCGTCCTTCTTGGCTTGATAAGACAAGAGAAGGTCGCGCACATTCATGGGAGTATCCCATTTCTTGGTGACACGCTCGATTACTTGCATGATTCGCCAGAATTGGGGCATTAACTGACCTGGTGCTAAGTCGAATTCTAACATAAAAGCCTTGGAGAATGGCGAATAGGGCCATTCGAAACCTATCTTAAAGGGGTATTCGTATATTACAATATACCCCTCGGGACATTCGCTCGATCGAATCTGACCGGGGCAAATCAACTCAACCCACGCAGGGATTTTTGCTAAATCTCGGAACTCATCGAGGTCCGATTGTTCTCGAATAAAACTCTCAGGATCTATCGACATTTCTAATAGACCTAAAGAAATCAACAGAAATCGTACCTTATATAAGCGCTCTAGACCTTGAACAATCTTAACCAAGTCGAAGATTCGCACGGTTCAGGGAAGATTGGACGAGGAAAGGTAACGAAACCAAAATAAAATCCCTCCGAGTAAACTCTTCGAAAGCATAAACGAGGAAATGATCCGTCAAGGCGTCTATTTATGCTATAAATCAGTTTGGGTCGACTCTCAGATGACCACCACGCGTCAACGTCCTTTCGCATACTCGCACGGATCAAGGACACATGGCATCGACAGCTGGTAAGCACTATCGTGCGTCAGCATGACGTCACGACCTTATCTTCTCTTCGACCCCCCTCTCTAGTTAGAATCGAACCGATCCAAATCCAAGACAACTAAGGTAAACTTTTGGCACGTGTCACGATCCCTGGCACCCGACAAGCAAAATTTAAAATTCGAATTTGCCATCGTACTTTCAAATTTTGGGGGCAAACTGTTTGGGTAAAAATTAACAGGTCTCGACCGCGACCAGAAAAGGTAAGACTCATGTATTAAGATAAGGTCCCGACAAAGACCAAAGAAACCTCCGTCGTCCCTCTTAAAAGGTAAGTCGAGACTCCCTCACGACGCTCGACCACGACGTCGCCCGTTCCGCACGACCGTCGCATAAAACCAGGCGACCTTAACTAACGCGATATACGACTGTTACGTTTGTTCTATGTTTAATGCAGGAGTCAAAGTCATTAATAAGCAACGGTTATAACCGACGAAGAGCAATTATGAAGAGTTACACTGGCGACCGTTATGACTGTTATTGAAGCACTCAATGAGTCAATTAATGCACCCGAAGGCTATAAAAGATCAAGTTGAACTACAACTTAAAGGATCACACGAACTCGATTCCCCGAACTGAAGAACCAAAGTATCACAGAACATCGAACAACAGAAGCTAATCCTCAGACTCAGAAGAACACTACAAGCGAAAGGCTCTCACTCAAAGAACCGCTCTCGACGCACGACTTTTGCTCTCGACCAACAGTTTACACATTGTTTTCACACACGACGCACACTGTTTTTACATTCCAAACACTTGTACTTTACATTTCGAAGTCTTTTCCTTCATTTGTATTGTAATTTCTGTACGATCGACACCATTAACACCAAGGACATCGCCCCTGATTGGCGACCATAGTGCAGCAACGATATCCACTATCGTTCGCAGGTTTTTTCCTCGTTGAGGTTTTTCCTGCGTCATCAAATCCTCTCTCATTCGTCTTTTTTTATCTTTAACGCACGTCTTTGTCGAACGATTCCTTTATTTAGTTGTTAAAGTCCACATCAACCTTAAGTTGTTCCTTTGGTGCGATTTTTGGCATTAACAGTTAACGACCGAAAATGGAAGACCAGGTATGTACTCGTGCGAGTGGCGACGCTAGACACCGACTGGATTAGATCTGGTTGAAATATGGCGAGTAGTTTTTTCTAGATTTTTGTCGTACGTCTTATGTCACTTTGTTATTGTTAATGCCAAAAATCGCACCAAAGGGACAACTTAAGGTCGATGTGGACTTTAACAACTAAAGAAAGGAATCGTTCGACAAAGACGTGCGTTAAAGATAAAAAAGACAAATGAGACAGAGGATTTGATGACGCAGGAAAAACCTCAACGAGGAAAAAACCTGCGGACGACAGTGGATGTCGTCATTGCACTATGGTCGCAAATCAGGGGCGATGTCCTTGGTGTTACTGGTGTCGATCGTACAGAAATTACAATACAAATGAAGGAAAAGACTTCGAAATGTAAAATACAAGTGTTTGGAATGTAAAAACAGTGTGCGTCGTGTGTGAAAACAATGTGTAAATTGTTGGTCGAGAGCGAAAGTCGTGCGTCGAGAGCGGTTCTTCGAGTGAGAGCCTTTCGCTTGTAGTGTTCTTCTGAATCTGAGGATTAGCTTCTGTTGTTCGATGTTCTGTGATACTTTTGTTCTTCAGTTCTGGGTACCGAGTTCGAGTGATGCCTTAAGTTGTAGTTCAACTTGATCTTTTATAGGCTTTAGGTGCATTAATTGGCTCATTGAGTGCTTCAATAATAGTCATAACGGTCGCCAATGTAACTCCTCATAATTGTTCTTCGTCGGTTATGACCGTTGCTCCTTAATGACCTTGACTCCTACATTAAACATAGAAGAAACGTAACAGTCGTATATCGCGTTAGTTATGGTCGAGGTCGCATGGTTTTATGCGACGGTCGTGCGGAACAGGCGACGTCATGGTCGAATGTCGTGAGGAACTCTCGACTTACCTTTCAGGAGGGACGACAGATATTTCTTGAGTCTTTGTCGGGACCTTATCTTAATACAAGATATAGTTCGTTATATATGTCTTACCTTTTCTGGTCGTGGTCGAGACCAGTGAATTTTTGCCCAAACAGTTTGCCCCCAAAATTTGAAAGTAGGATGGCAAGTTCGAAATTTAAATTTTGCTTTGTCAGACGCGTAAGATTATGGCTATTTACATAAAAACAAAAAGTTGAAAATCAAGTAAAAGTCATAAACGACATATGACAATAAGATTACAAAGCTCACCCGACGTATTCCATCCAGTCATAATCCACTCACTCTCGGAATCAAGGGTCGACTTGCGCACGAAAATATACCGAGTCTTCCACCCACGATCGTTAACCCCGGTTCTCAAGACCAAGGTACGATCGCCCTTAAGTTTAGAATATAAGCTACAACGATGGCACCCGTCCTTCTTGGCTTGATAAGACAAGAGAAGGTCGCGCACATTCATGGGAGTATCCCATTTCTTGGTGACACGCTCGATTACTTGCACGATTCGCCAGAATTGGGGCATTAACTGACCTGGTGCTAAGTCGAATTCTAACATAAAAGCCTTGGAGAATGGCGAATAGGGCCATTCGAAACCTATCTTAAAGGGGTATTCGTATATTACAATATACCCCTGGGGACATTCGCTCGATCGAATCTGACCGGGGCAAATCAACTCAACCCACGCAGGGATTTTTGCTAAATCTCTGAACTCATCGAGTTCCGATTGTTCTCGAATAAAACTCTCAGGATCTATCGACATTTCTAATAGACCTAAAGAAATCAACAGAAATCGTACCTTATATAAGCGCTCTAGACCTTTAACAATCTTAACCAAGTCGAAGATTCGCACGGTTCAGGGAAGATTGGACGAGGAAAGGTAAGGAAACCAAAATAAAATCCCTCCGAGTAAACTCTTCGAAAGCATAAACGAGGAAATGATCCGTCAAGGCGTCTATTTATGCTATAAATCAGTTCGGGTCGACTCTCAGATGACCACCATGCGTCAACGTCCTTTTGCATACTCGCACGGATCAACGACACCTGGCATCGACAACTGGTAAGCACTATCGTGCGTCAGCATGACGTCACGACCTTATCTTCTCTTCGACCCCCTCTCTAGTTAGAATCGAACCGATCCAGTTCCAAGACAACTAAGGTAAACTTTTGGCACGTGTCACGATCCCTGGCACCCGACAAGCAAAATTAAAAATTCGAATTTGCCATCCTACTTTCAAATTTTGGGGGCAAACTGTTTGGGTAAAAATTAACAGGTCTCGACCGCGACCAGAAAAGGTAAGACTCGTGTTATAAGCTATATATTGTATTAAGAAAAGGTCCCGACAAAGACCAAAGAAACCTCCGTCGTCCCTCTTAAAAGGTAAGTTGAGACTCCCTCACGACGCTCGACCACGACGTCGCCCGTTCCGCATGACCGTCGCATAAAACCAGGCGACCTTAACTAACGCGATATACGACTGTTACGTTTTTTCTATGTTTAATGCAGGAGTCAAAGTCATTAATAAGCAACGGTCATAACCGACGAAGAGCAATTATGAAGAGTTACACTGGCGACCGTTATGACTGTTATTGAAGCACTCAATGAGTCAATTAATGCACCCGAAGGCTATAAAAGATCAAGTTGAACTACAGCTTAAAGGATCACACGAACTCGATTCCCCGAACTGAAGAACCAAAGTAACACAGAACATCGAACAACAGAAGCTAATCCTCAGACTCAGAAGAACACTACAAACGAAAGGCTCTCACTCAAAGAACCGCTCTCGACGCACGACTTTTGCTCTCGACCAACAGTTTACACATTGTTTTCACAGACGACGTGTAAAGCCCGTATCCCGGTATGTATTTTCGTATTATTAATCTTTTTTAAGCTATTATTTAACGTGGTTTCCGTTAACGGGATTAGACGATTTGGACCTAATTGTTAAATATGTCAACTATTTTGTTGGTTTGCGAGAAGAGTTTAGTTGAGGGGCTAAAAGTGGCAAGGGGGCCAAACTTGTGCATGGGATCAGCCAAGAGACACCCCTTCCCCTTCCCCTTCCCCTTCGGTTTCATGTTAGTAACCCCCAAGAACCTTTAGCCATCTCCCCTCCCCCTTCTTGTTGTTTTCGGCCGAGAAAGGAAAAGAGAGAGAGAGAGGAATCGGAAGAGAGAGGGAGGAAGAGAAAAACCGAGAGAGAAATAGAGCAAGGGTCGAGAGGAGGAAGGAGGCGATCGCCGGCGTGAGGGAATCAGCGTCGGGAGTGGTCGGAAAGGAGGAGGAAGAGGGATTCCGTTAAGGTAAGTGTCCCGTTCGTTTTATTTGATGTTTTTCCTCGTCGGAGAATGTAAACGGCCACCACCACCGCCGTAGCCACGGCTGCCGGCGGTGGGGCCGCCGCTGCACGCCGCCGCGATGGCGGCAGAGAGTGTGTGCGCTTGCGGGTGTGTGGGTGTGTGCGGGTGTGGGGTTGCGGGTGATGTTGGGAGGTTTTGTCGGAGGTTATCGACCGAAACCACCGTCGTCGCCGCCAACCACCACCACCGCCGCAGGCGGTAGTGGGTGGTGCATGGTGTGGTTCAGCCCATGTCAACCCTAAAACAGTAAGTCATGTTGCTTTGCGGGTCTGTTTGGATTAAGACGTCTCATTGGGTTCAAGTTCAAAAGGTTATCATTTTATGTAAATGGTACAGTTTCTGCCCTGTTTTGTAAAAGTTATAACTTTTGCTAGGAATGTCGGATTGGGACGGAGCTGATGCCAAAAGTTCCCATTCTGAGTCTAGTAACTTTTATATGTTTTGTGGAAAAACCAGTTCGGGCCATAGCTAGTGTCAAATTGCCATTTTATACGGACAGGTCATGTTTTAGCTGCTCTGAGAGGTGTTTTTGTAAAATTCATATAAAGTGCTAGGAATATCGTTAGGACGCGTGCGATACGTCCCTGGAACCGTAAGACATTGAACTTCCTGAATGTGGAATTAGATTTTTGGTTTGATCAGTTTAGCAGGGGTAAAATGGGTCCCGAACAGACCTGCGTTTTTAGTATAAAAGCTGGAATTTTTAGTTTCGTTAAACTAGTAAAAGTGTCGTGAGTTGGGACCTTCCGTTGACGTTTTTAGTGCGTAATTAGGTGGGAAAATGTGAGGAAGGTTGACGTGCAGGTGTTGCGGCTCGGGAGCGCGTCGCTTTGCTCTGAGGTGAGTTCTCACACCGCGTAGTTAGGAATTTCATGCATATCGTTATTTTGTGCTACGTGTTATTACGTGCTTACGTGAACTAGTTAGGATGTGATAACTAGTTGTGATTTGTTGAATTTATATGTGGATTATTTATATTTGTGTACACCTCGGTGGGACTGGGGGGCTCGGTGGGACCGAGGGCTCGGTGGGACTGAGCTAGTACAATTGTATTATCTTTACTCGGTGGGACCGAGGGCTCGGTGGGACTGAGCTTGTATCAATGTCTTTACTCGGTGGGACCGAGGGCTCGGTGGGACTGAGCTTGTATCAATGTCTTTACTCGGTGGGACTGAGCTTGTATCGATATATTTTTGGTGTGCTCGGTGGGACCAAGGTTCGTATTTATACGTTAATTATTATGTGGATTTATATTCGTGGTGATGGTGATGTTGCCTACTGGCGAGTAGGGGCGATATACGTGGGCTTGCTACCTGCGTGTGTGATAGGATTCACTAAGCGTTTAGCTTACCCTTTCCCAATATGTTGTGATTTCAGGTGCGAGCGGCAGTCGGGCTTGACGGTACACACACTAGGCGCGGAGTGTCGAGAATTGTTTAAGTTTCACTTTCAAACCTTTGGATTTTATTTTATGGAATTTCCGCTGCATAACTTTATTGACTGTTCGAGTTAATGACGTTAACTTCATTTGAGTTACGAATTATTAAATTGTGATTGTTTTATAATGAAATGCATGTTTTAAAATGTTTAATTCCTTGTAATATTTGGGACGTTACAGCTTGGTATCAGAGCACAGCTTGAGTGAATCAAACACATCTCGATGTGTTTGGTCTCAAGTTGCGGCTATGAAGTTTTTTTAAACTCTCTTATTAAAATCTTTGCAAATAAATGAACAGAGAAAGCCCGTTTGGGAAACGGTGATCGTGGGCGCAGTGTGTACAGTCAGCCGACGCCAATTGGGAAGGTACAACACTTAGTGTATTTATTGCTTTCTAGGCATAGGGTATGCATGCTAGATTTCCGAGGTTGTTTACACTGTACTGTACGATGACTGCTTGCTAGTAGGAATCAATGCTAGTTATAGTAGGTTGTCAAGTGAAGGCCCTATAGGTTGCATGCAGTAAGAATCATATAGCCTTAGAATATTTGATTTAGTTCTACTGCGCAGCTCTTGTTTGAGTCCAACCGTTCTGGGACAGAATCTTGTATTCGAATGTCTATTTGATTCACGCTGCGTGCGACTGGGTATTCGCGAGGCAACTCGTTATGGCTAACAAGGATTCCGTTGTAGCAAGAGTAGTGGGATGAGATGAAATTCCTAGTGAGCTGGGAATAGCGTTTACATATGAGTACGTATGCTAGATTGCTTTCTAGAACATAGGAGTATGTATGCTAGATTGCTTACGTGGATTTTGTGGTATTGTATACTTGTTACTTGCTATTAGGAACTCATGCTAGCCTTGATAGGTTGTTATGTGAATGCACCTTAGGTTGTATGCAGTAGGAACTGAATAGCCTTAGAATGTTGGATTTAGTTCTATTGCGCAGCTCTTGTTTGAGTCCAACCGTTGTAGGATAGAATCTTATATTCGAATGTCTATCTGGTTTCACTGTATACGACTGTGCGTTTACGAGGCGACTCGTCAGGGCTAGTGGGGGTTCCGTTCTAGCAAGGGTGGTGGGGTATTACGATATTTCTAGGGAGCTAGGAAAAGTGTTTGAATATGCCGGAATGGGCATATGTGTTTGTTTGTGGTAAGCAACTACTTGGACGTCCCGGGACAGTACTCGAAACGAGTAAGGATAGATGTGAAGGGTAGTAGCAGAGCTCCTACTATCTGAAGCACAGGATCCGTGCTCGAGTCGGGGAAAGTCACGGAGAATCCGAAGAGTTGAGTGTGAGCGTAGTTAGCAGGTTTTAATGTGTGCTAGTAGCTCGTTAAGGAGGAACAACAATGTTGATCCAGATGCTGATGCTGGAATTATTGCTGATCAGATTCGTGAGATGTTTGCGGTCAAAGTGACGCATATTTTGAGGAGGCGATCCCCGAAATTATTACCGCCATTCGTGATGAGGTAATAGTGTCGATGGAGGAGCGCATCGCGGCGATTCCACCCCCTGCGGGTGGGCAGCCCCGAACAAGAGGGTCGGGATCGGTTATGGAGTGCACATTCCTTACCGGTGGTTGTCCTGTGAACTAGAAGGTTCGCTTCGCGGTGAATCTATTACGAGACGGAGCGAAAGACTGGTGTGATATTGCTTTGACGCTTAACGGGCGCATTACTTGACCTGGGAGGAGTTCGTCGTATGTTTCGTGTAGAGCATGTGCCTCTAGTGGAGATGGAGAGGAGTGCCAAAGAGTTCTTGGAGCTCTATCAGACTGCGGAGGCCATAAAGGAGGTGAACCGAAAGTTTACGGAAATGACATTATTCTATCCTTAGCATGCTGCTTTTGAGGACATGAAGAGGACACGGTGCAAGGATATGTTACTTACCAAGATCAGGGAGTTCGTGAGTACCGCGCAGTATACTTCACTTGCTGTAGTGATGGAGGCGGCCTGAGGTAGAGTTCGTCAACTGGGAGTGGAGGAGGCACAAGCTACGTATAAAGTGGTGACAGGTACGTTCTTGGTTAACTCGGTGCTTACTGTGGTGACGATTGATAGCGGGGCTACTCATCCTTTCGTGTCTCACATAGTTAGTGAGTGTTTGGGGCCGAGTTGTAGGACGGTTAGGCTGTCCACTTGTGGTTGCAGTTGCTGAAGACAGGACCTTGACGGTTACTGACGTGTACCGGGGGTGCACTTTGGAGATCTATGGTGTGAGGTTCCCGATTGATTTGATTCCGATCGCTATGCGGGAGTTATGCGTGACTGTGGGCATGGATTGGATGGATGCGTATGATGCGGAGATTGTTTGTGGTCGCAAACAAGTACGAGTTCGAACCCCAAGCGGGGGAGAAATGCTAGTTCACGGCGGCTTGCCCAGGCGGACCTCAACGATATGTTCGGCTGCGAGGGCTCGGAGGTACTTGCAGCACATTGGTCAGGGATTTTTGGCGTATGTGATCGACACGCGCGTCGACGGAGAGAAGAAGTCTGTGGAGGATGTGCCAGTTGTACGGGAGTTGCTGACGTATTTTCCTGAGGAGTTACCGGGGATACCTCCCGAGCGACAGGTAGAGTTCCACGTTGATTTGATTCCGGATGCTGCTCCGGTGGCCAAGGCACCTTATCGCCTGGCTCCACCGGAAATGAAGGAGTTGTACACTCCGTTGCAGGAACTTCTCGAAAAGGAGTTCATCAAGCCAAGTTGTTCACCGTGGGGAGGCCCGATTCTGTGTGAAAAAGAAAGACGGGTCCCAACGGATGTGTATAGATTATCGTGAGTTGAATAAGCTTACGGTGAAGAATCGTTATCCTCTGCCAAGAATCGATGACTTATTCGATCAACTTCAGGGAGCCTCGTGGTTCTCTAAGGTTGATTTGAGATCGGGGTATCATCGGATGCGGGTGAGGAGAGAGGATACGAAGTAGACGGCCTTTCGTTCACGTTATGGCCATTTACAAGTTTGTGGTGATGCCTTTCGGGCTCACCAATGCACCCGCAGCGTTCATGGACCTCATGAACCGGGTATGTAGCCCTATGTGGGATCGATCGGTGATCGTGTTCATCGACGATATTCTTGTGTAATCGAAGTCGAAGGAAGAGCATGAGATGCATTTGCGAGAAGTTTTGGAAGTTTTGAGGCGGGAGAAGCTGTATGCTAAGCTCTCCAAGTGTGAGTTCTGGTTACGAGAGGTCCACTTTCGAGGGCATGTCGTGAACCAGAATGGTATTATGGTGGATCCGGCCAAGATTACGGCTGTGATGCGGTGGGAAGTGCCAAAGACTATCACTGAAGTACGGAGTTTTCTTGGGTTAGCAGGGTACTTCCGGAGATCCATTCAGGACTTCTCCAAGATTGCTTTACCGATGACTCGATCGACGAAGAAATCTGCGGCTTTTAGTTGGGATGAAGAGCATCAGAGGGCTTTGGGGAGCTACGCAGGCGTTATGCGAGGCTCCGATGTTGACTTTGCCGGAGGGTATGTAAGAATTGGTGGTGTTTGCTCTCAAGATTTGGAGGCACTATTTGTTTGGCGTCAAGTGTATACACTAACCATAAAAGCCTCCAGTACTTGATGACCGGCAAAACCTCAACATGCGTCAGAGGAGGTGGCTTGACGTGGTCAAGGATTATGATGGTGAGATACTTTACCACCCCGGTAAAGCGGATGTTGTTACGGACGTACTTAGTCGACATCTGGATGGTGAGCCACTGTGGGGCTTGTGTCAACGGTTAACAGTGGTTGCACCTCTTCTCGAGTCGATAGGTAGTGCTCATGAGGTGGCAGTTTTGGAGGAAAATGCCAATCGCGAGAGAGTTTCGGGGGAAATTCCGAATTTTGTCCCTGATAGTCATGGGTCAATTGCTCGGTCTTAATGGTCGCTTGGGTATCTCGGGGTGGGACTCCGGTATTCATGTGTTATGACCTTGACTTTCCAGTAGGCACTAAGAGGATACAGTCTTGGGCACTTACCTGAGAGGTAGCTCCGATGTGCCGGGACTTGAGACGTACCTGAGAGGTAGGCGTTGTGGTGTAACTGGGCTTCGTAGAGCGAGTGTGGAAGATACGTCGATGGTGGAAGGTTGGGTATCCCACGCGTGTGGGTACTGTAGGCCGAATAGTATCGGTTAAGGAATGCTTCCCTTTGTAATAAAGAGGATAAATGCGTAGAATTTTTTAGGTAAATAGTATACTTAGGTGTCGACTTTTGGGCTTGAGGCCAAATGCCTTAGTGTAATTGGGGAATTGTAGCCGATTTTAAGGAAATTATGTTGATGGTAGTAGTAATCCTGAGATGTTTGCTTGTGGTGAATGGTTGTGGTGGAATGACCTTCGTGGATGATTATAAATTTACTAGTTTGATAATTCATGTGGAATAAATTGTGGGAGTCTATTAGAACTCGTGAAAGTTAATCAACAGTTAATGATAGGAATGATCGAATTCGAGTATCCTGTAGGGTATATTGGTGAGCAACTTTAGAATGGTTAGAGCTTGAAATTTGAATCGGGATGTTTGGATTATCTATGGTTGGGAGACAACCGAAGTCGTTTGACTAGGAATGAATCCAGTTGTTGGAGTGTTCCTCCGATCATACTTGCGGTGTACTTGAAGGAGTTTTGTGGTAAGAAAAGTATTCGAGAGATTTTTAGGCGGTGTGGGAAATCTTAAATTCCAGTTAGTGAAGGTCTAGTGGAAACACCGAAAGTGTTCCGAGTGAACTTGGGAACCTGAGGTTGAGATGTGGGAGACCTATCTATAGCTATTCACGGGCATAGACTTCGAGGACGAAGTCTAATCCAAGTGGGGGACAGTTGTAAAGCCCGTATCCCAGTAGGTATTTTCGTATTATTAATCTTTTTTTAAGCTATTATTTAACGTGGTTTCCGTTAACGGGATTAGACGATTTGGACCTAATTGTTAAATATGTCAACTATTTTGTTGGTTTGCGAGAAGAGTTTAGTTGAGGGGCCAAAAGTGGCAAGGGGGCCAAACTTGTGCATGGGATCAGCCAAGAGACACCCCTTCCCCTTCCCCTTCCCCTTCGGTTTCATGTTAGTAACCCCCAAGAACCTTTAGCCATCTCCCCTCCCCCTTCTTGTTGTTTTCGGCCGAGAAAGGAAAAGAGAGAGAGAGAGGAATCGGAAAAGAGAGGGAGGAAGATAAAAACCGAGAGAGAAAGAGAGCAAGGGTCGAGAGGAGGAACGAGGCGATCGCCGGCGTGAGGGAATCAGTGTCGGGAGTGGTCGGAAAGGAGGAGGAAGAGGGATTCCGTTAAGGTAAGTGTCCCGTTCGTTTTATTTGATGTTTTTCCTCGTCGGAGAATGTAAACGGCCACCACCACCGCCGTAGCCACGGCTGCCGGCGGTGGGGCCGCCGCTGCACGCCGCCGCGATGGCGGCAGAGAGTGCGTGCGCTTGCGGGTGTGTGCGGGTGTGGGGTTGCGGGTGATGTTGGGAGGTTTCGCCGGAGGTTATCGACCGCAACCACCGTTGTCGCCGCCAACCACCACCACCGCCGCAGGCGGCAGTGGGTGGTGCATGGTGTGGTTCAGCCCATGTCAACCCTAAAACAGTAAGTCATGTTGCTTTGCGGGTCTGTTTGGATTAAGACGTCTCATTGGGTTCAAGTTCAAAAGGTTATCATTTTATGTAAATGGTACAGTTTCTGCCCTGTTTTGTAAAAGTTATAACTTTTGCTAGGAATGTCGGATTGGGATGGAGCTGATGCCAAAAGTTCCCATTCTGAGTCTAGTAACTTTTATAGGTTTTGTGGAAAAACCAGTTCGGGGCATAGCTAGTGTCAAATTGCCATTTTATACGGACAGGTCATGTTTTAGCTGCTCTGAGAGGTTTTTTTGTAAAATTCATATAGAGTGCTAGGAATATCGTTAGGACGCGTGCGATACGTCCCTGGAACCGTAAGACATTGAACTTCCTGAATGTGGAATTAGATTTTTGGTTTGATCAGTTTAGAAGGGGTAAAATGGGTCCCGAACAGACCTGCGTTTTTAGTATAAAAGCTGGAATTTTTAGTTTCGTTAAACTAGTAAAAGTGTCGTGAGTTGGGACCTTCCGTTGACGTTTTTAGTGCGTAATTAGGTGGGAAAATGTGAGGAAGGTTGACGTGCTGGTGTTGCGGCTCGGGAGCGCGTCGCTTTGCTTTGAGGTGAGTTCTCTCACCGCGTAGTTAGGAATTTCATGCATATCGTTATTTTGTGCTACGTGTTATTACGTGTTATTACGTGCTTACGTGAACTTGTTGGGATGTGATAACTAGTTGTGATTTGTTGAATTTATATGTGGATTATTTATGCTTGTGTACACCTCGGTGGGACTGGGGGGCTCGGTGGGACTGAGCTAGTACAATTGTATTATCTTTACTCGGTGGGACCGAGGGCTCGGTGGGACTGAGCTTGTATCAATGTCTTTACTCGGTGGGACCGAGGGCTCGGTGGGACTGAGCTTGTATCGATATATTTTTGGTGTGCTCGGTGGGACCGAGGTTCGTATTTATACGTTAATTATTATGTGGATTTATATTCGTGGTGATGGTGATGTTGCCTACTGGCGAGTAGGGGCGATATACGTGGGGTTGCTACCTGCGTGTGTGATAGGATTCACTAAGCGTTTAGCTTACCCTTTCCCAATATGTTGTGATTTCAGGTGCGAGCGGCAGTCGGGCTTGACGGTACACACACTAGGCGCGGAGTGTCGAGAATTGTTTAAGTGTCACTTTCAAACCTTTGGATTTTATTTTATGGAATTTCCGCTGCATAACTTTATTGACTGTTCGAGTTAATGACGTTAACTTCATTTGAGTTACGAATTATTAAATTGTGATTGTTTTATAATGAAATGCATATTTTAAAATTTTTAATTCCTTGTAATTTTTGGGACGTTACACGACGCACACTGTTTTTACATTCCAAACACTTGTACTTTACATTTCGAAGTCTTTTCCTTCATTTGTATTGTAATTTCTGTACGATCGACACCATTAACACCAAGGACATCGCCCCTGATTGGCGACCATAGTGCAGCAACGATATCCACTATCGTTCGCAGGTTTTTTCCTCGTTGAGGTTTTTCCTGCGTCATCAAATCCTCTGTCTCATTCGTCTTTTTTTTATCTTTAACGCACGTCTTTGTCGAACGATTCCTTTCTTTAGTTGTTAAAGTCCACATCAACCTTAAGTTGTTCCTTTGGTGCGATTTTTGGCATTAACAGTTAACGACCGAAAATGGAAGACCAGGTATGTACTCGTGCGAGTGGCGACGCTAGACACCGACTGGATTAGATCTGGTTGAAATATGGCGGGTAGCTTTTTCTAGATTTTTGTCGTACGTCTTATGTCACTTTGTTATTGTTAATGCCAAAAATCGCACCAAAGGGACAACTTAAGGTCGATGTGGACTTTAACAACTAAAGAAAGGAATCGTTCGACAAAGACGTGCGTTAAAGATAAAAAAGACAAATGAGACAGAGGATTTGATGACGCAGGAAAAACCTCAACGAGGAAAAAACCTGTGGACGACAGTTGATGTCGTCGCTGCACTATGGTCGCCAATCAGGGGCGATGTCATTGGTGTTACTGGCGTCGATCGTACAGAAATTACAATACAAATGAAGGAAAAGACTTCAAAATGTAAAATACAAGTGCTTGGAATGTAAAAACAGTGTGCGCCGTGTGTCAAAACAATGTGTAAACTGTTGGTCGAGAGCGAAAGTCGTGCGTCGAGAGCGGTTCTTCGAGTGAGAGCCTTTCGCTTGTAGTGTTCTTTTGAATCTGAGGATTAGCTTATGTTGTTCGATGTTCTGTGATACTTTTGTTCTTCAGTTCGGGGTACCGAGTTCGAGTGATGCCTTAAGTTGTATTTCAACTTGATCTTTTATAGCCTTCGGGTGCATTAATTGGCTCATTGAGTGCTTCAATAATAGTCATAACGGTCGCCAGTGTAACTCCTCATAATTGTTCTTCGTCGGTTATGACCGTTGTTCATTAATGACCTTGACTCCTGCATTAAACATAGAATAAACGTAACAGTCGTATATCGCGTTAGTTAAGGTCGAGGTCGCATGGTTTTATGCGACGGTCGTGCGGAACAGGCGACATCATGGTCGAATGTCGTGAGGAACTTTCGACTTAACTTTCAGGAGGGACGATACATATTTCTTGAGTCTTTGTCGGGACCTTATCTTAATACAAGATATAGTTCGTTATATATGTCTTACCTTTTCTGGTCGTGGTCGAGACCTGTGAATTTTTGCCCAAACAGTTTGCCCCCAAAATTTGAAAGTAGGATGGCAAGTTCGAAATTTAAATTTTGCTTTGTCAGACGCGTAAGATTATGGAAAGTGTCGAAAATTATCTCGTTGCCTTGGAATGAAACTGGTCCGCTTCTAACTGAACGAGAAGTCGAAAAGGGAACAAGGTCGTGACGTCATGCTGACGCACGATTATGCTTACCAGCTGTCGATGCCAGGTGTCGTTCATCCGTGCGAGTATGCGAAAGGACGGGGACGCGCGACGGTCATCTGAGAGTCGACCCGATCTGATTTATAGCATAAATAGACGCCTTGACGGATCATTCCCTCGTTTATGCTTTCGAAGAGTTTACTCGGAGGGATTTTATTTTGGTTTCCTTACCTTTCCTCGTCCAATCTTCCCTGAACCGTGAGAATCTTTGACTTGGTTAAGATTGTTCAAGGTCTAGAGCGCTTATATAAGGTACGATTTCTGTTGATTTCTTTAGGTCTATTAGAAATGTCGATAGATCCTGAGAGTGTTATTCGAGAACAATCGGACCTCGATGAGTTCAGAGATTTAGCAAAAATCCCTGCGTGGGTTGAGTTGATTTGCCCCAGTCAGATTCGATCGAGCGAATGTCCCGAGGGGTATATTGTGATATACAAATACCCCTTTAAGATAGGTTTCGAATGGCCCTATTCGCCATTCTCCAAGTCTTTTATGTTAGAATTCGACTTAGCACCGGGTCAGTTAATGCCCCAATTCTGGCGAATCGTGCAAGTAATCGAGCGTGTCACCAAGAAATGGGATACTCCCATGAATGTGTATTTGGGTAAAAAATCACACCCTCGACCGACCTGGGAAATTCCCTCGACATGACCCATGGACATTGATTACCCCCGACCGACAAGGATAATACCCATTATTATCATATCCCCGACATACGTTATAACCACGATAGTTGGTTATTGAAAGACCTCTGGTGTCACTAGTTATTCAAGATAGTGTCTTTACATCTCGTGATCGCACGTCACGTGTTGCATGTTACACGCCGCACGTCACACATCGCTAGGCTTATGTTACTAGTCTTACGTCTTACGTTACTAGTCGCCAGTTACGACTCGTCGGTCTTACGTCGTCTGTCTCATGTGATCGGCCTTATATCGCTCTGGTCCTGCGACAGCATCGTTCTGACATCCTGGTCTTACGACCTAGTGGTCTTACGACCTGGTCTTACGACATTTCCTAGTCCAAAGATATTTTCATAAGACCATTCTTATATTAAGACAGGGTCTTACAAGACATTTACACTCATATACGTGGTCTTATATTTTGGCGATAGTCGTATGTTCCATAAAGACCGACATCCGAGACTTAAGACGGTCGTGCGATTATACTAACCGTTAACAGTCAAACATTCGTTTTCCTTTGTTCATTAATGCAGGTCTACGGGCATTTACGACACAACGACCAATAAGAAAACAAATCATCAATGACATTCAGAGCCCGATAGCGGTTACGAAGTGTGCCATAAAGGCACCATTTATGGCCAACGGATGAAACCGACGGAAGCAATTATAAGCATTAACCATTGCGACCGTTATTCCTGCATTCATAAGGGACATTTAAAGCCACGAAGACTATAAATATGAGGATGCCAGCTTCACTTTGGGACATCTACATCGGCTCCCAAAAACAAGGAACACACAGCTAAACATACGAAGAACTCTCTCTCAAGTGATCGCTCTCGACGCACGACGCACGACATTCGCTCTCGACCAGCAGTTGCACATTGTTTTCACACACGACATACACCTATTTTACATTAGAAAACACTTGTACTTTACATTTCGAAGTCTTTCCTTCACTTGTATTGTAATCTCTGTACGATCGACACCTGGAACACCAAGGACGTCGCCCCTGATTGGCGACCATAGTGCAGCGACGACATTCACAGTAGTCCGTAGGTTTTTTTGCTCGTTGAGGTTTTTCCTGTGTCATCAAAATCTCGTGTTTCATCTACATTTTCTTCGTTATATTTTTTGTTTATTTCTATGGTTCAATCTTTAGTTGATAAGGTCCGAAACAAAACCTTAAATCGTATTTTTTATACAATTTTCGGCATACGACAGTTTAGTGCGATTTTTGGCATTAACAGTTTGGCGCCATCTGTGGGACCCAACTAAGGATTTCCTTAGAAATAAACATCGTATTACTAACGTTTCCTCTCATGTAGATCTTCGTTTTCTACTTGTCGACTTCAAGTCTTGTCCACGCGACGAAGATCCAAGCGGAGTTGGAAGACACAGATAAAAAAATGCTCAGTCAATGTATCGCATGTATCGCATCATCCGAAGGACTCGGGGGCTCGGAACGCCCGTCACAAAATGGAAAATACCAAATTTGATTTCAAAAATCCTTGGAAAAGGCGTTTATCGACTCCAAATTACGGTAACTGTGATGTCTCACTTGGATGGAATGTGGTATAACAACTCTATATATATTCTCCTCGTTCAATTATTATGATCTAACATATAAATGTTGATTTGAGCATCAAAGGATCATTGGTCAAACCAACGACCACCCCCAATTTTACATTGCAAGCTCGCAAGATAATATAAAACGCAGGTCTTACGATTTACATCGTGAGAAACAAAGTCTCTACGACTTATCACACAGATTGCAATTTATAATCGTCAATAAAAGACGACCCACATTTTTTATCTTATGATCGCCACTCATGGCAAACACAGGTTAAAATTATCGGTCGCCAATAAAAGCGACTCGCATGTTGAAATCTCATAAATCGCTAGACATGACATATGTCGTCAATAAAGACGACTTGTACATTGAATCTCGCAATCACCAGTCATGGTTCCAAGGGACTAGAATACTCAAGCCGACGCTTTAGCAAACCTTGCGTCTGCTTTGGTCGAACCAATACTCGACAGCATTCCAATGACCCATCTGGCGACGCCATCCATTGAAAATGGCCATGTCATCCAGATGGAAGACCAAGAAGATAATTGGTCGAGCGACATCCGAAATTGTATGCGACAATAGATCCCAGTTCGTAAGCAACAGGACTCGACAGTTCTGTGAAGACCGCGACATCAAGCTCACGACCACGACACCCAGGGGCAAGCGGTCGAGCGACATTTCAGCAAGAACATCGAAGCTAAAAGTCTTTCAAGAAGGAGACTACGTCCCCTGTCAAGTGTTCCAAAGCACTCAAGAGCTTAATGCAAGTAAACTTTCCACCAAGTGAGAAGGTCCTTATCATATATCAGAAGTCGTAGGTAAAGGTGCCTATCGGCTCCAAACCCTCGACGGTCGAGATATCCCACACAGCTGGAATGCAACGCATCTGAAAAGGTATTTCTTCTAAGTCCTTTTCCTTTTTTCATACGATTTTTTACTCATCACGATGATTATTGACTTAAGCATCGGAGGGTCGTTGGCTAGCCAACTACCAACCTCTGACATTGCTTTATTGCAGGATCGCACGACATAAGTTACTAAGGTTGTCATACGACTTCAGTAAAATTGCACGATATAAACAATTAGTTTTATTAGACGACTCGATTGTATAACTACAGGAACACATGATTCAAGTTCATCGTATGATCAAATCACACGATCGTAAGATCTAGCGACCCCATAATCTAAGTTCTCTAACTTAGAAAAATTTCATGGTCTGAATGAATGCTTTGATCGCTTGCTCTCTTGTTTGCTTATACGATTCAAAAATATGAAAGTCTTATGACTTACATTCTAATCGTTCTATTACAATGGATGCCCAAGTCGCACGACATATTGTTCATTTTTCAATTAATTTTTATAGTTGATATTACATCTGTCCATGACATGTGTGAGTCGAAATAATACTCAGGTTCAATAGAAAGGTAAAATTTTTACCGATTCTCGCGAAAGGAAAACTTACACAACGTAACTTTGGTCTCTACCGACCGTATCGGCTCGAGCGCCAGATCAAAGGTCTTTAAACGACCGTACCGGCTCGCGCGCCAGACCATAGGTCTCTAACGACCGTATCGGCTCAAGCGCCAGACCATAGGTCTCTACCGATCGTATTGGCTCGAGCGCCAGATCATAGGTCTATAACGACCGTATCGGCTTGAGCGCCAGATCATAGGTTTATATCGACCATATTGGCTCGAGCGCCAGATCATAGGTCTATAACGACCGTATCGGCTCAAGAGCCAGATCATAGGTCTATATCGACCATATCGGCTCGAACGCTAGATCAAAAGTCTATAATGATCGTTTCGGCTCGGAACGCCAGAACATAAGTCTTTAACGACTGTATCACAAAATCCTTAAATTTTATCTTGGTTCGATCATCTTATGATCGCCGCCAAGCTTTATTTCGGACCAATCGTCTTACGATTGACTCCCGACCCATACGTCTCATTTTAACAAAGATCGTCTTACGATCACCGTCGGTTCCTTACGTTTTAAGGTCGTCTTATGACCGTCAGATGAACACCACGCGTATCCTACGTATTAAAGGTCATCTTTCGATCGTCGCAACCTACTTAACACTATCGACTGGTCTCACGATTTTAGTTGACCAAAGTCGACTTTCTTCTAAATGAACCAATTAGCAAAATTGACACGTCTCCGTAGAAACACATTTTACATTGGTACGAGATCTGAAATTCAAATGGTTTTGAAATTCAAATCTCGGGGGGAAAACTGTTTGGGTAAAAAATCACACCCTCGACCGACCTGGGAAATTCCCTCGACATGACCCATGGAGATTGATTACCCCCGACCGACAAGGATAATACCCATTATTATCATATCCCCGACATACGTTAATAACCACGATAGTTGTTAATGCCAAAAATCGCACCAAAGGGACAACTTAAGGTCAGTGTGGGCTTTAACAACTAAAGAAAGGAATCTTTCGACAAAAGCGTGCGACAAGGGTAAAAATGTAAACGACACAGGGGATTTGATGACGCAGGAAAAACCTCAACGAGGAAAAAACCTGCGGACGACAATGGATGTCGTCGCTTCACTATGGTCGCCAATCAGGGGCGATGTCTGTTTGGGCAAAAAATCACGTCGTATGACCACGATCAGAGCAGGTAAGACACATGTTATAATCCAAATATTGTATTAAGATAAGGTCTCGACAAGAACCCAGGAAACATCCGTCGTCTCCCTTAAAAATGTAAGTCGTACGTCTCCCATGACGCTCGACCATATCATCGCCCGTCCCGTATGACCGTCGCCTAGAACCATGCGACCTCGACCGAACTAACGTTAACCATGACTGTTACGTTTGTTAAGTGTTTAATGCAGGAATCAAAGTCATTAAGGAGCAACGGATATAACCGACGCAACCATTAATGATCGTTGTAGCCGTTGATCAAAGCATTAATGGAGCTAATTAATGACGCAAATACTATAAATATCAAGCTAAGTCTTTACATCAAAGAACATCAGTTAACATCCAACACACATCAGCGATCATCAGCGAATATTACCGAACAGCATAGAAAAGCATTCAAGTTCACAAAGAAGAATAATCAAACTCTGGAATTCAAGTACTGACAGCAAGAACTCTACAGCAAATTCAAGTGAAGCATTCTCTCTCGAAGAACTCACTCTCGACGCACGACGACAGCTTTCAACCAACGGTTATTTACACTTTGTAATCACACACAACAAGCACTTGTACTTTACATTTCGAAGTATTTCCTTCATTTGTATTGTAATCATCGTACGACCGACGCCAGTATCGAAGGACATCGCCCCTGATTGGCGACCATAGCGCAGCGACGACATCCCCTGTCGTTCGCAGGTTTTTTCCTCGTTTGAGGTTTTTCCTACGTCATCAAATCCCTTGTCTCGTTTATTTTTTCCCTCGTCGCACGTCACGTTGAAAGATTCTTTCTTTAGTTGATTAAGTCCACATCGACCTTAAGTTGTCCCTTTGGTGAGATTTTTGGCATTAACAGTTTGGCGCCATCCGTGGGACTACATCTAGAGAAAATCCTCGACGAACGTGCATTCTACTAACAGTTTCTTGGAGTTTTTTCTGCTCTCTATTGCAGGAACAATGGCAGCCCATGGAAATCCGCAGCAAGCTGTTGCTCAGATGTATCAGGAGCTTGATGTCGCCAGAAATCAACTCAATGCATTGGCAGAGCAGAATCGCAGAGCAGCTGAGGAGATCGCGCGGTTAAGAAATCCTCTTGGGCCTCAAAATGGTCCTAGGTCGTTCGTGCAGAACCCAATTCCAAGATCGTTTGACCAGAATGGCCCTAGACCATTTGTCCCGAATCCAGGTTCATCCGCGCAGAATCAGCATCCAGGCCCGTTCATGCAGAATCAACAGCCAGGGTCGTTCAACCCAAATCCTCAGTTTGAGACAGTTCCTCCTCAGCACATAAGGCCACCACCCGTGAATAATGGGTCTCATCCATTACAAGGGTCGCAGCCTTTCCAGCAGGGGTCGCAACCATTTCAGCAGCCATTTCAGAATGGACCTCAAGGTGGATCTCAGCCATTCCACGGTGGATCGCAGCCTTTCCAGCAAGGATCGCAACCGTTTCAGAATGGACCGCAGCAATTCCACTATGGGTCGCAGCCATATTTTGTCCCGTTCAACGGGGACACCAATGGTTCGTCGCATTGTAATGGCACTAGTCCAGGGACCAATCCCTCGACAGGGGAAAATCCAGATCTTAACGATCCCGTCGCCCAGCGTTTGAAGATGTTAGAAGATCAAAATGAGCGCGTCCTGTCCTTGCTCACCAAGTTGGCTGGGGCAGCCATGCCTAGCGACGTCGAGCCTCGATTGGGGTATCAGGCGTCGCCCTTCATCGAAGAGATCGCCACCGTCGAGGTCCTAAAGAAGTATAACATTCCTGCCTTCACTCCTAAGTATTTAGGTGTGATCGATCCAACCGAGCATGTCGCGCAGTATAAGAAACTCATGTGGACAATCTCGATTCCACACATGTACCAGGAAGTATACATGTGCAAGAGTTTCGGGGCGACTCTCACTGGTCCAGCTCTCCAGTGGTTGATCAATCTCAAACCCAAATCTATGGGGTCTTTCGCCGAATTGGTCAACCAATTCTCCCGGCAATTCGCCAGCAGTCGTAAGATAAAAAAGCAGACTAGTGATCTGTACTATGTCGTGCAGAAGACCAATGAGTCTATTCGAAGTTATTTCAATAGATTTAATTCCGAAATGATCAGTATCCGCAATTGTGACATCAAAACTGCGATCGAGGCCTATAAGTGTGGTGTGGACGATAGTTCGGGTCTATACATCAATCTGACCAAGTATCCCCTAGAGACTTTCGAAGACGTCCGAGCTCGAACCTTAGCATATATGAGGGTCGAGGATGATGCCGCCTTTCGTCGCAAGCACACTGACGACAAGAAGTCGTTAGGCGTCAGAAAGCCAGAGTTCAAGACAAAGGCTGTTTCCAGAATAGAGCCAGCGCGCCAAATTTCAAATGTTCGTTTCAAGACGAAAGCAGAGGCCAAGACCGCGACTAAGTTCACTCAGTACCCCAAGATATCCTCTTACGGATTCAAAGGATCTACAAAGGTCCTAGTCGAAGCTCTGAAAAGTTCCCAAGCGACCATTCGATGGCCAAAGAAGTCCGACCTGGACGATGCTAAGAAAGTCAAATCAAAGTGGTGCGACTTCCATGCCGATCATGGTCATGCAACAGACGACTGTATCGCATTGAAGAAGGAACTAGCATATCATTTCCCGAAAGGAAATCTCAAGGATATCATCGACGATATCGCTGATCCAGCTAATGGCCATCGACCGTCGACTCCCGAGCATGCAAAAGTTGTCAATTGAAATCCACTAAGCCATGGGGAATCCAAGAGATCAAAAGCGAGCCAAAAGTCGCTCGTGAGTGCTACAAGTCTACCTTGAAGCCGCGAAAATAAACTAAAGTCACAAGATCAGGCTCTCGACAGGTTCGTTTCTTCTATCCCTAAATTAATATCTTTCTCACAGAGATAAGTCTACTATGGTGCCCGGTCGCACGACAACATAATCAACGCAGGACGATATTTCTCCGTGTCATTCTATCATTTAAAACCTATCTCTTCCTTCCAAAAAGAATAAGGTAATAAATGACAGGGGGCAAATAGAGAGAGTATGAAATGGTACGTTCTCTAACTCTTTTTCATACGATTTTTTCTCACAAAACGTTTACTGACTTAAGCATCGGAGGGTCGTTAGCTAGCCAACGACCAGCCCCCGACATCGTTTTATCGCAGATTCGCACGACAGTAATCATTAAATCTACTATATGACTTTAATATCGCAAGGTTGAACGACATAAACGATGAGGTCTCCAACTTGATCATTTCTCCACAGTGGCATACGATACAAACTCATTGTACGATACAAGCTTCTTTGCTTTTATACCCTGAATGGATGCTTTAATCGCGTGTTTTTATTTGTTTTACGTATTACAATGAATGCCTTAGTCGCATGATTTCATATGTATTTTATGATCAACCAAATGTGATTTGAATAAAGCACAAGTTCAAACAAAAATGCATTTAAAAAGATCGTCAGGTACACGCTCGACCACCAACGATCGAGCAGTAAAGCAAACAAAATAAAATTCTTAAATTAAAGGAGGAGCATCCGTCGCATTCATGCCCGAAGTCCCGTCCTGAAGGCTTTCGCCTGCCACCTCCTCCTCAACATCCTTCTCATCGTCCGAGTCAAGATCCCTCTCGGTCCCGACACCATTTAGGTAGATGTCCAGCTCCTCCTTCGCCGAAGCAAGAGGGTCATTCCCCAGCAAATGTCGTCGCATGATCGCCGCCCGAACAGTCAGACGAGCTATGGCAAAAACCGACTTACCCTCGTCATTTGCAGCTTGCACTTCTTTCTCCAAATTCTCTACCTTGGATTTATAATCCTCAGCCTCTTTTGAAACAGCGGCCAAGGATTCCTTAATTTTTTCCATCTACTCCCTTTGTTCAGCAGTCTTTGACAAGGATTGCGTCAGACGATGACTAAGATCTTCCTTGGCAAGATGAACGATCTTCAAATATTCTAAAGCATCGTCAAGCCGCCTCGAAAAATCCTCAGCACGACTTGCAGAGGCACTCGCTCTGTCCACTTCGCAAGGCCAAGGAAGCTTGAAGTGCCTGCGAAAACATAAAATGCAGACATCATCAGTGGACAACGACAACGACAACGAAGTCTGGGCCTAGACAAACTAAGTCTTGAAAGAAAGACTTACCATGAACGTCAAGCCGGCTACATGGGCACCCGTCTCCTCGATAGGAAACCCCTCAAAACGCTCCCTGAAAGATGGAAGCAGGAATTTATCCAGGTGAGGGAACCGTTTCGTCCCGTCTAGGACATTACCTGTCATAAAGTCCGATGGCAGCGTAAAGTTGACCGTCGTGATCTTCTCCCCTCTCGTCGAGTGTTCCTCACCCTTGTCGGCTGACAAAGGATTCGACGCGGCAGACGGGGACTTCACCGTTTTCGCCGGAGGCGCAGACTTTATGTGTGTCGTTGCAATCACCTTCTTTGGAGATGCGACCCCTACCCCTTCGGGTGTAACGACTCTCGACGAGTCATTAACCCCTGCCGACGACTCCCTTGGAGTCGTCGTCCTCGTCTTCTTCGGAATTTCAGGGCCAACAGACATGGCGTTTAGCCTCTTCTCTCTGCCCTGACGAGCACGCTCCAGCTCAGCTGCTCTCTTAGCAGAAACATTCAACACTTTAGGTTGAGACTCTCCTGGAAAAAAAGGGGTGTTACAAAGCATACAAAGGAAAAAGACTCGAGGTAACATAGGAAGAAAAGGAAAGTAAAACTTACCCGTCATTCCTCTCCTTCCTCTCGATTTATCTTCTTCCTCTTCTCTTCCTTTCTCTTCACGCTTCTCCCCCTGATTCTCTCCTGAAGATTCTAAATCGTCATCATCCGCCGAGTGCCGCACAACGAAAGACCTTTCGGCGACGCTAGATTCTAAAAACGAATTAATCTTCGCTTGAGAGTTAGCGTCTGGCTTCACGACCTCGAATTTTATGGCTGTCAACATACAAAAAACAAGTTAAAAATCATATGTAAATCATCTACAGCGCACGGCAGATGAAATAACGAGGCTCACCCGACGTATTCCGGTTCATCCTAATCCACTCACTCTTAGAGTCAAGGGACAAATTACGCCCGAAAACGTATCGAGACTTTCACCCATGGTCGTTCACACCCGTCCCTAAGACCAAAACGCAATCACCCTTGAACCTAGAATGTAAACTACATCAATGACATCCACCCATCTTGGACTGGTAAGCCGAGAGGAGATCGTGTACATTCATGGGAGAATCCCATTTCTTAGTAGCACGCTCGATCACTCGCACGACTCGCCAGAACTGGGGCATCAACTGACTCGGTGCCAAGTCAAACTCTAACATAAACGCCTTGGCCAGAGGAGAAAATGGCCATTCGAAACCTATCTTAAAAGGGTATTCATAGATTACGATGTACCCCTCGGGACACTCATTTGATCGTATCTGGCCTGGACGGATCAATTCGACCCACACAGGAATTTTTGCTAACTTTCTAAAGTCCTGGAGGTCCAATGACTCTTGAATAACACTCTCAGGATCCCTCGACATTTCTAAACAAAAGTTGTAGAAGTCAGAGAAATCGTACCTTACTTATAGGTGCGTTAATCCTCGAAGAAACCTAACCAAGTCAAAGATTTTCACAAGTTCGGAAGGTATCAGACAAAGAATGGCAAAGAAATCACAGCACAAAACTCTTCAAGGGAGAAATAAGGAAATGATCCGTCAAAATCCCTTATTAGACCAAAAAACAGGGTTGGATCGAATGCCTGGATGATTTCCGCGCGTCCCCGATCTTTTCGCATACCCTCACAGATCTTCGACACCTGTCTTCGACAGCTGGTAAGCATCATTGTGCATCAGTATGATGTCACAACTTTCTGACTTCTCGTTCAATTAAAGGCGAACCGGTATAGTTCCACGACAACCAGGTAAGTCCCTCAACCCAGGTCATAAGTCTAAGCGATCGACAAACAAAATTTAAAACTTAAATTTGACATTTAATTTTCAAATTTTAGGGGCAAACTGTTTGGGCAAAAAATCACGTCGTACGACTACGATCAGAGCAGGTAAGACGCATGTTATAATCCAAATCTTGTATTAAGATAAGGTCTCGACAAGAACCCAGGAAACATCCGTCGTCTCCCATAAAAGGTAAGTCGTACGTCTCCCATGACGCTCGACCATAACATCGCCCATCCCGTACGACCGTCACATAGAACCATGCGACCTCGACCGAACTAACGTTAACCATGACTGTTACGTTTGTTAAGTGTTTAATGCAGGAATCAAAGTCATTAAGGAGCAACTGATATAACCGATGCAACCATTAACGATCGATAGCCGTAACGGACGAAGATCATCATGGATAATCACTCCGGCAACCGTTTCCAGCCGTTGTAGCCGTTGATCAAAGCATTAATGGAGCTAATTAATGACGCAAAGACTATAAATACCAAGCTAAGTCTTCACATCAAAGGACATCAGTTAACATCCAACACACATCAGCGATCATCAGCGAATATTACCGAACAACATAGAAAAGCATCCAAGTTCACAAAGAAGAATAATCAAACTCTGGAAATCAAGTACTGACAGCAAGAACTCTACATCAAATTCAAGTGAAGCATTCTCTCTCGAAGAACTCACTCTCGACGCACGACGACAGCTTTCGACCAACACTTATTTACACTTTGTATTCACACACAATAAGCACTTGTACTTTACATTTTGAAGTATTTCCTTCATTTGTATTGTAATAATCGTACGACCGACGCCAGTACCGAAGGACATCGCCCCTGATTGGCGACCATAGTGCAGCGACCACATCCCCTGTCGTCCGCAGGTTTTTTCCTCGTTTGAGGTTTTTCCTGCGTCATCAAATCCCTTGTCTCGTTTATTTTTTCCCTCGTCGCACGTCACGTCGAAAGATTCTTTCTTTAGTTGATTAAGTCCACATCGACCTTAAGTTATCCCTTTGGTGCGATTTTTGGCATTAACAATGTCCTTGACGTCACTGGTGTCGATTGTACAGAGATTACAATACAAATGAAGGAAAAGACTTCGAAATGTAAAGTACAAGTGTTTTCAGTGTTTAAACAGTGTGCGTCGTGTGTAAAAATGAAGTGTCGTTGTGTTTTTCGTGCGTTGAGAGCGTTCTTCGAGAGTGAATTCTCTGCTGCAAATGTTCTTCTAAGCTCGAATGCTTGCATTTGCTTCTGTATTATTCGATGATTGATTTGTCTCCAATTGTCCTTTAAACTGATGTTGAAACTTGGTATTTATAGTCTTCGGGAGCGTTAATTAGATAGTTAAGGATCTTAATGATTGTTGTATCGGTCGCCGTCTTCATTGCTGGATTAAATGTTCATAACTGAATTCGTCGGTTATGACCGTTGCTCGCTAATGACTTTGACTCCTGCATTAATCATCAAACAAACGTAACAGTCGTATATCGCATTAGCTAAGGTCGCCTGGTTTTTTGCGACGGTCGTGCGGAATAGGCGACGTCGTGGTCGAACGTCGTGAGGAACTCTCGAGTTACCTTTCAGAAGGGACGACAGATACTTCTTGAGTCTTTGTCGGGACCTTATCTTAATACAAGATATAACTCATAACGCGTGTCTTACCTTTTCTGGTCGCGGTCGAGACCTGTGAAATTTTGCCCAAACAGTTTGCCCCCAAAATTTGAAAGTAGGATGGAAAATTCGAATTTTAAATTTTTTTTGTCGGGTATCAGGAATCGTGACATGTGTTTAAAAATTTACCTTGGTTGCTTTGGAACTAGACTGGTCCGCTTCTAACTGAACGAGAAGCCGAAAAGGGAACGAGGTTGTGACGTCATGCTGACGCACGATTATGCTTACCAGCTGTCGTTGCCAGGTGTCGTTGATCTGTGTTATTATGCGAAAGGACGGAGACGCGCGACGATCATCAAAGGGGCTCGACCTGACATGATCGGCTGTTTAAATAAAGGTAGTGACAAACCTTTCCTTGTTTATAATCTCAATCCTGCAAGAATCTTTGATTTATTTGGAGTTTTTCTAGGGTTTATATAAAGTGCGACCTTTCAATTTGCGTATGCGTCGCAAATCCATTGCCAGGAAACCTAGAAAAAACTGGGATATCTGGGGTTTTATTGATAGAAAGGCTTGTTTGACAGGTTTGGAAATCTCGACAGAGCCTAAGAGTACTATCAGTAAGGAAGATGATCTTGATGATTTTCGAAGTCTTGCGAGGATTCCCATGGGGATCACTATAAACAGAGCTGGCAATGTTCGGCCGAAGATGTGCGCCAAGGGATACGTCATGGTATATGAGTACCCGTTCAAGATCGGTTTCCATTGGCCATATTCGACTTTATACAAGGAATTCATGTGTGAATTCGACCTTTCACCGGGGCAACTGATGCCCCAGTTCTGGTGAGTCATCTTGATCATCGAACGACTTACCTCACACTGGGATTCACCCATGGGTGTGAGGGACATATTGACGGCGTATAAGGTCAAAAGCGATCAGTACCGTCGTTACAGTTTGTTTTCACGGCATAAGGGTGATCATACCTTGGTTTTAAATACCGGGGTCAACGATCGCGGATGGAAGAAGAGGTATGTATTTGTGCGGTTGTCGACATTGGACAGCGATTGGATTAGGGAGGGTTGGAATATGACGGGTGAGCCTTTAATTGTTCATCGCGTGTTATTCTATTGCTCATGTTGTTTTCTCGAGTGACCTTCTTTCCCATGTGTAGATATTAATCTTGACAATGTAGAGCCAGACGACGCTTCCTGGGCTAAGGTCAAAAAGTTCCTGGAGTTTAGTGTCGAGGAACGGTCATATGTCACGCGTCATTTAGTAGACGAGGATGACGATACGGTTTTCTTGGGTGACAAGATACGGATGGGTCGGGAAGAGAAAGAAGAAGGAGAGGGATATGAGGAGACATGGGATGAAGAGAAGGAGAAAGAGGAAGAGAAGGAGGAAGAGTCAGAAGTAGAGATAACTGGTAAGTATCCTTTTTTCTCAACCTATTATTTCTTCGTTCCCGATTGTCTAATTCTTTTTTTGTCGTTTTTAGGGGAATCTTGGGCGAAGACGACGCCTGCAGCTGCCAAGAAGGTGGCTCACATAGATCTGGCTCGCAAGGCGAAGGAAAACGAGGAGAAGGATGCCCCGATAACTGGGTCGGGGGTCTTAAAGAGAAAGGGGGTCTCGACATCTGGGTCGGGACTCCCCAAGAGGACGTGGATGTCTATTCCAGAGGAACCGTCGTCAAGGACGGGCGGTTCATTGAGAGTTGTCCCGTTGAAGGTATCGACCGTGTCTACCAAGAAGGTTTTTGACACAAGGTCCGTAGGTACTGCGCAACTGGTGTCGATGTCTCCTATTGCCGCATCAGGTCCTGCTTCATCTGACAGGGGCAAAGGTACGCAAACGGGCTCTGGACCGTCGGTGAATTTTACGTTGCCGTCGGATTTTTTGGATGATAATGTCCTAGACGGGACGAAACTGTTCCCTTATATGGGGAAGTATCAGCTCCCTTCTTTCAGAGAGTGTTTTGACGGGGTCTCTCTCGAGGATACTGAGTCCCATGTCGCCGGTTTAGCGTTCATGGTAAATCTGTCTTTCAAGACTTTTGTTTTATTCATTGTCGTCGTCGTTGTCGTATACTTTACTAATGTGCTTTCGCATGTTTTCAGACATTTCAGTCGGCTTTGGTGTTGTATGCTAAAATGACAAAGGCTGAAAGCTTAATGAGTGTCGTCCTTGAGAAGGAAGATGCGGCATTAGAAAGGGAAAAGTCCGCTTTAGAACGTGAAGAAGTGGCGTCGGTGAAGCTCGATGATATTCTGAATGAACTGGTGTCTCTTAGACACGCAAGGGACGACGTGGATTCTCGTTTAAAGGAGTCCCTGTCCTTGATGCATGATCAAAGGGAGGAACTGGAAGGAATGAAAGAATCCCAGGTCGCGAAGAGAAAAGAGGTTGAGGACTCTATATCCAAAGCGGTGGATCTAGAGAGGGAGCTGGAGGAGTCGCGGTATGAGAATAAGTCCATCTTCTCCTTTGCTCGACTCACTGTACGCGCGGCGATCATGCGACGTCACTTACTGGGCAAAAATCCTCTGGCTTCGGCGTCGGACGAGCTGGCTCTATTCTTCAGAGAGGTCGGGGCCGAGAGAGACCTCAACTCAGACGATGAAAAGGAGGTCGAGGAGGAAGATGATTCTCATGGCGACGTATCGGGCAAGGATGCGACCGTCGCCCCTCCTCAATCTTAGAAAAATATTTATGTTTCCTTGTTATTCGACCGTTGGTGGTCGGGTTCTTTTGAATGTAATTGACAGTTTGTTCATGAAACTTTAAACTTTGTTGAACTTGTGTTCTGTATATTCGGTAAATACCACGACAATTATGAAAACACAAGAAATCATACGACTGAGGTATAACGACTGAGAACGTAAGACACAATAATTTTGCAATGCATTACAGTAGATACGTGCGGTAAAGGCCTTAAAAGAGAAATAGCTAAAACATAAATCGTGCAAGCAAACATGTATTCGTGCGATCAAAGCGTACATTCATAGTATGGAATTTTTCTAAGTCAAGAAACTTAGAATGAAAAGTCGCTTAGACTTTGCGATCGTTCGTCATGAGTCGTGCGACGAATCTGAATCGTGTGCCCCTGTAAAATGATAATCAAGTCATAGGCTTGATTGTGAGTCGTGCGATCTTGCGAAATTAAAGTCACATATAAGACTTAGTGATTACTGTCATACGTTTTCTGCGATAAAACAATGTCAAAGGTTGGTCGTTGGCTAACCAACGACCCTCCGATGCTTAAGTCAGTAATCGTCGTTGTAGACAAAAAATCGTATGAAGAAAATAAAAAAGGATTTAGAAGACGTACCTTTCTATACTATTTCTCTTGTATGCCTATTTGCCCCCCGTCATTTATTATATTATTTTTCAGGAAAAATAGATTATGAATGACGGATCAACATCGATCTTTTGATGTCGGCTGCATTTTCGTGCGACAGGGCAAGATAGTCGGTGTATTCCTGTGGAAAAAAGGCATTTGTTTGTCTTTAAGGGTAGGAGGACGAACCTGTCGAGACCTTTTGGTCGTGTCGTGACTACTGGAAGGTTTACTTTCGCGGCATCAGAGTAGTCTTATAGCAATCACGGGCGACTTTAGGCTCACTTTTGATATCTTGGACTCCCCATGGCATAGGGAACTTCAGGGTCTGATGATACGTCGAAGGAACAACTTTCATTTCGTGGATCCATGGTCGACCTAAGATGATGTTATAGACTGACGCACAATCGATGACGTTGAACTTGGTCTGCTTGTTGATTCCTCCAGCGTAGACTGGCAAGATAATATCTCCATAGGTGTTCGTCGCTTCTCCGTTGAAACCAACCAAGGTTGTCCAGCGTCGGGTGACTTCCGAACGATCAATTCCCATGGCCTTGATGGTGTCAAGGAAAATGACGTTTGCCGAACTGCCCCTATCGATCAAGACTCGTCGGGTTAAACAATAACCAATCGTGAGTTGAATGATCAACCCGTCATGATGTCTTTGATACGAGTCACCAAGGTCGTCTTGGTCGAATACAATCTTCAGAGATTCCAACTCCAAATCTCCTTTGGGTCTTGATGAACGCGGAATAGGCCGATCGTCAGGCGCTTGGCTGGTGTGACGCTTGGCTGCAGAATACGTCAGACCGCATACGTCGGAGCCACCAGTGATGCAATTGACGACCTTAGCATGCTCGGGGGTTGTCGGTCGATCGTCGCTAGCTGAGGTTACGACGTCGTCAATGATATCTTTGAGATTTCCCTTCGGGACGTGATATGCTAGCTCCTTTTTGAGAGCTATACAATCATATGTCGTATGACCATGGTCGACATGGAAGTCGCACCACTTTGATTTATCTTTTTTAGCATCGTCCTGATCGGACTTCTTCGGCCATCGGATGGTTGCTTGGGTGGTCTTCAAGGCTTCGACCAATTCCTTAGTGGACCCTTTGAATCCATAAGAAGATATCTTAAGGTACTGAGGAAACTTGTTCGCGGTCTTGGCCTCTACTTTTGTCTTGAATCGGACGTTTGAGATCTGCCGCGCAAGTTCTATTTTGGAAATTGTCTTTGTCTTGAATTCTGGCTTTCTCACACCTAACGACCTTCTGTCGTCGGTATGCTTGCGACGAAAGGCAATGTCGTCCTCGACCCTCATATACGCTAGAGTTCGGGCTCGGATGTCTTCGAAATTCTCCGGAGGATACTTGGTTAGGTCGGTATACAAACCTGAGCTATCGTCCAGACGACGCTTATAAGCTTTGATCGCAGTTTTGACATCACAGTTACGGATACTGATCATCTCGGCATTGAATCTATTGAAATAACTTCGAATAGACTCACTGGTCTTCTGCACGACGTAATACAGGTCACTGGTCTGCTTCTCCATCTTGCGACTGCTGGCGAACTGCTGGGAGAACTGGTTGACCAACTCGGCGAACGACCCGATGGACTTGGGTTTGAGGTTGATCAACCATTGGAGGGCAGGACCAGTAAGGGTTGCACCGAAGCTCTTGCACATGCAGACCTCCTGATACATGTGTGGGATGGAGATCGTCCACTTGACTTTCTTATACTGCGCGACGTGCTTTGTTGGATCGGTCACTCCCGAATATTTGGGCGTGAAGGCGAGGACATTGTACTTCTTTGGAACTTCGACAGTCGCAATCTTGTCGATGAATGGCGATGCCTGAAAGCCTAATCGAGGCTCGACGTCGACGGGCACGGCTACCCCAGGCAACTTGGCGAGCAAAGATAAGAAGCGCTCAGTCTGATCCTCCAGCATCTTCAACCGCTGGGCGACGGGATCAATTAGATCAGGATGCGCATCAGTCTGGGGGTTGACTCCTGAACTGGTGCCATTGCCATGCGATGAACCATTGGCGTCCCCGTTGAAAGGGACGGAATATGGTTGCGACCCATAATGAAACTGCGGCGATCCATTCTGAAACGGCTGCGATCCATTCTGAAACGGCTGCGATCCATTCTGAAACGGCTGCGATCCATTCTGAAACGGCTGTGATCCATTCTGCATGGGTGGTGGCCTTATGTGCTGAGGAGGAACAGTCCCGACCTGATCCTGAACCTGGATTTTGCACGAATGGTCGGGCACCATTTTGGCTGAATGACCCTGGACCTGGATTTTGAACGAATGGCCTAGGACCATTTTGAGGTCCAAAAGGATTTCTTAGCCGTGCGATCTCTTCAGCTGCTCTGCGACTCTGCTCGACCATAGCATTGATTTGATTCCGAGTGACTTCAAGCTCCTGGTACATCTGGGCAATAACATGCTGCTGATCTCCAGGGGCTGCCATTTTCCTGTAACAGAAAACAAGAGAAAACTCCAAGAAACTGTTAGTACGACGCACGTTTGTCGAATATTTTCTCTAGATGAGGTCCCACGGATGACGCCAAACTGTAAATGCCAATAATCGCACCAAAGGGACAACTTAAGGTCGATGTGGACTTTAACAACTAAAGAAATGAATCTTTCGACAAAATCGTGCGACAAGGGTAAAAATGTAAACGACACAGGGGATTTGATGACGCAGGAAAAACCTCAACGAGGAAAAAACCTGCGGACGACAATGGATGTCGTCGCTTCACTATGGTCGCCAATCAGGGGCGATGTCCTTGACGTCACTGGTGTCGATCGTACAGAGATTACAATACAAATGAAGGAAAAGACTTCAAAATGTAAAGTACAAGTGTTTTCAGTGTTTAAACAGTGTGCGTCGTGTGTAAAAATGAAGTGTCGTGTGTGTTTGTCGTGCGTCGAGAGCGTTCTTCGAGAGTGAATTATCTGTTGCGAATGTTCTTCTGAGCTCGAATTATCTGTATTATTCGATGATGGATTTGTCTCCAATTGTCTTTTAAACTGATGTTGAAACTTGGTATTTATATTCTTCGGGAGCGTTAATTGGATCGTTATGGATCTTAATGATTGTTGTAACGGTCTCCGTCTTCATTGCTGGATTAAATGTTCATAATTGAATTCGTCGGTTATGACCGTTGCTCGCTAATGACTTTGACTCCTGCATTAATCATCAAACAAACGTAACGGTTGTATATCGCGTTAGTTAAGGTCGCCTGGTTTTGTGCGACGGTCGTGCGGAATAGGCGACATCGTGGTCGAACGTCGTGAGGAACTCTCGACTTACCTTTCAGGAGGGACAACGGATACTTCTTGAGTCTTTGTCGGGACCTTATCTTAATACAAGATATAACTCATAACGTGTGTCTTACCTTTTCTGGTCGCGGTTGTAATACCCCGGATAAGTTCGTTAGTTAAAAATATCTTTCCGTTAAGTTTAGTTAACTTTAAAGTTTCTATTTAGGGAAAGTTTGGATAAGTTTATAAGTTAAGGGTGTTTGGGTTATTGTTGAATAGTTTAAGGGCTAAAAGGAAAATTTTGTTAGATATTATCTCTTTAGTGTTTAGATATTTCACAAAATCAGATTTTTAATGTGTGTGTGTGTGTGTGTGTGTTTTGGGAGAAAAAGAAGAAGAAGAAGAAAGGTGTGGTTAAGGCTTCAATTGGTGTGATTAGAAGTGATTCAAGGTATGTTTCCTTTACATTTTGTGTTTGTAATTGCTTTTTGAAGGGTTCTATCGGAGTAGAATAATCGAAAACACTTCTGGTATTGATTCTGTCGATTTCTGGGCAAAATGGGGTAAACCGACAGAGGTGTCCGGGTAAATTCTTGAAGGTGTCCGGGTAAATTCTTGAAGGTGTCCGGGTAAGTTGTTGATAGAGTCCGGACGATTTGATTGTGGTTTCCGGATGATTTAGAGTCCGGATGGCGTCCGGATTCCTTGTGTTGTCCGGATAAATCGTGTTACCCGGATTAGTCTTGCCGTCCGGATTACTGAGGTTGTCCGGAAAAGTCGTGTTGTCCGGAAAAGGTGTTTTTGTCCGGGTTGTTTGGGTTGTCCGGAAACTTTAGCTGTTTTGGTCACTTTTGAGGATTTGAGTTATCTAGAGTACTTGGTCTTCTAGTATGTTTTATGTGATCAGTTAGTAAGGGGATATTTGTATTAAATCTATTTGCAGACTCTGTGGATTGGGATTGGTAGACTGAATCTTTTGGAGAAAAGCTTGGAAGTGTTTATGGATAAGCGATCGAGGTGATTTTGCTTTAAACGTTATCAACTGGAATACATATATGTGTTTATATATGTATGTGAGTATGTGTATATATATGAGATGATTATGTGGTAGGAATATGATTATGTATATATAAATGACAATATGATGTGATGAGATATATATTGTATTTATATAAGCGTTGCACTACACGAGTGGACTTGTGCCGGGTTCCGGTGTGCGGACCGGTGTGTAGCCGGGTTCCGGTGTACGGACCGGTGAGTAGTCGGGTTCCGGTGTGCGGACCGACAGGTAGCCGGGTTCCGGTGAGCGGACCGGTTGTTGATTTATTAGTTGGCTTGCTACCAACTAATATGGCCATTTGTGGAGGAATAAGGTGAATGAGATGTACACAATGCACGAGTCTAGATTGGTATTTAAATACGTGTGGTATGTTTATATTTTACGAAAGAATTATCAAAGGTTTATCTAAACTATTTTGATACAAAGGATTTACATAAAAGGTTTTATAATGATTTTGGAAAGGACCGGGATTAACTCACTAGACCCGTTTGGTCTAACCCTCATTTTGTTTTCAAAAATATGTTTTCCAGGTTAAGGATCGACAAAGGAAAGGATTAAGTGTAAGGAGCATTTGATGGGCGTTGATTAGGAAGCTTAATGTATTTTGTAGTTTCGAGACCGAAGGGTCCGTTTGGGGTTTATTTTGTATCTTTTATTATGAATGTAATGAAGTTATGCAATGTATGTTATTTGAAGCATGTTTGGGAAACCGGGTCGTTACAAATTGTATCAGAGCCCTAGTTTAAGAGATTTAGGTATTTGGATTTATACCTAGACTTAAACTGCATGTGAAGTAGGATGTCCTTATTATTTTAGAACCTTGGGATGTTAAGTATAAAAAGGTAGAAGGAACATCATGTAAGGTATGTTCAAATTACACCTGGCCAGTGTAAGCGGGAACTTACAAGTACATGTTGAACCGGAATATCTTGTTATATTGGGTATGTGCTTACGTGTATATTAACCTTGTTGAAATCAACAGAGTGGCAAGTCGAACTCGACGTATGGATAGAGATGGAGACAGGTAAATTTCTATAAACTTTATACGTGCTAAAGTGTTATCTGACTTCGGTGCAAACCGATTCTTTTGTGTTTTCAATTTTATTATTTGTGTTAGAAAAATATTTGATAATTGTGTTAGAGATATAGAAGGGTGTTTTTAATTATTGTTGTTCTAATTTGTTAGTGTGTGGAGTGTGATGGCTTGAGTGTAAAGATTAATAGCAGTATGTAAAACGTGATGAATTGTGTGTGGAAGGTAACGATAGTGCGTAAAGTCTTGACCTAGTCATGAAGGCGACAGTTTAGTATGTTGTGTAGATTATACTTAATGTGATTGTTGACGCTATCAAGAAAGGTATTGTTTAAATGTGTGGGGTAATGTGGATAAGATGGTGGCAGTTTATAATTAGTGAATGTGCGAGGTGTAGTAGTAATGAATTTCGTGAGATTAAGTGGTGGATTTGTGAGGATATGGAGTGAGTATAAGTGGAAACCTCTGCTCGGAATTTTGTTTGTAAGTTGTGTAAAGGTGCCAAAAGTATGTGGGGAGAGGTATGGATGTCTAGGCGGTGTGTAGTAGTGTTATTCAAGAATAAGAGAATGGAGTGGCAGTAGATGGTTAGCTAAAGAATAGAGTATTACCGTTTGAGAAATGGAAAATGTGAAGTTATTTTGAGCATTGAGTGTGATTTCGGATTGACTCGATTAAGCTTCTGATAAGAGGTATGGTGAAGTTGTTAGTAAAGTATAGTAGTTGTTGAAATTAGGTGCGTGCAATTGGTTTGGAGGCGAAAGAAAGCTAGCTTATAGGATCTGTTAAGAGTGAGTACCTTCTAGTGTGCTATCCTTGGAGAAAACGTGTTTTATGTTGAGAAGAGAATGGGAGAAAATATTCGAATGTGATGATTGGGGTGAAGGACCATGGGGTAGGACGTAGTAGTGGTACGAGAATGATGTTGTGGCAAGTGTAGAAATCAATTGTAATCTAAGGTTCGTGGTCGGTGTATTTAATGCAAGAAAGTGTTGTCTGTATTAGATATGTTTTGGATTAGAGAAGTGACGGTAGAGTTGGGGATGACCTATGGAGAAAAGTTCAATTAAGGGTTAAGGTGATACTCCGAGTTGTTGTTGTAACCTATTGGGAAGTAGAATGTTGTTATTTTTTTTGAGTATTGGATTGTTGGGACATTTTAGAGTCGGTGATTGAAAGCGCGGTGTGTACAATCGGCCGATGCCAAGGGAAAAGGTAGAGTACTCAGTGTAAATTTTTGCTTTCTAGAACATGGGAGTATGTATGCTAGATTGCCTGGTACTTATTACACTTTGTTGCATGACTATTACTTGCTAGTAGGAATTTATGTTAGTCCTGATAGGTTGTTAAGTGAATGCCTTATAAGTGGTGTACAGTAGGAACTAAATAGCCTTAGAATATTTGATTTAGTTCTATTGCGCAGCTCTTGTTTGAGTCTAACCGTTGTGGGATAGAATCTTTATTTCGAATGTCTATCTGATTTCACACTGTATGCGACTGTGCATTCGCGAGGCGACTCATCATGACTAGTGGAGATTCCGTCATAGCAAGGGTAGTAGGATGAGGTGAACCTGGAGTCTGGATTTGTGAATGATATTGGTATGATTGATCTGGGATATTATACCTTGTTTGTATCACGCGGGTTTTCTTCTTGGAGTAAGAGTTGTTTTAAACTTGGTGCAGGACTTTGCATAATAAGCCGTTAATGAGTTATATGATTAGTGACAGGAAATTTTTAACGGAGTTGTGATTAATTCTTTTCGGCTTAGTTTTGTAGTGAAATTATTATATGATGATTTGGTAATTATATTAGTTGGGTCAGGTGAGACCGGTGTTGGTAAATTTCAAATTGCGGAGTGGTTTAAGTGAAGCAAATGTCTAAAGTTTTGTGTTAGTATTTTTGTGCTAAGTTGGAGATTGTGTGTTGCTGATATTCTATTTAGACTTTATTTTAATTTGATAAATGAATTGGTGTCAAGTGCAATTAAGTATGGTTGTGTGATTGTAGTAATTATGCTATGCTTTCATGAGAAATGGAAATGGTAGGATGAAGTTTTCGGGTTTGATAAAATTAAGAAATTTTTCCGTGTTATAAAGTGATTCGTGTTGAGTATATTCTATTCCTTGAAAGAGTATAAGAAATAGGTTGTATTTACTAAGCAAGTTTTATATTGAAAGTATATGTTTACGTTTTAGAGTTAAAGTATAGAACACGGCGTTTGTAGTAATAGGCCGGTGAGGTTAAAATTCGTATTAGCGTGGTAAATGTCCCGAGTAAGCTTATAATGTTGTGTTATTTGGATTAGATTCATATAAGTGTAAGTTATTTATTTCTAGGAGATAAGTGAATTTTTCGAGTTAATTTGAACCTTCGTAGGATCTGATTATTGAGTGTGAATCGTTGGTTTAGAGGGGCGGATTTCTTGGGAGAAATTAAAACTCTTGATGATTTGGGTTGAAATAGTGAAGTGGGAACAAATGGTAAACTAGAAGCAGTAAAAAGTCCTTTGAGGGTTTCGTAAACACTTTGAGGTGTTCATAGAATTTGATATCTTTTCAATAGTAGTTATCCCAGTTCGTTGCTTAACCGAATTCCGGGACGGAATTCTTTTAAGAGGGAGATAATGTAATACCCCGGATAAGTTCGTTAGTTAAAAATATCTTTCCGTTAAGTTTAGTTAACTTTAAAGTTTCTATTTAGGGAAAGTTTGGATAAGTTTATAAGTTAAGGGTGTTTGGGTTATTGTTGAATAGTTTAAGGGCTAAAAGGAAAATTTTGTTAGATATTATCTCTTTAGTGTTTAGATATTTCACAAAATCAGATTTTTTGTGTGTGTGTGTGTGTGTGTGTTTTGGGAGAAAAAGAAGAAGAAGAAGAAAGGTGTGGTTAAGGCTTCAATTGGTGTGATTAGAAGTGATTCAAGGTATGTTTCCTTTACATTTTGTGTTTGTAATTGCTTTTAGAAGGGTTCTATCGGAGTAGAATAATCGAAAACACTTCTGGTATTGATTCTGTCGATTTCTGGGCAAAATGGGGTAAACCGACAGAGGTGTCCGGGTAAATTCTTGAAGGTGTCCGGGTAAATTCTTGAAGGTGTCCGGGTAAGTTGTTGATAGAGTCCGGACGATTTGATTGTGGTTTCCGGATGATTTAGAGTCCGGATGGCGTCCGGATTCCTTGTGTTGTCCGGATAAATCGTGTTACCCGGATTAGTCTTGCCGTCCGGATTACTGAGGTTGTCCGGAAAAGTCGTGTTGTCCGGAAAAGGTGTTTTTGTCCGGGTTGTTTGGGTTGTCCGGAAACTTTAGCTGTTTTGGTCACTTTTGAGGATTTGAGTTATCTAGAGTACTTGGTCTTCTAGTATGTTTTATGTGATCAGTTAGTAAGGGGATATTTGTATTAAATCTATTTGCAGACTCTGTGGATTGGGATTGATAGACTGAATCTTTTGGAGAAAAGCTTGGAAGTGTTTATGGATAAGCGATCGAGGTGAGTTTTGCTTTAAACGTTTTCAACTGGAATACATATATGTGTTTATATATGTATGTGAGTATGTGTATATATATGAGATGATTATGTGGTAGGAATATGATTATGTATATATAAATGACAATATGATGTGATGAGATATATATTGTATTTATATAAGCGTTGCACTACACGAGTGCACTTGTGCCGGGTTCCGGTGTGCGGACCGGTGTGTAGCCGGGTTCCGGTGTGCGGACCGGTGAGTAGTCGGGTTCCGGTGTGCGGACCGACAGGTAGCCGGGTTCCGGTGAGCGGACCGGTTGTTGATTTATTAGTTGGCTTGCTACCAACTAATATGGCCATTTGTGGAGGAATAAGGTGAATGAGATGTACACAATGCACGAGTCTAGATTGGTATTTAAATACGTGTGGTATGTTTATATTTTACGAAAGAATTATCAAAGGTTTATCTAAACTATTTTGATACAAAGGATTTACATAAAAGGTTTTACAATGATTTTGGAAAGGACCGGGATTAACTCACTAGACCCGTTTGGTCTAACCCTCATTTTGTTTTCAAAAATATGTTTTCCAGGTTAAGGATCGACAAAGGAAAGGATTAAGTGTAAGGAGCATTTGATGGGCGTTGATTAGGAAGCTTAATGTATTTTGTAGTTTCGAGACCGAAGGGTCCGTTTGGGGTTTATTTTGTATCTTTTATTATGAATGTAATGAAGTTATGCAATGTATGTTATTTGAAGCATGTTTGGGAAACCGGGTCGTTACAGCGGTCGAGACCTGTGAAATTTTGCCCAAACAATAGTTGGTTATTGAATGACCTCTTGTGTCAATAGTTATTCAAGATAGTGTCTTTACATCTTGTGATCGCACGTCACGTGTTGCATGTTACACGCCGCACGTCACACATCGCTAGTCTTATGTTACTAGGCTTATGTCGCCAGTTACGACTCGTCGGTCTTAGGTCGACCGTCTCATGTCATCGGCCTTATATCGCTATGGTCCTGCGGCAGCGTCGTCCTGACATCCTGGTCTTACGACTGTTTGGGCAAAAAACCACGTCGTACGACCACGACCAGAGCAGATAAGACGCACGTCATAATCCAAATCTTGTATTAAGATAAAGTCTCGATGAGAACCCAGAAAACTTCCGTCGTCGCCCGTAAAAGGTATGTCGTACGTCCCCCATGACGCTCGACCATAGTATCGCCCGTTCCGTACGACCATCGCGTAAGATCATTGTACCTTCGACCAAAGCTAACGTTAACCTTGACTGTTACGTTTGTTAAGTGTTTAATGCAGGAGTCAAAGTCATTAAAGAGCAACGGATATAACCGACGCAACCATCAACGATCGATAACCGTAACGAACGAAGATCATCATGGATAATCACTCCGGCGACCGTTTCCAACCATTGTAGCCGTTGATTGAATCATTAATGGAGCTAATTAATGACGCGAAGACTATAAAAGACAAGCTAAAGCCTCATTTCAAAGAACATCGGTTAACATCCAATACACTTCAGCGAACATCATCACACATCAGAGAAAATAATCCAAACTCATAGCAAAGAACATTCAACCTCTGGAGATTAAGTACTGAAAGCCAGAATCTTACAGCGAACTCAAGAACACTCGAAGGAAAAGCTCAAGTATCGCTCTCGACGCACGACAACAGTCCTCGACCAGAAGTTCACACTTTGTATTCACACACGACAAACACCTGTTTTCACATTTAAACACTTGTACTTTACATTTCGAAGTATTTCCTTCATTTGTATTGTAATCATCGTACGACCGACGCCAGTACCAAGGACGTCGCCCCTGATTGGCAACCATAGTGCAGCGACGACATCCCTTGTCGTCCACAGGTTTTTTCCTCGATTGAGGTTTTTCCTGCGTCATCAAATCCCTTGTCTTGTTTATTTTTTCCCTCATCGCACGTCTCGTCGAAAGATCCTTTCTTTAGTTGATTAAATCCACATCGACCTTAAGTTGTCCCTTCGGTGCGATTTTTGGCATTAACAGTTTGGCGCCATCCGTGGGACCTCATCTAGAGAAAATCCTCGACGAACGTGCACCCTACTAATAGTTTCTTGGAGTTTCTTCTATTTTCTGTTACAGGAAAATGGCAGCCTCTGGAAATCCGCAGCAAGCCGTCGCTCAGATGTATCAGGAGCTCGAAGTCGCCAGGAATCAGCTCAATGCAATGGCGGAGCAGAATCGCAGAGCAGCTGAGGAGATCGCGCGGTTAAGAAATCCTCTTGGGCCTCAAAATGGTCCTAGGCCGTTCGTGAAGAACCCAGTTCCAAGATCGTTCGACCAGAATGGCCCTAGACCATTTGTCCCGAATCCAGGTTCATCCGCGCAGAATCAGCATCCAGGCCCGTTCATGCAGAATCAACAGCCAGGGTCGTTCAACCCAAATCCTCAGTTTGGGACAATTCCTCCTCAGCACATCAGGCCACCGCCCGTGAATAATGGGGCGTAGCCTTTCCAGCAAGGGTTACAACCATTTCAGCAGCCATTTCAGAATGGACCTCAAGGTGGATCGCAGCCTCTCCAGCAAGGATCGCAGCCGTTTCAGAATGGACCGCAGCAATTCCACTATGGGTCGCCGCCATATTTCGTCCCGTTCAACGGGGACACCAATGGTTCGTCGCATGGTAATGGCACTAGCCCAGGGGCCAATCCCTCGACAGGGGCAAATCCTGATCTTAACGATCCCGTCGCTCAGCGTTTGAAGATGTTAGAAGACCAAAATGAACGCGTCCTGTCCTTGCTCGCCAAGTTACCTGGGGCAGCCGTGCCTGTCGACGTCGAGCCTCGCTCGGGGTATCAGGCGTCGTCCTTCATCGACGAGATCGCCACCGTCGAGGTCCCAAAGAAGTATAACATTCCTGCCTTCATTCCCAAGTATTCGGGTGTGACCGATCCGACTGAGCACGTCGCGCAACATAAGCAGCTCATGTGGACGATCTCGATCCCATTTATGTACCAGGAAGTATGCATGTGTAAGAGTTTTGGAGCAACTCTCACTGGTCCAGCTCTCCAATGGTTAATCAATCTCAAACCCAAATCCATCGGGTCGTTTGCTAAGTTGGTTAATCAATTCTCCCAGCAATTCGCCAGTAGTCGTAAGATGGAGAAGCAGACCGGCGACCTCTATTACATTGTGCAGAAAGCTAATGAGTCTATTCGAAGTTATTTTAATAGATTCAGTGCCGAAATGATCAGCATCCGTAATTGCGACGTAAAAACCGCAATCGAAGCCTATAAGTGTGGTCTGGACGATAATTCAGGTTTATACACCGACCTGACCAAATATCCCCCTGAGAATTTCGAAGACGTCCGAGCTCGGACCTTAGCATACATGAGGGTCGAAGACGATGCAGCCTTTCATCGCAAGCATACTGACGACAAGAAGTCGCTAGGCGTCAGAAAGCCAGAGTTCAAGACAAAGGCTGTTTCTAGAGTAGAACCAGCGCACAAATTTCAAATGTTCGTTTCAAGACGAAAGCAGAGGCCAAGACCGCGGCTAAGTTCACTCAGTACCCCAAGATATCCTCTTACGGATTCAAAGGACCCACAAAGGACCTAGTCGAAGCTCTGAAAAGTTCCCAAGCTACCATTCGATGGCCAAAGAAGTCTGACCTGGACGATGCTAAGAAAGACAAATCAAAGTGGTGCGACTTCCATGCCGATCATGGTCATACAACAGACGACTGTATTGCATTGAAGAAGGAACTAGCATATCATTTCCCAAAAGGAAATCTCAAAGATATCATCGACGATGTCGCTATTCTAACTAATAGCCATCGACCGTCGACTCCCGAGCATGCAAAAGTTATTAATTGAAATTCCCTACGCCATGGGGAATCCAGGAGATCAAAAGAGAAAATAAACTGAAGTCGTAAGGTCAGGCTCTCGACAGGTTTGTTTCTTCTATACCTAAATCAATATCTTTTCCACGGGGATAAATCTGCTATGGTGCCTCGTCGCACGACAACATAGTCAACCGCAGGACAATATTTCTCCGTGTAATTCCGTCATTTAAAACCAATCTTTTCCTCCCAAAAAGAGTACGGTAATAAATGACAGGAGGCAAATAGAGAGTGTCTGAAATGGTACGTTCTCTAACTCTTTCTCATACGATTTTTTCTCGCAAAACATTTACTGACTTAAGCATCAGAGGGTCGTTGGCCAACGACCAACCCCCGACGTCGTTTTATTGCAGAATCGCATGACAGATTATCGCAGAGTCGCACGACAGTAATCATTAAGTCTACTGTATGACTTTAATATCGCAAGGTCGAACGACATAAACGATCAGGTCTCTAACTTGATTATTTCTCCATAGGGGCATACGATACAAACTCGTTGTACGATCCGTTCGCACGATCACAGAGACTAAACGACTTTACCCCTAAGTTTCTTAACTTTCATACACTGAATGGATGCTCTAATCGCGTGTTTTTATATTTGTTTTATGTTGTTGTCATCGTATTACAATGAATGCCTTAGTCGCATGATTTCATATGTATCTTATGTTCGACTTCATAATTAAACATTGGATAAAGCATAAGCAAAAGTTGTGTTCATTATATAAGCCATCGAATACATAAGCGACCACTAACGGTCGACCAGCATGAACAAACAAATACATTTTTTCTAAGGTTGTGGAGGAGCATCGATCACGACCTTGTCCGATACCTCATCTTGAAAACCCTCACCAACCGCCTCCTCTTCGACCTCCCTCTGGTCATCCAAGTCGAGATCTCTCTCGGTCCCGACTCTCTCATAAAAGAGACGCAGCTCATCTAACGCTGAAGCCAAAGGATCCTTACCCTACAGGTGACGTCGCATAATTTCCGCACGCGCAGTAAGTCGAGCGTAACAAAGGAAAGACTTATTTTCATCCTTCAACTCATCAGACTCCTTCTTCAAACTTATCAGCTTAGCCTTGATTCCCTCGACTTCCTTCCTCCTCGTGGTTACGGATTCCTCCATCTCTTCCAGCTCCTCTCTCTGGTCGCGCATCAAAGTCATGGACTCCTTCAAACGCGAGTTTATCTCGTCTCTTGTATGACTGAGGGCAACCAATTCGTCCAGAGCATGGTCAAGGCACGCTGACATCGCTTCTTCATTTTCCAAAGCAGCTTTCTCTTTAGCTAGCGCTGCATCTTCATCTTTGGTAACAGAAGCCATTGAAACCTCTATATTCGTCGTTTCGGCATGCAATGCCAGGGAAGCTTGAAACGCCTGAAGAATCATAATATGAGCAGCATTAGTAAACAACGACAACGACAAACGACAAGTCTTGAAAGAAAGGCTTACCAAGAACAAGAGTCCAGCTGTATGGAACTCTTTCTTCTCGAAAGAAAACCCGTCAAAACGCACCCTGAAAGACGGAATCAAATATTTTTCCAAATGGGGGAACAACTTCGTCTCGTCCAAGACATTGTCGTCCATAAAAACCCGACGGCAACGTAAAGTTGACCGTCGTTTCCCCCAAAGGTCCCTTCTGCGCGCCTCTGCCCCTGTCGGCCGATGAAGGGCCAGATAGGACGACGAGAGACATCGTCGCCAGTTGCGCAGTATCCACAGATTCTGTGTCGGTCGCAACTGACGCCTTCGCCTTCCTGGACAAAGCAACCCTCGATGGGTTACCCGTCTTCAAAGACGGTTCCCTCAGAACAGACATCTTTGTCCTCTTTAAGAGGCCCGACCCGGCTGTCGGAACCTCTTTTCTCTTCAGGACTCCCGACCTAGTTGTCGAAACGTCCTTCTCCCTCGCCTCGCGAGCTACTTTGACTTGGGCCATCTTCCTAGCAACAGAAGACGTCGCCTGTGCTTGAGATTCACCTGAACGGTAAAAGAAAGAAGTTAGACGATTCAGAACAGAGAAAGACCAGGTCAAGCGAAAAGAAGATAAAAGGATACTTACTAATTATCTCTACCTCTGGTTCTTCGCTCTTCTCTTCCTCCTCAGTCTTCTCAGAGTCCTCCTCTTCTTCTTTCTCCTCTCGACCCATCCTCATTCTGTCGCTCAAGAAAATGATGTCATCATCCTCGTCTATCAAATGTCGCGTGACATACGACCGGTCTTCGGTACTAAATTCCAAGAACTTTTCGACCTTAGCCCGAGAAGCATCATCCATCTTTACCTTCTCGAAATCAATATCTACGCACAAAAAAGAAGACCAGTCGAAGAAACAATCGAGCAACAGAATAACATGAAAACGTACAGTCGAAAGCTCACCCGTCATATTCCAACCCTCCCTAATCCAGTCACTATCAGTGTCCAGCGTCGACGCCCGTACAAGTACATACCTCTTCTTCCATCCACGGTCGTTGACCGCAGTATTTAAAACCAGGTTATGATCACCCTTAAACCTTGAAAACAAGCTATAGCGACAGTACTGGTCATTCTTGACCTTATACGCCGTCAGAAGGTCCCTCACATTCATCGGTGGATTCCAGTTGGAGGTAAGTCGTTCGATGATCAAGATAACTTGCCAGAACTGGGGCATCAGTTGCCCCGACGAAAGATCAAATTCACACATGAATTCTTTGACTAAAGGCGAATATGGCCAGTGAAAACCTATTTTGAACGGATATTCGTATATAACAATGTACCCCTCGGGGCACATTTCCGGTCGAACATTGCCAACCTTGCTCACGGTAATCCCCCTGGGAATCCTCGCTAGACTTCTAAAGTCGTCGAGATCTTCTTCGTTTTTAATGGTGCTTATAGGCTCTGTCGACATTGCCAGCCCCGTTAAATTGATTTGCACCGCTGAAAGGCCCCAGATATCCCAGTATTTTCTAGGCTTTCTAGCAACAGACTTGCGACGCATACGCCAATTGGAGGGTCGTATCTTATATGATCTCAGAAAAACTTAAATTAGGTCAAAGAACCCTTACAAGTTTTAATCGAACGGAAATTGCCAAGAAAAGATCCATCGTAATCTTTATTTATGCAGTCGATCATGTCAGGTCGAATCCGTGGATAACCGCTGCGCGTCCCCGTCCTTTCGTATGACCGCAGGGATCGTCGACACCTGTCCTCGACAGCTGGTAAGCATCATTGTGTGTCAGTATGACGTCACGACCCCGTTCCCTTTTCAACTTCTCGTTCAGTTAGAAACGAACCAATCCAGCTCTAAGGCGATTGAGGTAATTTCTAACACTTGTCATATTCTTTCGACTAACAAAATTTAAAACTCGGATTTTCTATCCTTCTTTCAAATTTTGGGGGCAAACTGTTTGGGCAAAAAACCACATCGTACGACCACGACCAGAGCAGATAAGACGCACGTCATAATCCAAATCTTGTATTAAGATAAGGTCTCGACGAGAACCCAGAAAACATCCGTCGTCGCCCGTAAAAGGTAAGTCGTACGTCCCCCCATAACGCTCGACCATAGTATCGCCCGTTCCGTACAACCATCGCGTAAGATCATTGTACCTTCGACCAAAGCTAACGTTAACCTTGACTGTTACGTTTGTTAAGTGTTTAATGCAAGAGTCAAAGTCATTAAAGAGCAACGGATATAACCGACGCAACCATCAATGATCGATAACCGTAACGGACGAAGATCATCATGGATAATCACTCCGGCGACCGTTTCCAACCGTTGTAGCCATTGATTGAATCATTAATGGAGCTAATTAATGACGCGAAGACTATAAAAGACAAGCTAAAGCCTCATTTCAAAGGACATCGGTTAACATCCAATACACTTCAGCGAACATCATCACACATTAGAGAAAATCATCCAAACTCATAGCAAAGAACATTCAACCTCTGGAGATTAAGTACTGAAAGCCAGAATCTTACAGCGAACTCAAGAACACTCGAAGGAAAAGCTCAAGTATCGCTCTCGACGCACGACAACAGTCCTCGACCAGAAGTTCACACTTTGTATTCACACACGACAAACACCTGTTTTCACATTTAAACACTTGTACTTTACATTTCGAAGTATTTCCTTCATTTGTATTGTAATCATCGTACGACCGACGCCAGTACCAAGGACGTCTCCCCTGATTGGCGACCATAGTGCAGCGACGACATCCCTTGTCGTCCGCAGGTTTTTTCCTCGATTCAGGTTTTTCCTGCGTCATCAAATCCCTTGTCTTGTTTATTTTTTCCCTCATCGCACGTCTCGTCGAAAGATCCTTTCTTTAGTTGATTAAATCCACATCGACCTTAAGTTGTCCCTTTGGTGCGATTTTTGGCATTAACAACGACCTAGTGGTCTTACGACATTTCCTAGTCCAACGATATTTTCATAAGACCATTCTTATATTAAGACAAGGTCTTACAAGACATTTACACTCATATACGTGGTCTTATATTTTGTCGATAGTCGTATGTTCCATAAAGACCGACATCCGAGACTTAAGACGGTCGTGCGATTATACTAACCGTTAACAGTCAAACATTCGTTTTCCTTTGTTCATTAATGCAGGTCTACGGGCATTTACGACACAACGACCAATAACAAAACCAATCATCAATGACATTCAGAGCCCGACAGCGGTTACGAAGTGTGCCATAAAGGCACCATTTATGGCCAACGGATGAAACCGACGGAAGCAATTATAAGCATTAACCATTGCGACCGTTATTCCTGCATTCATAAGGGACATTTAAAGCCACGAAGACTATAAATATGAGGATCCCAGCTTCACTTTGGGACATCTACATCGGCTCTCAAAAACAAGAAACACACAGCTAAACATACGAAGAACTCTCTCTCAAGTGATCGCTCTCGACGTACGACATTCGCTCTCGACCAGCAGTTGCACATTGTTTTCATACACGACATACACCTATTTTCCATTAGAAAACACTTGTACTTTACATTTCGAAGTCTTTCCTTCACTTGTATTGTAATCTTTGTACGAACGACACCTGGAACACCAAGGACGTCGCCCCTGATTGGCGACCATAGTGCATCGTCGACATTCACTGTCGTCCGTAGGTTTTTTTCCTCGTTGAGGTTTTTCCTGCGTCATCAAAATCTCGTGTTTCGTCTATATTTTCTTCGTTATCTTTTTTGTTTATTTCTATGGTTCAATCTTTAGTTGATAAAGTCCGAAACCAAACCTTAAATCGTATTTTTTATACAGTTTTCGGCATACGGCAGTTTAGTGCGATTTTTGGCATTAACAATGTGTGCGGCCTTCTCTTGGCTTATCAAGCCAAGAAGGACGGGTGCCATCGTTGTAGCTTATATTCTAAACTTAAGGGCGATCGTACCTTGGTCTTGAGAACCGAGGTTAACGATCGTGGGTGGAAGACTCGGTATACTCAGGAGAGAATCGGGTAAAGGGGTATGAGAAAAAAGAAGGAGAAGAGATGACTGGTGAGTGTACCTTCTTAGTTCTTTCTGTTTGATATGAATTCTCTTGTCTTACGTCCCTTTTCTTTTTGGTTTCCAGGAGAATCACGACCCAAGGTGTCGAATGTTTCTGCTAAAAGAGCAGCCGAGCATGAGCTTGCTCGTCAGGGCAGGGAGAAGAGGTTAAAAGCCATGTCTGCTGGATCCACTGACCCTGAGGTTTCGAAGAGGACGACGATCCCGAGGGAACCGTCTTCCGGTCCACGACTCTTCTAAAGTCGTTACGTCTGAGAAGGCAAAGGTCGCATCGCCTGGGAAGTCGTCTTCCGATGCGATTGCTGCGACGCCAATTAGTTCTGCGCCTCCGGCGGAAACAGCGAAGTCCCCGTCAGCCACGTCAGATCCTTCGTCGACCGGCAAGGGCAAGGATCAACCGACGGGAGGGGACAAGGTCACGACTGTCAATTTTACATTGCCGTCGGATTTTATGGTCAGTAGTGTCCTAGACGGGACGAACCTATTTCCACATCTGGGGAAATATCTGTTTCCTTCTATCAGGGAGCGTTTTGTGGGGTTTCCTATCGAGGAGACGGGAGCTCATGTCGCCGGGCTGGCATTCATGGTAAGTCTTTCTTTTAAGACTTGGTTCATTTGTCGCTGTTGTAGTCGTTGTCATTGTCATTGTTCGTTGTTCGTTGTTCGTTGTTTGTTGTTTGTTGTTTATTAACAACATTTTTATGATTGTATAGGCGTTCCAGGCTTCCCTAGCTTTGCGGGGCGAGACGATGAAGATAAAGGGTCTAATGTCTGATGCCCAAGAGCAGGAGAACGCGGCGTTGGACAAGGCGAAGGTTGCCGCAGAACGTGAAAAGGTTCTGTTAAAACGTCTCGACGACGCCCGAAAACATCTAGAGGTCGTCGGTCGTGCGAAGGATGATCTTAACCATCGCTTGATGCAATCCTTACTCCTGATTGCCGATCAGAGGGAGGAGATGAACAAGATTAGGGAATCCTTGGCTGAAGCTACAAAGGAGGCTGGGGATTCCATGTCCAGGGTAGAGGGTTTGGAGAAAGAGGTGCAAGCTGCCAAGGATGAGGGCAAGTCCGTTTTTGCTATAGCTCGTCTGACTGCCTGGGCGGCGATCATGCGGCGACATCTACTGGGGAAGGACCCTCTTGCTTTGGCGAAGGAAGAGCTGGAAGTCTATTTGAATGGCGTCAGGACCGAGAGGGATCTTGACTCAGACGATGAGAAGGAAGTCGAGGAGGAGGTGGTAGGTGTAGGTCCTCAGGACGGTACTTCGGGCAAGGATGCGACTGATGGCCCTCCTTTAGTTTAAAAAATTTGCTTTCTTTGTTTTATCGCTCTACCATTGGTGGTCGAGTATAATGGTTTATTCAATGAATGCAACTTTTGTTTGAACTTGTGTCTTACATGTTTGGCAAACAAATATCGTATCAACTGTCAAATTTGTAAAGTATAAAATGTACAAGGAATCGTGCGACTTAGGCGTCATTGTGACACAGTAACTAGAACACAAGCCATAAGATCTTTAAATTGTGTATAAACATAGGAACGTGCGACCAAAGCATATATTCAGAGTATGAAAAAAAAATCTAAGTCAGTAAACTTAGAATGAAAAGTCGCTTAGACTTTGTAATCGTACGACATGTGTCGTGCGACGAACTTGAATCGTGTGCCCCTGTAGAATGATAATCAAGTCATAGACCTGATCGTTTATGTCGTGCGACCTTGCGAAACTAGGGCCGTATACTTATTGTTGTGCGATTCTGCGGAAAAGACAATGTCAAAGGTTGGTCGTTGGCTGACCAACGACCCTCCGATGCTTAAGTCAGTGATCTTTCGTGATGATAAATCGTATGAAAGAAGAAAAAGGAATTTAGAAGACATACATGTTCGGATTCTTCTTTGCTTATGGGGTATTTGCCCCCCGTCATTTATTATATTATTTTTTCAGGAAAAATAGATTATGAATGACGGATGAACATCGATCTTTTTCGTGCGACAGGGCAAGATAGTAGGCGTATTCGTGTGAAAAAAGGCGTTTATTTGTCTTTAAGGATAAGAGGACGAACCTGTCGAGACTTTTTGTTCATGTCGAGACCGCTAGACGGTTTACTTTCGCGGCTTTAGGGTAGACTTGTAGCATTCTCGAGCGACTCTCGGCTCACTTCTGATTTCTTGGATTGCCCATGGCGTAGGGAATTTCAGGGTCTGATGATACGTCAAGGGGACGGCTTTTATTTCGTGGATCCATGGTCGACCTAAGATGAGGTTATAGGCCGATGCACAATCGATGACGCTGAACTTGGTCTGCTTATTAACTCCTCCGGCGTAGAAGGGCAAGATAATATCTCCAAAGGTGCTCGTCGCTTCTCCGTTGAAACCGACCAAAGTTGTCGAACGTCGGGTGATTTCCGAACAATCGATTCCCATGGCCTTAATGGTGTCAAGGAAAATGACGTTTGCTGAACTGCCCCCATCGATCAAGACTCGTCGGGTTAAACAATTACCAATAGTGAGTTGAATGATCAACCCGTCATGATGTTTCTGATACGAGTCACCGAGGTCGTCTTGGTCGAATACGATCTTCATAGCTTCCAACTCCAAATCTCCTTTGGGTCTTGATGAACGCGGAATAGGCCGATCGTCAGGCGCTTGACTGGCGTGACACTTGGTTGCGGAATACGTCAGACCACATACGTCAGAGCCACCAGTGATGCAATTGACAACCTTTGCATGCTCGGGGGTTGACGTTTGGTGGTCTCTAGCTGAGGTCACGACGTCGTCGATGATGTCTTTGAGATTACCTTTCGGGACATGATATGCTAACTCTTTTTTGAGGGCTATGCAATCATCTGTCGCGTGGCCATAGTCGACATGGAAGTCGCACCACTTTGATTTATCTTTTTTAGCATCTTCCTGATCGGACTTCTTCGGCCATCGAATGGTTGCTTGAGTGGTCTTCAAGACTTCGACCAATTCCTAAGTGGACCCTTTGAATCCGTAAGAGGATATCTTGGGGTACTGGGAAACTTGGTTGCGGTTTTGGTCTCTGCTTTCGTCTTGAAACGGACGTTAGAGATTTGGCACGCGGGATCGACTTTGGAAATTGCCTTAGTCTTGAACTCTGGCTTTCTTACTCCTAACGACCTCTTGTCGTCAGTATGCTTGCGGCGAAAGGCGGCGTCGTCCTCTACTCTCATATATGCTAGAGTTCGGGCTCGGACGTCTTCATATATACTTGGTCAGGTCGGTATATAAACCTGAGCTGTCGTCCAGACCCCGCTTGTAGGCTTCAATTGCAGTCTTGATGTCGCAATTGCGGATACTGATTATCTCGGCGTTGAATCTATTGAAATAACTTCGAATAGACTCATTGGTCTTCTGCACGACATAATACAAGTCACTGGTCTGCTTCTCCATCTTGCGACTGCTGGCGAACAGTTGAGAGAACTGATTGACCAATTCTGCGAATGACCCGATGGACTTGGGCTTGAGATTGATCAACCATTGAAGAGCTGGACCAGTGAGAGTCGCACCGAAACTCTTGCACATGCATTCCTCCTGATACATGTGTGGGATTGAGATCGTCCACATGAGTTGCTTATACTGCACGACGTGCTCGGTTGGATCGGTCACACCAGAATATTTGGGCGTGAAGGCGGGGATATTATATTTCTTTGGAACTTCGACATTCGCGATCTTGTCGATGAAGGGCAACGCCTGATATCCAGATCGAGGCTCGACGTCGACGGGCACGGCTGCCCCAGGAAACTTGGCGAGCAGGGACATGACTCGCTCATTTTGATCTTCCAACATCTTCAGACGCTGGGCGACGGGATCGATAGGGTCGGGACTCGCGTCCATTTGTAGATTAACTCCGGGAGTATTGCCATTGTCGTACGACGAGCCATTGGCGTCTCCGTTGAAAGGAACAAAATATGGTTGCGAAAACGGCTGCGACCCTTGCTGAAAAGGCTGCGATCCTTGCTAAAAATGTTGCGATCCTTGCTGAAAAGGTTGCGGTCCATTCTGGAATGGCTGCTCTCCATTATTCATGGTGGCGGCCTTATGTGCTGAGGAGGAACCGTCCCGAACTGAGGATTTTGGTTGAACGGCCCCGGCTGCTGGTTCTGCATGAATGGACCTGATCCTGGACCTGGATTCTAGACGAATGGTCTAGGACCATTTTGGCCGAATGCTCATGGAGCTGGGTTCTGCACGAATGCCCTAGAACCATTCTGAGGTCCGAAGGGATTCCTTAATCGTGCGATCTCCTCAGCTACTCTGCGACTCTGCTCTGCCATTGTATTGATTTGATTCCTAGCGACTTCAAGCTCTTGATACATATGGGCAATGACATGCTCTTGATTTCCAGGGTCTGCCATTTTCCTGCTGCAGAAAACAAGAGAAACTCCAAGAAACTGTTAGTACGACGCACGTTTTGTCGAAGATTTTCTCTAGATGGGGTCCCACGGATTGCGCCGAACTGTTAATGCCAAAAATCGCACCAAAGGGACAACTTAAGGTCGATGTGGACTTTAACAACTAAAGAAAGGAATCGTTCGACAAAGACATGCGTTAAAGATAAAAAAAGACAAATGAGACAGGGGATTTGATGACGCAGGAAAAACCTCAACGAGGAAAAAACATGCGGACGACAGTGGATGTCGTCGCTGCACTATGGTCGCCAATCAGGGGCGATGTCCTTGGTGTTACTGGTGTCGATCGTACAGAAATTACAATACAAATGAAGGAAAAGACTTCGAAATGTAAAATACAAGTGTTTGTAATGTAAAAACAGTGTGCGTCGTGTGTGAAAACAATGTGTAAATTGTTGGTCGAGAGCGAAATTCGTGCGTCGAGAGTGGTTCTTCGAGTGAGAGTCTTTCGCTTGTAGTGTTCTTCTGAATCTGAGGATTAGCTTATGTTGTTCGATGTTCTGTGATACTTTTGTTCTTCAGTTCGTGGTACCGAGTTCGAGTGATGCCTTAAGCTGTAGTTCAACTTGATCTTTTATAGCCTTCGGGTGCATTAATTGGCTCATTGAGTGCTTCAATAATAGTCATAACGGTCGCCAGTGTAAATCCTCATAATTGTTCTTCGTCGGTTATGACCGTTGCTCATTAATGACCTTTACTCCTGCATTAAACATAGAACAAACGTAACAGTCGTATATCGCGTTAGTTAAGGTCGAGGTCGAAAGGTTTTATACGACGGTCATGCGGAACAAGCGACGTCGTGGTCGAATGTCGTGAGGAACTCTCGACTTACCTTTCAGGAGGGACGACGGATATTTCTTTAGTTATTTTAGACCATTTAACCAAATCAAATTATATTTTCACAAAGACTTGCAACTTTTATATAGATATATAAATAAATGGAGTGAAATAAAGTGTGGCTTCAGGTCTAAGTGTAGGTCGAGATGAAAGGCAAGGAGCAATGCTCGGGCCTTTACAAGGGATTTAACTATATCTTCACTGCTATATCTACGTTTTTAACCGACCCTATACTTGAAGCATTACAAACATCAAACATAATGTCATTTAGTCACTACCCACAAGAACATTCGGTGCCCGAATGTATGTGATGGTTTCTTCATATTCACGTGCACTGTTAGTGATCATTAATGACATCCATTGTGTCGTAATGCCAACAGAATGATTTAAACTCCTTGGATATTACATCAGTAAATCATAGTTACCACAAATAACGATGTAGTAATTTGTACTGCATACACATTAGGTTGAACACAATGCCCATTTTTTTGACAATTGGGCAGCCACAAATTTACAATTTTTATTACCCTTACCCTATTTCCTGGTGAGATAAATTCGGTTGATGTAATTTTGTTGATATGGTTTAATTTCAAATAAGCAGTAAAAATGATTATGATTTTGGCATTAGTCATCACAACTTTGAGGCCATTAACACCATAACGTATAGAGATATATAAACGGTTTAGTTGTTACTGATATATATAGCTCAGAGCTTAGCAATGGCATGTGATGGTATGTTTGACCTGGCAGGGAGTTTGAGATCTTCCCAATCTTCATCATCTAATGCTGCAAAGTATTGCTCAACCATATGATCGCTCACAAGCTCGAGTTTTGAAGGTTCCCACTAAAACAAAGAAAGAAAAGTCAGATACTAGTTTTTGATGGTTGGTTGGACACAGACAGAAACTACTGTTGTTTGTTACCATTAGGTTTTTATCCTTGTCTAGCAGCAATGCCCTACATCCCTGCATCATAAAGAGTAGTTACAGGTACCATCTCCATTGCATAAAGTACAAGTGATATGCAGACATCGACAAGTCCTGTTTTCGTGCCCACATTTCTGTTTAGTTTTATTTACCATTAATTATGATATGGAGGAATTCAATTACTCCCTCTATTATTACGGATACAATAGTCATTTTAGTAATATAAAAACCATAATATTTACATACTTATCTAGTAACATTTGATGACTTGTTTACGAAATGTATACGAAAGAGTTGCGGTGAAGTAGGTGATAAACTTAACATCCACATCATCAAATGTTTGTAACAAGATCAACAAGTTACCAAACAAATGGGTAAAAATAGGAAATTTTGAAACTTTGTTGCATTAAATGAGAAATTTTGAAACTTTACTACATTGCTCGAGAGAAAATTAAAAAAATTCGTTACACTAAATAGGAACTAAGGCAAACTTTTTTGCATGTTGATGCGTTTTGCCATTGAAACACAAAATGTGGTCGTAGGACTACAAAATTCAAGTTGAAAAAATAGTGTTCCATTAAGATTCCACAGAAATGGCATCATAACCAATTTTGAAAGGATTAGAAGTTAAAATTACTTAAGTACCCATAATTATAATAATTATAAAGAACTGATGATAGTTATCTGGATATGTTGTATTTTACGAGGGAGGGGTATGTAAAACATGGTTAAAAGTATAATACTTGTCTCACCTTACTCTCAAGCCATTTGTTTGGTGAGATTTTATGGGCACATAAAGTACTAATTAAATTGGTTGGTACCTCAAAGAAATCCCTGCTGAAGTCTCCTCGCATGACAGTACACACCATTTGATATTCGCGAATTAGACATTGACCAACACCTTGAAGCCTCCCTTCTCTAATCTGTAACCCAATGCCAAATTAAATAGTTTAAAGAACCCAACAATTTGTTTATATTTTTAAAAGTATATAACAATTATATATAAATGGTGAATCCTTACAGAGCGAAGAGAAATTTTGAGACTTGTTGGTGAGGCTTTCTTTAAAGACTGGATAGTCCAAGAGATCCAATCATCTATGTTTTTTGAACCCTCTTTCTCCTACCATCATACCATCTCAACAAATGAGTCATAAGTAAAAACATATATCTATTTCCATTTGCAAATAATACTTCCTCCTCCATCTCATGAAGATTGGAACAATTTCATTTCTATGTATGACCTCCAGGCGATAAAAAAGTAGAAAGGTCTTGACAAGTTTCCTTTATTTGTGCTTAAGGATGGACAGGTTTGACAAATAAATAAACATTTTACTCAAACTATGTATGTTTCAAGTCATATATATGCTGCATTTTTTCGTAGAAATGATAGAATAACAGATAAGAAGATAAATGAATGCATTAAACGGAGACATTTGATGTTAATAATATGAATCATCAGCTGTTGAACTTACACTTGCCGAGATAATCCTTTCTACCGTTCTCCGAAAGAAACATCTATTAATAGTTTTCAGCCTGCAGCATTGGGTAAGAATTTTAAGAATTAGTGGTTGTTAATGTGGAGTGAGTTGCATGAATTTTAAGAATTAGTTGGACCCAAATACTATGATTACAGGAAAAGGAAAAAGAATAAAAAATAAAATAGAAACATGAATAGGAGTGAGTGAAATATATATACCGAAAGTAGTGACTCTTGTCTTTTAACTTAGGAGTGGTCGAGAAGTCATTGATAATGCTGCATATAGTATTTAGATCGCTTGTATTTGCTTTGCATAATGCATCTTCTAATAAGTATAATTTCTGATCATGGACAGAACAAAACAGATTTCGGCTTTAGATATGAAGAAAATATGAGACCTAAATATTCAATTGTATGACAAATATGGTTGATGCTAAATTATTATTTTAATCATTAGTATTAATTACCTTTCTAAGTTGAAGAATACTTGAATTGAACTGATCATATAATGGATGATGATAATTTTCTCTGTGAAGGAGGAGAAAGACGATAACAGACTTTGTTTGTTCCAAGGATAGGATATGGGTTCCATCAAAACCTCACATCTGATACCATGATTGGGTGGCATTTATCTATACTACATTATAAACCAAATTTATCAAAAGTCTTAAAAGTCTTATAGTCTTATACAACCTTTTTAAGCATAAAATACAACATGTTTAAGCACACTTTTTTGAAAATAGAGTTGATTTAGGTGCGCCCCTTTCTAAACATATTCAATTGACTGTTCAGTTTCATCCTCATCATTCGATTTCACACTATCCAAAATGACGACCGATTGTCCCAGATATGCAGACTTTATTATTGTGGTTACAAAAATAGGAAAATGCTTGCATCCACTCGCCTTCAACAGAAAGCGCATACTATGGGAAAATCCACACCACAAGAAGAAACCGGTCATAAAATCGTACCATCGATTGGTCATCGAAGAAGGTGAAGAGATCGTTAGATCTGCCATCGAGCTAAACGAAGCCGGAATCCGTTTCAAGAAAACCAAATCAAAAAAACCAAATCAAGAAGCCTGAAAACCATAACTTTCCATGGCGGCGTGTTGAAACTTCCGCCAGGGATGGTGGACGATGCAACGAAATCGTTAGTTTCCTGTTTCCCCCAACGATTCATCGCACGCTGTTTCCCCCAACGATTTTCTCGATTTTATGTTTCTTCTCGGTTTCCTCCATCACAGGTAGGGTTTCTGTTATAGCTGATATTAAAGCTTCGATAATACAGGTAGGGTTTCTGTTGTAGTTGATATTAGTGTGGTTTCAACTGATATTCGATTTTGGTTCGTAATTAGTTTTTGTTTGTCTTAGTATGGTTCGTAATTAGTATTTCTTTGGCTTAGTGTGGTTTCTGTTAATTTGATTCTTTGTAATATTTTGTTAGAGTTAGTTTTGATGCTCTTGCATTGTTAATTGAATAAGGGTTCCATGATTGTTGATAGATTTTGTTACAGATAATTTTGATGCCCTACGTTGTTAATAGAAGAAGAGAGGCAGAGGACATGTGGAAGATTTTTATACAAATTGATTTTTCCAAGTTCTCGATTCAATACTTGATGCATCGCTCCTAAGGTGGGTATGGAGCCTCTGTTTATTCTTTGAATTTATCATTATTTATACTGGTTTCTGGTTAGGGTTCGAATCTTCGTTAATGTTCTGATTCGTTGTTGGCTACACAGGCTAGAACCCTTGGTTTTCAGGATTTCATATGTGACTTTGCAAGAGGGTAATCTCCCATAATCCTTTTATTCATATTAACATGATGTTTTATTTGCAACCTATTGCTATTAATTGTCTGTTCCACTTCAAAATACGTGAAGGAATAGATCGAGCGCACAACGCTAATATTTTATGTTGCAGAATATTGGGACTCATGCAGCAACAATGGGAGCTACCTACTATACAACGAAGGTATTTCACTTGGAAAAAATCTTTTAGTGTGGATAATTGGTCAAAGAAGATTACCTATGTATTTTTAACCTCAAATAAAAAAAAGTCTATGTGGATTTCTTCTACGTTTTGGCTTAAAAGGTTTGTTGGTCATTGATAGTTGAAGTGATTTACATTTTTATTTCTACAGTACTTCTATCAAGAACACAGACAAAAGAGAATATTGATTGACCTTAAAAAAGTCAGGGAGAAACAAGATGTCTGAATCCGACTGTGGATCCGTCCGAGTTTAAGGTATACTTCAGTTTTATTTTCATTAGCTTTGCAACAGATCTACCCCACATCACCAACTCAACACTCCTTGATGCTTTGCAATGGATCTACCCCACTTCTGAAATTTATCTGTGATAAATTTTTCTTTGTGGCTTACCGATCTGATGAAGATTTTTTTAAAATGTGGATATGTTGATGTTCGTTCAGTGAGTAGTTACTTGGGGGTTAATTGGTGTTAGTGAGTAGTTACTTGGGTATTATTAGTTCATTATTCCTGGAATTGCAAGTTGATTGAGAATTTTATACTGTTTTGTGTATAAATTCAAGATGATTAGTTCATGTGATTAAAAATATCATACTTCTGTTGTTTTCACATTTGGTATGTTTTCTCTATTGTTTTTCATAAGATAAGATTGATAATTAAGATATTAAAAGTTAGCATGTTCTTGCTACAAATCTTGACAGTAAGCATCAATATGAAACAATTGTTGTTATCAAAGTTGTTTTGATTATTTATATTATCAACCCAGGCATATCCAAACTTAGAACATGTCTATGTACTATAATCGTATCAAGTGTTGAGTTGAACACTTAGGAGCCGTTTACCAAACGCTTACCCGAATAAGCGCTTACCAGCAATATTAAACACTGTCGCTTACTTACCGGGTAAGATTTTAGTCCACCAAACGGTATCGAATGCAACAATTTACCTGGTAAGCGCTAACCGTAATAAGAGTCGTGCCGCTCACTTACCGGGTAAGACTATCAATCCTTGCATTCGCTCTTACCGGGTAAGTTTCTTGGTTCTTGCCATATACATCGGTAAGGTAATGTGACTTGTTAAGCGCTTACTCATGTTTAGTTTCTGTTGGGTATTATTTATATAACAATCTTTGTTCTTCAATTAGCAACGGTGGTGTTATGCCCAACATTCACAACCTTTTGCCCAAGAAGGTTGGTGGTTCTTCAAAGCCGGTCATCGACGAAGATTACGGAAACGAGATGGACTACATTCTGTTTGTGTCGGTTAGGGTTTCAATTTATGGTCTTTTTTATTGAACTTGTGTTTGTGGGAGTTGTATTAGAGATGAGATGTCAGTTAACTAATGTGTAACTCTGTCATTTTAGTGTGACATTCTAAGCTTTTTTATAATGAATATCAGTTCTATTATTACATTTCTTACTTTCTTCTCATAATATACAAAAGGTGAACCAAAAGCTATGTCTTCAAACATGGTAAAAGTTGTACATTATTAACCAAATACGTTGGGTAATTCTATTAGAGTAACATTGATATTTGTATGTGGTGTCTATAAAATTAGATGAAAACATTGGTTGGAAGCAACGCAATCCAATGCATGATTGTATCGATTCGATTTATTTGACAAAAACATATTTGTACTTTGATATCATTACTTACTTTTATTCGAATTTTACATCCCGTCGCATTGTGCAGGTAACCAACTAGTTATATATGTATATACATCATAATAGGACTATTTATTTAGGCCATTGACCTCAAATAGCGTTTGGTGTGCATACTAGTCAGATGGGATGGGGATGGGCAGGAGTAGACTAGACTGATTGGTGTGCATACTAGCGTTTGTAGTAGACATACTACCACATCGGTTTTAGTTTAAGGAGAAATGAATTTGCAATAAGTGGAAGGTACCTCTAATGGGACAAAGTGGGTTGCAAGACCGCATGCAATCATTTCAGAACCATCCAATCTAGCACCTGTAAGACCCACATATTCTCTTGCCATAATACCAAGTCATCAAAAAAACTAACTAAAACTTTTGTAATTTCAAGACTAACAATGCCATTCATCTCAATTATAACAACAGTTTTTCTTGACAACTTCCGTGAACACCAACAAGAATTTCATGATTTCGCATGATGTTATAAATTTTTTATGATTAGTTGAAATTTTTATGGGTTTTTTCACCTGTTTGAGTGGATTAATATCCAAGCAACTCCTATATGTAGTAATCAACTTTATTTAATAAAGTAGAGTATGGACCATACCCTCACATGTAACAGCTCCCAGGAGCCAAACTGAGGGGGTGTAAGGAAAGAAGTAACTTCAATGAAAAACTAAGATAACCTACAATGGATGAAAATTTCAATGCAAACAGAATATTTCCACCTCCACCCTATGAAAGATGCATCAAGTACCATATTGAGTAGTATTAGTATTGCATAAACAGTAATGTTTCCTTTTCTTTTGGCAAAACCGTCCACATAAAGTTTTCAACCTAATAGCTTGTCTAAATTGTGAATCGCCAATGCTTAATTGCATCTCAGATTTTGAATTAGAGATTTCCAAATGTTAGTAGATAGTGTTGAAAGAGAAAACCCAAGATATTTCTCATATCACTGATTTTCCACCAAAACATATCATCTAACTGTTGTTAGGGTAACATATCATCCCAGCAATTGAAGAAAACTTCAAAGGAAAATATTTCGAAATATTTCAATGGAGGAATCTCCCTAGTAGTTGAATTTGTTAGACAAACAACATCTCATCCATCATCAACACTTAGAGGTTGTTTACTAAATACTTACTGCCTCCCTCTTACTGGGTAATTAAACACTCGGGGATTGTGCCACACAAATTGGGTAAGCACTTACCAGGTAAGTGAGGCTCTTGAAATGTTTCATTGAAAATCATTATAGCCGAAGCCATCATTCTTTTCTATTTGTTATTGTAATTCATTTATGTTTCCATATTGAATACAGAAGTGTATCAATTGGTATGAGAGCAAGGTTGAGAGATGATGCTGACCAACGAGAGTAGAAGATGTGGAAGAGAGCATTGGAAACCCTACCATTCCATACATTCAAGTAGGAAAACTTTGAAGCCATGCATAGGGATGGTAAGTATTCAACATTATCCTTGCTACTTCACGACCAACAACACAAACATGCCTAATATGAAACAAGATGTATGTGATAAATGAGAACATACAATATTTGGGTTACTGTACCCTGTATTCATTTTGTCCTGATCATAAATGGACAATGGATTGCTCTTGCAGAAAGATCATTCTATATCATAAAAATGTAGGAGTAAGATCAACATGAAATTACCAAAGAATCCATGTAGTCTTGATAAGTAATAAGAGGCACCTACATCTGGGAATAACCCTAATTCAGTCTCTGGCATGGCAAAAACCTGCCAAATGTTAGAATAAAATATGTTAACAAAAAAATTTGGTTTTGGAAAGATTACTACTCTGATTGAAGGTTGTTGTAGACAATGAATAGAATTAATCAATGAATAACTACAACTTGAGCAGTGATAAGAAAAGAGCAGAAGACTTAAATTAACTGATGGGTAACCCAATTAAGTGAATATATACATACACACATAGGATGCTAAAATTGACAGCTGAAAGTTTGTTCAAGCATATGAATGTAGCAAGAGAGATACCGAATTATCTGTAGCAACTCGAAATCTACCATGTCTTGAAACGCCTGCACCACCTCCCATCACAATTCTGTAATACCCCGGGTAAGTTCGTTAGTTAAAGTCTCGTACCGTTAAATTTATTTAACTCTATAATTGATATTTAGGGTGAGTTTAGGTGAATTTATAAGATTAAGGTATATTGGTCATTAGTAAAGAACTCAAGGTCTAAAATGGAAATATAGTTTGATAATATCCCTTTTAGATATTCAGATATTTCAGAATCCAAAAACCTCAGTGTGTGTATGTGTGTTTGAGACCAAAAGAAGAAAAGAGAAGAAGTAAAGCTAGGGATTCATTTGGTTGGCTTGAAAGTGATATTGAGGTATGTTTCCTTTTCAAATTATGTGTGTTAATGCTATTAGGAAGTATCTATCGGATTAGAATTAACACATCTGGTTTGGGGGTTGATTTCTGGGTCAAAATTGAAGAAACCAACGGAGGTGTCCGGACACAGTATAAAGGTGTCCGGGTGGTTTTGTTGGTGATGTCCGGGTAGTGTTCGAAAGGTGTCCGGATGAGTCTTTTATCCGGGTAAGTTCCTTTTTCTTATGTTTTCCGGATAGAATTGGATACCGGATGGTATCCGGATTACTTTGGTGTCCGGATGACGTCCGAATTGTATAGGTTGTCCGGAAAAGTCATGCTGCCCGGAAAAGTAGTGTTGTCCGGATAACTTGTGGTATCCGGATACTTTAGCTGTTTGACCAATTTTGTGATTTCGGATACCTTTGAATGTCCGGATATAGTTTCCAAATGTATTTTGGCGTTGCCCCTTGACCCCATGCGCTAACCGGGTAGCGGAACCCCCGTGTTAAGTCGTCGTAGGGGAACAATTGAGGATAAGAGTTTGATAGGTTAATTAGGATTCTCAGTTGCTAAAGAGTCTTATGTGTTCTATATGGTAAAGAGATATTGTATCTGATTGTTACAGATTTTGTGAATCCTGAGTAAAGGACTGAATCTGTGGAAAAGGCTTGGAAACATTTTGTTAAGCTAACAGGTGAGTTTTACTTCAAAATGTTTTTAAACTGGAATACATATACGTGTAGATTGAAAAGGTGATAGATAATGTGATTAGATGTTCATAAATGAAAATATGATATATTGAGATATATATTGTATTTATATGTGCATTTCACTACACGAGTATATGTTAGCCGAAACTATGGTCGGCGGTGTTTGCTGTAGTTGTTGTACAACGGTATTTGCTGTAGTTGTTGTACAACGGTGTTGCTGTAGTTGTTGTACAGCGGTGTTAGATGTAGTTGTTGTACATCGGATTAGTTGGCTCTCAACCAACTAACATGGCCATGGGAAATGAGAATGAGGATGAGTTGAACACAGTGCACGAGTCTTGATTGGTATTTAATTACGTATGATATATGTGTGTTTATATAAAGGATTTTATATAAATGGGTTTTATAATGATTGTGAAATGATAGAGGTTTTCTCACTTAGACCGTTAGGTCTAACCATCATTTTGTTTTAAAAATATGTATTCCAGGTCGTGGATCAAGTAAGGGCAAATAAGAAGGATAGTCGTTGCTTAGCTTTTGGGAAGACTTGTGTTATGAAGATCATTAAGTTTTTTTGTACTTAGGGCTTTGTTGTTAGTCATAATGTAAATTATTTAAGGAAAAAGTTTGTACTGAATTACTTATTATGTTTAGTAAGACAATGGGACCGAATATGAAATATGATGTATCTTTTTGATGAAATTATGTTGTGAAATGTATGTTATTTGTATATATGGGAATCGGGTTGTTACAGATGGTATCAGAGCCCTAGTTTAAGGGATTTAGGTATTAGTATATGTACCTAGACTTAAACTGCATGTGAAGTAGGATGTCCCTATTATTGTAGAACCTTGGGATGTTAAATATAAAAAAAGGTAGAAAGAACATCATGTAAGGTAAGTTCATTTTACACCTGGCCAGTGTAATTGTGATCTTACAGGTATATGTTTGAACTGGAATACCTTTTTATATGGGGTATGTGCTTATGTGTATATTAACCTTGTCTGAATCAACAGAATGGCAAGTGGTACGAGACAAACAAATCGGGAAGGAGGAGGAAACCCGAATAGAACCAATCCAACAGCCGGAGGAAGGGGAAGAGGGGGAGAAAGAGGCAGAGGCAGAACTGGGGGCAGAGTTCAGGGGCGCGGTACGGAATTTGTTACGAGGGACGACTTAGCAGCCGAAATGGGAAGATTGCAGGCAAATATCCAGGCGATGTTTAACCAGACTCATAATACTGAAACAGAAAGACCAGATCCTACACATGAAGAAGAAATGCCTATTACTCCTACTGTTGTACCAGTAATGAAAAAGTGCGATTATAAAATGTTTCTCAGTTGTAAACCTACTACCTACTCAGGAGACCGGGACCCCGTGAAAGCAATGAGATGGCTGAAGGAAATAGAGGCTATATTCAAGACTAGTAAATGCGCCGAAGAAGATAGAGTACTTTATGGAACCGCAATGTTAAAAGGCGATGGTTTGTATTGGTGGGAAGCTCATACTCATTCAAGAGGGCCTAACCTATATTCTACCTACTCTTGGGAGGAATTCGTGATAGCTTTCAGAAAACAATTTTGTCCTCATGCAGCAATTAAACAATTGGAAGGGGAATTCATGAACTTACAGCAAGGGAACTTATCAGTACGGGACTACACCGCTAGCTTCCTAGAAAAGTCTCGTTTCGTGGAATACTACGTTGCCATGGAGGCAATGAAGATGGAAAGGTTTATCTTCGGATTAAACTCAGATGTCAGAAGGCTAGTAACTGCAAAAGGACCCGTTACCTTCTCAGCCGCAGTAGATGCCGCGGAAGATGTGGAGCGGGATAATAGGAGGGATGCTGGTGATAAAGGCATGGGGAAGAGAAAGTGGGAAGGACCACAGTATGACCCAAAGAAGTCCAGGTTTCAGAGATACGATAACCGCCCGCCGTTTCGACCAACAGAAAAACCTTGTCCGAAGTGCAACCGCATTCACCAAGGAAATTGTCAAGTTGACCCTCGGATTTGTTATAAGTGTGGGAAGACCGGGCATATTGCTAAAAACTGTCCAGTAACACGGCTTTGTTTCTTGTGTAATTCTCCGGATCACATTCAGTCGGATTGTCCGCGGGGAAGAATACAGCAGGGTGGTACATCGGGGAGACCAGTGGTTGTTAGATTAGTAGTGCCAAGACTAGAACCACCAAGAACAAGGGGTCGTACATTTCAGATGACAGCAAAAGAAGCGGAGGAAACTCCGGATGTGGTTACAGGTACATTTTTCATAAACTCTACACGTGCTAAAGTGTTATTTGACTCCGGTGCAAACCGATCATTTGTATCCCCTCCATTTGCTGCTAATATGCATTTAAATCCTAAAGTATTAGATCATACTTTGATGGTAGATACGACAAATGATAACCAAGTGACGGTTAGAGAGGTTTTTGATAAGTGTGTGATAAACATAGAGGGATGCGAAGTACCTATACAATTATTCCCTATAGCCTTGATCGAGTTTGATGTGGTGGTGGGAATGGATTGGTTAGCTGAGAATCAGGCTAACATAGTTTGTGATAAGAAAATAATTAATGCTGTCTTACCTGAGAGAGGACCGGTAGTAATTTATGGTGATCGTAGCAATCATCAGTCTTGTCTTATATCTATGATAAAGGCCTGTAAGTGTGTTAGTAAGGGTTGCCAGAGTTACTTAGCTTATGTGATAGATATTAAGCCAGAAAAGAATAAGTTGGAAGATATTCCGATTGTTAGTGAATTTCCCGAAGTGTTCCCTGAGGACTTGAATAGTCTTCCGCCCGTTAGACAAGTAGAGTTTGGTATAGATCTGACTCCTGGAGCCGCTCCTGTTGCTCGAGCACCGTATCGTCTGGCACCTCCAGAGATGAAAGAAATGATGGTACAACTACAAGACCTATCCGATAAAGGCTTCATCAGACCTAGTTCTTCGCCGTGGGGAGCACCAGTTTTGTTTGTGAAAAAGAAGGATGGTTCGATGAGAATGTGTATCGACTACCGGGAACTGAATAAACGCACAATCAAGAACAAGTATCCGCTACCCAGAATTGATGACCTCTTCGATCAGTTAGTTGGAGCTTGTTATTACTCCAAGATTGATCTAAGGTCTGGTTACCATCAGCTGAAGGTGAAAGAAGAAGATGTTCTGAAAACTGCTTTTCGCACAAGGTATGGTCATTATGAATTCTTAGTGATGTCGTTTGGACTGACGAACGGTCCAGCTGCTTTTATGGATTTAATGAATCGGGTATGTAAGCCGTATCTCGATAAATTTGTAATTGTATTTATCGATGATATACTTATCTATTCTCGATCTAAGGAAGAACACGCGCAACATCTTCGTCTGATTCTGGAGTTACTAAAGAAAGAAAAGTTGTATGCTAAATTTTCGAAATGTGAAATCTGGCTACGAGAAGTTCAGTTTTTGGGGAATGTAGTTTCTGAGAAAGGCATTCAAGTTGATCCGATGAAAGTAGAAGCGATTGAAAAGTGGGAACCGCCGAGAACACCAACCGAGGTACGAAGTTTTCTGGGTTTAGCCGGCTACTACCGAAAATTAATAAAAGACTTCTCTCGTATCGCGATGCCTTTGACTAAACTGGCTCGAAAGAATCTATAGTTTGAATGGAAATCAGAACAGGATGGAGCATTCCGGATATTGAAAGAGAAACTGTGCAGCGCGCCGATTTTGTCGCTACCTGAAGGTTCCGAAGACTTTGTTGTTTATAGTGATGCTTCCAAACTGGGATTGGGTTGTGTACTTATGCAGCATGGAAAGGATATTGCTTATGCTTCTCGTCAATTAAAAGATCATGAAAGACAGTATCCTGCACACGACATGGAGCTTGCAGCAGTTGTCTTCGCATTGAAGATTTGGAGGCATTATCTTTATGGTTCCAAATGTCAAATTTATACCGATCATAAGAGTCTCCAACACCTCTTCGATCAGAAGGAACTAAATATGAGGCAAAGAAGATGGCTAGAACTGGTGAATGATTACGACTGTGAAATTCTTTACCATCCGGGAAAGGCGAACGTGGTAGCTGATGCACCGAGTCATCATGAAAGGAGTGGAACAATAAAAGCTATTTCATTACGGGCTGAACTCCTACCTAATATCTTTGACGAATTGCTGAAGTGTCAATTAGAAGCCTATCAGGAAGAACAGTTGAAATCAGAACGGTTAGTGGGGTTATCAGCATTGCTAGTAAAAGATGACTGTGGGTTGCTGTGTCAGGGGAACAGAATTTGGGTGCCTCGTTTGGGTGGGTTACGTGATCGTGTACTGCAAGATGCTCATCAATCTCGATTCTCTATTCATCCAGGTACGAATTAGATGTACAAAGATCTGAAACAAAGTTATTGGTGGCCGGGAATAAAAAGGAGTATTGCTCAACATGTGGAAGGTTGTACTACTTGAAGATGGTAAAGATTGAACATCAAAAGCTGCTTGGTCAGTTACAACGACTAGAAATACCAATGCGAAAATGGGATCAGATTACTACAGATTTCATCACGGAGCTACCAAGGACTCCAAAGGGATTTGATGCCATTTGGGTGATCGTTGACAGATTGACAAAGTATGCTCACTTCCTGCCGATAAAAGAAACCTATCCGATGGAAACCGTAGCCAAACTGTATATCAACGAAATAGTAACTCGACATGGAGTTCCAATCTCGATCATTTCAGATCGTGATAGTCGTTTTACCTCAAGATTCTGGAGAAGTTTTCAAAGAGAAATGGGAACGCATATAAAGTTAAGTACATCGTATCATCCTCAAACTGACGGTCAGAGTGAACGGACGATTCAAACATTAAAATATATGCTCCGGGCTTGTATTGTTGACTTTGGGGGATCGTGGGATAAGCATTTACCGTTGATAGAATTTGCCTACAACAACAGTTATCATTCCAGCATTCAAGCGGCACCGTTTGAAGTGTTGTATGGTAGAAAATGTCCAACGCCTCAGTTGACCGCGAATAAGGTTACTGAGATTCGAGAAAGATTGAAAGTGGCTCAAGACAGACAGAAAAGCTACGGCGACCGACGCCGAAAGCCGTTAGAATTCCAAGTTGGGGATTTTGTGATGTTAAAGGTCTCGCCTTGGAAAGGAGTCATCCGATTTGGGAAACAAGGTAAACTGAGCCCGAGGTACATTGGTCCGTTTGCAATTACCGAAAGGATTGGTGAAGTAGCCTACAGGTTGGATCTTTCGTTAGAGTTAAGCAGGATTCATAACGCGTTTCATGTATCGAATTTTCGAAAGTGTTTGGTTACACCGGATCAGGCAGTTTCTCTACCAGATATACAAGTAGATGAAAAGCTGAATTATGTAGAGGAACCTGAAGCAATTGTTGACCACAAAGTTAAAGAGTTGTGGAACAAAGTAATCAGACAAGTGAAAGTTCAATGGCGACATCATAGAGGTCAGGATGCTACCTGGAAATCAGAGTCATAAATGAGAACCAAATACCCTCACCTTTTTGCCTAACCGAATTCCGGGACGGAATTCCTTTAAGGGGGAGATGATGTAATACCCTGGGTAAGTTCGTTAGTTAAAGTCTCGTTCCGTTAAATTTATTTAACTCTATAATTGATATTTAGGGTGAGTTTAGGTGAATTTATAAGATTAAGGTATATTGGTCATTAGTGAAGAACTCAAGGTCTAAAATGGAAATATAGTTTGATAATATCCCTTTTAGATATTCAGATATTTCAGAATCCAAAAACCTCAGTGTGTGTATGTGTGTTTGAGACCAAAAGAAGAGAAGAGAAGAAGTTTAGGTGAATTTATAAGATTAAGGTATATTGAGGTATGTTTCCTTTTCAAATTATGTGTGTTAATGCTATTAGGAAGTATCTATCGGATTAGAATTAACACATCTGATTAGGAAGTGTCTATCGGATTAGACCCCGCAAGGGAGTTGCCCCTTGACCCCATCCGCTAACCGGGTAGCGGAACCTCCGTGTTAAGTCGCCGTAGGGGAACAATTGAGGATAAGTGTTTGATAGGTTAATTAGGATTCTCAGTTGCTAAAGAGTCTTATGTGTTCTATATGGTAAAGAGATATTGTATCTGATTGTTACAGATTTTGTGAATCCTGAGTAAAGGACTGAATCTGTGGAAAAGGCTTGGAAGCATTTTGTTAAGCTAACAGGTGAGTTTTACTTCAAAATGTTTTTAAACTGGAATACATATACGTGTAGATTGAAAAGGTGATAGATAATGTGATTAGATGTTCATAAATGACAATATGATATATTGAGATATATATTGTATTTATATGTGCATTTCACTACACGAGTATACGTTAGCCAAAACTATGGTCGGCGGTGTTTGCTGTAGTTGTTGTACAGCGGTATTTGCTGTAGTTGTTGTACAGCGGTGTTGCTGTAGTTGTTGTACAGCGGTGTTAGCTGTAGTTGTTGTACATCGGATTAGTTGGCTCTCAACCAACTAACATGGCCATGGGAAATGAGAATGAGGATGAGTTGAACACAGTGCACGAGTCTTGATTGGTATTTAATTACGTATGATATATGTGTGTTTATATAAAAGATTTTATATAAATGGGTTTTATAATGATTGTGAAATGACAGGGGTTTTCTCACTTAGACCGCTAGGTCTAACCCTCATTTTGTTTTAAAAATATGTATTCCAGGTCGTGGATCAAGTAAGGGCAAATAAGAAGGATAGTCGTTGCTTAGCTTTTGGGAAGACTTGTGTTATGGAGATCATGAAGTGTTTTTGTACTTAGGGCTTTGTTGTTAGTCATAATGTAAATTATTGTAAGAACAGGATCTAATCTTACAATCAATATAGAAAGCAGTAATTGAGAAGTTGTATGATCAAGCCCAATTGTATTCAATGATGAACAGAATTACAGATCTAAGAGAGAGAGAATCTCAAAGATTACAAAGAATGAATACAAAGTTATACGGGAAAAATCAATCAGTTAGCAACATAGAGCTAACTACTATTTATACTGCAACGGACATCTTAAAGCTACAGTACAAATAAGAAAGACTAATAAGAACATAACACGTGTCCTAATTAGTTTATAAAATACTAAGTAAAGTATCTCGTCATAAGTTCTGAACAGGTAGTTCAGAACTTCTGAACATTCTTCTGATAAAGCTTCTCAGATCTTCTGACTCCTTAACTCAGACATCTGACTTCTCTTTCCAGACTTCTGATTTCACTGATCAATACTTATGAGCTTTCACAGTTAGACCTCTGACTTCTCTACTCAGAACATCTGAGTCTTCTTATCAGATCTTCAACACTTGGTTTATTGACAAAACTTCAGATCTAACAATCTCCCCCTTTTTGTCAAATAAACTTAAACTTTGCATCATCTAGTTCTTTCAGAGCAGGAACAATCTTCTGAAGTAGCACATTTCTCAGATTAAGCCTTTTATCAATTTTGTCAATGATTTCTTGAATAATCTCAACTTGCTGATTGATTACTTCTTGAGTCATGTTTGCTTCCTTCACTTTCAGCATCTTTTTCTCCAAATTGTGCTTTATGATTCTTAAAGTTCCAGAACAGTGTTTTGCGGTTTCCTTTGCTCTGAAGAAAATCTTTCCACTTTTGTTTTTCAAAAATACTCCCAAATCTGGATATTTGTGAACACTTCCAGTCTTTAACTTCTTTTTCTGTTCATGATCTGTGTTGGGATTTGCCAGATAAACACATGACTTTTGTAGGTACAAAGATATTTGAAAATCTGTATAACAGTGCCACCTTAAGATGTAGAACATGGCCTCAATTACCACACTTCTGGCCTTCCTTTCATTTCTGTCTTTGCTCGACTCATTGAAGCATAGAAAGCTGTGTAATCTGTAGAAGTCAACTACTGATAGTTTCTCAAAATCTGCATCAGTAAAGTAATAAACCTTGCCATCTTCTCTCAGAACTTCAAAAGATAAGTACTCCATCTTTCTGAATTTCTTAACCCTCAACTCTCTGATTCCAGTGATTAAAAAATCTGAGTAAACAGCTTGCTTTGTTTTGCCAAGACATCTTAATTTTTCAGCCAACCAGATCTGAGTCTCCTTAGGTCTATCATAATACACATCCAAGAATTGTACTTCTTTTGGTTTGAAGAACTCAGGTAAATCAAATTCAAGAAAGTATCCATTTAGATCAATGGATATTTCATCTTCTTTTGGTTCAGACTGTTCAGCTTGATCAAAACTAGTTATCTGCACATTCTGAGATATTGTGTTCTGCACTTCTTCAACTTCATCTGACAAAATTCCATTCACTTCATACTCAGCAGGAAACACAAAATCATTATGTAGAATCTTTTTGGGATTCACCTCAGATAGCAACCATTCACTACTATTTCTGATTTTTCTTCTAAGATCCAACCTCCTCTTCACACAGTTTATACATCTCTTCTTTAAACTCTCTTTTTCAGCTTCCATACTTACTTCCATTTTAATCAACAACCAATTCAGAGTTGCATCACTGTACTTTACCAACTCTTTTAATCTGAACAATTCAAGCCTTTCGTGAACTATATATGTGAACCCTTCTGTCTCCATTCCTTCATTCACAAATCCCTTCACATGCAAATCAACTTCTGTTTTCTTTGTGGGAGAACTCAGATTACACTTTTCTTTTCTTTCTTCAATAGCTAATTGGAAGTCATACAAGTATATATTTCTGACATAAATACCCAGAAGTCTTCTGCATTCAATTTCTATCAAGGCTTCTTCAGTGCTAGCAAAGAACTTGACTAGAAAGATCTGATCATCAAGAGTCAATCTGTGAAAATCAAAGGTAGACATGGAAACCTTTGTATTTCTTTCTTTCAGTACTTCCATTCTAACAAACATTAAACCATTGAATTCATCTTGTTGAAACATCATAACTTTCTCAATTCTTTTCTGAATATGCAGTTTTGAGTCAGGAACTCTGAACCTGTTAGAAGCTTCTGAGTAGACCATCTGAGCTCTGTCATCTATAAAACCATCAATGTTACTTTCCAAAGGCTCATACTCTCCTTCTGTGTAGTAGAGATTATCATATATTTCCTCAGGAAAAATATCATCATGAAATTGTCTGGCTAATGGCACATCACTTAACTCTAGAATGAAATCACATACAGGTTCTTCTAGTCTTTGCAATTTAATCTTTGGGATCTCAATTGGTTTTCTAAATACATACTCAGAAGGCATAAAGAAGTCTTTCACTTTCACATATTCTTCTTCTGTATTTAACTCATCACAAAAGTTAAATCTAAAATCATCTTCAAAATCCTGAGTATAATTCACAGTTCTGTCTTCTTCTCCCATTAGATCAATAGGTCTTATCATTTTTATTCCTTGCTGAACTTTTTGAACATTCAAAGCTCTGACTAAATTATTATGCATCCTTCTGATCAACTCTTCACTTAACCTCCTTTCTTTTAATTCAGAATCCGTCATTTTTTCTTTGTTATACACCACAATATCTGTACACATGTTGACCACTTCACTTTCCACTGTCTTTTCTGATCTCAATACAGATTCCTCAATAGCTTCAGTTTCATCTGAGTTTCTTTCCATTTCTATGTCTAAGTTCAATTCCTCTGTTCTATCTGAATCACCACCATCTGTACTTTCCAACTCCATTTCCTCTGTATCTGAGCTATCAATCTGAACTATCTGAGTTATTGCCTTTAAATTTTCATGTATCTGATCTTCTGAACTTTTTGTACTAGCTAATTGCATATCTGCCATCTCAAAATCTTCTATGCCAATATCATCATCAGAACTTAACCTTTGTCTTTTCTCCCCTTTTTGATGATCATGAGGATCATTATCATCAAACTTTCTTTTCAAGTTCTGATTAAAAGCAACTTCAGGTTCATCTTCTGCAATAGGAACAGGATCAAGAGGCTTTGAAGTAGAAGCCAAAGATACACTCAGTGCTTTCAGTATAGATTCCTGCATACCTTGCATTTGTTGTAACATATCTTTTTGAAAACCAGACATTATATCCACGATCTCCTTTTTGTGAGAATCCAAGGATTTCTTTACATCATCTACTTTGGTTTCAACAGAAATCAACTTTTTCTCCAACACAACTTTCAACTCTGACATCTCATCATTCAAATCCTCCACCTTCTTCTCCAAATTTTCTACTTTTTCCCCCATCTCCTTGTTTTGTTTCTGAATCTTTTCAAATTCAGAAGTTTCTAATAGTGAACCTGAACCAACAGATGGTCCAGTTTTCATGTGCCCAGAGGGCTCATGGCCTGTAGATAACACACAGTCATCTTGTACAACAGATGCACGTTTAAATGAGGCTTTTGTAATGTTCACCTCACCAGGACTTCCATCCAATCCTCGACACCCAACATTAGGTATGTCTATGAATGTTGTTTCAGGAATACGAAATTCCTGATTTGTGCAAGTGTCAAAAGGAATTTCAGGCTCTATATGAATAGGACTGTGATATTCAGACTCAATGTGTTGAAAAATAAATTTGGATTTATCACCTCCCTCCAAATAAGTTTAGGATGGTTCCCCGGATTTGTGTGAAACAGTAGCATGTTGAAATGCTTCTGAGTGGATATGGATGGGTTGTTCAAGATCCACCACTAGGTCCATGGTGTTTGTTTCAATATTGGACACCAAGAGATGTGAACCAATAGCATTTGTGGTTACCTGGTCAAGAATAGCTGGTTCAGAGGCATCTCTTTCTGTTTGAACCTCTGTTGACAATCTCTCATCCTCATCACTCTCATTCTGTTTTTCCTCACCAAATCTAACCAAGCTCTCAGAATTTTCCCTCTCAGGTCTCTCAGAATGTTCACCCATCTGAACATCCTCCCCCTCTCTAATTCGACTAGACCCCTCACCTCTCTTCTCAGGTTGGTCCTCTTGGGTAGGGATTTGAGGTAATTCAATTCCCATAGAGGTGCAATAAGCTTTTAAAATCTCACTCTCCCTTGGAATATAGCTCCTAAGTGATTTTGGCAATAGTTTATGATTGGGATAGTTTTCAAGTCTTGTTACTGAGGTCATCTTACCCAAATAAAATGTAGGACCATGCTCTTCATTTGTTCTTCTTGAGATTGTTCTGTTTTCCTACATGGCATACCAAATAACAATTTGCCAGTACCTTATGTAAGGAATGTATGTCAGTGGAGCATCCTTTGTATTCTTCTGAATTGCTTTCTGATTCTTCTCAAATGTATTCTTCATATCTTCCCAAAGTATTAAAGTATAGTCATAATGCCTATTCTTCACTAAACCCTGAAATATCTGAAGAATTTGTTTAGAACCTTGATCAGCAGAACTATTCTTCCCTGACACACATTTATTTACCACATGAAAGAAGCAAGCCCAAATAGGTGGTAATTTGTTTCTTCTGAACAAACTGAGAGTCCTTAATCCTTCATTGTATCCCAACTTCATAAACTCTGCTATTAATTCCTCTGTTAAGGGTGAATCCTCAAAATGTTCTTCTTTGTACATCATCTTTCTCTGGTAGATTCAGCATTTCTCTTAGTGCAAAGATAGATAAGGCAAATGTCACTCTTCCAATTTCAGACACAAACTTATTATCTTCTAACCTAAGATGTTTCCACCATTGTTGTATGTACTGAACAGGCACATTTTTACTTCTTGTAAACCATTTTCTGTACGGATGATGTTTGAATAACTCCATGATAATTCTGTGTTCAGGCTTAAAACGACTTTCCTCAAACAATATAACACAGTTATTTTCAGATAATTTCAACCATTCACTCTCAGGAACAACTCTTTCCACTACAATAGATCTATCTGACATAATAGAACCTGCAGCACTCTGTTCATGTTCAATATTAACGTTTACCTCATCCGCATTTCCTTCAGATTCATCCATTTGTTCATTTTCTCCATCATTTCTTATTGCCCCTTCCTCTGCAACTCTATTTTGTACTTCATCATTTTCCGAATCGGATGAATCCATTATCGATTTTGTAGAATGTAGAGAAATTGGACCACTTCTTCGTATTTCAGACAAGATTTAAGAAGAAAACAGACTCAAAGAACTCTGGATTTGATTCGTATCTCACGTTTCGCTCTGGAATTTGAAAGAAATTTGAAATAGGGATTTTAAGACCTATTTAAAATCTGCGAAGTTGAAAGGTTTAATGGAAAAGCGAAATCAATGTTATAACGGAGTCAACACATTTGAAATACCACAAAGGATTTAAATGAAATGCGTGGCATTGTCAAACAAATATGAAGCTGACACGTGTTAGTGGATAGAATTTTGACTCAAGTCAAAAATCTGAATAACACGCACAGATGTTCTGATTCCATGACTCAGAAGAATTTTGCCTTGTAACCAAAATGTCATTTAAAATCAACTTCTGACCAATATAAAACATTTTGATTATTCAGAAGAGGTTTGAACAGATAGAAGCACTTTTTATCATCAAAACTCTATTCATATTATGATGATTTAAAAAGGATCATTTAAAATCTTATATCTGATTATGAAAAGTTTTTAATTCAGATATAGTTTGAATAACAAAAAATTTATCATTAAAAGCTTGTTCTTAGAATGATCAGCGATAAGAAATGAAAACAAATCTTTTAAGCATCACAAAATGATTTCCAAAAGAATTTTGATGCTCCCCCTTGACTTGAGCATGCATTTGACTATTAATGATACATAAAGATGAGATAAAAAGATAATAGAAGAAGCATAATCCATACAGTTGAAGTTATTTGTATTTCTCAAAAATAAATTTTTGAAAGTTAGATTGCTGAAGTATTGACTCAGAATCTCTGACCTTAAGATTCAGAGGTTCTGATCTCAAGACTCAGAAGTTCTGAACTCAAGACTCAGAAGTTCTGAACTCAAGACTCAGAGTTCTGATCTTAAGACTCAGAAGTTCTGAACTCAAGACTCAGAAGTTCTGAACTTAAGACTCAGAGTTCTGATCTTAAGACTCAGAAGTTCTGAACTCAAGACTCAGAAGTTTTGAACTCAAGACTCAGAGTTCTGATCTTAAGACTCAGAAGTTCTGAACTCAAGACTCAGAAGTTCTGAACTTAAGACTCAGAGTTCTGATTACACTACTCAGACAATTTTACTTAGAAAAATTTAGCATTTTTAAGAAAAAAAAAATATTTTCAATTAGGCAGATTAAGCATTACTATTTTACATATGAGAAAAGAAAACCTTTTGTGATCAAGAGGCTTTGTGAACAAGTCAGCCAATTGATACTTTGTATGCACAAAGTGCATCTCTATAGTTCCTTTTTCCACATAGTCCTTTATAAAATGATACCTCACATCTATATGCTTAGTCTTCGAATGTTGAACAGGGTTCTGAGTAATGGCAATTGCACTTTCTGAGTCACAATAGATGGGAATTTTGTTAAGCTGATATCCATAGTCCATGAGTTGTGTTCTCATCCACAATGTTTGAGAGCATGAAGCAGCAGCAGCAACATACTCTGCTTCAGCAGTTGAAGTGGATACACAATTCTGCTTCTTTGATGCCCAACTCACTATTTTATCTCCCAAAAAGTGACAAGCACCATATGTACTCTTTCTGTCCAACCTACTTCCTGCATGATCAGCATCAGTGAAAGCAGTCAATTTGAAGTCAATCATTTCTAATGGTGCTTTGCAAGATGAGTCCATTTTTAATTTGTGAGAACTCTTTTTCATCTTGCCCATTTCACAAGCTGAGCATAATGATTCTTTTTCAAATTTAAGCTTTGGTAAGCCTTTAACCAGATGTTTTGCAACAAGATTATTAAGATCTTTGAAATTCAGATGAGAACATCTTCTGTGCCAAAGCCAGCATTCATTTGCAGTTGATTTTGATAAAAGACAAACTGTATTTAATGTTTTCAATTTTGAAAAATTAACTACAAATAAGTCCATATGTCTTTTGGCCCAGAAGACTTTAACATCATTTTCAGTTAAAATCATGCAACATGTTATTTGAAACTTAATTTGACAAAGACTGTCTAAAAACTGACTTATGCTGAAAAGATTATGATGTAATCCTTCAACATAGAAAACCTTTTGGATAGTCAGATCCCCTTTAGTTAAATCCCCATAACCTTTGACTTGTCCTTTGCTGTTATTTCCAAAGTTTACTGCTCCTCCAGCCTTTTCTGTGAAGTTTGATAGAAAAGACTTCTGACCTGTCATGTGTCTTGAAGCTTCTGAATCTAAAAACCACACATGACAGCCCTGCAAAAGGATCAGTTAGGTTTAGGTACCCATTTTGGAATGGGTCCATCTTTGTTAGCTTTGTCATTGGATTTAACATTAGTACCTTTTACTCTCCACTCAAAATCTTTCTTCAAACACCACTTTCCTTGAACTTTTATGAAGTCAGAACATTTTCTGCTTATAAGCTTGTTCAAATTCTTTTTGAGAGTTGTAACTTTTGGTTTTGCTATATTTTCAACTTTCTTTTCTTTTATCTTTTCTTTCTTCTGAGTCTGAGGAACATAAATTTTCTTCTTTTCTGTATTTTGAGGAACAGAAACTTTCTGAATATCTTTTCTTATGTATGAAACAGAAGTTATTTTGACTTGACATTTATGAGAATATTGGAATGAATCATTTTTACATCTAACACAAACAAGATTTTTCTTTGCAAGTGACAATAAATCTGAAACATAGGTCATTTCATTTTTATTAATACTGTTCAGAGTACAATTGCCCTTATTACAAGAATTTCTAGCTTTGAGTTCAGAAGTAGTTTTCATTCTAAGCTTCTCAAGATCCCTTTTCAGATCATTCAACTTTGCAAGATCATCTTTCCTTTTGCTTTCTTCTTTTTCTGAAAATTTCAAGTTCTTTTTGTTAGAAGAATTAGATGATTCACCTTTTTCATATGTACTTGATTCATTAAAGAATTTATCATTTTCTCTTGAAGCATTAATTTTAAAAAGATCATACTCAGTCTTCAGTTTTTCAAGCCCTGTTATTTTCTGAATAAAAATATTCTTTTCTTTCAAAGCTTCTTCAAGTTTAATATCCACCTCACAGAAATCATTTTCAAGTTCATCATAAGTTTTCCTTAAGTCCTCAAGTTCTTGACTCACAAGATTAAATCTCTTTTCAAGTTGCAAAAATTCATCTGATTTTGTTTCAGAAAATCCAGTTGAATCAGACTTCTGACTACCTGAGTCAGAGTTCTGATTTACAGACTCAGATGTCTGATCTTTAGACTCAGAGTTCTGACTACAAAGTTCAGAATCCTGACTAGAAGTTTCAGACTTCTGATTGACTGTTTCAGAATTTTTACTTGTGTCAAATATGCTCTCAATGTCATGATATGAAAAACTTGGTTGTTTATTTTTGTAGCTGACATTTAAAGAATCATACTTGAATTTAGTATCATTGTATCTTGGCTTCTCATCTGTTGGTTTAGAAACTTCTTTCTTAACCTTTTCTTCTGAACCAACTGAATTTTCTGTTTTAGACTCAGAAATTTTCTCATCTGACTTGTTAAAGTTTGGTCTTTGCAAATTGTCAGAACTTGTTATAGAACTAGCAGGTCTTATGGAAACTTCAACAATTTCTGGGATTTTTGGCTTAGAAACTTGAAGTTTTTCATACAAGTTAATTGGAGCTCTTTTTAAAGTGACATTTTCTTCCAATCCCAATCCCTTCTTTGGGTTGTAAAATCTTGTATCTTTAACATTGCTTAATAAAAGATTTAGTGTTTGCTGAGTCTGACCCCTTTTCAAATTCAGATCTTCTAATTCTTTAATTTTGGTGTATAAATTCTTTCTTTCTTCAAATAACATATCAAATTTTATTTGTAAATCACCTTTTTCATCCTTTATTTTTGAAAATTCAACTTTTAGTTCAGAAAGCCTTTTCATCAATTCAGAATTTTCATCTTTAACTTTCTGTTTCTCAGCCTCAGATTCTTCATATTGTTCTTTTATTAATTCTTTTTCAATTCTGAATTTGTTAACCAAATTTCTTTCTCCTTTTATCTGTTTTCTTAGATTAGCAAATTCAGTTTTCATTTCACCAATCTGTGTCATTAACTCTAATTCAAGTGAAGAATGTACCTCAGCAGATGACTCAGAATCAGCATCTTCAAAATCAGAATCATCCTCATTCCTCATTTTTTCCATATAGCTCTGCATCTGTGGAAAGTTGATATGATCATCTTCATCAGAAGTATAGTACAACCAATTCTCCTGTTCAGCCAATAAAGCAATTTTATCATCTCTCTTCTTTGCAAGCTGAGCCTTCTTGGTGTAGTACTCATAGTCTTTCACAATTTTAACTCTGCAATCCTTAGCATAGTGGCCAGATTTTCCACATTTGAAACACAGATTCTTTTCTTTTCTTTCATCCTTCTCTTCATTGTTTTCTTCACTTCTCTCTACTCTCCTTTCAAACTTATTTTCTTCTCTGTCTTCTTTCTTCTTATAATCTGAACTCCCAACTCTCTTATAATTTCCTTGAAATCTACCCTTCCCATACCTTTTATTGAAAGTATTTGTCAACAAAGCTAGTTTCTCAGCCATTATCTTGATATCTTCATCATCTTCTGATCCTTCTTCCTTGTCAGATTCTTCCAGATTAGGTATCTCTGATAGATATGCAGTCTTTTTGGGTGCTTTGATTGCTTTGGACTTTGATAAGAACGCTAACTGATCAGCAACATTTTTCTTCTCTTCCACAACTAACTTGACAGAGTCTTCATGTTGATTAAGAACACAGAATAGATCATTTAAGTCTTCTTCACACATATCCTTGTTCATTTGCAGACTTATGGCAAATGATGACCATTCTGAATTTAGACTGTTCAGAAATTTGTAATTTATTTCTGACTTCGTTTTCTTCAGTCCATTTCTTCTCAAGTCATTTAGAATAGTGCAAAATTTACTGTATGTCTGTGTCAAACTTTCTGACTCTTTTGCTTTGAACCTTTCATAAGCATTTATGCTTTGATTTAACTTTGCCTGAATAGATCTCACAGTTCCTAACATTTGCCTTTCCAATTCGTCCCACATTTCTTTAGCTGATGATCCACTGTCAATCCTGTTAAGAACCTCATTTGGGACAGCCAAAGTCATCAAAGTAATTGCTCTTTTGTCAATAGCATGCCTATTCTTCTGTTCAGCTGTGTATTGGGAATAACTCTTTTTCACCCTGGTCGCTGGAATTTCTGGAGTTGTCTCTGTAGCAAGGGTTGCAGCAACATCGATGTACACTTCAATTGGACCTTCTCGAATAGAGACCATTAGATTTTCATCAATATTGTCTAGGAATTGGATCATACGAATTTTCCATTGCTGATACTCTTCTGGTATAAGAACCGGCGGTTTGGTTTCAGATCCCATGGCTAGATATTCTTTAGAAGACGTGATTGTAAGAAAATTCAACAGAAAGACAAATTCGAGTTTCTTGATCGAAATGTAACAGGAAATTCAAGAATTACCAAGAATTCAAGAACTAGCCCTAGCAGCGGAATCGAATTTTGAATGAATCAAGAAATCTTCAAGAAATTGATCAATTGATCTTCGCGATAACAATCTTGAACGAATTTGTTTGTTGATTGGCTCTGATACCAATTGTAAGAACAAGATCTAATCTTACAATCAATATAGAAAGCAGTAATTGAGAAGTTGTATGATCAAGCCCAATTGTATTCAATGATGAACAGAATTACAGATCTAAGAGAGAGAGAATCTCAAAGATTACAAAGAATGAATACAAAGTTATACGGGAAAAAATCAATCAGTTAGCAACATAGAGCTAACTACTATTTATACTGCAACGGACATCTTAAAGCTACAGTACAAATAAGAAAGACTAATAAGAACATAACACGTGTCCTAATTAGTTTATAAAATACTAAGTAAAGTATCTCGTCATAAGTTCTGAACAGGTAGTTCAGAACTTCTGAACATTCTTCTGATAAAGCTTCTCAGATCTTCTGACTCCTTAACTCAGACATCTGACTTCTCTTTCCAGACTTCTGATTTCACTGATCAATACTCTTGAGCTTTCACAGTTAGACCTCTGACTTCTCTACTCAGAACATCTGAGTCTTCTTATCAGATCTTCAACACTTGGTTTATTGACAAAACTTCAGATCTAACAATTATTTAAGGAAAAAGTTTGTACTGAATTACTTATTATGTTTAGTAAGACTATGGGACCGAATATGAAATATGATGTATCTTTTTGATGAAATTATGTTGTGAAATGTATGTTATTTGTATATATGGGAATCGGTTTGTTACATTTTTGGACAAAACGCGAAGAATTAAAGGTGTCCAGAATATCCTCGTGCACCTACCTACCAAATTTCAGCTTAATCCGATAAGATTTGAAAATTTGACTCAAGTGCATAAATTCTACTTCTCACGAAATATCTGTTAACGATCCGACATTTTTTAAATCTTCAAGTAACAATATGTCAAGACTAAGATTTAGTGCAGATGTTGATGCTCATTATTATTCTAAACTTAGTACTAATTTTCGAAATATAAGTCCTAATCTTGAGAAACAATTGGAGGAAATGAACAAAAGCAGTCTGATTGATTCAAAAAAGATTGCTAAGCTTGAAGAATCATGTAAACTCTTAACCTGTGAAAATCTCGATCTTAAGAGAAAATTATGTGAGTCTGAAAAGATTTTTGAAGAAGAGAAAAAACTTGAACTTAAAAGTTTAAAATTTTCTAATCAAATTTCTAATTTTGAAAAGCTTGTAATTTGTGAAAAAGAGAACTTTGAAAATGAAAGAAAATCTTTTGAAACGGAGTTTGTTAAGCTTTCTAACAAATTATCTGATTTAGAAAATACTCTTGAAAAGGAGAGGAAAGAGCATGATTTTGAAAGAAAAGAGTCTGAAAATTTGAAGGCTGAAGGATTTCAAACAAAGTGTTTGAAAGATGATTTTGAGAAAGAAAGAAAGGTTTTTAAAGCTGAAATGTCCAAATTGACAAAAAGACTATCTGATTTGTTAACCAAGATTATGTTGGAGAAGATGTGTAAATCAGATCTTCTAAAGAAGTTTGATGTGAATTTAAAAGAAAAGGATGTTTTAGCTAAAAGGCTTAAGGAATTTGACTTAGCAAACTCTTGTGCTAATAATACAGATAATCTTGTTTTCAAAAGAGTAAAAATGGTTTGGAAAGTCAAAAACTCTACTCCTGTCAAAAATACCCCAAAGACATTTGTTTCTGATAAGCATTCATCTCTTCATTCTCATAACTGTAAATGCTTTGATCTTCTGTTTAAATTAAAGAACCATTTTTCCAGATCAAGCTATGTTCAAAATGGGCCATTTCAAAAGAAAATTCCAAAGACCCAAAGTGAGAAAAGTCATAGGAAGGAACCTGGCAAACCAGCAAAAACTGGCAAACCAGAAGACCTGAAGACAGCTCCAAATCCTAACAAAATAGGACATGGACTCCTTAATACATCTGTTAAAGACTCACACTTCAGTGGATAATGGACTCTTAAACACTCAGTTTAAGACTCATCCTTCAAAGGCAATTGATGTTTGTGCACAACAGTACATAACTCAAGTATTATGACAACATGCTGACAGATTTGCGATGCTGTAGTAAATTGATCATATCTCACTGATCAAGACACCAATTGATGTGATTCTAAAGGCCCTGGATTTAAAACACATTGATGAACAGATTTCGTGTTTTAAGATTTCAGAGATTCTAAATTTATAAGGGTCATATGCATCGTTGAAGTAGACAACAGTGTGTTGATACAAAGCCGTTGGACAGAACTGTGGAACTATGGTACATTAACCGTATCTTATTCGTCCGAGCTCCAAAAGAGGTGATTCCAGATGCTCTGAAAAGATAACAAACCAATACACACTCTTTATGTTTTGAGTTCAGGGGCGAGGTACGGAGTTTGTTACAAGAAACGATTTGACGGCGGAAATGGGAAGACTTCAAGCCAATATACAAGCTATGTTCGATAGAACTCGTCACACAGAAACTGGAATACCAGATCCTAGTCTGGAAGATGAGATGCCCATTACACATACTGTCATACCAGTGACAAGGAACTGTGATTATAAAATGTTTTTAAGTTGCAAACCTCTGACATACTCCGGAGAAAGAGATACAGTGAAGGCTATGAGGTGGCTGAAAGAGATAGAAGTTGTCTTCAGGACCAGCAAGTGTGCAGAAGAAGATAAAGTACTATACGGAACAACGATGTTGAAGGCAGGTGCTTTATTTTGGTGGGAAGCTCTTATTACATCAAGAGGGTCGGACGTGTATTCTACTTTCACTTGGAAAGAATTCACCATATCTTTCAAAAGACAGTTTTGTCCTCAAGCAGTAGTTAGACAACTGGAAGAGGAGTTCATGAACTTACATCAGAGAAGTTTATCGGTTAGGGATTACACTGCTCGTTTTCTGGAGAAGTCTCGCTTTACGGAGTACTATGTTGCCACGGAGGCGCTGAAGATGGAAAGGTTTATTTTCGGGTTAAATTCAGAAATTAGAAAGCTAGTGATTGCAAAAGGGCCCGATACCTTCTCAGCCGCAGTAGATGCAGCGGAAAATGTGGAATGGGATAATAGGAGAGACGCTGGTGATAGAAGTTTTGGAAAAAGGAAATTGGAGGAAATGACGTACGATTTGGAGGAATACGAATCCCCGAGGTTTGATAGTTATCTATCTTTCAGACCAGTTGAAAAACCATGTCCAAAATGCAATAGTGTTCATCAGGGAAACTGTTATGTGGAGTCCCGAAGATGTTACAAGTGCGGGAAGACTGGTCACATTGCTAAAGACTGCCACGTAACTCGATTCTGTTTCGTTTGCAATTCCCTTGATCATATTCAGTCAGACTGTCCACGATGGAAAGTACAACAGGGTAGTATGACGGTGAGACCAACGGGTGTTAGTTCGGGAGAGGTACAAGGGTCTGAGGTACCGAAACCAAAAGGTCGTGTCTTCCAAATGACAACAAAAGTAGAGGAGGAAATTCCGGATGAGGTTACAGGTACATTTCTAATAAACTTTATACGTGCTAAGGTGTTATCTGATTTCGGTGCAAGATGATTATTGGTATTTTCGTGCTTTTGTTGCTTATCTGTGTTAGAGATATAGGTGGGTGTGGGGTGCCTATTCAGTTAGTTTCTATGGTTTTGATTGAGTTCGAAGTAGTAGTGATAAGTATTCATACCTTTTCGCTTAACCGAATTCCGGGACGGAATTCTTTTAAGGGGGAGATGATGTAATACCCCGAGTAAGATCGTTAGTTAAATTTTCTCCCATTAAAATTTAATAATTTTAATATTAAAGATTTAGGGTGATTTTGGGTCAAATTATAAGTTAATGATGTTTTAGTCATTAGTGAAGAGATTAAGGGCAAAAATGGTAAATTTGGTTAATGATATTTCATTTGAGATATAGATATTTCATTTACAACAGAAAATCAGTAGGTGTTGTGTGTGTTTTGAGAGAAAGAGAGGAAGAAGAAAAAGGAAGGGTTAGGGCTCCATTTGGTGTGCTTGGAGGTGATTTCAGGTATGTTCCTTTACAAATTATGTGTGTAATTGTTAGTAGATAGTTTCTATCGGAGTAGAATCGTTGATTTCATGTTTAGGAGTGATTCTGTCGATTTCTGGGTAAAAAGGAGGAAACTGACAAAGGTTTCCGGACACAGAATGAATGTGTCCGGGTAGTCTTATTGATAGTGTCCGGGTAGCCTTGTTGATGGTGTCCGGACGAGTCTCACCCGGTAAGTTTCTTTTTTTCATTAAGTTTCCGGTTGACATGAGATACCGGATAGTGTCCGGATTGCTTTGGAGTCCGAATGTTACCCGGATTGTTCATGCTGTCCGGGAAGTTATGTTGTTTGGTTATTTTTGAGGGTTTGAGTTATCTAGAGTCCTTAGCCTGCTAGTAAGTCTTATATGTAAATTATTACAGATTCCGTGATTTCTGGGTGAAAGGCTAAATCTTTTGGGAAGAGGCTTGGAAGTGTTTTGTTAAGCAATCAAGGTGAGTTTTACTTTAAAACGTTTTCAAACTGGGATATGTATATATATATATATATATATATATATGAGATGGATGGTGTGATTATGTGTTTACGTTTGAGATGGATATGTGGTAGGAACGTGATGACGTGTTTATAAATAACAATATGATATATTGAGATGTATATTGTATTTATATGTACATTGCACTACACGAGTATACGTTAGCCGAACTAATAGTCGGCGGAAGTGTTGGCTGTAATTGTCGTACGGTGGTGTTGGCTGTAATTGTCGTACGGTGGAGTAATTGATTAGTTGGCTTGCAACCAACTAATTTGGCCATGTGAAGGATGAGTGGTACACGATGCACAAGTCTTGTTTGGTATTAAAGTATTTGTGATATATATGTGTGTATATAAAGGATTTTATATAAATTGGTTTATAACGATTTTTAAATGACAGGGAATATCTCACTATACCGTTTTGTCTAACCCTCATTTTGTTTTCAAAAATATGTATTCCAGGTCGAGGATCTTTTCTTAGCAAAGGGAAGGATAAAGTGTAGAACGCGGTTGATAGCGGACGAAGATTAGGAAATACTTATATTTTGTATTGTATAGTTTTGAGACTTTGGGACCGTACGTGACTTATTATGTATTTTCTTTAATGAATGTAACGATGTTATGCAATATATGTTATTTGAAGCATGTTTGGGGAAACCGGGTCGTTACATTCATGCACCTTCCGCTTTCAAGAACGGTGCTCTCTCGACGTTTCTACATCCAAATGGTGGAACCAGTGCTCTGAAGGAGAAAATTGTGCTTCTACACACAGCAATGTAGAACCAATACCTCATCAGAATTATTGATTCTACATAACTCAGTGTAGGACCAGTACCTCAGATATGTTCAGTTCAGAGTTTTTACTTGTATTTCTAAACTCTGACCCCCTCAAAGATGATTACCAACACCTTTTTATTTTTACAGGATATCTGATTTCAAATTGCGCTTAAATTAGATTTAATGCTCAATTTGAGGGGGAGGATGCCAATCTGACCATGTACATCCAAAGGTAAATTTCTAAATCTTTAAACTCATCATCATTTTTAAAGAAGACTAACTTTAAAATGATAAAACCTTTCTAAAATGGTCAAACCACTTCTAGGTGCTAAATGCTTTTTCTGATATAGAAGTTGGATTTTAAATGATTTTCTAAGACTAAGAATAGTCAGTGTGTGGAACAATACAATCTTTAGGACAACAATTTCATGGGAACATTGTATGAGCTTTATAGTACTTCTATGGATCACTTAAACCTATGTTTTCTACCTAAGAAGTAAACCTTGAGTGTTTGAGAGGTGAAGGGTTTACATCAAAGAGTGGGGGAGATAACTCATTCGAGTTTTTCTCATTGTGCTTAAGAGGTAAAAATTGAAAAGAGAGGTTGGTTAGATGTGAGCTACATGATAAAAAGAAAGAGAGTGTGAGAACAGAGTCAAAAGAATTATATAACTCTGCACTAACTTTTTCTGAGTCGAGCAAGCCACATTACTGATTTATCACGATTCTTTGGTGATTTTCATTGAAACAGGCAGAGAGCCCATGCCAACTCTTGTCTTAACCCCACCAGATACTTATTTCCTTCTCAACAGGGAAATGCTTCACTTTTCCACAGGGAAGCAGCATATATGCTATCGGATCTTTATTTGGAAGGTTGGATATTGAAAAGAAGGAAATCTGCCCTACCTTCACACTTCATTCATGCACATTGAGTCTGTGGAAACCTGTTATGTCCAAACAAGTTCACACACTTTTGAGCCCAACATATCATGTACATTTTCTTCCACACAATATCATGAATCTTTGTGATTCCTCATGCATATCTATGTGATATTTCCAGAACAGTTTGAGAAGTTTAATTTTTATAATTTTACCTCTATGATAACTGGAAGTCCTATCAGAGCTTCATATTTGTCAACTCTGAACATAGGCCACACAATTATTTTAATTGTTGTGATAACAGTTGCTATATGTTTTTGTGTTAGATGATTACCCCTGGTTACTTATTCTTTAATGCAGATTCTCATGAGCTGAATGTGTTCGCTACTCTTCATCTCCTAGCTGTTTATCTACCATCGGTTATTACTCAAACTGGTTATACAAGCTTCCGCATATCAAATCGTTCTCTGATTGTTTGAGTTTAATATTTGGGAGACAACCGAGACCAAAAAGGTAAAGCAACAGTCAAGGGGGAGTATGCAACGATCAAGGGGGAGTATGCAACGATCAAGGGGGAGTATGCAACGATCAAGGGAGAGTTAAAAAAGGAATTAAAGCAACTGACTTTGTGGAAGATCGGGCTATTTTTAATCTTGGATACAAAGGGGAGATTGTTGACTTTATTTTTATGTTGTATTCAAGATTACTTGCTTAAATTATAAAAGCCCAAATTGTATTTGCTTAAATTGTAAAAGCCCAAATCTTATTTGTGGGCTTTAGTGGCTAATGGGCTTAGGCTTTAAATCATAAGTATTTAATGTGTAATTTGTTAGAGTTTTAGGTTAAGCCTCAAAAATCTCCTAGCCTCCATTTTGAAAGAGTCAGACGTTGAGAGAAAGAGAGAGCATCATTGTAAGAGAGAGTGTTCTTAATTCCTATCTTGTAAACTCCTCTTTATTAGTCAATACAAAGATTATTGCCATTATTATTGTTACTTGTTGTATCTGGGATCTAACAGTTCTCCCACCTGAGCATTTTCCCCCTCACTATTTGCATTAGACCCCTCACCTCTCATCTCAGGGTTGTCCTCATGGGTAGGGTTTTGAGGTTGTTCAAATCCCATAGAGGTGCAATAAGATTTTAATATCTCACTCTCCCCTGGAATGTATTGCCTAAGTGATCTTGGTAGTGGTTTGTGATTAGGAAAATTCACAAGTTTAAGGGATGAGATCATTTTACCCATGTAGAAAATTAGCCCATGCTCCTCATTTGCTCTTCTTGGAATGTTAGGATCTTGCCTCATTGCATACCAAATCACCATCTGCCAATACCTCTGATAAGGTATATATGTTAGTGGATTGTCTTTTGTTTTACCCTCTAATGCCTTCTGATTTCTTTCAAAGGTATTCTTCATATCTTCCCATAAGATAGAAGCATAATCATAATGCCTATTCTTCACTAACCCATGAAATATCTGCAAGATTTGCCTTGATGCTTGATCTACTAAACTGTATTTTCCAGCAAGACATTTGTTAACAATGGTAAAGAAGCATGCCCAAATTGGTGGTAGTTTGTTCCTTCTGAATGAGCTAAGATTCCTCAACTCCTCATTATACTAATCTTCTGAATTCAGCCAACAATTCCTCTGTTTATGGTGAATCCTTAAAATCTAATCTTCCCTCTAAGTCATCTTTCTCTAGCAACCACAACATGATTATCATAAAGCTAACAGTCACAGTTATAGAAACTCCCCCTATATTAGACACAAACTTGTTGCCTTGTAAGTTTGGGTAAATTTATAAGTTAAGGTTATCATGGTCATTAGTGAAGAGTTTAAGGGATGAAATAGTAAATATTGGTGGATATTATCTAAAAGATATTTAGATATTTCATAACCTCAGAAACATCAGATATTTCAGTTTAGTGTGTGTGTGTGTGTTTTGAGAGAGCAAGAAGGAGAGAAGGAGAAAAGAAGAAAAACTAGGTTAAGGCTTCAATTGGTGTGCTTGGAAGTGAATCTGAGGTATGTTCCTTTATATTTTGTGTTTGTAATTGCTTTTAGAAGGTTTCTATCGGATTAGATTAGTCAAATACACTTCTGGTAATAATTCAGTCAGTTTTCTGGGTAAAAAGCACCAACCCGACAGAGGTTTCCGGACACAGTATGAATGTGTCCGGGTAGTTTCTTTGGTGGTGTCCGGGTAGTTTCTTTGGTGGTGTCCGGGTAGTTTTGTTGAGAGTGTCCGGACGATTCGTTGATGGTTTCCGGATGATTTAGATACCGGATGGCATCCAGATTACTTTGGTGTCCGGATTCCTTATGTTGTCCGGAAAGTCGAGTTGTCCGGGTTGGTCTGTGTTGTCCGGATAAATGGTGTTGTCCAGATTCTTTTGTGATGTCCGGAAACTATAAGTTGTTTGTTCATTTTGAGGATGAGAGTTTGGCAGATTTGTCCAGAGTTCATAGCCTGCTAAGTATATCTTTCGAGTTCTTTTGGTAAAGAGATGTTTGTATGTAAATGGTTTTAGATTCTGAGAATTTTGGGTAAAGGATCGGATAGCTCGGAGAAAAGCTTGGAAGGGTGTTTAATAAGCAATCAGGTGAGTTTTACTTTAAAACGTTTTTCAAACTGGAATACGTATATGTGTGGATTGGGTATGTGACAGATGTGTGTTTATGTTGAAATATAATATAGTGAGATATTGTATTTACATAAGAATTATACTAAACAAGAAAACGACTGGCCGGGCTTAGGACCGGTGTGTTGGCTGTAATATTCGTACAATGTTGTTGGCTGTAAATGTTGTACAGTGAAGTTAATTTATTAGTTGGCTTGCTACCAACTAATTTGGCCATGGGAATGAGGAAGAGATGAACATAATGTACGAGTCTTGCTTGGTAATTAATCTTTGTGGTATATGGGTGTTTTATAAAAAGGATTTCTAAACTGACAGGGATTATCTCACTAGACCGTTTGGTCTAACCCTCATTTTCCTTTCAAAAATATGTATTCCAGGTCGAGGATCTTTTCTTAGCAAAGGGAAGGATAAAGCGTAGGACGTGGTTGATAGCGGACGGAGATTAGGAAATACTTATATTTTGTATTGTATAGTTTTTGAGACTTTGGGACCGTACTTGACTTATTATGTATTTTCTTTTATGAAAGTAACGATGTTATGTAATATATGTTATTTGTTGTATGTTTGGGATTTTGGGTCGTTACAAATGGTATCATAGCCCTAGTTTAAGGGATTTAGGTATTTGTACCCGTACCTAGACTTAAACTGCATGTGAAGTAGGATGTCCTTGATATATTAGAAACTTGGGATGCTAAGTATAAAAGGTAGAAGGAACATCATGTAAGGTAATTTCAGATTACACCTGGCCAGTGTAATTGTGATCTTACAGGTGCATGTTTGGACTGGAATACCTTATTATATGGGGTATGTGCTTATGTGTATATTAACTCTATAAAAAAAATCAACAGAGTGGCAAATCGGGCTCGACGTATGGATAGATATGAAGACAGGTATATTCCTATAAACTCTATACGTGCTAAAGTGCTATATGACTTCGGTGCAAACTGATAATCTGTATTTCCGTGCTTTTGTTGCTTATCTGTGTTAGGGATATAGGTGGGTGTGGGGTGTCTATTCAGTTAGTTTCTATGGTTTTGATTGAGTTCGAAGTAGTAGTGATAAGTATTCATTACCTTTTTCGCTTATCCAAATTCCGAGACAGAATTCTTTTAAGGGGGAGATGATGTAATACCCCGGATAAGTTCGTTAGTTAAATTCCCTTTCCGTTAAATAAAGTTAACTCCATATTTGATGTTTAGGGTAAGTTTGGGTTAATTTATAAGTTAAGGGTATCATGGTCATTAGTGAAGAGTTTAAGGGCTGAAATAGTAAATATGGGTGGATATTATCTAAAAGATATTCAGATATTTCATAACCTCAGAAACATCAGATATTTCAGTTTAGTGTGTGTGTGTGTGTGTTTTGAGAGAGCAAGAAGGAGAAAAGAAGAAAAGCTAGGTTAAGGCTTCAATTGGTGTGCTTGGAAGTGAATCTGAGGTATGTTCCTTTGTATTTTGTGTTTGTAATTGCTTTTAGAAGGTTTCTATCGGATTAGATTAGTCAAATACACTTCTGGTAATAATTCTGTCGGTTTTCCGGGTAAAAAGCACCAAACCGACAGAGGTTTCCGGACACAGTATGAATGTGTCCGGGTAGTTTCTTTGGTGGTGTCCGGGTAGTTTTGTTGATAGTGTCCGGACGATTCGTTGATGGTTTCCGGATGATATAGATACCGGATGGCATCCAGATTACTTTGGTGTCCGGATTCCTTATGTTGTCCGGAAAGTCGAGTTGTCCGGGTTGGTCTGTGTTGTCCGTATAAATGGTGTTGTCCGGATTCTTTTGTGATGTCCGGAAACTATAAGTTGTTTGTTCATTTTGAGGATGAGAGTTTGACAGATTTGTCCAGAGTTCATAGCCTGCTAAGTATATCTTTTGAGTTCTTTTGGTAAATAGATGTTTGTATGTAAATGGTTTTAGATTCTGAGAATTTTGGGTAAAGGATCGGATAGCTCGGAGAAAAGCTTGGAAGGGTGTTTAATAAGCAATCAGGTGAGTTTTACTATAAAACGTTTTTCAAACTGGAATACGTATATGTGTGGATTGGGTATGTGACAGATGTGTGTTTATGTTGAAATATAATATAGTGAGATATTGTATTTACATAAGAATTATACTAAACAAGAAAACGACTGGCCGGGCTTAGGACCGGTGTGTTGGCTGTAATAATCGTACAGTGTTGTTGGCTGTAAATGTTGTACAGTGAAGTTAATTTATTAGTTGGCTTGCTACCAACTAATTTGGCCATGGGAATGAGGAAGAGATGAACATAATGTACGAGTCTTGCTTGGTAATTAATCTTTGTGGTATATGGGTGTTTTATAAAAAGGATTTCTAAACTGACATGGATTATCTCACTAGACCGTTTGGTCTAACCCTCATTTTCCTTTCAAAAATATGTATTCCAAGGCGAGGATCTTTTCTTAGCAAAGGGAAGGATAAAGCGTAGGACGCGGTTGATAGCGGACGGAGATTAGGAAATACTTATATTTTGTATTGTATAGTTTTTGAGACTTTGGGACCGTACTTGACTTATTATGTATTTTCTTTTATGAAAGTAACGATGTTATGTAATATATGTTATTTGTTGTATGTTTGGGATTCTGGGTCGTTACAAATGGTATCATAGCCCTAGTTTAAGGGATTTAGGTATTTGTACCCGTACCTAGACTTAAACTGCATGTGAAGTAGGATGTCCTTGATATATTAGAACCTTGGGATGCTAAGTATAAAAGGTAGAAGGAACATCATGTAAGGTAATTTCAGATTACACCTGGCCAGTGTAATTGTGATCTTACAGGTGCATGTTTGGACTGGAATACCTTATTATATGGGGTATGTGCTTATGTGTATATTAACTCTATAAAAAAAATCAACAGAGTGGCAAATCGGGCTCGACGTATGGATAGATATGAAGACATGTATATTCCTATAAACTCTATACGTGCTAAAGTGCTATATGACTTCTGTGCAAACTGATAATCTGTATTTCCGTGCTTTTGTTGCTTATCTGTGTTAGGGATATAGGTGGGTGTGGGGTGTCTATTCAGTTAGTTTCTATGGTTTTGATTGAGTTCGAAGTAGTAGTGATAAGTATTCATTACCTTTTTCGCTTATCCAAATTCCGAGACAGAATTCTTTTAAGGGGGAGATGATGTAATACCCCGGATAAGTTCGTTAGTTAAATTCCCTTTCCGTTAAATAAAGTTAACTCCATATTTGATGTTTAGGGTAAGTTTGGGTTAATTTATAAGTTAAGGGTATCATGGTCATTAGTGAAGAGTTTAAGGGCTGAAATAGTAAATATGGGTGGATATTATCTAAAAGATATTCAGATATTTCATAACCTCAGAAACATCAGATATTTCAGTTTAGTGTGTGTGTGTGTGTGTTTTGAGAGAGCAAGAAGGAGAAAAGAAGAAAAGCTAGGTTAAGGCTTCAATTGGTGTGCTTGGAAGTGAATCTGAGGTATGTTCCTTTGTATTTTGTGTTTGTAATTGCTTTTAGAAGGTTTCTATCGGATTAGATTAGTCAAATACACTTCTGGTAATAATTCAGTCGGTTTTCCGGGTAAAAAGCACCAAACCGACAGAGGTTTCCGGACACAGTATGAATGTGTCCGGGTAGTTTCTTTGGTGGTGTCCGGGTAGTTTTGTTGATAGTGTCCGGACGATTCGTTGATGGTTTCCGGATGATTTAGATACCGGATGGCATCCGGATTACTTTGGTGTCCGGATTCCTTATGTTGTCCAGAAAGTTGAGTTGTCCGGATTGGTCTGTGTTGTCCAGATAAATTGTGTTGTCCGGATTCTTTTGTGTTGTCCGGAAACTATAAGTTGTTTGGTCTTTTTGAGGATGAGAGTTAGGTAGATTTGTCCAGAGTTCATAGCCTGCTAAGTATATCTTTTGAGTTCTTTTGGTAAAGAGATGTTTGTATGTAAATGGTTTCAGATTCTGAGAATTTTGGGTAAAGGATCGGATAGCTTGGAGAAAAGCTTGGAAGGGTTTTTGATAAGCAATCCGGTGAGTTTTACTTTAAAACGTTTTTTAAACTGTAATACGTATATGTGTGGATTGGGTATGTGACAGATGTGTGATTATGTGTGTTTATGTTGAAATATAATATAGTGAGATATTGTATTTACATAAGAATTATACTAAACAAGAAAACGACTGGCCGAGCTTAGGACCGGTGTGTTGGCTGTAATATTCATACAGTGTTGTTGGCTGTAAATGTTGTACAGTGAAGTTAATTTATTAGATGGCTTGTTACCAACTAATTTGGCCATGGGAATGAGGAAGAGATGAACATAATGTACGAGTCTTGCTTGGTAATTAATCTTTGTGGTATATGGGTGTTTTATAAAAAGGATTTCTAAACTGACAGGGATTATCTCACTAGACCGTTTGGTCTAACCCTCATTTTCCTTTCAAAAATATGTATTCCAGGTCGAGGATCTTTTCTTAGCAAAGGGAAGGATAAAGCGTAGGACGCGGTTGATAGCGGACGGAGATTAGGAAATACTTATATTTTGTATTGTATAGTTTTTGAGACTTTGGGACCGTACGTGACTTATTATGTATTTTCTTTTATGAAAGTAACGATGTTATGTAATATATGTTATTTGTTGTATGTTTGGGATTTCGGGTCGTTACATAAACCACTTTTTAAAAGGATGATACTTCAACAACTCTATTATGATCCTATGATCTTCCTTGAACTTGGTTTCATCTAGTACTAAGACACAATTATTCTCTACCAAATCCAGATACTCACTCTCAGGTACAATTCTCTCCAAAGAAATAAGTCTAGAAGACATTACAGACCTCACAGCACTCTGTTCTTATTCGATATTTGCATTTCCTTCTTCTGCATTTCCCTCAGATTCAGCCATTTGTTCTTCCTCTGCATTACCCCCAACATTTTCACCTATATCACATTCATCTGCGACTATATTATCTGGCATTCGAACTTCATCATTATCTGAATCCAAAGAGGATTCCATCTAAGTTCTCGAGGAGTGTAATGATACAGGTCTACTTCTTCTTGTACCAGACGTGATTTCAATATGGAAGATTGAATGAAAACAGATTCGAAGAACTCTGGAGTTTTGCGTATCTCACTTTTCACTCTTGGAATTCAAATGAATTTGAAAGAGGGATTTTAAGGTCTATTTAAAATCCGCGAAGCTGAAAGGATTGAAACGGTGAAAAGTTGCTTTTTGTCAGAGTTATAACGGTTTCTAACATTGTGAAATACCACAAAAGATATTAAATGAAACGTGGTATGTTCAATTGAATAAGAGGCTGACACATGTTATTTGATAGAAATTAACACAAGTTAAAAGTTCTGAATAACACGTTCAGAATTCTGAGAATGCATACTCAGAAGTTCTGAGTACACAGTTCAGAAGAAATTCCCTTGGAACCAAAATTCATTTAAAGTCAACTTCTGATACTATAAAACATTTGATCACCCAGAAGTAGTTTGAACATATAGAAAATTATTTTATCATCGAAATTTTGTCCCTCTTTTGATGATTTGTGATTTCTGAAAATCATTTAAAATCTAACATCTGACCTTGAAAACCTTTTAAGGATTCAGAAGTAGTTTGAACAAGTGAAAATTATTTTATCATTGAAAGCTTGTTCCCCTTAGAATGATTAGTGATAAGAAAGAAATACAAACCTTGTAGGCACTTCAGAATGATTTCTGAAAGATATCAATGCCCCCCTTGACTTAAGCATATACTCAAACACATATTAGACATAAAGGAGTATAAGAAGAATAAAACAAAAAGAACTTAACAACAAATTGAAACACTTGTAATTTTCAGAAATGAGTTCTGAAAGGTAGTCAGAAGATCTAAATAACCTATTCAGAAGTAAAAACTTTGCAGTCAGATTTCTGAAGTATTGACTCAGACGTTCTGAACTCAAGACTCAGAACCTCTGAGTAAGAGAGTCAGAATGCTGTGTGTACTACTCAGAAAATCTTACATAGAAAAATATTCATTTCTGAAAAAAATAACAAATATACTCAATTAGTCAGATTAAGCATTCCTATTTTACATATGAGAAAAGTAAACCTTTTGTGATCAAGAGGCTTTGTGAACAAATCAACCAATTTATACTTTGTGTGCACAAAGTGCATTTCTATAGTTCCCTTTTCCACATAGTCCTTAATAAAATGGTACCTTACATCAATATGTTTGGTCTTTGAGTGCTGAACAGGATTCTGAGTAATGGCAATGGCACTTTCTGAATCACAATAGATGGGAATCTTGTTGAGTTGATATCCATAATCCATGAGTTGTGTTCTCATCCACAGAGTTTGAGAACAGCAAGCAGCATCAGCTACATATTCTGCCTCAGCAGTTGATGTTGACACACAATTTTGCTTTTTTGAAGCCCAACTCACTATCTTATCTCCCAAAAAGTGACAAGCATCAGAAGTACTTTTCGTGTCCAATCTGCTTCTTGCATGATCAGCATCAGTAAAGGCAGTCAACTTAAAATCAGTTTCTTTTGGATACCAAAGGCCCAAATCAGGTGAACCTTTAAGATATCTTAAGATCCTTTTAACATCCAACAAATGAGATTCTTTTGGATTGGATTGAAATCTAGCACAGAAACATGTAGCAAACATGATATCTGGTCTACTTGCAGTCAGATAAAGCAAAGAACCAATCACGCCTCTATAAACCTTGTTATCTACTGACACTCCAGAGAGATCAGCATCTAACTTGACATTCGTAGCCATAGGTGTTCTCATAGCAGCACAATCAGACATCTTAAACTTTTTTAGAATATCTTTTACATATTTTCCTTGATTTATAAAAACTCCATTTGGTAATTGTTTTACTTGAAGACCAAGAAAAAAGTTCAATTCTCCCATCATGCTCATCTCAAATTTAGATTTCATGATTTCTGAGAATGCATCACATAATTCTGCATTTGTAGAACCAAATATGAATTCATCTACATATATCTGAATCGGAATTAAATGATCACCTTCTTTCTTTAAAAATAAGGTAGAAATCCTGCAAACATTGTTTCATTTGCTGTTGCTGATCTTGTCTGCACCCCTACTGATGGATCTCCTATTACTTGATGAATATGGTGGTCTTTTGTCCATTTTTTGAACTTGGAAGCACATCAATATCTTCAAAATTGTTGTTTGTGTCATTCTCATCCATAACAGCATGTAATTCTGAACTATCCCTTTGTTCTGAGGTTTGTTGAGGTGTTACATCCAAGTTTGGATTCTGAGTAGTAGAGTCAGAATTTTGAGTAACATGTTCAGAGTTCTGAGTATCTTGCCCAGAAGTCTGAGTACCTTGTCCAGAAATTTGATCGACTTGTCCAGAATTCTGAGTACCTTGTTCAGAATTCTGAGTACTAGGCTCAGAAATTTCATCACTTGTATTGATCAACATTAGACATTCCTCAGATGGACCAAAATCAGAAACTACTGTTGTTTGAACCTATGAACTTCCCTTTTTCATTTCTGGAACCATTTTAGGATTTTCAAAATCTGCATAAGATTCAGAAGTTAGTTCCGAAAATGCATCCTTAAACAATAAATTGAGTTCTGAACAGTTAGGATTAGAATCTGATTCAGAAGTCATATTTGTATTATCCTGTTTGAGTCCTGAACTGCTTTGTTCAAAAGTCTTTAATCTTGACTCATCAAAAGTAACATTTATGCTTTCCATAATCCTTTTGGTTCTTCTGTTGTAGATTTTGAATGCTTTGGAAGTTAATGAATAACCAACATAGTATCCTTCATCTGTCTTTTTGTCAAATTTCCCAAGATTTTCTCTATCCTTGAGAACATAGCATCTGCATCTAAAAACATGAAAGAATTTAATCAGTGGTTTTCTTTTGTTAAACAGTTCATAAGCAGTTTTATTCAGTGTTTTATTGATCAAAGTCCTGTTCTGTGTAAAACAAGCAGTGGCAATTGCTTCAGCCCATAGGAAGGTTGGAAGATTTGAATAGGCCAACATGGTTCTTGCAGCTTCAACTAGGGTTATGTTCTTTCTTTCAACAACACCATTTTGTTGAGGTGTTCTGACAGCAGAAAAATTATGAGAAATCCCAACACTTTGTAGAAAGTTCTGAAGAGTCTCATTTCTGAACTCAGTTCCATTGTCACTTCTGATTTTCTGAACTTGAAGTTGTAAGAGTACTTGAATTCTTTTGATAAAATTAATCAGTGTTTCAGCAGCCTCAGATTTTGCTCTTAAGAATTCAACCCATGTATATCTTGAATACTCATCAACAATGACAAGTATATACTTCTTTCCTCCCATTGATTGGACTGAAATAGGACCACACAAGTCAGTATGTAGCATCTCTAATGGTGGCATGCATGAAGAATCCATTTTCAACTTTTGAGAACTCTTTTTCATCTTGCCCATTTCACATGCTGAACATAATGATTCTTTCCCAAACTTGATTTTTGGTAGTCCTTTAACTAGATTTTTGCCAACAAGCAACATTCATTTGCAGTTACATTTGAAAGTAGACATACTGGAGTTAATGCCACAATTTTAGAAAAATTGACCACAAAGAAATCCATATGCCTTTTAGCCTAGAATACTTTTATATCTTTCTCAGTCAGAATTAAGCAACCTATTATGCTGAACTTGATTTGACAGAAACTGTCCAAAAACTGACTTATGCTGAACAGATTATGTTGTAAGCGTTCCACATAGAATACTTTCTGAATAGTTAAATCTCCCTTTGTTAAATCCCCATAACCTCTAACTTGTCCTTTACTGTTATTGCCAAAGTTAACTACTCCTCCAGCCTTTTCTGTGAAATTTGTCAGAGAAGACTTATGACCTATCATGTGTCTTGATGCTCCAGAATCTAAAAACCACACATGACAGCCCTGCAAAAACAATTAGTTAGATTTAGGTACCCATACTGGAATGGGTCCTTCTTTGTTAGTTTTAATATCAGATTTAACAAAAGTTCCTTTAACTTTCCATTCAAAATCTTCTTTTAACCACCACTTTCCTTGTACTTTTATGAAATCATAACATCTTCTGTTAACAAAATTGTTTCTTTTCTTCTTGAAAACTTTAGGTTGACACTGAGAAACACTTTCAGTCTTCTTTTCTTTAGATTGAAACAAGTTTTCATTCTTCTTTCCTTTTGATTTAGATTGAGAGATGTTTTCAATCTTCTTTCCTTTTGTCTGAGTTTGAGAAACCATTTCAGTCTTCTTTTCTGAATTCTGATTTGCTATAGTTTTATAAGATGTTTTAGAAAATGGTTTAGAATTTTGACTTTTCTGAAAGAATTGAAATGAATGACTACCACTTTGAACACATTGTAGATGTTTTCTTGCATGAGATAACAAATCTGAATGAAAAGAATTTTCATTTTTATTGATAGCATTCAGATTACATTTGCATCTATTACAAGAACTACTAGCTTTGGGTTCAGAATTAGTATTCAATCCACTCTTCTCGGAAATCTTTTTCATATCATCTTTCCTTTTGCAATTTTCCTTTTCTGAAACATTCAACTTTTCAGAATTAGCAGATGATTCAGATGATTCACCATGTTCATAAGTACTTGATTCATTAAATAATTTCTTATTATGTTCTAAGGCTTTAATCTTAAAAAGACCATACTCAGATTTTAACTTCTCAAGCTCTGTTATTTTCTCAACATAGATTTTGTTTTCATTTAAAACTTTTTCAAGTTTAAAATCTACATCACTGTAATCATTTTCAAGTTCATCAAAAGTTTTTCTTAAGTCCTCAAGTTCTTGGTTAACCAATTTAAACCTCTTTTCAAGTTCTGAGAAACTTTCTGAATTTGACTTAGAATTTTCAGTGACTCGGAATTTTGACTAACAGTCTCAGAGTTCTGACCTACAGACTCAGAATTCTGACTAAAGGATTCAGAATTCTGACTAGAAGATTCAGAATTCTGACTAACTGTTTCAGAATTCTCCTTGTTTTCAGAAACCTTGCTTGCATCAAATATACTCTCAGTTTCTGTATAAGAAAAACTTGGTTGTTTCTTTTTGTAACTTACATTTAGAGAGTCATATTTGAATTTGGCATCATTATATCTTGGTTTCTCTTCTGTTGGTTTTGAAAAAATCTTTCTTAACCTTGTCTTCTGAAACTTCTGACTTCTCAGTTTTTGGTTCAGAAATTATTTCCTTTGCTTTTTCAGGACTTGATTTTTCTAAACTGTCAGAACTTGTTATTGAACTTGCAGGTCTTATAAAAACTTCAACTAAATCTGGGATTTATTGTTTAGGAACATGTTGATTCTCAAAATCATAAAGGTTTATTGGAGCCTTTTGTAAAATAACATTTTCCTCCAAACCTAATCCCATTTTTGGATTACAAAATCTTGTGTCTTTAACATTGCTTGTGAGAAGACTCAAGGTTTGTTGAGTTTGACCTCTTTTCAGATTAAGATCTTCTAACTCCTTGATTTTAGAATATAAATTATTTCTTTCATCAAGCAACATATCAAATTTAATTTGCAAATCAACCTTTTCATCTTTTACTTCTGAGAGTTCATTTTTCAATTCAGAAATCTTTTTCAAAAGATCAGAATTCTCTTTTCTGACTTTTTGTTTCTCAACCTCAGATTCTTCAAATTGTTCTTTAATTATTTCTTTTTCTGTTATGAATTTGTTAACAAGAATCCTTTCACCTTTTATCTGTTTTCTGAGTTTAACAAATTCAGATTTCATGTTTCCAATTTGAATCATTAAATCAATTTCAAGACTAGAGTGTACCTCAGCTGAAGATTCAGAACCTCCTTCCTCATAATCTGAATCATCCTCATCAGCCATTTTGGCCATTTAACTTTCCTTTTGTGAGAAGTGAATGCAGTCCTCTTCATCAGAAGAATAGTACATCCAATTCTCTTGTTCTGCTAATAATGCAATCCCACTATCTTTGGTTTTGGCCAGCTGAGCCTTCTTTGCATAATACTCATAGTCTTTAACAATCTTTACTCTGCAATCCCTTGCAAAATGACCAGCTTTCCCACATTTGAAACACAAATCCTTCTCTTTTCTCTCTTCCTTCTCTTCTTTCTTCTCAAACTTACTTTCTTCTCTATCCTCCTTCTTTTTATATTTCTCTTCTGAACTCCCCTGTTCTCTTCTGTACTTACTGTAATACCCAGGGTAAGTCCGTTAGATAATTTAACAATAATTTATGATGTTCAGGGTAAGTTTGGGGTAAAATATAAGTTAAGGGTATTTGGGTCATTAATGAGAAGTTGAAGGTCTAGAAGGTACAAATTGATTTTTGATATACACCTTAGGCTATCAGGTGTATCTTTATCCAGTTATAGAAAGAGTGTGTATGTGTACGGGAGTTCTGAAGGCGAAAGAAAGCGAAAGAGGAAACCGTACGAGTAGGGCTTCAATTGATCGGGTTAAGAAGTAATTTGGAGGTAAGTCCTTTACATATTGTGTTTGTAATTATGAATAGAAGATATCTTTCAGTTTAGAGTATCTAATTTCACGTTTTGAATGGATTCCAATCTATTTCTGGGTAGATAGAACCGACTGTGTTCTTGAGGACTCCCGGTGAAATCCCGGTATAATCAACTCCCGGTGAAATCCCGGTATAATCAACTTCCGGTGGAGTCCCGGTAATATGGACTCCCGGTAGTGTGGAATCCCGGTAGTGTGAATTCCCGGTAGAGTTGACTCCCGGTATAACAGACTTCCGGTAGTGGAGAGTTCCGGTATTATGAACTTCCGGTATAGGAACTCCCGGTACTAAGAGTCCCGGTACTGTATAAGTCCCGGTACCCTGTGTAGTCCCGGTAGTGAGTTAAATACAGTGTGTAATGGAACAGTTGAGGATGGGAAATCGTTAGGCTTTACGTATTTGGTTAGTAAAGCAATTTGTGTATCTTAACTTGTTTCAGATTCCGTGGAATCGTGGTAAGGGATAGGATCGTTTTGAAAGAGGCTTACGAACGTGTGAAATAACCAAAACAGGTGAGTTTTGCTTTGAAAACACTTTTAACTTGAATACATACATGTGTGGAGTTGGGAGTGAAACTGTTGATAATTATGTGCTCGTATGTGAATTATAATATAGTGAGGTATTATATTTACATGTGTATTATAAATGTGTTATAATACGTTGGCCGGGTTTAAGACCGGTGTGATTGGCTATAGAACCTGTATAGCGTTGTTTGGCTGTAGATGTTGTCCAGCGTTGTATATTACTAGTTGGCTTGCTACCACTAATATGGCTAGATGGAATGAAAAGGGGAAGCATAATATATGTGAGTTTATTTGGATGTATATGATTGAGTTGCGTGATTTATATGATTAAAGTTTATATAAATGGTTTTTAAACTAACAGGGGTTTCTCACTTAGACCATCAGGTCTAACCCTCATTTTGTTTTAAAAATATGTATTCCAGGTGGTGGATCAAGTAAGGGCAAGTAAGTAGAGTAACCGGTGGATGGCTAGAGAGAAGGACTTTAAGATGAAGCTTTTGACTTGTTTAGCAGTTGTATTGCAACGTTAAATGTTATGCATGTAAATAGTACAGTATTTGGGTTACATATGGTTTTCTTTCAATTGTAAGAGACTACTGGACCGTACATGTAATGTGAAGTTCGTTTGTTATATCTATTTATGTTATATTGTGTGATATGTTGTGTACTTGGGATCAGGGGTCGTTACAAATGGTATCAGAGCCTTAGTTTAAGGGATTTAGGTATTAGTATCTGTACCTAGACTTAAACTGCATGTGAAGTAGGATGTCCCTATTATTGTAGAACCTCGGGATACTAAGTATAAAAGGTAGAAGGAACATCATGTAAGGTAATTTCATACTACACCTGGCCAGTGTAATTGTGATCTTACAGGTACATGTCTGAACTGGAATACCTTGTTATATGGGGTATATGATTATGTGTATAACCCTGTTTAAATCCACAGAATGGCCAGCGGTACAAGAAATTCGAATCGAGGAGGAGGAAGAAATCCAAACAGAACTAATCCGTCAGTAGGAACCGGGGATAGGGGAGGCAGAACGGGGGCAGAGTCGGGGGTAGAACTGGAGGTAGAGCTGGAGGTCGAGCCGGAGGCAGAACCCAACAAAATAGTACGGATTTCATTACCAGGGCTGATCTAATGGCAGAAATGGGAAGATTACAAGACAATATTCAAGCTATGTTCAACCAAACTCATAATACTGAAACAGAAGGACTAGACCCTACTCATGAAGAGGAAATGCCAATTACCCCTACGGTCTTACCGGTAATGAGAAAATGTGATTACAAAATGTTTCTTAGTTGCAAACCTTCTACGTACTCAGGGGATCGGGATCCAGTAAAAGCAATGAGATGGATGAAGGAAATTGAAGCCATTTTCAAAACAAGCAAGTGTGCGGATGAAGATAGAGTATTGTACGGGGCAGCTATGTTAAAAGGAGATGCATTGTATTGGTGGGAATCTTTTATACATTCTAAAGGATCTGACGTTTATTCTACCCTCTCTTGGGAAGAATTTGTGGTAGCCTACAGGGAACAATTTTGTCCCCAGGCAGCCGTTAAACAACTGGAAGGAGAATTCATGAATTTGCAACAAGGGAACTTATCCATTCGAGACTATACCGCTAGCTTTTTGGAAAAGTCTCGATTTGCAGAATACTATGTTGCTACGGAGGCGATGAAGACAGAAAGGTTTATCTTTGGGTTGAACTCAGAAGTCAGAAGGTTAGTGACTGCAAAAGGACCCGATACCTTCTCGGCTGCAGTTAATGCCGCAGAGAATGTTGAACGAGATATTAGAAGAGATGTGGGCGATAAAAGTATCGGGAAGAGAAAGTGGGAAGGACCACAATATGATCCGAAGAGGTCCCGATTTCAGAGGTATGATAACCGTCCGCCGTTTCGACCAGCGGAAAGACCATGTCAGAAGTGCAACCGTGTCCACCAAGGAAACTGCCAAGGTGATTTACGAGCATGTTATAAGTATGGGAAGACTGGACACATTATTAAGGATTGTAAGGTAACGCGGTTATGTTTCTTATGCAATTCTCCGGATCATCTTCAGTCAAACTGTCCACGGGGAAGGATACAGCAAGGTGGGTCATCGGGCAGGCCAGTGATTGTTAAACTAGTAGTACCGAGACTGGAACCGCCAGTAACCAGGGGTCGCGCATTTCAAATGACTGAGAAATAAGCGGAGGAAACTCCGGATGTAGTCACAGGTACATTTTTGATAAACTCTTCACGTGCTAAGGTGTTATTTGATTCCGGTGCAAACCGATCGTTTGTGTCTCCTGCATTTGCTGCTTGCCTGTGTTTGAAACCTAAAATGTTAGAACATGTTCTATTAGTAGATACTGCAAATGATAATCAAGTGTCGGTTAGTGAAGTGTTTGATAGTTGTGTGATTAGTATAGAGGGGTGTGGAGTGCCTATACGATTGTTTCCTATAACTCTGATAGAGTTTGACGTAGTAGTGGGAATGGACTGGTTAGCCGAGAATCAGGCTAATATAGTATGTGATAAGAAGTTAATAAATGTTGTATTACCTGGGAGGGGACCAGTAGTGATTTATGGTGATCGCAGGAATCATCGGTCTTGTCTTATATTAATATTAAAAGCACGTAGGTGTGTTAATAAGGGTTGTCAGAGTTACTTGGCCTACGTGATAGATATTAAGCCGGAAAAGAATAGGATGGAAGATATTCCTATCGTTAATGAATTCTCTGAAGTATTCCCTGAAGACTTGAACAGTCTTCCGCCTGTTAGACAAGTAGAGTTCGGTATAGACCTGATTCCTGGAGCCACTCCTGTAGCCCGTGCACGGTATCGTTTGGCACCTCCAGAGATGAAAGAAATGATGGCACAACTACAAGACCTATCCGATAAAGGCTTCATCAGACCTAGTTCTTCGTCGTAGGGAGCACCAGTGTTATTTGTGAAAAAGAAAGATGGGTCGATGAGAATGTGTATTGACTACCGAGATCTGAATAAGCGCACGATAAAGAACAAGTATCCGCTACCCCAAATTGATGATCTCTTTGATCAGTTAGTTGGAGCTTGCTATTTCTCCAAGATTGACCTAAGGTCCAGTTATCACCAGTTGAAAGTTAAAGAAGAAGACGTTTTAAAGACTGCTTTTCGAACGAGGTATGGTCATCATGAATTTTTAGTAATGCCATTTGGATTGACGAACGCTCCAGCTGCCTTTATGGATTTAATGAATCGGGTATGTAAGCCGTATCTCGATAAATTTGTAATTGTATTTATCGATGATATCCTTATCTATTCTCGATCCAAGGAAGAGCACGCGCAGCACCTTCGTTTGATACTAGAGCTGCTGAAGAAGGAAAAGTTGTATGCGAAATTTTCTAAATGTGAATTCTGGCTACGGAAAGTACAATTTCTGGGGCACGTGGTTTCTGAGAAAGGTATACAAGTCGATCCGATGAAAGTAGAAGCAGTTGAAAAGTGGGAACAGCCGAAGACAGCAACAGAAGTACGTAGTTTTCTGGGTTTAGCCGGCTACTATCGGAAATTCATAAAAGACTTCTCTCGTATCGCAACGCCTTTGACTAAGCTGACCCGAAAGAATTTGAAGTTTGAATGGAAAGCAGAACAGGACGAGGAATTCCGAATATTGAAAGAGAAATTGTGCAGCGCGCCGATTCTATCACTACCTGAAGGTTCTGTAGACTTTGTCGTTTACAGTGATGCGTCTAAACTGGGATTGGGTTGTGTGCTTATGCAGCGCGGAAAAGTTATAGCTTATGCTTCTCGCCAACTGAAGAATCATGAACGGCAGTATCCTACGCACGATATGGAGCTTGTTGCAGTCGTCTTCGCATTAAAGATTTGGAGACATTATCTGTATGGTTCCAAATGTCAGATTTATACTGATCACAAGAGCCTTCAACACCTCTTTGATCAGAAGGAACTAAATATGAGACAAAGGAGATGGTTGGAATTGCTGAATGATTACGACTGTGAAATCCTTTATCACCCGGGAAAGGCGAATGTGGTGGCAGATGCGCTCAATCGTCAAGAAAGGAATGGAACAATAAAAGTTATTTCGCTACGAACTGAACTCCTACCCAACTTATTTGATGAATTGCAGAAGTGTCAAGCGGAGGCTTATCATGATGAACATCTGAAATCAGAAAGGTTAGCGGGGATGTCAGCATTGCTAGTAAAAGATGGTCGGGGGTTATTGTGTCTGGGAAACAGAGTGTGGGTACCTCGATTGGGTGGATTACGTGATCGTGTGTTACAAGAAGCCCATCAATCCCGTTTCTCTATTCACCCAGGTTCAAACAAGATGTATAAAGACCTAAAGCAATTCTATTGGTGGCCGGGGATAAAAAGAGGGATTGCTCAGTATGTGGAAAGGTGTGATACTTGTAAGAAAGTAAAGATTGAACACCAAAAGCCATTTGGTCAACTACAACGGCTAGAAATACCTATGTGGAAGTGGGAGCAGATTACCACAAATTTTATCACAAAGCTACCAAGAACTCCGAAGGGATTCGATTCTATTTGGGTGATCGTCGATAGATTGACAAAGTCTGCACACTTCCTACCGATAAAGGAAACCGATTCAATGTAGCGATTAGCTAAGTTGTATATTGATGAAATAGTAACTCGACATGGGATTCCAATCTCGATCATTTCTGATCGTGATAGTCGTTTTACTTCAAGATTTTGGAGAAGTTTTCAAAGGGAAATGGGGACTCTATTAAAGTTAAGTACGGCGTATCATCCTCAAACAGATGGTCAGAGTGAACGAACAATTCAGACCTTAGAAGATATGCTCCGGGCTTGCATTGTTGATTTTGGGGGATCGTGGGATAAGCATTTACGGTTAATCGAATTCGCTTACAACAATAGTTATCATTCTAGTATACAAACGGCACCGTTCGAAGTACTGTATGGTAGGAAATGCCGAACGCCTCTGTGCTAGAACGAAGTGGGAGAAAAACAGCTAGCGGGGCCGGAAATAGTTCAGTTAACCGCCGATAAGGTTACCCAGATTCGAGAAAGATTGAAAGTGGCTCAAGATAGACAGAAGAGTTACGCTGATCGCCGTCGAAAGCCGTTGGAATTTCAAGTTGGGGATTACGTAATGTTAAAGGTTTCGCCGTGGAAAGGAGTCATCAGATTTGGTCGACAAGGTAAACTTAGCCCAAGGTATATTGGACCATTTGCAATCACAGAAAGGATCGGTGAAGTAGCTTACAGATTAGATCTTCCACCAGAATTGAGCAGGATTCATAATGCATTTCACGTGTCAAACTTCCGAAAGTGTCTGGTTACTCAAGATCAGGCAGTCTCCCTACCAGAGATACAAGTCGACGAAAGACTGAATTATGTAGAAGAGCCAGAAGCTATAGTTGATCATAAGGTTAAAGTACTGCGAAATAAGGAGGTCAGACAAGTAAAAGTTCAGTGGAGACATCATAAAGGTCAAGATGCTACGTGGGAATCTGAATCGGAAATAAGAGCCAAATACCCTCACCTTTTTGCCTAACTGAATTCCGGGACGGAATTCTTTTAAGGGGGAGATGATGTAATACCCAGGGTAAGTCCGTTAGATAATTTAACAATAATTTATGATGTTCAGGGTAAGTTTGGGGTAAAATATAAGTTAAGGGTGTTTGGGTCATTAATGAGAAGTTGAAGGTCTAGAAGGTACAAATTGATTTTTGATATACACCTTAGGCTATCAGGTGTATCTTTATCCAGTTATAGAAAGAGTGTGTATGTGTGCGGGAGTTCTGAAGGCGAAAGAAAGCGAAAGAGGAAACCGTACGAGTAGGGCTTCAATTGATCGGGTTAAGAAGTAATTTGGAGGTAAGTCCTTTACATATTGTGTTTGTAATTATGAATAGAAGATATCTTTCGGTTTAGAGTATCTAATTTCACGTTTTGAATGGATTCCAATCGATTTCTGGGTAGATAGAACCGACTGTGTTCTTGAGGACTCCCGGTGAAATCCCGGTATAATCAACTCCCGGTGAAATCCCGGTATAATCAACTTCCGGTGGAGTCCCGGTAATATGGACTCCCGGTAGTGTGGAATCCCGGTAGTGTGAATTCCCGGTAGAGTTGACTCCCGGTATAACAGACATCCGGTAGTGGAGAGTTCCGGTATTATGAACTTCCGGTATAGGAACTCCCGGTACTAAGAGTCCCGGTACTGTATAAGTCCCGGTACCCTGTGTAGTCCCGGTAGTGAGTTAAATACAGTGTGTAATGGAACAGTTGAGGATGGGAAATCGTTAGGCTTTACGTATTTGGTTAGTAAAGCAATTTGGGTATCTTAACTTGTTTCAGATTCTGTGGAATCGTGGTAAGGGATAGGATCGTTTTGAAAGAAGCTTACGAACGTGTGAAATAACCAAAACAGGTGAGTTTTGCTTTGAAAACACTTTTAACTGGAATACATACATGTGTGGAGTTGGGAGTGAAACTGTTGATAATTATGTGCTCGTATGTGAAATATAATATAGTGAGGTATTATATTTACATGTGTATTATAAATGTGTTATAATACGTTGGCCGGGTTTAAGACCGGTGTGATTGGCTATAGAACCTGTATAGCGTTGTTTGGCTGTAGATGTTGTGCAGCGTTGTATATTATTAGTTGGCTTGCTACCACTAATATGGCCAGATGGAATGAAAAGGGGAAGCATAATATATGTGAGTTTATTTGGATGTATATGATTGAGTTGCGTGATTTATATGATTAAAGTTTATATAAATGGTTTTTAAACTAACAGGGGTTTCTCACTTAGACCATCAGGTCTAACCCTCATTTTGTTTTAAAAATATGTATTCCAGGTGGTGGATCAAGTAAGGGCAAGTAAGTAGAGTAACCGGTGGATGGCTAGAGAGAAGGACTTTAAGATGAAGCTTTTGACTTGTTTAGCAGTTGTATTGCAACGTTAAATGTTATGCATGTAAATAGTACAGTATTTGGGTTACATATGGTTTTCTTTCAATTGTAAGAGACTACTGGACCGTACATGTAATGTGAAGTTCGTTTGTTATATCTATTTATGTTATATTGTGTGATATGTTGTGTACTTGGGATCAGGGGTCGTTACACTTACCCTCAAACGTTTTCTTTCCATACCTCTTGTTGAAAGTATTAGTCAACAATGCCAATTTTTCAGCAATCAACTTGATATCATCATCTTCCTCATATCCTTCTTCCTTCTCAGATTCCTCCTCTAACTTTGGTATTTTAGACAAAAACACAGATTTCTTGGATATATTGGTGACCTTGGTTTTCCTTTCTGTAAGCAGAGCTAATTGATCAGAAACATTTTTCTTTTGCTCAACCACTTGCTTAACAGAATCCTCATGCTGATTAAGAACACAAAACAGATCATTCAGATGTTCTTCACACATATCCTTATTCATTTGAAGACTAATTGCAAAAGATGACCATTCTGAATTAAGACAATTCAGAAATTTGGAATTAATCTCTGACTTAGTCTTCTTTAGTCCATTTCTCCTAAGATCGTTCAATATTGTGCAAAACTTGTTATAGGTCTGAGTTAAACTTTCATATTCCTTTGCTTTGAATCCCTCATATGCATTGATGCATTGATTTAACTTTGCCTGAATTGATTTGGTAGTGCCAAGCATTTGCTTCTCAAGCTCATCCCACATCTCTTTTGCAGATGTTCCACTATCAATTCTATTGAAGACCTCATTAGGAATAGCCATAGTTAAGAAAGTAACAGCTCTTTTTTCAATTGCATGTCTCTGTTTCTACGCTTCAGTATATTGTGAGAAAAGCTTTTTTACTTTGGTAGCAGGAATCTCAGGTGTTGTATTTGTTGCAGGTGTAGCAGCAACATCAATATATACTTCAATTGGACCTTCTCGGATTGAAATCATCAAATTCTCATCAATATTATCCAAGAATTGAATAATTTGGATCTTCCATTGCTGATATTCTTCAGGAATTAGAACAAGTGGCTTTGTCTCAGATCCCATAGAGAGAAACTCTTTTGAAGACATGATTGTAAGATGAATTGAATTGATTCAACAGAAATACAAATTCGAATTTCTTGAACAAAATCAGAACAAATTCAAGAATTACTAAGAATTTAAGAATTACGAGTAGCAGCGGAATCAATTATCGAATTGATCAAGAAATCTTCAAGAACACGATCTAGAAACCCTCAAGAACACGATCTTGAAAAAATTTGTTTGTTGATTGGCTCTGATACCAATTATAGATTTCGATCTTACAGTCAATTAAGAACAATTACGAACAATCAAATAGTAAACTGATAGAGATTTGGATCAAAAAGCTTCGTATTCATTCAAGAACAGATTCTAGATCTAGAGAGAGAACCTCTCAAAGATTACAAAGTGAATACAAAGTTATGCAAAAGTTAGTTATCTTACCGTTGCTAACTCCTATATATACTGTAAAGAAAGTCTAAAGCTACAGTACATATATATGACAAACCAATAGAACTAATACACGTGTTCTACGGTGTAACATAATTTATAACTGAAAATGTCTTAACATAAGTTCTGAACAACATGTTCAAAACTAACATCCTTTTGACTAAGTACTTCAGAACACACATTAAGCACTTGGACATTTTTGTCTTCACCTTCAGAAGTTTTGAGTCTCCAACTCAGACCTCTGAGCCTTCTATTCAGACTTCACACTTAGTAATCTTTGCAGTATTCTCTGATCAGAACTTCTTAGTCTTCTTACTCAGAACTCTGAGTCTTCTGTTCAGATCTCAACACTTGTGTTTTTGACAAAACTCTAGATCTAACAAGAAAAGATCGCATGTTTGCCAAATAAAAGTGGGAACTGATGTTTTTTTGCAAAATTTGTATTTATACCCCTCAAAAAAGTGACACACGACACGAGTTAAGAGGACCCACCCCACTTTTCGCAAACAAAAGAAAATATTTGTCACAAAGAATTGACAATGCACTGTTCATCAAGAGTTTCGCAAGGAAATATTTGCGAAAACCTTCAAGAAAAGGTTTTGGTAGACAACATAACTTGTTGGTGAGTTGGTTGATTGGGTTTGGGTAGGTACTTGTTGTAGAGGTTTAATAGCCAGAGGAGGTTGTAGTATGGCTCTAGTCCGTTTCTCCCCCTCATGATGATCTGGTGGCCCATTTGAATCGTCATCAGAATCATCATGCTTGCCTGAATCTTTCTTACCCTATGATTGGCATGTAGATGGTGACTTTTTCGGTTGACTTGTGCACGCTGCAATCATTTTGGCATAGAGATCATCACGGATACCAAGCAGATAGGCCACCTCTGCCTCTGAGTTGAACCTAAGTTTGCCCACGCTAGTTTGGAAGTCTTTGACGTAGTTGGCATTGGCAGAGGTGAAGGCTTTGATGAAGTCGGTTATATCTTCTTCTTGATGACTCTGTAGCCTCTGATGTACCCCTTTTTGTTGTCTCCAAAGGTTACAGATCCTCCTCGAAGTTTATCTTTGTACGAGGATAGTAATCCTCTGTCGCCAGTCATGTGCCTTGAGCACCCGGAGTCTAGGTACCAGATAAGCACATATTGTTTCTGCAACATGATTAGAGAGATTTAGGTACCCATTTCCAAATGGGTCCAATCTTGTTAGGGGGATTTAAGGTTGCCTTGGCATCCTTTGTTTTCGTTTTAACTTCTTTTGAAGAACCATTTTGTTTCTTCTTACCCTTGAATGTTACATTCTTTGCTTTGGGTTTAGAGAGGAAACAGTGAGGACCGGAGAAATGTTGATTTAATTGATACATGAGATCAAAGCAATGACAGTAATCAACATGAGAGGAAATTTGCTTAAACTTTTCATTAAAAACATTAAACATGGGTACAGAGGCTCTATGTTTACAATCTCTCCTAGCATCAGACTTTCTATTACAGAATGACCTATCTAGGCTAGATTTATTTTTTGAAAAATTTCTCTTCAAAGTAGCCTTCTGCTGTACCCATCTTCTGTGGTGAACCTCTGCCGATTTCAATGTCACAGAAGAAAGACTTGTCATTTTCAACCCATTTGCCCTTTTGTTGCCAAGTGAGTTTTTCTTGAGTTGACCTTAAAGTTTTTGAAGCTTTTGGATTTTGAGAGGATCTTTTCTTTTCTTCTTTGATTTTCTCAAGTTCCAGAGAAGTTTTAGCTTGTATACACATATCTAGAAAGTCTGGACAGATAGGAACACTTGTGAATTTCTCCTTTGGAGGAATAGTTTTGTTAAGAATGCCAGAAGGAAGCTTAAATCCCTCTAATTCACAAGGAACTATCTCTGAGTCGTCAGAGTCAGTCTCAGATTTGACAGAGGACTAGTCATCCACGTATACAGAGGTTGGACCACAGGAGTCTCTATTGTCAGAGGCTGGACTTTCTGTCCATATGTCATACTCACTTTCTTCCCTGTTTTTTGGGATTATCTTCTAAAACTGTTGGAGTGTTCATAGAGGTTTCTTCACAAAGATCTTGTTTGACAAAGGATGTATCATGACTTTCGTAAAATTTGTTTTTACCAATTTCTTTCAACTCATTTTCAGAAATATGTTGCAATTTTTCTTCTATTGTAGAAGGCACAAATTCAGGTGCCTCTGCAGATAGCTCCTTTTCAGAATCTATTGTGCATACAAAAGCAACCTGGGTCTGAGTCTCTGGGTCACCAAACTTGAAGATTCCTATCTGATCTTGAGTTTTCATATATTTCTTTGGTTTAGATGCTCTTTTGACAGAGTCAGAAGATGGTAAATCTGTGTTATGATACCACACATTGATCATCTTCAAGGGTTTCCTCTTGTGAGGTTCCCCAAAAGTTCTTTGCCTTTTGTTTACGGAGTGTAAGTTTGGAAAGCCTGGTTTTAGAGTATCTCCAACACAGAATAGAGAAGATAGGGACTTGTCTCTTTTGGTTCCTCTATAAGGATCCAAGTCACAGAAGCCAATTCCCCTTCTTCCTATTTGGGTATTTACCTTCTCATATACCTTCTGTGCGTCTTGATACCTTTTAAGTAAGAGATGTCTATCGAGCAGATCTTGGTGAAGAACTTCTCTTTCTTTTTGAAAAACGTTTTTAAGAGCAAGTATGTTAAGCCTGTCACTCTCATTATCCAAAAGTTCTTTGGTTTTGACATTTAAGGCTAAGTCAAGATCAGAAATCTTCTCTTTCAAAGGTTTTAGTTCTTTATGCCAATTTGTTTCAAGATCTTCCTTTTCTAAAGCAATTTTTTCCTTTTCCTGAGTGAGAAGTCTGGCTTCTCTCTCATAGAAGGAAAGTTTTTTCTTAACATCTACACTAGTCTTTTCAAGTTCATTGTAATCGTCTGTTAGTTTAAGTAGATATACTTCTGTGTCATTTGAGGATGAGTTAGAAGTGGATACCTCACTTTCAGAGTCGGAGCTGCTGACCTCTGCCATCCCACAGAATAATGCATTTTTTTTTCTTCCTCATCAGAGGATTCATCAGATACCCTGTTCTCCGTGTTAGAGCATTATTTTGTATTCAAGATTTAGTGAGAAAGTCAATGTATTTGTCAAATATTGTAAAGTCAAAGTAAAGGTCAAAGCAGTCAAAGTCAAAGTAGTTTTAGTATAAAGTCAATGTAATTAGAGTTTATTGTGTTGTAATTAGGAAGTATAAATAGGTTTTGCTTAGTTGTTAAGCAAGGCAAGGAAGCTTATTTGTAATATCTAGAGAGAGTTTTAGTGAGAGAGAAAGCATCAATCACATATAATATCTAGAATTTTCAAGATCAATGGATGATGTATTGATTTCCTAATAGATCTGGTGTTTACAATTGGAATCAGAGCTTTGGGAGAAAGATTTGTGCACAAATTCATCAAAGTTCGTTCAAGATTTGAAGGATTTCTTGAAGATTTTTAACATTTTTAGAAAGTTTACTGTGTAGATTTCGAATACTACTGATTTGAGCTTATTTGGATTCGAATTTGATTAGGTTAGATCATTTTGGTGATTATAATACATCTTTTTTAAAAATCTAAGCCTAGTTCTCAATAGATTTGACGAATTGAACCGTTTCTTGAATTTTTGTTAGAAAAGTGAGTTTGTTAATCCCAAATCTAGTTTAAGCAATCAATGCATGAGATAGAATCTAGAGAGAGAAAGTGTTTGTCGTCCATATATTCTTAAAGTAGTAAAATGACAAAGTTACAAGAGTTACTTCTAACTATTACAAGATAAGCCTATTTATACCCAAGACTTACAAGGTATAAAGGCATAAGCAATGTTGACTTTCTAAGACATTGACTTTACAAATACAATTACATCACAGTAAATCTTGAATACAATAATGTCCTAACATTCTCCCCCTTTGGATTCAAGATGTAACAAAAATATAACAGCAGTCTTCAGCACTTTATCTTCAGAACTTAAACTTTAACCGCTTTAAACATTGAAGCTCTGATCATCTTCAAACACAGAATAATCTTCATTTTTCCCTTTGTAAATTCAATCTTCTTAACTGTAATACCCCGGGTAAATCCGTTAGTTAAAAATCTAATTCCGTTAAGTTTAGTTAACTTTAAAGTTGATATTTAGGGTATGTTTGGGTAAATATATAAGTTTAGGGGTGTTTGGATTAATTAGTAAGTTAAAAAGGTATTGTAGTCATTAGTGAGAAATGTGGGGTTTAAATGGTAAATAAGGATTAGATATTATCCTTTTGGACTTCCAGATATTCACAAAGCAGAAAATCAGTAAGTGTTGTGTGTGTGTGTTGAGAGAAAGAGAGAGCAAGAAGAAGAAAGAAAGGTGGTGGCTAAGAGACTCAGATTGGTGTACTTGGAAGAGAAATTGAGGTATGTTGCTTTACATTTTATGTCTATAATTGCTAGTAAGTAGTTCCTATCGGAGTAGAATCATCAAATTCATGCTTGTGGCTAAAATCTGTCGAATCTGGGGAAAAATGGGGTAAACCGACAGAGGTGTCCGGATTAGTTGAATGTGTCCGGGTAGATTCTTGGGTGGTGTCCGGGTAAGTTGTTGATAGAGTCCGGACGATTTGATTGATGGTTTCCATATAATTTAGAGATCGGATGGCATCCAGATTCCTTGTGTTTTCCGGATAAATCGTGTTGTCCGGATTTGTCTTGCTGTCCGGATTACTGAGGTTGTCCAGAAAAGTCATGTTGTCCGGAAAAGGTGGTGTTGTCCGGGTTGTTTGGGTTGTCCGGATACTTTAGCTGTTTTGGTCACTTTTGAGGATTTGAGTTATCTAGAGTCCTTGGTCTTCTAGTATGTTTTATCTGATCAGTTAGTAAGGGGATATTTGTATTTAATCTGTTTCAGATTCTGTGGATTTGGATTGAAAGACTGAATTTTTTGGAGAAAAGCTTGGAAGTGTTTATGAATAAGCGATCGAGGTGAGTTTTGCTTTAAAACGTTTTTGAACTGGGATACATATATATGTGTATATATATATATATATGAGATGATTATGTTGTAAGAATATGATTATGTGTATATAAATGACATTATGATGTAATGAGATATATATTGTATTTATATAAGCTTTGCACTACACGAGTGCACTTGTTGCCGGGTTCCGGTGAGCGGACCGGTGTGTAGCCGGGTTCCGGTGTGCGGACCGGTGAGTAGTCGGGTTCCGGTGTGCGGACCGACGGGTAGCCAGGTTCCGGTGAGCGGACCGGTTGTTGATTTATTAGTTGGCTTGCTACCAACTAATATGGCCATTTGTGGAGGAATAAGGTGAATGAGATGTACACGATGCACGAGCCTGGATTGGTATTTAAATACGTGTGGTATGTTTATATTTTACGAAAGAATTACCAAAGGTTTATCTAAACTATTTTGATACAAAGGATTTACATAAAAGGTTTTATAATGATTTTGGAAAGGACCGGGATTAACTCACTAGACCCGTTTGGTCTAACCCTCATTTTGTTTTCAAAAATATGTTTTCCAGGTTAAGGATCGACAGGAGAGGATGAAGTGTAGGAAGCTTTTGATGGATGTTGATTAGGAAGCTTTTATATATTCTGTAATGTCAAGACTAATGAGACCGTACTTGGTTTGTTATGTAAATTTTGTTGTAAATCAATGATATGTATGAATGTTATGTTATTTGTTGTATGTTTGGGAAACCGGGTTGTTACAAATGGTATCAGAGCCCTAGTTTAAGGGATTTAGGTATTTGTACCCATACCTAGACTTAAACTGCATGTGAAGTAGGATGTCCTTGATATATTAGTACCTTGGGATGCTAAGTATAAAAGGTAGAAGGAACATCATGTAAGGTAATTTCATATTACACCTGGCCAGTGTAATTGTGATCTTACAGGTGCATGTTTGGACTGTAATACCTTATTATATGGGGTATGTGCTTATGTGTATATTAACTCTATAAAAATCAACAGAGTAGCAGATCGGACTCGACGTATGGATAGATATGAAGACATGTATATTTCTATAAACTCTATACGTGCTAAGGTGTTATCTGACTTCGGTGCAAACCGATTTTTTTTGTGTGTTTTCAATTTTATTATTTGTGTTAGAAAAATATTTGATAATTGTGTTAGAGATATAGAAGGGTGTGTTTAATTATTGTTGTTTTAATTTGTTAGTGTATGGAGTGTGATGGCTTGAGTGTAAAGAATAATAGCAGTATGTAGAACGTGACGATTATGTGTAGAGAGTAACGGTAATGTGTGAAGTCTTGACCTTGTCATGAAGGCGACGATTTAGTATGTTGTGAAGATTATACTTAATGTGATTGTTGACGCTATCAAGAAAGGCATTGTTTAAATGTGTGGGGTGATGTGGATAAGATGGTGGCAGTTTATAATTAGTGAATGTGCGAGGTGTAGTAGTAATGAATTTCGTGAGATTAAGTGGTGGATTTGTGATGATATGGGGTGAGTATAAGTGGAAACCTCTGCTCGGAATTTTGTTTGTAAGTTGTGTAGAGGTGCCAAAAGTATGTGGGGAGAGGTATGGATGTCTAGGCGGTGTGTAGTAGTGTTATTCAAGAATAAGAGAATGGAGTGGCAGTAGATGGTTAGCTAAAGAATGGAGTATTACCATTTGAGAAATGGAAAATGTGTAGTTGTTTCGAGCATTGAGTGTGATTTCAGATTGACTCGATTAAGTTCCTGATATGAGGTATGGTGAAATTGTTAGTAAAGTATAGTAGTTGTTGAAATTGGGTACGTGCGATTGATTTGGAGGTGAAAGAAAGCTAGCTCATAGGATCCGTTAAGAGTGAGTACCTTCTAGTGTGCTATCCTTGGAGAAAACGTGTTTTATGTTGAGAAGAGAGTGGGAGAAAGTAGTCGAATGTAATGATCAGAGTGAAGGACCATTGGATAGGACACGATAGTAGTTACCCCGGGTAAATCCGTTAGTTAAAAATCTAATTCCGTTAAGTTTAGTTAACTTTAAAGTTGATATTTAGGGTAAGTTTGGGTAAATATATAAGTTTAGGGGTGTTTGGATTAATTAGTAAGTTAAAAAGGTATTGTAGTCATTAGTGAGAAATGTGGGGTTTAAATGGTAAATAAGGATTAGATATTATCCTTTTGGACTTCCAGATATTCACAAAGCAGAAAATCAGTAGGTGTTGTGTGTGTGTGTTGAGAGAAAGAGAGAACAAGAAGAAGAAAGAAAGGTGGTGGCTAAGAGACTCAATTTGGTGTACTTGGAAGAGAAATTGAGGTATGTTGCTTTACATTTTATGTCTATAATTGCTAGTAAGTAGTTCCTATCGGAGTAGAATCATCAAATTCATGCTTGTGGCTAAAATCTGTCGAATCTGGGGAAAAATGGGGTAAACCGACAGAGGTGTCCGGATAAGTTGAATGTGTCCGGGTAGATTCTTGGGTGGTGTCCGGGTAAGTTGTTGATAGAGTCCGGACGATTTGATTGATGGTTTCCGGATAATTTAGAGACCGGATGGCATCCGGATTCCTTGTGTTGTCCGGATAAATCGTGTTGTCCGGATTAGTCTTGCTGTCCGGATTACTGAGGTTGTCCAGAAAAGTCATGTTGTCCGGAAAAGGTGGTGTTGTCCGGGTTGTTTGGGTTGTCCGGATACTTTAGCTGTTTTGGTCACTTTTGAGGATTTGAGTTATCTAGAGTCGTTGGTCTTCTAGTATGTTTTATGTGATCAGTTAGTAAGGGGATATTTGTATTTAATTTGTTTCAGATTCTGTGGATTTGGATTGAAAGACTGAATCTTTTGGAGAAAAGCTTGGAAGTGTTTATGGATAAGCGATCGAGGTGAGTTTTGCTTTAAAACGTTTTTGAACTGGGATACATATATATGTGTATATATATATATGAGATGATTATGTGGTAGGAATATGATTATGTGTATATAAATGACAATATGATGTAATGAGATATATATATTGTATTTATATAAGCTTTGCACTACACGAGTGCACTTGTTGCCGGGTTCCGGTGAGCGGACCGGTGTGTAGCCGGGTTCCGGTGTGCGGACCGGTGAGTAGTCGGGTTCCGGTGTGCGGACCGACGGGTAGCCAGGTTCCGGTGAGCGGACCGGTTGTTGATTTATTAGTTGGCTTGCTACCAACTAATATGGCCATTTGTGGATGAATAAGGTGAATGAGATGTACACGATGCACGAGTCTGGATTGGTATTTAAATACGTGTGGTATGTTTATATTTTACGAAAGAATTACCAAAGGTTTATCTAAACTATTTTGATACAAAGGATTTACATAAAAGGTTTTATAATGATTTTGGAAAGGACCGGGATTAACTCACTAGACCCGTTTGGTCTAACCCTCATTTTGTTTTCAAAAATATGTTTTCCAGGTTAAGGATCGGCAAGAGAGGATGAAGTGTAGGAAGCTTTTGATGGTTGTTGATTAGGAAGCTTTTATATATTTTGTAATGTCAAGACTAATGAGACCGTACTTGGTTTGTTATGTAACTTTTGTTGTAAATCAATGATATGTATGAATGTTATGTTATTTGTTGTATGTTTGGGAAACCGGGTTGTTACATTAACCAAATACTCCATCAAAACATCATCATGTCTTGTACACGAAATTCAGATCTTTGCAGTTTTAAAATCTTTGAGGGTTCAAAGTTTTCGCATCCAACATGAATTCACAAAACTTTTCACATCCAACTGAATAAGGTGAAGGAACTTTTCGCATCCAACTGCATCCGAAAACTCCACTTCTCGTATGCTTCTCAATGCGAACATTTCATTGTTCGTATCCTCTTTGATGCGAACTCTTAACTTCTCGTATCAGGCAGCATGCGAAAACCTCACTTCTCGCATCCTTAGCATGCGAACACTCAACTTCTCGTATCTTTCTTCATACAAATTCTTAGCTTCTCGGATCCTTCTGATGCGAGAACCACACTTCTCGTATCCTTCTTGATGCGAGAACTTAGAAGGTTACTGTTCATTTTGAGCTTTGATGCGAACTTTGACTGAGGATTGAATTACTGTATCTTCATCACTCTGATCTTAAATTGTTTTTTTTTAACAACGAACTTTCTCGAACAATCTCAGAACATCTTCTTGACTCAATATTTCTCCCCTTTAATCTTCCATTGACAAAACTTTCTTTTTATTTAGAGTATTATTTCTCCCCCTTTTTTATGATTGTGAGCATCATGATCATCAAAACCTCAATCAATTCCAGCATGATCTTTGAATACCTCAAGCAACATTCTCCTCCTTTTTGATCTGATAAACCGTCAATTCCAAAAGAATTTATCCGAATCTTTTCAAATTCAGATAGAAAGGATGTGGTAACCCTGAAACAACGGATGAATCAGTTAAAATGACTGTAAGCAACATGGAGCCACTTAGTACAACGGATGTACTTTGTAAAAGAGCTTTTTGATGTTCACTCCTTCAAGGATTCCATTCAATCATCGAAAAACCACAAAGGAATTTCTATGAACGTTATGACAAAAAAACATATTCCTTGTGTGTACGTGCATGTGTAGAAAGAATAAAGCAACATATGCTTGATATTAGGCTCAAAGTGTGTAAACTGTTGAGCGAGCAACAAGTTTTCCACGGACTCAATGTGCATGAATGAAGAGCAAAGGTGGGGCAAACTTCTTTCTTTTTCAATATCCAAACCTTCCGAATGAAGATTAGATAGATTATGTATTGCGTCCCCAAGAAAAATGAAACATTTCTTTGATAAGAAAGAAATGAGTAGCTGGTGGGGTTAAAGCAAGAGTTGGCATGGGCTAACTGCCTGTTTCAATGATGGTCACCAAAGAATGTGAACCAATCAGTAATGTGGCTTCCCGACTCAGAAAATGGTTGGTGCAGAGTTCTCTTATTCTTTTAACTCTGTTCTCACACCCTCTTTCTGTTTTTTAATCCGCTCACTTCTACCCAAACTCTCATTTACATTTACCTCAGCACAATGAGATACTCAACCAGATGAGTTATCTCCCCCACTCTTTGATGTAGACCCCTCACCCCTTAATCACTCGAGGATAACTTCTTGGGTAGGAAACACTGGTTAACGTGGATCCATAGAAGTTTAATAATCTCACACTGATCTCATGAAATTATGTCCTAAAATTTTTGTGTTGTTCAACAGTTTAGTTTGAACAAATAAACTTTAGCATTTGAATGACATTGTCATCAGAATGTATGCTCCTCAATAATAATCATTAATATTTGAGGATTTGACTATGGAGATTACTCAAAACAAGAATAATGAATGAATGAAATGAATTCGAATGACTAGTTTGAGAATATGACAATGTGTCAATCATATCAAGTATCATAACTGATATAAGAATTGAAATTTGTTTATATGAACACATATAAACAATCTTTGAATGAAATGTTTAAGTTGTACGCTGAAAAATATATATGATGCTCAACAAAATTGGAATACAAACGGGAGTATTACCATTGAAAAATTGTTTTATTTTGAGACATGGTAATAACAAAGTCAACATGAAGCTGTACCGGTGTGTATGAATACTTGAAATTATAGAAAAAATAATACACAAGTATTGATCTTTGGTCAGAATTGATGTTACGATAATCCGATATATATATATATATATATATATATATATATATATATATATATATATATATATGAAAAACATTTAAAATCACACTTCTAAAATTATAAAATATGTTTGAATTAGAGAAGTGGTTTGAACATTTAAGAAAACTTTTTTCATGCTTGAAAGTCGTTCTTCTTTGAAACAATCTCAGATTGAGTTTTGAAGATACTTACAGTCAGAAATGTTTGAGCTCCCCCTCAAATCATGATACAATGATTTAAAATCGTATAAAATGAGTTCTGAATTACCAGGATTAAAGATAAATTCAGAAGTCATAGTTCTTGAAGAACGAGTCCTGATCTGATATGATCAGAAGTCAAAATCATTAAAGTACGGATTCTGAACTGAATTATTCAGAAGCCAATTATCTTCGAGGAGCGAGTTCTGAACTGTTGTATTCAGAAGTCTAACTTTAATGCTCCCCCTTAAAAGTACATATACTTTTCTTCAAATTTCTGCATAACTTCTCTTATGTTCTTCAGTCATGTGTGTGGTATATTTATAACATGTAGCACTACACATGATGAACCTGCAAAACAGATTAAGTTGATTTTGGTACCCAACGGAACTTGGGTCCTGGTTTGTTAGGTGCAGTTTCAATGAACAAACTCGGTAAGTACCGTACCAATAAGAAGCACAATCTTTATGCACAAAATCATTTGATCCACAGTAGGAACAACAAATTAGCTTGTGTTCCAACCTAATCAGATGATTTATAGAATAAACATGATTAGGTGGAACAGAATATTTACCTTTCGGGGCATTGTTCCTCTTTGAATTTGATGTGGAAGTAGATGATTTTGGTACATCTTTCTTCAAAACTATTGTGCCTTTGACTCTCCATTCCATCTTCACCTTTTTGAAGACTGGAGTTTCTTTAGGCTTGGAAGGAGTATCAACTTTAGGCACCTCTGGATTATCATCTGATTTATCAAGTAGAGGATTATAGAAGTGATTTGAAGAACGGATCTGATCTTTTGAGAAATTATTTGATCTATTAAATTGTTTCAAAAAATTGTTTTTAAAAATTGAACTTGAAGCAGTTTTAAAAAACTATCAGAATCATTTGAATCTACAAACGGAGTCTGAATAGATGATTCAGGATTTGCTTGTTTTGAAACATCAACTTTAAAAATGATGTCTTCAAGTTCTTTGATTTTGTTGATCAAAACATTTTTCTCTTAAAAAATTAGATCATATTTCTTTTGGAGATCAGATTTTATCATTTGATCCTTCATAATATGTGCTGATAAACCAGATAATTTTCTTGTAAGATTAAGAATCGCATCTTTAAAATATTTTCGTTCCGATTCAAAAAAAAATTCAAAAAAATTCCTTTTATCAGTTCTCTCTTTGGAAATCTCCATATTTTTATTTTTAAGATTTTTATTTTCCTTTTCAAAGAGATATTTTTTTTCCGCAAAAACTCTTCTTTCTTTCTCCAAAATGTTTTATAATTCAGAGATTTTCACAAAAAGCTCAGAACTTTTAATCTTAAAAGATTTCCGTTCAATTCCAAAATCAGCTCTTTTTTTCTCAAGTTTCTCTTTTTTTAAGAATAACAACCTTGATGCGAGTTCCTCACTTCTCTTATCAAGCCTGATGCGAGTTCCTCACTTCTCTTATCAAGCTGATTAGAGTTCCTCATTTCTCTTATTAAAAAGGATGAGAGTTCCTCACTTCTCTTATCAAGAGGGATGCGAGTTCCTCACTTCTCTTATCAAGAAGGATGCGAGTTCCTCGCTTCTCTTATCAAGAAGGATGAGAGTTCCTCTTCAAGCTTGCGAATAGTAGATGAATGATGTGAGTTCTTCAGATCTTGCGAAAACTTAAACCAGAAAACTTTAATCTACCATAACATGCTCGATTTTTCTAATTTTGTGCTAAAATTTTGCAGGGTTTTTCGAAATTCAATTATGAACAACTTTGTAGTTGATCAAAACTTCTAAATACTCCAAATTCGATGACTTTCGATCGAATTACAAAATTGATCAGTTTTCAAACCAAAATTGTACAAATCTCATAAATTCTCTTAAAATGTGAAGAATTGGATCAAATAATCTAAACGAATTGTGTTCCAAACACTAAAAGGAATCTAACTCAATCAAATTCGAATCCAAATATCCTCAGATCAGTAGAATTCAAAATATGAACATTAAACTTTCTAAAAAATGGTAAAAATCTTCAAGAAATCATAAAAAATTCTTCAGGAATCTGTCTGAATTCTCTGTCTATGGTCTGATACCAAATGTTAATCCCAAATCTAGTTTAAGCAATCAAAGTATGAGATAGAATCTAGAGAGAGAAAGTGGTTGTCATCCATATATTCTCAAAGTAGTAAAATGACAAAGTTACAAGAGTTATGAAGAGTTACTTCTAACAATAACACCATAAGCCTATTTATACTAAAGACTTACAAGGTATAAAGGCATAAGAAAAGTTGACTTTCTAAGACATTGACTTTACACATAACTAGACATCACAGTAAATCTTGTATACAATAATGTTCTAACATTCTCCCCCTTTGGATTCAAGATTTAACAAAAAATGTAGTAGTAGACTTCAGCTCTTTATCTTCAAAGCTTTAACTCTGACCGCTTTAATCATTGAAGCTCTAATCATCTTCAAACACAGAATAATCTTCAATATGCTCTTTGTAAAGTCAATCTCTTGAACAAAAACTTCATCAAATCATCTTCAAGTCTTGTACATGAAATTCAGATCTTTGCAGATTTAGAATCTTTGAAGGTTCAGCCTTTTTGCATCCAACATGAAATCAAAAAACTTTTCGCATTCAACTGAAAATATGAAGGAACTTTTCGCATCCAACTGAATGCGAAAACCTCACTTATGGCATTCAACACCATGTGAATTCCTCACATCTCGCATCCTTAGCATGTGAACACTTTACTATTCGCATCCAACATTATATGAAAACATCACTTCTCGTATCAAGCGTCTTTCGAGAACCACACTTCTCGTATCCTTCTTCATACGAATTCTTAACTTCTCGGATCCTTCTGATGCGAGAACCACACTTCTGGTATCCTTCTGATGCGAGAACTTAACTTCTCTAATCCTTCACAATGCGAAAACTTTTAAGGTTACTGTTCATTTTGAGCTTTGATGCGAAAACTTTGAATTTCTGAACTTTGTATCTTCATCTCTTTGACCTTGAAATGTATTTGAACAACGAACTTTCTCGAAGAATCTCAGAACATCTTCTTGACTTTGACTCATTATTTATCCTATTCATTATTTCTCCTCCTTAATCTGTCATTGACCAATCTCCGTTTTCTTCAGGGTATCATATCTCCTCCTGTTCTTCAGTATACTATATCTCCCCCTGAGCCTATATTTTTTCAAGCATATGTTGCTTCAATTCTTTCTACACATGCACGTAAACACAAGAAATATGTTTTCTTGTCATAACATTCATAGAAATTCCTTAGTGTTTTTTTTCGATGATTGAATGGAAGCCCTGGGGAGTGAACATCAAAAAGCTCCTTTACCCGTTGTACTAAGTGGCTCCGTGCTACTTACAGGCATTTTAACTGATTCATTCGTTGTTTCATGGTTACCACATTCTTTCTAACTGAATTTGAAAAGATTCGGATAAATTCTTTTGGAATTGACGGTTTATCAGATCAAAAAGGAGGTGAATGTTACATGTGATGAACAAAGTGCGTGCTGGAATTGATAAAGGTTTTGATGATCATGATGCTCACAATCATCAAAATGGGGGAGAAATAATATACTGAAGAACAGGGAGAGAAATAATATATTGGATAAAAGGAAGATTGGTCAATGACAGATTAAGGGGGAGAAATGATGTGCTAAAGTCAATAAGACATTATGAGGTGTTTCGAGAGAGTTCGTTATTCAAAGATAATTTCAAGGTCAGAGAGATGAATATACAATGTTCAAGAAATCATTCAAAGTTTGAGTTCAAAGCTTCAAAATTTTCAAAGCTTCAAAGTTCAAAGCTACAAAGTTCAAAGTTGCAAAGATCTGAAATTCACGTTCAAGACTTGAAGAAAATTTGTTGAAGATTATATTCATGAAGATTGACTTTTCAAAAAGAAGACGAAGACTTTTCAAAGTTGAAAGTTTGAAGATTATAAAGCCGTTTGAAGATTGTCAGAGATTCAATATTTAAACCAGCCAGAGTTAAAGTTTTGAAGATCAAGAGCTGAAGACTGCTGCAATATTTTTTTTAAATCTTGAATCCAAAGGGGGAGAATGTTAGCGCCCAAAATTGTATTCAAGATTTATTGTAAAAGTCTTGTAAATAGTCAAATAGTGTAAAGTCAAAGTTACTGTTCATTTTGAGCTTTGATGCGAACTTTGACTAAGGATTGAATTTCTGTATCTTCATCACTCTGATCTTAAATTGTTTTTTTTTAACAACGAACTTTCTCGAACAATCTCAGAACATCTTCTTGACTCAATATTTCTCCCCTTTAATCTTCCATTGACAAAACTTTCTTTTTATTTAGAGTATTATTTCTCCCCCTTTTTGATGATTGTGAGCATCATGATCATCAAAACCTCAATCAATTCCAGCATGATCTTTGAATACCTCAAGCAACATTCTCCTCCTTTTTGATCTGATAAACCGTCAATTGCAAAAGAATTTATCCGAATCTTTTCAAATTCAGATTGAAAGGATGTGGTAACCCTGAAACAACGGATGAATCAGTTAAAATGACTGTAAGCAACATGGAGCCACTTAGTACAACGGATGTACTTTGTAAAAGAGCTTTTTGATGTTCACTCCTTCAAGGATTCCATTCAATCATCGAAAAACCACAAAGGAATTTCTATGAACGTTATGACAAGAAAACATATTCCTTGTGTGTACGTGCATGTGTAGAAAGAATAAAGCAACATATGCTTGATATTAGGCTCAACGTGTGTAAACTGTTGAGCGAGCAACAAGTTTTCCACGGACTCAATGTGCATGAATGAAGAGCAAAGGTGGGGCAAACTTCTTTCTTTTTCAATATCCAAACCTTCCGAATGAAGATTAGATAGATTATGTATTGCGTCCCCAAGAAAAATGAAACATTTCTTTGTTAAGAAAGAAATGAGTAGCTGGTGGGGTTAAAGCAAGAGTTGGCATGGGCTAACTGCCTGTTTCAATTATGGTCACCAAAGAATGTGAACCAATCAGTAATGTGGCTTCCCGACTCAGAAAATGGTTGGTGCAGAGTTCTCTTATTCTTTTAACTCTGTTCTCACACCCTCTTTCTGTTTTTTAATCCGCTCACTTCTACCCAAACTCTCATTTACATTTACCTCAGCACAATGAGATACTCAACCAGATGAGTTATCTCCCCCACTCTTTGATGTAGACCCCTCACCCCTCAGTCACTCGAGGATAACTTCTTGGGTAGGAACACTGGTTAACGTGGATCCATAGAAGTTTAATAATCTCACACTGATCTCATGAAATTATGTCCTAAAATTTTTGTGTTGTTCAACAGTTTAGTTTGAACAAATAAACTTCAGCATTTGAATGACATTGTCATCAGAATGTATGCTCCTCAATAATAATCATTAATATTTGAGGATTTGACTATGGAGATTACTCAAAACAAGAATAATGAATGAATGAAATGAATTCGAATGACTAGTTTGAGAATCTGACAATATATCAATCATATCAAGTATCATAACTGATAAAAGGATAGGGTATCAAAGATTTGAAATTTGTTTATATGAACACATATAAACAATCTTTGAATGAAATGTTTAAGTTGTACGCTGAAAAAATATATATGATGCTCAACAAAATTGGAATACAAACGGGAGTATTACCATTGAAAAATTGTTTTATTTTGAGACATGGTAATAACAAAGTCAACATGAAGCTGTACCGGTGTGTATGAATACTTGAAAGTATAGAAAAAATAATACACAAGTATTGATCTTTGGTCAGAATTGATGTTTCGATAATCCGATATATATATATATATATATATATGAAAAACATTTAAAATCACACTTCTAAAATTATAAAATATGTTTGAATTAGAGAAGTGGTTTGAACATTTAAGAAAACTTTTTTCATGCTTGAAAGTCGTTCTTCTTTGAAACAATCTCGGATTGAGTTTTGAAGATACTTACAGTCAGAAATGTTTGAGCTCCCCCTCAAATCATGATACAATGATTTAAAATCGTATAAAATGAGTTCTGAATTACCAGGATTAAAGATAAATTCAAAAGTCATAGTTCTTGAAGAACGAGTCCTGATCTGATATGATCAGAAGTCAAAATCATTAAAGTACGGGTTCTGAACTGAATTATTCAGAAGCCAATTATCTTCGAGGAGCGAGTTCTGAACTGTTGTATTCAGAAGTCTAACTGTTATGCTCCCCCTTAAAAGTACATATACTTTTCTTCAAATTTCTGCATAACTTCTCTTCTGTTCTTCAGTCATGTGTGTGGTATATTTATAACATGTAGCACTACACATGATGAACCTGCAAAACAGATTAAGTTGATTTTGGTACCCAACGGAACTTGGGTCCTGGTTTGTTAGGTGCAGTTTTCAATGAACAAACTCGGTAAGTACCGTACCAATAAGAAGCATAATCTTTATGCACAAAATCATTTGATCCACAGTAGGAACAACAAATTAGCTTGTGTTCCAACCTAATCAGATGATTTATAGAATAAACATGATTAGGTGGAACAGAAGATTTATCTTTCGGGGCATTGTTCCTCTTTGAATTTGATGTGGAAGTAGATGATTTTGGTACATCTTTCTTCAAAACTATTGTGCCTTTGACTCTCCATTCCATCTTCACCTTCTTGAAGACTGGAGTTTCTTTAGGCTTGGATGGAGTATCAACTTTAGGCACCTCTGGATTATCATCTGATTTATCAAGCAGAGGATTATAGAAGAGATTTGAAGAACGGATCTGATATTTTGAGAAATTATTTGATCTATTAAATTGTTTCAAAAAATTGTTTTTAAAAATTGAACTTGAAGCAGTTTTAAAAAAACTATCAGAATCATTTGAATCTACAAACGGAGTCTGAATAGATGATTCAGGATTTGCTTGTTTTGAAACATCAACTTTAAAAATGATGTCTTCAAGTTCTTTGATTTTGTTGATCAAAACATTTTTCTCATAAAAAATTAGATCATATTTCTTTTGGAGATCAGATTTTATCATTTGATCCTTCATAATATGTGCTGATAAACCAGATAATTTTCTTGTAAGATTAAGAATCGCATCTTCAAAATATTTTCGTTCCGATTCAAAAAAAAATTCAAAAAAATTCCTTTTATCAGTTCTCTCTTTGGAAATCTCCATATTTTTATTTTGAAGATTTTTATTTTCCTTTTCAAAGAGATATTTCTTTTCCGCAAAAACTCTTCTTTCTTTCTCCAAAATGTTTTATAATTCAGAGATTTTCACAAAAAGCTCAGAACTTTTAATCTTAAAAGATTTTCGTTCAATTCCAAAATCAGCTCTTTCTTTCTCAAGTTTCTCTTTTTTTAAGAATAACAACCTTGATGCGAGTTCCTCACTTCTCTTATCAAGCCTGATGCGAGTTCCTCACTTCTCTTATCAAGCTGATTAGAGTTCCTCATTTCTCTTATTAAAAAGGATGAGAGTTCCTCACTTCTCTTATCAAGAGGGATGAGAGTTCCTCACTTCTCTTATCAAGAAGGATGCGAGTTCCTCACTTCTCTTATCAAGAAGGATGCGAGTTCCTCACTTCTCTTATCAAGAAGGATGAGAGTTCCTCTTCAAGCTTGCGAATAGTAGATGAATGATGTGAGTTCTTCAGATCTTGTGAAAACTTAAACCAGAAAACTTTAATCTACCATAACAAGCTCGATTTTTCTAATTTTGTGCTAAAATTTTGCAGGGTTTCTCGAAATTCAATTATGAACAACTTTGTAGTTGATCAAAACTTCTAAATACTCCAATTTCGATGACTTTCGATCGAATTACAAAATTGATCAGTTTTCAAACCAAAATTGTACAAATCTCATAAATTCTCTTAAAATGTGAAGAATTGGATCAAATAATCTAAACGAATTGTGTTCCAAACACTAAAAGGAATCTAACTCAATCAAATTCGAATCCAAATATCCTCAAATCAGTAGAATTCAAAATCTGAACATTAAACTTTCTAAAAAATGGTAAAAATCTTCAAGAAATCTTAAAAAATTCTTCAGGAATCTGTCTGAATTCTCTGTCTATGGTCTGATACCAAATGGTAATCCCAAATCTAGTTTAAGCAATCAAAGTATGAGATAGAATCTAGAGAGAGAAAGTGTTTGTCATCCATATATTCTCAAAGTAGTAAAATGACAAAGTTACAAGAGTTATGAAGAGTTACTTCTAACAATAACACCATAAGCCTATTTATACTAAAGACTTACAAGGTATAAAGGCATAAGCAAAGTTGACTTTCTAAGACATTGACTTTACACATAACTAGACATCACAATAAATCTTGTATACAATAATGTTCTAACATTCTCCCCCTTTGGATTCAAGATTTAACAAAAAATGTAGTAGTAGACTTCAGCTCTTTATCTTCAAATCTTTAACTCTGACCGCTTTAATCATGGAAGCTCTAATCATCTTCAAACACAGAATAATCTTCAATATGCTCTTTGTAAAGTCAATCTCTTGAACAAAAACTTCATCAAATCATCTTCAAGTCTTGTACATGAAATTCAGATCATTGCAGATTTAGAATCTTTGAAGGTTCAGCCTTTTTGCATCCAACATGAAATCAAAAAACTTTTCGCATTCAACTGAAAATATGAAGGAACTTTTCACATCCAACTGAATGCGAAAACCTCACTTATCGCATTCAACACCATGCGAATTCCTCACATCTCGCATCCTTAGCATGTGAACACTTTACTATTCGCATCCAACATTATATGAAAACATCACTTCTCGTATCAAGCGTCTTTCGAGAACCACACTTCTCTTATCCTTCTTCATACGAATTCTTAACTTCTCGGATCCTTCTGATGCGAGAACCACACTTCTCGTATCCTTCTGATGCGAGAACTTAACTTCCCTAATCCTTCACAATGCGAAAACTTTTAAGGTTACTGTTCATTTTGAGCTTTGATGCGAAAACTTTGAATTTCTGAACTTTGTATCTTCATCTCTTTGACCTTGAAATGTATTTGAACAACGAACTTTCTCGAAGAATCTCAGAACATCTTCTTGACTTTGACTCATTATTTATCATATTCATTATTTCTTCTCCTTAATCTGTCATTGACCAATCTCCGTTTTCTTCAGGGTATCATATCTCCCCCTGTTCTTCAGTATACTATATCTCCCCCTGAGCCTATATTTTTCAAGCATATGTTGCTTCAATTCTTTCTACACATGCACGTAAAAACAAGAAATATGTTTTCTTATCATAACATTCATAGAAATTCCTTAGTGTTTTTTTCGATGATTGAATGGAAGCCCTGGGGAGTGAACATCAAAAAGCTCCTTTACCCATTGTACTAAGTGGCTCCGTGCTACTTACAGGCATTTTAACTGATTCATTCGTTGTTTCATGGTTACCACATTCTTTCTAACTGAATTTGAAAAGATTCGGATAAATTCTTTTGGAATTGACGGTTTATCAGATCAAAAAGGAGGTGAATGTTACATGTGATAACAAAGTGCGTGCTGGAATTGATAAAGGTTTTGATGATCATGATGCTCACAATCATCAAAAAGGGGGAGAAATAATATACTGAAGAACAGGGGGAGAAATAATATATTGGATAAAAGGAAGATTGGTCAATGACAGATTAAGGGGGATAAATGATGTGCTAAAGTCAATAAGACATTCCGAGGTGTTTCGAGAGAGTTCGTTATTCAAAGATAATTTCAAGGTCAAAGAGATGAATATACAAAGTTCAAGAAATCATTAAAAGTTTGAGTTCAAAGCTTCAAATTTTTCAAAGTTCAAAGCTACAAAGTTCAAAGTTGCAAAGATCTGAAATTCACGTTCAAGACTTGAAGAAAATTTGTTGAAGATTATATTCATGAAGATTGACTTTTCAAAAAGAAGACGAAGACTTTTCAAAGTTGAAAGTTTGAAGATTATAAAGCCGTTTGAAGATTGTCAGAGATTCAATATTTAAACCAGCCAGAGTTAAAGTTTTGAAGATCAAGAGCTGAAGACTGCTGCAATATTTTTTTTAAATCTTGAATCCAAAGGGGGAGAATGTTAGCGCCCAAAATTGTATTCAAGATTTATTGTAAAAGTCTTGTAAATAGTCAAATAGTGTAAAGTCAAAGTAAAAGTAAAAGTCAAAGTAATTTAAGTAAAAGTCAATGTAATTAGTTTTAATGCTTTTTAATCCTAGGTATAAATAGGATTAGTTTAGCTTTGTGGTTAAGCAAGTCATTAGAAGGGAGTTCATTTTTAATATCCTAGAGAGAGTATTAGTGAGAGAATCTAGAGAGAGAAAGTGTTCAAATCACATGTAATATCTAGATTTCTCAAGATCAACGAAGATGATGACATTTACCTAATAGATCTGGTGTTTATAGAGTTGTTCTGTAATTTGATCGAAAGTCATCGAATTTGGGGTTTTTAGAAGCTTTGATCAACTACAAAGTTGTTCAGAATTGAATTTCCAGCAACCCTGCAAAATTTCAGTACATAATTCAAAATATCGAGCAAGTTATGGCAGATTAAAGTTTTATGGTTCGAATTTTTGCAAGATCTGAAGAACTCGCAAGATTCATAAAGTTCTTGCATCATTCATAAACTGTTCGCATCATTCATAAAGGTTTTCGCATTGTTCAACAATTGAGAAAACTAATAGTTCTCGTATTAGTCTTAATACGTAAAGCTTTGTTTTCCCATCAAAAGGTTGCGAGAATTTAAAGTGTTCGCATTAGCTTGATACGAAAAGTTGGTTTGTTCGCATCAGCCTGTTGCGAAAAGTCAAGAGTTTGCATTGGCTTGTTGCGAGAAGAGAGAGAGAGTTCGCATTGGCTTGTTGCGAGAAGTGAGAGAGTTCGCATTAGCTTGTTGTGAGTTCCAGATTAATCAGGTAACAACGATTCAATGAGAAATAACAAGAACAATTAATGATTTCAACGTGTCATCCCTCTCATATTCATGATTCAAGATAGTTACAAAGGTTTGAATTAATATCAACTATCTCTCTCTAACAATTAAGCTCTCAACTTGTTTAATGAATCGCTAGGAACAAATTTTGTCTATATGAAATCTCTAACCTAATTCTAAGGTTAAGACTAACCTTATATACTAAGGCTTTTAGGCAAACATGGCCTAAGCCCATTTAGACTAAACTAGGCCCATTTAATGAATAAAAGGCTTTAACAATAATTAATTAATCTAATTAAGCACTATATAATTATTTATATATCTTTCTAATATGTAGTACATTTATGGTCTTAAAAATCTCCCCTAAAGATATATAAATAAAAATCGGTCTTGAAATCTTCAAATCTTGATCTTCTCTCCTTCTTGAAACTTTGGAATGCAATGATGTTGCTTCTCTTCATGTCTTTGGAAGCTCCCCCTTGAATAAATCTCTTGAAATTGCTTTCAGCTTTAAAAGAACTTGTAGAACTAGTATGCTTGAAGGAGGAAATATTGAATTGTAGTGAACACCACTTGATAAACGATGAGAAGAGTTGATCACTTGTAAGCACTTTGATCACTTTGTATGCACTTTGAGCTCTTTGGATCTCGAAACAAATCAATCATTCGATTAAAAAAATCGGTTAATAGTTACTCCCCCTCGGTTTTTGCATGGGGACTTCTTTACTCCCCCTCGGCTTTACTCCCTCTCGGCTTTTGCTAACTCCCCTTCAACTTGATATTTGGTGTCTTTGAATCTGTACCCTTTCTCCCCCTCGTGATGAGTAGGAGCATCCGGAGCATCATGTATGTTCAAAGACAATAGTGACGAGTAGCAAAAAAAAAATCCAGATCAAAACATTAAGTAATCAGAATGGGGTAAAAATCTAACACAGAAACACATAGTAACTGTTATCACAACAATTAAAATAATTGTGTGGCCTATGTTCAGAGTTGGCAATGGGGTATCTCTGATAGGACTTCCAGATATCTCTGAAGTAAAATTTTAAAAAATTACTTCTCAATCTGTTCCGGCAATATCACAAAGATATGCAAATGGAATCATAAAGACTCGTGCATGTGTGAAAGAAATAAGATAAATCAGTTGGGCTCAAAAATTGATGTAACCTGGGACGCAAGTTAACAACCAATTGACACAGTGAATAGAATGTGAAGTTCGGAGACCGGAGCTGATGTCTTCCTTTTTCAATATCTAAGACCTCCGAGTGAGGAATAGATAGAGTATGTGCTAAATCTCCGTGCATTTGTGAAACAAGCATCTGTTGGGAGATTCTTGAGTATCTGGGTGGGGTGACACGAGTCATCGACACTGGGTCCATGTCTGTTTCAATATTCATCTCCAAAGAACTAGAATGAATAGATTGTGTGGTTACCCGGATAACTGACTCAGTTTGGTAAGGACCAATAATTATTTTAAGTCCTGTCACATCCTCACCATATTCTTTTCACTCCAAACTTATCTAGCAGTCTAGACCCTTCACTGTATTCTATAAGGGATGTGTTTCTTGGGTAGGTCCTTCCTGTTCTAGATAGACCATAGAAACAATGTAATTCCTAACACTCCTTTCATGCAATGAGTTGAACAATTTAGTAAACAGCGATGTATGAGTTCTAAACTAAGGTGTTTAGAAGTCAAACATTTAAAAACGAGTCCTGATCTGAGATGATCAGAAGTCATTGTTGAAATACCAGAATTTCAAGAAACAAATTCAAGCGCAAAACAGATTGACTCAGTAAGCACAGTGTTTGCAAAAATGAGACAATCATCAGAAAGGTTAAGTGTGAAAAACAACTCACAATTATTTTATCAGATAAGAATGGAATCATTTGCAAGAAATAGCGAACTTTGAAAAACAATTATGAATTCAAACGAGTGTATTTCCATCGAAAAATCAACAAACATTTGAGACATGGAAATAACTAAGTCAAGAGAAAATTGACACGTGGCAATCATGGAATTTAAAATTGGAGAATAACAAACACAAGTAAGTTATCCAGAATGAATTACCACGGTCTTTGAATTCAGTTGAAGTTCACTTACCTTTCATAGTACTCCCCCACAAATGTGGCATAACCTTTGAATGCAGTGATGTGGAAAGAATCTTCTAATTTAAATGCAAATGACATTCCTGCAAAACAAATTTATACAGATTTTGGTATCCATCTTTTGATGGATCCTTGTTGGTAAGATGCCCTATGAGGACCTGGGAAACTATAAGTACCATACCAATAGTTAGCACGATCTTTCTTCACAAACTCACTTGTTCCACAAAAAGAACAACACAACTTCTGCGTATATAAGCTGATTAGTTTATTAACAGAGTAAACTCGATCAGTTTTCACGAAAGCTTTAGCGTGGAAAGCTTTGTTGTTCTTGTCACTATTAACAGAGACGAATGGATTTGGAGCAGGAGCAGATCCTTTAACTCTCCAAACCATGTTTACTTTCTTGAAAGATTGATTATCTTTATTATCAACACGAGAATTATAGAAAAACTTGGAAGGTCGAATCTGATCTTTTGGAAAATCATTTGATTTGACGAAATTCTTTGAAGAACGAATTGTAGGAATTGAACTTGAAGCATAAAAAGGCTGAACACATTTGAACTTGCTTTCTTCAAGTTTATTGACCTTAACAGATAAAGCATGTCGTTCTTTGAGAATTAAATCAAATTTCTTTTGTAAATCAGATTTAACCTTTTGTTCCTTCAAAATCTCGGTTGCTAAACCAGATAATCTCTGTGTAAGTTTAGAAATCTCAGTTTGAAAGATCTTTCTCTCTTTTGCAAAATCATCTTTCAAGCATTTAGCCCTAAAACCTTCAACTTTCCCTTTCTCAGAATCTTAGGTTAGAGTGTCTAATTCCTTTTCCAAATCAGTTATTTTCAAAGAAAGTTCTCCATTCTTTTGAGTAAAAGATTTGCGTTCTATTTCAAACTTCTCTCTTTCTGAAATCAAAACTTTTTCAAAGTCGGGGATCTATTTTGAAAGTTTTAGACACATAAGCTCAAGTCTCTTCTTCTCTTCAAGAGAATTGGTTGAAAAACCAGATTGCCTTTGAATACGCAATTGTCTTTCCTTTTCAAAAATTTCTTTCTCCTTTTCAAGAGTAGTTAGTTTACTTTTATGCTCAAGGTTTTCACAGTTCAGGAGTTTACCTCTCTCTTCTTCTTTTGCCAGCTTCTCAGAACTATTCCAGATTTGAGATTTTAGTTCCTTCAGTTCCTTGATGTATTTGTTGCACAAATCATCTGATCGCTTGATATTCTTTTCATGTGGTTTTGCTAGCTCTTTCTCAGTCTCCTTGCTATCACCTCGTGATGATAAATCAGACAGCTTCTTTTTCAGCTCAGTGTTTTCAGACCCTAAGAACGTTGCCTTTTCTTCTGCTTTAGCTAGCTTCTCAGAACAATTCCAGATTTGAGATTTATGTTGCTTCAGTTCTTTGATGTACTTGTAGATCAAATCATCTTTCTTCTCGATATGCGTTTGATGTAGTCTTTGATTTGCTTGACACTCCACATTAAAGCAATACGACATTGTTACCTGAAAAATTGATCGTTAATCGGTGTTGTTTTGAAGAATAAAAAATTGCGGAAGAAAAATCAAAAATTAAAATTGAAAAACAAATTTATAAAATAAATTTGCTTTAAAATTTTAAAATCTGATTATTGTTGGAACGAACGAAGTCAAACTTCGAGAATGAAACCTGTAAGAAAACAAACCAAGTTAGATCAAGACGACAAAATGAATCACAAAAAATGATAAGCGTCGCGAATAAGATCAAATTGTCGCAAAAAATTCTCAAACCGTCACTAAAAATTTGCAAAACCAAACTTACCGGGTGATATGAGATCTTACCGGACGTGAAGAGATCCGGATGAATTGAGATTCCGGATGGAAATTGAAGTGAACTTACCAGGTAAAAAAGAACTTACCGGATGCACTTGTTTCTCGATCAAAATCAAACCAACAAAAAAATTCTTACCGGATACTAAGAGCACTTACCGGGTGATGTGGTGCTTACCGGAAAAAATTCAACCAAACTAAACAAAATTGATAGTTTCAATGATCTATATGTATAATAATGCATGCATGTATGAATATTTTTAACTCTAAAAACAATATGCTTGTAAATTGTGATAAAAAGAAATCATGCAATATATAATATAATAATAGTAGATGCAATTACGAATGTATATGCATGATACGGATGGTCAACCGTGAATAGAGAAAGTCAACAACTGCGGCTGTGATGGAGTGCCCGGAAAATTGTGAGGTTACCGGGTAACTTTTTCATCCGAAAAGTGATGATCATCCGGTAACTTGAAAAAATGTATCTGGTAAGTTTGAGTTTTATCCGGAAAGTGGTGAAAAATGAGGAAACTTACCCGGAAACTACGGCTGATTGAGAATTCGGATCAGGATTTGATAGGGTTGCTTAACTTCACTCCTGTAGGGTTAGATTTTAACCAAAAACACAAACGCAAACATACCCAAATCAATTTCAAATCAAAATATATCCTAATATTTTGTTGCGAGAAGGGTGGTGTTCGCATCTAAGTGCTTGCGAGAAGTTTCTGTGAAAGTGTGTTGATTGTGAAAAGTTTGACACATCTCAGTGTGTTGCGAAAAGTTCAATTTCAATGGCAGAAAATAAATTCTCTAGGGGCGCTGCCCCTTGACCCCATCCGCTAACCGGGTAGCGGAACCCTTGTGCTAAGTCTGAGGAGGGGGACATAAAAGATTTGAAGACAAATCTGTGCAGTTTAAAGAGCTCTATTTTTCTTACTCATTCCTTGTTATTACTTTACAGTCTATTTTTTATTTTTCCATAGTCTATCACCTGTGCACAAATTCAACTTCTAAGCGAAGTTTCTTTTGACGATCACTCTATTAGGTATATTTTGCAAATATTTTGATATTTTACATCTAATTCTTGTGTTTGATATTTTTCCAGGTGTCCAACAATGTCTATATCAGATGATCGGTTATTTTATCATCAATATTTGGATATGGAAGAGTTAAAATGGAAGAATACAGATCTTCAAGCTCAACTCAAAAAGAATGATATTCTTGATACTTCAAACCTTCAAGATCAGATAAAAATGCTTAAAGAGAAAACAATAGTTCTGGGAAATGAAAATGTTGATCTGAAGACACAACTTTGAGAAATCTGATCCTCAAATGAAAAGTTTCTTTTAGAAGAACGCATTATTAAACTTTCAAACAAGATTACTGATCTTGAATCTCATATTGCAGATCTTGAAGCAAAGAGAGACAACTCAATTTTTCATGATGAAATCAAGAAGCTTCAAGAGATGGCAACGTTGTTTTAAAGAGAAAATGCCAAGCTGAAAGAAACGATTTGTTTGGGAAAAAAGTTTTAGAATCTGAAAGAAATGATTTTAAAAGAAAATTCTTCTCTTGTGAAACTATAAATATAAAACTTTCAAAACAAGTTTTTGATTTTGAAAAAGTTTTATTCTTAGAAAAAGAGAAACTTGAGAAAGAAAGATCTGAGTTTGACACTAAAAGAAAAAATTTTGAAGTAAAAAATAATGAGCTTTCATTGAAAATATCTGATTTGGAGAAATAACTTGATATAGATAGAAAAGAGCTTGAAAATCTAAAAGTTGAGAACTTTCAAGCAAAAAGTGTGAAAGATGTTTTTGCTGATGAAAGAAAGATTTTTCAAAATGAAATAAAGAAGCTAACAAAGAATTTATCTGGTTTATCAACAGATATTATGAAGGAGCAAAAGGAAAAATCTGATCTTCAAAGGAAATACGATCTAATTTTAGAGGAAAACAATGCTTTGCTTAACAAAATTAAAGAACTTGAAGACATCAACTTTAAAGTTGAGTTATCTGAACAAGCTAGTCCAAATACTATTGTTCAATCTCCTTATGATGACTCAACTGATTATGTGCATTATTTTAAAACATCTTCCAGTTCATTTAACGCAAATGTTTCTTCAAAAACAAAATGTTTTTCAACAGGCCATATTCATCCTTCCAATCTCTTTTATAATCCTTTGTTTGATAATTCAGATAATAATTTGAATGTGCCTAAAGTTAATACTTCTTCTAAGCCTAAAGATAATCAAGTTTTTAAAAAGGTTAAAATGGTTTGGAGAGTTAAAGGTACAACTCTCGAGAAAGATATGCCAAAGTCAACTGTTCACACACCAAATGCCAAGAAGAACAATGCTTATCAAGGTAAATCTATTGTCAAACCTGATGTAGTTTATTCTGTAAATCAATTAATCATGTTAGCCCAAAAGAAAATTTGTTGTTCTTACTGTGGAACTAATGATTTTGACCATAAGGATTATGTTTCGTATTGGTACGGTACTTACAGAGTTTTTTTTGAAAGGAAAACCAGGTAATTATAAAAAAATGGAAAACATAACAAGGGAGGCCATAACGACCCCCTAAATGGAAAACCAAGCGAAGGACATGCCCAAGGTTTCTTCTAATAAAACTGCACTTAACAAGCCAGGACCCAAGTTCCATTGGGTACCAAAATCTACTTAATTTGTTTTGCAAGTTCATCATGTGTAGTGCTGATTGTGAGATTATACCACACACATGACTGGAAAATAGAAGAAAAGTTGTGCAGAATCTTGAAGAAGAGTATATGTACTTTTGAGGGGGAGTACAAGAGATGTTGGCTTATAAACATCACAGTTTAGAACCCATTCTTCAACGAGTTAGACTTCTGAATACAACAGTTCAGAACTCGCTCTTCAAAGATATTTGGCTTCTGAATAATTTAGTTCAGAACCCGCACTTCAAATATTATGACTTCTGATCATATCAGATCAGGACTCGTTCTTCAACGACGATGACTTCTGAATTTACTTCAATCCTGGTAATTCAGGACTCGCTTTAATGATTAAGGATATTTTGATCCAAGTCTTGTTATTTGTGCAAATTTTGTTCAAGATAAAGATATTTTGCACATGTTAAGGGGGAGCTTATAAGATTTTAAATCTTCTTATCATGATTTGAGGGGGAGCTCAAACATTTCTGGATGTAAGTATCTTCTGATCTTACTCTATGATTGTTTGAAAGAAGAACGACTTTCAAGAATGAAAAACGTTTTTTTTCTTAAATGTTCAAACCACTTCTCTATTCTCAAACAGATTTTATGAATTTAGAAGTGTGATTTTAAATGTTTTTAATGGAGATCTCGGATTAGCGTACATCATTTCTGACCGTGTGTTTCCAAAGATTAATACTTGTGTATTATCTTTTTTATATACTTTCAAGTATTCATACACATCGGTTCAGCTTCATATTGACTTTGTTAATACCACGTCTCAAAACGAAACATTTTTCAATGGTAATACTCTCGTTTGTATTTCAAATTTTGTTGAGCATCATACATTTTTTCAGCGTAAAACTTAAACGTTTCATTCAAAGATTGTTTATATTTGTTCATATAAACAAATTTCAATTCTTTGATACCCTATCCTTTTATGATCATCATTTATGATATTTGATTTGATTGATACATTGTCAGATTCTCAAACAAATCGTTCGAATTCATTTCATTCTTTCAATATTCTTGTTGTGAGAATTCTTCATAGTTGAAATGCTCAAATATTAATGATTATTATTGAAGAGCATACATTCTGATGACAATGTCATTCAAATGCTGAACTTTTTTGTTCAAACTAAACTGTTGAACACCACAAACATTTAGGACAAAATTTCATGGGATCAGTGTGAGATTATTAAACTTCTACGGATTCACGTTAACCAGTGTTTCCTACACAAGAAGTTATCCTTGAGTGATTGAGGGGTGAGGGGTCTACATCAAAGAGTGGGGGAGATAACTCATCCGATTGAGTAATCTCATTGTGCTGAGGTAAAATGTAATGAGAGCAATTTGGGTAGAAGTGAGCAGATTAAAAACAGAAAGAGGGTGTGAGAACATAGTTAAAAGAATAAGAGAACTCTGCACCAACCATTTTCTGAGCCGGGAAGCCACAGTACTGATTGGTTCACATTCTTTGGTGACCATCATTGAAACAGGCAGTTAGCTGTAACATCCCAGTTCCCATAACATACAACATATAACATAACATGCATATATATCATTGATTTACAACGAAAGTTACATAACAAACCAAGTACGGTCCCTTCGGTCTCCTAAATTACAAAATATATATATATATATATATATATATATATATATATATATAAGTTTCCTTCACTTTATCCTCTCCTTTGCCGATCCTTAACCTGGAAAACATATTTTTGAAAACAAAATGAGGGTTAGACCAAACGGGTCTACTGAGTTAACCCCTGTCCTTTCCAAAATCGTTATAAAACCTTTTAAGTAAATACTTTGTATCAAAATAGTTTTCATAAACCTTTGGTAATCCTTTCGTAAATATAAACATGCCATACGTATTTAAATACCACATCAAGACTCGTGCATCGTGCTCAACTCCTCCTCATTCCTCGTTACCATGGCCATATTAGTTGGTAGCAAGCCAACTAATAAATCAACGCCGTACAACAACTACGACACATCAACGCCGTACAACAACTATGACACATCACCGGTCCGCACACCGGAACCCGGCAATACACCGGTCCGCACACCGGAACCCGGCAAAAAGTGCACTCGTGTAGTGCAAAGCTTATATAAATACAATATATATCTCATTACATCATATTGTCATTTATATACACATAATCATATTCCTACCACATAATCATCTCATATATATATATATATATATACACATATATATGTATCCCAGTTCAAAAACGTTTTAAAGCAAAACTCACCTGATTTGCTTATTACAACTCTTCCAAGTTTTTCTCCAAGCTATCCGATCCTTTACCCAAAATTCTCAGAATCTGAAACGGATTAAGCACAAATACCCTCTTACTAATCAAATACATAAGGCTTACTAGGAGGATACGAGCTCTAGATAAATCTATCTGACTTTTATCCTCGAAATGACCAAACAGCTAAAGTATCCGGATACCACAAGTTATCCGGACAACACTACATTTCCGGACAGCATGACTTTTCCGGACAACCTATACAATCCGGCTAACACAACCATCCGGACGACATCCGGATACCAAAGTAACCTGGACACTATCCGGTATCTTATTTCATCCGGAAAACATAAGAAAAGAGACTTACCCGGATAAAGGACTCGTCCGGACACCACTATAAAATCATCCGAACACTATCATCAAAATACCCGGACACCACCAACAGGACTATCCGGACATATTCATACTGTGTCCGGACACCTCTGTCGGTTTTCCCATTTTCGACCCAGAAATGCCAGAAATCAATACCAGACATGAAATCGCTCATTCTACTCCGATAGAAACAGTCTATAAGCAATTACACATATATGGAAACATACCTTAATCACTTCCAACAACTCCAATTTTGAGCCTTAACCCTCTTGCTTTTTTTCTTCTCCTTTTCCTCTCAAAACACACACTTACACACATTGATTTTTTATTATGAAAATATCTGAAGTCTAAAAGGGATATTATCTAACCATAATTACCATTTAGACCTTGAACTTCTCATTAATAATCCAAAATACCTTTAACCTATAAATTTATTCAAACTTACCCTTAAATCTTAATTTTAGAGTTAAATAATATTAACGGAACTAGAATTTCACTAACGAACTTTTCTGGGGTATTACATCATCTCCCCCTTAAAAGAATTCCGTCCCGGAATTCGGTTAGACGAAAAGGTATTAATACTTATCACTATTACTTCGAACTCAATCAAAACCATAGAAACGAACTGAATAGCCGTCCCACACCCACCTATATCTATAACACAGATGAGCAACAAAAGCACGTAAATACCAATAACCATTTTGCACCGAAGTCAGATAACACCTTAGCACGTACAGAGTTTATAGAAATATACCTGTAACCTCATTCGGAATTTCCTCCTCTTCTTGTGTTGTCATTTGGAAGACTCGGCCCTTTGTTTTCGGCTTCTCAGACCCTTGTATCTCTCCCGTCTTAACACTCGTTGGTCTCCTCGTCGTACCACCCTGTTGTACTTTACATTGTGGACAGTCTGACTGAATATGATCAGGGAATTGCAAACGAAGCATAGCCGAGTTATGTAACATTCTTTAGCAATGTGACCCATCTTCCCACACTTGTAACATCTTCGGGGGTCCACATAACAGTTTCCTTGATGCACACGGTTGCATTTTGGACATGGTCTTTCAACTGGTCTGAAAGAGGAATGACTATCAAACTTCGGGGATTCGTATTCCTCCAAATCGTATGTCATTTCTTCCAAATTCCTTTTTCCAATACTCTTATCACCAACGTCTCTCCTATTATCCTGTTCTACATTTTCCGCTGCATTTACTGCGGCTGAGAAGGTATCGGGTCCTGTCGCAATCACTAGCTTTCTAATTTCTGAATTCAACCCGAAAATAAACCTCTCCATTTTCAGTGCCTCCGTGGCAACGTAGTACTCTGCGAAGCGAGACTTCTCCAGAAAACTAGCAGTGTAGTCCCTAAATGATAAACTTCGCTGGTGTAAGTTCATGAACTCCTCTTCCAGTTGTCTGACTGCTGCTTGAGAACAAAACTGTCCTTTGAAAGCTGTTGTGAATTCGTCCCAAGTAAAAGTAGAGTATACATCCGACCCTATGGAATCAATGTGAGCTTCCCACCAGTACAGAGCTTATGCCTTCAACATCGTCGTTCCGTATAATACTCTGTCCTCATCCGCACACTTACTGGTCTTGAAGATGGCTTCTATTTGTTTTAACATCTCATCTCCTTCACTGGGTCTCTATCTCCTGAGTAAGTTGGAGGTCTACAGTTTAAGAACATCTTGTAATCACACCTTCTTGACACTGGTATGACTGTAGGTGTAATGGGCATTTCGTCTTCAAAACCAGGATCTGGTGTTTCAGTATGACGAGCTTGGTCGAACATAGCCTGGATATTTGCTTGAAGTCTTCCCATCTCCGCCATCAAATCGTCTCTTGTAATAAACTCCGTACCTCGCCCCTGAACTCTACCTCCGGTTCTGCCCCCATTTCTACTCCCCGTTCTACCTCCGGATCTACCTCCCCCTCGCTCTCCTCTTCTCCCCCCCCCCCGTTCCTATTGGTGGATTCGTACTATTCGGATTTCCTCATCCTCTTCTATTCGTATTTCGAGTACCTCTTGCCATTCTGTAGATTCAAACAAGATTAACATACACATAAACACATACCCCATATAATAAGATATTCCGGTTCAACATGTACTTGTAAATTCATGATTACACTAACCAGGTGTAATTTGAAAATACCTTACATGATGTTCTTTCTACCTTTTATACTTATCATCCCAAGGTTCTAAAACACTAAGGACATCCTACTTCACATGCAGTTTAAGTCTAGGTATAGATCCGTATACGTAAATCCCTTAAACTAGGGCTCTGATACCATTTGTAACATCCCAGTTCCCATAACATACAACATATAACATAACATGCATATATATCATTGATATACAACGAAAGTTACATAACAAACCAAGTACGGTCCCTTCGGTCTCCTAAATTACAAAATATATATATATATATAAGCTTCCTTCACTCTATCCTCTCCTTTGTCGATCCTTAACCTGGAAAACATATTTTTGAAAACAAAATGAGGGTTAGACCAAACGGGTCTAGTGAGTTAATCCCGGTCCTTTCCAAAATCGTTATAAAACCTTTTAAGTAAATCCTTTGTTTCAAAATTGTTTACATAAACCTTTGGTAATCCTTTCATAAATATAAACATGCCATACGTATTTAAATACCACATCAAGACTCGTGCATCGTGCTCAACTCCTCCTCATTCCTCGTTACCATGGCCATATTAGTTGGTAGCAAGCCAACTAATAAATCAACGCCGTACAACAACTACGACACATCAACGCCGTACAACAACTACGACACATCACCGGTCCTCACACCGGAACCCGACAATACATCGGTCCGCACACCGCAACCCGGCAAAAAGTGCACTCGTGTAGTGCAAAGCTTATATAAATACAATATATATCTCATTACATCATATTGTCATTTATATACACATAATCATATTCCTACCACATAATCATCTCATATATATATATATACACATATATATGTATCCCAGTTCAAAAACGTTTTAAAGCAAAACTTACCTGATTTGCTTATTACAACTCTTCCAAGTTTTTCTCCAAGCTATCCGATCCTTTACCCAAAATTCTCAGAATCTGAAACGGATTAAGCACAAATACCCTCTTACTAATCAAATACATAAGACTTACTAGGAGGCTACGAGCTCTAGATAAATCTATCTGACCTTTATCCTCGAAATGACCAAACAGCTAAAGAATCCTGATAACACAAGTTATCCGGACAACACTACATTTCCGGACATCATGACTTTTCCGGACAACCTATACAATCCGGATAACACAACCATCCGGACGACATCCGGATACCAAAGTAACCCGGACACTATCCAGTATCTTATTTCATCCGGAAAACATAAGAAAAGAGACTTACCCGGATAAAGGACTCGTCCGGACACCACTATAAAATCATCCGAACACTATCATCAAAATACCCGGACACCACCAACAGGACTATCCGGACACTTTCATACTGTGTCCGGACACCTATGTCGGTTTGCCTATTTTCGACCCAGAAATGCCAGAAATCAATACCAGACATGAAATCGCTCATTCTACTCCGATAGAAACAGTCTATAAGCAATTACACATATAAAGTACAAAGGAAACATACCTTAATCACTTCCAACAACTCCAATTTTGAACCTTAACCCTCTTGCTTTTCTTCTTCTCCTTTTCCTCTCAAAACACACACTTACACACATTGATTTTTTATTATGAAAATATCTGAAGTCTAAAAGGGATATTATCTAACCATAATTACCATTTAGACCTTGAACTTCTCATTAATAATCCAAAATACCTTTAACCTATAAATTTATTCAAACTTACCCTTAAATCTTAATTTTAGAGTTAAATAATATTAACGGAACTAGAATTTCACTAACGAACTTTTCCGGGGTATTACATCATCTCCCCCTTAAAAGAATTCCGTCCCGGAATTCGGTTAGACGAAAAGGTATTAATACTTATCACTACTACTTCGATATCAATCAAAACCATAGAAACTAACTGAATAGCCGTCCCACACCCACCTATATCTATAACACAGATGAGCAACAAAAGCACGTAAATACCAATAACCATTTTGCACCGAAGTCAGATAACACCTTAGCACGTACAGAGTTTATAGAAATATACCTGTAACCTCATCCGGAATTTCCTCCTCTTCTTGTGTTGTCATTTGGAAGACTCGGCCCTTTGTTTTCGGCTTCTCAGATACTTGTATCTCTCCCGTCTTAACACTCGTTGGTCTCCTCGTCGTACCACCCTGTTGTACTTTCCATTGTGGACAGTCTGACTGAATATGATCAGGGGAATTGCAAACGAAGCAGAGCCGAGTTATGTAACATTCTTTAGCAATGTGACCCATATTCCCACACTTGTAACATCTTCGGGGGTCCACATAACAGTTTCCTTGATGCACACGGTTGCATTTTGGACATGGTCTTTCAGCTGGTCTGAAAGATGAATGACTATCAAACTTCGGGGATTCGTATTCCTCGAAATCGTATGTCATTTCTTCCAATTTCCTTTTTCCAATACTCTTATCACCAACGTCTCTCCTATTATCCTGTTCTACATTTTCCGCTGCATTTACTGCGGCTGAGAAGGTATCGGGTCCTGTCGCAATCACTAGCTTTCTAATTTCTGAATTCAACCCGAAAATAAACCTCTCCATTTTCAGTGCCTCCGTGGCAACGTAGTACTCTGCGAAGCGAGACTTCTCCAGAAAACTAGCAGTGTAGTCCCTAACTGATAAACTTCACTGGTGTATGTTCATGAACTCCTCTTCCAGTTGTCAGACTGCTGCTTGAGAACAAAACTGTCCTTTGAAAGCTGTTGTGAATTCGTCCCAAGTAAAAGTAGAGTATACATCCGACCCTATGGAATCAATGTGAGCTTCCCACCAGTACAGAGCTTATGCCTTCAACATCGTCGTTCCGTATAATACTCTGTCCTCATCCGCACACTTACTGGTCTTGAAGATGGCTTCTATTTCTTTTAACATCTCATCTCCTTCACTGGGTCTCTATCTCCTGAGTAAGTTGGAGGTCTACAGTTTAAGAACATCTTGTAATCACACCTTCTTGACACTGGTATGACCGTAGGTGTAATGGGCATTTCGTCTTCAAAACCAGGATCTGGTGTTTCAGTATGACGAGCTTGGTCGAACATAGCCTGGATATTTGCTTGAAGTCTTCCTATCTCCGCCATCAAATCGTCTCTTGTAATAAACTCCGTACCTCGCCCCTGAACTCTACCTCCGGTTCTGCCCCCATTTCTACTCCCCGTTCTACCTCCGGATCTACCTCCCCCTCGCTCTCCTCTTCTCCCCCCCCCCCCCCCCCCGTTCCTATTGGTGGATTCGTACTATTCGGATTTCCTCCTCCTCTTCTATTCGTATTTCGAGTACCTCTTGCCATTCTGTAGATTCAAACAAGATTAACATACACATAAACACATACCCCATATAATAAGATATTCCGGTTCAACATGTACTTGTAAATTCATGATTACACTAGCCAGGTGTAATTTGAAAATACCTTACATGATGTTCCTTCTACCTTTTATACTTATCATCCCAAGGTTCTAAAACACTAAGGACATCCTACTTCACATGCAGTTTAAGTCTAGGTATAGATCCGTATACGTAAATCCTTTAAACTAGGGCTCTGATACCATTTGTAACATCCCAGTTCCCATAACATACAACATATAACATAACATGCATATATATCATTGATATACAACGAAAGTTACATAACAAACCAAGTACGGTCCCTTCGGTCTCCTAAATTACAAAATATATATATATATATATATAAGCTTCCTTCACTTTATCCTCTCCTTTGTCGATCCTTAACCTGGAAAACATATTTTTAAAAACAAAATGAGGGTTAGACCAAACTCGTGTAGTGCAAAGCTTATATAAATACAATATATATCTCATTACATCATATTGTCATTTATATACACATAATCATATTCCTACCACATAATCATCTCATATATATATATATATATATACACATATATATGTATCCCAGTTCAAAAACGTTTTAAAGCAAAACTCACCTGATTTGCTTATTACAACTCTTCCAAGTTTTTCTCCAAGCTATCCGATCCTTTACCCAAAATTCTCAGAATCTGAAACGGATTAAGCACAAATACCCTCTTACTAATCAAATACATAAGACTTACTAGGAGGCTACGAGCTCTAGATAAATCTATCTGACCTTTATCCTCGAAGTGACCAAACAGCTAAAGTATCCGGAAACCACAAGTTATCCGGACAACACTACATTTCCGGACATCATGACTTTTCCAGACAACCTATACAATCCGGATAACACAACCATCCGGACGACATCCGGATACCAAAGTAACCCGGACACTATCCGGTATCTTATTTCATCCGGAAAACATAAGAAAAGAGACTTACCCGGATAAAGGACTCGTCCGGACACCACTATAAAATCATCCGAACACTATCATCAAAATACCCGGACACCACCAACAGGACTATCCGGACACATTCATACTGTGTCCGGACACCTATGTCGGTTTGCCCATTTTCGACCCAGAAATGCCAGAAATCAATACCAGACATGAAATCGCTCATTCTACTCCGATAGAAACAGTCTATAAGCAATTACACATATAAATTACAAAGGAAACATACCTTAATCACTTCCAACAACTCCAATTTTGAGCCTTAACCCTCTTGCTTTTCTTCTTCTCCTTTTTCTCTCAAAACACATACTGATTTTTGATTATGAAAATATCTGAAGTCTAAAAGGGATATTATCTAACCATAATTACCATTTAGACCTTGAACTTCTAATTAATAATCCAAAATACCTTTAACCTATAATTTTATTCAAACTTACCCTTAAACCTTAATTTTAGAGTTAAATAATATTAACGGAACTAGAATTTCACTAACGAACTTTTCCGGGGTATTACATTAGCCTATGCCAACTTTTGCATTTAACCCCACCAGCTACTAATTTCTTTCGGAACAAAGGAATGTTTCACTTTTCTTGGGGACGCAACATATAATCTATCTAACCTTCATTCGGAAGGTTTGGATAATGAAAAAGAAGGAAGTTTGCCTCACCTTCGCACTTCGATCATGCACATTGAGTCGGTGGAAAATTGTTGATGTCTAAACAGTTTACACGCTTTGAGCCTATATAATCAATCATAAGTTGCTTCAATTTTTTCTACACAAGCACGTACACACAAGGAACATGTTTTCTTGTCATAACGTTCATAGAAATTCCTTAGTGTTTTTCGATGATTGAATGGAAGCCCTGGAAGAGTGAACATAAAAAAAGATCCTTTCCAAAGTACATTCGTTGTACTAAGTGGCTCTGTGCTACTTACAGGCATTTTAACTGATTCATATGTTGTTTCAGGGTTACCACATTCTTTTTATCAGAATTTGAAAAGATTCGGATAAAATTCTTTTGGAATTGACAGCGATATCATATCAAAATGAGGAGAATGTTAGTAGTGAACAAAGACCGTGCTGAAGTTGATAAGAGTTTTGATGATCATGATGCTCACAATAATCAAAAAGGGGGAGAAATAATATGCTAAAGAATAGGGGAGATTTGTCAATGAAAGATCAAGGGGGACAAATTTGTCAAAGTCAAGAAGATGTTTCGAGATGTTTCGAGAGAGTTTGATTTTCAAATACAATTCAAGTTCAAAGAGATGAAGATGCAAAGTTCAAGAATCTGCTTAAAGAGTTTGAGTTCAAAGCCTCAAAGTTTTCAAAGATGTAAAGTTTTTAAAGTTGCAAAGATCAAAGAGTTGAAGACTGCTGCCATATTTTTTTAAATCTTGAATCCAAAGGGGGAGAATGTTAGAGCATTATATTGTATTCAAGATTTAGTGAGAAAGTCAACGTATTTGTCAAATATTGTAAAGTCAAAGTAAAAATAGGTTTTGATTAGTTGTTAAGCAAGGTAAGGAAGCTTATTTGTAATATCTAGAGAGAGTTTTAGTGAGAGATTCTAGAGAGAGAAAGCTTCAATCATATGTAATATCTAGAATTCTTAAGATTAATAGATGACGTATGGATTACCTAATAAATCTGGTGTTTACACTCCTGTTCAACCATGAGTGATTTTTTAGCATAGTATTCTGCCTTCTTTTTGTAAAAGGCAGAGTCTCTCTGGGGTCTGTTGGGCTTGCTTCTGCAGTCAGCTGCATAATGGCCTGGCTTGCCATTGTTGAAGCACCTTGAATTCTGTGGTGCATTGCCAGCTCTATCATTTTGCCTCTGTTGGTGATCTCCACCTCCCTTCTGCTCATAATCTCTGTCAAGCGTCATCTGTTGATCATGGGAATCCTCTCTCCCTTGGTTCCTCTACTCATACCCTTATGGTGGCCCACAGTTCTGATACTTGCCACCTCTGTCGTCTCTTCCATCTCTGTCATATCCAGACTTCTTTCTGAACCCTCTATTGCCGAAATCTTTGGTCAGCAAAGCTAGAGATTTAGCTATTGAGGTCATCGTTGCCTCATCCTCATCCACCAGTTCCTCTTTATCACTATCAACCACCAGAACTTTCTTTTTCTTCTTCTCCTTCTCCTCCTCCTCCTCTAGAGCCTTTTTCTTCTTTGGCTTTCTTGCACCTCTGTAGCTTTACCAACAAGTGCCAGAGGTCTACCCAGTTGGGTTTTCGTCTGGGCTATCTTACTCTCTTGTGCAACCAAGGTGCCATAGAGGTCTGAGAGGGTCCAAGTATCTAAGTCTTCATTTTTTTGTAAAAACATGGATAGTTGAAGCCACTCATCATTCAGGCTCTTGAGAAACATAACATTATTTTCCTCAGAGGTTCTGTGAATGCCAAACTTCTTGCACTTATTTATATAGGAGTTGAATCTGTCGTAAGTGTTCTACAGAGTTTCAGACGGCAGAGCTTTAAATGCGTACTACTCATTTATACACTGAGCTCTTCGGTTTTTCTGGGTTTTGGCTCCACCTTCATGCTGTTTTTCCATCTCTCTCCACAGATCATGGGCAGTTTCACAGGCATCTAATGATTGAAAGAGATCATTAGGTATGGCCATTATCAGAAGTCGTTTGGTATTCTTAGCATATTCATATTTCTCCCAATCCCGTGGGGACCATTTGTCGCTGTCTTTCGATTTGTCATACTCAGGAACCTCTGGGGTGGTTCCAGTTGCGGTACCCTTGGTACAGTGACCATTGGGACATATGGAGGATTGTGAAGATATGTGATTAGTTACTTGTCAACACCTTCAAAGAAATGAATCATACAAATTTTCCACTGTGGATACTCATCTCTAAGAAATGTTGGTGGTTTGGTTAGAGAGCCAATAGTGAAATAATTTGTTGCATTTGCCATTTTTAAGGAATTTGAAAACAGAACAAAAAACAGAGTGTGGATTTAAGACCTTCAGTCGATGGGATTGACTTAAAGTATGAGTTCTAACTTTTAGAGAATTGAATAAAACACTACATGGAAGGATTTTAACAATATAACAGTGCCTATTAAGCTGTCAAAATCAAACTAGTTGAAAATAACAGAAAAACAGGGGCTGTTTTGAAACTGAAGAGCAAAGCTCAAAATCAATCCATAAATGTACCAAAAACGAGTCGAGATCATTGCAAAGTGGATCCTTTGATATTGAAAATCAAAGTTTACTCTGATACCAATTGTTGATCCCACTTTTGACTCAAGAATGATATTTCAACAACAAATGTTCAAAACAGAGTATAAAAGTGTAAATAACAAAGTATTGCAGAAAATAGGATAATGAAAACTGTAAATAACAATTTGAGTTGAGAGTAATGGTAGATAACAAACAAATAGGAGAATGAAAACTGTAAATAACAAAGTATTGCTCAATGGTTCATCTCTATTTAATCGCCAGAATTACACCAAGAACACCGTGGAGTGTGTGTTTTACAGATATATACGCTATAAACAGGTGTATGTGTGTGTGTGTGTGCTTCGTTACCAGAAAAGTCTGGTAGAACACTTTATTTATACTAAAGACACAGGGGACAAAGGGTACATGAGACAAGTTCATGGGACGAATTATAGTACACGTTAATGTAGTGCGCCGTTTGTATGTTCTCTGCAAAAGCTGTGACCTCTCTGATGATGACACATGGAAAGTAGATGATCATGCCTTGTACTATTTGATCTTCATGATCTTCGTAAAGTAGAGGAACGTGAGTGGCGCACTTGTCCTTTGTCTTCAGAATTCTTAATCTTCATCTTCTGTCTTTGACTCCATGGAGGCTCTGTCATGTATGGCAGAAGCTTTGTGGCCTTGGACTCTTTGTCTTCAGATGAAGGATCAATTGGAGACTCTGTGTTCCTGGTGGGTGACAGAGGCTTCTGGCAGACTTCTTCCTTAGCCTATTTTTCAATACTTGTCTATACTAGAGGTTGGAGCTAACAACTTGGGTCCCGGTTTGTTAGGTGCAGTTTTATTTGAAGAAATTATGTATGTACCTGTTAGCTCCAACTTCTGTTAATAGAAAAGTATTGAAAAATAGGCTAAGGAAGAACTCTGGCCGAAGACTCTGTTGAACACCAAGAGCACATAACCTTCACTTGTCAATCATCAGAAGATCAACAGAGGACAAGGTCACATAGTCTCTGTCACTCTTGACAGAGCCTCTATGATATGAAGAACTGAAGATGAAGGTAAATGAAGAAAAAGACAAGGACAAGCGTTCCCCTCACGTGCCTCAGCTGTACGAAGATTTGGAACATCAAATAGTACAAAGGTTGTTCCCTCACTTTCCACGTGTCATTCTACAGATGGGAGCAACTTTTCAGTATACTATTCATGGGCGCACCAAGTTGCAGTTTCCAGGAGAACGTCCCACGATCTTGTCTTTTTGACTAGTGGTCCCCTTCTATCTGTGTATAAATAGAATTGAAACCAGATCATTTCTGGTAACGAAGCACAACACACACACTTACTTAGAGAGATATATTTGTGTATCACATTCTGTTACGTGTTCTGGGTGTAATTCCAAAGAATCAATAGAGATGAATCATTGAGCATTACTCTTGTTATTTTACTGATTTCATCTATCTATTTGTGTCTTATCTACCATCAAACTTGACCCAAACTGTTCTCTAAACGCTTTCGCTCTCATACATTTATTTACTCTGTTTTGAAAGTTTGTGGTTAAATATCATTGTTGAGTCTAAAACGGTATCAAAAATTGGTATCAGAGCAAACTTTGATTCTCAATATCAAAGGATCCACTCTGCAATGATCTCGACTTGTTTTTGGTAGATTTATGAATTGATTTAAACTTTTGTTCATCAGCTTAAAAAAACCCCTGTTTTTCTGTTGTTTTCGACTAGTTCGACCTTAACAGCTAAATAGACACTGTTAACTTGCTAAAATCTTCCACTTAGTGCTTTGTTCAAATATTTAAAAGTTAGAACTCACACTTCAAGTGAATCCCATCGACTGAAGGCTTTTGCTTCACACTCTGTTTTCTGTTCTTTTTGAAACTATTTAAAAATGGCAAACGCAGCAAACTTCTTTACTGCTGGTTCTTTGACCAAGCCTCCAACTCTTCTCAGAGATGATTATCCACAGTGGAAAATCCGTATATTTCACTTCTTTGAAGGTGTTAACAAAGAGCTAATCACTTATCTCTACAATCCACCATATGTTCCAATGGTAACAGTACCTAGAGTACCTGCAACTGAAACCACCCCAGAGGTTGCAGAGTATGATAATCCAAAAGACATCGATAAGTGGTCCCTACAGGATTGGAAAAATATGAATGGGCAAATAAGGCAAAACGTCTTCTGATAATGGCCATACCTAATGACCTTTTTCAATCCTTGGATGCTTGTGAAACTGCATATGATCTGTGGAGAGAGTTGGAAAAGCAGCTAGAAGGTTGAGCCAAAACCCATAAGAATAGAAGCGCTCAGTGTATAAATGAGTACTACGCATTCAAAGCTCTGCCGTCAGAAAATCTGCAGAACACCTACGACAGATTCAACTCCTTGACAAACAAGTGCAAAAAGTTTGACATCCACAGAACCTCTGAGGAAAACAATGTCATGTTCCTCAAAAGCCTGAATGATGAGTGGCTTCAACTATCTATGTCTTTACAAACATATCAAGACCTGGATACTTGGACCCTCTCAGACCTCTATGGCACCTTGGCAGCACAAAAAATCCAAATAGCCCAGACGAAAGCCCAGATGGGTGGACCTCTGGCACTCGTAGGTAAAGCTACAGAGGTGCATGAAAAGCTAAAAAAGGAAAAAGCTCTGAAGGAGAAGGAGAAGAAGAAAAAGAAGGTTCTGGTGATTGATAGTGATGAAGAGGATCTGGTGGATGAGGAAGAGGCAACGACGGCCTCTATATCTAAATATCTAGCTTTGCTGACCAAAGAGTTCGGGAACAGAGGTTTCAGAAAGAAGTCTGGGTATGACAGAGATGGGAAAGATGACAGAGGTAGCAAATATCAGAACCATGGGCCACCACAAAGGATGAGCAGAGGAACCAAGGGAAAGAAGATTCCCATGTTCAACAGAGGAATCACGACAGAGGTTATGATCAGAACGGAGGTAGAGATCACCAACAGAGGCAGAATGATAGAGCTGGCAATGCACCACAGAACTCAGGGTGCTTCAATTGTGGTAAGCCAGACCACTATGCAGCTGACTGCATAAGCAAGCCCAACAGACCCCCAGATAGACTCTGCCTTTTACAAAAAGAAGGCAGAGTACTATGGTCAAAAATCACTCATGGTTGAACAGGAGAACTGGGTATCTGATGAATCCTCTGATGAGGAAGAAAAGAAAAATGCGCTATTCTATGGGATGGCACAAGTCAGCAGCTCCGACTCTAAAAGTGAGGTATCCACTTCTAACTCATCCTCAAATGACATAGAAGTAAATCTGCTTAAACTAACAGAAGATTACAATGAACTTGAAAAGACTTGTGCAGTTGTTAAGAAAAAAACTTGCATTCTATGAGAGAAAAGCCAGACTTCCCACTCTAGAAAAGGCAAAAACCACTTTAGAAAAGGAAGATCTTGAATCAAATTGGCATAAAGAACTAAAACCTTTGAAAGAGAAGATTTTTGATCTTGACTTAGCCTTAAAAGTCAAAACTAAAGAACTTTCGGATAATGAGAGTGACAGACTTAACATACTTTCTCTTAAAAACTTTTTTCAAAGAGAAAGAGAAGTTCTTCACCAAGATCTACTCGACAAAGATCTCTTAATTAAAAAGTATCAAGACGCACATAAGGTATATGAGAACGTAAATACCCAACTAGGAAGAAAGGGAATTGGCTTCTGTGACTTGGATCCTTATATAGGAACAAAAAGAGACAAGTCCATGTCTTCTCTATTCTGCGTTGGAGATACTCTAAAACCAGGCTTTCCAAACTTACTCTCTGTTAAGAAAAGGCAAAAAAACCTCTAGGGAACCTCATAAGAGGAAACCTCTGAAGATGATCAATGTGTGGTATCACAACACAGATTTACCCTCTTCCGACTCTATCAAAAAAGCATCCAAATCAAAGAAATATCTGAAAACTCAGGATCAGATAGGAATCTTCAAATTTGGTGACCCAGAGACTAAGACCCATGTTGCTTTTGTATGCACTATAGATTCTGAAAAGGAGCTATCTGCAGAGGCACCTGAATTTGTGCCTTCTTCTACAGAAAAAAAATTGCAACATATCTCTGAAAATGAGTTGAAAGAAATTGGTAAAAACAATTTTTTCGGATGGAAAATGTTTATGTAATAGACATGGACTCTACAACCACTGAGAACTCCTGTTTCTTCTCAATGGCCTTAGCTGATGTAAATTGGCTATGGCATAAGAGGCTCTCTCATTTAAACTTCAAGACACTGAATACTCTTTCTTCCAAAGAGTTAGTCACTGGTCTACCTCAGCACTCATACGCCAAAGAGTCCTTATGTTCAGCGTGTGAGAAAGGGAAGCAGACCAAGGCAAGCTTCAAGTCTAAGCAAGTATCTTCAGTGTCATCGCCTCTACAACTACTCCACATGGATTTGTTTGGCCCTGTTATCAAACAATCCATCACTGGAAAGAAAGATACTTTGGTCATAGTTGATGAATTCTCTCGCTTCACATGGGTGATGTTTCTCCGTAACAAGAGTGACACCGCTGAAGAACTCATCACATTTGTCAGGAAGATGGAAACCCTGAACAATTTGACCGTTCGCCCAATAAGGAGTGATCACGGGACTGAATTCAAAAACAGTTCTCTTGATTCCTTCTTTGAGAGTAAGGGTATTTCTCACAACTTTTCTTCAGTGAGAACACCACAACAAAACGGAGTCACTGAAAGAAGAAACCGAACGATCATCGAAGCTGCACGTTCAATGCTCAGCGATTCTCACCTGCCTACTCAGTTTTAGGCAGAAGCTGTCAACACTGCTTGTTTTACGAAAAACAGGTCGCTGATAGTCAAAAGATTCAAGAAGACAACCTATGAACTGTTCCATGGGAGAAAGCCTTCAATTAGCTTTTTTCACATCTTTGGTTGTCAGTGTTTCATACTGAACAACAGAGATGCCCTTGGAAAGTTTGATCCTAAGGCTGATGATGGAATCTTTCTTGGATACTCCTCAGTTTCCAAAGCCTTCAGAGTCTTCAACCGTAGAAGACAGTCTGTAGAAGAAACTATTCACGTCACGTTTGATGAATCCCGTTCAACGAACTCAAGGCCATCTGCTGATACGGAAGAACTGAATCAATGAATGTTTTCTCATCTTGGTGATTCAGAAGATGTTCCCACTCGTCCTTCTCATTCTCATACCACTGAAGATAATGATCCTATCATTATCCCCAGCATGCAGACGAGTGAAGCTGAAACGTCATGGGTCTCAGCTATTCCTCTTAACACAATACTTGCTGAACCATGTACTTTAGACATCCCATCTACTTCTCAGCAATCAGTGAACGAAATGCCATCTGCACCTATTCATATCTTAGCTGATATACCAGAAGTCGCTGAAGTCTCATCTTCAGCTGCTCCAGTTCAGACTGAGTCAGCGACTTATGCTCCGGCTCAGCGATGGACTGTTAATCACCCAATCGATCAGATTCTTGGTGATCCAAACGCTGGTGTTCAGACACGACGAGGTTCAGGTAACATTTGTTTATTTGTTAACTTTATTTCTCTGATTGAACCCAAGAAAGTAGATGATGCCCTCAGAGATCCAAACTGGGTCAGCGCTATGCAAGAAGAGCTGACAGAATTTGAAAGAAACAAGGTTTGGAATTTCGTTCCAAGACCATCTATCAAGTCAGTGATAGGCACTAAATGGGTCTATCTCAACAAGTTAGATGAACACTGAACTGTAACCCGCAACAAGGCTAGACTTGTTGCTCAAGGATACAGGCATGAGGAAGGCATAGATTACGATGAAACCTTTGCTTCAGTGGCAAGACTAGAAGCCATTCGTCTTTTCTTAGCATATGATGTACACAAAGACTTCAGGGTATATCAAATGGATGTCAAATCAGCGTTTCTCAATGGAAAGCTGAATGAAGAAGTCTACGTGGAACAACCACCGGGATTCTCAGATACTAAGCATCCAGGTTATGTTTATAAGCTGGATAAGGTACTTTATGGGCTGAAGCAAGCTCCTCGTGCATGGTATGACACTCTTTCCTCTTATCTCCTAGATGAAAATTTTGAGCGAGGTAAAATTGATAAAACGCTGTTTTTCAGGAAAGTAAAAGGTCATATCATTTTGGTTCAAATATATGTCGATGATATTATATTTGGTTCCACTAACCCTGATCTTTGTACTCGTTTCTCTGAAAGGATGCAAGTTGAGTACAAAATGAGCATGATGGGTGAGCTAACATATTTCCTTGGTCTTCAAATAAAACAAAATTAAAAAGGAACTTTCATTAATCAGGGAAAGTATGTTAAAGATATGCTGAAGAAATATGATTTAACTCAGAGTTCAGCTATGAAAACCCCTATGGCTCCGCCGCTGACACTTAACAAAGATCCTTCAGGGAAATCTGTTAATGTCACTGCGTACCGTGGGATGATCGGATCTCTTCTGTATCTTACAGCGAGCCGACCCGATATCATGTATGCAACTTGTTTGTGTGCAAGATATCAAGCTGAACCCAAGGAATCTCATATGATCGCTGTAAAGCGAAACTTTCGTTACCTTAAGGGTACTGCAAACCTAGGTCTTTGGTATCCCAAAGACTCAGGATTTGATTTAACCGCCTATTCAGATAGGGATTTTGCAGGTTGCAAAATGGATACGAAAAGCACCACAGGAGGTTGTCAACTCCTAGGTGGAAAGTTGGTGAGTTGGACAAGTAAAAAGCAAAATTTAGTGTCCACCTCAACTGCTGAAGCTGAGTATGTAGCCGCTGGAAGTTGTTGTTCTCAGGTCTTGTGGATGAGAAATTAACTACTGGACTATGATCTTCAGCTCTCCAAAATTCCAATCTATTGCGACAGCACAAGTGCCATCGCTATAGCCAACAATCCAGTGCTACACTCAAAGACCAATCATATCGAAATCATGTATCATTTCATCAGAGACCACGTGATGAATGGTGATATAGAACTTCATTTTATCCCCACTGATTTTCAGTTAGCTGATCTCTTCACCAAACCTCTTGATGAGACAAGATTCAACTTTCTCATCAGCGAGCTTGGAATGCTGAACTTTGAAGATTAAAATCTTCAGCGGTTCACATTTGATCAGTTAATTACTTGTTGATAAACCTCAGTGTTAAAATTGTAAAATGACAAGTGGATCAGTGATAAACATGAACTTGTATAACCCATTTTTATCATCAACTCTCTGAACAATCTGATTCGCTGATACCAAGGTATGTTATTCTCTCTCTGACACTCGCATGTAAATGCAAGATTTCAAAACAACTTATGTCGCTGAAATTCTTTTCTTCCTCAGCGATACTTTTGAAATTTCTTAAAACCTTACTGATATTTCTATACTCAGTGCTTCATGTTTTTCAAAACATCCCTGAGTTTTTCAAAACCTCAGAGACATTTTAAAATGTGAAAGGACGTTTTTGACGTCATCCTTACAGGATAAACCCCTGGCACGTTCTTCTGACACACGTTAGGCACGTTCGTGCTATCGTCCAATCAAATGCCAACACGTGTCCGTGTCATGATGAAAAACTTTCCCGCTCGTAGTTTTTCTCTCTCTTCACTCACTATATATACTCCTCGAGTGTATATTTTTCTTCCTTCTCAAGTTTTCTCAAGAATTCCTGTTGCATTTGAACATTCAAGTTTCCCATAAACTGTTCATCTTCCACAAAGTAATCCAGGTTAATAATCTTATATTATTCCATTGTTTTAACTTGTTTTAGATCTAATATTTGTTTTAACAGATCAAACAAAAGAAACCATTTTAAAATAAAATCATATTCTTGCATGGTTTTATGAACACAACCTTTATGGTTGTTCTTCAAGTTTATATTTCATATTTTAAACTTGTTCTTCATATGTTTTTCCATAATCCCTTTTAAACTGGAAATCATATATGCTTCATTAAGTCATTTTTGGCTGAATGAAATGAACAAAATGCTAAATGAAATGGACAAAATATTCAAACTCATATTCTGTTGTTCATATTATTCGTATATGTGTTTATAGCAGAGATGGCACTCGCTGATACTCAGATAGTTGTTGCTGAACTTCCAAAGGCTCCTCAGGTTAAATTTAGCCTGAAGGATATTACCTTTCAGAGTAACAACCCTTTCGCCCTACTGGAATTCCCTGAAAAGAAACGGGTCCCTCATCTGGATGATGCCGTTAAATTCCTACTGCGTCAGTTCTGGTATACTGCTAGAAGTGCTCAGTTTCCCTCTACCCGAAACCCTAAAAAGACATTTAGTGTCATTCTGTTTGACACTGATCATGGAACCTCAAAGATTAAAACTGGTAATCTCAGGCATGCTCTGGACCTCCCTGCAGGCTCCAAAGACAAACCTTTTGTCCCATTCCCTGACCCCAAAAAGAACTCAGCCGACAGGGAAGCCTTGATAGCATTCTTTGATGCTATGAACTACGCATGGGACATGGGAAGAGATGGTCGCCCTGACAAGAAGCAGACCACAATGAAGAAATCAAAGATGCCCAGCGAGATGAACTTTATCTTCACGCATTTGATCAGCTGCCTCACCGCCAAATCCGGATCATCTGATCAAGCCTCGCAGCCTCAACAATCAATGGGGTACTCCTTGCTGAAGGGTCTCCATATAGACTGGGCTCAGATCATCTTCGATGACATGCTGGTATGAGTTACTACCGACCCTCGTCCAACATGGGTTCCATACCCAAGATTTCTCAGTGCTTGGCTAGCACAAGGACTGAAGGATAGATATCCACGAGTAGGAGACATGAAACTATCCCAAGTCGGCCTGAAGGTTCTCGACTTCAAGCCACTGCCAAACGAGGTACGTCTCTTTAATCTCTTGTCTCTTATAAATCCTACTTCTTCTACTTCTGTGGCTCCTTCAGCGACAATACCCCTCGCTGATACCCAGGCCCCAAATCCTATTCCTCATAAAAGGAAACACTCTACTACCCCTCTTGATTCCAAAAGGATCAAGAAAACTAAGGAGCAACCCTCCCAGCAATCTCATGCTGAAAACTCCACGACTCAGGTTTCGCACGAGTCGCTGGACACTTTCGTGGTAAGCTCTGCCACAGATGCTCAAGCCACCCCTTTCATTCCAACCTCAGCGTCTCTACACGCTGGAGTTATAAACTTGGAATCGACCCAACCTCCTCCAGTCTCTTAATGGACTGAAGAAGTGATTCTCAGTGGATCCAACACTGAATCAGTAGCACAACCAAACTTCTCAACCTTCGCTTCTCTCTCTACTCCATTTGACTCTAATCCAGTTTTCACCACGACCACTGGATCACCCGTCATTCTTTCAGAAGCTAAAGCTGATGCTTCACAAGGAATGATGGAAGCAAGACCTACAGGATTCTCCATGCCTCAAGGTACTTTTGCTGATGACATGGAACATTTCTCAGGGCACAAAGATTTTGATGACTTCATCCGCCTTCCTGCAGGTATACACCAACCCATATACACTGTAACTAAACCCCAAACTTCTGAGCTTTCCTCTGTTCACAAGTCCTTATCTGTTACAGGTCTTAATTTGGGAGACATCAACGCCTCTCTGAAAAGCTTGGATACAAAGGTGACAGATCTCACCACTACTCTATCTGGAAACTCTTCAGCTGTAACAAATGCTGGGGAGAATATTAAAACGCTGACAAAAGTGGTGGAAAATAATGCCTCCAAAAATGACTTGGAGAAGCTTGATGGATCTCTGGGTGAATTTGCCAAAGTCCTTGCTGATGTCTACACAGACTACAACTCTCTCAACACCGCCGTTGGAAATCTTAAGGGAGAGATGACTGCTGTAAAAACTGACGTAAATTCTCTGAAGACTGACTTGAGTTCAGTAAAAACTGATGTAGGTTCAATGAAGAAGATGATGCAGGAGATCCTAAATCGCATGAATGCCCATGACCCTACACCTTCACCTTTTTCTCAGGCAGATCGAGATGAACTTCTCAAGATCCCCTCTACTATAACTGGCCTGAACGCCAGATTAGGGGAAATTGAAGCCTGTGTTGGTATCTCTGGCCATGAAGACAGAGAACCAACACCTTCTGCTAACATCCCATCTGTTGTGTCAATACACTCCTCCCCCTCGCATCATGAGGAAGGGGGGGAGAAGAGCTCACAAGACCTTCCCCATGATGAATCTATCGAGGTGAAGAAGACTGAAGACCTTATCCTTACTGATGAGGGTAAGAAGACAACTGATGCAGGACCTCAGGGAGTTGATAACCCTGAGGGAACTGAGAAGCTTACCTCTGTATCTGAGGGGGAGCGACTCGAAGAAGCTGCTGAAGAATCTGAATCTGAAGCTGAAGATGAATAACGCGTCGACATCTCTGATGATGAACCATCCTCAGATAACAATGATGATGATGACTTTGATGATGATGATGATTCATTCTTCGTCACTCCAAAGACAACTACAGCGCTTAAGGGAGTTTTGATAAATGAACCTACAGGGGAGCGGACAAAGCCTTTAGCGTCTGAACCTAAAGGCAAAGGAAAAGGTGTCGCTAAAGAAGACAATCTGATGATCTTTCTTTAAAAGCCAGTTCGTCAGGTACATAACATCTTATTTCCTTACTCTGCATCCCTCCTCTATCCATACACATTATCAGCTCCACTCTCCACAAAGCCTATACACTTAAACCCACTTCTTTTCTCTCTGTTCTACCCAAGTTCTTACTCGTAAGATCGCTGTGTTTCAGCTAGTCCTCTCCCCTGCTTGAGGATACCGAAGTACAACCAGCTGCTGATAAAGCTGAAGAAATAATCCCAGTCTTGGATTTAATCACCGAGACTGATGAACCTGAAGAACAGACGCTCTCTCACACAAGCAGACCTTCCTTGGTTCCTCAAAAACCAAGTGAAGAGGATCAGAGAAAAAGAGAAGGGATGATAAAGATGCTTGAGGCTCAGCGAATCGTCTTGCCTCGTGCTAAAATTCCTGCTGCAAAGTTTAGGATATCAAAGCAAGAATACACTGATCACCTCAAAGCTGAACGTCTACTCGCTGATAAAAAGAAAGCTGAAGAAAAAGACATGGCTCTCGCCATCCAGCTTACTCAACAATCGGTGAAAGACCCCTCGCTGAAAAGAACTCCAATCGAAGTTCAACGTCAGCTATGGGAAGACGCCAAGAAGATCGTTGAAGAAAAGAGATCCATGTCTCAATCTACTTTAATCTGGTGCAAAGAAAAGGTACACTTCAGATATCGACCTGCCAGAATCAACAAGGTATATATCACAGGAAAAATCAACCCTCAAAGTTTCAATCGCTGAAATCGAGATATTCAGAGAAAACGGACAGTACGAAAAATTCTATGCTGAAGCCATCACGAAGTACGGTCTCTCTGAATGGTTGGAGATCAGGTTATCCATCCAGAAGTCTCAATCTAAGTACAAGGATCATGTCGAAAAGCTGATAAATAAACATATCGACTTAGTATCTTCTTGTGTGGATATTCCTCCTCCCCCTCCTCTCGAAAATCAGAAAAGAAGGGCCTCTGCAAAGAAAAAGTCTAAACCTTCAGACTCAGGTCCTCCTATACGAAACGAAACAGGTATTGGTTTTTCTCGTGCTGAAGTTCTTGGTCCAGAACCTGACCTTTCCACACTTGACACATCTCTTCCTCATGGTGAGACTTTCATCCCTGGGAAAGTCCTAGGCAAACCCTATGGGATATTCTTTATTGACTATGGTGGACGACAACGTTTTCAACGTATCTCTGAGCTTCCCATCACTCCCATCGAACAACTGAAAGATCTCATCTACTGGTGTGATTTCAAACGCGACATTCAGGCACGACATCTTAAACCCTTGATTTTGAAGAAACTCTGAACAAAAAGAATCAAGGAGTAACGGTTCCTGACTGGATGATTCCCACATCAAAGACCCTTGATGAACTTCTCATTAAGGAAGAACCTATGTAAGCTGATAGGATCGCCTCTTTCTTCTATTTTATCAGTTATTCTTTTGTACTTGTAATTTATTTCGCTTGTACTTGTAATCGTTCCACTTCCCTTTGTAATCTGATACGAAGTTTAAAGAAAGATTTCAGCGAAAGTACTTTACTCCATTGGTACAGAAAAGATCACAGAAAAACAGTAAAAGGGACAAATACTTTATGAGTTCTTTTTATTCTTGTAACAACCCAATTCCCATATACACAACAATTCACATAATGTAACATAACATTCATATAACAAAAGAAACATCATGTTACAATTTCAGTCCCGCAGTCTTTTACAAATAAAAGAAACCATTGTACTACAAACTTTGTACTATTTACATACATAACATTTAATATCATGATGCGACTGCTAAACAAGCCAAAATCTTCATCTTATAATCCTTCACAAAAGCCATCCCTTGGTTACTCTAATTACTTGCTCTTACATGATCCACCACCTGGAATACATATTTTAAAACAAAAATGAGGGTTAGACCTTGTGGTCTAAGTGAGAAAAATCCCTGTTAGTTTACAAACCATTTATATAAACTTCATTCATATAAATCACGCGACACAATCATATATATCTAATCAAGCACACATATCATGTACCTTCCCTTCTCATTCCTCCTGGCCATATTAGTTGGTAGCAAGCCAACTAATAATATACAACGCTGTACAACATCTACAGCCAAACAACGCTATACGGATTCTATAGGCAAACACACCGGTCCTAAGCCCGGCCAAAGCATTATAACACATTATAATACTTATGTAAATATAATACCTTAATATATTATAATTCACATATCGACACATAATCACCAATTATCACATTCCCAAACCATACATATATGTATTCCAGTTAAAAACGCTTTTTAAAGTAAAACTCACCTGTTTTGATTATTACACACGCTCGCAAGCTCCTTTCAAACTGGTCTTATCTCTTACCACGACTTCCACAGAATCTGAAACAATTTAAGGTACATATACTGCTTTACTAGCCAACATATAAAGCTTACCAGTTCCTGTTCTCAACTGTATCACTAAACTTAACAACTACCGGGACTATACAGATTACCGGGCTTCTCAATACTGGGACTTCACAGTACTGGGACTCTTTGGTACCGGGAGTTCGATCACCGGAAGTTGCTAATACCGGGAGTTTCACTATACCGGGACTCCACACTACCGGGAGTCCACCGGGAGTCGTCAGTACCGGGAGTCTACCGGGACTTCCCCGGGACTCTCAAGAACACAGTCGGTTATTTTCTTAGAAATCGATTGAAATCTATACCAATCACAGAAATCGTAACTTCTAAACCGATAGATATCTTCTATTACTGATTACCAACACAAAATATAAAGGTTGTTAGCTTCAATCTTCCTAATCATAGAAGTATTTAGAAGTAGTGAAAAATAGGCTAAGTGAAGAAAGCCTCTTATAGAGGCTCTGCCGACATTACCGAGAAATCAAGGTCAAGAAGCTACAGAAGCAGCAGAGGCTTCCTACAGAAGCTCTGTCATACGCGCAAAGAAGACCAAAGACTCGGAATCCGGTGAAGACTGCTCCACAGAGGACCAGACCGCAGAACCTCTGTAACTCATTACAGAGCCTCTGTGGTCCTCACTGAGACTTGAAGATATTTATAATATCTTGCTATTGTTACAGGACCCGTACATCAACTTGCATGGTAGCATGCCCTGTCCAACGTCGACGTGTCAAACTCTGATTGGACTCAGTAGGGCTTAGTACATATTAGACGTCTGCTGCATTAAATGCAATACAGCACGTCTGACTGTTCATGCCATCCTTGCAACTGTTCACGACATCCTCTCAACAATTCATACGTACCTCTTGAATAGTAGCATATGCTTTATGGTCCCCTTTAGAGTAGTATATAAGGAAGACTCATGTTGAGTTCTTCCTTACACAAAATACAACACACAGAAAAACATTAAGAACACAAAAGCTTATTCACCTTAAGAGTCATATCTGTTTTAAAGCTTTTTCTTACTCACGGTTCATAAACATGTTCTTAATATATATTAAGTAAACTTTGAGATATAATAGTTTGTTCACTGTTTATTTATATTTTGTTCTAAATCTATCAAACTTATCTGTTAGTTCTTTAAATACGCTTCCGCATCAAACCTTAAACCTGAACTAATAGATCTGATAATCTTGTTTAAGCAAAACGGGAACCAACAATTGGTATCAGAGCAAAGCTTGATTTTCAATATCAAGTGATCCTCGTTTTACAACTTTTATTTGATAGATTATTTTCTCTCTTCATCACCATATTTCTAGATATTAGTCGTACCCAGAAAACCTTCCAGATCTTCATACTTAGAAATCCTCCATCAGATTATCCTTTCCTCAAAATGACAAATACAAATAACTTTTTCACTGCTGGCTCACTAACCAAACCTCATACTCTTCTTAGAGATGAGTATCCTCAATGGAAGATAAGAATGGTTCATTTCTTTGAGGGTACTGAAAAAACTCTCAAACAATATCTTTACAATCCTCCTCAAGTTCCGATGATAACTATGCCACGTGTACCAGCTACTGCTGAATCTGCTGAAATCCCTGAACATCAAAAACCTATGCCAAGAGAAGAATGGTCAAATGAAGATAAGGCAGAAGATGAAGTTGCACAGAAAACAAAGAGAATATTGATCATGGCAATCCCCAACGAACTTTTTCAATCCTTAGATGCATGCGAAACAGCGCACGATCTCTGGAAAGAATTAGAAAGACAGTTGGAAGGGGGTGCTAAAACTCAGAAGAACCGAAGGGCACAATACATAAATGAATATCATGCTTTCAGAGCCTCTGCAACAGAATCTCTGCACACAACATACGACCGGTTCAACTCTCTCATAAACAAATGCAAAAAGTCTGGTATTCACAGAACCACGAAAGAAAATAACGTCATGTTTCTAAAGAGCCTGAACGATGAGTGGCTTCAGTTGTCTATGTCTTTACAAACAAATCAAGATCTAGACTCCTAGACACTCTCTGATCTCTATGGAACACTTGCTGCACAAGAGCCTCAAATAGCTCAAGCTAAAACACTAACCATTGTGCCATACGCATTGGTTAGTAAATCTACAGAGGCTGCAGACAGACCAAGGAATGAGAGATCTACAGAGGAGAAAAAGAAGGAGAAAAAGAAGATGGTAATGGTTGATAGCGAAGAAGACGAGCTGATAGAGGAAGAGATAACTCTTGCGTCATTAGCTAAATCAATGGCTCTATTGACAAGAGAGTTTAGAAATAGCCAAAGGATTTCTGGTAGAAGAGATGATGAAAGAAGAGAAGAATCAAATGACCGACAGAGGTCAGACTACAGAAATGGTGACCTACAGAAGTCGAGCGACATAAGCTATATAGGAAATGATCGACAGAGATCAGATGACAAGGTAGGCCACACACAAGAATGCTACAAATGTGGTAAACCCGGTCATTACGCAAACGAATGCCGAACAGAGAAAGGTGGAGACCTACAGAAGTCTGACGACCGAACTGGAAACATATCCCAAGGTTGTTTCAACTGCGGCAAGCCAGGTCATTTCGCAAAAGAATGCAGAAGTAGACCAAATCGCCCACAGAAGGACTCAGCTTTTTACAAAAAGAAGGCCGAGTATTACGCACAAAAATCTCTAATGGCGAACAAAGGGCATTCTGAGGCAAACAAAGAAGACTTCGAATCAGACTCTACCTCTGATGAAGAATTTCCCACAAATGCCCTGTTCTGTGGCATGGCAGAAGTTGACTCCGGCACTGACAATGAGGTATCCAATTCAAACTCTACCTCAAGTACTAATTCTGTAGATGATGATTTATTTCAACTTAACATTGAACTGAAAGATATAAATGAAAGCATTCAGAAAAAGCTGACCTTTAATGAGAGAGAAGTAAGGCTTCTCACTCAAGAAAAAGCAAAAATCTTTGAAGAAAAAGAAAAAATCGAAAAATATTGGAGCAAAAATATAGATCCTTTAAAAAGGCAAATTTCTGATTTAACCTATGCTTTAAAAATCAAAACAAAAGAACTTTCAGTTTCAAGAAGTGAAACTACAGACATAAGAGCTCTCAAAGAATACTTTCAAAAGGAAAGAGAGGTACTTTGGCAAGATCTTTTAAGAAGAGAAGTTTTAATTAAAAACTATAAAGATGCACAGAAGGTGTATGAAAAGGTAAACTCCCAAATAGCAAGACGAGGTATAGGGTATAGTGATATTACCTTAGGAGTTGAAAATAAACGACTAAAACCTCTGTCCTCTCTATTTGTTTTGGGAAAAACTAACAAACCAAACTTTCCAAACTTACTCTCTGTAAGTAAAAGGGTTAAAATCTCTGCAGAACCTCACTTGAGGAAACATACAAAGATGATCAATGTGTGGTTTGAAAACACAGATTCATCATCTTCAACCTCTGTCAATAGAGAAAACAAACCAAAGAAATATCTGAAAACACAAGATCAGATTGGTATCTTTAAGTTTGGTAAACCAGAGACTCAAACACATGTCGCTTTTGTCTGTATGATAAATGTCGAAAAGAAATTGTCAGCAGAAGCTCCTGAGTTTAAACCCATCTTTTTCAGAATAAAAACTTGAAGAATCTATTGAAAAAGAAATTTTGGAAGATTTGAAATCAAATATTTTAGAAAATTTCTGTACATCTTCTATAGATCAAAAACTCGCTGAAGAGATCTCATCAGAAACCTCTGCCATCCACGAAAGTTTTTCTACAGAGGAAGAAAGCTCGTATGATACATGCTCAGAAAATCCAGCCTCTGTCGAAAGAAATGACTCAACCTCTGCATATGAGGACGATTCATCCTCTGACGACTCAGAGACTGATTTCAAATCAGGGATAATTCACTGTGACACAGAGGATGTCAAATTCTCCTCTGAAGTTCTTAACATAACAATTTCACCAAAAGAGAAAATCACAGAGATACCTATCCATCCAGATTTTCTCAAAATGTGTATACAAGTCAAAACCTCTACAGAGCTTGAAAATCTGAAAAAGGCCTCTGAAAATCCAAAAAGCTTAAAATTTTCAAAACCTTTAAGGAAAATCAAAGAGAATCCCACTTGGCAACAAAAGGGAAAATGGCCTGAAGCTAACAAATATTTTTCCTCTGTGACAGTGAAGAAAGATGTTCACCACAGAAGAGAGTCACAGAAAGCAGGAACTAATCAAGACTTTTGCAAACAACATTCTAGTCTTCATAGATCTTCTTGTAATAGGAAATCTAATGTAAAGAAAGAGTGTAATGTCTTTGTGGCTCAGTTCAAAGAATTCAATGAAAAGTTCAAACAAATCACATCTCATATTCAATACTGTCATTGTTTTGATCTTATGTTTAAATTGAATAAACACTTCTCAAGTCCAGATTGCTTTCTCACCACTGAAATTCGAAAGTCAGAACCAAAAGAGAAACAATCTGATTCTTTTACAAAAGATAAAATGTATTTCAAGAATGCTAAGGCAAACTTGAAAAATTCTAACAATATTGGACCCATGTGGATATGGGTACCTAGAACTCTGTGATTGTCTTACAGAAGCAACATGTGCCAATTTGGTATCTTGACTCCGGATGCTCAAGGCACATGACTGCCAACAGAAGATTACTATCCACATACAAAGAAACACACGATGGTGGATCTGTAACTTTTGGAGACAACATGAAGGGACACATCAAAGGCTATGGAGTCATACAGAAAGAAAATGTCTATGTATACAAAGTTGCATATGTGAATGGCCTCAAACACAACCTACTAAGCGTAAGTCAACTCTGTGATACAGGATTCGATGTGTTATTCAAAAGAACTTTCTGCTCTCTACAGAGTGAAAACACAGGAATGGAACTTCTGCGAGCTGAAAGAAGAGGTGATCTATACCTAATAAATTTTACTTCAAAATCCAAGGACAAAGTTTGCCTAGTAGCCTGCAAAAGTGAAGAAGCGTGGTTATGGCACAACAGGTTCTGTCACTTAAACTTTCACACCTTGGATAAACTAGTAAAACTCAATCTAGTTAAAGGTTTGCCAAATGTTAAATTCAATAAGGATCATTTGTGTTCGGCCTGTGAAATGGGAAAACACAGAAGGGCTTCCCACAAAGGCAAAACTGACGTGTCTTGCACTAGGCCTCTGTACATGCTTCATGTCGACCTCTGCGGTCCCATTGCCATACAGAGCCTAGGTGGCAAGAAATACATACTTGTCCTAATTGATGAGTATTCACGTTTCACATGGGTTGAATTTGTTAGAAAGAAATCAGATGTTCCAAATGTATTCATAAATCTAATGAAAAGAATCCAAGTTCTTTATGATTGCAGAATACAGAAGTTGAGAAGTGACAATGGCACAGAATTTAAAAACTCTGTCATTGAAGCCTATCTTTCAACAGAAGGAATATCACAGAACTTCTCTGCAGCTCGCACTCCACAACAAAACGGTGTTGTCGAAAGAAAGAATCGAACACTTGTGGAAGCCGCAAGAACTATGCTGTCAGCATGCAGATTATCAATGAACTTTTGGGCAGAAGCAATTTCTACTGCGTGTTATACTCAGAATCGTTCAACCGTTGTGAAAAGACACCTCATGACGCCTTACGAATTGCTTAACAAAAGGCGGCCAAACATCAAAATTTTCCATGTATTCGGATGCAAATGCTTTGTCTTAAACGACAGAGATTCAAGAGGAAAGTTTGATGTAAAAGCTGATGAAGGCAAATTCATTGGATACTCTGCCACTTCCAAAGCCTACAGAACATTCCTTACAAAGTCTCACAAGATTGTAGAAAGCATCAATGTTTCTTTTGATGATTCATTCCAAATGACTTCTGAGCAAATAAGTTCAGAACTCGGAATTAAAGGGAAATCCTCTGACATCTCAAGAACAAAAGAGGATTTAGATCTTCTATTTTTGGAGATGTTCCACAATGACATTGATCCTTCTGTCGGAACCATCAGAGTTTCTGAAGAACCATCCTCTATCGGACAAAATCCTACAGGTATGACTCTAACTGGTCCAAATAATGCTTCATCTTCTTCTATAAATACTACAGATGCAATTGCCGAAGCAGAAGAAAGTGCAGAAGATGAAACATTAAGAAAAACGACCACAGAAGTTGCACAAACCACAGAAGAACCAATTACAGAGGAGATCGAGGACCAAGACTATACGTCCTCATAGGAACAAACTCCACCACCAGTCATACCAATCATTCCACAAACGGTAGAATCAACTACCAAGGCACGAAGAACAACATAGGCTACACAAGAAGAAACACAAGAAGCCTCTGAAGAAAGTTTTGATGACATTGATGATCATCTTCCACGCACAACTCAGTGGACAAAAAGCCATCCTCCAAGCCAAATAATTGGAGAACCTTCTGACTCAGTAAAAACAAGGTCTGCCACTGCTAATTTTTGTTTCTTTACAAATTTTATTAGTGTGATAGAACCAAAGAAGATTTCTGAAGCCCTAGATGACCCAAACTGGGTAGACGCCATGCAAGAAGAACTTCTGCAATTTGAGCGTAACAGAGTATGGACTTTAGTACCTCTGCCAAGAGGGAAACAGGCCATTGGGACTAAATGGGTCTACAGAAACAAGAAGGATGAAGATGGAGTGGTCGTCAGAAACAAAGCAAGATTAGTAGCAAAAGGATATAGACAAGAAGAAGGCGTAGACTACGATGAGACTTTTGCCCCTGTCGCACGACTCGAAGCAATAAGAATATTCTTAGCCTTCGCAGCCCACAGAGGTTTTAAAGTCTATCAGATGGACGTAAAATCAGCTTTTCTAAACGGTGAAATCCAAGAAGAGGTTTACATAAATCAGCCACCAGGTTTTGAAAGCTCAAAGTTCCCAAGGCATGTATATTACCTTGAAAAGGCTCTATACGGACTAAAACAGGCACCAAGAGCATGGTACGAACGACTTTCTACCTTCCTTCTAGTCAATGGCTACAACAGAGGTACAACAGATACTACCTTATTCTATAAACGCAAAAATAGTGAGATAATGCTTGTACAAATATACGTAGATTACATAATTTTTGGGTCTACAAATTCAGAAGAGTGCAAATTTTTTGAAAAACTCATGCAAAGTGAGTTTGAAATGAGTATGATGGGAGAATTAACATTCTTCCTCGGACTTCAAGTCAAACAATCTTCAGAGGGAATTTTTATAAATCAAGCCAAATATGTCTCTGACATACTTTTAAAATATAATCTCTCCGATACCTCTGCAATGAAGACTCCAATGGCCACTGGAAATAAGTTATTCTTAGATCCAAATGGTATTTCTGTAGAATGTACTCTCTACAGAGGCATGATTGGATCTCTGTTATACTTAACAGCAAGCAGACCTGACATTATGCATGCCACATGTCTTTGTGCACGTTATCAAGCTAATCCAAAGAAATCACATTATGATGCTGTAAAGAGAATCTTTAGATACCTGAAGGGGACCAACAATCTTGGTCTCTGGTATCCACAGAACTCTGGTTTTAGTCTTAAAGCTTATACAGATTCAGACTATGGAGGATGCATGCTCGACAGAAAGAGTACCTCTGGGAGTTGTCAATTCCTAGGTGGTAAACTAGTCAGTTGGACCTCCAAGAAGCAGAATTGTGTCTCCACATCCACTGCAGAAGCTGAATACGTTGCTGCCGCTAGCTGTTGTTCTCAGGTTCTATGGATGAAGACTCAGCTAAAAGACTACGGCCACATCCTGTTCAAAATACCCATCTTCTGTGATTCCAAAAGTGCCATTGCTATCTCTGCCAACCCTGTGCAACACTCAAAAACCAAGCATATCGATATAAGGTATCATTTCTTGAAACTTCATGTTGAATACGGTACAATCGAAATGCATTTCGTGCCCACAGAATATCAACTCGCTGACTTATTCACCAAAGCATTAGACGAGAAAAGATTCAACTTCTTGGTGGGTAAGTTAGGAATGATTAACATGGTGTGAAAATCCTCTGTAAGTATAGCTTTATCTTCTGTAAATAAGTATAAATATCTATTATTTCTGTATGTATTTTTGTTGTGTGCAAAAATAATTCTTAGTTACAGAGCCTCTGTGGGTCCTCTCAGATCTTCTGATAACCCTTACAGAACCTCTGGTAAACATGATCTATGCTCAATACAAATCTTACCATTCTTTGAACCAAGCATAGATCAAGGGGGAGCAAAAGGAAAATTCTTGATCTACAGAAGTGAATAGATCAACGGGGAGCAAAAGGAAAATTCTAGATCTACAGAAGTGAATAGATCAAGGGGGAGCAAAAGGAAAATTCTTGATCTACAGAAGTGAATAGATCAAGGGGAGCAAAAGGGACCCTGAAATGATCTACAGAGGTAAATCTTTCAAAGAAAAGCCAAAGAAGAATGTCGATAATTCTCCATCGACAGAAGTAAGACAAAACTGCCGAGAACAGAAGAACCAAAAGGTATGTCTCTCGCACAAAAGGTTTTTGAAAACAGTTTTCTAGGACAAGAATTGTCAAATATGTCCTAAATATACTATGAATAACATTTCAAAAATCAAAAGTTCAAAAAGTTTAACAAAATTCGAAATAGGAGAAATTTAAGGTCATAGAGCTTCTGCTGAGCTCAACAGAGGTTCTGCGGGAAATATGCTCTGTGATCACAAATTAAGCCTCTGTCGATCTTTTGGAATGTTATCTCGGAAACCGACAACACACACCATGACCTTCTCGAACAAAACGTTTATCAAAATAGTTTTCTCGGACACCAACTTTCAATAATGTGCGAAAAACATCTCTTAACACAGATCAAAAATTGGATGATCAGAAAGTTAATAGAATTCAAGTTATAAGATTTTTTCTCTCATAGAGCTTCTGTAAGTTCCATCAGAGCCACAAAACCTCTGTGAGTAAAATTTCTTGACAAAATCCTATTGATCCTCTCCAATGTCGATACAAACGTTTTCGTTCAAAGAAGAACCTTCAGAGTCATGACAACAATGAGATATATGAGAAGAGGTTAAAACTCAAGATTTTCAAAATCACAGAGCTTCTGTAAAACACAAGTTCTGCCATTTTGTTATCTGGGCATTTCTGAAGTAATAACGGTCACTTTTACTGAGAGTGAAACTCATGTGGCTAAAAACAACCTCACGCGCCTAGCATTAATGGGCCGCGCACAACGTCCTGTCATATTCTGACAAGGCCTACGTGTCCCATTTTCATTGGGCGTACATGGAACGTTTTTATTTGGAAAGTTGAACCCGCCGCTCAAACTCGAGTACGGATTCCAAATTTTAATCCATTGCCATATATTTTACTCTTTCGAATACTACCGTTTTACCCCCCTATAAAAACCAAGCTTACCCTCTCATAAAACCTTTTACAAACTCTTATCTTCTTCTCCGGCGAAACCCTGCAAAAGCTTGCAAAAACCTTGTTCTTAAACCCAAATGGCTTCATCTTCTAAAGCTCTCTCCCAAGAACTCTCTCCGGCAAACTCACCGGAACACTCCCCTGCCCATTCTGAACATTCCGAAAACCCCAACCTTGCAAGAGCTATTGAACAACAAGATTCATAGCAAAAGATCACTTCGAAACCATACTTCCTATCAAATCCAACAACTGCTATTTGGTCCCCTCACCCACTGCTTTCGGCGAAGCCCATGCTATTCTTCTGAACATAATGGAAAATCACATCCTCTTCCCTCTACTCTCAAGAACCCCAAACAAAATTCCAGTCCGTTATTTGAACCAATTTTGGCAAAGCTGCCGATTTGATAAAGACGATTCTCTTATCAAAGGGTACATTTCAAGACCTGATAAATCTGAGCATCTTGAAATCAAGTTCAACAGAACAATGTTCTCACTTGAATTCAACCTACCAACAAGGGGTCTTCTGGGATTGAAGAGTTATGCAGAGCAACCAACAAACGAAGAGCTCTGTCGCTTCGTAGAAATGCTTGGGTACAACACCCAACTACGGAAGAGAAATGACTTTCGCAGAGGAAGATTACCACCTCTGTGGAACACTTTGTTCTCTATTCTTAACAGATGCCTAACAGGGAAAATAGGGAGTATTGACCAGAGCTCACATCAAATCTTGAGCATCATGTATGGGGTTTACTATGATCTTCCACTAGATTATGCGACCATAATGATGCAAGAGATCATAAACACCATCGACAAAAAGAACAACTCGAGAAGGGTCAAAGAGAACGATCCCAACTTTCTACCACCTCTGCAATTCCAAAGAATATTGGGAGTACTGTTCGAACCTCTACTGCTAATCCAAAACTGGCCAATGGAAGGACCAACTCCCAAACAGTTCCCAATGAACAAGAATACCCCCACTGATCATACTGATGGCTACTCACACTGCAGACCTCTGTCAAAGAAGCTTCTGAACTACGCATCGAATAAATCCCTTAAGAAAGAGTATATACGCGATCATGGAACTCCTAAACCGAGTCCTATGACACCCCCGCGTTTAGGTGTCCCCCTAGGAACAATGATAGCAAAACCTCTTTCCACTCAAGAAGAAAAGGATCAGAAGTTAGCAAAGCACATGGCTATTCAACTCAGCTTTATAGCCAAACGTGCAGAACTTATGGGAAAGAAGTCTTCATCAAGAACCTCTGCATCTACTCCAAAAGCTAAGAAGAGAAAAACTGCAGAAGGCACCTCAACAAGCGCTGCAGAAGATCAACCTTCACCTCCTCATGCCACAGAAATTGGCTCCTCTGCTCCTCCCTCTTCCCCAAAAATGAAGAAGAAAAGAAGATCGAAATCAACAGAGGAAGGGGCACCAAATCCTAAGAGGAGGAAAACCAATAAGAAGCATGGTAAATCACTTGCAAAGTTGGTTACCATTGCAGAATAGGAAACTGCTGAAGAAGAAGTTGCAGAAGAAGAAATGGCTACAGAAAAGTATCAATCACCCTATCAATCTCCAGATAGATTTGCTCACCAAGGAGACCTGAACGACTTCTTACAGAACCCTGACATTGCCAACACCCTAAATACAGCAGGGTGGACGGCACAACCTCTCGACCACCACTCTCCAGAAGAACAAGATTTCTTCATTTCTGGCATTGACACACATCTGCAAGAAGATGACACAACACCCAAAAATTAACCAGCCAACACCCCTGTCATTTTACAAAACCCTTTCATTCAAGGATTGGACGTCCACAGAAGAAGTCCAAACCCAGCTTCAGAAGAAATAGAACAAACAGAAGCTGAGTGGAACAGAGGTGAAATTACAGAGGCTTCTGAGAATATGATGGAAGAAGAAAAAGAAAAAGGGGCCGAAGTTGTACAAAAAGAGGGATTAGCAACAACAGAGACAGGAATAGAGATCTTAGAGACAGTTTCAGATGAAGAAGAAGTTGTCTGGATACGTAAAGGTCTTTATCATCCACATGTCATGAGATTATTCGGATCTCATCAAATGTATGACTTCTTACGACCAGAGCAAGGAACTTCAACAGAACCTAGGGAAGAAGCACCAAGCCGTAGGATAGCTACAGAGGATGAAATGATAGACAATGATGTAGTGCTTGGATGCTTAACAGAGGAAGACACAAGAAAAGATGCCTGGATAAATAGAGGCACACAACCAAAACCAACTCCCAGTGCAACCCACATTTCTAACTCCGCAGGTCTAGCTGTAGAAGGAGTTATTGAAAAAGAGCAACACAGCTCGATCCTAACCCAACCCATCCAGCCAGAGGTTACTCTTTCAACCTCTGTGCCCACAGAAACCGGGGAATCCATTCCTAGGGAGTCTCCTCAAAGAGACTCACCTATTGTTCGTGATCAGTCGCCCCAGATCACCCTAGAACACCCTACAGAGGAATTCGTTTCCTCTGCCACGCACACATTAGGACCAAAACTTCTTTCAGAGAGAAGTAGTGAGCACAGAGACGAAGAGACTCTAGACAAGTCTCTCAGTCAACAGAAGGACATTCCAATAACCACCTCTGGAGTGGATTTGGACACTGTTCTTCACAGAACTTCTGTAGAGATCGAAACTCAGGTTTCTTCTCGAGGATCAGAAGGAAATCCTTCCACCCCCATCGTACAAACAAGGGTGAACGAAGGTGTCCCAGGAACAGGGACTCACTCTGGAGACGAATGTGTTCCTCCAGAGGTTACATAAGGAACACAAGTATCAAGGGATGAGTTCCAAACCCTTGTCACCTCTGTGAACCAAACCATGAAAGAGTTGCAAAGCTCTTTCAAATCTTTTGCAGAGACAACATCTACGGCTATCCTGAATCTGAACACCAAAATGGACAATCTGTCCACAGAGGTAAAAACCGCCATCTCAGAGATGAAGTCTTCTGCCGAAACAACTGCCAAAGCAACAGCCACTTCTGCAGCTCAGGAATTCGGAACAACTGCAACTTCTGCTTTCAGGGACTCTGTCAAAAATTTCCTTGAACAAATGAATACGCAATCCAACAGAGCAGAGGGCATTACTCCTGCAGACTTACAGAATGCCCTATCACAAGTCCAAGCAGAGGCAATACGCAACACGACAATGATGCAACCAAAAGACTATATGACCAGAACACAGCTTACAGAGCTCGGACAGAACGTCATTAACCAGGTCACAGAAGTCATTGTCTCCTTCACAACTGCAAATGCCAACTATGTCAAGGATTTCAGAAAGAGTGTCGGCAGAATGCGTTTCAAAACAGAAGCAGAGCTTGCGACATTGATTGGCCTCTGTGATGATGTCTGTGAAAAGTTGATGGCAGCAGGAGCTGAATTACCGAAGAAGCCCAACACTTCTTGCAGAGCAGAGGGTACTTCTGGTAAAAGTCAGGATGATTCTGATGATTACCAACCTGGTCCATCAGATAATCCTGAGGGGGATAATCTAAGAGAGAAAGCTACGAGCAGAGGAATACAAAGTCCACCAATCGCAGTAGAACCAATCAACCAAGCCCCTCCAGAACAAACCCAACAACAAACCCAAAAGACCACAGAGACAACACCCATCTCTGTGGAATCATCTCCTGACCAAACCAAAACTCCAGAAGCAGATAAGCAAACCACAGAGGCAACAACCGCCCCTGAGGTAATCATTTTGGAAGAAACAGAAGAACAAACCACAGAGAAAACACCCACCTCTGTGGAAACACCCCAAACCATACCGAGAAGAAAGTCGATTGCCACCAAACCAAAAAGAGCAACGACCTCTGCTTCTGACGTTCTGAAAAAGATGCACACAACAATGAGTGATCGTATGGCGCAGAGAGAAGAAGAAAGGCACATGTTCACTTTAGCTTTCAAAATGGCAAGAAGATTCGATGTCAATACTTCATCAACAGAAACTGAGCTCACAGAAGAAGTCAACAAACAACCTCCAACAGATGTTACAGAGCAACTCAAGCCAACAGAACCATCGCCACAAAAGTCCTCTAAATCACAAATGTCAAAACCCACAGAGGCAACCCCCATCAAGCCAACAGAAGTGCCAACCTCCAAACTTACAGAAGCAACAGTTTCTGCCCCGCCTAATGCCAAAGATAAGGGCAAAGGAATACTGACAGAAGAGCCTAAGAAGAAAACATTGCCAAAGCCAACAGAGAAACTAATGAAGAGTGCGTTTGATGCCTTTCAAACCCCAAAGCCTGAAGAAGTTGACTGGGCACATGGATTGAAGCCTCTGTCAGACATTCCTCTAACTGGTAGAGCCGCAGAAGTTGTTCAACAGATGGAGAGTCTCAGAAGACAAGTACCACAACCAGGTCCAACATATGAAGAAATGGAAGAAGTGGTATACAAATACCTCTATAAACAATCCTTTAAGACCAATTATCCAACAGATCATGTAACAGATCCAAGGATCAGAGAAGAATTTGAGAACATCTTCACAAGGACAAAGCCAAGAACCAAAGCAGATGTCTTCTCAATCCACAAGATCAAAAAGGTAATCTTCTGCAAATTCTCCTTCACAAGAACCTATCCAAGGGTCAGGTACAATCTTTACAAAGTCAGAAGAGAAGGCAATTCAGAAACTACCTTCGCTGATGCTGATTTAAGAAATATCAATCCTTATGATCTACCTGACCTTCTGCAATGGACAAAGGACAACTACAACACAGAGGCAAACACCAGAGCCTATCAAGTGTGGAGAAAAGCGATGAGGGAAAAGCTTCTGCTCTACAGCATGATAGATTTCCAGCTGGGAAATGATCTTGGTCTCAAGCATCTGGATTTACGACCACCAGAGGATCGCTGCCCACCGGACGCCGTACCTAACTCAATCACCACAGAACCACGGTTTGGGTTAGTATTTCAAAACCCTCAAGGAGAAACTAAACTATTTGTATGCATAGACTGTCAGAAGTACGCAACAAGTACTCTGAACAAGTTCAGAGCAAGCCTTGTGAAATACAGAGGTTCAAAGAAAATGGATAAAGATGCTGCAGATACTATCATGAGAGAGATTGACGCAACAATCCGCCTAAGAGAACTCTGCATCAGATTCTACAAAGAGATCAGAAAAGTCGGAAGAGACAACAGAAGCTACAACGATTTCAAAGATGCCAAAATCTGATTCTCAGACCTCCAATCTCTGCAAACAAAGTTAAAGTTTATCTTTCATTGTACTCAAATGTAAAATGCCTCTGGCATATTTCTAAATGAAAGAAATTTCGAGGTATTGTTTAACCTCTGTCTTATCTAACTTAGCCTAACTTAACTCAAGTTCAAATTTTTATTTTTCACTACTTAGGGGGAGATTGTTAGCTTCAATCTTCCTAATCATAGAAGTATTTAGAAGTAGTGAAAAATAAGCTAAGTGAAGAAAGCCTCTTACAGAGGCTCTGCCGACATTACCGAGAAATCAAGGTCAAGAAGCTACAGAAGCAGCAGAGGCTTCCTACATAAGCTCTGTCATACGCGCAAAGAAGACCAAAGACTCGGAATCTGGTGAAGACTGCTCCACAGAGGACCAGACCGCAGAACCTCTGTAACTCATTACAGAGCCTCTGTGGTCCTCACTGAGACTTGAAGATATTTATAATATCTTGCTACTGTTACAGGACCCGTACATCAACTTGCATGGTAGCATGCCCTGTCCAACGTCGACGTGTCAAACTCTGATTGGACTCAGTAGGGCTTAGTACATATTAGACGTCTGCTACATTAAATGCAATACAGCACGTCTGACTGTTCATGCCATCCTTGCAACTGTTCAAGACATCCTCTCAACTATTCATACGTACTTCTTGAATAGTAGCATATGCTTTATGGTCCCCTTTAGAGTAGTATATAAGGAAGACTCATGTTGAGTTCTTCCTTACACAAAATACAACACACAGAAAAACATTAAGAACACAAAAGCTTATTCACCTTAAGAGTCATATCTGTTTTAAAGCTTTTTATTACTCACGGTTCATAAACCTGTTCTTAATATATATTCAGTAAACTTTGAGATATAATAGTTTGTTCATTGTTTATTTATATTTTGTTCTAAATCTATCAAACTTATCTGTTAGTTCTTTAAATAGGCTTCCGCATCAAACCTTAAACCTGAACTAATAGATCTGATAATCTTGTTTAAGCAAAACGGGAACCAACAAAGGTACTTACCTCAAAATCAGCTTCAACCAAATCAATCGATGCTTTCTCCGTATGTTTCCTTTATTGCTTCTTTTCGCCTCCAGAACTCCCGCACACACACTCTTTCTATTTTTAGGATATCTGAATACTATCTGATGCTTAAGAGGTAATATTAAACCACACTTACCAAATGGACCTTGAACTTCACATTAATGACCCAAACACCCTTAAACTTATAATTTACCCAAACTTACCCTGAACATCATATTTTATAGTTAAATTATCTAACGGACTTACCCGGGGTATTACATCATCTCCCCCTTAAAAGAATTCCGTCCCGGAATTCAGTTAAATGAAAAGTTGAGGGTATTTGGATCTCATTTCTGTCTCTGATTCCCACGTGACATCCTGACCTCTATGATGTCTCCACTGAACTTTCACTTGCCTGATCTCCTTATTCCGCTGCACTTTAACTTTACGATCAACTATAGCTTCCGGCTCTTCCACATAATTCAGTTTTTCGTCGACTCGGATATCTGGTAGAGAGACTGTCTGGTCTGGAGTAACCAAACACTTTCGGAAGTTCGATACATGAAACGCATTATGGATTCCGCTCAATTCTGGTGGAAGATCTAATCGGTAAGCGACTTCACCGATCCTTTCTGTTATTGCAAACGGTCCAATATACCTAGGGCTAAGTTTACCTTGTCGTCCAAATCTGATGACTCCTTTCCACGGCGAAACCTTTAACATTACGCAATCCCCAACTTGAAATTCCAATGGCTTTCGGCGTCGGTCAGCGTAGCTTTTCTGTCTGTCTTGAGCCACTTTTAATCGTTCACGAATCTGAGTAACCTTATCGGCGGTTAGCTAAACTATTTCCGGCCCCGCTAACTCTTTCTCTCCCACTTCGTTCCAATACAGAGGCGTTCGGCATTTCCTACCACACAGTACTTCGAACGGTGCTGATTTCAAATTTTCAAATTTTACTAGCAATGCTGACATCCCCACTAACCGTTCTGATTTCAAATTTTCATCCTGATAAGCTTCCACTTGACACTTCTGCAATTCGTCAAATATGCTGGGTAGGAGTTCAGTTCGTAGCGAAATAACCTTTATTGTTCCACTCCTTTCTTGACGACTCAATGCATCCGCCACCACATTCGCCTTTCCCGGGTGATAAAGGATTTCACAGTCGTAATCGTTCAGCAATTCTAGCCATCTCCTTTGTCTGATATTTAGTTCCTTCTGATCAAAGAGGTGTTGGAGACTCTTGTGATCAGTATAAATCTGACATTTGGAACCATACAGATAATGTCTCCAAATCTTCAACGCGAAGACAACTGCTGCAAGCTCCATGTCATGCGTAGGATACTGTCTTTCATGATTCTTTAATTGACGAGAAGCATAAGCAATAACCTTTCCCCGCTGCATAAGTACACATCCCAATCCCAGTTTTGACGCATCACTATAAACAACAAAATCTTCCGAACCTTCAGGTAGTGATAGAATCGGTGCGCTGCACAGTTTCTCTTTCAATATCCGGAATGCCTCGTCTTGTTCTGCTTTCCACTCGAACTTCAGGTTCTTCCGGGTCAGTTTAGTCAAAGGCGTTGCGATACGAGAGAAGTCTTTTATAAATTTCCGATAGTATCCGGCTAAACCCAGAAAACTACGTACTTCAGTTGCTGTCTTCGGCGGTTCCCACTTTTCAACTGCTTCCACTTTCATCGGATCAACTTGTATACCTTTCTCAGAAACGACATGCCCCAGAAACTGAACTTCTCGCAACCAGAATTCACATTTAGAGAACTTAGCGTACAACTTTTCTTTCTTCAGCAACTCCAGAATCAAACGAATATGTTGTGCGTGATCCTCTTTGGATCGGGAATAGATATGGATATCATCAATAAATACAATAACGAATTTATCAAGAAACGGCTTACATACCCGATTCATTAAATCCATAAAGGCAGCTGGAGCGTTCGTCAGTCCGAACGGCATCACTAAGAATTCGTAGTGGCCGTACCTTGTACGAAAAGCAGTCTTTAGAACGTCTTCTTCTTTAACTTTCAACTGGTGATAACCGGATCTTAGATCAATCTTGGAGAAATAGCAAGCTCCAACTAACTGATCGAAGAGGTCATCAATTCGGGGTAACGGATACTTGTTCTTTATCGTGCGCTTATTCAATTCTCGGTAGTCGATACACATTCTCATCGAACCATCCTTCTTTTTCACAAATAACACTGGTGCTCCCCACGGTGAAGAACTAGGTCTGATGAAGCCTTTATCGGATAGATCTTGCAGTTGTGCCATCATCTCTTTCATCTCTGGAGGTGCCAGACGATAAGGTGCACAGGCTACCGGAGTGGCTCCAGGAATCAGGTCTATACCGAACTCTACTTGTCTAACAGGTGGAAGACTATTAAAGTCTTCGGGGAATACTTCAGGAAATTCACTAACAATAGGAATATCTTCCATCCTATTCTTTTCTGGCTTAATATCTATCACGTAAGCCAAGTAACTCTGAAAACCTTATTCACACACTTACGGGCTTTTATCATAGATATAAGGCTAGACTGATGATTCCTACGATCGCCATAAATCACTATTGGTCTTTTATCAGGTAATACAACATTTATTAACTTCTTATCACAATTTATGATAGCGTGATTCTCAGCTAACCAGTCCATTCCCACTACGACGTCAAACTCTATCAAAGTCATAGGAAACAATTGTATCGGCACTCTACATTCCTCTATATTTATCACACAGTCATTAAACACTTCTTTAACTGACACTTGATTATCATTTGCCGTATCTACTGATAGAGCATGTTCTAGCACTTTAGGTTTCAAACACAGGCAAGCAGCAAATGCAGGAGACATAAATGATCGGTTTGCACCAGAATCAAATAACACCTTTGCACGAGTAGAGTTTATTAAAAATGTACCTGTGACCACATCCGGAGTTTCATCCGCTTCTTTCTCAGTCATTGGAAATGCGTGACCCCTGGTTATTGGCGGTTCCAGTCTTGGTATTACTGGTTTAACAATTGTTGGCCTGCCCGATGACCCACCTTGCTGTATCCTCCCCCGCGGACAATCCGACTGAAGATGGTCCGGAGAATTGCATAAGAAACATAACCGTGTTACCTTACAATCTTTAATGACGTGTCCGGTCTTCCCACACTTATAACACGCTCGTAAATCACCTTGGCAATTCCCTTGGTGGACACGGTTGCACTTCTGACATGGTCTTTCCGCTGGTCGAAACGGCGGACGGTTATCATACCTCTGAAATCGGGACTTCTTCGGATCTTGTTGTGGTCCTTCCCACTTTCTCTTCCCGATACTTTTATCGCCAGCATCTCTTCTAATATCTCTTTCAACATTCTCCGCGGCATCAACTGCAGCTGAGAAGGTACCGGGTCCTTTTGCAGTCACTAGCCTTCTGACTTCTGAGTTCAGCCTAAAGATAAACCTTTCCGTCTTCATCGCCTCCGTAGCAACGTAGTATTCTGCAAACCGAGACTTTTCCAGAAAGCTAGCGGTGTAATCTCGAACGGATAAGTTTCCTTGTTGTAAGTTCATAAATTCCCCTTCCAATTGTTTGACGGCTGCTTGGGGACAAAATGCGTTCCTGTAGGCTATCACAAATTCTTCCCAAGAGAGGGTAGAATAAACATCAGATCCCTTAGAATGAATAAAGGATTCCCACCAATACAAAGCATCCCCCTTTAACATTGTTGTTCCATACAATACTCTATCTTCGTCAACGCACTTACTCGTCTTGAAGATAGCTTCTATTTCCTTCATCCATCTCATTGCTTTCACTGGATCCCTGTCTCCTGAGTAGGTCGGAGGTCTACAGCTTAAAAATATTTTGTAGTCGCACCTCCTTTGTACTGGTACAACAGTCGATGCGATTGGCATTTCATCTTCCGGTCCAGGATCCGGTATTCCAGTTTCATTATGACGGTTCCGATCAAACATTGTTTGTATGCTAGCCTGCAATCTTCCCATTTCTGCCATTAGATCATCTCTGGTAACAAACTCTGTACCCTGTGGCTGGACTCTGCCTCCGGCTCGACTTCCAGCTCTACCCCCGACTCTGCCCCCAGATCTGCCTCCCCTGTCCCCCGTTCCTATCGGCGGATTCGTACTATTCGGATTTCTTCCCCCCCCTCGATTCGAATTTCGTGTACCACTTGCCATTCTGTAGATTTAAACATGGTTAATATACACATAAGCACATACCCCGTATAACAACGTATTCTAGTTCAAACATGTACCTGTAAGATCACAATTACACTGGACAGGTGTAATATGAAATTACCTTACATGATGTTCCTTCTACCTTTTATACTTCATCATCCCAAGGTTCTATAATGATAAGGACATCTTACTTCACATGCAGTTTAAGTCTAGGTACAGATACAAATACCTAAATCCCTTAAACTAAGGCTCTGATACCATTTGTAACAACCCAATTCCCATATACACAACAATTCACATAATGTAACATAACATTCATATAACAAAAGAAACATCATGTTACAATTTCAGTCCCGCAGTCTTTTACAAATAAAAGAAACCATTGTACTACAAACTTTGTACTATTTACATACATAACATTTAATATCATGATGCGACTGCTAAACAAGCCAAAATCTTCATCTTATAATCCTTCACAAAAGCCATCCCTTGGTTACTCTAATTACTTGCTCTTACATGATCCACCACCTGGAATACATATTTTAAAACAAAAATGAGGGTTAGACCTTGTGGTCTAAGTGAGAAAAATCCCTATTAGTTTACAAACCATTTATATAAACTTCATTCATATAAATCACGCGACACAATCATATATATATAATCAAGCGCACATATCATGTACCTTCCCTTCTCATTCCTCCTGGCCATATTAGTTGGTAGCAAGCCAACTAATAATATACAACGCTGTACAACATCTACAGCCAAACAACGCTATACGGATTCTATAGCCAAACACACCGGTCCTAAGCCCGGCCAAAGCATTATAACACATTATAATACTTATGTAAATATAATAATACCTCAATATATTATAATTCACATATCGACACATAATCACCAATTATCACATTCCCAAACCATACATATATGTATTCCAGTTAAAAACGCTTTTTAAAGTAAAACTCACCTGTTTTGATTATTACACACGCTCGCAAGCTCCTTTCAAACTGGTCTTATCTCTTACCCCGACTTCCACAGAATCTGAAACAATTTAAGGTACATATACTGCTTTACTAGCCAGCATATAAAGCTTACCAGTTCCTGTTCTCAACTGTATCACTAAACTTAACAACTACCGGGACTATACAGAGTACCGGGCTTCTTAGTACCGGGACTTCACAGTACCGGGACTCTTTGGTATCGGGAGTTCGATCACCGGAAGTTGCTAATACCGGGAGTTTCACTATACCGGGACTCCACACTACCGGGAGTCCACCGGGAGTCGTCAGTACCGGGAGTATACCGGGACTTCCCCGGGACTCTAAACCGATAGATATCTTCTATTACTGAAATCTATACCAATCACAGAAATCGTTACTTCTAAACCGATAGATATCTTCTATTACTGATTACCAACACAAAATATAAAGGTACTTACCTCAAAATCAACTTCAACCAAATCAATCGATGCTTTCTCCGTATGTTTCCTTTCTTGCTTCTTTTCGCCTCCAGAACTCCCGCACACACACTCTTTCTATTTTTAGGATATCTGAATACTATCTGATGCTTAAGTGGTAATATCAAACCACACATACCAAATGGACCTTGAACTTCTCATTAATGACCCAAACACCCTTAAACTTATAATTTACCCAAACTTACCCTGAACATCATATTTTATAGTTAAATTATCTAACGGACTTACTCGGGGTATTACAATTCTCATGTTTTTCAAGCATAACAATTTTCTCTATTGCTATGACAATATCAAATAGGGGGAGATTGTTGATCCAAACCCTCAGTGATTTGATAATGACCCTCTCAATTCTATTTAGTGAAAATTGTAAGTAAACTATGTATAAGAGTTTCACTATCGCTGATAAGTACTAAGACTGTATTCAGTATCGCTGATAGGAACTCTCGCTCTTTAGATTAAACATTCAGCGAACATTGTTCACCATAATGCTCTGAGCCTGTTCAGTCCTTATGGTGATCGCTGATAAGTTAGTTGTTTACTTATGATCCCTGAAGACAAGTTTCACGTCAACATAGGTTCTACGCTGAAGTCGAAGATCAAGCTCAAGAACCAGCAACAAGTCTCCTAATGAACTGATGCGGATCAGCGAAGACTCAGATTTGTCCACTCAACGTGAAGTATCAAGTACAAGACTTCAGCTATCGCTGAACTTTGTCATTCGCTGATATAGAATGATAAAGCCCTGAATAAACGAAAGCTGATCATGAAGTCCTCCGTACAAAGTACTATTGTCTTAACCACCCTTGCACGACTCCATACGAAATGTCAGAAACAAACATCCTTATTATCTGAAGTCGTACAACCACTCTGATACTACATTGTTCAACCATGCGGCTACTAAGGTTGTCTACTAAAGTTAGATCCTACAACCAATCAGCTGCTGCCACGTGTAAAGTGTAAACTGCCACGCATTAAATGCATGCAGTATATAAGAAGACTCACCAGCTTCATTTTGAAGCACACTTGTTAACTCTGGTCAAGTAGTCTTTCTTATCTTGAGGTAGGTTATTATTAATAATTTCCTTCTCATTCTTAGTGCAAGAAACTTAGTGTTCCAACTTGTTTAGATTTAGGATTTATCCTTAATCTTGTTCCGTAACAAGATGTAAATTGTTAATGATTTATCAATAAACAATTTAGAAAGTAAAATCTGTGTATTTGTATTCAACCCCCCCCCCCTTCTACAAATTAGTATATCCCTTTCGGGACCAACAATGACTCATCCTAATTCGAATCTGGGTCTGACACTGATGACTCAGAGATAGTTCCTTGTGAATCAGAGGGATTTAAACTTCTTTCTGGCATTCTTAACAGAACTATTCCTCCAAAAGATAAATTCACAAGTGTTCCTATCTGCCCAGACTTTCTAGATATGTGTATACAAGCTAAAACCTATCTTGAACTTGATAAAATCAAAGAAGAAAAGAAAAGATCATCTCAAAATCCGAAAGCTTCAAAACCTTTAAGACCAACTCAAGAAAAACTCACCTGGCAACAAAAAGGAAAATGGGTTGAAAATAACAAGTCTTTTTCTTCTGTGACAATGAAATCGACAGAGGTTCACCATAGAAGATGGGTACAGTAGAAAGCTACTCTGAAGAAAGATTTTCCAAAAAATAAATCTAGCCTAGATAGGTCTCTCTGTAATAGAAAGTCTGATGATAGGAGAGATTGCAAACATAAAGCCTCTGTACCCATGTTCAATGTTTTTAATGAGAAGTTTAAGCAAATTTCTTCACATGTTAATTAATGTTGCTTTGAACTCATGTATCAATTAAATCAACATTTCTCCGGTCCTCACTATTTCCTCTCTAAACCCAAAGAAAAGAATGCAAAATTCAAGGGTAAGAAGAAACAAAATGGTTCGCCAAAAGAAGATAAAACCAAAACAAATGATTCTAAGGCAACCTTAAAGCCCCTTAACAAAACTGGACCCATTTGGAAATGGGTACCTAAATCTCTCTAATTATGTTGCAGAAGCAGTATGCCTATCTGGTACCTAGACTTTGGGTGCTCGAGACATATGACTGGCGATAGAGGTCTACTGTCCTCGTACAAAGATAAACTTAGAGGAGGATCTGTAACCTTTGGAGACAACAAAAAGGGGTACATCAGAGACTACGGAGACATCAAGAAGGAAGATATAAATGTGTGCCAAGTTGCGTATGGGGATGGCCTCAAGCACAACCTTCTAAGTGTAGCCAACTCTGTGACACAGGTTTTGATGTAAAGTTCAAAAAAACTTATTGCTCTCTACTCGGGAAGGACACACAGGTGGAACTTCTGCGAGCTGAAAGAAGAGGCGATTTGTATCTCATGGAATTTTAAAGCCAAGTACAAAGATGAAAAGCTTTGCCTTGTCTCATGCAAGAATGAAGAAGCCTGGTTATGGCACAACAGGTTTTGCCATCTAAACTTCCATACCCTCGATAAACTTGTAAAACTTGATTTGGTGAAAGGTTTGCCAAATGTTAAATTTAACAAGGATCATCTGTGCTCTACCTGTGAAATGGGAAAACTCAAAAGAGCTTCCCATAAAGGCAAATCTGATGTGTCCTGTACTAGGCCTCTGTATATGCTTCATGTCAACCTCTGTGGTCCCATTGCTACATAGAGCCTAGGTGGCAAGAAATATATACTGGTGTTGGTCGATGAATACTCTATATACACTTGGGTAGAGTTTGTCCGAGAGAATTCAGATGTTCCAAACATCTTGATTAATCTATTAAAAAGAATCCAGGTTCTCTATGAGTGCAGGGTGTAGAAGCTGAGAAGCGACAACGAGACATAGTTCAAAAACTCCACCATTGAAGCTTGTCTAACAGAGGAAAGAATATCACAAAACTTCTTTGTTGCACGCACTCCACAACAAAATGGCGTAGTTGAACGCAAAAATCGCACGCTTGTGGATACTACAAGAACCATGCTCACGGCATCTGGATTACCCATATCTTTCTGGGCAGAAGTTGTTTCCACTGCTTGCTTTACTCAGAATCGATCAACAGTGCTGAAAAGACACATCAAGACACCATATCATTTGATAAACCAAAGAAAGCCCAACATCAATTTCTTTCATGTTTTTGGGTGTAAGTGTTTCGTCTTCAACGACAGAGAAAACCGTGGGAAGTATGATATTAAGGAAGATGAAGGAAAATTCATGGGGTATTCTGCCACTTCCAAGGCCTACAGAATCTATGTTCTGCGAACTCGATCAATAGTGGATAGTATTAATGTTTCTTTTGAAGATTCTTTCCAAAAGACTTCTGAACAAATTAGTTCACAACTCGGGCTGAACAAAGAAACCTCTAACGTTTCTAAATCAAGAGAAGCAAAGCTTAATATGCGATATGAAGAAATGATCAATGATGATATTGATCCCTCTGCTGAAGTTCCCAGAGCCTCTGGAGAGACATCCTCTGTAGACCAGACAAATCAAGGTATATCACTCACTGGTCGATCAAATTCTTCACCCTCTTCCATTAATTATGCAGTTTCAAATGTTGAGGGAAAGCAAGCAGAGGATACTATGAACAACAGCTCCACGTCAGAGGCACTGGAAATACCAACTCATGTGACAACAGAGGAATTGACACCAGAGGAAAATGAGGATTCTATCTCAACATCATCAGAGGATTCAGTATCTACAGAGTGAAAACACAGGAATGGAACTTCTGCGAGCTGAAAGAAGAGGTGATCTATACCTAATAAATTTTACTTCAAAATCCAAGGACAAAGTTTGCCTAGTAGCCTGCAAAAGTGAAGAAGCGTGGTTATGGCACAACAGGTTCTGTCACTTAAACTTTCACACCTTGGCTAAACTAGTAAAACTCAATCTAGTTAAAGGTTTGCCAAATGTTAAATTCAATAAGGATCATTTGTGTTCGGCCTGTCAAATGGGAAAACACAGAAGGGCTTCCCACAAAGGCAAAACTGACGTGTCTTGCACTAGGCCTCTGTACATGCTTCATGTCGACCTCTGCGGTCCCATTGCCATACAGAGCCTAGGTGGCAAGAAATACATACTTGTCCTAATTGATGAGTATTCACGTTTCACATGGGTTGAATTTGTTAGAAAGAAATCAGATGTTCCAAATGTATTCATAAATCTAATGAAAAGAATCCAAGTTCTTTATGATTGCAGAATACAGAAGTTGAGAAGTGACAATGGCACAGAATTTAAAAACTCTGTCATTGAAGCCTATCTTTCAACAAAAGGAATATCACAGAACTTCTCTGCAACTCGCACTCCACAACAAAACGGTGTTGTCGAAAGAAAGAATCGAACACTTGTGGAAGCCGCAAGAACTATGCTGTTAGCATGCGGATTATCAATGAACTTTTGGGCAGAAGCAATTTCTACTGCGTGTTATACTCAGAATCGTTCAACCGTTGTGAAAAGACACCTCAAGACGCCTTATGAATTGCTTAACAAAAGGCGGCCAAACATCAAATTTTTCCATGTATTCGGATGCAAATGCTTTGTCTTAAACGACAGAGATTCAAGAGGAAAGTTTGATGTAAAAGCTGATGAAGGCAAATTCATTGGATACTCTGCCACTTCCAAAGCCTACAGAACATTCCTTACAAAGTCTCACAAGATTGTAGAAAGCATCAGTGTTTCTTTTGATGATTCATTCAAAATGACTTCTGAGCAAATAAGTTCAGAACTCGGAATTAAAGGGAAATCCTCTGACATCTCAAGAACAAAAGAAGATTTGGATCTTCTATTTTTGGAGATGTTCCACAATGACATTGATCCTTGTGTCGGAACCATCAGAGTTTCTGAAGAACCATCCTCTATCGGAGAAAATCCTACAGGTATGACTCTAACTGGTCCAAATAATGCTTCATCTTCTTCTATAAATACTACAGATGCAATTGCCGAAGCAGAAGAAAGTGCAGAAGATGAAACATTAAGAAAAACGACCACAAAAGTTGCACAAACCACAGAAGAACCAATTACAGAGGAGATCGAGGACCAAGACTATACGTCCTCAGAGGAACAAACTCCACCACCACTCATACCAATCATTCCACAAACGGTAGAATCAACTACCAAGGCACGAAGAACAACAGAGGCTACACAAGAAGAAACACAAGAAGCCTCTGAAGAAAGTTTTGATGACATTGATGATCATCTTCCACGCACAACTCAGTGGACAAAAAGCCATCCTCCAAGCCAAATAATTGGAGAACCTTCTGACTCAGTAAAAACAAGGTCTGCCACTGCTAATTTTTGTTTCTTTACAAATTTTATTAGTGTGATAGAACCAAAGAAGATTTCTGAAGCCCTAGATGACCCAAACTGGGTAGACGCCATGCAAGAAGAACTTCTGCAATTTGAGCGTAACAGAGTATGGACTTTAGTACCTCTGCCAAGAGGGAAACAGGCCATTGGGACTAAATGGGTCTACATAAACAAGAAGGATGAAGATGGAGTGGTCGTCAGAAACAAAGCAAGATTAGTAGCAAAAGGATATAGACAAGAAGAAGGCGTAGACTACGATGAGACTTTTGCCCCTGTCGCACGGCTCGAAGCAATAAGAATATTCTTAGCCTTCGCAGCCCACAGAGGTTTTAAAGTCTATCAGATGGACGTAAAATCAGCTTTTCTAAACGGTGAAATCCAAGAAGAGGTTTACATAAATCAGCCACCAGGTTTTGAAAGCTCAAAGTTCCCAAGGCATGTATATTACCTTGAAAAGGCTCTATACGGACTAAAACAGGCACCAAGAGCATGGTACGAATGACTTTCTACCTTCCTTCTAGTCAATGGCTACAACAGAGGTACAACAGATACTACCTTATTCTATAAACGCAAAAATAGTGAGATAATGCTTGTACAAATATACGTAGATGACATAATTTTTGGGTCTACAAATTCAGAAGAGTGCAAAAATTTTGAAAAACTCATGCAAAGTGAGTTTGAAATGAGTATGATGGGAGAATTAACATTCTTCCTCGGACTTCAAGTCAAACAATCTTCAGAGGGAATTTTTATAAATCAAGCCAAATATGTCTCTGACATACTTTTAAAATATAATCTCTCTGATACCTCTGCAATGAAGACTCCAATGGCTACTGGAAATAAGTTATTCTTAGATCCAAATGGTATTTCTGTAGAATGTACTCTCTACAGCGGCATGATTGGATCTCTGTTATACTTAACAGCAAGCAGACCTGACATTATGCATGCCACATGTCTTTGTGCACGTTATCAAACTAATCCAAAGAAATCACATTATGATGCTGTAAAGAGAATCTTTAGATACCTGAAGGGGACCAACAATCTTGGTCTCTGGTATCCACAGAACTCTGGTTTTAGTCTTAAAGCTTATACAGATTCAGACTATGGAGGATGCATGCTCGACAGAAAGAGTACCTCTGGGAGTTGTCAATTCCTAGGTGGTAAACTAGTCAGTTGGACCTCCAAGAAGCAGAATTGTGTCTCCACATCCACTGCAGAAGCTGAATACGTTGCTGCCGCTAGCTGTTGTTCTCAGGTTCTATGGATGAACACTCAGCTAAAAGACTACGGCCACATCCTGTTCAAAATACCCATCTTCTGTGATTCCAAAAGTGCCATTGCTATCCCTGCCAACCCTGTGCAACACTCAAAAACCAAGCATATCGATATAAGGTATCATTTCTTGAAACATCATGTTGAATACGGTACAATCGAAATGCATTTCGTGCCCACAGAATATCAACTCGCTGACTTATTCACCAAAGCATTAGACGAGAAAAGATTCAACTTCTTGGTGGGTAAGTTAGGAATGATTAACATGGTGTGAAAATCCTCTGTAAGTATAGCTTTATCTTCTGTAAATAAGTATAAATATCTATTATTTTTGTATGTATTTTTGTTGTGTGCAAAAATAATTCTTAGTTACAGAGCCTCTGTGGGTCCGCTCAGATCTTCTGATAACCCTTACAGAACCTCTGGTAAACATGATCTATGCTCAATACAAATCTTACCATTCTTTGAACCAAGCATAGATCAAGGGGGAGCAAAAGGAAAATTCTTGATCTACAGAAGTGAATAGATCAACGGGGAGCAAAAGGAAAATTCTTGATCTACAGAAGTGAATAGATCAAGGGGGAGCAAAAGGAAAATTCTTGATCTACAGAAGTGAATAGATCAAGGGGAGAAAAAGGGACCCTGAAATGATCTACAGAGGTAAATCTTTCAAAGAAAAGCCAAAGAAGAATGTCGATAATTCTCCATCGACAGAAGTAAGACAAAACTGCCGAGAACAGAAGAACCAAAAGGTATGTCTCTCGCACAAAAGGTTTTTGAAAACAGTTTTCTAGGACAAGCATTGTCAAATATGTCCTAAATATACTATGAATAACATTTCAAAAATCAAAAGTTCAAAAAGTTTAACAAAATTCGAAATAGGAGAAATTTAAGGTCATAGAGCTTCTGTTGAGCTCAACAGAGGTTCTGCGGGAAATATGCTCTGTGATCACAAATTAACCCTCTGTCGATCTTTTGGAATGTTATCTCGGAAACCGACAACACACACCATGACCTTCTCGAACAAAACGTTTATCAAAATAGTTTTCTCGGACACCAACTTTCAATAATGTGCGAAAAACATCTCTTAACACAGATCAAAAATTGGATGATCAGAAAGTTAATAGAATTCAAGTTATAAGATTTTTTCTCTCATAGAGCTTCTGTAAGTTCCATCAGAGCCACAAAACCTCTGTGAGTAAAATTTCTTGACAAAATCCTATTGATCCTCTCCAATGTCGATACAAACGTTTTCGTTCAAAGAAGAACCTTCAGAGTCATGACAACAATGAGATATATGAGAAGAGGTTAAAACTCAAGATTTTCAAAATCACAGAGTTTCTGTAAAACACAAGTTCTGCCATTTTGTTATCTGGGCATTTCTGAAGTAATAACGGTCACTTTTACTCAGAGTAAAACTCATGTGGCTAAAAACAACCTCACGCGCCTAGCATTAATGGGCCGCGCACAACGTCCTGTCATATTCTGACAAGGCCTACGTGTCCCATTTTCATTGGGCGTACATGGAACGTTTTTATTTGGAAAGTTGAACCCGCCGCTCAAACTCGAGTACGGATTCCAAATTTTAATCCATTGCCATATATTTTACTCTTTCGAATACTACCGTTTTACCCCCCTATAAAAACCAAGCTTACCCTCTCATAAAACCTTTTACAAACTCTTATCTTCTTCTCCGGCGAAACCCTGCAAAAGCTTGCAAAAACCTTGTTCTTAAACCCAAATGGCTTCATCTTCTAAAGCTCTCTCCCAAGAACTCTCTCCGGCAAACTCACCGGAACACTCCCCTGCCCATTCTGAACATTCCGAAAACCCCAAACTTGCAAGAGCTATTGAACAACAAGATTCATAGTAAAAGATCACTTCGAAACCATACTTCTTATCAAATCCAACAACTGCTATTTGGTCCCCTCACCCACTGCTTTCGGCGAAGCCCATGCTATTCTTCTGAACATAATGGAAAATCACATCCTCTTCCCTCTACTCTCAAGAACCCCAAACAAAATTCCAGTCCGTTATTTGAACCAATTTTGGCAAAGTTGCCGATTTGATAAAGACGATTCTCTTATCAAAGGGTACATTTCAAGACCTGATAAATCTGAGCATCTTGAAATCAAGTTCAACAGAACAATGTTCTCACTTGAATTCAACCTACCAACAAGGGGTCTTCTGGGATTGAAGAGTTATGCAGAGCAACCAACAAACGAAGAGCTCTGTCGCTTCGTAGAAATGCTTGGGTACAACACCCAACTACGGAAGAGAAATGACTTTCGCAGAGGAAGATTACCACCTCTGTGGAACACTTTGTTCTCTATTCTTAACAGATGCCTAACAGGGAAAATAGGGAGTATTGACCAGAGCTCACATCAAATCTTGAGCATCATGTATGGGGTTTACTATGATCTTCCACTAGATTATGCGACCATAATGATGCAATAGATCATAAACACCATCGACAAAAAGAACAACTCGAGAAGGGTCAAAGAGAACGATCCCAACTTTCTACCACCTCTGCAATTCCAAAGAATATTGGGAGTACTGTTCGAACCTCTACTGCTAATCCAAAACTGGCCAATGGAAGGAACAACTCCCAAACAGTTCCCAATGAACAAGAATACCCCCACTGATCATACTGATGGCTACTCACACTGCAGACCTCTGTCAAAGAAGCTTCTGAACTACGCATCGAATAAATCCCTTAAGAAAGAGTATATACGCGATCATAGAACTCCTAAACCGAGTCCTATGACACCCCCGCGTTTAGGTGTCCCCCTAGGAACAATGATAGCAAAACCTCTTTCCACTCAAGAAGAAAAGGATCAGAAGTTAGCAAAGCACATGGCTATTCAACTCAGCTTTATAGCCAAACGTGCAGAACTTATGGGAAAGAAGTCTTCATCAAGAACCTCTGCATCTACTCCAAAAGCTAAGAAGAGAAAAACTGCAGAAGGCACCTCAACAAGCGCTGCAGAAGATCAACCTTCACCTCCTCATGCCACAGAAATTGGCTCCTCTGCTCCTCCCTCTTCCCCAAAAATGAAGAAGAAAAGAAGATCGAAATCAACAGAGGAAGGGGCACCAAATCCTAAGAGGAGGAAAACCAATAAGAAGCATGGTAAATCACTTGCAAAGTTGGTTACCATTGCAGAATAGGAAACTGCTGAAGAAGAAGTTGCAGAAGAAGAAATGGCTACAGAAAAGTATCAATCACCCTATCAATCTCCAGATAGATTTGCTCACCAAGGAGACCTGAACGACTTCTTACAGAACCCTGACATTGCCAACACCCTAAATACAGCAGGGTGGACGGCACAACCTCTCGACCACCACTCTCCAGAAGAACAAGATTTCTTCATTTCTGGCATTGACACACATCTGCAAGAAGATGACACAACACCCAAAAATTAACCAGCCAACACCCCTGTCATTTTACAAAACCCTTTCATTCAAGGATTGGACGTCCACAGAAGAAGTCCAAACCCAGCTTCAGAAGAAATAGAACAAACAGAAGCTGAGTGGAACAGAGGTGAAATTACAGAGGCTTCTGAGAATATGATGGAAGAAGAAAAAGAAAAAGGGGCCGAAGTTGTACAAAAAGAGGGATTAGCAACAACAGAGACAGGAATAGAGATCTTAGAGACAGTTTCAGATGAAGAAGAAGTTGTCTGGATACGTAAAGGTCTTTATCATCCACATGTCATGAGATTATTCGGATCTCATCAAATGTATGACTTCTTACGACCAGAGCAAGGAACTTCAACAGAACCTAGGGAAGAAGCACCAAGCCGTAGGATAGCTACAGAGGATGAAATGATAGACAATGATGTAGTGCTTGGATGCTTAACAAAGGAAGAAGCAAGAAAAGATGCATGGATAAATAGGGGCACACAACCAAAACCAACTCCCAGTGCAACCCACATTTCTAACTCCGCAGGTCTAGCTGTAGAAGGAGTTATTGAAAAAGAGCAACACAGCTCGATCCTAACCCAACCCATCCAGCCAGAGGTTACTCTTTCAACCTCTGTGCTCACAGAAACCGGGGAATCCATTCCTAGGGAGTCTCCTCAAAGAGACTCACCTATTGTTCGTGATCAGTCGCCCCAGATCACCCTAGAACACCCTACAGAGGAATTCGTTTCCTCTGCCACGCATACATTAGGACCAAAACTTCTTTCAGAGAGAAGTAGTGAGCACAGAGACGAAGAGACTCTAGAAAAGTCTCTCAGTCAACAGAAGGACATTCCAATAACCACCTCTGGAGTGGATTTGGACACTGTTCTTCACAGAACTTCTGTAGAGATCGAAACTCAGGTTTCTTCTCGAGGATCAGAAGGAAATTCTTCCACCCCCATCGTACAAACAAGGGTGAACGAAGGTGTCCCAGGAACAGGGACTCACTCTGGAGACGAATGTGTTCCTCTAGAGGTTACATAAGGAACACAAGTATCAAGGGATGAGTTCCAAACCCTTGTCACCTCTATGAACCAAACCATGAAAGAGTTGCAAAGCTCTTTCAAATCTTTTGCAGAGACAACATCTACGGTTATCCTGAATCTGAACACCAAAATGGACAATCTGTCCACAGAGGTAAAAACCGCCATCTCAGAGATGAAGTCTTCTACCGAAACAACTGCCAAAGCAACAGCCACTTCTGCAGCTCAGGAATTCGGAACAACTGCAACTTCTGCTTTCAGGGACTCTGTCAAAAATTTCCTTGAACAAATGAATACGCAATCCAACAGAGCAGAGGGCATTACTCCTGCAGACTTACAGAATGCCCTATCACAAGTCCAGGCAGAGGCAATACGCAACACGACAATGATGCAACCAAAAGACTATATGACCAGAACACAGCTTACAGAGCTCGGACAGAACGTCATTAACCAGGTCACAGAAGTCATTGTCTCCTTCACAACTGCAAATGCCAACTACGTCAAGGATTTCAGAAAGAGTGTCGGCAGAATGCGTTTCAAAACAGAAGCAGAGCTTGCGACATTGATTGGCCTCTGTGATGATGTCTGTGAAAAGTTGATGGCAGCAGGAGCTGAATTACCGAAGAAGCCCAACACTTCTTGCAGAGCAGAGGGTACTTCTGGTAAAAGTCAGGATGATTCTGATGATTACCAACCTGGTCCATCAGATAATCCTGAGGGGGAGAATCTAAGAGAGAAAGCTACGAGCAGAGGAATACAAAGTCCACCAATCGCAGTAGAACCAATCAACCAAGCCCCTCCAGAACAAACCCAACAACAAACCCAAAAGACCACAGAGACAACACCCATCTCTGTGGAATCATCTCCTGACCAAACCAAAACTCCAGAAGCAGATAAGCAAACCACAGAGGCAACAACCGCCCCTGAGGTAATCATTTTGGAAGAAACAGATGAACAAACCACAAAGAAAACACCCACCTCGGTGGAAACACCCCAAACCATAGCGAGAAGAAATTCGATTGCCACCAAACCAAAAAGAGCAACGACCTCTGCTTCTGACGTTCTGAAAAAGATGCACACAACAATGAGTGATCGTATGGCGCAGAGAGAAGAAGAATGGCACAGGTTCACTTTAGCTTTCAAAATGGCAAGAAGATTCGATGTCAATACTTCATCAACAGAAACTGAGCTCACAGAAGAAGTCAACAAACAACCTCCAACAGAGGTTACAGAGCAACTCAAGCCAACAGAACCATCGCCACAAAAGTCCTCTAAATCACAAATGTCAAAACCCACAGAGGCAACCCCCATCAAGCCAACAGAAGTGCCAACCTCCAAACTTACAGAAGCAACAGTTTCTGCCCCGCCTAAAGCCAAAGATAAGGGCAAAGGAATACTGACAGAAGAGCCTAAGAAGAAAACATTGCCAAAGCCAACAGAGAAACTAATGAAGAGTGCGTTTGATGCCTTTCAAACCCCAAAGCCTGAAGAAGTTGACTGGGCACATGGATTGAAGCCTCTGTCAGACATTCCTCTAACTGGTAGAGCCGCAGAAGTTGTTCAACAGATGGAGAGTCTCAGAAGACAAGTACCACAACCAGGTCCAACATATGAAGAAATGGAAGAAGTGGTATACAAATACCTCTATAAACAATCCTTTAAGACCAATTATCCAACAGATCATGTAACAGATCCAAGGATCAGAGAAGAATTTGAGAACATCTTCACAAGGACAAAGCCAAGAACCAAAGCAGATGTCTTCTCAATCCACAAGATCAAAAAGGTAATCTTCTGCAAATTCTCCTTCACAAGAACCTATCCAAGGGTCAGGTACAATCTTTACAAAGTCAGAAGAGAAGACAATTCAGAAACTACCTTCGCTGATGCTGATTTAAGAAATATCAATCCTTATGATCTACCTGACCTTCTGCAATGGACAAAGGACAACTACAACACAGAGGCAAACACCAGAGCCTATCAAGTGTGGAGAAAAGCGATGAGGGAAAAGCTTCTGCTCTACAGCATGATAGATTTCCAGCTGGGAAATGATCTTGGTCTCAAGCATCTGGATTTACGACCACCAGAGGATCGCTGCCCACCGGACGCCGTACCTAACTCAATCATCACAGAACCACGGTTTGGGTTAGTATTTCAAAACCCTCAAGGAGAAACTAAACTATTTGTATGCATAGACTGTCAGAAGTACGCAACAAGTACTCTGAACAGATTCAGAGCAAGCCTTGTGAAATACAGAGGTTCAAAGAAAATGGATAAAGATGCTGCAGATACTATCATAAGAGAGATTGACGCAACAATCCGCCTAAGAGAACTCTGCATCAGATTCTACAAAGAGATCAGAAAAGTCGGAAGAGACAACAGAAGCTACAACGATTTCAAAGATGCCAAAATCTGATTCTCAAACCTCCAATCTCTGCAAACAAAGTTAAAGTTTATCTTTCATTGTACTCAAATGTAAAATGCCTCTGGCATATTTCTAAATGAAAGAAATTTCGAGGTATTGTTTAACCTCTGTCTTATCTAACTTAGCCTAACTTAACTCAAGTTCAAATTTTTATTTTTCACTACTTAGGGGGAGATTGTTAGCTTCAATCTTCCTAATCATAGAAGTATTTAGAAGTAGTGAAAAATAAGCTAAGTGAAGAAAGCCTCTTACAGAGGCTCTGCCGACATTACCGAGAAATCAAGGTCAAGAAGCTACAGAAGCAGCAGAGGCTTCCTATAGAAGCTCTGTCATACGCGCAAAGAAGACCAAAGACTCGGAATCCGGTGAAGACTGCTCCACAGAGGACCAGACCGCAGAACCTCTGTAACTCTTTACAGAGCCTCTGTGGTCCTCACTGAGACTTGAAGATATTTATAATATCTTGCTACTGTTACAGGACCCGTACATCAACTTGCATGGTAGCATGCCCTGTCCAACGTCGACGTGTCAAACTCTGATTGGACTCAGTAGGGCTTAGTACATATTAGACGTCTGCTACATTAAATGCAATACATCACGTCTGACTGTTCATGCCATCCTTGCAACTGTTCACGACATCCTCTCAACTATTCATATGTACTTCTTGAATAGTAGCATATGCTTTATGGTCCCCTTTAGAGTAGTATATAAGGAAGACTCATGTTGAGTTCTTCCTTACACAAAATACTACACACAGAAAAACATTAAGAACACAAAAGCTTATTCACCTTAAGAGTCATATCTGTTTTAAAGCTTTTTCTTACTCACGGTTCATAAACCTGTTCTTAATATATATTCAGTAAACTTTGAGATATAATAGTTTGTTCATTGTTTATTTATATTTTGTTCTAAATCTATCAAACTTATCTGTTAGTTCTTTAAATACGCTTCCGCATCAAACCTTAAACCTGAACTAATAAATCTGATAATCTTGTTTAAGGAAAACGGGAACCAACAAAGGTACTTACCTCAAAATCAGCTTCAACCAAATCAATCGATGCTTTCTCCGTATGTTTCCTTTCTTGCTTCTTTTCGCCTCCAGAACTCCCGCACACACACTCTTTCTATTTTTAGGATATCTGAATACTATCTGATGCTTAAGAGGTAATATTAAACCACACTTACCAAATGGACCTTGAACTTCTCATTAATGACCCAAACACCCTTAAACTTATAATTTACCCAAACTTACCCTGAACATCATATTTTATAGTTAAATTATCTAACGGACTTACCCGGGGTATTACATCATCTCCCCCTTAAAAGAATTCCGTCCCGGAATTCAGGTAAATGAAAAGTTGAGGGTATTTGGATCTCATTTCTGTCTCTGATTCCCACGTGACATCCTGACCTCTATGATGTCTCCACTGAACTTTCACTTGCCTGATCTCCTTATTCCGCAGCACTTTAACTTTACGTTCAACTATACCTTCCGGCTCTTCCACATAATTCAGTTTTTCGTCGACTCGGATATCTGGTAGAGAGACTGCCTGGTCTGGAGTAACCAAACACTTTCGGAAGTTCGATACATGAAACGCATTATGGATTCCGCTCAATTCTGGTGGAAGATCTAATCGGTAAGCGACTTCACCGATCCTTTCTGTTATTGCAAACGGTCCAATATACCTAGGGCTAAGTTTACCTTGTCGTCCAAATCTGATGACTCCTTTCCACGGCGAAACCTTTAAAATTACGCAATCCCCAACTTGAAATTCCAATGGCTTTCGGCGTCGGTCAGCGTAGCTTTTCTGTCTGTCTTGAGCCACTTTTAATCGTTCACGAATCTGAGTAACCTTATCGGCGGTTAGCTAAACTATTTCCGGCCCCGCTAACTGTTTCTCTCCCACTTCGTTCCAATACAGAGGCGTTCGGCATTTCCTACCATACAGTACTTCGAACGGTGCCGCTTGTATGCTGGAATGATAACTGTTGTTGTAAGCGAATTCGATTAACGGTAAATGCTTATCCCAAGATCCCCTAAAATCAACAATGCAAGCCCGGAGCATACCTTCTAAAGTTTGTATCGTGCGTTCACTCTGACCATCTGTTTGGGGATGATACGCTGTACTTAACTTTATCTGTGTTCCCATCTCTTTTTGAAAACTTCTCCAAAATCTTGAAGTAAAACGACTATCACGATCAGAAATGATCGAGATTGGAACTCCATGTCGAGTTACTATTTCATCAATGTACAACTTAGCTAATCGCTCCATCGAATCGGTTTCCTTTATTGGTAGAAAGTGTGCAGACTTTGTCAATCTGTCGACGATCACCCAAATAGAATTAAATCCCTTCGGAGTCCTTGGTAACTTCGTGATGAAATATGTGGTAATATGTTCCCATTTCCACATAGGTATTTCTAGCCACTGTAGTTGACCAAACGGCTTTTGGTGTTCGATCTTCACTTTCTTACAAGTATCACATCTTTCCACATACTGAGCAATCCCTCTTTTTATCCCTGGCCACCAATAGAATTGCTTTAGGTCTTTATACATCTTGTTTGTACCTGGGTGAATAGAGAAACGGGATTGATGAGCTTCTTGTAAAACACGATCACGTAACCCACCCAAACGAGGTACCCATACTCTGTTTCCCAGACACAATAACCCCCGATCATCTTTTACTAGCAATGCTGACATCCCCACTAACCGTTCTGATTTCAAATTTTCATCCTGATAAGCTTCCACTTGACACTTCTGCAATTCGTCAAATATGCTGGGTAGGAGTTCAGTTCGTAGCGAAATAACCTTTATTGTTCCACTCCTTTCTTGACGACTCAATGCACCCGCCACCACATTCGCCTTTCCCGGGTGATAAAGGATTTCACAATCGTAATCGTTCAGCAATTCTAGCCATCTCCTTTGTCTGATATTTAGTTCCTTCTGATCAAAGAGGTGTTGGAGACTCTTGTGATCAGTATAAATCTGACATTTGGAACCATACAGATAATGTCTCCAAATCTTCAACGCGAAGACAACTGCTGCAAGCTCCATGTCATGCGTAGGATACTGTCTTTCATGATTATTTAATTGACGAGAAGCATAAGCAATAACCTTTCCCCGCTGCATAAGTACACATCCCAATCCCAGTTTTGACGCATCACTATAAACAACAAAATCTTCCGAACCTTCAGGTAGTGATAGAATCGGTGCGCTGCACAGTTTCTCTTTCAATATCCGGAATGCCTCGTCTTGTTCTGCTTTCCACTCGAACTTCAGGTTCTTCCGGGTCAGCTTAGTCAAAGACGTTGCAATACGAGAGAAGTCTTTTATAAATTTCCGATAGTATCCGGCTAAACCCAGAAAACTACGTACTTCAGTTGCTGTCTTCGGCGGTTCCCACTTTTCAACTGCTTCCACTTTCATCGGATCAACTTGTATACCTTTCTCAGAAACGACATGCCCCAGAAACTGAACTTCTCGCAACCAGAATTCACATTTAGAGAACTTAGCGTACAACTTTTCTTTCTTCAGCAACTCCAGAACCAAACGAATATGTTGTGCGTGATCCTCTTTGGATCGGGAATAGATATGGATATCATCAATAAATACAATAACGAATTTATCAAGAAACGGCTTACATACCCGATTCATTAAATCCATAAAGGCAGCTGGAGCGTTCGTCAGTCCGAACGGCATCACTAAGAATTCGTAGTGGCCGTACCTTGTACAAAAAGCAGTCTTTAGAACGTCTTCTTCTTTAACTTTCAACTGGTGATAACCGGATCTTAGATCAATCTTGGAGAAATAGCAAGCTCCAACTAACTGATCGAAGAGGTCATCAATTCGGGGTAACGGATACTTGTTCTTTATCGTGCGCTTATTCAATTCTCGGTAGTCGATACACATTCTCATCGAACCATCCTTCTTTTTCACAAATAACACTGGTGCTCCCCACGGTGAAGAACTAGGTCTGATGAAGCCTTTATCGGATAGATCTTGCAGTTGTGCCATCATCTCTTTCATCTCTGGAGGTGCCAGACGATAAGGTGCACAGGCTACCGGAGTGGCTCCAGGAATCAGGTCTATACCGAACTGTACTTGTCTAACAGGTGGAAGACTATTAAAGTCTTCGGGGAATACTTCAGGAAATTCACTAACAATAGGAATATCTTCCATCCTATTCTTTTCTGGCTTAATATCTATCACGTAAGCCAAGTAACTCTGACAACCCTTATTCACACACTTACGGGCTTTTATCATAGATATAAGGCTAGACTGATGATTCCTACGATCGCCATAAATCACTACTGGTCTTTTATCAGGTAATACAACATTTATTAACTTCTTATCACAATTTATGATAGCGTGATTCTCAGCTAACCAATCCATTCCCACTACGACGTCAAACTCTATCAAAGTCATAGGAAACAATTGTATCGGCACTCTACATTCCTCTATATTTATCACACAGTCATTAAACACTTCTTTAACTGACACTTGATTATCATTTGCCGTATCTACTGATAGAGCATGTTCTAGCACTTTAGGTTTCAAACACAGGCAAGCAGCAAATGCAGGAGACATAAATGATCGGTTTGCACCAGAATCAAATAACACCTTTGCACGTGTAGAGTTTATTAAAAATGTACCTGTGACCACATCCGGAGTTTCCTCCGCTTCTTTCTCAGTCATTTGAAATGCGTGACCCCTGGTTATTGGCGGTTCCAGTCTTGGTATTACTGGTTTAACAATTGTTGGCCTGCCCGATGACCCACCTTGCTGTATCCTCCCCCGCGGACAATCCGACTGAAGATGGTCCGGAGAATTGCATAAGAAACATAACCGTGTTACCTTACAATCTTTAATGACGTGTCCGGTCTTCCCACACTTATAACACGCTCGTAAATCACCTTGGCAATTCCCTTGGTGGACACGGTTGCACTTCTGACATGGTCTTTCCGCTGGTCGAAACGGCGGACGGTTATCATACCTCTGAAATCGGGACTTCTTCGGATCGTGTTGTGGTCCTTCCCACTTTCTCTTCCCGATACTTTTATCGCCAGCATCTCTTCTAATATCTCTTTCAACATTCTCCGCGGCATCAACTGCAGCTGAGAAGGTATCGGGTCCTTTTGCAGTCACTAGCCTTCTGACTTCTGAGTTCAGCCCAAAGATAAACCTTTCCGTCTTCATCGCCTCCGTAGCAACGTAGTATTCTGCAAACCGAGACTTTTCCAGAAAGCTAGCGGTGTAATCTCGAACGGATAAGTTTCCTTGTTGTAAGTTCATAAATTCCCCTTCCAATTGTTTGACGGCTGCTTGGGGACAAAATGCGTTCCTGTAGGCTATCAAAAATTCTTCCCAAGAGAGGGTAGAATAAACATCAGATCCCTTAGAATGAATAAAGGATTCCCACCAATACAAAGCATCCCCCTTTAACATTGTTGTTCCATACAATACTCTATCTTCGTCAACGCACTTACTCGTCTTGAAGATATCTTCTATTTCCTTCATCCATCTCATTGCTTTCACTGGATCCCTGTCTCCTGAGTAGGTCGGAGGTCTACAGCTTAAAAATATTTTGTAGTCGCACCTCCTTTGTACTGGTACAACAGTCGATGCGATTGGCATTTCATCTTCCGGTCCAGGATCCGGTATTCCAGTTTCATTATGACGGTTCCGATCAAACATTGTTTGTATGCTAGCCTGCAATCTTCCCATTTCTGCCATTAGATCATCTCTGGTAACAAACTCTGTACCCTGTGGCTGGACTCTGCCTCCGGCTCGACTTCCAGCTCTACCCCCGACTCTGCCCCCAGATCTGCCTCCCCTGTCCCCCGTTCCTATCGGCGGATTCGTACTATTCGGATTTCTTCCTCCCCCTCGATTCGAATTCCGTGTACCACTTGCCATTCTGTAGATTTAAACATGGTTAATATACACATAAGCACATACCCCGTATAACAACGTATTCTAGTTCAAACATGTACCTGTAAGATCACAATTACACTGGACAGGTGTAATATGAAATTACCTTACATGATGTTCCTTCTACCTTTTATACTTCATCATCCCAAGGTTCTATAATGATAAGGACATCTTACTTCACATGCAGTTTAAGTCTAGGTACAGATACAAATACCTAAATCCCTTAAACTAAGGCTCTGATACCATTTGTAACAACCCAATTCCCATATACACAACAATTCACATAATGTAACATAACATTCATATAACAAAAGAAACATCATGTTACAATTTCAGTCCCGCAGTCTTTTACAAATAAAAGAAACCATTGTACTACAAACTTTGTACTATTTACATACATAACATTTAATATCATGATGCGACTGCTAAACAAGCCAAAATCTTCATCTTATAATCCTTCACAAAAGCCATCCCTTGGTTACTCTAATTACTTGCTCTTACATGATCCACCACCTGAAATACATATTTTAAAACAAAAATGAGGGTTAGACCTTGTGGTCTAAGTGAGAAAAATCCCTATTAGTTTACAAACCATTTATATAAACTTCATTCATATAAATCACGCGACACAATCATATATATATAATCAAGCGCACATATCATGTACCTTCCCTTCTCATTCCTCCTGGCCATATTAGTTGGTAGCAAGCCAACTAATAATATACAACGCTGTACAACATCTACAGCCAAACAACGCTATACGGATTCTATAGCCAAACACACCGGTCCTAAGCCCGGCCAAAGCATTATAACACATTATAATACTTATGTAAATATAATAATACCTCAATATATTATAATTCACATATCGACACATAATCACCAATTATCACATTCCCAAACCATACATATATGTATTCCAGTTAAAAACGCTTTTTAAAGTAAAACTCACCTGTTTTGATTATTACACACGCTCGCAAGCTCCTTTCAAACTGGTCTTATCTCTTACCCCGACTTCCACAGAATCTGAAACAATTTAAGGTACATATACTGCTTTACTAGCCAGCATATAAAGCTTACCAGTTCCTGTTCTCAACTGTATCACTAAACTTAACAACTACCGGGACTATACAGAGTACCGGGCTTCTTAGTACCGGGACTTCATAGTACCGGGACTCTTTGGTATCGGGAGTTCGATCACCGGAAGTTGCTAATACCGGGAGTTTCACTATACCGGGACTCCACACTACCGGGAGTCCACCGGGAGTCGTCAGTACCGGGAGTATACCGGGACTTCCCCGGGACTCTAAACCGATAGATATCTTCTATTACTGAAATCTATACCAATCACAGAAATCGTTACTTCTAAACCGATAGATATCTTCTATTACTGATTACCAACACAAAATATAAAGGTACTTACCTCAAAATCAACTTCAACCAAATCAATCGATGCTTTCTCCGTATGTTTCCTTTCTTGCTTCTTTTCGCCTCCAGAACTCCCGCACACACACTCTTTCTATTTTTAGGATATCTGAATACTATCTGATGCTTAAGAGGTAATATCAAACCACACATACCAAATGGACCTTGAACTTCTCATTAATGACCCAAACACCCTTAAACTTATAATTTACCCAAACTTACCCTGAACATCATATTTTATAGTTAAATTATCTAACGGACTTACTCGGGGTATTACAATTCTCATGTTTTTCAAGCATAGCAATTTTCTCTATTGCTATGACAATATCAAATAGGGGGAGATTGTTGATCCAAACCCTCAGTGATTTGATAATGACCCTCTCAATTCTATTTAGTGAAAATTGTAAGTAAACTATGTATAAGAGTTTCACTATCGCTGATAAGTACTAAGACTGTATTCAGTATCGCTGATAGGAACTCTCGCTCTTTAGATTAAACATTCAGCGAACATTGTTCACCATAATGCTCTGAGCCTGTTTAGTCCTTATGGTGATCGCTGATAAGTTAGTTGTTTACTTATGATCCCTGAAGACAAGTTTCACGTCAACATAGGTTCTACGCTGAAGTCGAAGATCAAGCTCAAGAACCAGCAACAAGTCTCCTAATGAACTGATGCGGATCAGCGAAGACTCAGATTTGTCCACTCAACGTGAAGTATCAAGTACAAGACTTCAGCTATCGCTGAACTTTGTCATTCGCTGATATAGAATGATAAACCCCTGAATAAACGAAAGCTGATCATGAAGTCCTCCGTACAAAGTACTATTGTCTTAACCACCCTTGCACGACTCCATACAAAATGTCAGAAACAAACATCCTTATTATCTGAAGTCTTACAACCACTCTGATACTACATTGTTCAACCATGCGGCTACTAAGGTTGTCTACTAAAGTTAGATCCTACAACCAATCAGCTGCTGCCACGTGTAAAGTGTAAACTGCCATGCATTAAATGCATGCAGTATATAAGAAGACTCACCAGCTTCATTTTGAAGCACACTTGTTAACTCTGGTCAAGTAGTCTTTCTTATCTTGAGGTAGGTTATTATTAATAATTTCCTTCTCATTCTTAGTGCAAGAAACTTAGTGTTCCAACTTGTTTAGATTTAGGATTTATCCTTAATCTTGTTCCGTAACAAGATGTAAATTGTTAATGATTTATCAATAAACAATTTAGAAAGTAAAATCTGTGTATTTGTATTCAACCCCCCTTCTACAAATTAGTATATCCCTTTCGGGACCAACAATGACTCATCCTAATTCGAATCTGGGTCTGACACTGATGACTCAAAGATAGTTCCTTGTGAATCAGAGGGATTTAAACTTCCCTCTGGCATTCTTAACAGAACTATTCCTCCAAAAGATAAATTCACAAGTGTTCCTATCTGCCCAGACTTTCTAGATATGTGTATACAAGCTAAAACCTATCTTGAACTTGATAAAATCAAAGAAGAAAAGAAAAGATCATCTCAAAATCCGAAAGCTTCAAAACCTTTAAGACCAACTCAAGAAAAACTCACCTGGCAACAAAAAGGAAAATGGGTTGAAAATAACAAGTCTTTTTCTTCTGTGACAGTGAAATCGACAGAGGTTCACCATAGAAGATGGGTACAGCAGAAAGCTACTCTGAAGAAAGATTTTCCAAAAAATAAATCTAGCCTAGATAGGTCTCTCTGTAATAGAAAGTCTGATGATAGGAGAGATTGCAAACATAAAGCCTTTGTACCCATGTTCAATGTTTTTAATGAGAAGTTTAAGCAAATTTCTTCACATGTTAATTAATGTTGCTTTGAACTCATGTATCAATTAAATCAACATTTCTCCGGTCCTCACTATTTCCTCTCTAAACCCAAAGAAAAGAATGCAAAATTCAAGGGTAAGAAGAAACAAAATGGTTCGCCAAACGAAGATAAAACCAAAACAAATGATTCTAAGGCAACCTTAAAGCCCCTTAACAAAACTGGACCCATTTGGAAATGGGTACCTAAATCTCTCTAATTATGTTGCAGAAGCAGTATGCCTATCTGGTACCTAGACTTTGGGTGCTCGAGACATATGATTGGCGATAGAGGTCTACTGTCCTCGTACAAAGATAAACTTAGAGGAGGATCTGTAACCTTTGGAGACAACAAAAAGGGGTACATCAGAGACTACGGAGACATCAAGAAGGAAGGTATAAATGTGTGCCAAGTTGCGTATGGGGATGGCCTCAAGCACAACCTTCTAAGTGTAGCCAACTCTGTGATACAGGTTTTGATGTAAAGTTCAAAAGAACTTATTGCTCTCTACTCGGGAAGGACACACAGGTGGAACTTCTGCGAGCTGAAAGAAGAGGCGATTTGTATCTCATGGAATTTTAAAGCCAAGTACAAAGATGACAAGCTCTGCCTTGTCTCATGCAAGAATGAAGAAGCCTGGTTATGGCACAACAGGTTTTGCCATCTAAACTTCCATACCCTCGATAAACTTGTAAAACTTGATTTGGTGAAAGGTTTGCCAAATGTTAAATTTAACAAGGATCATCTGTGCTCTACCTGTGAAATGGGAAAACTCAAAAGAGCTTCCCATAAAGGCAAATCTGATGTGTCCTGTACTAGGCCTCTGTATATGCTTCATGTCAACCTCTGTGGTCCCATTGCTACACAGAGCCTAGGTGGCAAGAAATATATTCTGGTGTTGGTCGATGAATACTCTATATACACTTGGGTAGAGTTTGTCCGAGAGAATTCAGATGTTCCAAACATCTTGATTAATCTATTAAAAAGAATCCAGGTTCTCTATGAGTGCAGGGTGTAGAAGCTGAGAAGCGACAACGAGACAGAGTTCAAAAACTCCACCATTGAAGCTTATCTAACAGAGGAAAGAATATCACAAAACTTCTTTGTTGCACGAACTCCACAACAAAATGGCGCAGTTGAACGCAAAAATCGCACGCTTGTGGATACTACAAGAACCATGCTCACGGCATCTGGATTACCCATATCTTTCTGGGCAGAAGTTGTTTCCACTGCTTGCTTTACTCAGAATCGATCAACAGTGCTGAAAAGACACATCAAGACACCATATCATTTGATAAACCAAAGAAAGCCCAACATCAATTTCTTTCATGTTTTTGGGTGTAAGTGTTTCGTCTTCAACGACAGAGAAAACCGTGGGAATTATGATATTAAGGCAGATGAAGGCAAATTCATGGGGTATTCTGCCACTTCCAAGGCCTACAGAATCTATGTTCTGCGAACTCGATCAATAGTGGATAGTATTAATGTTTCTTTTGACGATTCTTTCCAAAAGACTTCTGAACAAATTAGTTCACAACTCGGGCTGAACAAAGAAACCTCTGGCGTTTCTAAATCAAGAGAAGCAAAGCTTAATATGCGATATGAAGAAATGATCAATGATGATATTGATCCCTCTGCTGAAGTTCCCAGAGCCTCTGGAGAGACATCCTCTGTAGACCAGACAAATCAAGGTATATCACTCACTGGTCGATCAAATTCTTCACCCTCTTCCATTAATTATGCAGTTTCAAATGTTGAGGGAAAGCAAGCAGAGGATACTATGAACAACAGCTCCACGTCAGAGGCACTGGAAATACCAACTCATGTGACAACAGAGGAATTGACACCAGAGGAAAATGAGGATTCTATCTCAACATCATCAGAGGATTCAGTATCTACCCTTATTGAAATACCTCAAGCTGAAACTCTAAGCACAACCGCAGAAGTACCATTAATCACAGAAGTTACACCAGAACCATCGTGTGCAACGACAGAAGTTCAACTTGATGCTACGAATGACCATCTCCCAAGAATGTCCAAGTGGACAAAGGATCATCCTCATAGCCAATTAATTGGCAGTCCTTCTGACAATGTCAAGACACGATCAACAACTGCTAACTTTTGTTTCTTCACAAACTTTATCAGTGTGATCGAACCTAAGAGAGTTTCTGAAGCTCTGGAATATCCAAATTGGGTGGAAGCAATGCAAGAGCAGCTTCTCCAATTTGAGAGAAAAAAAGTGTGGACCCTTGTTCCTCTACCAAGAGGGAAAACTGCCATAAGGACTAGATGGGTCTTCAGAAACAAGAAGGATGAGGATGGAGTGGTCATCAGAAACAAGGCAAGACTGGTGGCTAAGGGATACTGTCAGGCAGAAGGAATTGACTACGAAGAAAACTTTGCCCCTGTTGCATAGCTCGAAGTGATAAGAATCTTCTTAGCCTTTGCAGCCCACAGAGGTTTTAAGGTATTTCAAATGGACGTCAAATCTGCCTTTCTAAATGGACAGATTCAAGAAGAAGTATATGTCCAACAACCATTAGGGTTCGAAAGTGCTAAATACCCCAACCATGTCTACTATCTAGATAAGGCCCTGTATGGACTCAAATAGGCCCCATGAGCATGGTATGAACGCCTTTCAACCTTTCTCCTTGTTAACGAGTTCGAAAGAGGTACTACCGATACAACTTTGTTCTATAAGAGAAAAGGTGATGAGATTCTACTTGTCCAAATATATGTGGACGACATTATTTTTTGCTCTACTAACGCAAAATATTGCACAGATTTTGAAAAACTCATGCAGAGTGAGTTTGAAATGAGTATGATGGGGGAATTAAACTTCTTCCTAGGACTCTAAGTCAAACAGTCACGAGAGGGAATCTTTATAAATCAATCAAAATATGTATCTGACATACTTTCAAAATTCAAATTCTCTGATGCCTCTGTCATGAAGACCCCCATGGCCACTGGATCTAAGTTACACTCAGACCCAAGAGGAAAATCTGTCGAGCGCAAGCTTACAGAGGCATGATCGGGTCTCTTCTATACTTAACTGCTAGTAGGACACACATAATGTATGTCACATGTCTTTGTGCAAGGTATCAAGCTAACCCCAAAGAATCCCACCTATTTGCTGTCAAGAGAATCATTAGATACCTTAAAGAACCAAGAATCTTGGTCTCTGGTATCCAAAGAACTCTAGCTTTGATCTTATTGCTTATACAGATTCAGATTACGGAGGATGCAAGCTAGACAGGAAAAGTACCTCTGGGAGTTTCCAATTCCTAGGTGGTAAACTAGTAAGCTGGACTTCTAAGAAGCAGAACTGTGTGTCAACATCCACAGCAGAAGCAGAATACCTTGTTGCTGCCAGCTGTTGTTTACAAGTTCTGTGGACGAGAACTCAGCTCAAAGACTATGGTCTAGATATCCAAAAGTTACCAATCCTATGTGACTCCAAAAACGTCATTGCGATCTCTGCCAACCCTGTGCAGCACTCTAAGACAAAACACATAGATATCAGGTACCACTTTTTAAAGCATCATGTTGAACAGGGCACCATAGAGATGTACTTTGTGTCTACAAAATATCAACTTGCGGACTTATTCACCAAAGCACTTGATGAGAAAAGATTCATATTCTTGGTGGGTAAGTTGGGAATGCTGAACAAGAGCTAAATCCCTCTGTAAGTGAGATTAAATACTTTTGTATATATGTAAATACTTCAATCTTTCAGCATGTACATTCTATAAAGTTTCAAAGTTCTGTAACCAACAGAGCTTCTGTGAAGTGGCACAGAGCCTCTGTCCATTCTCACAGAACCTCTTATGTGCCTGATCTATGTTTTATGCTCTACTTATCTATATCCGATCCAAGTATAGATCAAGGGGGAGTAGAAGGAGACCTTAAGATAATCTACAAAGGTTGATCATTCAAGGGGGAGCCAAAGAATTTCTTTGATCATATCAATCAACAGAAGTAGGCAATCATGCCGAGCAAATTGAGAGACATTGGGTAAGCACATCGCACAAACCAGTTTTTCAAAGAACTTTTCTCGGACATAACTTTTAAAATATGTCCAAAATTACCTGTTTTAGCTAGTCAAAACCTTGGGAGATCAAAATCTTTTGATAATTTTTTTACAATTAGAAATTCTTGGTCATAGAGCCTCTGTCACGTTTCACAGAGCCTCTGTGCGACAAGGCCTCTGTGATCATGACTTCTAGTGGAAACTCTCGATCACCCCATTGCCTTTTCAAATATATTTTTGGTAAAGAAAATGTGCAATTCTGGTGCTTTTTTAAGAAGACTTCAGACCACAGAGCTAACTCCACCACATAGCTTCTATAATTTCCAACACTTGTGTGTTTTGAAATCTTCTGAGGTGCGGGTTATTTTCAAAAGTGACAGTCACTTGGGCGTATCAACTTCCACGCGCTCAGCATTTTTGAGCACCGCACGACGTTCCATCGTACACCGCCACTTCTGACGTGGCACGTTTCTATTGGACGTGCATGCCACACGACAATACTGAAGCGTTGAACCCAGCTGTACACTCGAGTGCGGACTGCAAACTTTATAGAATTCACTTTTTACCGCCCAAATTCTATCCTAATCTACCCACCATAAAACCCATTTTTACCCTTTCTCTTCAATTTTACCAACCCTTTCTCTCTGATTTCTCCGGTGATCTAGCAAAACCTGCAAATCTCAAGAACAACCTGCAAATCTTTGCTATTTTCTCAAGAACACTCAAGCAAACATTCAAATGGCTTCACCTGCTAACTCTCCTGCTTCATTTGAGCATTCCAACAACCCTGCAAATCCACAAATCCATCAAGAAAAGGTGAACAGTGCTGACTCTGTTCATCACGCACCATCTAACCATTTGCAACATTTCTTAGATAATGCCTTCTTCGAAAACACCCTGCCACTTAAACCCAATAATCACTACCTGGTCCTCAATAAAAATTATTTTGGGGAAGAACAAGCAATATTGTTGAACGTCTTAGAAAACCACCGTCTCAGACATCTGCTAACCAAGAACATCACCAAGATCCTTGCCAGATATATGAATCAGTTCTGGCAAAGCTGCTATTATGACCCTGAAACCAACTAGATCAAGGGATATGTATCAAAACCAGATAACTCACAGAACATCAACATAGGTTTTAATAGGACTATGATTTCCTATGAATTTGAACTTCCTACCAGAGGAATGTTGGAAATCAAGCAGTATGCCGAAGACCCCTCTGACGCAGACCTCTGTGCATTTGATGAAATGCTTGGTTACAACACCCGTCTGTGTGTCGTTCTATACCTGCTCACGAGTTAAATGTGGACACTACGGTTAGAGAGCTTATTGTTCATTGTAATTGAGTGTGGCCTCATGATTGGCTACAATGGGTGGATAACCTGTCGACGATAGCGGTCCCTCAAATCGTTGATGGCGAATCTGATGACTTATGTTGGGTGGGTGTTAACCAGAATCTACTTCCTTTTCTGTTAAGGAAGCTTGGATTTCTATGGTTGGCACGCCTCCGTTCAAGGCTTGGAGCAAAGGGGTTTGGTTCCGTGACTTTATCCCTAAGCATGCTTTTTGTTTGTGGTTGGCTTGTCGTCGGTGTCTTCCTACTCATGATAGGATTGCTTCGTGGAAGCATGATCCTCCCGATCCGCGTTGTGTGTTTTGCTTGGGATGCATGGATTCTCATGACCACTTATTTTTTGATTGTCCTTTTGCTAAGGAAATTTGGCATGGCGTAAAAGATGAGTTTGGTATGATATTACCGTATTCATGGGATTTGATTGTTGCTCTTTTCGGTAACCCGAGAAAGACGATCCAAAGACTTGGTATTTCGGCGACGATTTTCTTTGCCTAGCAAGAGAGGAATAGAAGGCTTTTTCGAGCTCAAAATCGTGTGGCTTTGCAGATTATTAAAGAGATTAGAGATTGTGTGCTATCAAGGATGGCATGGAAGTTCAAAATGAAGGTTGCGGTGTCTTTGCATGAAGATGGTTGATTTTCGAGGTGTGGTGGTCATATTTTGCTTTTGGTAGATGGGGTGTTGGTTTATTTTCTTTAGCATGCGCTTTTTATCTATTACTCTATGCTTGTTTTGGATGTTGGTTTTGTGGTTTGTTTTTAGATCCGTGTGTGGCTTTTTTGGATTGTGGGGGCTTTTTGCCTAAACGATTTGTTCTTCTTTTATTTTAATATACTGCCAGGATTTTTCCTCCAAAAAAAACACCCCTCTGTCAAAAATAAATGACTTCCAAACAAACAGGCTGCCTCCTTTGTGGAATACCCTCTTTTCCACACTCAACAGATGCCTCACTGGCAAAGTGGGAAGCCCAGATCAGAGCTCCCACCAAATCCTTTCAATCATGTATGGAATATACTATGATTTACCCTTGAATATGTTGCATTGATTATGCAAGAATTGATTGCTACTATAGAGCACAGACAGTCCACAAAGAAGGCAAATGGCAATAAGGGTCAACTTCCAGCTCTGCAGTTTCAACGGATCTTGGGCATTCTCATAGAGCCTCTGCTAACAGGTGAAAAATGGCCAATGGAAGGGCAAATTGTCAAGACTTATCCTCTATGGAAGATGTCCCCCACCATTCATGCAGAAAGATACAGGCACTGCAGGCCACTGTCAGAGAAGATGTTGATTTATGCTTCTAACGAAGATCTTAAAAGAGAGTATGTGCGTGCACACATGGCTCCCCAACCGAGTCCTGTGACCCTCCCCCCCCCCCCCCCCCCCCACGCTTAGGTGTCCCAATAGGAACTGAGGTAGTAGTAAGGTTGAGTGAAGAAGCTTGGGCCGTAGCTCTGGAGAAACATAGGCAGATGGTAGAAAGGGTTAGGCAAGCTAGATCAGCTACAAAGACTTTTACAGCCCCACCCCAGGCCACAGAACAACCACCTCGACAAGTGGTAAAAACAAAGAAGGCTCAAAGTTGCAAAAGAAATCCCCTATGCCAGTACTAAAACTCCTCTGCAACCACCTCCCGAACAAACTGTTGTGTCCTCTTCAGCACCCTCTCCACAAAAGGAGAAGAAAAAGAAACGCAAATCAACAACCACTGAGGAAGGAGCCTCAAAGCCACAGAAAAAGAAGAGAACCCACAAACACAAATCCCCTCTGCAGACCATTGCAGAGTAAGTGACCCACGCAGAACCTAACCTGAAATCACCAACCCCTGTTCGCTTTGCAGAGCCAAATGACTTTGCTTCTTTCCTATAGAGCTCAAATATTGCAAACCCTCTTGATACCTCTGGATGGGAAGCCGAAGCTATCCCAGAGTTCAACACCAACACTGTCCCAGATTTCACAGTGGCAGATGTTGATTCTGATTTGGAAATGGAGGATAGAACCCCCACTGGCAACGACGCAAAGACTCTAGAAGGCCCTATCAAATCAGACCTACTTGCTTCTCCACCAAGCTATGATCCAGATCTAGAGCACACAGAGGAATTTGTGGCTGCAAAAGATAAATGGGAAGAAGTAGAGTGTAGAATAGAGACTCCTAAGGTTTTAGGAAACCCCACAGAGCAAGAGAGTGTTAAAGATGCCGAAGATGGAAGTGGCACACAACCAATTCCCCCTCCTAGTGCAACCCTCATATCTAGTTCTGCCAGTCTAGTGGCGAATAGAAGTATTGAAAAAGCCGCACAGCTCGAACCCTTCCCCATCTAACCGGCTAGAGGAACCCTCATACCGAGTTGAAAAGCTTGGTCAATTCCACTGCAGAAAACACTAAGAAGGCTATAAATGACCTGGCAACTAAAGTTGAATCCCTGTCAAAGGACGTCAAGGATACCAATGCTCTGCTGAAATCTATCCTGAGCACTCATGCACATAGCGCAAGCACCTCTGCCACTGAGGCTTCTGTCGCCAACCTATCCAAGCAGATCAAAAAGGCCAGGAAAGCTGCCAAAGCTCTAACAACCTAAACTCCTGCAGCCCTAGGCATAACCTCCGACGACTTACGCAAAGCTCTAGAGAAGGTTCAAGAGCAAACAATAGAGCAAACATAGGCTATAAAAAAAATAGACTACATGATAAGGGCATAGTTAACAGAACTTGGTCAAGGCGTTCTCAATGAAATGACAGAGTTTATCAAGGCGTTTACTTCTGCGAAAGCCTCATATGTAAAGGAATTCCAGAACAGTGTGGGAAAGCTTCGTTTCAATTCCAAAGCAGAAGTTGCGTACCTGCTTGGCATCTATGATGACCTATGCGCGAAAATGATTGCAGCCGGCGCAAGTCAACCCCATAAGCCACCGAGTACATGCCAAGCAGAGGGTAGGAAAGATGATGGGGAACATGATAACTCTGATGGGCCGCCAGATCATCATGATGGGGAGAAAAGAAGCAGAGCCATCCTACAACCACCACTAGCGATCAAACCTCTAACACAAGTTGTTGATCCCGATATTACTCAACAATGATATAAATATATATTAGTTCAAACAAATAAGAGTGCGGAAGCGTTTTAACGAACTAAAGAGATATTCTTAGGTAGAAAAACACACGGAATCAAATAAACAAAGTATAAATAAATGCGAGATTAACTCAAAGATTCACTTTGTATTCATTAAATAAGAACACCAAGAACACCGAAGGTATAATATGAATTCTGCTCTAACGGGTGTGTGTGTTGTGCAAACGTTAATGGAAGAGCTTAACATGAGCCTTCTATTTATACTATTCTATAAGGGACAATAGGGAGCCAAGAAGTACTAATAGTACAAAGACAACATCGTAAATCTGCAACAGGTACAACGTTAATGTAGTGCGCCATTTTCTACTAAGGCTGTACCCCATCAGAGGTTGACATAAGGAGTTGGCAGGGCACGTCTTGTACGAATGATCTTCAGGATCTTCGTACTGCAGAAGCACGTAAGAGGCATGAATGTCTTTGTCTTGATCTTCATTCTTCAAAGTCTTCCAAATCTTCAATACCACAGAGGCTCTGTCAAGTCTGACAGAGGCCCTGTGGCTTTGTCCTCTGTGAACGTCTTCTGCAGAGTTTTCTTTCGGTGTCTTGGCAGAGGCTATGTCGATGTTTTACAGTTAGCCTATTTTTCAATACTTCTTTTCATAGAAGTTGGAGCTAACAATCTCCCCCTAAGTATTGAAATATAAAAAATTGAAAAATGCATGGTTTTCTAAGCTAAGTAAACGACAAGCGGTAATTGACCTCTGTAGAAAGTTTACTTTTCATATAAGGATATGCCAGAGGCATTTACATTTGATTACAATGCTTCAGAGATGAAAAGTAAGTAGGCAGAGGAAGGATGAAGATGTCAGACTCTTGCATGTGGGAAGTCATTGAGTTTTTGGTTGTCGAGTCCTCCATCTTTGAGTTCATGATATATTCTGATGCAGAGGTTTCTAAAGCTTATGACAGAGTCGATGACCTTTATTAATTTGTGGGCAAAAGCTTGATCCATGAACTCTGTTCCTCTGTGCTCTAAGAGATTGGTTCTGAACTCCAGTAGAGTGCTTGTGGCATACTTCTGACATTCAATCTCTTGGAATAGCCTTGACTTCCCAACGGGATCTTGATAGACGTACCCAATCCTTGGAAAGGTGATGATGGAGTTTGGTCTGGCAGAAGGTGGGTAGTCATCTTCTGGTGGCGGCAGATTTAGTCTCTCTACACCAAGGTCGAGTCCAACTTGGAAATCTATAAGACTGTATAGTAGAAGCTTTTCGCGCATAGTCTTTTTGATCACACAATATGCCCTCTGTACTTCAAGTCGTGTGTTGTAGTTCTGTCTAGCCCAGCTCAGAAGTTCAGGCAGGTCATAAGGGCTCATGTTCCTCAGATCAACATCTGAGAACTTGGTTTCGGTTCTGTCAGCCCTTTTGACATGATAAATGTTGTAGTGTATCGCTGTTCCTCTGGTGCTGGAGAGCTTGCAGTATACGACCTTTGTGATCTTAGAATTTGAGAAGACTTGGTCAACAGGTTTGGCTTTTGTTCTGTAGAAGTCTTCTTTTAGTTCCTTAAGAAGATTAGGTGGCAGATTGGATTTTGGCAGAGGGTCATTGATGCCTCTTCTGTATAAAAACTTGTACACCACCTCTTCCATTTGGCGTGGAGGTGCAACAGGTGGAGGCATGGGCCTGCATAGAGCATCCATTCTGCTTTTAATTTGGGCCACCCTGTCTTCTGAAGGTTTTGCCTTTGGATCCATGACAGGCTTAGATGACAGAGGAGTGATTCCGAAAGACCAATCTTCTTTTTCAAGCTTAGGGGTGACGAATGCGTCAAAAGCGCTTTTCATCAGTTTCTCTGTGGGTTGATGCTTTGGCTTTTTCTTTTTAGGTTCCTCTGTCTCTATCCCCTTTCCTTTGTCTTTTGCCTTAGGCTGTTCTACTTGTTCGGTTTGGTTTGCCTCTGTTAGTTTTATCTATTGAGCTTATGAGGGCTTAGTTGTGGGTGCTTCTGTTCTTTTCGGTGGGGTTGCCTCTTTTGGATTCATCTGTTGAGCCTCTGAGGTCTTTGGTGGATGTGCCTCTGTTAGTTTGTTAGAGGGATTGGTTGGTGAGGTGGGTTTGGTTGGGGTTTTGCTCAGATACTTCCTTGGTTTTTGAGCTATGGTTTTGGATCTGGATTTGGTTTTGTATCTGGGTTTGGTTTTGGGGTCTTCTGTTGTTTTAGGTTTGGGAGGTAAAGATTTTGTCTTTTCAGCTTCTGTGGTCGGGGATGGTAGTGTGGTTTCTTCAGTTGGGTTTGGTGTTGGGGTTGGTAGTTCATCTTCTGAAGAGGTTAGGATTTGGACATGCTCTGAGGCTATCTTTACCTTGGGTGAGGTTGCGTTCTCCTTTTGATGAGTTATTTCCACAGAGGTGGGTGTTTCCTCTGTGGTTTTGTTCTGCTGTTGTTGATCTTCAGTGGTTTAGTGGTTTCAGGTACTTGGATTATTGGTTCGACATTAATTGGTGGTGGAGCTGGTAAATCTCTGTTAGTCGCTCTTTCTTTCCTATGTTTCTCCCCCTCAGGATGACCTGATGATCCATCAGAATCATCATCAGAGTCATCCTGACCCTTCTTCCTAGCACCCTCTGCCCCGCATGTAGTTTCTGGCTTCTTGGGCTGAGAGGCACCTACGGCAAGCATTTTGGCACACAAGTCATCGCAGATGCCAAGAAGGTAGGCGACCTCTGCCTCTGAGTTGAAGTGTAGTTTCCCCACGCCGGATTGGAAGCCTCTGACATAATTGGCGTTGACAGCGGTGAAGGCCCTGATGAATTCGGTCATCTCATTCAGAACACCTTGACCTAATTCCGTGATTTGTGCTCTGGTGAAATAGTCCGTAGGCTTCAGAGCCTTGGTTTGATCAAGAGTATGCTCTTGGACTTTATCCAGAGCCTTTTGAAGATCTTCGATGGTGATGATGGGAGCAGAGGTTTGTGGGATGTTCTTCACTGCTTTCCGGGCCTTCTTCAGCTGTTTTGAAAGATTGGCGATGGAGGTTTCCAGAGCAGAAGTGGAGGCCGGTGCAGGGGTTGCAGAGGCTGCTGCAGCAGGTTGCACTTTGGCCATTGCAGTTTTCACCTCTGTGGACAGGTGGTCCACTTTGGTGGTCGGATCTGTAATTGCCCTTATAGAGGATTGTGCAAAAGTATCAAAGGAGCTTTTCATCTCCTTTAATGAATTGGTCATAGAGGTGATAAGGGTTTGGAACTCACCCCTTGCGACATATGAACCAGGTGTAACCTCTAGGGGAACACATTCTTCCCCAGATTTTGTCCTTGTTCCTAGGACACCTTCTTTCGCCCCTGTTTTGATGTTGAGGGCGGAAGGATTTCCTTCTGATCCTTGAGCAGAGGTTTTTGTGGCCTCATGCTCTACAGAAGTTCTGTTAAGCACATTGTCCTAATCCACTCCAGAGGTGGGTACAGGAGTATCCACAAGTTGACTTGGGGACTTGTCGACAGTCCCTTCGTCGTTATGCTTTCTAAGCTCCTCTTAAGAGCTGTTGGGACCTATAAGTGTGTGCGTGTCAGAGGAAACAAATTCCTCTGTTGGGATTTCAGAAGTGATCTGGGGCGAATGATCACGAACTAAAGGTGAGTCCTTTGGAGAGACCTCCCTTGGAATGGTTTCCCCGGTTATCAGTGGCACAAAGGTGGAAAAAGGTACCTCTGCCCGGTTTGTTTGGGTTAGGATCGAGCTGTGCTTCTCTTGTTCAATGACACCTTCTACCACCAGACTGGTGGTGTTAGAGATGTGGGATGCACTGGGAGGGGGTTGTGGTTGTGTGCCTCTTCCAACTTCGGCATCTTTTTGGGCTTCACCCTCTGTCAAACTCCCTAACCTTGGAGATTTGATCCTAAATGCTAAGGAGTCATAGGATGGATGAGAGCCAATTAGTCTATGTACATGTGGATGCAGAAGTACCGGTGTTTGTGCCTGGATACCCTCAGAGGTTCTGTCAGCCTCCATATCAGAATCCACCACTGAGATGATGATAGATGGTTTTGTGGTGGTGTCTTTTGAAGCTTCCTCTTCTGTCATACATCCTAAAATGGGGATTCTAGCTTAGATTGTACTTCTACCTAAGTATCTTCAGTTTCAATCATCTCCTCTGTGTTCTGTAGTTCTGGATCATAGCTCGGAGGAGAGGGAAACTGGTCACCATGTTCCTCTGGGTCAGAGTTTACCTCTGGCATAGTGGAGTCCATTTGGGCTTGTTCAGAGTGGAACTCTAGGTGGGCCTCTGCATTCCATATGGAGGTATCTAGAGATTCGGCAATGTCAGGCCTTTGGATGAATGCAGAGAAGTCAGCCTCCTCTGCATAATGGATGGAAGTGGGGGATGGCAGAGGTTGTTCAGCAGCTGCTTCTTTTGGAACGACTTCCTCTACGATAGTTTGCAGAGGAGTCTTGGGTTTCTTAGCCTTTTTCCTCTTGGGCTTGGGGGCTCCCTCCTCAGAAGATTTAGTCTTGCGTTTCATCTTCTCTTTTGGAGGAGGGGGTGCAGAGGATGCAACAACCATTTCTGGTGGAGGTTGGGGGATTTGTACAGCACTCGAAGAGGTTCCCTCTATAGGTTTCTTTTCTCTGAGGGCCTTTTGTACCTTGGAGGGGATGGTTGTCTTTGTCGTGGATACAGAGGAGATCATCTTTTACCTCTGTAGACGAATCTTGGCAAGTTTGTGCTCGTGTTTGACCATAACTTCTGCGTGCTCTTCGGGGCTCATTCTTTCTACCACTATGGTTCCAAGGGGGATTCCTAAACGTGAGGGTGTCGCAGGACTAGGTTCTGGAGTCCTGTGATCGCGTATGTAATCTAATCTAAGTTGGTCATCTGTCGCGTAGGTCAGAAGTTTGGCTGTCAGAGGTCTGCAGATCGCATACCCCTCTGCGTGTTTTGTGGCTGTCATTCTTGCAATGAGGTAAGTTTTGACAATAGGCCCTTCCATTGGCCAGTTATTGATTTGAAGCAGAGGTTCCAGAATGACTCCGATAGTCCTCTGGAACTGTAGGGCATGGAGATCTTGACCATTTGGACCCATGGCCTTCTGTGTTGAAATGCGACGATCAATTGTGTTCACAAGCTCTTGCATCATCAGCGCTGCAAAGTCAAGGGGTAAGTCATAATAAACCCCGTACATTATGGCAAGGATTTGGTGTGAGGTTTGATCTGGACTCGCTACTTTGCCTGTGAGGCATCTGTTGAGGATCGAGAATAAGGCATTCCAAAGAGGTGGGAATCGGTTTCGTCTGAAGTCATTCCTTTGGTTCAAGTGGGTCTTGTATCCCAACATCTCTGCAAAGTCGCAGAGCTCTCTATCAGATGGGATTTCCGCATACTCCTTAATCCCTAAAAGCCCTCTTATGGGCAGATTAAACTCCAGAGACAGCATGGTTCGGTTAAACTTGAGCTTTATGTTTTTGGATTTATCAGGTTTAGAGATGTAACCTATGATTTCCTTTGATTCTGAATCATAATAACAGCTTTGCCAGAACTGGTTCAGGTATCTGCCAGGGATGCAAGTGACGTTTTTGGTGAGTAGGGTGTTCAATGGGTGGTTTTCAAGGATATTCAGAAGAATGGCATGTTCAGCTCCAAAAGTTGTTCTTGAGGGCACAAGGAAGTGGTTGTTGGGTTTGAGGGGTAATGAGTTCTCGAAATGCTCATTTTCGAGAAATAACTGCAGGTGAGTGGTCGGAGTGAAATCAATAGATTCACCTTGTTCATGTTCAGGATTTGTGCCCCTGGTTCGGTGTTGTGAGTGCTCAGAGTGAGCAGGGAATGTCGCCGGTGAGTTTCTGGTGGAAGCCATTGCTAAAATCTTGAAGAAATGAAGTGGAAAGAAGGAAGTTGCAGGTATTTCACTGTTCGCCGGAGGTATTTGAGAGAGAATCGTAAAGGAATGAAGAAGATGGTAAGAGGGGTTTTATAGGTTTTAACGGAGGTAGAATCTGAAGAGGTTAATAGTAACAATTTGATAAACCATTGGGGCCCGCAATCGAGTACAACAGCTGGGTGCAACGTATTAGAGGAACGTGTGGCATGTACGTCCAGTGAAAACGTGCCATGTCAGAGTTGTTAGAGCACGATCAGACGTCGTGCGCGGCCCATTAATTCTGAGCGCGTGGGCGTCTCTATTCTCAAATGTGTGTCACCTTCAGAAATATCCCACATCTTACAGAATTCCGTGGTGGAATGAGCTCTGTGATTTGAAACCTTTTTTTATGTCCTCTGAGCATGCACCTTTACCAAAACGTTTGAAAAGACATTGGAATTGATCGATAGAGTCTCTGTGTTGAAATTTGAAGTTACAGAGGCTCTGGCTTACAGAAGCGCAGCTGAGCTCCGCAGAGGCTCTATGATCGAAAATTTCTAATAACGGAGAGCTCATAAAGCTTTTCGATCGTCCAAGGTTTTTAATGTTTTAAACTGTGTGTCTAGGACATATTTGGAAATTGGTGCCTTAGAAAACTGTTTTGGAAAAAGGTTTTGTGCGAGACATTCTCCCTTTGATTCTTCTTTGCTCTTCAAACTACCTGACTTCTGTGGATTTGGCTGACCACTATTCTTCTTTGGCTCCCCCTTGAATTAACAACTTCTGTAGATTAATTCAAGGTCTCCTTCTGCTCCCCCTTGACCTGTGCTTGGATCAAATGAGATAAGTAGTGCATAGAACATAGGTCAAACTCACCAGAGGCTCTGTGGAGATAGTCAGAGGCTCTCAGAACTCCCACAGAGGCTGTGTTGGATACATAACTTTTGGTGATAAGGAATTTACATACAAAAGAGTTTAAATATATACATATCTGCAAGAGGATCAAGTCATACATACAGAGACATCAACTCATGTTTAGCATACCAAGCTTACCACCAATAAAAGGAATCTTGTCTGATCGAGTGCCTTGGTGAATAAGTCTGCAAGATAAAATTCCGTTGACACAAAGTACATCTCGATTGTGCCTTGTTCAACATGATGCTTCAGAAAGTTGTAACGGATATCGATATGCTTTGTTTTGGAGTGCTGTACGGGATTGGTAGAGATTGCAATGGCACTTTTTGAATCACATAGGATGTGCATCTTATATATGTTGTAACCGTAGTCCTTTAGCTGAGTTCGCATCAACAGAACCTGGGAGCAACAGCTAGCAACAACAACATATTCAGCTTTTGCTGTAGACGTCGATACACAGTTATGCTTCTTTGAAGTCCAGCTGACAATTTTACCACCCAGGAATTGACAACTCCCAGAGGTACTTTTTCGGTCAAGCTTGCATCCTCCATAATCTGAATCTGTGTAGGCCATAAGATCAAAGCCAGAGTTCTTCGGATACCAGAGGCCAAGATTTTTGATTCCCTTTAGGTATCTGGAGATCCTCTTTACAGCAAGAAGGTGGGATTCCTTTGGGGTAGCTTGATATCTTGCACAGAGGCATGTGGCATACATTATATCAGGTCTACTTGCAGTTAGGTATAAAAGAGACCTAATCATGCGTCTGTAGAGCTTGCACTCTACAGACTTTTCACCTGGATCTGAATGTAGCTTATTTCCAGTGGACATGGGGGTCTTCATGACAGAGGCATCAGAGAGATTGAATTTTGAAAGAATGTCAGAGACATATTTAGCTTGATTTATAAAAATTCCTTCCGATGATTGTTTGACTTGGAGTCCTAGGAAGAAGTTTAGTTCTCCCATCATACTCATTTCAAACTCACGCTGCGTGTGTTTTTCAAAATCTGGGCAGTGTTTTGCATTTGTAGAACCAAAAATAATTTCGTCCACATAGATCTGTATAAGTAGAATCTCTTCACCTTTTTTATAAAACAAAGTAGTGTCGGTTGTACCTCTTTCGAAATTGTTAACAAGGAGGAAGGTTGAAAGGCGTTCGTACCATGCTCTTGGAGCCTGTTTTAGTCCATATAGAGCTTTGTCAAGGAAGTAAACATGGTTTGGGTACTTGGCACTTTCGAACCCTGGTGGCTGCTGGACGGATACTTCTTCTTGAATTTGACCATTCAGAAAGGCAGATTTTACATCCATTTGAAAAACTTTGAAACCTCTGTGGGTTGCGTGGCTAAGAAGATTCTTATTGCTTCTAGCCATGCGAGAGGGGCAAAAGTCTCATCGTAATCAATGCCTTCTGCTTGGCAATATCCATTGGCCACCAATCTCACCTTGTTTCTAATGACCACCCCATCCTCATTCTTTTTGTTTCTAAATAACCATTTAGTCCCTATGGCTTGTTTTCCTCTTGGAAGAGGATCTAGGGTCCATATCTTGTTTCTCTCAAACTGTAGAAGCTCTTCTTGAATTGCATCTACCCAGTTTGGGTCATCTAGGGCTTCAGAAACTCGTTTGGGTTCGATCACACTGATAAAATTTGTAAAGAAACAAAAGTTAGCAGTGGCTGATCTTGTCTTGACTTTCTCAGAAGGTTCGTCGATTATTTGGCTCTGAGGATGGCTTTTCGTCTACTTTGTCGTCCTTGGAAGATGGTCATTAGTGGCATCAGGTTGAGCTTCTGAGGTTGCACATGGTTGTTCTGGTGCAACCTCTGTAGTGGAAGGAACTTTTGTGCATGAACTTGGTTCTTCAACTTGTGGAGGTATTGGGATAAGAGTTGGAATTGATTCCTCTAAGGATATTGAGACCGAATCCTCGTTTTCCTCTAGTATTGCTTCCTCTGTAGTTGCTGGAGTAGGTATTTCCAGTGCCTCTGTGGTTGAATCTTTACTTGTATCATCTTCTGTTCGCTCCCCCTCAGCACTTGCATCTGCACGATTTACAAAAGAGGATGAAGTATTTAACGGAACAGATAGAGATATACATGACTTAGTCTGGTTTGCAGAAGATGTTTCTCCAGAGGCTCTGACGGCTCCAGCCGAGGGATCAATATCATCATGGAACTTCTCTTCAAATAGCAGATTTAGGTCTGCTTCTCTTGTCTTTGAGATGCCAGAGGATTCCTTTTTCAAACCGAGTTCTGAACTGATTTGTTCAGAAGTCTTCTGAAAAGAATCGTGAAAAGAGACATTGATACTCTCCACAATTGTTCGTGATCGCATAAGATAATCTCTGTAAGCCTTTGAGGTGGCAGAGTACCCAATGAACTTGCCTTCATCTTGTTTCACCTGGAACTTACCTCTTGCTTCTCTGTCGTTTAGGACAAAGCACTTGCATCCAAATACATGGAAGAACTTGATGTTCGGTTGCCTTTTCTTGATCAAGTGGTAAGGTGTCTTGATGTGCCTTTTGACTATTATAGATCGATTTTGGGTATAACACGAGGTTGATAAGGTTTATGCCCAGAAAGAGATTGGCAATCCAGATGCTGTTAGCATAGTTCTTTCAGCCTCCAAAAGTGTGCGGCTCTTTCGTTCAACCACTCCGTTCTGTTGTGGGATGCGTGCAACAGAAAAGTTCTGAGATATGCCTTCTTCTGTAAGGTAAGCTTCAATGACAGAGTTTTTGAATTATGTGCCCTTGTCGCTTATTAACTTTAGAATCCTGCACTCATATAGAACCTGGATTCTTTTCATTAGGTTTATCAGAATGTTAGGAACAACTGGTTTCTTTCTGACAAATTCTACTCATGTATATCTCGAGTATTCATCGATCAACACCAGTATATATTTCTTACCTCCTAGGCTATGTGTAGCAATTGGACCGCAGAGGTCAACATGAAGCATATGCAGAGGCCTAGGACAAGACACATCAGTCTTGCCTTTTTAGGAAGCTCTTTTGAGGTTACCCATTTCATAGGATGAGCATAAATGATCTTTGCTGAATTTAACAGTTGGCAGACCTTTTACAAGATCAAGCTTATCAAGAGTATGAAAGTTCAGATGGCAGAACCTGTTATGCCATAACCATGCTTCTTCATTTTTACAGGCAACAAGGCAGAGCTTGTCTTTCTTGTTCTTGACACTAAAGCTCATAAGGTACAAATCACCTTTTCGTTCAGCCCACAGAAGTTCGACTCCTGTATCTTCTCCTTGCAGAGAACAAAAAGTTCTTTTGAACATAACGTCGAAACCAGTATCACAAAGTTGGCTAACACTTAGAAGATTATGCTTAAGGCCATCCACATGTGCAACTTTGCAAACTGTTATGTTTTCCTTTTTGATGATTCCATAGCCTTTTATATATCCCTTCTTGTTGTCGCCAAAGGTTACAGATCCTCCATCTAATTTATCTTTGTAAGAGGATAGTAGACCTCTGTAGCCAGTCATGTGCCGCGAGCACCCGGAGTCTAGATACCAGATCGGCACATACTGCTTCTGTATAAATAATCAGAGATTTTTAGGTACCCATATCCAAATGGGTCTAGCTTTGCAAGAGGTCTTCAAGGTTGCCTAGGCATCCTTAGGTTTGGTTTTAACTTCTGTTGAAGAACCATTTTGTTTCTTCTTTCCCATAGATTTTGCATTCCTTTTGGGTAAAGAGAGGAAACAGTTTGGGCTAGAGAAGTGTTGGTTCAATTGATGCATAAGTTCAAAACAAAGACAATAATGAATGTGCGAAGAAATTTGCTTGAACTTTTCATTAAAAACACTGAAACAGGGTACAGAAGTTTTATTATTACGGTCTATTCTAGCATCTGACTTCCTATTACAAGAAGACCTATGTAGACTAGATTTCCTTTTTGAAAAATCTCTGTGGAGAGTAGCCTTCTGTGGACCCCTTCTTCTGTGGTGAACTTCTACAGGTTTCACTGTCACAGAAGTAAAATACTTGTTATTTTTAACACAGTTACCCTTTTGTTGCCAAGTTAATTTTTCTTGAAAAGGCCTAAAAGGTTTAGGTTCTTTTGAACATTGAGAGGATTTTTCCTTTTCAAGTTTGATTTTCTCAAGCTAAAGAGAGGTTTTGCCTTGTATGCACATGTCCAAAAAATCCGGGCAAATAGGAACACTTGTGATTTTCTCCTTAGGAGGTATGGTTCTGTTAAGAATTCCAGAGGGAAGTTTAAATCCCTCTGATTCACAAGGAACTATTTCTAATTCAATTGAATCAGACTCAGAGTCGTCAGAGGATGAGTCGTCCTCATATACGGAGGTTGAGTCATTGTGATCTCTGTCGACAGAGGATGGATTTTATGAGCAAGTGTCATACTCGCTTTCTTCCTTTCTTTCGGGAATATCTTCTAAGTCAACAAAAATATTCATCTCGGTTTCCTCAGAGAGATTTTGAATATCATAGGAAGTACTGGGGTTGTCATAAAAATTGTTTTTACCGATTTCCAATAATTCCTTTTCAGAAATATGAGTCAGTTTTTCTTCTGAAGACGCACGCAAAAACTCAGGTGCCTCTGCTGATAGTTTTGTCTCATAATCTATAGAGCAAACAAAAGCAACCTGGGATTGAGTCTCGGGGCCACCAAACTTGAAGATTCCTATCTGATCTTGAGTGTTTAGATATCTCTTAGGTTTGGATTCTATTTTGACAGAGGCTGGTTGTGGTAAATCTGTGTTTTCAAACCACACATTTATCATTTTCAGAGGTTTCCTCTTGTGAGGTTCCCCAGAGACTTTTTGCCTTTTGCTGACAGAGAGTAAATTTGGAAAACCGGATTTTCTAGTACTTCCAATACAAAATAGAGAAGAAAGGGAGTTGTCTCTTTTGGTTCCAGTATATGGATCTATATCACAGAAGCCAATTCCCCTTCTGCCTATTTGTGTATTGATTTTTTCATACACCTCTTGTGCATCTTGATATTTTCTGATTAAGAGGTCTCTGTTGAGTAAGTCTTGATGAAGGACTTCTCTTTCCTTTTGAAAATAGTGTTTAAGAGCAAGGATATTCATTATGTCGCTCTCAACATCCATTTGTTCTTTTGATTTAGCTTTTAAGGCAGAGTTGAGTTCGGATATCTTTTCTTTTAAAGGATTTAAATGTTTGTGCCAATTGGTTTCAATCTCTTCATTTCCAAAGATATATTTGCCTTTTCTTGAGTGAGAAATCTGGCTTCTGTCTCAAAGAATGCAAGTTTTTTCTAAATACCCTCACAAGTCCTTTTTAGTTCAGTGTAATCTTCTGTTAGTTTAAGAAAATTTTCTTCGCTTTCATTTGAGATAGAGTAAGAAGTGGATACCTCACTATCAGATTCTGAGGAGCTGACCTCTGCCATTCCACAGAACAAGGCGTTCTTCTTGTCACCTTCATCAAAGGATTCGTCTGACAACTAGTTCTCTTGCTCCACCATGAGCGACTTCTGAGCATAATATTCTGCCTTCTTTTTGTAGAAAGTAGAATCCCTCTAAGGGCGGTTCGGTTTGCTCCTGCAGTCAGCAGCATAGTGGCCTGGCTTGCCACAATTGAAGCATCCCTGGTTCTGGGAAGCATTGCCAGCTCTGTCGCCTAACCTCTATTGGTCACCACCTCTGTCACCTCTGTCATTCGACCTCTGTTGGTCGTTCGAACCATCTCTTCCCTGGTTTCTTGACTCGTACTTCTCTCCTCTATCATCTCTCCCATCACGTTCATAACCCGTCTTCTTTCTGTATCCTCTACCGAACTCCTTTGTCAACAGAGCTAAAGATTTAGCTATTGAGGCCATTGTTGCCTCCTCCTCCTCTAACAACCCTTCCTCATCACTATCAACAATAATCACCTTCTTCTTCTTCTCCTTCTTTTCCTCCACAGCTTTCTCCTTCTTCGGTTTTCTTTAGCTTCTGTAGACTTTCCAACAAGTGCAAGGGGCCCAGCGGTTTGGGCTTTTGCCTGGGCGATTTGTGGTTCTTGGGCTGTCAAAGTTCCATAGAGGTCTAACAGAGTCCAGGTGTCTAATTCTAGATTAGTTTGCAGATATATAGACAGTTGGAGCCATTCTTCGTTGAGGCTTTTTAGGAACATGATGTTGTTCTCCTCAGAAGTTATGTGGATCCCAAACTTCTTCCACTTGTTTATCAGAGAGTTAAACCTGTCGTACGTTGACTGCAGAGACTCTGTCGGCAGAGATTTGAAAGCATAACTTTCGTTTATGCATTGGGCTCTGCGATTTTTTTGAGTCATGGCCCGTCCCTCCAATTGTTTCTCCAGTTCCTTCCATAGATCGTATGCAGATTTACATGCATCTAGGGATTGGAAGAGGTCATTGGGAATGGCCATTATCAGAAGTCACTTTGCCTTCTGAGCAAACTCATATTTCTCCCAGTCAGTGGCAAACCATTTAGCCATAGCTTTTGGTTTCTCATATTCAGGAACCTCTGCTGTATCATCTGTGGCAGGTACCCTTGGTACTGTGACCATGGGCACATGTGGAGGATTGCGAATATAGGTCAGAAGTTCTTTGTCAGTACCCTTAAAGAAGTGAATCATTCATATCTTCCACTAAGGGTACTCATCTCTGAGCATAGTGGGTGGTTTTGTTAGGGAACCAGCAGTGAAGAAGTTGTTGGTGTTCGCCATTTTAAATGGTTTGGAAATACCAGAAAAACAGAGTATGAACTGAAAACTTTCAGATGATGGGTCAGATTTTTCGAAAATAGCTTATAAGCTTAAAAACCAAGAACAATACACTAAAATTGAGAGTTTTAACCAAGGAAACAGGTTCTGTAAGTTTACCAAAGTCGAACTGGTCGAGAATGGCAGAAAAACAGAGGTTGTTTGATATAAACGAAGAACAGGTTAAAATCAATCCAAGTTTCTACCAAAAATCATTGTAAGAGAGGATCTCTTGATATAAAGAATCAAGGATGGCTCTGATACCAATTGTTGATCCCGATATTACTCAACAATGATATAAATATCTATTAGTTCAAACAAATAAGAGTGCGGAAGCGTTTTAACGAACTAAAGAGATATTCTTAGGTAGAAAAACACACGGAATCAAATAAACAAATTATAAATAACCGCGAGATTAACTCAAAGATTCACTTTGTATTCATTAAAAAAGAACACCAAGAACACCGAAGGTATAATATGAATTATGCTCTAACGCGTGTGTGTGTTGTGCAAAAGTTAATGGAAGAGCTTAACATGAGCCTTCTATTTATACTATTCTACAGGGGACAATAGGGAGACAAGAAGTACTAATAGTACAAAGACAACATAGTGAATCTGCAACAGGTACAACGTTAATGTAGTGCGCCGTTTTCTACTAAGGCTGTAACCCATCAGAGGTTGACACATGGAGTTAGCAGGGCACGCCTGGTATGAATGATCTTCAGGATCTTCATACAGCAGAGGCACGTGAGACGCACGGATGTCTTTGTCTTAATTTTCATTCTTCAAAGTCTTCCAAGTCTTCAATACCACAGAGGCTCTGTCAAGTATGACAGAGGGCCTGTGGCCTTGTCCTCTGTGAACGTCTTCTGCAGAGTTTTCTTTCGGTGTCTTGGCAGAGGCTCTATCGATGTTTTACACTTAGCCAAATTTTCAATACTTCTTTTCATAGAAGTTAGAGCTAACACAAGTACCTTCCCAAACCCAATCACCAAACCAACCCAAGTCTAAGTAGACCACAGAGGCAACACAAACCTCTATGGAAACAAACCAAACTGTAGAAGATCCACCATAACCCACACATACAGAAGCACAACCACAGCCAAAACCAAGAACAAAAACCCTAGCCCATAAACCAAGAAGATACCTGAACAAACCCAAACCAACCACATAGCAAATAATGAATCAACTTCAGCAGAAGCACCTACAAAAAGAACAAGCTCGATCTACATGGAAGAAACAGTTCACCATCTCAGACAGGATCAATGATCATCTTGAACATTCAACAGAGGCAACCAACGAACCGTCCACAACAACATAAACCCCATCCACCCCACCAACCGTATCACCAACAAAACCCCCAACCAAAACTGCAGAAGAACCAAAAACCAAACCACCAACAAAATCTATAGAGGCAACCCTACCTAAGGTATCTGCTAAAGACAAGGGGAAGGCTAAAATTGCAGAAGATCCGAAACCAAAGAAGACTAAACCTCAAGTTACAAAGAAGCTAATGAAGAGCTCTTTCGACTCTTTCATTACACCAAAACCAGAAGAGGAAGATTGGGCTTTTGAACCCCCTCTGTCGAGTCAACCCATTCTTGACCCTAAAACCAAACCTACCCAAGACAGGGTAGCTCAAGTTCTCAAGAGCATGGATTCTCTGAGGAAACCTATGCCTCCTCCCCCTCCCCCGATGCATGACATGGAAGAGGTAGTCTACAAATACCTTTACAGCAGAGGTATTAATGATCCTCTGCCCAATCCTACTCTTAGCCGAGACATTATCGAAGAAGAAAGGGAGAGGTTCTACAGAGACAAAGCCAAGAATGTCAAAGAAGTTTTCTCAGAGTCAAGGATCAAGCATGTCTTCAGCTGCAAACTGTCACATACAAAGTGCAAAAATTTCTGGTATAACCTCTACACTGTGCTGAGAGAGGATAGATCACAGATGAAGTTCTCTGACGCAGACTTGAGAAATTTCTCCCCATATGATCTTCAGGAACTCTTCAGCTGGGCCAGGAAGAACTACATGCAAAGGTTAGAACACCAAAGGGCCTATGACGAAATCAAAAAGGCCATGAGGGAAAAGCTTATGTTCTACAGTGTGATTGACTTCCAAGTGGCTCTGGACCTTGGAGTCAAGAAAACCAGGCTCACACCCCCAGATGATAGCTTCCCCTCCTTTGCCGAGATTAAACCGCACACCATCATCCAAAGTACCAAAATTGGATACGTCTTTCTTGACCTATAGGGAAGGAAGAAGTTATTTGTGGAGTACGACTGCCAGAAGTACGCCACAGAAACACCTATACAATTCAAGATGGATCTTTTAAACAGCAGAGGAACAGAGTTCGTGAACCTACAGTATGCCAACAGGCTGATAGAGGTAATTGATGCCACTATCCGCTCAGGGACCTTTGCACATACTTCTACAGAGAACTTAAAGATGGAGGATTCACAAAGTCGATCAACGATTTTCCCAATGCAAAAATATAAGCTCTGTAACTCACTGTTGCTTTTGTTTACCTTTCGAGTTATGTAACTTGTTTTTAAATCAATGTAAATGCCTCTAGCAAAGACTTAATAAAAAGTACCATTTTTACAGAGGTTGATTTATTCACCACTTGTTCTTTTTAGCCTAAGAAGATCCATACAACTTTTATTCTTTATTTTTCAATACTTAGGGGGAGATTGTTATCTCCAACTTCTGTTAATAGAAAAGTATTGGAAAATAGGCTAAGGAAGATCTCTGGCAGAAGCCTCTGCCGAACACTAAGAGCACATAACCTTCACTTGTCAATCATCAGAAGATCAACAGAGGACAAGGTCATAGAGCCTTTGCCACTCTTGACAGAGCCTCTGTGATATGAAGAACTGAAGATGAAGGTAAATGAAGACAAAGACAAGGACAAACGTTCCCCTCACGTGCCTCAGCAGTACGAAGTTTTGGAAGATCAAATAGTACAAAGCTTGTTCCCTCACTTTCCACGTGTCATTCTACAAATGGGAGCAACTTTTCAGTGTACTATTCATGGGCGCACCAAGTTGCAGTTTCCAGGAGAATGTCCCACGATCTTGTCTTTTGTACTAGTGGTCCCCTTCTTGCTGTGTATAAATAGAATTGCTACCAGATCATTTCTAGTAACGAATCACAACACACACACACACACTTTTACTTAGAGATATATATCTGTGTACCACACACTGTGAGGTGTTCTTGGTGTAATTCCAAAGAATCAATAGAGATGAATCATTGAGCATTACTCTTGTTATTTTACTGATTTCATCTATCTATTTGTGTCTTGTCTACTTTAAAACTTAACCCAAACTGTTCTCTAAACGCTTCCACTCTTATACATTTATTTACTCTATTTTGAAAGTTTGTGGTTAAATATCATTGTTGAGTCTAAAACCGGATCAACAGTAACATACCAGTATTGAGCATAATCTTTATGCACAAAATCATTTGATCCACAGAAAGAACAACAAATTTTCTTTTGGGCTAACCTAATCAAATGATTTGCAGAGTAAATAGTATTAGGTTTAATTAGCAAAAGATTTACCTTTAGGAGCATTGTTCTTCTTGGCATTTGATGTGGAAACAGATGGTTTTGGAACTTCTTTCATAGGAGTTGTGCCTTTCACTCCCCATTCCATCTTTACCTTCTTGAAGACATGATTCTCTTTAGGCTTGGAGGAATTAATTTCTTTAGGCACATGCAAAGTATTATCTGATTTGTCAAACAGAGGATTATAGAAGAGATTAGAAGAACGAATCTGATCCTTTGAGAAATCATATGATCTGTAAATCCTTTTGAAAAAATGTCTTTAAAGATTAAACTTGAAGCCGTCTTAAACGAGCATTCAGAATCATTTGAATCTACAAGTCTTAATAATCGTGTCAGGACTGACTTGTTTTGAAACATCAACTTTAAAAACGATGTCTTCAAGTTCTTTAATTTTGTTGATTAATACATTTTTCTCCTTAAAAATTATATCATATTTCTTTTGAAGATCGAATTTTATCTATTGTTCCTTCATAATATCTGTTGATAAACCAGATAACTTTCTTGTAAGCTTAACAATCTCATCTATAAAATATATTTGTTCAGTCTCAAAATCTCATCTAAGAATTTCGTTTTATATATATATTACACATATACATATACATTGTAATTTGTTGATTCGTTATAATAATTTTGCACACAAACATATACATATATTTGTGAATTTCTTCTCGGTTAATCTTTGGTTCTAACAATCTTAAACAGAATTTTGTGATGGATCCTTCATCCATGATAAAGAACCATGTGGAAAAGCCAAAAAAATTCAAGGGGACGGATTTTAGACGATGGCAACAGAAGATGTTGTTTTATTTAACAACTCTTCATGTCTCCAACGGTTTAACGGATGACGAGCCCACAAATCCGCCCATGAGTCTTGGACAAAACGTTCCGACCGCCGCTCAAACGAAACTATTTGAGAAAGCGGTGCAAACTTGGAGAAGCAACGAGTATAATTGCAGAAATTACATATTCAACGCTCTCGATGATTCCCTTTATGATATATATATTCGACCTTTAAAACCGCGAGGGAGATTTGGGAATCATTGGAGAAAAAATACAAAACCGAAGTTGCTTGCTCCAAACGATTTGTGGTAGGAAAATTCCTACACTACAAGATTGCCGACTCTAAGTCAATCATCAAACAAGTCGAGGAACTCCAAGTCATCACTCATGAGTTGGAAGTGGAAGGTATGGGACTGAACTCTAACTTTCTGGTTGGGTCTATGATTGAGAAGTTGCCTCCTTCATGGAAGAACTTCAAATTATATCTTAAACATTTAACTGATAATATGACCTTTGAACAACTTGTCCTTAAACTCCGAGTTGAGGAGGATAACAAGATTAGCGACAAGGCCGATGCAAATTCCCTTGAGCCAAATGCAAACATAGTGGTTGCAAGCACATCAAAGGGAAAGTTTTAGAAATTTAAGGGCAAAGGTGTTGCCCCAAAGCCATCTTTCAAGAACTCTCTTGCCCCACAAAGGAAGAACTTCAAGAAACCACATATCCTAAGTTGTTGGGTGTGTGGAAATCCCGGCCATAAGGCTAAAGATTGTAGACACAGGAGAGATCATGGTGGTGGAAACGGTGGTGAAGGTGCAGGTTCTTCCCACCAAGCAAACATGGTTGATTCTGAAACACAATTCATTGGAGTAATAGAAGAAAATCAAGTGACCAACACGATGTATTGGTGGATTGATATCGGAGCCACTAGACACATTTGCAACTCCAAAAGCTCTTTTGCAACCTATCAGATAGTTAGTGATGAAGAACCGATGTCTATGGGGAATGCTTCAACTGCGAAGGTGGAAGGAAAAGGGAAAGTGATACTCAAACTCACTTCCGGGAAGGACCTTGTTCTTACAAACGTACTTAATGTGCCTGGCATTAGGAAGAACTTAATTTTTGGTCCTATGTTAAGCAATAAGGGATTCAAGGTTGTGTTTGAATCCGACAAGTTTGTAATTACTAAAGGTGGATTGTATGTTGGGAAGGGTTACATAAGTGAGGGACTCTTCAAGATAAGCTCTGTACATAACAATGTAAATATTGATAAAAAACAACGGGCTCTAGCTCGACTTCCATGTACATGATTGAATCCTCTACCATATGGCATTCTCGACTTGGACATGTCAATTTTCGTTGTTTACAAAGAATGACGAAACTTGGCATGTTACCATCTTGTTCAATGAACAAGAAAACAAAGTGTGAAATCTGCATATAATCTAAATTTTCTAGTCATCCACATAAATCCGTTGAGAAAAATAATCAAGTACTTGGTCTAATTCATAGTGACTTGTGTGACTATAAAGCAACTCCAACACGTGGAGGGAAGAACTATTACATATCATTTATTGATGATTGCAGCAAATTTTGCTATGTGTATCTTATCAATACCAAAGACGAGGCTTTAAACATGTTTAAGACATACAAAGCCGAAACCGAGAACCAACTTAACAAACAGATCAAAATCCTAAGATCCGATAGAGGAGGAGAATATGAGTCAAATGACTTTGCTGAATTTTGCTCCTCTCATGGTATTGTACATCAAACAACGGCTCCCTATACTTTTCAACAGAATGGAGTAGCCGAACGGAAAACCGAACATTGAAAAATATGATCAACCTAATGTTGATAACATCGGGAGCGCCACATAGCTTATGGGGCGAGGCTTGCCTCACGGCCAATATGATATTGAATAGGATCCCTCACAAAAAGAGCAATAAATCTCCATACGAAATTTGGAAAGGAAGGTTACCAACCTTCAAAAGAATGAAAGTGTGGGGTTGCTTGGCGAAAGTTCAAGTTCCTTTGCCTAAAAGGACAAAACTTGGACCCAAAACCATCGATTGCATTTATCTTATGTTAGGACACTGAAGTTGTCCTTAATATTAGAAAGTTTTGTAAAGCAATGGGCTTGTGCTTAAGTAGTGTAACAAGTGAGGAAGACTATAAATAGTACTTGTTATGTAGTTTGTAACTAACTTCCATAATACAAAAATGTAGATCTCTAATCTCATTGTGTTCTCTCTAGATTAGATTTACATTTCTAATAATGTTTTAGTCTTAATCTACAACTTCTTGTTACTTAATTCTTGGATTGTTGAAGATCATGGACTAACATGTGATATCAGAGCCAAATCGACGAATTTTTCATCGATACGATCATTGGATCTCATCAATTCAAGTGATTTTAGCCCATTTTTGCTCAGATTTCGGATCCTTGTTGCTGTTTGTTCGAAAAAATGTCGAACTCACTTTTTGGATCAAAAGTCGATCAAGACGATCGAATTACAAGTTGTAATCAACTAGAAATCTGTGCATCATCATCTGGCAAATCTGTCTGTGCAAGAATCACTGAAATTGGTCATGAATTGAAGAAGTTATGATGATTTTAGTGATTTCCGGATGCTGTTGCATGGTTTCGGATCATTCATAAATGGTTTCGGATCACTCATAGATTATTGTTGGTATCGGATGCTATTATTGATTTCGGATGCTACTGTTGATTTCGAATCATTCATATAATGATTTTTAGATGGATTCAAATTGTTCAGAGTTTATGGTTTCGGATCATGTGAAGTCCGAAATTTGGTTGAATTTGGTCATCTTAGTTCTGAGTGGTTCTCGGAATGTGCTTACACCTAGTAGTTCAAAGATATGGATGGTTTCGCATCTTTCTAATCCTAACTCTAAATGGTTTCGAATTCCATTTATTCCGAATTGGCATGGTTTCGTATGTGCCTTGATACGAATTCTACTGGTTTCGTATCCTTATGATTCGAATTCTACTGGTTTAGCATCTAACATGTTCCGAATTCCTATGGTTTCGTATTCAACATGATACGAATTCCATGGTTTCGTATCCAACTTGATCCGAATTCCGTTGGTTTCGCATTTGCCATGATCTGGATTCCTTGATTTCGCATTCTTATTGATACGAATCCCCATGGTTTCGCATCCTTCTTGTTCTGAATTCATGGTTTCACATCCTTCTTGCTCAGAATTCAGATGGTTTCGGATCCAAGAAATTTATTGAAAAATATTTCTAATTAAAAAAAATATCCGCTAACCGGGTTGAAAAATATTTCTAATTTGGAAAGGACGGTTACCAACATTCAAAAGAATGAAAGTGTGGGGTTGCTTGGCGAAAGTTCAAGTTTTTTTTTAGAGGAAAAACTCCAGGCAATTTTATAGCCACAATAAAAAGAAACAACAGGAAAAACGCCAACATCCAAGCCAGACGGCGAAACAATACAACTTGGCAACAACGCCATACCAAGCAAAAATCAACCAAAATAAACACAAACTAACGGATCTAAACAAGGAAGAAAAAGAAATAACAAAATAAGCACTCCAGATCCACCTCCAACCATGGTCAAAAACACCAGCCGGACGAAAAAAGTTATCTGACATCATCAATCAAACAACGTTTCTTCTTCCGCATCTTCCAAGCCACCTTTAAAGAAACAATGGCCAAAATCTCCTTCACGATTTGCATTGCCGGACGATAGACTTTGGTAAAAAGCCTCTTGTTCCGCTCATGCCACACAAAATAAACAGCCTCAGAAAGAGCCAACTTGTAGCAATAGGACTTTAGAGTCATGTTCGATAGAGCCGTAATCACATCATCCCAAGCACAAGGAGCACCATTCCAACCAATCGCTAGACAAACATCCAACCAAATGTGTCTAGGGAAAACACATTCAAAGAATAGGTGAGAATGTGAGTCCATACATGCCTCACAAAAGGCACATCTCAAATCCGGCGGCTCATCCTTCCAAGCAACAATTCGATCCTGAGTCGGGAGTCTTCGTAAGCATGCAGCCCACAAACAGAATGCATGTTTAGGGATGTGACCCTTAAACTACACATTTTTATACCATGGAATAACCGACCGCGAACCATCCAACGCACGGTATGCCTCCCGAACTAAAAAATCAACCTAATTATTGCAAACATCAAACCATCGTAACTTATCACGACCAACACTTCCCAAAGGCGGAAGCGGGATATCCGAAAGCTCAGAATAGCGATCTACCCAAGATTGAGGCCACACTACTTGGATCTCATCATACAAGTCATGAACCGTAGATAAAGGTGTTGGTTCCCGTTTTGCTTTAAACAAGATTATCAGATCTATTAGTTCAAGTTTATGTTTGATGCGGAAGCGTATTTGAAGAACTAACAGATATGTTTGATAGATTTAGAACACAATATAAATAAACAGTGAACAGGAAATAATATCTCAAAGTTTACTGAATACATATATATATCAAGAACAGATTTAAGAACGGTGATTATACAAAGCTTTAAACAGATATGACTCTAAATGTGCATAAGCTATGTGTTCTTGATGTTCGATTGAAGTGTTATTGTTTTTCTGTTTTTGTGTGTTGTTGTCTTATATTGTGTTAGGAAGAACTCAACATGAGTCTTCCTTTTATACTACTCTTAGAAGACTATGAAGTAGGTCACTGTTCCTTTTACGGCATAAATAGTGAACTGGATGGTGTGAGCAGTTGTTTGAGCCATGCGCATTTAATGGAGCAGATGTACTTTTGGTAAATGCATTAAATGGCGCAGACGTCTATTTTGTACCATGCCCTATTGAGTCCACTCAGAGCTTGACACGTGTTTTGACAGTACTTTTCCATGCAAGTTGATGAACAGGTCTTTGAACAGTGGCAAGATATTATAAATATCTTCCTAGTATTTAGAGGACCATAGAGGCTCTGTAAATGTGTTACAGAGGTTATGTGGTCTGGTTCCTCTGTAAAGTAGTCTTCTCCGGATTCCGAGTCTTTGGTTGTTTACTTCTGCAGAGCTTCTATCAAGGGTGGCAGAGGATCTGTGGCTCGGTCCTCTGTGAGAAGTCTTCATGGTTCCTTGTCTTCTGATGTTGTCCACAGAGGCTCTGTTATTGGTAACAGAGGTTCTGCGGTCTTGGTCTTCTGAAAGCGTCCTTCTGTAGTTTCCTCGGTCTTTTATCACTTTTGATCAAACTTCCTTTGATTCTTCTGAGATGCCCGGCAGAGCTTCTGTTGCGCTCAGCAGAGCTTCTGTGGAAGTTCTTCTGTACTTGGCCATTTTTCAATACTTCTAATATTTCAGAATATTGGAGCTAACAATCTCCCCCTAAGTATTGAAAAATAAAAGGTTGAATTTATGCATTTTAACCTAAGTAAAGAAGAGGTTAAACAATACCTCAGAAGATTATTTCATTCATTTTGGAATTTATGCCGGAGGCATATACATTTGAGTACACAGAAATAAACGTTGACAGAGATTCTTTGAAGAGACTCAGATTTTTGCATTTGGGAAGTCGTCGAACTTTCTGTTGTCTTTTCCTACTTCCTTGAGTTCTTCATAGAATTTGTGACAGAGATTTCGTAAGCCGAGTGTAGCATCAATCTCTTTGATCATCATCAGAGCAGATTCTTCGTTCATAAGCTCTGTTGCTTTATTCTCCTCTAGTATCTTTCTGAACATGTTCAGAGTATGGGTTGTGTACTTCTGACAGTCCATTGTCACAAACAGTTTCAGTTGATCAGCAGGATTCTTGAATACTAACCCGTACCTTGGAGTTTTGATGATTGAATTGGGTATGGCATTGGGTGGGCAGAAATCCTCTGGTGGTCTGATACTTAGAGTAGTTATGCCCAGATCGATGGCTAGTTGAATGTCGAGCATGCTGTAGATTAGGAGCTTTTCACGCATCGCCTTTCTGAGAACTCGATAAGACCTTTTGTGGCAGTCGTCATTGAAGTTGTCTTTCGTCCATTGCAGAAGGTCAGGTAAGTCATAGGGATTGAGGTTTCGGATATCAGCATCAGAGAATTGATTTTCTGATCTGTCAGACCTTTTGACTTTCTAGATTGTATACACCGTATGAGGATAGGTTCTCATTTTGGAGTATTTGCAATAGATTACCTTCTTTATTTTGTGAATGGAGTAAACTTGATTGACTGGTTTTGACTTTGTAGAGGTGAAGATTGCATCGAATTCCTCTCTTAGCTTCTGATCTCGGACATGAGCTGGCAGATCGCTCTGGAAGTGCTGTCTGTAGAGATAACTGTAGACTTGTTCTTCCATTTGTTCAATGGTTGAAGTAGATCTTGGAATTGGTCTCCTTAGCTCATCCATCTTTCGAGTGATGTCTGCTACTCTACCTTCTGTTACCTTAGCTGTGGGATTCAGGGATGGGTTTTCTGACAGAGGATTCAAGTTGAATGCCCAGTCTTCCTCTTCGGGTTTAGGAGTGACGAAGGCATTAAATGCACCTTTCATCAATTTCTCTGTAGCAACTGGCATCTTCTTCTTTGGCTCTTCTTCTGTCATTATTCCCTTGCCTTTATCTTTTGGCTTTGAGGTTTCAGATATTGGGTTTTGGATTTGTGTGGGTGGAACCTCTGTTGATTTGACAGTTGGAGGTTCTGTGGGTTTTGGGGTTGTATGCTCTGATGTTTTGGTTGTTGCCTCTGAAGGTTTTGATACTTCGGGTTGTGAGGTCTCTGTTGGTGAGGAGTCTTCGGGTCTTGGCGGTGGAATGTCAAAACGCTTTGCTGATTGAAAAGCAAATACAAATTCCATTCTGCGAAGAATGAACTCTGCAGAGCGTTTTGGTCTTTGGGGTTTTCGAGCTATGGATTTGACTCTAGTTCTGCTCGGGATTGGTTTTGAGGTTGGTGTTGATTCTTTGGGTGAGGGTGGAGTTTGTTCTGAGGATGAGGATGCAAGATTGATTACCTTAGGTTCTGTGGTTGGTGCATCCTCTGGTGAGATAGAGGTGTTTTGCCTCTGTTGTTTTCCCTTCTGGATTTCTGTTGTAGAGGGTTCTGCTGATTTCTCTGTAGTTTTTGCAGAAGCAGCCTCTGTAGTTTCCTTTGTTTTCTCCCCCTCAGGATGACCAGATGCTCCATCATCAGGATCATCCTGCCTTCTTTTAGCAGTAACTTCTGTTCTGCAGGTGTCTTGAGCTGCTTGCCTTGCTGCATTTTTCTTCATAGTTTCAAAGTAGATTTCGATCGAAGTTTTGAAGGCTTTGGTCGCACTTTTCTCGAACTCTGCAACGGTTGTTTTGGCAATGTTAGTGGCAGAGGCGATGGCAGCAGCAGCAGAAGTTTCTGTAGTTGACTTCATTTCTGCAAGGGCTGCTTTAACCTCTGTGGATAAGGTATCCACTTTGGTATTTAATCCTGTAAGCGCGCCTGAAGTTGACTCTGTAAAAGACGTGAATGAGCTTTGCAACTCATTCAATGTTTGAGTTACAGAGGTTACAAAGGCTTGGAACTCATCCTTCGTAACATGTTCCTCTTGGGTAACCTCTGGAGGAACAACTCCTTCTCCAGAGTGAATCCCTGTTCCTGGGACACCTTCGTTCACCCTTGTTTGTACGTTGGGGGTGGAAGGATTTCCATCTGATCCTCGAGAAGAAACCTGAGTTTCAGTCTCTACAGAAGTTCTGTGAAGAATATTGTCCAAATCCACTCCAGAGGTGGGTATCGGAATATTCTTCTGTTGACTCGGAGACTTGTCTAGAGTCTCTTCGTCATGGTGCTCTCTACTTCTCTCTGAAAGAAGTTTTGGCCCTATATTGTGCGTGTCAGAGGAAACGAATTCCTCTGTAGGGTGTTCTAGTGTGATCTGGGGCGATTGATCACGAACTATAAGTGAGTCCCTCTGAGGAGACTCCCTAGGAATGGATTCCCCGGCTTCTGTGGGCACAGAGGTTGAAAGAGTAACCTCTGGCTGGATGGGTTGGGTGAGGTTCGAGCTGTGCTGCTTTTTTTCAATGACACCTTCTGCAGCTAGACCTGCGGTGTCAGATGTGTGGGTTGCACTGGGAGGGGTTGAGGGATGTGTGCCTTCTGCAACTTCGGCATCTTTTCCTCTCTCATTTTCTTTTCCTCCAGACGTTTCTTCCCTATCCTCTAAACCTATTTGCACCTCTTCTTCTGCAGTCTCTTGTCTTGGCAGAAGTGAATCAAGAACCTCTGTGAAGATTAGAGTTTGCAGAGGTGGTTCGATTCCTTCTGTTATTGTTTGCAGAGGAGAAGATGGTTTCTTCTTCTTTGATTTCCTCTTCTTTGGTTTTGGTGCTCCCTCCTCTGTAGATTTTGACTTTCTTTTTCTTTTGGAAGAGGGAGGGGCAGAGGGACCTTGGATTTGTGGTGGAGATGAGGGTTCTGTGGGATGTTCAGTGGGTGGAGAAGATGGTTCTGCAGGATTTTGTTGGATAGCAGAAACAGAGGCAAGTTGTTCCTCTGTAGGGGTTTTGGTTTTCTTTCCCTTTTTCTTCTTCTTCTCTTTAGATCCCTCAGAAGACTTCCTCTTTGAAGAATAGAGGTCTTTCCTTATATCTCTGAAGTTCTTCTGGTTGGCCTTGTGTTTAGCCAACTTTATCTTCCATTCTTCTTCTGTAAGTCTCTCTACTACATTACCTCCTATTGGCATTCCTATACGCGGGGGTGTTACAGATCTGGGTTCAGGAGTTCTGTAAGCGCGTGTGTACTCACTAACTAGTTCTTCATCACTAGCATAACCTAACATTACCTTTGATAGTGGCCTGATGTGTGGGTAGCCATCCTCATGTTCTGTAGGGGTGTTCTTGGACATAGGAAATTGCATAGGTTTGGGACCGTCCATTGGCCATTTTTGGATAAGGAGTAGGGGTTCGAAAAGTACACTGAGGATTCGATGGAACTGCAGAGGGGGTAACCAGTTGTGATCAGACATTTTGGCTTTCTGGGAGGCGATGTTGCGATCGATGGTGTTGATGATCTCTTGCATCATTATGGTGGCATAATCTAGGGGTAGATCATAGTACACACCATACATGATTGAGAGAATTTGAGGTGAGCTTTGATCGATGCTTCCGATTTTGCCCGTGAGGCAACGATTTAGGATGGAGAATAAGGTATTCCATAGGGGAGGTAGTCTTGCTCTGCGGAAATCGTTCCTCTTTTTCAACTGTTGGTTGTACCCTAACATGTGCAGAAAGTCGACAAGTTCTTCTTTTGTTGGTTGGGGTGCATACTTTTTGATTCCCATGAGTCCTCTTGTTGGAAGGCCAAATTCTAATGAGAACATGGTGCGATTGAACATCAGTTCAAGGCTCTTACTTTGGTCAGGTTTAGAAATGTAGCCTCTTATCAAATCGGTGTCAGCGTCATAACGGCAAGATTGCCAAAACTGATGTAGGTAACGTACTGGTATTTGTTCAACGGTTTTGCTCAGAAGAGGGTAAAGAAAGTGGTTCTCTAGGATGTTTAGCAGGATGGCATGTTCTTTGCCAAATGTCGTAGGAGAAGGAACAAGATAACAGTTGTTCGATTTAATGGGAAGGGTTTGCTCGAAATGGTCATTTGAGAAAAATTGTTGCAGGTGGGTAGTGGGTTCGAAGGATGCCTCGTCGCCGGAGTCGTGTCTGTCGGCATCGGTGGCGATGTGTGGGTTGTGGGAGTGCTCAGAATGCACTGGAGAGGATGTCGGAGAGTTCGTTGGTGAAACGTGAGCAGATTTGGAACTGGAAGCCATTTGTAGGTTTGAAAGTTCTAGGCTTTCAGAAAGAAATAAGCAAGTTCGCCGGAGAAGATGAGAGAATAGTAAAGTTTTGAAAGTGATTTTAACTTGGGTTTTATACTGTGGTAACGGATAGAATTCGGAACGGTGAAAATGTGAGAAAGTTAATAAAATTTGAGGTCCACACTCGAGTTCATTTGGCGTGGTGCAAGTTTCTAGGACGACGTGAGATGTACGTCAATGAAAACTTGACACGTCATCAATGTCAGTGACGACGAGACGTCGTGGGCGGCCACATTAAATGAAAAACGCATGGGTTTTAAATTTTCACCACAGAAAAGTTACCGTTACAGATACAGAAATTCCAAGTGGAAATCTTTACAGAAGCTCTGTGGGTACAGAAGCTCTGTGATTTTGAAAAACGTTTATCTCTGTAGATTGTATCTTTAATGAAAATCGTTTGAAAAACACGGAGAGGATCAATAAATTTTTAGTAGTGAGAAATTATCCTACAGAGGTTTTTGGACCTCTGCCAGAGCCAGCAGAGGCTCTGTGACAGGAAATTTCTAATAACTAATAATTTATAAACATTTTTAATCATCCAAGTTTTTGATCAGTTTTAACAATGTATTTAGGACTTATTTGAAAGTTGGTGTCCTAGAAAATTGTAAATCTCAAAGATTTTGTGCAGCAGAAGTCATTTGAATGATTTGAGTGATCTACAGAGGTTCTTTGGTTGAAAGAACTCTGTGGCTTATGACTTCTGTGCGAGATACCAACCTATTTCTTTTTGATCGGCGAATGTGATCTCTTCTGTCGCATTCTTAGCTCCCCCTTGACTTATGAATCTCTGTAGATTCAGCAAGGTCTCCTTTTTCGCTCCCCCTTGATCTAACAACTTCTGAGATTGATCTCTGTGGTTTGAAACCTGCCTTTTTATCTCGTGAAGCTTGTACTTTTACCAAAAACGTTTGAAAAACATTGGAGAGGATCGATAAATCTTTAGTAGAGAGAAATTATCCTACAGAGGTTTTTGGACCTCTGCCAGAGCCAGCAGAGGCTCTGTGATAGGAAATTTCTAATAACTAATAATTTATAAAACTTTTTGATCATCCAAAGTTTTTATGGTTTTAAACATTGTTTTTAGGACATATTTAGAAATTTTTGTCCTGGAAAACTGTTTTAGAAAAAGATTTTGTGCGACACATACCTTTTAGAGTGTCTAGTTTGGACGACAGAGACTTTTGTTGATCATAATCCTCCTTTGGCTCCCCCTTGAATGATCAACCTCTGTAGATTAATTTGAGGTCTCCTTCTACTCCCCCTTGACCTATGCTTGAATCAATAGAGATAAATAATGCACAGAACATAGGTCAACCTCATCAGAGGTTCTGTGGAGATTGTCATAGGTTCTGAGCAATTCCACAGAGGCTCTGTGAAGTATAGAACCTTTGAAGGATGAGTCTTAAACAAAGTGTTTAAGAGTCATAGTGTAGTTTGAAGCCTGAGTCCTTAATAGAAGTATTAAGGAGTCCATAGTTTGCTGAAGAGTGAGTCCTGATCTGTAATGGTCAGAAGTCATTTTTCTGATGAAGCTCGAGTCTTAAACTGATTTGTTTAAGAGTCTTTTTCACTAAAGTGCGAGTCCTAAACTGATGTGTTTAGAAGTCCTAATCTCCTCTGAAGAGCGAGTCCTGATCTGTAATGATCAGAAGTCCTAATACCTGCAAGACAGATCAAAGAACTTTTGGTACCCATATCCAAATGGATCCTCTTTTGTTAGGATTTGGAGCTGTCTTTAGGTCCTCTGGTTTGCCAATCTCTGTTGGTTTGCCAATTTTCATTCTATGACCTTTCTCATTTTGGGTCTTTGGATTTTTCTTTTGAAATGACCCTTTTTGTACACAAAAAGATTTAGAGAAAAGGTTTCTTACTTGAAGCAGAAGATCAAAGCATTTATATGAATGAAAAGATGAAGGCTTTGTAGAAACAAATGGTTTTGGAGCATTTTTGTCCGGAATAGAGTTTTTGACTTTCCAAACCATTTTCATCTTTTTGTAAACAGGATTATTTGAATTTTTAGCACAAGAGTTTGCTAAGACAAGGTCTTTAAGCCTTTTAGCTAAAACATATTTTTCTTTAAGGTTTAAATCAAATTTTCTTAGAAGATCTGATTTATACCTCTTCTCCAACATAATCTTGTTTGACAAATCGGATAGTCTCTTTGTTAAATTTGACATTTCAGCTTTAAAGGCCTTTCTTTCCTTCTCAAACTTGTCTTTCAAACACTTTGTTTGAAATCCTTCTCTCTTCACCTTTTCAGACTCTTTTCTTTCAAAATCCTGCTCTTTCCTCTCTTTTTCAAGAGATCTATGTAATTTTGAGATTTTGAAAGAAAGTTCCATATTCTTTGTCTCAAGAAGAGTTTTCTCTTTTCCAAACTTTTCATTTTCACTGATTATAAGTTTTTCAAAGTTGGAAATCAGTTTAGAAAAGTTTAGACACTTAAGCTCAAGGCTTTTCTTCTCTTCTTTAAAAACAGTCTTAACTTCCTCAAACTTCTCTTTCTCCTTTTTACCAAGCTCTTCTGACTCAGATAGTTTCTTTTTCAGTTCAAGATTTTCACAGTTTAGGAGTTTACCTGATTCTTCAAGCTTGGCAATGTTGTTTGAGTCAATAAGAATACTCTTGTTTCTTTCCTCTAATTCTTTCTCAAGAGTAGGAATTATTTTCTTAAAATTTGTGCTGAGTTTGAAATAATAATGAAAATCAGCATCAGCACTAAATTTTAGTCTTGACATATTGAATGAAGTTTTTAACGAAAGAAACAGTTTCTAGGATGTTACCAGATCGAATAAATCGAAAATGGCAGTAAAACAGAATCTGTTTGAAGGAATGAAGAATAGGTTAAGAACAGACAGTTTCTATCAAGAATCTTGTCTAAACGAGGATCACTTGATATTGAAAACCAAGCTTTGCTCTGATACCAATTGTTGGTTCCCGTTTTGCTTTAAACAAGATTATCAGATCTATTAGTTCAAGTTTATGTTTGATGCGGAAGCGTATTTGAAGAACTAACAGATATGTTTGATAGATTTAGAACACAATATAAATAAACAGTGAACAGGAAATAATATCTCAAAGTTTACTGAATATATATATATATCAAGAACAGATTTAAGAACGGTGATTATACAAAGCTTTAAACAGATATGACTCTAAATGTGCATAAGCTATGTGTTCTTGATGTTCGATTGAAGTGTTCTTGTTTTTCTGTTTTTGTGTGTTGTTGTCTTATATTGTGTTAGGAAGAACTCAACATGAGTCTTCCTTTTATACTACTCTTAGAAGACTATGAAGTAGGTCACTGTTCCTTTTACGGCATAAATAGTGAACTGGATGGTGTGAGCAGTTGTTTGAGCCATGCGCATTTAATGGAGCAGATGTACTTTTGGTAAATGCATTAAATGGCGCAGACGTCTATTTTGTACCATGCCCTATTGAGTCCACTCAGAGCTTGACACGTGTTTTGACAGTACTTTTCCATGCAAGTTGATGAACAGGTCTTGGAACAGTGGCAAGATATTATAAATATCTTCCTAGTCTTTAGAGGACCATAGAGGCTCTGTAAATGTGTTACAGAGGTTCTGTGGTCTGGTTCCTCTGTAAAGTAGTCTTCTCCGGATTCCGAGTCTTTGGTTGTTTACTTCTGCAGAGCTTCTGTCAAGGGTGGCAGAGGTTCTGTGGCTCGGTCCTCTGTGAGAAGTCTTCATGGTTCCTTGTCTTCTGATGTTGTCCGCAGAGGCTCTGTTATTGGTAACAGAGGTTCTGCGGTCTTGGTCTTCTGAAAGCGTCCTTCTGTAGTTTCCTCGGTCTTTTATCACTTTTGATCAAACTTCCTTTGATTCTTCTGAGATGCCCGGCAGAGCTTCTGTTGCGCTCAGCAGAGCGTCTGTGGAAGTTCTTCTGTACTTGGCCATTTTTCAATACTTCTAATATTTCAGAATATTGGAGCTAACAAAAGGGGTCAAATTATGTGTGCTAATAAATCGAAACGATAGAATAGAGGAAAGATGATCTCTACCAATCCATAAGTCATCCCATGCATTAGTATTATTCCCATCACCTAGTTCCACCCGAAAGAATCTCCCCAAATGAGGCCGAAGAGTCAGTAGTTTAACAAGAACCCAAGACCACGACGAGGTCCTTCGAGCCATCCAAAATGGCATACCCCGTAAACAATGCATGTATACCCATCGAACCCACAACGAGTTGCGGTTACTAAGGATGTCCTAAACATTCTTTGCAAGGAGGGCACGATTCCAAGTAGCCAACCGTTTTGGACCAAGGCCTCCACACTCACTAGGTCGACATATATTCTCCCACGCGATCTTGCACTTACCCTTAGACGAATCTCCTTGGGCCCATAAGAAGTCCCGGAACAAGGCCTCAAGCTCATGAACCACTCCGGAAGGGAGCTCAAATATTGCCATCCAATAAAGTTGTAAAGATTGAAGCACCGAAGCAATAAGTTGTTTCCGTCCTCCAAAAGAAAGGAACTTCGCCTTCCAGTTATGGATACGAGCCCTTACCTTAGTTACCAAAACACCAAAATCCACCGCCCTCAATTTCTTAGGAGATAACGGCACACCCAAATAGCGAATCGGGAAAGACCCCATTTGGAATGCGAGGCACGTCATAATAGCATTTCTAGTAGATATGGGGACATTACCAAAGAAAACTTCGCTCTTCTCAATACTCGGCGAAAGACCCGATCGAATTTAAAAAGATGAAGAGCCCGCTTTAGAACTTCCACCGATTCAACATCCCCTCTTGTGAACACAAACAGGTCATCCGCAAAACAAAGGTGTGTAACATCAAGTTCCCCACACCCCTTGTGATAGCCAAAGTTTGCCGCTTCATCAATGCACCTTCGAAAAAGCATAGAAAAACCCTCCATAACTATAGTAAAGAGATAGGGAGAAAGAGGATCACCTTGCCTGAGGCCCCGAGCACCTTTAAAGAAGCCATTTGTATCACCATTGATTGCAACTGAAAAGGAAGGGGTGGTAATCATTTCCTTGATCCACGCAACCATAACTGGATGAAAACCCATCCCGGCAAGCATATTTAACAGATATGTCCAATCGACGGTATCGTAAGCCTTTTGGATATCAATTTTAAAGGCACACCGGGGAGGACCCGAGTCAATATGATAACCTTTGACAAGCTCATGCGCCCACCAAAGTATTCAAAAAATCTGAAATACGTCTTCCCGGAATAAAAGCCGATTGGTCCGCACCCACCAAAGTATTCAAAAAATCCTTCATACGGTTTACAATAACTTTGCTAATACACTTATAGATAACCGAACAACAGGAGATAGGAAGAAAATCCGACACCTTTGTGGCGTTAGTCTTCTTTGGAATTATGGATAGCAAAGTGTGATTAAGTTCTTTCGCTAGATGCCCTCGGTAGAAAAATTTATGGATGGCGATAGAGACATCCGGCCCCACCACTTCCGACGCCGCCTTAAAGAACTTAGCCGGAAACCCATCAGAGCCGGGAGCTTTTTCATTCCCTATTTGAAACAAAGCATTCTTTATATCCAAGTCCGTGATTGGACGAATCATGTAAAGAGCATCAGATAGAGAAAGCTTGCGAGCAAAGAGATCCGCTGGAATAATAGGATCAACCAAAACATCTCGGGTTCCAAGAATCGAACGAAAGTGCTCCACAAATATTAACGGAACATCATCCCCATGCACAAAGGTGCCCAAAGCATCACACACGGAATGAATATGATGCGAATGTCGCTTTTCCCGGACTACATTGTGGAAGTATCGAGTGTTCGCATCCCCCTCCAATAACCAATGGACCTTTGCCCGTTGCCTTGCAGCCATTTCCTCATCACAACAGGCCTGTTGATACGCCAGCCGAAGGTGGGCGAGATCATCTTGTAGCTCACGATTACCCGGATCCGCATCACAATCAAGTTGGATCGCATCAAGTTCCGATTTTAAAGTTGTCACACGCCGAGATAAATTTCCATAGGTGGATCGCAAGCTTCGAAGAGGAGACTTTAACAGTTTTAGTTTGCTCGTTACACGATACATAAAAGTACCCTCCACCGAAGACTTCCAAACATCCCGAACCACCTGCAAAAAAAGAGGATGTTCGACCAAGAAGTTATCGAATTTAAACCCCCAAACCTTACGACGAGTGCCTCCTTTAAAGGACAGAACAACCGCCGCATGGTCCGAGTTACCTCTAGGAAGGAAACGGGCAATCGCATCATGGAAAACAGAAGTAAATTCCGAGTTGGCCATCACCCTATCAAGTTTTCGCAGAACCCCACCTTCAATAGTTGGTTTTTGACACCAAGTGTAGTGAATTCCTGATTATCGAACATCAAAAATCTCCACATCTTCGACACACTCAAAGATTTCAGTCATCTCCAAATTTCGTCTTGAGACACCTCCAAACCCGTCGTGTGGGAATAGCATGGCATTAAAATCCCCCATAACAGCCCACGGTTGTGGACCCAAAATAGCACGAAATTTCCGAAGACCCGACCACAACTCCCTACGAGTAGTCCCATTATTCGCACCGTAAACAACCGAAACAAAAATTGGAGTTTGCAAACCTCTTAGTCGAATCTCACAATGCATGAATTGGTGATGTGCTTCTATAACCATCACCTCCATTGCACGTAGATCCCATGCAATAACAATACGAGTTCCACCATCCGAGAACATCTGATTTGAACCCCATGACCATCTTCCAAACGTACGGCTACAAACATCCGAAAGCGTCTCCCGTTGGACATGTGTTTCCACGGCAGCACAAAAATTAATCCCATTAACATGAATAAAGTTTTTCAATTCCATTTGCTTAGTCTTGGCGTTAAGCCCACGAATATTCCACATAGCAAAATTTAACATTACTTACCGTTTGGGTTTGGGAAACTCTCTTCCATCGACACTACCGGATCCTGACCCCGCGTGCCCTTCACCTCGTTGCCAACAACACAATGGTCAGCATGCCCTTTCCCGTCCGTATCACCATCCCCCAACACATTAAACCGGTTTGTGGTTTTGAGAATGCCACGCAGAGGTTTTCTTAACGTCTTCGCAATAGCAGTCGCTGTTGGGGCTTGCTCCCGCATAGGAGTACTGAAATGCAACGATGTGGCTTGAGCAGCTACTCCCTTCACGCTATCAGAGTCTCCCCCGATGGTACTCTTTCTTTTGCTACCATCCTAAGGTCCACTCTCCTTATCGCCACCAATAGAGCCCTTGTCGTTCCCCTCTTCCAAAGAGCTAACTGCAACCGGGATCGTAGCTGGAGCCGGCTGGGAAGGAGCCAACTCCTGCATGGCGTCACTCGGAGCCGTGTGCAAGGCGTGACTCGACTTAAGAGGCGCTGATTGGCTTGAAGTAGATGGACGGGTTGGGTTTACCACATGGTATTTTTGTTGTGCTTTAGGCCTCCATTGCTTTCGTTCCACTCTCGTGAATCCCTCCGAATCAACCCTCGCTTTCTTCTCCATTGCCACAGGATTAGCAACCGCTTTGACGCACGATGAAAGTTTGTGGCCAAAAACGAGACAATGGGAGCATTGCAGCGGCTCCCAAAGATACTCCACGCCGACACGAACCTTTGCTTCCTCCCCTCCATTGAGGCTTGGGATCACCACTTCCAACTCACGCTTTAGTTCCCCTACGGCCCAAGCCTCCACCAACACTTTTGCAAACCCCGGTCGTCCCCATGCTTTCTCACACATTGAAGATGTGCAAGCATCCATTTGTTTGGGAACACCAATTGCACTCGCAATTCTACTGATACCCTCCCGATTAAACGCCACCAATGGGCTGTTTTGTAATTTGATCCATAATGGGCAAGAAGAATGTATTGGCTTACACAAACCCTTTGTAGGGTCCCAGGGGAAAACAAATAGAGGGACTCCCCGAATCATCAATGGCCCCGCTTCGACTACTTGATTGCTACCTCCCTCATCATTGAACCGGAAAAAATAGACCCCATTTTCGTTCATCATTGCGTCCATAAAACCAAATTTACCCCAAGCCGCCTTTGCCGCACGTTGTACCACCGGGAAGTACAAACGTGGAACAAGGAAATAACCATACAGCGTGGTATGGCAAGCCTTCACCGCCTCTTGAGCAAGCTCAACCGGGATTTGGATTCGAGATTGGATCTTGTCTTCCAACGAAAAAAATTACAATGCCGTCGAATCCTAACTCCCAACGACCGCCGCAAAATCCAGTTTGCTTTTTAAACCAACTCCAAACTTTAGCGTTTCATCAACAACATTACCTCGTTTGATCGACAACCTGTTCCACACGGACTCACGACCCCCTTCCGACTGGTTCAGATTCTGTTCCACACGTTGCTCATTCTGAAGAATCGAAACGCCTCCGTAAACCCAACCATATGACTTTTTCCCACTACACATCCCATCTCCAGCAACTAGATCATTCAAATTAGGGTTTGCAGCCCCATCCGTTCCGTGTGCCTTGCTCGTGGCATGAAAATTCCCGCTAATAGCCCCATTCTGCGCGTGCCATGCAGAATTAGGGTTAGTCTCATGAGATGACAAATTAGGGTTTTCAGCAGTAGGATTGCCTTCACCCCAAGCGTCGATACCCAGACCATCCAAACCCCTTGATGCATTATGCATGGGTCTGCCATGCAAAACCCTAGCCGCCGCCGCTGCTTTCACATCCCTATCCGCAATCGTAAACACCACACCCTCTTTCGTGATAATATTCGACTCCAAAGCCGGTTGCGTGGAATTGACGTCATCCCTAGACACACATGGATCAACATCTCCCACCTGCGAAACGGAATCACCCTTAATCGCGTTCTGCATGGGAAGTTCAGTCCCTAACATGTCGCCCTTAAGGTCTGCATGCCCTACAACATTACCTTCGAAACCACACCACAAAACAGAGGTTTCAGAAGCTGAGTGAACCATCGTCACTGAAAGAATGAAGCTTTCACGCTGAAACCAAGACAAAGAAACCCTAGATTAGGGAAACCCTAATCCGAGAAACGAAGACCAAGGCTTACGTCAAGGTGCTGAATCCCACGGATTAACTTTGTTTGATAACGAAGGTGAAAGAAACACGCTCCAACAAACGATAGTACCAAACAGCATAGAAACGGCCGGCACCGCCGCAGATCGCCGTCGCAAAATCCTAAACGAAACTTGTACTAAAAGAACACTAGATCTTCGAACTAATAACACAAAACGAAAGTGAAAATCAAACAGCCTCTCTAGAAAACGAATTACAGCACCAAGATACCAAGAACAACCACCCAAAAAACGATCAACCAACGCTAGCAAACCCTAATCGCCTTCTAGAGAGAGAGAGCCATTGATTTTTGTACTTGAGAGGAGTCTAGTTCCACAAAATCTAAAAGGACAAAACTTGGACCCAAAACCATAGATTGCATTTATCTTATGTTAGGACACTGAAGTTGTCCTTAATATTAGAAAGTTTTGTAAAGCAATGGGCCTGTGCTTAAGTAGTGTAACAAGTGAGGAAGACTATAAATAGTACTTGTTATGTAGTTTGTAACTAACAACTTCCATAATACAAAAATGTAGATCTCTAATCTCATTGTACTCTCTCTAGATTAGATTTACATTTCTAATAATGTTTTAGTCTTCTTCTACATCTTCTTGTTACTTAATTCTTGGATTATTGAAGATCATGGACTAACATCTTGGTCCCGCCAAGAATAGTGCGGCCTATAGGTTTCTAGTTCACAAGTCTAACATAGATGACATAAGTGTTAATACACTATTAGAATCTGCTGAAGCATAATTCTTTGAAGACATTTTTCCTTATAAGGATAGAGAAGGTCAAACCTCTAATCCAATGAAAAGCACTTATGAGGAAACAAGTCATGATGAATTAGATAAACGTAAGAAAGACATTCAAGATAGAGCTTCCAAGGTTCAACAAGAAATTGAACCTAGAAGAAGCAAACGAGGAAGAATAGCCAAAGACCTTGGACCCGACTATATGACCTTCAATGTGGAAGGTGAACCATTATCCTATAAGTCAGCCATGGAATCTTCGGAGGCACCTTATTAGGAAGAGGCTATCAATAGTGAGATAGACTCAATCATTCAAAATAATACTTGGAAATTGGTTGATCTACCTCCGGGACACAAACCCATTGGTCATAAATGGATCTTTAAAAGGAAACTTAGACCTGATGGTACCATAGAAAAATACAAGGCTAGATTAGTAGCCAAAGGGTATCGTCAAAATGAAGGTCAAGATTTCTTTGATACTTATTCGCCGGTTACTAGAATAACGTCTATTAGGACTTTGGTAGCAATAGCAGCGATTCACAATTTGGAGATTCACCACATGGATGTGAAAACTGCATTTTTAAATGGCGAATTACATGAAGAGATCTATATGCAACAACCGGAAGGGTTTGTTGTCAAGGGTCAAGAACACAAGGTCTGCAAATTGGTGAAGTCCCTCTATGGACTTAAAAAATCACCAAACCAATGGCATGAGAAGTTTGATAACACTTTGTTATCAAACGGATTCTAAATCAATGAATGTGACAAATGTGTATATGCTAAACAATGCAATAATGCGTATGTTATCATATGTTTGTATGTTGACGATATGCTTATCATGGGAACCAACTTGGATGTTATTAATCAAACCAAGAAGATGCTACATTCCTCTTTTGATATGAAAGATATGGGAATAGCCGACGTTATCCTTGGTATTAGAATTCAAAGAAGTTCTAATGGATACATCCTATCTCAATCCCACTATATTGAGAAAGTTCTCCGGAAATTTGGACACTATGATGACAGACCAGTGGTCACTCCGTTTGATCCATCTAGCCAGTTGAAGAAAAATCAAGGAGATAGTGTCTCTCAATTAGAATATACTCAAGTACTCGGAAGCATGATGTATATTATGAATTGTACCAGACCTAATATAGCATACTCGGTGAGTAGACTTAGTCGCTATTCACACAATCCTGGAAGAGATTATTTGTTTGCACTAGCAAGAGTGCTTCGATACCTCAAACATACGTTGAACTATGGATTGAATTACACGAAATATCCTCCTTTTTTGGAAGGATATTGTGACGCCAATTGGATTTCCAGCAACTCTAAAAGTAAGTCCATAAGTGGGTATGTCTTTACACTTGGTGGAGCATCCGTTTCATGGAAATCATCCAAACAAACAGTGAATACACGATCAACAATGGAAGCAGAATTTGTGGCTTTGGACAAAGCGGCTGAAGAAGCAGAATGGCTTAAAAGCTTCCTAGAAGGTATTCTCTTGTGGCCAAAACCAGTACCAGCCATTTGTATACATTGTGATAGTATGGCAGCTCTCACAAGAGCAAAGAATCAGATATACAATGGTAAATCAAGGCACATAAGGCGTTGTCATAACACTATTCGTGACTTGCTAAAGAATGCTATGATATCAATAGATTATGTGAAGTCAAAGGAAAACATAGCCGATCTTTTGACGAAAGGGCTAAATAGAGAGCAAGTCATATACACATCGAGGGGGATGGGCTTAAAGCCAACTCAATGAGTTACTACTCGACGAAAACCTAACCTAGCAACATTGGAGATCCCATGGTCTAGGTAGGCAAACTAGTTGGGGAAAACTCAAGAAGCAAGACAACACACAGGTACGCTCATTCATATGATAATTTTTGTGTGTTTTCCGTTGATGGTTAAGGGATGAATATTAATTCTTAATAATGCTAATAGCTTTGATAGTGGAACAAGACGGAATGTTCTTGTTTAGCATTACCTAAGTGAGATTGATGTATGGTCGCATCTATGAGGACCTAGATGGCTACGTTCTCTAAGAATCTCATGAAGAAAAGATACGTTCAAGACCGAAATGAACACAACCGTAAGAGTTAAACTATGTGCTAGATATGATGTATGTGATACTTATTGTCTCGATTTACTACACAATGTGGTTAGTTCAAGACCTTGTTCACTACCCATAAAGTAGATCCGATTTGTACTCACTATGAAAGGTTCAAGTCCAAAAGACACCTTTCAAATGTATATCATATCGTATTTCATGGAATAGAAAACTTCTTTCTTATATTACTTATTTTCTATTCAAATGTGGGGTATTGTTGGTGTTTGAATAAAAAATGTGGGGTATTGTTGGATATTTGTAAATTTTATTAGAACCCTTGTCCCAGATAGGAGCCAAGGCAATAATTAGAACACCTAATGAACTCCAACCTTAGAGCATAAAATGAATCATTTAATTCCTTGACATAAATATATATATATATATATACTAGTTGTGTACCCGCGCAATGCGGCGGGAGACGTGAATGTAAACGATTTCGAAACATTGGTGACTTTATTAAATGAGATTTCAAGATATTACAATGATACGATTTGCGTTTCGTAATCGGACTCCAAACCTGTTTTATAGAGGTTCATACAATTGAAGATGAGGATCTACCGATATATATGAGAATCCCTTGAAGTTGGTCTAATAATTTGTAAGATCCCACATTGGTTGGGGAGAGGAACAAAGGTTGCCTTATAAGAGCAACTTGATACCTCCTCTATCAGATGCGTTTTAAAACCGTGAGTCCAGGTGTGTGGACAAAACGAACAATATATCTCTTCCATTAAGCACTGTAGGACTCTCTTAGGGCTATTTGGTTGTTTTTCCATTAAGAACTATATATAGATTAAATTATGTGTCACTTAAATCATCTGTATGAATTTAACTAAGTTGATGTTTGTTTGTAGTGTTGAGGGATCGTTTACACAAACGCTCACCCGGTAAACGCTTACCAATAAGAGACAAAATATAATTTATTTTTTGGGGTAAGATTGTTGTTTATCAAAACAGTATCGTATGTAATAACTTACCCGGAAAGTGCTTACGGGTAAGAGTCGCCAGCCTCACTAACTGCGTAAAACTCAACTCTCTAGTCTTGTCGTCGCTCTTAGTGGGTAAGATTCTCAACCCTTGTCATGTTCATTGAATAAGATAAATGACTTGGTTAGCATATAAAGGATCAAACTAACCAATCAATGGTAAAAAAAATGAATTAGTTATAAGCTTTATTAAGTTCATTAAGCTCTTTCTAAATAACCCCTTAGTGACTATTTAGAAAGACAACAAATCTTGATTAGATACAATTGCTCCTATTTGGCTTCAATAAGTTTTTATATAAGTGAGGCTAATCCGATACCAAAAACAACAAACGAATTGAGATTCCAAAGGAGGGGTAACATAATTTTCAAACTGGCCAAAGGCCATTGCAAAAAGATCATCCAGGGATGCGGTAACCGGAAACAACCATTGCCTGAAAATGAAGTTGGATTGAAGCCAAGACAACAACTGCTTAAAGGCCTTAAGCCATCCGGGGCATCAATTCCAACTAAGTACACACAAAGTCAATTGGACCACCCAATAGTTCACCTGTTAGACCATTAATCGATTAAGAAACAGTCACTTCAAAATCCAAAACCTAATAACCAAACAAATTACTATATTCTTTTGATTGGTTCGACCACTACCTCTCTTGACATAACCCTCTCAAATAATATTAATAATCAAATACTTCCCAAATTACTATATTCTTTTGATTGGTTCGACCACTACCGCACCCCATAAAAATGAAGATAAAGTTGCTCACTCTCTACCATATAAGCGGAGAGACAATAAAGGAGATTACAAAACCCACAAATAATATCGTAAATCAACCTTGAAAGCTTCTTGAATTTGTCGATGTTGCTTGAATCTTAAAGAACAGGAACTATGTAAATGAAAACTTCATCAATATAGCTCAAAATAATAACAGTAAAAAACCCATCTGACAATCAGCCACCAAATATTACTTAGAAAACTCATCACCATTAAAAGCATACATTACAAGCATACATGTATCAAAAATCAGTTCCTGCTCCATATCGACATCCTTCTTTGAACATAACCAAACTAATTAAAATTAACCAGACAGTCAACAAGTGTTGAGTGGTATCATATTGAGTTTGTCAACTTTTAAAGAGAAATTTCAGATTCTACTCAAAACTCAGAAGAAAAAAAACATAGATTTTATGTAAGAATTTACACCAAAAAATGACTATATTGAAAAGTAGATAATGTTTTCTTTCAAACTTTACATAAAATTCGAAGGAAAATTGCAAGGTTTCAACTGCCAATTTGTTAAATCCATATCTTCCAACAATTCTTTCACCTCTAGCTCCCAACCCCGTGTTGTAAAAAATATGCAGCTCAGGTTGTGTTGTAGCACAGTAATTGAAAGAACTTCAATTGGTTTCTCTATTTGATTTTTGCCATAACCATTTTCATCCCGGAATTAAATAAGAACTTGGATCACAGGATTAAGATTTTAAAATCTAATTTTATGAACACACAATAAAATATGAAAGCAAAGAATTAAATATTTGTATTTGATTGAAGTTGGTAGAATGCTATGCTAAAAAGAGGCTTGTATCCTTGTTCTATATTATGGTCGTTCAGGTTAGCTTCACATAACAAATGGTGGTTGCAACGGTGGGAATTAAAAAATAAATGATGATTACTGTTTGTTGTATACCATCATACCAAACAACCAAATTGAAGACTTGAATTCTCATCAGCTTGACCTTCTTCACATTCTAATTGTCCTTAATGTTGATTGTGTAAAATTACACCACCCCCCCCCCCCCCCCCCCCCGCCGATAGGGAAATTGCTGCACACGCTCCCATTTTGACAGACTAAAAATCTTACCCGGTTAGTGCCTACCGGGTAAATTGTTGCACATGATCCCGTTTTGATGGACTAATTAAAGTCTTACCTAGTAAGGTAATTGACAATGTTGAATCTTACCTGTAAGTTCTTAATGGGTAAGTATCTGGGTAAAACAACCCCCTAGGCGAGTAAGTATACATACATGAACTACAACTTTAAGAGCTTTCCCAAGGTGATTGGAATCCTGCCGTAGAAACCATTGAGATACAAATATAAACTCACTAAGTTTGTCAGATTTCCATGGTCGTTGGGGATCAGACCACTTAAGTTATTGATGTATAGGTCTCTACAAAAAAACAATTTTAAGAAACATCATTGATTATTTACCAAAGCCAAGAACACCTAAAGTTTACACCCTTAAAGAATATCATTAATATTAATCACAAGCTTGGTCCAGCAGCATAGTGTTTCAAACTTGGTCTAGCCCCCTCTTGACACTCTACGACAATTTGTTCTATCTATGCTCCGTTGGAAAGGCATGTTAGAATTCCACATCAGCTAGACCTAGACCCTTCATACATGTTGTAACCTCCTTTCTCTCCTCAAATGGATCTTTTAGAGAGTAGTCTAATAGATTTCAACATATTCTCACAAAGACCCAACCTATCGTTGTTATTTTTTAGAGACCAAAATTATGGGTAATGAATGAAAATCAAACTTTTTCGAAAAATCCGACTTACAAGTACTGCAAATTCTTCAACAGAACAAGTTGCAAGACCAAAGTACCACAAAAGTGCCGCCTTTGCCAAATCACTGAGAAAGTTACCGAGAAAAAAACATGTCATGGATCCATTTATGTTCAAAAATTGAAGCTATGTAACATGCATACATACATACATAGAAGATGTATGGTAACAACACCAGCGTACCTTATAACACTTTTATCATTATTGCGGGTAACATGAATCATGTGCAAGGGTTAACAAGAGTGGGATCCAAACTCTGAAGCACACTATTAGGATCCTCTAAGTTGGTCCTCAAACTATGCAAAGCATTCCCAGTAGACATAACCATAAAGTTATAAATACTTGGATCGAATCCACAAATAGGCAATAGTTGCACAAAATGAAAGGCTTTTGTTTGTGCAATGAATTCCATAACAAAAAATCCAAACACCATAAACCCTATTCCCACCCTTTTTACTCCTAAAAACAGAGAAAATATCACCCAAATCAACTCCACGTATTTCCAACTAAAAATGTACAAACATCAAGAACTTGGTTTCATGGAGAGTCCGTTTTCAATTTTCAGAGGTGAATCCATTTTAAGTGAATAACATCGTTGATATTTATAAATTTTATCTTCTTCAAATCCGATAAAAACACACAAAATAGAAGGGAAGCACGTAATTTGTCTAATTTCATCATTAACAACAAAACAGAAGATGGAAGGATTTATGAAACCCTAGAGGTGAGAGTGGATTTGAGACAGAGGAGTACCTGGGATTCGTGAAGCAGTGAAGAGAGGTTTAAGACATTGGATTGTAAAACCCTCCCGGTAATCTTTGGTGGTCTCCGTCTCACACTGTATATATGCAACTTTTCGTATTGGGAGGCAGTAAGTAGCAGGTAGAAGCGTCGGTATGGCCTGAGACGTGAAGAGGTAGAAGGGGAGGTTAGAAGGTATGGTCATAACGTACTGTACAAGGGATGGAGGTGTAAGGAGGGATGGAGGTCGATCAAGAGTTGGGCCGTACAAGGGATGGAGGAGAAAGCATGGGCTGGACGTGGACTGGTTTTAAACTTCTTAGCATGAATGAGTTGTACCTAATGCATCAAAATTAGTAATTAAGAGATTTTTGAATTTTCTGCATAAAATAGTTGTACTCTATGCTTCTTAAATGCTTATATATGTAGTATAGATATATATATTAAATGTCAAAGATTGGGCCTTGGGGCTCTTGGGGTCTCGATGGGGTCGAGATTCATCAATCAAGGCAAACAGCAGTCGACGCGGTTTACGGCGCGACCCGAATCGTGAAAACACCCGTGCGAGACACTGGAAGGATTGTGAAATAGAGGCCGGCGCGGTTCACGGCGCGACTTCATCCGCGCCACGGCTAGCGCGAGAGTCTGTTTGTTCGACGAACAATGCTTGGCGTAGTTCTTCGCGCGGGTCAACCCGCGCCAGCATCCGCGCGGAACTCTGGGTGGTTTCTGGCAGTTTGTTTCGGTTGGGATTCATAATCTATAAATACCCTTCATTCTCCAGTTTTCAGATACCATAAATATTCATCACTTTCACCCCTTTTTCTCTGGTTTTCTTTCTATACAATCCATGGACACATAAAGGAAACACGACAGATTCTCGTTGTCGTGCAAGAACGCGAATAGATAGTTGTATCCTCTAAACGGACGCTCAGACTACGCACGAATAGGGGCGAAATTCTGTTTAAGGACAATGCTCCGCAGGCCTCTATCCGATTATCACGCTAACGTCGATTCCAAGTTAGTCGTTCTTCTTCTTTGATAAGAATTTCGTTTTATATATATATATTACACATTTACATATACGTTGTAATTTGTTGATTCGTTATAATAATTTTGCACACAAACATATACATGTATTTGTGAATTTCTTCTCGGTTAATCTTTGGTTCTAACACAGAATATGTCAACATAGTTCGAGCCGCTTCCACTAACGTTCTGTTTTTGCGTTCAACAACTCCATTTTGTTGCGGAGTCATTGGTGCAGAGAAGTTGTGAGAGATGCCGACGGAATCAAGAAACGATTGAAGAGTTGCATTTTTGAATTTCGTGCCATTGTCGCTTCTCAACTTTTGTACAGGACGTTGTAAAAGCACTTGTATTTTCTTTATGAACTTGATTATTAAATCTGGTGCATCCGACTTTAATCTCAAGAATTCCAGCCAAGTATATCTTGAGTACTCGTCTATCATCACCAATATATATTTCTTTCCTCCCATTGACTGAGTTCTCATTGGGCCGCAAAGATCCATACGGATGAGTTCTAAACCACTTTTGCAATTTGTCTGGGTCTTTGACTTGTGAGAACTTCGTTTCATCTTCCCCATCTCACATTCCGGACATAGAGAACTTTATCGATCTTCAACTTAGGTAGTCCAAGAACTAATCCACTGCATCTCAACTTGTTGATATCCCGGAAACTCTGATGAGATAATCTCCGATGCCATAACCAACATTCATCTATAGAAGCCTTGGAAACTAAGCATAATGGCTTAGATGCCAATAAAGAAGGGAAGTTGGTTATGTAGAGATCACCAACCCGATTAGCCCTGAATATTTGAATTCTGGATGGATTAGAAATTTGGCAGAAACTCTTGTCGAAATTCACTCCACAACCTTTGTCGCAGAATTGACTTATGCGGAAAAGGTTATGTCCAAGACATTCCACATACAGTACTGTTTTATCGAGATCGTGTCATTCTTTAATGTACCGTGACCTCTGATGTAACCTTTCGTGTTATTTCCAAAGCCAACCGACCTTCCAGGATGTACAATAAAATCGTGCAATAGGTGCTTGTACCCTGTCATGTGTCTTGATGCACCAGAATCTACGACCCACACATGACAGTCCAGAAAAATGGATTATCTCAACTTAGGTACCCATATCAATATGGGCCCTTTTATGTTAGTACGGATCAACTTATTAAAATCAGTTGAAGAACCTTTGATTTTTCCTTTAAAACATTGTTCTTTTTGTGAAATTGGTGTTTTGATTTTGTCTTTTGGTACCAAATTCACTTCAACTGATTTAATCTCCTTTTCCTTAGAATTCCTTTTCAAATCAAAACCGAACATTCTTGCAGATTGATTAGCCGAAGACTTTGAGAAAGAATTAGAAGTGTTAAAATTTTATTCTTTCTATTTTTAGAAACTTTACGATTCAGCGAGAAATAGTTATCCCAACAATTAGCACAATGTATTCTTTGTTTGGCTTGTGTCAACAACTTAGAATCCAAAATTTGAGTTGCTTTATTGACACTTCTTTTGTAAACATTACAGGAATGATTACAAATATTTTTATTAAACGGAATACATTGGTCACTATTAAAACTTCTATCCTTGCTAGAATCTCATTTCTTCTTCAAATCCAAGAACTTTTTGTCATCCACTTCTGAAATAGAAGAGGAAGGAGAGTTAGAAGACGATTTTGAACGAGAGTTTTTGAGAGGAAAACTACATGCAATATATTAAAAGCAAAAGAAAAACAAGAGTCTAGGCAACCGCCAAACATAAAACCAAACAGACCTTGGTAACATCACCAAGCCAAGCAACAAAGAGCCAAAAATGACAAAGACAAACTGAAGCAAGGCGCATACAAAACAAAATAACAAACAAAGGCGACCCAGAACAATCAATCCTCAAAAAGCAAAGGACTCCAGATATCATCATTCCGAACATAGTGCTTTCGCCGAATCCCGTATCTCCAAGCCATCCGCAAAAGAACAACATCTCTAATATCTTTAATCAAGTCTTCAAAATGACGCTTTTGGTTGGTGAAGAGCCTTCTATTCTGTTCCTGCCAAATGAAATAAATTGTAGCCACAAGAGCAAGTTTTTGGAGCAGACATCTAGGCATAAAACCACCAGTCGATAAGCATGTCAAAACATCCGTCCACACCTCCGGAAATCCATGCATCTCAACCTCTCGCTTAATCCCACCCCAAACTTCCAAAGAGTAGCGAAACAAAGAGAAAAGGTGGTCGTGGGAGTCCTCAACCGCCCCGCATAAAGAATATTTCAAATCCGGCGGGTCGTGCTTCCAAGTAAGTATCCGATCCAGTGTGGGAAGCCGAAGATGACAAGCTAACCATAAGCAAAGAGAGTGTTTAGGGATATTACCCTTAAACCACACCTTCTTAGTCCATGGTACTGAATCCGAGGCACCCATCAAAGTAGCAAAACCTTCTCGAACGGTATAAGCAGTCGTCACATTGCTTAATCCCCTCCATCGCACCTTATCCTCCACTCCCGGTTGTAAAATAGGCCATGGGGTAACCGAGAGATGAGGGCCACGGATCACCCACTCATTCGGTCAAACCCCACCCAATGTTTCCACAAGCTCACGAACCATAGTCAAAGGAGAGAACCCATGATCACAAACAAGCCTATAAGAAATGAAGGACGAGAGCGTTCCTCCAGGTAACCAACATTCCTCCCAAGCATTTGTTGTGTCACCATTAACCACATGAACAACAAATATTCTTCTTAGATAAGGCCGCAAGTCCAACAACTTCCTTAAAAGCCATGACCAAGATTGTCTTTTACGAACAATCCAAAAGGGCTTGTCACGAAATCGATGGAGATAGATCCATCAAATCCATAAAGATTGCCGTCTCCTAACAATTTCCCATACATGGTATGCCAAAATAGCACGGTTCCAGGTTGCCAACTTTTTTAAACCAAGCCCACCACTCGAGATCGGTTTACAAACCGCATCCCACGCTAAGCGGCAACGGCCTTTCGAGCTATCCCCATGTGACCACAGAAAATCACGAAACAAGGCCTCTAGAGAGTGGATAACACTCTTCCAATTGGTGATTCGATCACGTACCCTTGCCACCAACACCCCATAATATGCAGCTTTCAAGGAAACGGGGGACAAGGGAACTCCCAAGTAACGAATGGGAAAAACACCTGCTCGGAAGGGTAAACATGCTCGTATAGCCTGTCGCACCGAATCCTGCACATTGCCAAAGAAGATCTCACTCTTCTCAAGACTTGGAGCTAGCCCAGATTTCGCCTCAAATTTTTGCAAAGCCCGTTTAAGGACCTCCACGGACTCCACGTCCCCTTTTTTTAAAGGACATAGTCTAGGCATATTTATAAATAACGGAAAACATACAAGAGTTCAGGAAAAAAGCCAACAACCAAGCCAAATGGCAAAACAAAACCACTTGGTAACAACACCATACCAAGCAACAAGAAGCCAAAAAAGACAAAGACTAGTAGAGCAGTACAAGCGATAGAAAAAAATGACAAGGAACATGCTCCAAAAAACCATCCAAAAGTCGTCATGCCACATCCGCAAATGCCACCTTTGATCGTCCATCACGAATCATCATGCGTTTCCTCCTTTCTTTCCAAGTTGCGCGAAACAAAACCACATCCACGATCTCTTTAACCAACTGTGGAATGGACCGTTTAGTATCCGTAAAGAGTCGCTTGTTCCGTTCTTGCCAAACAAAATAGATCGACGTCGATAAAGCAAGTTTGTGTCGTAACGAAGCCGGGGCCAATCGCCGATCTGAAATTTCCACCAATATTTGATCCCATGAGTTCGGAAAATCATTCCATTGCACCTCCTTTTTAACCGCAGCCCATATGCCATGCGAAAATGGACATTCAAAGAACAAATGTCCATGTGAGTCCATACAATTCTGACATAAAGCACATTTGTAATCCGGAGGGTCTTGTTTCCATGCCACAATCCGATCGTGCGTAGGATGTCGCCGTTGGCATGCAATCCAAACGCAAAATGCATGTTTTGGAATGTGGCCTTTAAACCACACCGATTCGTGCCACGGAACCACAAGATGGTTACCATCCAAAGACACCTATGCATCGCGGACCAAGAAATCAATCATATCACCATTCAACGACACCCATCGTACCACATCATTCGCATTACTCCAAGGCTGGAAAAGGGGCCGAAGATAACTCATCATACCAGTGAACCCAACATACGGCCACGACCCATAAATGGCAGCAGCTAACTCACGGACCGAACAAGAGGGATACAAGTCCTTAGATGCAATAAATCGGTATGAGATAAATCTAGGCAGATTACCACACACCAACCAATTGTCCTCCCATGCATTAGCGTCGCTACCATCTCCCACTTGTATTTGAAAAAATCGTCTAAAATAAGGCCGAAGATCCATGATCTTTCCAAGAACCCATGACCATTTTGTGGTTCAGTGAGTTGTCCAAAACCGCATGCACTGTAAAGAGTGTAAGTAAACCCAACGAACCCATAATGATTGGCGTTTGCGAAGAAGATCCCACACATTTTTAGCAAGTAACGCACGGTTCCACGTGGCAAGCCTTTTAATCCCAAGCCCTCCATGCACATGTAGGGGTGTTCACGGGTTGGGTTGACCGGGTTGAAGGAACTTTAACAACCCAACCCAATCATTGCGGTTTGAAAAATCTCAACCCAACCTAACCCAATCGAAAGTGCAACCCAACCCAACCCAAACCGTTCGGGTTGGGTTGGTCGGGTTGGTTGGATTGAAACTTTTATCGATCATTTCATCATTTAACTAAGTTATCGTGTCTAAATACTAAATGTTTCTAAATATTTATATATTCAACAGATTACTAAATTATCTAATAAAAGATTGCTTATAAATGTTCTGTTTATAAATGTGACATCAAGAATCAATAACAAGATTACTAATGTAACAAGTGGCCAACAATTATGTGTTTATAAATGTTCAATAGTAACAAAAATGACAATAACATGAATTCAAAATTAGATTTAAATGTTTTTCACGGGTTGTCGGGTTGGGTCGGTAAGCTTTGGGCCTAACCCATTATCAACCCAATATATGCGGGTTGGTCAAAAATTGTATCGATTATACATCGGGTTGGCTCGGTTTGAGTTTTTTTTGCCTCGGGTTGGGTTGGTTGGCCGGGTTGGTCGGGTTGGTCGGAAATTTGAGCACCCCTATGCACATGCATACGGCAAACATCGTCCCATGCAATGCGACATTTACCCTTTGACGTATCACCTTGCGCCCATAAGAAATCACGACATAAGGCTTCAAGCTCATGAATTATTCCGGACGGAATGAGGAAAATCTCCATCCAATAGATTTGGAGCGAGTGTAAGACCGATTTAATAAGCTGCATTCTCCCGCCAAAATCCGCTACTCTTATCACCTTATCAACCAAAACGCCAAAATCCGCTACTCTTAGCCTTTTTGGAGACAAAGGCACCCCAAGATACCTAATCGGGAAGGTACCCATCTTAAATGGGAGACAAGTAAGGATCGCTTCCTTATCATTTTCCGGGACGTTGCCAAAAAATACCTCACTTTTTTCCAGGCTCGGAGAGAGACCCAAATGCAATCTGAAAATGTGGAGCACCTTCTTTAGAACCTCAACCGAGGCCACATCACCTTTCGTGAATACAAATAAATCATCCACAAACCAAAGGTGCGTAATTGCAAGCTCCTCACACCCTTTATAAAAACCAAATGAAGCTTCATTAATGCATTGTTTAAAAATCATCGCGAAGCCTTCCATGACGATAGTGAAAAGATATGGTGATAGGGGTCGCCTTGGCGAATGCCACGACTCCCATGAAAGAAACCGTGAGTATCCCCATTCCCAGAAATCGAAAACGAAGGCATTGAAACCAACTCCTTTATCCACTTTAGCATAACCGGATGGAACCCAAACCCCGACAACATATGAAAGAGATACGTCCAATTCACGGTGTCATATGCTTTTTGCACATCAATTTTGAACGCACACCGTGGTGGGCCCGAATGCTTTTGGTAGCCGGCTACTAATTCATGAGCTAACAAGATATTGTCCGAAATACGTCTCCCCGGAATGAAAGCAGATTGAGTCGGTCCCACCAATCCATCCAAGTACCCCTTCATTCGCTCAACAATGACCTTACTAGTACATTTGTAAATAGTCGAACAACAAGAGATGGGGCGATAGTCTGTTACCTTTGTGGCATTCTCACGTTTAGGAATCAAGCAAAGGAGAGTATGGTTGAGTTCTTTCAATAAATGACCTCGGTAGAAGAAATTGTGGATCGCGACCGACACATCCACTCCAACCACGCCCCATGCCGCTTTAAAAAACCGAGAAGTAAAACCGTCTGACCCCGGGGCTTTGTCATTACCTATTTGAAACATGGTGTTTTTAATCTCCATATAGGAGATTGGTCGAATCATATGAAGCGAGTCGGATAACGAAAGTTTCCTCGAAAACCACTCTGAAGGCATTATCGGATCCACTAATACGTCCGAAGTGCCCAACACCGACGAGAAATGGTCCACAAAAACCATGGGGACGTCATCACTATGAGAAAAAACCCCAATAATGTCACTAACCGAAAGAATATGGTGCGCGTTCCGATTCTCACGAACAACTTGATGAAAGTACATGGAATTCGAGTCCCCTTCATGCAACCAACGTACCGTTGCCCTTTGCCGAGCCGCTCCTTCCTCATCCCAACAAGCTTGTTGGTAGGCAAGACGGAGGTGAGTTAGATCATCTTGAAGTTCAACATTAAGGGGATCTTGATCACAAGCCATTTGAACCACATCTAGTTCAACTTTCAGCGACCCCATACGGCTAGATAGGTTACCATACGAAGCCCGTCAACACCGCAATGGGCCTTTGAGAGCCTTTAGCCTGGAAGTAAGCCGATACATGAACGTACCGTCAACCGGCATATTCCACCCTTCCTTGACCACCTGTAGGAACAACGGATTTTCCACCAAAAAATTATCGAATTTAAAGCCCCATACCATACGTCGACTCCCGCCTTTAAAAGCAAGAACTGCCGGTGAGTGATCAGAGACGCCCCTTGGAAGAAAACGCACTAAACCGTCCTAAAAGGAGTTGGTGAACTCCGTATTAGCCATTACTCGGTCAAGCTTACGTAAGATACCACTCTCCGTACTCGGCTTTTGGCACCAAGAGTATTGTATTCCCATGTATTTGACATCAAAAATCTCCACATCCTCGTCACATTCAAAGAAATCAAGCATACCCGCATTTCTTCTCGACACACCACCATAACCATCATGTGGGAATAGCATTACATTAAAATCACCCATAAAAACCCACGGCCTCGGTCCCATGATCGCACGAAATTTTCTAAGCCCCGACCAAAGTTCTTTGCGGCTTTGACCGTTATTTATTCCATAAACAATAGTCAAGAGGATCGAATCATTTAACCCTCTAACCCGAGCTTCACAATGCATAAATTGAGAATGGCTTTCAATTATCATGATATCCAAGGACCGGATATCCCAAGCCAAAATGATACAAGCACCGCTAATCGATTGTATGTGATTGGACACCCAAGATCATCTCCCAAACGTACACGAACAAACACCGACTAATAAATCTTTAGAAACGTGAGTCTCCACTAGCGCACACAAATTCAATCCATGGCAATGAATAAGCTCCTATACTTCCCGTTGCTTAGTCGGGGCATTAAGCCCACAAATATTCCACATTGTAAATTTTAACATGACGTACCTTGGTGGTTGGAACAAGCATCTTCCATTACCTCCTTTGTAGCCGATCTATTGGGTGCAACAACCGGATCAACATCTTTGCCACCCCATCCTCCTTCGGTACATTGTCCCCCAACACATTGTAGTGGTTTGAAGTCTTGAGGATACCTCGTAAAGGTTTCACCGTCGAGTGAAACGTTTTGAGAACCGATGATACCAATGTTGCATTCGACGCCACCTCTTTCTGTCCAACCTCTTTCTCTTCGCCAAATTATTTTCCAATGCTAGCTTTCGTGTGCTTCTCCGTTTCCTTATCCACCGTACATCCCAATTCCTTTTGCACGACAGGGTCTGTGTCCTTAGAACCATTGTCAACCGCTACATGCATGGGGTCCACGTCCCCTTTCGTGAACACAAATAAATTGTCTACAAAACATAGATGGGTAATCTGAAGCTCATCATCACAACCCGCATGGTAGCCGAAAGAGGCAGCTTCCGCAATGCAATTTCGAAAAATCATTGAGAATCCCTCCATAACCAAAGTAAAAAGATATGGTGACAAAGGGTTACCCTGTCGAATACCACGACACCCTTTAAAAAAAACCCACCGAATCACCATTTACCGCAATAGAGAAGGATGTTGTGCCAAGGATCTCTTTAACCCATTTAATAAACATCGGGTGGAACCAAAGCCTTCCATCATACTAAGCAAATATAACCAATCAACCATATCATAAGCTTTTCGAATATCGATTTTAAAGGCACACCGTGGATGTCCCACATCGCGTTGGTAACCCAAAACAAATTCATGCGCCATCAATATATTATACTTGAAAATTCATCAGAAACAAAATCAGATTTAGTTCCAGATGGTTCTCCTTTTTCAAAAATACTATACTATTTTTGAATTTTGGGTAAAGATGATTCATCAAACAAACTTTCAAAACCCACAAATTTGAAATTTATAGGAGTATTTAAATCAAAAGTTTCAGAATCCATATTTTCAGAAGAAACTTTGTTGGGATTAAAATCTAGTTGAATAGAAGTTTAAGGGAATATATTGTAACTATGTATTTGGGCTTAATGTTTGTAATGGGCCGTGGGCCTGGTTAGTTTAGCCTAGATATAAATATTTTAGTTTAGCCTATTGTTTAGGTTAATCGTCATAATCACTATTGAAAACACATTGTAAACACTCTGAAGGTTTATGAATATTATATGGATGATGAATTGAAATCATTGTTCTTATTGATTATTTCTTATTGATTTCTACTACATTGCACTAATCTGGGATCCACAATTGGTATCAGAGCATACAGATTGGTTGATTCAAAGGGTTTCTGGTAAGTTTTCTTAATATTCCGTCGACTGTTCTTGATATTGATAATATCATCTTCTGATTTCTGGTAAAATTGTGTGTTTTTGTATAGTCCATTCGATTAGTATTGACATCGTTAGTGTTTCTGCGAATTTTCACAATCTAATTCATTTGTTTAGTGGTTTTCTAGCAAAATCAAGTTTCCAAAGTTGGTGTCTTTGTTCTTATTAAAAGTCAAAATTTTCATCAAAATCATGATGTTTTGCTTAAAATTCTATTAGGGTGTTGTTATTTTTTGTTTTTGGTTGTTTCCTAACCTTTCAGAAACAATTCTAGCAACCCTAGTTCGCGTGTCGATCCGAATATTTACCACAATCGTCGTTTCCTAACGCTATTCCCAGTAAGTTTCCTAATTCCAGCAACTTTCCGGACGACTCTATCCGGTAGACTCATCTATCTGGACGTCATCCGGATTATTCCTTTTGTCCGAACCCTATCCGGATTATCGAGGTTTCCGGTTATTTCTTATTCGAACACCGTCCAGATTATTATTGTTTCCGGGCACCACATCTGTATCCGGTAAGCACACTTGTCTGCTCACTCCAGCTTCCGGTAAGTTTTCCTTTATTGTTCGGTAACCTTATTTTATCCGGTCTCTTATTTCATTCGGTTACATGTAGTCTTTCCAGTAAGTCTATTTTATCCGGTAACCCAGTGTTATCAGGTAAAGTCATTTTTATCCGGTTACCTTATTCATTCAGTCACTTCACATACCCGGATCCGGTCACTTCCAGATCCGGACACTTCTGTTATCCGGATTCCTATCCGGTAAGTTTTGTTTAGTTAATTTCTTACCGGTTTTACTTTAAATCACTCTTAGAACCTGCGTTAGGACTGTCACTCGTAGTGCCTTGCGTTAGGATTTCACTTTTAATCAACCCTACCGTCTAACGATCACATTATTGCACACTTTACGATGTCTCGCGATGCGCTAGCAATCGGTACCGACACCAAGCCCCGACTCTCTATTGAAGCTAAAGACAACTTCGAATACATCTGGCAAGCTCTCACTGAAGGCCCATGTTAGCTTTAATTAGCCCCTAATTTATATGAATGTTTTATAAAGAAATAGTGTCAAGGACTTATTTGTATTTGTTGAGTGTCAAGGGCTAAAGTGTAAATAACCAATTGTTGTATTGGTTATAAAGTCTTGTCTTAGAGAATTTTAGGTTAAGCCTCCTAGTCTCATTTTACTTTCATACGTTTACTGAGAGAGAGAAAGAGCTTCAAGAGAGAGTTGTTCTTAATTCCTATATTGTAAACTCTTCTCTTTATTAGTCAATATACAAAGATTATTGCTATTATTATTGTTACTTGTTGTATATGGGATCCTACAATTGGTATCAGAGCTTGCTTGATTTTCTTAAATCAAACCATCCAATCTACCAAGGTTGATTCACTGTTGTTGATTGTGTGTGCATTTCAAAGCTTCCTAGTATACTCTGTTTTACAGTTTAAAGTTTAAAAGTTAATACACCACTGTTTTAAGCTTTCCAGTCTAGATTAAAGATATTATCTACTGTTCATTACTGTTCCATTGGTTACTATTCACTTACTTTCAGTTTATACTCTTTCAAATCCAGTTGAAACTGTTATACCCTGTTTTTTTGAAAAATGACAAATAACAATATCAACGCTATTTATACTACTGGTTCTCTGACTAAGCCTCCTACTCTTCTGAGAGATGAATATCCTCAATGGAAGATTAGTATGGTTAACTTCCTTGAGGGAATGGACAGAGATTTAATGAGTTCTGTCACGGATGGACCATTCAAACCCATGGTTTTGGTTCCACGTGTACCCGCAACACAAACTACTGCAGAGATTCTTGCTCACCTTGAACCCAAAACCACCGGATTCACTGATGAAGAGACATTAAAAATGGAAAATGATCTAAAAGCAGTTAGACTTCTGATTATGGCCATTCCTAATGAAATATTTCAAGAACTAGATTCATGTGTTACTGCCAAAGAAATCTGGGATCAACTTCTTAATCAGCTTGAGGGTGGCATCAAAACCCAAAAGAACAGAAGACCCAATGTATAAATGAATACAACGATTTCAAAGCACTTCCTGAGGAAACCTTACAACAAACCTACAACAGATTCAATGTTTTGATAAACAAATGTAAAAAGTGTGGGGTTGTTAGGTCGAAGGAAGATAACAATGTTTTGTTCCTGAAAAGTCTGAATGATGAATGGTTAAATCTGTCCATGTCTTTACAAGCTTACCAAGATCTAGATGCATGGTCTCTTACCGATGTGTATAGCACTCTGGCCGCACAAGAGAAGGATGTTGTCAAACAAAAGGGCAAATCCACCATTGCAGGACCTATTGCGTTAGTCTCTGAATCAAAGAAATCCACAGAAGGAAAAATCAACAGAGAAAGTTCCAGCAGAGGAAAGAAGAAGAAGAGTAAGAGTTTGGTAGCTGAAAGTGATACAGAAGAAAACTCGTCAGATGAAGATGACGATATAAATGCGTTTGCTAAATCTCTCGCATTAATCACTCAACAATTCAACAAGAGATTTGGCAACAGACCATTCGACAGAAGAGGTAGATATGAAAAAGATGAGAACAGAGCTTATGCTGCACCCCCACAACAGAACCATCACAACAGAGCTCCGACAGAACAGAGACAACAACATAAGTTCAATACTCCTGCTCCACAGAAGGCTGATGCTGCCCAACCTATCAATCAGAATGATGGACGATGCTTTAGATGCGGCAAACCTGGCCATTTCTCTGCTAACTGTAAAGGAAAACTTGTATAAGATCAAGATTATTACAAGAATAAATACAAGTACAACTACAGAGAAAGAAGTTATGTTGCTGAGATGGGGAACTGGATCTCTGATTCATCTTCTGATGATGAACCAGAGCAAGCCATTGTTGCTGTGGATGATGGAAGTTTGGAAGTTGATTGGATGACCTGAGGAAGAATAGAAAAGTCCGAAGAAGAAGATGTGGCTCATGCATTTGCCCTGACCGTAACAGAGCCAGACAACAGAGCGTTGGAGACAACCAGACCCAGTGCCAAGGTACATTTCTCTGAATCCAAGTCTGACTCAGAACTTGAGATGCATGTGTCATTACTCACTGAAGAGTTTCAACTCTTAAAACAAAAGCTTTAATGGAGGAAAAAGAGTTAAGAAAACTAGCTCAGAAGGATATGTCCTTCTACAAGAGAGAGAAAACTCTCTTGGAACAGGAAAAGGAAGAAATATCCAAATAAAAGTCTGAGCTAGAAGTCTTACAACAAAAGAAAGAAAGCACGTTTTCAAAAAGGGTTAAAGAGTTTGAAGAAATTTTGAAACAAAAAGCTGAAGAAGTTGCTAAATCTGAAAATGAACGTTTAAACTCTGTTGCTCTAAAAGACTATTTTCAGAGAGAAAAAGGAGATTCTAATCAAAAAGTACCAGGATGCACATAATGTGTATACCGAAATCAATTCTCAAGAAGACAAGCAAGGTCTAGGTTTTAGTGACATTGTTCCTTACAAAAGAAGGTTAAAGGCATCTTATCCCTTTGCCTTCTCTATTGGAAAAATGCAAGAGGATGTGATCTCTGGAACTGATGTTTTCAAAAGAGCCAAAATATCAGATTTTACAAAAGCAAAAAGACTAAGCTTAAGGAATGTCAGCTATGACTCATTGAATCAAGAAAAGGTTACAAAACCATCTGAAAAGTTTATTCTTGATCAGGGAAGAGCAGAAATAAAGCTTACTGATTCCATCAAAAGTCTTGATCCAAAAGAAATCTTTAACTTCAATTCATTCAAGGAGGAGAAGTCTGTCACTTGCATTATAGAATCCTCGTGTGCTTCAATACAGAGAGAACTCAACTCTGAAGTCCCAGTCTTCTCTCCATCCTCTGAAACCTTAAGAACAACTTTTGAAGAGGATATTTTGAAAGTTATTGAAGAAAATGCTGCTTGTGATGCTTTAAAACCAAAGATAAGAAAGTTTAAATTCACCAGAGCTGATAACTCTAAGAAACCCAACGAGTCTACCACCTCTACCATAGCCATCAGAGACTTTCTGTACTCTGACAGTGACTCTGATTCTGAGGTAGATGAGCAAATTTTCTGTGCTCCCAAGACTTCTTTGCACAAACCTAAACAGGCAATTGTTGAATCTGGTTCTCTGAAAAACGTCTCATTCTTTAAGAAACAGAACAAATTTATACCTTTGCCAAATTTGAAAAATAAGGGTATCAGAATTCTTTCCTCTAATGAGATAGAATAAAAGAAAAGAGGAAAAGCTAAGATTATTCACGAGGACTATACCTTTGTTCCTTACGCTTATGATCAAGTTAAATTTACAACAGAGCATAAAGGAAAATGGAAAGTCAATGACCAACCTACTCCTACACCTATTGTAAATCCAAAGAGAAACAGTTTCGTGTCAAGAGAGTTTGCTCCAAGAAACAACAATTTTAAATCACAGGACAGAATGTACGTAAAGACATCTGGTCCCAGAGTTTTTCAAAATCAAGCTCCCTTTAAACAACAGACTTTGAATAAAAATGACAATTTGCATCAATCTTCATGTTCTATCAAATGCAATTGTATTCAACTTCTGTTACAGTTAAAGAACCATATGAATGGTCCTTACTGTGTTCTGAATCAGTCATTTCAAAGGAAAAATCCCAAGACTATTCAGAATGCACAGAAGAAACCCTCTGGCATACCATCCCAAAATGGAAATCCAGAAGGAAAGCCCATGAACCCCCCCCAAACCTAACAAGAAAGGACCCAAAATGCAATGGGTACCTAAAAGAAACTAATCTGTCGTGCAGAAACCCCATGTACAGATCTGGTATTTAGATTCAGGATGCTCAAGGCACATGACGGGGAATAAGGAGCTGCTTACTTCTTTCAAGAACAAAAATGGAAGTGCAGTAACCTTTGGAGGAGATAATGGCGGACAGATTAGAGGATACGGTACATTAGTCAATGGTGGTGTTTCAGTTTCTGAGGTTGCTTATGTTGAAGGATTAAACCATAATCTGCTTAGCATAAGTCAACTATGTGATCATGGGTTCGATGTCAATTTTAGGAAGAAGTACTGTTCTCTGTTACTTTCCGAGTCTGGTCAAGAACTCTTAAGAGCCGACAGAAAAGGTAATCTTTATAAAATGAATTTCAATCCTAACCAAAACTCTACAACAGAGAAGCTTTGTTTAGTGTCTTTAAAAAATGAAGATGCCTGGCTTTGGCATAAAAGATTTGCCCATTTGAATTTTTCAAATCTTGACAAGCTCGTGAAATTAAATCTAGTAAAATGACTTCCTCCACTAAAATTTGACAAAGACCATCTCTGTTCTGCCTGTGAATTGGGAAAGATGAAAAGATCTTCACACAAAACTAAGAGTGATCATAGTTGTCCCAGACCTTTGCATATGCTTCATGTGGATCTCTGTGGTCCTATTTCTGTGCAAAGTCTGTCAGGCAAGAAGTATATTCTAGTACTTGTTGATGAATTTTCTAGATACACTTGGATTGAGTTCATCAGAGTAAAATCTGATGTCCCAGAAATTCTAATAAGTCTGTTGAGAAGGATACAGGTTCTGTTAGGATTAAAAGTTCAAAAGTTGAGAAGTGACTATGGGACAAAATTCAAGAATACAAGAATAGATGCCTATCTTTCAGAAGAAGGAATCTCCCAGAACATCTCAGCTGTCAGAACTCCACAACATAATGGTGTAGTGGAAAGGAAGAACAAAACTCTGGTAGAAGCCGCCAGAACCATGTTGGCCGGCTCTGTCCTTCCCATCAACTTCTGGGCAGAGGCAGTCTCAACAGCATGTTTCACCCAAAACAGAGCTGTCATTGTAAAAAGATTTAAAAAGACTCCCTATGAACTCATCAACAACAGAAGGCCAAACGTAAAATTCTTTCACGTTTTTTGCTGCAAGTGCTACATCTTGAACGACAGAGAACAGCTGGGTAAATTCGACAAAAAGGCGGACGAAGGAATCTTTATTGGTTATTCCTTAACCTCTAAGGCCTACAGAGTCTATAACACCAGAACTCGTGTCATTCAAGAGAGCGTTAACGTGTCCTTTGATGAAAGTACATCAAGTGCCTCTGATCGCAAATCAACAGAAGGGACACAGATAGAACAGAAGAAGCCAAGTTCTTCAAAGACAAGGGAAGAAGACATCAATCTTGTGTTCGATGATTTCTTCGATGATGATATCTCCTCTGTCAACATCAACAGAGGCGATCAGGCTCAAAATTCAATAGAACAGAATCTGACAGGTACACTCTTACTGGTCCCTCCAATACTTCACCATCTACTTCTCTGTCTACAGGTATAATTCAGAGAAATGAGGAACCACAATCAAATATAAGAGAACCTGAAAATGAGCCATCATCACCTTTGCTGACCAATGTTGGGAGAGATTCCCTATTCAAAAGCTCACCCTCACAGAGCCCTGTTGGCAATTCACAGAGCAATGAGGCCACTCTCCAGAGTTGTGTGCCACAGAGCCCTGGTGCCAACCCACAGAGCTCTGATGCTGAAGTTCACCTTTTCCCATCAGAAGCACGAACCCCTCCTATTGTCCATGCTCCCATGACAAGATGGACAAAGGATCATCCCCATCATCAAATTATCGGTGCTGCTGAAGATGGTGTGAAGACAAGATCGGCCACAATCAATGAAGCTTTCTTCGTAAACTTTTTAAGCATGATTGAGCCAAAGAAAATTTCTGAAGCCCTTAAAGACCCAAACTGGATCGAAGCTATGCAAGAAGAGCTTCTGGAATTCGAAAGAAACAAAGTTTGGTCCTTGGTTCCACTCCCAAAAGTCAAAGCGGCCATTGGAACCAAGTGGGTATTTTGAAACAAAAAGGATGAAGATGGGATTATCATCAGAAACAAAGCCCGTCTGGTTGCAAAGGGATACATACAGGAAGAAGGCATTAATTATGACGAAACCTTTGCACCTATGGCTAGGCTAGAAGACATCAGAATCTTCCTAGCCTATGCTGCTCATAAGGGTTTTAAGGTCTACCAAATGGATGTCAAGTCTGCCTTTCTGAATGGCAAACTGCAAGAAGAAGTTTATGTCCAGCAACCACCTGGTTTTGAATGTTCTGAGTTTCCAGACCACGTTTACAAGTTAGACAAAGCTCTGTACGGCCTTAAGCAATCTCCCAGAGCCTGGTATGAAACTCTGTCCAAATTTATGTTGGTCAATCACTTCGAGAAAGGTACTGTCGATAAAACTCTATTCTTTAGAAGGTATAAGAATGATATACTTCTTGTACAAATATATGTTGACGACATTATTTTTGGGTCTACACGACAAGAGTACTGTGATAGGTTTGAGGATTTGATGAAAAGCGAATTCAAAATGAGCATGATGGGAGAACTTTCTTTCTTCCTTGGTTTACAAGTTAAACAATCTGACAGAGGGACTTTCATAAGTCAGTCCAAGTACATCTCTGATATTATGAAAAAATATAAGCTCAATGATTCAAAACCAATGAAAACTCCTATTGCCACTGGAGTTAGGCTTGACTCTGATCTTAATGGTGAACCAACAGATGTCAAGTACTACAGAGGCATGATAGGGTCACTTCTGTACTTAACTGCCAGCAGACCTGATATAATGTTTGCAACCTGTCTCTGTGCCAGATTTCAAGAAAATCCTACAGAAACTCATTTAACAGTTGTCAAGCGTATCTTTAAATATCTGAAAGGGACTCAGTTTTTGGATCTCTAGTATCCTCTTAATTCTGGTTTCGAGCTTGTAGCATATACAGATTCAGACTATGGAGGATGCAAGAATGACAGAAAGAGTACTTCTGGTAGCTGCCAACTGCTTGGAGAAAAGTTGGTGAGTTGGACATCCAAGAAACAGAACTGTGTTTCAACCTCTACAGCAGAAGCAGAATATGTTGCTGCTGCTAGTTGTTGCTCTCAAGTGATATGGATGAAAACACAACTCAAAGACTATGGCCTAGAATATGGAAAAATTCCAATTCTGTGCGACTCCAAGAGTGCCATTGCCATAACAGCCAATCCAGTTCAACACTCGAAAACAAAGCACATCGACATAAGGCACCACTTCATAAAGGATCATGTTGACAAAGGGACTATTGAAATGTATTTTGTTTCAACTGACCTCCAGCTTGCTGACTTGTTTACAAAAGCCATTGATGAAAGGAGATTTAACTTCTTAATCAGCAAACTGGGAATGTTGAACATGTCCTCCTAACTCTGTTCAAACTCAACAGAGCCTCTGATGTTCCAACAGAGCTCTGTCAAAAAGTTAGGAAAGATAGATCAACAGAGTCTCTGTCTTTCACCAGAACTCTGTCAAGCATATTTGTTTAACAAGCTTAGTGAATCTGTTTGTATATACCTTTTCTTGTAAAAAAAAATTTGTAATTTTTTTTTTGCTCATATTTCAAGGGGGAGTTTATAAAGTTTTGCGCGTGGTTTTAGGGGGAGCGAGTCAATTTTTTTAAAATCAAAATGACTTCGCTTTCTGTTCTGAAAAATCTTTTTGATGAAAGAGGGAAAACCTGTTCTGATGAAAATCCTTTGATAACGTCAAGAACCTACCAGAACTCTAATATTTCACCAGAGCCTCTGTTGCTTTTCACCAGAACTCGGTAAAATTTCTATAGTCAGTTCTGTTCTTGTTCTTTGGCCATTTCCTCATCAGATACAAAATTTTAAATGATTTTGGGTAAAGGTGAAACACCAAAGGAGTACTTGAAAAGAAAGAAAAAGGGTCACTCGTCAGAGGCAAAACTTGCATGGCTCCAACAGAGCTCTGTCGGTTTATGCGACGTCATCAGAAGTAACGTCATCAGAAGTGCGGGTTATTTCTAAGCGTCAACCACTTGTCACCCACACATCTCAAACCGCGACGGTTTACTTGCACAAAAGTGGTCAGAACAAATCCACGTGGCACTCTCTAATTGAAAGCTAAACCACTAGTTGTCCCCACGATACACATTTCAGGCCACTCCACCTTCTGACACTCGAGTGCCTACAGTATCTACGGCGATTACCCAGCCACAAGTTCTGATTATAAATATCCATAACCTTGACCCATTTCATTTCTAAACCTCCTAAACCCTTCACCTTTCCCTCTTTTATTCAGATCCTCAGTATTCTTCAAGAAAACCCCAAACCTACAACAATGGCGGAACCCCAAAACTCTGCTGATTCTAGCCGAATAGAACCCACTGATGATATCATTGTTCTTCCATACGACTTTGGTGACAACAACTACAGATTCGATCCCACTCCAGGACTCTATCTACCCTTGTATCATGTCTTCATTGAGTTCTTTAGAAACTCTGATATCTTTAGAGCCCTAACAGAATTCGATGACCATCTTCCTGCGATCTATGTCCAACAATGGTGGACCACATGCCAATATATCGAACAACAAGACGGGATAGTTGGGAGCGTCAACGCAAGTAATGGAGGAGCGGGAACAATCCACATTAGAGCAAGTACCCTAAGAAGAATCTTCAGAATGAAAACCAAACGACAGCTAGGAATAGATGCCTATGAGAAACCACCAAAAACAGCTGTCCTTCTTGATTTCATGAAGTTTATGGGTTACAACAAGGATCTGAATAGGATAGGAGAGTTCAAGCGAAAGAATATACCCACTATGTGGAATTTGATGTTCTCCACCTTAAACAGAACCCTTACCAGCAAATCTGGTAGTCAAGACCAAGCCACAACGGAAATCCTACAAATCATGTATGGATTGTTCTTCATTCGAAACTTTGACTACGCCAGCATTCTCTACAACGATCTTCTCACGGCTGTTAACACAAAAACCTCATCCATCGCAAGAGGAGGAGTCGTTGGATCCCACAAGTTCTTGAAGATGATCAAGTTTCCACGCTTTATCAGTCTGGTGATCAGAAGAGCCTTCGACAGACTGGAACTAACTCATCAGGGTCGCTCCACACCTGTTTGGACGATGTCCAAATTCCTCCCCACCACTTCAGGCGAATATCCCTTCATAAGAAGAATTCCAGGTACAATGCTTGCCCTTATCGCCCCTAACCATATCTTTATCCAGAACTATCAAAGTGCTGCTCAAACTCAAGAACCTGAGGTGAGAACCCCAGCATACTTAGGATCTGAGCCTTCCTTGGAGAGCTTGAGTGAGGAGATTGGTGAGGAAGTTAACAGACCAGAGGCAAGAGTACCCGAAGTGGGGTCTTCCTCTAGAAGAGAGGAAGTAGAGAACAGAGCATCTCCTAGAGAGGCTGTCCATGAGGAAGTACAGGAAACACCAGAGGTAGAAACAATCTCTTCTGATAGTGGTGAGCGAGAGGAAAACATCAGAGAGAATCCTGAGAGTTCTACAGCCATAAGAGCTGAGGAAAATGTGAGAATAGAAAAATATGCTCAACAGAGCACATCTGAGGGTATCCTTAACCAAAATCCCAGTGCTTCCACACAATCTAATCCTGGTGATCAAGACCAAAGGATTATTGAAACAGAGGTGCACACCTGGAACCCCAACCAGCCTATACCAGCAGAGGCAACTTTTCATGCCTCTGATACGCACGAAGCCGTGGAAGCTATCTTTGGAAGTGATGTTCATTCGCCCCAGAACATCAATAGGTCACCTCCACACGATGATGCCTATGTGGCTCATATAGACAGGTCACAAAATAGACCAGAGATCTTTGTAATCTCACGTAGCATCTGTCCGACACAAGGACAATGGGAGACCATAGTAGAACAAGGAAAGACATTGCTTGATCCAAATGCTTCTCATCACACCAGATTTCCTTCTTCAGAACCTGAGCTGGAAGAGGAAACTTTGGTCAGAACACCTGTAGTTGTTTCCCCACAAAGGGAACATCAAGGATCAGGTGGAAGTCCTCCAAGAGCCAACATCAACACAACTCTTGACGGAGGCGCCTCTGAACTCGAGGCAGAATTGGATCCATGTGTTGGAACCAAGGACACCCCCGTTGACACTGTCACAAGAGCAGAGTTCGAAAGCTTCTGTGACAGTATCAACAACTCCTTGAATGAGTATAAACTTATCAATGAACAAAAGGAGGAGCTGATCCGCAAGGAAAATGCTTCTCTCAAGGAAGAACTGCTGAACATCTCGAACAAGCATGCTGAGATAACTCAAAAATATGCCGAGGCTGAAGCACTCAGAACAGAGTCTGAACGGGTCAGAGGAGAAGAGATTGCAAAGCTGACAACAGAGATAGCCGACCTAAGATCAGTCAGAACAGAGGAAGTTAAAAAGACTTCGACAGATCTTGCATAGCTAAAGCGACTCATAACAGAGAACCACACAGCGCAGATGAACAGAACCCTTCCCATCCCCACAGTTATTCTTTCAGAATCTAACGTCAGAACCTTGACAGAGATAATTACCAACTCTGTTAAGGAATCCATAAAAGAAGCAACCACCTCATCTGCTACTCCACTCAACATCTCCAGCCCTAACCCGAATGACCTACCCATGACAGTTGGCCAAATGGGAGACTTCAGAAAATTAATTCTTAGCCGAATGATGACGATCTCATCAAAATTTGTAATGAAAGCTAAGGCGACAGAACAACACGTGAAAGCGTCCCTTGATACTCACAAGGTCAACTTTGAGGCTCAAGTAGAAGAGATTAGAGGTGCTGCAACAGAGGTAGAAGATGTAATGACAAAGGCAGCCTTAAACTTTACTAATATTATTTTACAGGCTACCTCTACATCGAAAAGACCTGCAGAAGAAGCACCCACAGATGAACCTTCAAGCAAGAGACACAAAGCTGATCTGAGATTTGTTGTTCCGTCCTCACCAAAAGCTCGAATTGATGATTCTGGCGATGATGATGATTTTGAAGATGCTCAAGAAGGTCAATCAGACGATCAATTGGGTGAGTCCTCAGAACAACAAAAGGGGGAGAAGGAGAAGGAGAAGGAGAAGGAGGAGAAAGAAAAGGATAAAGAGGCAGAGAAAGAGAAAGAGGTTGAAGAAGAGAAAGAAGCCAAGGGTAAAGGGAAAATCACATAAGCAACTGAGGCAGAGGCTATAGAAGGAGAAAAAGGGATAACAGAGGAAATCATGACAGAGTTGACTGAAGTGGCATTTGACTACATGTTCAAGAACAGAATCATAAAACCAACAGAAGAGTCAACACAAGAACCACCAGAGATCATCTGCCTAGATACCCCTCCTACATCTCCAAGAAAAGAACCAGAGAGGACAGAACCATCCTCTGCTGAAGGACAAACAAGTCAAGACCAACCTCAAGTCACTCAGAAATCTGATCACATCGACACTCTTATGGCAGAAACCCATGATGACCCAAACCCAATGGTAACAGAACAGAACCCAGAAACCTCTACCCTTCATACCGAAAAACTTGCCTTAGAAACGGTATTTGCATTTTTTGTATGCTGGCAGAGACATCATTCCTGTAAATGCCGTACCCATTAACCCATACCTTAACCCAATCAGAATAAACACCATTTCTGATGCAAGGCGAAAGTTCATCCAACCCAAGTCAAATCAGAACAGAGCCATCAATATAAACTTCGGTATCCACAGAATTCTGGACATCAAGCACAAGAAGTTTCAATATGAAAAAGTCACATACCATGAGTATACTGTGGAAACAACAGAAAGCAGAAATGAAATCTTCAATGACAATGATCTCGTCCTTCTGAACCCAAACGACCTGATCTTACTTCACGCATACTGCTTGAACTTCTCAGAAAGATACACGCCGGCCAGAACTGTGCTACCAGAAGTCAGATTCGCTATGCAAGAGCACATCAATCTCATAATACAGATTGATTATCAGCTAGGCATAGAGTTTGAAGTAGAGAAACTAGCGATTGCACCACCAAATGAAAACCTTGAGGGTTATGGCCATCACAGAACTGGAACCGTAGTAGAAGATCCTCCAGTCTTTGTCTGCCGACAGAAGGGCACAAAGAAAGCCATCAGAGCAGCTGAAGCCCACAAGTACTCGAGTGAGTCGCTAGTATACCTCAAGAACATAATCCAAAATCTCCTAAGAAGTAAGTGTCCAGAAGAACAGCAGAAACTCTTCATCGACCAGATTGATCTGATGCTGGACTTCCGTACTCTAATCAGAAGATTCGACAGAATTCTTAGGGGAGATAACTATGCATAAATGTACTACTTCTTACCATGCACTGTAATATCTTAGAAGAATAGTACAAAGGCTAACAGAGGTAAACATTCTCTGTTCTTTTTGTTTACATCTTTGTTTCAAAAAAATTTATTTTCAATACTTAGGGGGAGATTGTTAGCCCCAAGTATCTGTAATGTAAAAGTATTGAAAATATTATCAAGTCAGAAGAGCATCAGAGATGCAGCAGAAGACTTAGAAGAAAAAGCTTCAAGAAGATCAACAGAACTCAACAGAGTTCTGGTGAAACTAACAGAGCTCTGTCAGAAGATCAACAGAAGAACTGTTCACAATCGAAGACCAACAGAGCTCTGGTCTATGAGCTCTGTTGTAGTGATGACCTCTGTGATGCCTAAGTCTCGTAAGAAATCCCAAGTGTTAGACAAGTGTCCATACTTTCCACGTATGCCCTAAAATTAGGAGACACCCTTTCCACGTGTCATTCTAGGGTACGATAGTACACTGTCTTCACTTTATCAGGGCTATAAATAGAGAGGTAGTGGAACAAACAATTGTAAGCTTTGGGAAGAATTGTTTTCCACAATTGTTTAAGCATATACTGCATCAATCCCGAGCACTACCTCCGTACGATATTGTTCCCTGTGAGATTTCAGGATACACCATTGATCTTGTTCTTGGTGTTATCCATTATCAATATACGAGCAGCGTTTCTTATTTGATCTTGTTATCATTATCTTGTTCTATAATTGATTCTCACCATTACAATATCATTTACACAATCACTCACCGTAATGGCTTTATATTTTGCTTCCGCTGTCTATATTACTACCATTATGTGTGCTGATATGCCAAAATCAGCTTCAAAGTCTGTTGTAAGGTGCTGGACCGAAAGCATGGCATTTAATTCATGCTCCTTCCGCTTTCAAGAACGGTGTTCTCTCGACGTTTCTACATCCAAAGTGTAGAACCAGTACCTCATCAGAATGATTGCTTCTACATAACTCAGTGTAGGACCAGTACCTCAGATATGTTCAGTTCAGAGTTTTTACTGGTATTTCTAAACTCTGACCCCCTACATTTTTTTTAAATTTGAATTATTAGTGCTTTTGGATATTCCTAACAAATGAGAAATTATCAAAGATGATTACCAACACCTTTTGATTTTTACAGGATATCTGATTTCAAATTGAGCTTAAATGACAATTAATGCTCAATTTGAGGTGGAGAATGCCAATCAGACCATGTACATCCAAAGGTAAATTTCTAAATCTTTAGACTCATCATTTTTAAAGAAGGCTAACTTTAAAATGATAAAACATTTCCAAAATGGTCAAACCACTTCTAGATGCTAAATGCTTTTTCCGATATAGAAGTTGGATTTTAAATGCTTTTCTGAGACTTAAAATAGTCAGTGTGTGGAACAATACAATCTTTAGGACAAAATTTCATGGGATCAATGTCTGAGCTTTATAGTACTTCTATGGATCACTTAAACCTGTGTTTCCTACCTAAGAAGTAAACCTTGAGTGTTTGAGAGGTGAAGGGTCTACATCAAAGAGTGGGGGAGACAACTCATCTAAGTTTTTCTCATTGTGCTTAAGAGGTTAAAATGAAAAGAGAGTTTGGTTAGATGTGAGCTAAATGATAAAAAGAAAGAGGGTGTGAGAACAGAGTCCAAAGAATTATACAACTCTACACTAACTTTTTCTGAGTCGGGCAAGCCACATTATTGATTTATCATGATTCTTTGGTGATTATCATTGAAACAGTCAGTGACCCCATGCCAACTCTTGAATTAACCCCCTAGCTACTTATTTCCTTCTCAACAGGGAAATACTTCACTTTTCCACGGGGAAGCAACATATATGCTATTTGATCTTTATTTGGAAGGTTGGATATTGAAAAGAAGGAAATTTGCCCCACCTTCACACTTCACTCATGCACATTGAGTTTGTGGACACCTGTTATGTCCAAACAGTTTACACACTTTTGAGCCTAATAGATAATATTTTATTTTTCTTCCACACAATATCACGAATCTTTGTGATTCCACATGCATATCTATGTGATATTGCCAGAACAGTTTGAGAAGTTTAATTTTATAATTCTACTTCTATGATAACTGGAAGTCCTATCAGAGCTTCATATTTGTCAACTCTGAACATAGGCCACACAATTATTTTAATTGTTGTGTCAACAGTTGCTATGTGCTTTTGTGTTAGATGATTACCCCTGGTTACTTATTATTGTTAATGCAGATTCTCATGAGCCAAATGTGTTCGCTACTCTTCATCTCCTAGTTGTTTATCTACCATCGGTTATTACTCAAACTGGTTATACAAGCTTCCGCACATCAAATCATTATCTGATTGTTTGAGTTTAATCTATGGGAGATAACTGGGATCTGAAAAATAAAGCAACATTCAAGGGGTAGTAGGCAAAGATCAAGGGGGAGTTAAAAAAATGAACTAAAGCAACTGACATTGTGGAAGATCAGGAAAAGAAGACTCACAAGACTTGAAGATTGACACTCCAACGCCTCTAAAGAAAGCAAGGGGGAGACTACAAGATGATGCTTTCTTTATAAAACATTAGGGGGAGATTGTTAGCTTTAATTAGCCCCTAATTTATATGAATGTTTTATAAAGAAATAGTGTCAAGGACTTATTTGTATTTGTTGAGTGTCAAGGGCTAAAAGTGTAAATAACCAATTGTTGTATTGGTTATAAAGTCTTGTCTTAGAGAATTTTAGGTTAAGCCTCCTAGTCTTATTTTACTTTCATACGTTTACTGAGAGAGAGAGAAAGAGCTTCAAGAGAGAGTTGTTCTTAATTCCTATATTGTAAACTCTTCTCTTTATTAGTCAATATACAAAGATTATTGCTATTATTATTGTTAATTGTTGTATCTGGGATCCTACAGCCCACAAGAAACTCCGATGACTACTGTACCAGCTCAAGTAGAAGGTGTTGTAGCTCGACCTGAGCCCAAGACTTACATCCAGATGTCCGTTGAGGAGAAATGCAGATTTGATGGTTAAAAGCATGCCAAGAGATATCTATTCCAGAGTCTACCGAACGAGATTTACACGACCATTGACAGCTACAAGGACACTTCCAAAGGCATGTGGGGTCAAGTTGAGAAGATGATGAGCGGGAGTAAAGTAGGAAACCAACTGAAGGTCAACAGTTGCATCACCAAATTTAACGGTTTCAAACAGCGCAAGGGCGAATCAATCACTCAGGCATATGAACAATTCTGCCTTCTTCTGAACGAGCTCCACAAGAACAAGATCACTCGATCTAACACGGAGAATGCCCTCAAGTTCCTACACGATCTCCTACCAGAATGGAAAGTGTCTGCTTCTAACATCAAACACAACAATCTGATTGAGAATGTTCCAATCCATGAACTCTACGAGATGCTCATGCAAGACGAGGATAAAGTCGTGGAGATAATGAATACTCAAAAATCATCTTCCAAGTCACATGTCGATCCCCTCGCTCTTGTATCTTCAAAAAGCGGCAAGTCTTCCAGCCGTTACTCCAAGAGAACCCAGTAGTCCAGTAAATCTGAACCAGAGTTGACTCAAATAAAGAAAGCAATGGCCCTCATCACCAAATCATTTCAGAGAAACAAGTTCTTCAAGAAACCTTCGTCTAATAATCAGCGCTACTCCACAACTCCCAACAAGCGCCATGATTATAAGGAGAAATATGAAGGAAAGAGAAAGTCTGATGAGCACAAGCAATCTGATCTCAAGGAAAAGAATGAGAAGAACGATCGAAAGACAAAGACAAAGAAGAAGGACGAGCCTGTCGCAACCTATAACTGTGGAAAATTAGGCCACTTTGCCAAGGACTACAGAAAGCCCGTTGTACGTAACGTAGAATACTACAAGGCTAAATTACTGTTAGCAGAACAGAAAGCTGCAGGAAAGCACTGCTAGTTGAAGACGACCACTGGCTAAATCATTCCGAAAGTGAAAGTGTTTCTGAAGATGCTGATGCTTTCATGGGCAACCACTCTTCTCCGTCCGAAAAAGAAAATCTTTGTCAGGTATGTGCCCCTATCTATCAAAACTTAGTCGATCAGATGCAACCTCTTGTTCAAAGAATAGACTCCTATAAGGCTTCCACCAATGAACAACTGCTTGAAATTAATTCTTTAAAAGAAAAGCTAGATGTTCAAAAGAGAATCATTGAAAAGTACAAGTCTGATAATGCTAACCTAAAAGAAAAATGCACAAATCTTTCAATAGCACAAAAGGACCTAAGGGCCACGATATCTGAGTTGATTTTAATACTTGATCAGTGTGAGGATGAGAAAGCAGAAATTATCTATCAATGCTACTCTCTTCAAGTTCAACATAAAGAGTTTGTTTCTAAATAACTGATCTTGAAACTAAACTTCACAAAAGAGGTCAAACTGATCAGACAATTCATATGAACAAACCTAAGGAATTCACATATTTTAACAATGAATGGGGAATTGGTATGATAACCCACAGTACTTGAAAAAGATTTTGACAATGAGACCAAAAAGTATCCCGAATACAATATCAAATGGATTGTACCTCTCGAAGAGAAGGAAGAGGGAAACTGTGGAATACAAACGCGCACACACCACTAAAATGCAATTACCATGTCGTTAATGACTTTTCAGATAAAAATGGTCGAGCAAAACAAGACAAACCAAAGTGGGTAGCCAAAGGATCTAACAAGAGCAAGTTGGAGTCAAAGTCATTTAATTCTGCCTTCAATTCTAGGAAAAACATTAATGATTGTGGTTTTCATAATTTAAATAATTCTATTGAACAAAGTACTAAATTTCCATTAAAACTTTATTCTATACAGCAATTGCTTCAATTATCCCATGATTGTTTGTGTTGTTCTAACTGTGGATTGAATGATTTTGATGATAATCGTTATGCATCTGATTGGTTTGGTTCTTATCATGTTTTTAATTCAAATCCTAAGCGTAAATCTCGTAAGCCCAAAAGGAAGCCCAATTCAAAATGGGTTCCTGTTGATCCAAACCCTCAGCGATTTGATAATGACTCTTTAAGAAACACTTAGTGAAAATTGTAAGTAAACAATATGTATTAGAGTTTCACTATGGCTGATAAGTACTCTGTCTCTACAGTACCGCTGATAGGAAACTTATGCTCTTTAAATTAGACATTCAGCGAACACTGTTCATCCATAAGCTTTGAGCCTGTTCAGTCTTGTTGATGACCGCTGATAAGTTTTAGTTGTTTACTTATTATCCTTGAAGACAAATTTCACGTCAACAAAGGTTCTACGCTGAAGTCGAAGATCAAGCCCAAGAACCAGCGACAAGTCTACTAATGAACTGATGCAGATATCAGCGAAGCCAAGACCTGTCCACTCAAAATGAAGTATCAAGTAGAAGACTTCAGCAATCGCTGAGCTTTATCACTCGCTGATAAAGTACTGTTCAACGAACGTTGATCATGAGGTTTACTCTAGAAGTTACTTTTGTCTTATCCCCTTGCACGTCTCCGTACGAACTGTCAGAACGGACATCCCTTCTGTCCATTATCGTACAACAAACTCTGATTCTACACTGTTCATCATGTGGCTACTAGGTTATCTACCAAGGTCAAAACATGCAACCAATCAGCTGTTGCCACGTGTAAAGTTGTACTGCTATGCATTAAATGCATGCAGTATATATGAAGAAACCCTACTTCACAATGAAGTGCTCGGCCATCTTCTTCTCTCTATCTTTGTGTTAGGATATTATTCGTAATTTCCTTATCTCATTTCTAGCTTAATTCTAGTGCAAGAAACCTTAGTGTTCTTAACTTGTTTAGATTAGGTTAATCCTTAATCTTGTTCCGCAACAAGTTGTAAATTATTTGATTATATCAATAAACAATTTAGAAAGTAAAAATCTTGTGTTTGTATTCAACCCCCCCCCCCCCCCCCCCCCCCCCCCGCCTTCTACAAACTTGTATAACCCTTCAGGACCAACAAGTGGTATCAGAGCAGATTGTTTAATCTCATAAACAAGATCTTGCTTATACTAATCTTTTCTCTTCCTTGCTATTTCTTATAATGGCTACCAACACAAACACAAACTATACCAACACAAACACAAACTATACCAACACAAACACAAACTAGATTATCCAGAGATAACTTTAATCTATGGAAAAATAGGATGATACTCTTCTTAGAAGGTGTAGACCCTACTATGCCTTATTACATCGAAAATGGCCCATATATTCATGTTAGAATTGATCCTGAAGTTCCAGGCACTGCTAATAGAGCTGCCATTCCTGAAAGATTGGTTCCCAATGAAATTCATATGTGGACTGATAAAGAAAAGAAGAAAGTGGCTATCGACACTAAAGCCATATATATCCTCTCTATGGCTCTTCCTGACGAAGTCTACCATTCCATCATGAATCTGAGAACCTCCAAAGCCATGTGGGACACAATCTGTGTTCAATATGAAGGTACGTCTGAAGTCCAGGACTCAAGAAAGATCAACCTGGTAAGACAGTACGAAAGCTTCATTTGTCGTAAGAATGAAACTCTCTCTGAAGTTCACCAACGTTTTAACTGCTTAATAATTGATCTGAAAACCGTTGGTAAGGAATATTCTAACTTTGAAATTATGACAAAGTTCTTAGAATGTTTACCTGAAAGCTGGGACAGTTATTCAATGTGTCTCAAGCTGTCAAAGGTTCTAAAATCTATGACTCTTTCTACCTTATATGGCACTATGCTCAATCATGAGCAGTCGAGTCATCTTAAGAAGAATCTTGTAAAAGATTCCAAAAGCACCCATGTGGCTTTAATCTCAGAGTCACCTTCCACTCAGCGATCTACTGTTACTATCACTGAGTTGGAAACAAACTCTGAATGCTCATCAGATCCTGACTCTTCAAATCTTGATGAATCTATGGCTCTCCTTTCAAATAAATTCAGGAGATTCGCCAAAAAGAAAATTTTCAGAAAGAACAAACCTCTTGCTATAACTGTGAAAAGATAGGACATTTTGCTACCGAGTGCAGGTCAAAGAAAGTTTCTAGAACCTCAGCTTTGTCTAAGAAATCCTCTAACCCCAGGGCTAGAGATGACAAGTATCAAAAGCTGAAAGAAAAGTATACAAAGCTGAAAGGCTTTAAGAAGAAATGCAAAGGCCTGATGGCTGACTATGATTGGGCTGCTTCTGATGAAGAAGAATCATCTGACTATGAAGATGATGATGAGGCCAATCTCTGTCTCATGGCCAAACTCGAAGATGAGGAAGAAAATTCTAACATTCCCTCTACTTCAACCTCTGCTACTAAGGTATCACCTTCCTTCTTTACACATATTTCAGATCTTGATAAAGCTGATAGTCTTCGAAAGATCGATCTCCTAACTATGAGTTTATATGATGCCACGAATGGCAAAACTGTTGTTGAAAATCAAAACCTTGATCTCGCTGAACAACTTAAAAACTGCCACCTTCAAATAGAAAAGCTTTCTAAAATTGAAGAAGATTTAAAAGATCAAGTTCATATAAATCAGCTAGTCAAAATCGAGCGCGAAGAAGCTATCGCTGCGTTGAAAGCTGAAAAAGCTACTGTTGAAGGATGGTGTAAATCCTCAACAACGATCACTGAGATAATTAAGTCTCGGATTCCTCTGAGTGACAAACGTGGTCTTGGTTACAAAGCTGACGCTGAAAAACCAACCACTGACCATTCCATGCTTAAGTTTGGAATGTTTGTGTCCTCTATACCTGACACTTCATCATCTCAGTGTTCCTCTTCAAAATATCCTATCCCTAAAGAAAAACCTACCTTAATTTTTAAAGATAAAGGTAAAGAAAAAGTTTTAAATCAAAAACCTCATAAGGGTACCTTTGTACCCAAGCTGAATGCTTCTAAAGATTCAGTGACTTATCCCTCTACTTATAAGAATAAGATCCCTGGATTTATTCAGCGATCCACTCCTAGAATCAAAGTGGATATTATTGGTAAGAAATCCGAAGAACTGGTTGTTCCTCCTATTTCCAATGCCAAAGGTATACTTGGTGCTGGCTCTGCTCATTTAAAATTTAAGGGTAAGCATGCAAATGGTCAAAAAGCTACTTTTAGCTATAGGAAATGTAATCACTGTGGACTTACCGATCATATTGCTAGTAAGTGCCCCACAGCCGCCAAAGCTGAAAAATTAGTTAAGGTGAAAATTAATGCCCTCAAGGCAAAGAAGACCATTAAGGTTAAGAAATTAACCAAAGTGAAGACAAGTTCTGAAGCTGAATCTTCAAATGCTGCGAAGATTGTTGAACCTTCCACTTCCTCTACCACCACTGACAAATGTGGATCCATGGTTAAACGGGTGCCCAAGTCAAACTAATATTCCTTTGTTTTCAGTTTGGAAGGGTATCTGGTATCTCGATAGCATATGTTCCAGACACATGACTGGAAAGAAAAACCTCCTCTCTGAATACAAGGAAGAGAAGGGTCCCTCCGTGACCTTCGGTAGAAATAGACAAGGCTATACTCGAGGTTCTGGTGTACTCTCAAATGGCACGACAACCTTCGGAAGAGTTGCATATGTTGAAGGACTGAAACATAATCTTCTAAGTATAAGTCAGCTGTTTGACAAGGATAACAAAGTGATTTTCACTAAGGAATCCTGCTTTGTCACTGACAAAAAGGAGAAGATAGCTCTCAGCGGTTATCGTATGGAAAATGTTTACGTCATAAACATGGACTCTACAACCACTGAGAACCCCTGTTTCTTCTCAAAAGCCTCATCTGATGTCAACTGGCTATGGCATATGAGGCTCTCTCATCTAAACTTCAAGACACTGAATACTCTTTCTTCTAAAGAGTTAGTCACTGGTCTACCTCAACACTCATACGCCAAAGAGTCCTTATGTTCAGCGTGTGAAAAAGGGAAACAGACCAAAGCAAGCTTCAAATATAAGCAAGTTTCCTCAGTGTCATCTCCTCTACAACTTCTCCATATGGATTTGTTTGGCCCTGTTAACAAACAATCCATCGCTGGAAAGAAATATACATTGGTCATAGTTGATGAATTCTCTCGCTACACATGGGTATTGTTTCTCCGTTCTAAGAGTGACACCCCTGAAGAACTCATCACCTTTGTTAAAAAGATGGAAGTCCTGAACAACATGACCGTTCGCTCAATAAGGAGTGATAATGGGACTGAATTCAAAAACAGTTCTCTTGATTCCTTCTTTGAAAGTAAGGGTATTTCTCGCAACTTCTCATCAGTGAGAACACCGCAACAAAATGGAGACGCTGAAAGAAGAAATAGAACTATCATTGAAGTCGCACGTTCAATGCTCAGCGATTCTCACCTGCCTACTCAGTTTTGGGCAAGAGCTGTCAACACTGCTTGTTATACTCAAAATAGGTCTCTGATAGTCAAGAGATTCAAGAAAACAGCTTATGTTTCATGGGAGAAAGCCTTCAATTAACTTTCTTCACATCTATGGATGTCAGTGTTTCATACTGAACAACAGAGATGCCCTTGGAAAGTTTGATCCTAAGGCTGATGATGGAATCTTTCTTAGATATTCTTCAATCTTCAAACCCTTCAGAGTCTTTAATCGAAGAAGACAGACTGTTTAAGAAACTATTCATGTCATCTTTGACGAATCCCGTTCAGCAAACTCTAAACTCTCTACTGATAATGAAGAACTAAATCAATGGATGTTTTCTCATCTTGGTGATTCAGAAGACATTCCCACTCCTCATACTCATCCCGCTGAAGACTAGTGAAGCTGAAACATCATGGGTCTCAGCTGTTCCTATAATGCCTGCTCCTGAACCTTCTGTCTCAGACATACCATCTACTTCTCAATAATCAGTGAATGAAATGACATCTGCACCTACTCCTCTATTGGCTGATATACCAGAAGTTGTTGACGACTCATCTTCAGCTCCTCCAGAAGTTCAGATTGAGCCATCAACTTACGCTCCAACTCAGCAATGGACTATCAATCACCCTATTGAACAAATTCTTGGTGATCCAAACGCTGGTGTTCAGACTCGACGAAGTGCAGGTAATATTTATTTATTTGTTAACTTTATTTCTCTGATTGAATCAAAGAAAACAGATGATACCCTCCAAGATCCAAACTGGGTCAGTGCTATGCAAGAAGAGCTGACTGAATTTAAAAGAAACAAAGTTTGGAATCTTGTTCCTAGACCATCCGACAAGTCAGTTATAGGCACTAAATGGGTCTATTGAAACAAGTTGGATGAGCATGGAACTATAACCCGCAACAAGGCTCAACTTGTTGCTCAGGGATACAGACAAGAGGAAGGTATAGATTACGACGAAACATTTGCTCCAGTGGCAAGAGTAGAAGCCATTCGTCTATTCTTAGCTTACGCAGTACAAAGAGACTTCAAAGTTTATCAAATGGATGTTAAGTCAGCGTTTCTTAATGGAAAGCTAAATGAAGAAGTCTACATGGAACAACCTCCATGATTCTCAGATCCTAAGCATCCAGGTCATGTTTATAAACTGGATAAGGCACTTTATGGCTTAAAGCAAGCTCCTCATGCATGGTATGACACTCTCTCTACTTATCTCCATATTGAAAAATTTGAGCGTGGTAAAATCGACAAAACTCTATTTTTCAAGAAAGTAAAAGGTCATATTATTCTTGTTCAAATATATGTTGATGATATTATATTTGGTTCCACTAACCCTGACCTTTGTACTCGTTTCTCTGAAAGGATGAAAGTAGAGTATAAAATGAGTATGATGGGTGAGCTAACATATTTCCTTGGTCTTCAGATAAAACAGAATGAAAAAAAGAACTTTCATTAATCAGGTAAAGTATGTTAAAGACATGTTGAAGAAATTTGATTTAACTCAGAGCTCAGCTATGAAAACCCCTATGGCACCACCGCTGACACTAAACAAGGATCCTTCTGGAAAACCTGTTAATGTCACTGCGTACCGTGGGATGATCGGCTCTCTCCTGTATCTTACAGCTAGCCGACCTGATATTATGTATGTAACCTGTTTGTGTGAACGATATCAAGCTGAACCTAAGGAATCTCATTTAATCGCTCTAAAGCGAATCTTTCGTTACCTTAAGGTTACTCCTAACCTAGGTCTTTGGTATCCCAAAGACTCAGGATTTGATCTAATCGCCTATTCAGATAGTGATTTTGTAGGATGCAAATTGGATAGGAAAAGCACCACAGGAGGCTGTCAGCTCCTGGGTGGAAAGCTGGTGAGTTGGACAAGTAAAAAGCAAAACTCAGTGTCCACCTCAACCGCTAAAGCTGAGTACGTAGCCGATGGAAGTTGTTGTTCTCAGGTCTTGTGGATGAGAAATCAACTACTGGACTATGACCCTCAGCTCTCAAAAATTCCAATCTATTGCTTCAGCACAAGTGCCATCGCTATAGCCAATAATCCAGTGCTACACTCAATGGCCAAACACATCGAAATCAGGTATCATTTTACCAGAGATCATGTGATGAATGGTGACATAGAACTTCATTTTATCCCAACTGACTTTCAGTTAGCTGATCTATTTACCAAACCTCTTGATGAGACAAGATTCAACTTTCTCATCGGCGAACATGGAATGCTGAACCTAGAAGAGTAAAATCTTCAGCGGTTCACATTTGATCAGTGATATAAATGACCTTGTATAACCCTTTCTATCACCTACTCTCTGAACAAAATTGATTCGTTGATATCAAGGTATGTTCTCTCTTGCTCGCTGACGTTCGCTTAGAACTGAAAGATTTCAAAACAAATCACATCGCTGAATATCTCTTCCTTTCAGCGATACTTTTGAAATTTCTAAATCTAAAAACTAATATTTCTATTTAGTGCTTCATATTTTCAAAATATCCCTAAGTTTTCAAAAACCTCAGAGACATCCTAAAATATGAAAGGACGTTTATGACGTCATCACAACGGATAAGTCATGGCACGTTTTCTCTGACACGTTCGCCCGTTTCGACTTCCTTGTCCAATAAAATTCTTGGGACGTGTCCGTGTCATCATGAAAAACTTTTCCGGCTCATAGTTTTTCTCTCTCTACTCTCACTATATAAACCATTTGAGTTTATATTTTTACCTTTACACGAACAACTTCTTTTTCAAGCAAGAACACTGTTGCGTCTTGAACTCTCATTTCCAGAAATTGTTCATCTTCAATCTTCAACAACTAAGGTTAATATTCTTGTTATTTACCTTTATTAAACTTGTTTCTGATCTCATTCTTGTTTTGAACAGATCAAACAAAAGAACTTTTTAAAATGAAATCATTCTCTTTTCATGATTTTATGAACACAATCTTCATGGTTGTTCTTCAAGTTTAAAACACAAATCTTAAACTTGTTCTTCATATGTTTTTCCAGAATCTCTTCTTTAAAAGAAACTGGAAAACAAATGTTCACTATGTTTTGTACTCTTTTACTAAACAAGAAAAACCCTAATGTCCATTAAGATATTTTTGTCTAAATGGAATGTGCAAAAACCCTAAAACCCTTTTTTGGATATCTTATTCATTTTAAGATCTTCTGTTTCCTCATTATTATATTATAAACAGAAATGGCATTACTATTTAAGCTCCTACCTCCAAGTCTCCTACTGCTGCTGAGAAAGTGATTATCACAAAAGCCCCTCAGGTTAAGTTCAAACTTGAGAAAGTTACCTTTCAAAACAACAACCCATACGCTCTATTCGATTTTCCTCAAAGGAAGCATGTCACACATCTCGATGACGCTGTGAATTTTCTGAAGACATGCCCTCTCTCCACAGCCCTAACCATTATTCCTCCAGCCAACAGACATCTACTAACTCAGTTCTGGTATTCTATCGGAAGAGCTCAGATCACCTCTTCCAAGGACCCCAAGAAGAAAATCGTTGTCATTCTCTTTGACACCGATAATGGTACTTCCAAGATTTCACCTGGTAATATCAGGTGTGCCCTCAACCTGTTGATCCAAACCCTCAGTGATTTGATAATGACCCTCTCTTATATACTTAGTGAAAATTGTAAGTAAACAATATGTATCAGAGTTTCAGTATCGCTGATAAGTACTATGATCTTACAGTACCGCTGATAGGAACTCTCGCTCTTTAAATTAAACATTCAGCGAATACTGTTCACCATTAATGTTCTGAGTCTGTTCAGTCATTATGATGATCGCTGATAAGTTAGTTGTTTACTTATGAACCCTGAAGACAAGTTTCACGTCAACAAAGGTTTTACGCTGAAGTCGAAGATCAAGCTCAAGAACCAGCGACAAGTCTCCTAATAAACTGATGCGGATCAGCGAAGACTCAGATTTGTCCACTCAACGTGAAGTATCAAGTACAAGACTTCAACTATCGCTGAACTTTATCATTCGCTGAATAGAAAATGATAATGCTCTGAATCAACGAAAGCTGATCATGAAGTCCTCCGTACAAAGTACTTTTGTCTTAACCACCCTTGCACGACTCCGTACAAAATGTCAGAAAAGAACCTCCGACTGTCTGAAATCGTACAACCATTCTGATACTACACTGTTCATCTATGCGGCTACTAAGGTTGTCAACAAAGGTCAATGACATGCAACCAACCAGCTGATGACACGTGTAAAGTGTATACTGACTTGCATTAAATGCATGCAGTATATAAAGAGATGAACCCACTTCTTTTGAAGTAACTTGCTAACTCTGGACAAGTTCAATCTCTTATCTCAAGATAGGTTATTATTAGTAATTTCCTTATCTCTCTTAGTGCAAGAAACCTTAGTGTTCCAACTTGTTTAGATTTAGGTTTATCCTTAATCTTGTTTCCATAACAAGCTGTAAATTGTTAATGATTTATCAATAAACAATTTAGAAAAGTAAAATATGTGTGTTTGTATTCAACCCCCCCCCCCCCCCCCTTCTACAAACTTGTATAGGCCTTTGGGACCAACAAGTGGTATCAGAGCAGATTTGTTTAATCTCATAAACAAGATCTAATCTAAGATATTTCTCTTCCTTGCTATTATCTGAAAATGGCCACCAACACAAACACAAATTATATAGACAATGGTTCTCTTGCTAAACCCCCTAGATTTTCCAAAGATAACTTCAACTTATGGAAAAATAGGATGACACTCTTCTTAGAAGGTGCAGACCCTACTATGCCTTACTATCTCGAGAATGGTCCATTCATCCCTGTAAGAATTGATGCTGCTGTTCCAGCCGCTGAGAATAGACCTGCTATTCCAGAAAGGCTGGTCCCTAAGGAAATCTTTCAATGGACTGACGAAGATAAGAAGAAAGTGGCTATAGATACAAAAGCCAGATCCATACTATCCATGGCTCTTCCTGACGAAGTCTACCATTCCGTCATGAATCTGAAAACATCAAAAGCCATGTGGGACACAATATGTGTTCAGTATGAAGGAACGTCTGAAGTCCAGGACTCAAGAAAGATCAACCTGGTAAGACAATACGAAAGCTTCATTTCTGGTAAGAATGAATCTCTCTCTGAAGTTCACCAACGTTTTAATTGTTTAACTATAGATCTGAAAACTGTTGGTAAGGAATATTCTAACTTTGAAGTTCTGACAAAGTTTCTAGAATGTTTACCTGAAAGCTGGGACAATTATTCTATGTGTCTCAAGCTGTCAAAGGATCTAAAATCAATGACCCTTTCAACCTTATATGGCACGTTGCCGAATCATGAGCAATCGAGCCATCTTAAGAAGAATCTTGTAAAAGATTCCAAAAGCACCCATGTTGCTTTAATCTCAGAGGAACCTTCTACTCAGCGACCCTCAGTCACTATCACTGAGTTAGAAAGTAACTCTGAAAGGTCATCAGATTCTGATTATTCAGATGATGATGAATCTTTGGCTCTCCTAACTAAGAAGTTCAGGAGATTTGCCAAAAAGAAAATGTTTAGAAAGAACAAACCTCTTTCCATAACTGACAAGCCTAGATCATCACCTTTTGTTGATAAGGCTACTGCTACTTATTTTAACTGCGAAAAGACAGGACATTTCGCTAACGAGTGCAGGTCTAAGAAAGTTTCTAGACCCTCAGCTTTTACAAAGAAACCTTTGTTCCAAGGAATAAAGATGACGAATATTCAAAGCTGAAAGAAAAATAGGCTAAGCTGAAAAGCTTTAAGAAGAAAAGTAAAGGCCTGATGGCTAACTATGATTGGGTTGCTTCTGATGAAGAAGCATCATCATCTGACTCTGAAGATGATGAAGCAAATCTATGTCTTATGGCCAAGATTGAAGAAGAGGAAGAAAGTTCCGACATTCCCTCCACTTCAACATCTGCTATTCAGGTATCACCTTCCTTCTTTACCAATATTGCAAATATTGATGAAGCTGATAGTCTCCGTAAGATCGATCTCTTGACTAGAAGTTTATACGAAGCCATGAACGGCAAAACTGTGGTTGAAAACCAAACCCTTGATCTCGCTGAAAAGCTTAAAAACTACCACCTTCAAATAGAAAAGCTTTCTAAAATTGAAGAAGATTTTAAAGATCAAGTATATTTAAATCAGCTAGTCAAAATCGAACGAGCAGAAGCTATCGCTGCATTAAAAGCTGAAAAAGCTACTGTTGAAGGATGGTGTAATTCTTCAACAAAGATCACTGAGATAATAAAGTCTCAGATTCCCCTAAGTGATAAACGTGGTCTGGGTTACAAATATGATACTCCAAAACCAACCACTGAGCGTTCAATGCTTAAATTTGGAACGTTCGTATCCCCAGTCGCTGATACTTTATCTTCTCAGTGCTCCTCGTCCAATACACCAATCCCTGAGGAAACTCCTACCTCCTCAAAAGGCAAGGAGAAAATGGTTTATTCAAAACCTACCTCTGTCTCTAAAGACAAAGACAAAGGTAAAGGAATTGTTATTTACCAGAATCCTCAGAAGGGTACCTTAGTACCAAAGCTGAATGCTTCTAAAGCTTCAGTGACTCACCCCTCTGGATCAAGGAAGCAGATCTCTGGATCTACTCAGTGATCTACTCCTAGACTCAGAGTGGATGTGCTTGGTAAGAAATCTGAAGAACTGAATGTTCGTCCCATTTCTAATGCCAATAGTTTACTTGGTGCTGGCACTTCTAATTCGAAATCAAAAGCTCAGCATTCAAATGGTCCTAGAACTACTTTTAGTTATAGGAAATGTTATCACTGTGGACTTACCGATCATATTGCTAGTAAGTGCCCCACAACCACCAAAGTTGAAAAGATAGCTAAGGTGAAGATTGCCCCCAAGGCAAAGAAGACCAACCCTGGTGCAAATTAGGTCAAGGTGAATCCTACCACTGAAGTTAAGAAATTAACCAAAGTGAAGACAGACAAAGATGAATCTTCAAATGCTGCGAAGACTGCTGAATCTTCCATTCCAACTACTTCCACTGACAAATGTGTATACATGGTCAAGTGGGTACCCAAGAAAAACTAATCTTCCTTTGTATTGCAGGTTAAGAAGGGTATCTGGTATCTCGATAGCGGATGCTCTAGACACATGACTGGAAAGAAAAGCCTGCTCGCTGAATACAAGGAAGAGAAGGGTCCTTCTGTAACTTTCGGTGGAAATGGAAAAGGACATACCCGAGGGTATGGTGTACTTTCAAATGGTACAACCTCCTTCAGAAGAGTCGCATATGTTGAAGGGCTGAAGCATAATCTTCTAAGCATCAGTCAGCTTTGCGACATGGATAACAAAGTAATCTTTACTAAGGAATCCTGCTTTGTCGCTGACAAAAAGGAGAAGATAGCTCTCAGCGGTTATCGTTTGGAAAATGTTTATGTAATAAACATGGACTCAACAACCACCGAGAACTCCTATTTCTTCTCAAAGGCCTCATCTGATGTCAACTGGCTATGGCATAAGAGGCTATCTCATCTAAATTTCAAGACACTGAACACTCTTTCTTCAAAAGAGTTAGTCACTGGTCTGCCTCAGCATTCATACGTCAAAGAGTCTTTATGTTCAGCGTGTGAAAAAGGGAAGCAGACCAAAGCAAGCTTTAAATCTAAGCAAGTCTCATCAGTGTCATCTCCTCTACAACTACTCCATATGGATTTGTTTGGCCCTGTTAACAAACAATCCATCGCTGGAAAGAAATATACGCTAGTCATAGTTGATGAATTCTCTCGCTTCACTTGGGTAATGTTTCTCCGTTCTAAGAGTGACACCCCTGAAGAAATCATCACTTTTGTTCGGAAGATGGAAACCCTGAACAATCTGATCGTTCGCTCAATAAGGAGTGATCATGGGACTGAATTCAAAAACAGTTCTCTTGATTCCTTCCTTGAGAGTAAGGGTATTTCTCACAACTTATATTCAGTGAGAACACCGCAACAAAATGGAGTCGCTGAAAGAAGAAATAGAGCAATTACTGAAGCTGCACGTTCAATGCTCAGCGATTCTCACCTGCCTAATCAGTTTTGGGCAGAAGCTGTCAACACTGCTTGTTTTACGCAAAACAGGTCGCTGATAGTTAAAAGATTCAAAAAGACAGCCTATAAACTCTTTCATGGGAGAAAGCCTTCAATCAGCTTTCTTCACATCTTTGGATGTCAGTGTTTCATACTGAACAACAGAGATGCTCTTGGAAAGTTTGATCCTAAAGCTGATGATGGAATCTTTCTTGGATACTCCTCAGTTTCCAAAGCCTTCAAAGTCTTCAATCGTAGAAGACAAACTGTAGAAGAAACTATTCACGTCACGTTTGACGAATCCCGTTCAGTGAACTCTAAACCGTCCGCTGATACTGAAGAACTGAATCAATGGATGTTTTCTCATCTTGGTGATTCAGAAGATATTCCCACTCCTCATGCTCATCCAGTAGAAGATGATAGTCCTATCATTCCAAACATGCAGAATAGTGAAGCTGAAACATCATGGGTCTCAGCTGTTCCTATAAACACTATACCTACCGCTGAACCAAATGCCTCAGACATTCCATCTATCTCTCAGCAATTAGTAAATGAAATGACAAATGCAAGTATTCCTATCTTAACTAAAACTCCAGAAGTAGCTGAAGCCTCATCTTCAGCTCCTCCAGTTCAAGATGAGTCAGCGACTTATGCTCCGGCTCAACGATGGACCGTAAATCACCCAATTGATCAAATTCTTGGCGATCCAAACGCTGGTGTTCAGACTCGACGAAGTACAGGTTATATTTGTTTATTTGTTAACTTTATTTCTCTAACTGAACCAAAGAAAATAGATGATGCCCTCAAAGATCCAAACTGGGTCAGCGCCATGCAAGAAGAGCTGACTGAATTCGAAAGAAACAAAGTTTGGAAACTTGTTCGGAGACCAACTGATAAAACAGTAATAGGCACTAAATGTGTCTATCGAAACAAGTTGGACGAACATGGTACTGTAACCCGCAACAAAGCTCGTCTTGTTGCTCAGGGATATAGACAAGAGGAAGGTATAGATTATGACGAAACATTTGCTCCAGTAGCAAGACTTGAATCTATTCGTCTATTCTTAGCATATGCTGTACACAAAAACTTCAAAGTACATCAGATGGATGTTAAGTCAGCGTTTCTGAATGGAAAGCTGAATGAAGAAGTGTATGTGGAACAACCTCCAGGATTCTCAGATTCTAAGCGTCCAGGCTATGTTTATAAACTGGATAAGGCACTTTATGGCTTGAAGCAAGCTCCTCGTGCATGGTTTGACACTCTTTCTACTTATCTCCATATTGAAAATTTTGAGCGAGGTAAGATTGACAAAACTCTATTTTTTAGAAAAGTGAAAGGTCATATCATTCTAGTTCAAATATATGTTGATGACATTATATTTGGTTCTACTAACCCTGAGTTTTGTACTCGTTTCGCTGATAGAATGAAAGATGAGTATAAAATGAGCATGATGGGTGAACTAACATATTTCCTTGGTCTTCAGATTAAGCAAACTGAAAAAGGAACGTTTATTAATTAGGGAAAGTATGTTAAAGATATGCTGAAGAAATTTGATTTAACTCATAGTTCAGCTATGAAAACCCATATGGCACCACCGCTGACACTTGACAAGGATTCAAAGGGAATACCTGTTAATGTCACGCTGTACCGTGGGATGATCGGCTCTCTCTTGTATCTTACAGCTAGCCGACCTGATATTATGTATGCAACATGTTTGTGTGCAAGATATCAAGCTGAACCTATGCTATCTCATATGAAAGCTGTAAAGCGAATTTTTCGATACCTTAAGGGTTCACCGAACCTAGGTCTTTGGTATCCCAAAGATTCAGGATTCGATCTAACCGCCTATTCAGATAGTGATTTTGCAGGTTGCAAAATGGATAGGAAAAGCACCACAGGAGGATGTCAGCTCCTGGGTGGAAAGCTGGTAAGTTGGACAAGTAAAAAGCAAAATTCAGTGTCCACTTCCACAGCTGAAGCTGAATATGTAGCTGCTGGAAGTTGTTGTTCTCAAGTCTTGTGGATGAGAAATCAGCTACTAGACTATGATCTTCAGCTCTCCAAAATTCCAATCTATTGCGACAGCACAAGTGCCATCGCTATAGCAAACAATCCAGTACTACATTCAAAGACCAAACACATAGAAATCAGATATCATTTTATTAGAGATCATGTGATGAATGGTGATATAGAACTTCATTTTATCCCAACTGATTATCAGTTAGCTGATTTATTTACCAAACCTCTTGATGAGACAAGATTCAACTTTCTCATCAGCGAGCTTGGAATGCTGAACTTTGAAGGGTAAAATCCTCAACGGTTCACATTGATCAGCGATAGGATAAAATCAACTCGTATAACCTATTCATTCATCTTCTCTCTGAATAAAACTTGGCTAAGCTGATGTCAAGGTATGTCTTCTCTCTCTGACAATCGCATGAAAATGCAAGATTTCAAAATAAAATGCATCGCTGAATATCTCTTCCTTAACAGCGATATTTTGAAATTTCTTAAAACCACCACTGATATTTTCATTCAGTGCTTCATGTTTGTAAAAGAGTCCCTGAGCTTTCAAAACCTCAGAGACATCCAAAAAGAATATGAAAGGACAGTTGTGACGTCATTGCAACGGATAAACCCCGGCACGTTTTCTCTTTCTGACACACGTTTGCACGTCTCGTTCAAACTTCCAATCATATGCAAACACGTGTCCGTGTCATGATGAAAATATTTTCCCGCTCAAGATTTTCTCTCTCTAATCTCTCTATATAAACAAACTCGTGGTTTATATTTTTCTTTTACGCGATCAATCTTCCTCCGCAAGAAAGAATTAACTATTGCATTTGTGCTTTCTAAAACTTCAAAGAACTGTTCATCATCTTCTTCATCAAACATCAAGGTTAATATGTTCTTATTTATTACCGAATGCGTATAACTTGTTTCCGATCTTTTCCTTGTTTTAACAAGATCAAACAAAAGAACTTCTTAAAAATGAAATCATTTTCTTTCATGGTTTTATGAACACAACCATTTCATGGTTGTTCTTCAAGTTTAATTGCAAAAATCTTAAACTTGTTCTTCATTCGTTTCTAGAATCTATTTTTTCATAGAAAACTGGATAACAAGAATAAATGGGTTTTACATTTCGTTTCTTAAAATCAAGAAAAACCCTAATCTTCATTAAGACATTTGTGTCTGAATGAAATGGATAAAATTTGAACCATCTTAATGGAAAATCTTTCCACATTAAGATAATTCTTATTTGTTAACATCTTTGGTTGAACTGATAATACAGAGAAATGGCATCGTCTGACATTCCTGCTACCGCTGAGAACATCTCCGCTGATTCTGAGGAAGTGGAATTTATCAAGGCTCCTCAGGTTAAGTTCACTCTGGAACAACTAGATTGGACCAAAACGAACAACCTTTCTGCGCTTCTAGAGTTTCCTCCTCGAAAGCAAGTCACACATCTGAAAGATGCTGTGAATTTCCTAAAGAATTGCTGCATTTCAACAGTCACCTCCTGCAAGTCAGCTACTACTATCCCAGTTCTGGTACACTGCCAGACATTCTCAGTTACCATCCGCCAAAGATCCCTCCAAAACAATTGATTGTATCCTCAGCGATACTGAGTATGGCACGATAAAGATCACACCTGCAATCTTTCGCAAAGCTCTGAACTTTCCCAACGCTACAAAAGAAAAGCCTTTTGTTCCTTTCCCTGACCATAAGAAACTCGCTGACAAAGAAGCTCTTATTGCATTTTTCGATGCAATGGGCTATGTATGGGAAATTGGCAGAGACAAGAAACCCGAGAAGAAGCTGACCCTGCTGAAGAAGTCAAAAATGTCCAGCGAGATGAACTTCATCTTCGCTCACTTAATCAGCTGCATGACGGCCAAGACCGGCTCCTCTGACCAAGCTGCTCAACCTCAGCAAGCAATGGGATACGCTCTGCTGAAAGGTCTACACATTGACTGGGCATCTCTTATCTATGATGACTTGGTGCAAAGAGTAGACTCTGCCGCTGACAGACCTCCATGGGTTCCTTACCCCCGATTTATCAGCGCCATCTTCCAATATGGCCTGAAGGACAGCTACCCGCAAGAGGGTGACCTGAAACTCTCTCAGGTTGGCCCTAAGGTACTTGACTTCAAACCAGTTGAAAATGAGGTACGTCTTTCTACCCTTTTAACTCTTCTCAACCCTTCTTCTTCTACTTCTGTGGCTCCTTCAGCGACAATACCCATCGCTGATACCCTGGCCACAAACTCCTCTCCTTCTAAGAAAAGGAAACATTCATCTACCCCACTTGGTTCTAAAAGGATCAAGAAAACAAAGGAGCAACCCCAGCAATCTCATGCTGAAGACTCCTCAGCTCTTTCTGCAGAGCTGAAGGAACGTTCAGTGGTACGCTCTGCCACACCTGAACAACCCATCCATTCCATCCCAACTTCAGCGTCTCTAAACGCTGAGGTTACAAACTTGGAACCTACCCAACCTCCTTCAGTCTCTCAAAAGACTGATGAAGTGATTGTCAGCGAATCCAACGCTGAACTCAGAACCCAACCTCCATTCTTATCCTTCGCTCCTCCCTCTACTCATTTGGTCTCTTCTCCAGTTCTCGCTGGAGATGCCATCATTTCTATGGAAACTAAAGCTGATACTCCAGAAATGATGAAGACAGGACCTGCAGGACAATCCATGGGCACTTTTGAAGATGACATGGAACATTTTTCAGGAACCCGTAATTTTGACGAGTTCATCAATCCTCCTGCAGGTACACACCAACCCATAAACACTGTCACTAAACCCCAAACTTCTGAGCTTTCCTATGTTCACAAGTTCTTATACGTTACAGGTCCTAATTTGGGAGACATCAACGCCTCTCTGAAGTCCGTGCAGACAAAGCTGACAGGTCTCACCACCACTCTTTCAAATAACTCTACAGTTGTAACAAACGCTAGAGAGAATCTTATAAAGCTGACAACGGTGGTGGAGAAGAAGGCTTCCACAGATGACATGAAGCAGGTTGATAAAACTCTCAGCGACTTCACCAAGGTGTTCGCTGACATCTACACAGACTACACCTCTCTCAAAAATTCAGTTTCATCCATGTCCAGCGAGGTCACAACGCTGAAGACATCGGTTGGACAACTAGCGGGAGATATGTCTACTGTAAAGACTGACTTAGGCTCTGTAAAGACCGATGTTAGTTCGATGAAATCGATGATCGAGCAACTACTACAGAAAGCGAACACTGAGCTGGAGAAGATCAATCCTGCTATTTATGGCCTTCAAGACAGAATAGCAAAGATTGAAGTTTGTATAGGTATCTCTGGCCAAGAAGACAGAGAACCTACTAACGCTGCTGAGTCAACCCATTCCTCCCTCACTCATCATGAGAAAGAGGGGAAGAAGAGCGTTGAAGATCTCTACAAGAGCGCTGAAGACCTTTCCCATGATGAATCTGTCAGGGGAGAGAAGGATGTTGAAGAAACCACCGCTGGACCTCAGGGAGATGAAAACCCTGAGGAAACCGAGAAGCCCGCCTCTGTATCTGAGGGGGAGAAACTCGAAGAAGAAGCTGATAAAACCGAATCCGAAGCAGAAGATGATGAAGCCGTCGACATCCCTGATAATGAGCCATCCTCTTCTCCAAAGAATGATGATGATGATGACGAAGATGACGATGACGATGACTTCTTTATCGTCAAACCTGCTCCGAAGATCAAAGTTCTTAAGGGAATCTCGATAAATGAACCTTCAGGAGAGCAGACAAAGACAAAGCCCTCAGCCTCTGGAGCTGAGAAAGGCAAAGGCAAAAGCGTCGCTGAAGATGACAATCTGACGATCTTGCTTGAAAATCCGGTTTGTCAGGTACACTAAACATCTCTCACTCCATCCCTCCTCTATCATACACTATCAGTTCTACTACCCAAACCTATACAATTGAACAAATTTTCTCTTTCTGATTCTACCCAAGTTCTTACTTGTAAGATCGCTGTGTTTCAGCTAGTCCTCTCCCCTGTTTGAGGATATCGCTGAAGGTTCCACAACTGCGACTTCACCAATAATACCAGCTGCTGCTGAAGAAATAATCCCAGTCTTAGATTTGAACTCTGAGACTGATGAACCAGAAGAACAGCTACTCTCGCACAGACACAGACCTTCCTTAGCTCCTCAAAAGCTAAGTGAAGAGGATCAGAAAAGAAGAGAGGAGATAATAAATCAATTCGAGGATCAGCGAATCATTCTGAGGCGTGATCAACTTCCTTCAGTTCCTCCAAAGTTCAGAATTTCCAAAAAGGAATACAAGGATCACCTCAGAGCTGAAAGATTAATCGCTGAAAGAAAGGAAGCTGAAGAAAAGGACAGAGAATACGCCATCCAGCTTTCTAAACGATCAATAAAAGACCCCAAGCTGAAAAGAGTTCCCATTGATGTTCAACGTCAGCTCTGGGAAAACGCCAAGAAGATAACCGAAGAAAAGAGAACTGTGTCTCAGTCAACTTTAGCCTGGTGCAAAGAAAAGGTCAACTACAGACTCTCTCCTGCCAAAATCAACAAGGTATTCATCTCTGGAAGAACAACCCTTGTTTCAATCGCTGAAGTCGAGATATTCAGAGAAGATAAGAAGTACGAAAAATTCTATGATGAAGCCATAACGAAGTACGGTCTCTTTGAATGGTTGGAGATCAGGTTAGCCATCCAGAAGTCCAAGTCGAAGTACAAGGAACATGTTGAAAAGCTGATCAACAAACAAATCGACTTAGTCTACTCCTGTGTGGATATTCCTCCTCCTCCTCCTCTCGAAAGTCAGAAAAGAAAGGCCTCAGCGAAGAAGAAGAAATCTATATCTTCAATTGATGGCCCTGTCATACGTAATGAAACAGGTATTGGTTTTTCACGTGCTGAAGTCCTTGGTCCTGATCCTGATCTTTCCATGCTTGACACATCTCTTCCTCCTGGTGAGACTTTCATCCCTGGCAAAGTCATAAGCGAACCCTATGGGATATTTTTCCATGACTACGATGGTCGAAAGCATTTTCAACGCATCTCTGAACTTCACATCACTCCCATCGAACAGCTGAGAGATCTCATCTACTGGTGTGACTTCAGGAATGACCCTTAGGCACGACATTTGAAACCCTTGATTTTTGAAGAAGCGCTGATCAAAAGAAAACAAGGTGTAACCGTTCCTGACTGGATGATTCCCACCACATCAATGACCCTTGATGAACTTCTCATTAAGGAAGAACCATTTACAAACTGATATGATCGCCTATTTCTCTATTGTATCAGTTATTCTTTTGTACTTGTAATTTATTTCGCTTGTACTTGTAATCTTTCCATTTCTCTTTGTAACCTGATTCAAAGTTTTAAAGAAAGATTTTAGCGAATGTACTTTACTCCATTAGTACTGAAAAGATCCCAGAAAACAGTAAAAGGGACAAATATTTTATGAGTTCTTTTTATCCTTATGTTTTCATTAAATAGCAATTTTCTTTGTTGCTATGTCATAATCAAATAGGGGGAGATTGTTGATCCAAACCCTTAGTGATTTGATAATGACCCTCTCTTATATACTTAGTGAAAATTGTAAGTAAACAATATGTATCAGAGTTTCACTATCGTTGATAAGTACTAAGATCTTACAGTACCGCTGATAGGAACTCTCGCTCTTTAAATTAAACATTCAGCTAACACTGTTCACCATTAATGTTCTGAGTCTGTTCAGTCATTATGATGATCGCTGATAAGTTAGTTGTTTACTTATGATCCCTGAAGACAAGTTTCACGTCAACAAAGGTTCTACGCTGAAGTCGAAGATGAAACTCAAGAACCAGCGACAAGTCTCCTAATGAACTGATGCGGATCAGCGAAGACTCAGATTTGTCCACTCAACGTGAAGTATCAAGTACAAGACTTCAGCTATCACTGAACTTTATCATTCGATGAATAGAAAATGATAATGCTCTGAATCAACGAAAGCTGATCATGAAGTCCTCCGTACAAAGTACTTTTGTCTTAACCACACTTGCACGACTCCGTACGAAATGTCAGAAAAGAACCTCCGACTGTCTGAAATCGTACAACCATTCTGATACTACACTGTTCATCTATGCGGCTACTAAGGTTGTCAACAAAGGTCAATGACATGCAACCAACCAGCTGATGACACGTGTAAAGTGTATACTGACTTGCATTAAATGCATGCAGTATATAAAGAGATGAACCCACTTCATTTGAAGTAACTTGCTAACTCTGGACAAGTTCAATCTCTTATCTCAAGATAGGTTATTATTAGTAATTTCCTTATCTCTCTTAGTGCAAGAAACCTTAGTGTTCCAACTTGTTTAGATTTAGGTTTATCCTTAATCTTGTTTCCGCAACAAGCTGTAAATTGTTAATGATTTATCAATAAACAATTTAGAAAAGTAAAATCTGTGTATTTGTATTCAACCCCCCCCCCCCCTTCTACAAACTTGTATAGGCCTTCGGGACCAACACAACCTCCATGCGGCCACAAAAGAAAACCGCTTTGTCCCCCCTCCAAATCACAATAACTCAGCCGATAGGGAAACCCTGATTGCATTCTTCGATGCAATGAAATATGTTTGGGACCAAGGGAGAGATGAACTCCCTGACAAGAAGTTGACTGCCATCAAGAAGTCCATGATGCCAAGCGAGATGAACTTCATCTTCGCTCACCTGATAAGCTGTATGATAGCGAAAACTGGTTCTTCTGACCAAGCTTCTCAACCCCAACAGGCCATGGGATACTCACTGCTGAAGGGTCTCCACATTGACTGGGCAAAAATTATTTTTGATGATCTGATGCTCAGGGTAGACGCAGCTGACATACCAACAAATGTTCCTTATCTAACATTTGTCAGTGCCCTCTTTGAACAAGGCCTGAAGGACAAATACCCGAAGGTGGCCGACCTAAGACTCTCAAAGGTCGGCCCTAAAGTTCTAGACTTCAAACCACTACCAAACGAGGTACGTCTCTCTAAACTCTTATCTATTCTCAATCCCCTAACTTCTTCTACTTCTGCAGCTACCTCAACGGTAATCCCCACTGCTGATTCCTAGGCTACACCATCTACTCCTTCTCGTAAAAGGAAACACTCTACTACCCAACTTGATTCCGAAAGGATCAAGAAAACCAAGGAGCAACACCCCAAACCTTCACAGGTTGAAGACTCCGTAGCTCACTCTTCTCAAGAGTTGTTGGATAGTTCTGTGGTACGCTCTGCCATAGCTGCTCAAGCCATCCCATCCATTCCAACTTCAGCGTCTCTAAACGCTAAGGTTATAAACATAGAACTGAACCCCCCTCCTTCAGACTCTCTATAGTCTGAAGAAGTATTTCTCAGAGGATCCAACGTTGAACCCTGCACCCAACCAATCTTCTCAACCGTCATTCCTCCAAACATTTCTTTAGACACTCCACCTGTATTCCCCCCCCCCCCCCATTCTCTGCAACGAACATCATCATCAATACATCAGCTGCAACTCTACAGGGGCTGATGCATCAAAATATAGGACCTGCAGGCGCTTCTTTGCGAATTGGCTCTCTGGCGGACGATATGGAAACTTTTACAGGCTATCGAGACTTCGATGATTTCGTCAACCACCCTGCAGGTATACACAAAATCCAAAACACTCCTCTCTCCAAATCCACAACTTCTGACCTTTCCTTTGTTCATAAGTTATTAATTGTTGCAGGTCCTAATTTGGGAGATATTCACACCTCCCTGAAAGATCTGGTGGCAAAGGTGGAATCTCACACCACCACTCTATCTGCTAACTCTTCAGCGGTTACAGACGCTGGAAGAATCTCAAAAAGCTGACCACCGCGGTCGAGAAGAAAGCCTCCAGTGCTGATCTGGAGAAGGTGTCAGGTAGCATTGGAACTTTTGCTACTACTCTTGCTGACAACTCCACCGCCATCAACAATCTCAACTTCTCTAACACCACCCTCGCAACAAACTTCACCACTCTCTCCAATGAAGTCACATCATTGACGACAGAGGTTGGAACTCTTAAGGGTGAGGTCTCCATTGTAAAGGATCTACTTCAGCAGATTCTCGACCGCCTGAATGCTCCCACATGTGATCCTTTGCATTTTACTCAGGCTGATCGAGAAGATCTCCAAAGACTCAATCCTGCTATATCTGGCCTAGAAGACAGATTGAAACCTGTGTTGGGATTACTGGCCTAGAAGTCAGTGACCCAATGCACACTGATGATGTTGTTGCTGTTCATTCCTCCCCCACTCATCATGTGGAAGAGGGGGAGAAGACTGAAGACCTTCCCCATAATGTCGAGGGGGAGAAGAAAACTCTTGAAGACCTTCCCCACGCTGAGGGGGAGACGAGTACCACTGCTGCTACAACTGAACAACCTCAGGGAGTTGAAAACCCTGAGGGAACCAAGAAACCTCCCTCTGTATCTGAGGGGGAGCAACTCGAAGAGCAACGTGATGAAGCTGTTGCTGATATTACCGAACCCTATGCTGACGAGGATGAATCTGAAGAAGAAGCTGAAGACGAGGAAGACGTCGACATCGTTGATGATGAACCATCATCATCCCCTAAAAACGATGATGACGATGACGATGCTGATGATTTCTTCTTCGTCCATGTAAACACCATATCTATTAGGTAATCATGAAATCTTCCATTGATCTTGAAGAATCTAGAGTTTTACATAAGAATTCAAGCTTTCTCTCTCAAGATTCTCTCTCAAAAATCTCTTTCTAGATTTACAATTATGAACTCTCTTAATGACTTGCTTAAGACTTTCTTTAGACTTGCTTAACAACTAAGCTAACTAATCCTCTTTACACCTAGGATTACAAATCATTAAATCTAAACTACTTTGACTTTACATGACTTTGAATTTTATATTTGACTTTACAATGTTTGACCATTACAAGACTTTACAATAAATTTTGAATACAATAATGCTCTAACATTCTCCCCCTTTGGATTCAAGATTTAAAAAATATAGCAGCAGTCTTCAGTACTTGATCTTCAAAACTTTAACTTTGACCGCTTTAAACTTTGAAGCTCAGATTGTAGAAACCAGGATTCAATCTTACAAACAATTATGAACAATTAAACAAAGAATTTTATCAAACAGCCTTGTATTCAATTAAGAACAGATTACAGATCTAGAGAGAGAATCTCTCAAAGATTACAAAGTGAATACACGGTTATATCAAAGATTCTACGAAAGGTTAGTTAGCTTACAGTTGCTAACTCCTATATATATACTGTTAAGGAAAATCTAAAGCTACAGTAAATATACATCAAAGACTAATAGAACAATTACACATGTCCTACTTAGTAACAGAATGTAACTGAAAATATCCTAAGACATAAGTTCTGAACATGTTGTTCAGAACTTCTGAACATACTTCTGAATAAGCGCTTCAGAACATTTGTCTTCATAGTCAGAAGTTCTGAGTCTCCTACTCAGAACTCTGAACCTTCTATTCAGAATCCACACTTAGAACCTTTTTGAGACTTCTCACTCAGAACTTCTGAGTCTTCTTACTCAGAAATCAACACTTGTGTTTTTGACAACCAACACTTAGTCTTTTCTAGACTTCTCTATTCAGAAGTTCTGAGTCTTCTACTCAGAACTCTGAGTCTTCAATTCAGAAACCAACACTTGTGTTTTTGACAAAATTCTAGACCTAATACAGATAATCTTCAAACAGCTGAATCTTCACTAGTTCACGACGAACTATATGCTTTGACACTCTTTAAAAATTCAGCTTTGAAGAATCTTCAGTCAAACATGAAAAGTATTTATCTTTCACAATATAAAGTCAATCTTCATCAATACAATCTTCAACAAATTGTCTTCTAGTCTTGAACATGAATTTCAGATCTTTGCATCTTTGAACTTTGCAACTTTAAACTTTGAAGCTTTGAAAACTTTGAGGCTTTGAACTTTGAAGTTTTGAACTCAAACTTTGAATGATTTCTTGAACTTTGTATCTTCATCTCTTCGATCTTGAAATTGTCTTTGAACATTGAACAACGAACTTTCTCGTAACAATTCAGAATGACTTCTTGGCTTTAGCACATCATTTCTGCCCCTTAATCTGTCATTGGCAAATCTGTCTTTTCTTCAGGGTATTATTTCTCCCCTTGTTCTTCAGTATACTATTTCTCCCCCTTTTTGATGATTGTGAGTATCATGATCATCAAAACCTTCATCAATTTCAGCACACTTTTTGTACACCGCAAGTAACATTCTCCTTCTTTTTATCTGATAAACCTTCAATTCCGAAAGATATTTATCCGAATCTATTCAAATTCAGACAAAAGAATGTGGTAACCCTGAAACAACGGATGAATTAGTTAAAATGCCTGTAAGTAGCACGGAGCCACTTAGTACAATGAATGTACTTTGTAAAGGAGCTTTTTCATGTTCACTCCGACAGGGCTTCCATTCAATCATCGAAAAACCATAAAGGAATTTCTATGAACGTTAAGACAAGAAAACATATTCCTTGTGTGTACGTGCTTGTGTAGAAGGAATTAAAGCAACATATGCTTGAAAAAATATAGGCTCAAAGCGTGTAAAATGTTGAGACAGCAACAAGTTTCCACGGACTCAATGCGCATGAACCAAGAGCGAAGGTGGGGCAAACTTCCTTCGTTTTCAATATCTAGACCTTCCGAGTGAAGATCAGATAGATTGTATTCTGCGTCCCCAAGAAAAATGAAATATTCCTTTGTTAAGAAAAAATATGAGTAGCTGGTGGGGTTAATTGCAAGAGTTGGCATGGGCTGACTGCCTGTTTCAATGATGGTCACCAAAGAATGTGAACCAATCAGTAATGTGGCTTCCCGGCTCAGAAAATGGATGGTGTAGAGTTCTCTTATTCTTTTAACTTTGTTCTCACACCCTCTTTTTGTTTTTAATCTGCTCACTTCTACCCAAACTCTCATTTACATTTTACCTCAGCACAATGAGATACTCAACCAGATGAGTTATCTCCCCCACTCTTTGATGTAGACCCCTCACCCCTCAATCACTCAAAGATAACTTCTTGGGTAGGAAACACTGGTTAATGTGGATCCATAAAATTTCTTTAATATCTCACACTAATTCCCATGAAATTGTCCTAAAATGATGTGTTGTTCAACAGTTTAGCTTGAACAAATAAACTTCAGCATTTGAATAACATCGTCATCAGAAAGTATGCTCCTCAGTATTTGAGCATTTGAACGATGAAGAAGTCTCAAAACAAGGATATTTGAACGAATGAAATGAATTCGAAAGACTAGTTTGAGAATCTGACAATGTATCAATTAGATCAAATATCATGAATGATGATCATAAAAGGATAGGGTATCAAAGAATTGAATTTTGTTTATATGAACAATATAAACAGTCTTTGAATGAACGTTTAAGTTCTTACGCTGAAATGAATGTATGATGCTCAACGAAATTCAAATTCAAATGGGAGTATTACCGTCGAAAAAATTGTTTCGTTTTGAGACATGGTAATAACAAATTCAATATGAAGCTGAACCGGTGTGTATGAATACTTGAAAGTATAGAAAAGATAATACACAAGTATTAATCTTTAGAAACACACGGTCAGAAATGATGTTACGATAATCCGAGATATATATATATGTATTTATATGAAAAACATTTAAAATCACACTTCTAAAATTATAAAATCTGTTTGAATTAGAGAAGTGGTTTGAACATTTAAGAAAAAAAAAAATTCATGCTTGAAAGTCGTTCTTCTTTCAAACAATCAGAGATTAAGGTCAGAAGATACTTACATTCAGATGTTTAAGCTCCCCCTCAAATCATGATATAATGATTTTAAAAAAAGTGAAGCTCCCCCTTAACTTGTGAAAAAGATTTTTATGTGTACAAAATATGCACAAAGAACAAGACTTGGATTAAAATATCCTTAATCATTAAAACGAGTTCTGAATTACCAGGATTGAAGATAAATTCAGAAGTCATAGTCGTTGAAGAACGGGTCCTTATCTAATATGATCCGAAGTCAAAATCATTGAAGTACGAGTCCTAAACTGATATGTTTAGAAGTTATTATCGTTACTTCCCCTTAGTGGCACATGTACTCTTCAAAAACTTTCACTGCTTCTCTTCTATTTCCAGTCATGTGTGTGGTATATATCTCCAAATCAGCACAACACATAAAGAACCTACAAAATAGATTAAGCAGATTTTGGTACCCAATGGTACTTGGGTCCTAGTGTGTTAGGTATAGATTTCTTAGAAGAAATACTGTAAGTACCGTACCAATAAGAAGTATAATTTTCATGCACAAAATCATTTGATCCACAATAGGAACAACAAATTTTCTTATGTGCCAACCTAATCAGATGATTTGTAGAATAAACAAAACTAGGTGAAACAGTAGATTTACCTTTCGAAGCATTGTTCCTCTTTGCTTTTGATGTGGATGCAGATGATTTTGGTACATCTTTCTTTGGAATTGTTGTGCCTTTAACTCTCGATTCCATCTTCACCTTCTTGAAGACTGGAACTTCTTTAAGATTGGAAGTATTAACTTTAGGCACTTTTGGTTTATTATCTGATTTATCAAACAGAGGATTATAGAAGAGATTTGTTGAACGAATCTGATATTTTGAGAAATCAGTTGATCTATTAAAATGTTTAGAAGAAATGTTTTTAAAGCTTGAACTTGAAGCAATTTTAAATGAGCATTCAGAATCATTTGAAGCAACAAATGGAGTCTGAAAGATAGTATCAGGACTGACCTACTTTGAGACATCAAATTTAAAAATGATGTATTCAAGTTCTTTGACTTTGTTTATCAAGACATTTTTCTCTTTAAAAACTAGATCAATTTTCTTTTGGAGATCAGATTTGATCAATTGATCCTTCATAATATCAGCTGATAAACCAGATAATCTTTTGGTAATATTAAGAATTGCATCTTCAAAATATTTGCGTTCCGATTCAAAATCTTTTTCCAAGAATTTTCCTTTATCAGTTATCTCTTTGAAAGTTTCCATATTTTTCTTTTTATGGATTTTATTTTCCTTTTCAAAGAGATTTTTCTTTTCCGTGAAATGTTTTCTTTCCTTTTCTAAAACATTTTCTAATTCAGAGATTTTCACGGAAAACTCATTACTTTTGATATCAAAAGATTTTCTTTCAGTTTCAAAACCAACTCTTTCTTCATCTTGCTTTTGTTTTTCAAGATATAAAACTTTTTCAAAGTCGGAGACTTGCTTCAAAAGTTTTACATAATTAAGCTCAATTTCTTTCTTTTCTTCAAGAGCTTACTTTTGAACATCAGTGTTGTCAAACACAAGTTTCTTGACAACTTTAGCTTTTTCATTTGTGTCTGAACTAGATTCAAACTATGAATTATCAGAGCACACATGTTAGCTCTAATCTTTCGATTTGTGAAAGTAGTGAAAATAGTCTAAGTACAGAAGTAACACACAGAGGCCCTGCAGAAGAACCCAAGAAGACAGAAGTCACGGATCTGCAGAAGACTGCTCATAGAGGACCGATCCGCAGAACCTATGTCGTCCTTGACAGAGCCTCTGCGGTTTATACTGAAGAATTAGAAGATTCACAAATATCTTACTGTTCCAGGATCCGTTCATCCACTTGTTTCCAGACGTGCCCTGACATCAACTACACGTGTCAAACTCTGATAGGGCTCTGTTAGAATGGGAACGTGCGCATTAAATGAACATCGTACCTAGCTACTGTTCATAGGATCCTGTCTACTGTAGATCAGTCCTTATTGTCTAAAATATGTCCCCTTTAGTAGTATAAATAGAAGACTCATGTTGAGTTCTTCTATTAAGCAAAATATCAGAAATACACATATATCATTAAGCTTTGCGCTTCTCACACACACCATTAACTGTAGATTTCTTGTTTATCTTTGAAGTTCTTGGTGTTCTTGATATATATCAAATACAGTAATCTTGGAGATATTCATCTGTTCTTACATACTGTTTTATTTGATATTGTGTGATTTTCTACCTTACAACTTCTTTCAGTTCTTAAATACGCTTCCGCACCATATCTAAATCTGAACTAACTGAAAGATAAGATCATTGTTGAGAAATAGGAACCAACAACACAAATGATGATTTGGAAATAGAATCTTTTGCTTTAACATCAATCGGACTTGAAGATTTATCCTGATCTTTGAATTCATTTTGTCTTAAACATTTTTCACAAAAACTTTGAAACCTTAGAATTTGACAATTCGAATAATTGGGATTCAAGTAGTTGAATCTCACTCTTAAGATCAAGATTGACTTTTTGACTTTGATCACAGAAGGCCGCACTCAACAAAGGATTTTGTAAACCACAATCTAGCCTACATAAACCTTCCTGACGAAGTCTACCATTCCGTCATGAATCTGAAAACATCAAAAGCCATGTGGGACACAATATGTGTTCAGTATGAAGGAACGTCTGAAGTCCAGGACTCAAGAAAGATCAACCTGGTAAGACAATACGAAAGCTTCATTTCTGGTAAGAATGAATCTCTCTCTGAAGTTCACCAACGTTTTAATTGTTTAACTATAGATCTGAAAACTGTTGGTAAGGAATATTCTAACTTTGAAGTTCTGACAAAGTTTCTAGAATGTTTACCTGAAAGCTGGGACAATTATTCTATGTGTCTCAAGCTGTCAAAGGATCTAAAATCAATGACCCTTTCAACCTTATATGGCACGTTGCTGAATCATGAGCAATCGAGCCATCTTAAGAAGAATCTTGTAAAAGATTCCAAAAGCACCCATGTTGCTTTAATCTCAGAGGAACCTTCTACTCAGCGACCCTCAGTCACTATCACTGAGTTAGAAAGTAACTCTGAAAGGTCATCAGATTCTGATTATTCAGATGATGATGAATCTTTGGCTCTCCTAACTAAGAAGTTCAGGAGATTTGCCAAAAAGAAAATGTTTAGAAAGAACAAACCTCTTTCCATAACTGACAAGCCTAGATCATCACCTTTTGTTGATAAGGCTACTGCTACTTATTTTAACTGCGAAAAGACAGGACATTTCGCTAACGAGTGCAGGTCTAAGAAAGTTTCTAGACCCTCAGCTTTTACAAAGAAACCTTTGTTCCAAGGAATAAAGATGACGAATATTCAAAGCTGAAAGAAAAATAGGCTAAGCTGAAAAGCTTTAAGAAGAAAAGTAAAGGCCTGATGGCTAACTATGATTGGGTTGCTTCTGATGAAGAAGCATCATCATCTGACTCTGAAGATGATGAAGCAAATCTATGTCTTATGGCCAAGATTGAAGAAGAGGAAGAAAGTTCCGACATTCCCTCCACTTCAACCTCTGCTATTCAGGTATCACCTTCCTTCTTTACCAATATTGCAAATATTGATGAAGCTGATAGTCTCCGTAAGATCGATCTCTTGACTAGAAGTTTATACGAAGCCATGAACGGCAAAACTGTGGTTGAAAACCAAACCCTTGATCTCGCTGAAAAGCTTAAAAACTACCACCTTCAAATAGAAAAGCTTTCTAAAATTGAAGAAGATTTTAAAGATCAAGTATATTTAAATCAGCTAGTCAAAATCGAACGAGCAGAAGCTATCGCTGCATTAAAAGCTGAAAAAGCTACTGTTGAAGGATGGTGTAATTCTTCAACAAAGATCACTGAGATAATAAAGTCTCAGATTCCCCTAAGTGATAAACGTGGTCTGGGTTACAAATATGATACTCCAAAACCAACCACTGAGCGTTCAATGCTTAAATTTGGAACGTTCGTATCCCCAGTCGCTGATACTTTATCTTCTCAGTGCTCCTCGTCCAATACACCAATCCCTGAGGAAACTCCTACCTCCTCAAAAGGCAAGGAGAAAATGGTTTATTCAAAACCTACCTCTGTCTCTAAAGACAAAGACAAAGGTAAAGGAATTGTTATTTACCAGAATCCTCAGAAGGGTACCTTAGTACCAAAGCTGAATGCTTCTAAAGCTTCAGTGACTCACCCCTCTGGATCAAGGAAGCAGATCTCTGGATCTACTCAGTGATCTACTCCTAGACTCAGAGTGGATGTGCTTGGTAAGAAATCTGAAGAACTGAATGTTCGTCCCATTTCTAATGCCAATAGTTTACTTGGTGCTGGCACTTCTAATTCGAAATCAAAAGCTCAGCATTCAAATGGTCCTAGAACTACTTTTAGTTATAGGAAATGTTATCACTGTGGACTTACCGATCATATTGCTAGTAAGTGCCCCACAACCACCAAAGTTGAAAAGATAGCTAAGGTGAAGATTGCCCCCAAGGCAAAGAAGACCAACCCTGGTGCAAATTAGGTCAAGGTGAATCCTACTACTGAAGTTAAGAAATTAACCAAAGTGAAGAAAGACAAAGATGAATCTTCAAATGCTGCGAAGACTGCTGAATCTTCCATTCCAACTACTTCCACTGACAAATGTGTATACATGGTCAAGTGGGTACCCAAGAAAAACTAATCTTCCTTTGTATTGCAGGTTAAGAAGGGTATCTGGTATCTCGATAGCGGATGCTCTAGACACATGACTGGAAAGAAAAGCCTGCTCGCTGAATACAAGGAAGAGAAGGGTCCTTCTGTAACTTTCGGTGGAAATGGAAAAGGACATACCCGAGGGTATGGTGTACTTTCAAATGGTACAACCTCCTTCAGAAGAGTCGCATATGTTGAAGGGCTGAAGCATAATCTTCTAAGCATCAGTCAGCTTTGCGACATGGATAACAAAGTAATCTTTACTAAGGAATCCTGCTTTGTCGCTGACAAAAAGGAGAAGATAGCTCTCAGCGGTTATCGTTTGGAAAATGTTTATGTAATAAACATGGACTCAACAACCACCGAGAACTCCTATTTCTTCTCAAAGGCCTCATCTGATGTCAACTGGCTATGGCATAAGAGGCTATCTCATCTAAATTTCAAGACACTGAACACTCTTTCTTCAAAAGAGTTAGTCACTGGTCTGCCTCAGCATTCATACGTCAAAGAGTCTTTATGTTCAGCGTGTGAAAAAAGGAAGCAGACCAAAGCAAGCTTTAAATCTAAGCAAGTCTCATCAGTGTCATCTCCTCTACAACTACTCCATATGGATTTGTTTGGCCCTGTTAACAAACAATCCATCGCTGGAAAGAAATATACGCTGGTCATAGTTGATGAATTCTCTCGCTTCACTTGGGTAATGTTTCTCCGTTCTAAGAGTGACACCCCTGAAGAACTCATCACTTTTGTTCGGAAGATGGAAACCCTGAACAATCTGATCGTTCGCTCAATAAGAAGTGATCATGGGACTGAATTCAAAAACAGTTCTCTTGATTCCTTCCTTGAGAGTAAGGGTATTTCTCACAACTTATATTCAGTGAGAACACCGCAACAAAATGGAGTCGCTGAAAGAAGAAATAGAGCAATTACTGAAGCTGCATGTTCAATGCTCAGCGATTCTCACCTGCCTAATCAGTTTTGGGCAGAAGCTGTCAACACTGCTTGTTTTACGCAAAACAGGTCGCTGATAGTTAAAAGATTCAAAAAGACAGCCTATAAACTCTTTCATGGGAGAAAGCCTTCAATCAGCTTTCTTCACATCTTTGGATGTCAGTGTTTCATACTGAACAACAGAGATGCTCTTGGAAAGTTTGATCCTAAGGCTGATGATGGAATCTTTCTTGGATACTCCTCAGTTTCCAAAGCCTTCAAAGTCTTCAATCGTAGAAGACAAACTGTAGAAGAAACTATTCACGTCACGTTTGACGAATCCCGTTCAGTGAACTCTAAACCGTCCGCTGATACTGAAGAACTGAATCAATGGATGTTTTCTCATCTTGGTGATTCAGAAGATATTCCCACTCCTCATGCTCATCCAGTAGAAGATGATAGTCCTATCATTCCAAACATGCAGAATAGTGAAGCTGAAACATCATGGGTCTCAGCTGTTCCTATAAACACTATACCTACCGCTGAACCAAATGCCTCAGACATTCCATCTATCTCTCAGCAATTAGTAAATGAAATGACAAATGCAAGTATTCCTATCTTAACTAAAACTCCAGAAGTAGCTGAAGCCTCATCTTCAGCTCCTCCAGTTCAAGATGAGTCAGCGACTTATGCTCCGGCTCAGCGATGGACCGTAAATCACCCAATTGATCAAATTCTTGGCGATCCAAACGCTGGTGTTCAGACTCGACGAAGTGCAGGTTATATTTGTTTATTTGTTAACTTTATTTCTCTAACTGAACCAAAGAAAATAGATGATGCCCTCAAAGATCCAAACTGGGTCAGCGCCATGCAAGAAGAGCTGACTGAATTCGAAAGAAACAAAGTTTGGAAACTTGTTCGGAGACCAACTGATAAAACAGTAATAGGCACTAAATGTGTCTATCGAAACAAGTTGGACGAACATGGTACTGTAACCCGCAACAAAGCTCGTCTTGTTGCTCAGGGATATAGACAAGAGGAAGGTATAGATTATGACGAAACATTTGCTCCAGTAGCAAGACTTGAATCTATTCGTCTATTCTTAGCATATGATGTACACAAAAACTTCAAAGTACATCAGATGGATGTTAAGTCAGCGTTTCTGAATGGAAAGCTGAATGAAGAAGTGTATGTGGAACAACCTCCAGGATTCTCAGATTCTAAGCGTCCAGGCTATGTTTATAAACTGGATAAGGCACTTTATGGCTTGAAGCAAGCTCCTCGTGCATGGTTTGACACTCTTTCTACTTATCTCCATATTGAAAATTTTGAGCGAGGTAAGATTGACAAAACTCTATTTTTTAGAAAAGTGAAAGGTCATATCATTCTAGTTCAAATATATGTTGATGACATTATATTTGGTTCTACTAACCCTGAGTTTTGTACTCGTTTCGCTGATAGAATGAAAGATGAGTATAAAATGAGCATGATGGGTGAACTAACATATTTCCTTGGTCTTCAGATTAAGCAAACTGAAAAAGGAACGTTTATTAATTAGGGAAAGTATGTTAAAGATATGCTGAAGAAATTTGATTTAACTCATAGTTCAGCTATGAAAACCCATATGGCACCACCGCTGACACTTGACAAGGATTCAAAGGGAATACCTGTTAATGTCACGCTGTACCGTGGGATGATCGGCTCTCTCTTGTATCTTACAGCTAGCCGACCCGATATTATGTATGCAACATGTTTGTGTGCAAGATATCAAGCTGAACCTATGCTATCTCATATGAAAGCTGTAAAGCGAATTTTTCGATACCTTAAGGGTTCACCGAACCTAGGTCTTTGGTATCCCAAAGATTCAGGATTCGATCTAACCGCCTATTCAGATAGTGATTTTGCAGGTTGCAAAATGGATAGGAAAAGCACCACAGGAGGATGTCAGCTCCTGGGTGGAAAGCTGGTAAGTTGGACAAGTAAAAAGCAAAATTCAGTGTCCACTTCCACAGCTGAAGCTGAATATGTAGCTGCTGGAAGTTGTTGTTCTCAAGTCTTGTAGATGAGAAATCAGCTACTAGACTATGATCTTCAGCTCTCCAAAATTCCAATCTATTGCGACAGCACAAGTGCCATCGCTATAGCAAACAATCCAGTACTACATTCAAAGACCAAACACATAGAAATCAGATATCATTTTATTAGAGATCATGTGATGAATGGTGATATAGAACTTCATTTTATCCCAACTGATTATCAGTTAGCTGATTTATTTACCAAACCTCTTGATGAGACAAGATTCAACTTTCTCATCAGCGAGCTTGGAATGCTGAACTTTGAAGGGTAAAATCCTCAACGGTTCACATTGATCAGCGATAGGATAAAATCAACTCGTATAACCTATTCATTCATCTTCTCTCTGAATAAAACTTGGCTAAGCTGATGTCAAGGTATGTCTTCTCTCTCTGACAATCGCATGAAAATGCAAGATTTCAAAACAAAATGCATCGCTGAATATCTTTTCCTTAACAGCGATATTTTGAAATTTCTTAAAACCACCACTGATATTTTCATTCAGTGCTTCATGTTTGTAAAAGAGTCCCTGAGCTTTCAAAACCTCAGAGACATCCAAAAAGAATATGAAAGGACAGTTGTGACGTCATTGCAACGGATAAACCCCGGCACGTTTTCTCTTTCTGACACACGTTTGCACGTCTCGTTCAAACTTCCAATCATATGCAAACACGTGTCCGTGTCATGATGAAAATATTTTCCCGCTCAAGATTTTCTCTCTCTAATCTCTCTATATAAACAAACTCGTGGTTTATATTTTTCTTTTACGCGATCAATCTTCCTCCGCAAGAAAGAATTAACTATTGCATTTGTGCTTTCTAAAACTTCAAAGAACTGTTCATCATCTTCTTCATCAAACATCAAGGTTAATATGTTCTTATTTATTACCGAATGCGTATAACTTGTTTCCGATCTTTTCCTTGTTTTAACAAGATCAAACAAAAGAACTTCTTAAAAATGAAATCATTTTCTTTCATGGTTTTATGAACACAACCATTTCATGGTTGTTCTTCAAGTTTAATTGCAAAAATCTTAAACTTGTTCTTCATTCGTTTCTAGAATCTATTTTTTCATAGAAAACTGGATAACAAGAATAAATGGGTTTTACATTTCGTTTCTTAAAATCAAGAAAAACCCTAATCTTCATTAAGACATTTGTGTCTGAATGAAATAGATAAAATTTGAACCATCTTAATGGAAAATCTTTCCACATTAAGATAATTCTTATTTGTTAACATCTTTGGTTGAACTGATAATACAGAGAAATTGCATCGTCTGACATTCCTGCTACCGCTGAGAACATCTCCGCTGATTCTGAGGAAGTGGAATTTATCAAGGCTCCTCAGGTTAAGTTCACTCTGGAACAACTAGATTGGACCAAAACGAACAACCTTTCTGCGCTTCTAGAGTTTCCTCCTCGAAAGCAAGTCACACATCTGAAAGATGCTGTGAATTTCCTAAAGAATTGCTGCATTTTAACAGCCCTGACCATCTCACCTCCTGCAAGTCAGCTACTACTATCCCAGTTCTGGTACACTGCCAGACATTCTCAGTTACCATCCGCCAAAGATCCCTCCAAAACAATTGATTGTATCCTCAGCGATACTGAGTATGGCACGATAAAGATCACACCTGCCATCATTCGCAAAGCTCTGAACTTTCCCAACGCTACAAAAGAAAAGCCTTTTGTTCCTTTCCCTGACCATAAGAAACTCGCTGACAAAGAAGCTCTTATTGCATTTTTCGATGCAATGGGCTATGTATGGGAAATTGGCAGAGACAAGAAACCCGAGAAGAAGCTGACCCTGCTGAAGAAGTCAAAAATGTCCAGCGAGATGAACTTCATCTTCGCTCACTTAATCAGCTGCATGACGGCCAAGACCGGCTCCTCTGGCCAAGCTGCTCAACCTCAGCAAGCAATGGGATACGCTCTGCTGAAAGGTCTACACATTGACTGGGCATCTCTTATCTATGATGACTTGGTGCAAAGAGTAGACTCTGCCGCTGACAGACCTCCATGGGTTCCTTACCCCCGATTTATCAGCGCCATCTTCCAATATGGCCTGAAGGACAGCTACCCGCAAGAGGGTGACCTGAAACTCTCTCAGGTTGGCCCTAAGGTACTTGACTTCAAACCAGTTGAAAATGAGGTACGTCTTTCTACCCTTTTAACTCTTCTCAACCCTTCTTCTTCTACTTCTGTGGCTCCTTCAGCGACAATACCCATCGCTGATACCCTGGCCACAAACTCCTCTCCTTCTAAGAAAAGGAAACAATCATCTACCCCACTTGGTTCTAAAAGGATCAAGAAAACAAAGGAGCAACCCCAGCAATCTCATGCTGAAGACTCCTCAGCTCTTTCTGCAGAAGGAACGTTCAGTTGAAGGAACGTTCAGTGGTACGCTCTGCCACACCTGAACAACCCATCCATTCCATCCCAACTTCAGCGTCTCTAAACGCTGAGGTTACAAACTTGGAACCTACCCAACCTCCTTCAGTCTCTCAAAAGACTGATGAAGTGATTGTCAGCGAATCCAACGCTGAACTCAGAACCCAACCTCCATTCTTATCCTTCGCTCCTCCCTCTACTCATTTGGTCTCTTCTCCAGTTCTCGCTGGAGATGCCATCATTTCTATGGAAACTAAAGCTGATACTCCAGAAATGATGAAGACAGGACCTGCAGGACAATCCATGGGCACTTTTGAAGATGACATGGAACATTTTTCAGGAACCCGTAATTTTGACGAGTTCATCAATCCTCCTGCAGGTACACACCAACCCATAAACACTGTCACTAAACCCCAAACTTCTGAGCTTTCCTATGTTCACAAGTTCTTATACGTTACAGGTCCTAATTTGGGAGACATCAACGCCTCTCTGAAGTCCGTGGAGACAAAGCTGACAGGTCTCACCACCACTCTTTCAAATAACTCTACAGTTGTAACAAACGCTAGAGAGAATCTTATAAAGCTGACAACGGTGGTGGAGAAGAAGGCTTCCACAGATGACATGAAGCAGGTTGATAAAACTCTCAGCGACTTCACCAAGGTGTTCGCTGACATCTACACAGACTACACCTCTCTCAAAAATTCAGTTTCATCCATGTCCAGCGAGGTCACAACGCTGAAGACATCGGTTGGACAACTAGCGGGAGATATGTCTACTGTAAAGACTGACTTAGGCTCTGTAAAGACCGATGTTAGTTCGATGAAATCGATGATCGAGCAGACAAAGACAAAGCCCTCAGCCTCTGGAGCTGAGAAAGGCAAAGGCAAAAGCGTCGCTGAAGATGACAATCTGATGATCTTGCTTGAAAAGCCGGTTTGTCAGGTACACAAAACATCTCTCACTCCATCCCTCCTCTATCATACACTATCAGTTCTACTACCCAAACCTATACAATTGAACAAATTTTCTCTTTCTGATTCTACCCAAGTTCATACTTGTAAGATCGCTGTGTTTCAGCTAGTCCTCTCCCCTGTTTGAGGATATCGCTGAAGGTTCCACAACTGCGACTTCACCAATAATACCAGCTGCTGCTGAAGAAATAATCCCAGTCTTAGATTTGAACTCTGAGACTGATGAACCAGAAGAACAGCTACTCTCGCACAGACACAGACCTTCCTTAGCTCCTCAAAAGCTAAGTGAAGAGGATCAGAAAAGAAGAGAGGAGATAATAAATCAATTCGAGGATCAGCGAATCATTCTGAGGCGTGATCAACTTCCTTCAGTTCCTCCAAAGTTCAGAATTTCCAAAAAGGAATACAAGGATCACCTCAGAGCTGAAAGATTAATCGCTGAAAGAAAGGAAGCTGAAGAAAAGGACAGAGAATACGCCATCCAGCTTTCTAAACGATCAATAAAAGACCCCAAGCTGAAAAGAGTTCCCATTGATGTTCAACGTCAGCTCTGGGAAAACGCCAAGAAGATAACCGAAGAAAGAGAACTGTGTCTCAGTCAACTTTAGCCTGGTGCAAAGAAAAGGTCAACTACAGACTCTCTCCTGCCAAAATCAACAAGGTATTCATCTCTGGAAGAACAACCCTTGTTTCAATCGCTGAAGTCGAGATATTCAGAGAAGATAAGAAGTACGAAAAATTCTATGATGAAGCCATAACGAAGTACGGTCTCTTTGAATGGTTGGAGATCAGGTTAGCCATCCAGAAGTCCAAGTCGAAGTACAAGGAACATGTTGAAAAGCTGATCAACAAACAAATCGACTTAGTCTACTCCTGTGTGGATATTCCTCCTCCTCCTCCTCTCGAAAGTCAGAAAAGAAAGGCCTCAGCGAAGAAGAAGAAATCTATATCTTCAATTGATGGCCCTGTCATACGTAATGAAACAGGTATTGGTTTTTCACGTGCTGAAGTCCTTGGTCCTGATCCTGATCTTTCCATGCTTGACACATCTCTTCCTCCTGGTGAGACTTTCATCCCTGGCAAAGTCATAAGCGAACCCTACGGGATATTTTTCCATGACTACGATGGTCGAAAGCATTTTCAACGCATCTCTGAACTTCACATCACTCCCATCGAACAGTTGAGAGATCTCATCTACTGGTGTGACTTCAGGAATGACCCTCAGGCACGACATTTGAAACCCTTGATTTTTGAAGAAGCGCTGATCAAAAGAAAACAAGGTGTAACCGTTCCTGACTGGATGATTCCCACCACATCAATGACCCTTGATGAACTTCTCATTAAGGAAGAACCATTTACAAACTGATATGATCGCCTATTTCTCTATTGTATCAGTTATTCTTTTGTACTTGTAATTTATTTCGCTTGTACTTGTAATCTTTCCATTTCTCTTTGTAACCTGATTCAAAGTTTTAAAGAAAGATTTTAGCGAATGTACTTTACTCCATTAGTACTGAAAAGATCCCAGAAAACAGTAAAAGGGACAAATATTTTATGAGTTCTTTTTATCCTTATGTTTTCATTAAATTGCAATTTTCTTTGTTGCTATGTCATAATCAAATAGGGGGAGATTGTTGATCCAAACCCTTAGTGATTTGATAATGACCCTCTCTTATATACTTAGTGAAAATTGTAAGTAAACAATATGTATCAGAGTTTCACTATCGTTGATAAGTACTAAGATCTTACAGTACCGCTGATAGGAACTCTCGCTCTTTAAATTAAACATTCAGCTAACATTGTTCACCATTAATGTTCTGAGTCTGTTCAGTCATTATGATGATCGCTGATAAGTTAGTTGTTTACTTATGATCCCTGAAGACAAGTTTCACGTCAACAAAGGTTCTACGCTGAAGTCGAAGATGAAACTCAAGAACCAGCGACAAGTCTCCTAATGAACTGATGCGGATCAGCGAAGACTCAGATTTGTCCACTCAACGTGAAGTATCAAGTACAAGACTTCAGCTATCACTGAACTTTATCATTCGATGAATAGAAAATGATAATGCTCTGAATCAACGAAAGCTGATCATGAAGTCCTCCGTACAAAGTACTTTTGTCTTAACCACACTTGCACGACTCCGTACGAAATGTCAGAAAAGAACCTCCGACTGTCTGAAATCGTACAACCATTCTGATACTACACTGTTCATCTATGCGGCTACTAAGGTTGTCAACATAGGTCAATGACATGCAACCAACCAGCTGATGACACGTGTAAAGTGTATACTGACTTGCATTAAATGCATGCAGTATATAAAGAGATGAACCCACTTCATTTGAAGTAACTTGCTAACTCTGGACAAGTTCAATCTCTTATCTCAAGATAGGTTATTATTAGTAATTTCCTTATCTCTCTTAGTGCAAGAAACCTTAGTGTTCCAACTTGTTTAGATTTAGGTTTATCCTTAATCTTGTTTCCGCAACAAGCTGTAAATTGTTAATGATTTATCAATAAACAATTTAGAAAAGTAAAATCTGTGTATTTGTATTCAACCCTCCCCCCCCTTCTACAAACTTGTATAGGCCTTCGGGACCAACACAACCTCCATGCGGCCACAAAAGAAAACCGCTTTGTCACCTCTCCAAATCACAATAACTCAGCCGATAGGGAAACCCTGATTGCATTCTTCGATGCAATGAAATATGTTTGGGACCAAGGGAGAGATGAACTCCCTGACAAGAAGTTGACTGCCATCAAGAAGTCCATGATGCCAAGCGAGATGAACTTCATCTTCGCTCACCTGATAAGCTGTATGATAGCGAAAACTGGTTTTTCTGACCAAGCTTCTCAACCCCAACAGGCCATGGGATACTCACTGCTGAAGGGTCTCCACATTGACTGGGCAAAAATTATTTTTGATGATCTGATGCTCAGGGTAGACGCAGCTGACATACCAACAAATGTTCCTTATCTAACATTTGTCAGTGCCCTCTTTGAACAAGGCCTGAAGGACAAATACCCGAAGGTGGCCGACCTAAGACTCTCAAAGGTCGGCCCTAAAGTTCTAGACTTCAAACCACTACCAAACGAGGTACGTCTCTCTAAACTCTTATCTATTCTCAATCCCCTAACTTCTTCTACTTCTGCAGCTACCTCAACGGTAATCCCCACTGCTGATTCCTAGGCTACACCATCTACTCCTTCTCGTAAAAGGAAACACTCTACTACCCAACTTGATTCCGAAAGGATCAAGAAAACCAAGGAGCAACACCCCAAACCTTCACAGGTTGAAGACTCCGTAGCTCACTCTTCTCAAGAGCTGTTGGATAGTTCCGTGGTACGCTCTGCCATAGCTGCTCAAGCCATCCCATCCATTCCAACTTCAGCGTCTCTAAACGCTAAGGTTATAAACTTAGAACTGAACCCCCCTCCTTCAGACTCTCTATAGTCTGAAGAAGTATTTCTCAGAGGATCCAACGTTGAACCCTGCACCCAACCAATCTTCTCAACCGTCATTCCTCCAAACATTTCTTTAGACACTCCACCTGTATTCCCCCCCCCCCCCCATTCTCTGCAACGAACATCATCATCAATACATCAGCTGCAACTCTACAGGGGCTGATGCATCAAAATATAGGACCTGCAGGCGCTTCTTTGCGAATTGGCTCTCTGGCGGACGATATGGAAACTTTTACAGGCTATCGAGACTTCGATGATTTCGTCAACCACCCTGCAGGTATACACAAAATCCAAAACACTCCTCTCTCCAAATCCACAACTGTTAGAGCATTGTTGTATTCAAGATTTACTGTAAAGTCAATGTACTGTATGAGTCTATACAGTATTGTGAATGCCTCTATACCTTGTATGTTATGGGTATAAATAGGCTTGTCTAGACCATTTGTTAGTAACAACTTGAAGCATTTGTCATTTTACACTTGGAAATCAATATATGGATGACAAGATTGCTCTCTAGATTCTCTCTACACTTGTTCATTACTTTGTGCTAGATTTGGGATTTATCAATTGGTATCAAAGCCAAACAGAAGATACAAGCAGATCGAAGACCAAATTGAAGATTTTTTACACTGTTCTTGAAGAATTCGGACCAAGAAGAAAACACTGTTCATCTGAAGTCTTATCATTCAGACATGGAGTTTTTCTAGATTTTGAGTTTTTGAATCATTTCTTTGCATCGTTCAACTCGGATTTGAATTCTGAACACATTTAATTCTTGCATAAACATCAAAATCTGCACAGAATTGACAGATCTGATCGATTCTTGAATATTTTTTCAAAAACTTCAAGTTCACTGTTTGGATCTTAATTCGATTAAATTGATCGAATTGTGAATTGTGATCAACAGGAAAAGTGTGCGGATTTCAATTACGAACAATTTGATATAAGATTCATCACAATTGATCAAGAATTGAAGAAGTTGTGGCAGATTAAGTGATTTTGAAGTTCGAAGTGCAGAATTCGGATCATTCTTGGTGAATTCGGATCATTCATAGAGAATTCGGAACATTCATAGAGAATTCGGATTGTTCTTGGCATCATAAGTGTAGAATTCGACTCAAGAAGAATTCGAATTCATAGAATTCGAATCCTATTAGATTCGAATTGTAGAGAATTCGAACCCTTGTGGATTCGAATTGGATGAATTCGAACCCTTATGGATTCGAATTGGATGAATTCGAACCCTTATGGATTCGAATTGGTTGAATTCGAACCTAAGTACATTCGAATTGAGTGAATTCGAACCAAGTTAAGTCCGAATTGGGTGAATTCGAACCAAGTTAAGTTCGAATTGATTGAATTCGAACCCAGTTACATCCGAATTCAGTGAATTCGAATCCTTCTTCATCCGAATTCATTGAATTCGAACCCTTATTCATCCGAATTCATTGAATTCGAATCCTTCTTCATCCGAATTCATTGAATTCGAACCTTTATTCATCCGAATTCATTGAATTCGAATCCTTATACATCCGAATTCATTGAATTCGAACCCTTCTTCATTCGAATTCATTGATTTCGAATCCTTATTCATTGATTTTGAGAAAAAAATTTATCTCGAAATTTTTCCTATAGTGTATTTCATACACTGTAAGAGCTTTTCAAGAAAAAATTTTATATAATTTTTTTTGTGTATTTTCATACACTGTCTGCTTGATCTTCTGAACGATCAATTTCTAGCAATTTTCAAAATGGTTTTACAACAAGTTATTGTTAAAAGCAGTGGTGAAGATTTGAAGCAAACTCTGAAAAAGGAGATTCCTCCAATTGCAAAAGTTTTTGTTAAACCAAATGTAAAGTTGCAACAAGTCATTATAACAGAAACATCTGTTAATTCACATGTATCTGTTAAACCAAATAATGAAGTGTTGCAACAAGTCATAATAACAAAAACACCTCCAAAGCCACTTGAAAAAGCTAAGGCAAATAATGGAATTTTGCAACAAGTTATTTTATCATAAACATCTCCTATATCAGAAACTCCTGTTAAAGATAATGCTTCAAATTCTTCAACTCCTATTTTAAATAAAGCATTGGAAGAAGAAAATGTTGATCTGAAAAGACAAATTTTAGACATTTCTTCTTCAAATGCTAAATTTACTAAAAGAATAACTGATCTTGAAGTTTATATTGCAGATCTTGAAGCAAAGAAAGACAACTCAAGTCTGCACGATCAAATCGAGAATCTTCAAGAGAAAGTAACAACTCTTCAAAAAGAAAATGCCGATTTGAAGAGTAGAGAAGAAAAGAGAGTGAAGTTAAAGATATAGGGAAAATTTTGGACAGTGAGAATGCCGATCTAAAGAGAAAACTGTCTAATTTTTCTTTTGAAGAAAAGAAAGTTTTTGAAGAAAAGAAAGAGACTGAGCTGAAATGTATAAAACTTTCAAAACAAGTTTCAGACTTTGAGAAAGTTTTATTTTTAGAAAAAGACAAGCTCGAAAAAGAAAGAGCTAAATTTGAAACTGAACGAAATTTTTTTGAGATTAAAAGTTCTGAACTTTCCATAAAAATCTCTGAATTAGAAAATCTTTTGGAAAAGGAAAGAAAAGATTTCACGGAAAAGAAAAATCTCTTTGAAAAGTAAAGTAAAACTCTTAAAAAGAAAAATATGGAAATTTTCAAAGAGATTACTGATAAAAGAAAGTTTTTGGAAAAAGATTTTGAATCGGAACGTGAATATTTTGAAGATGTGATTCTTAATCTTACCAAAAGATTATCTGGTTTATCAGCTGATATTATGAAGGATCAGTTGATCAAATCTGATCTCCAAAAGAAATTTGATCTAATTTCTAAAGAGAAAAATGTTTTAATAAACAAAGTCAAAGAACTTGAAGACGTCATTTTTAAATTTGATGTCTCAAAGCAGGCTAGTCATAATTCTATCTTTCAGACTCCATTTGTTGATTCAAATGATTCTGAATGTTCTTTTAAAACTGCTTCAAGTTCAAGTTTTAAAAACATTTCTTCTAAACAATTTAATAGATCAACAGATTTCTCAAAAGGTCGGATTCGTTCAACAAATCTCTTCTATAATCCTCTGTATGATAAATCAGATAACAAAACAAAAGTGCCTAAAGTTAATACTTCCAAACCTGAAGAAGTTCCAGTCTTCAAGAGGGTGAAGATGGAATGGAGAGTAAAAGGCACAACAGTTCCAAAGAAAAATGTGCCAAAATCATCTGTATCCACATCAAATGCAAAGAAGAACAATACCCCAAAAGGTAAATCTTATGCTAAACCTAATCCTATTCATTATGTAAATCATCTGATTAGGTTGGCACATAAGAAAATCTGTTGTTCTTACTGTGGATCAAATGACTTTGTGCATAAAGATTATACTTCTTATTGGTATGGTTCTTACAGTATTCCTTGTAAGAAATCTACACCTTACCCACTAGGACCCAAGTGCCATTGGGTACCAAAATCTGCTTAATCTGTTTTGCAGGTTCTTCATGTGTTGTACTGAATTGTAGATACATACCACACACATGACTGAAAACAGAAGAGAAGCGGCGTATTTTTTGAAAAATATTTGTACCATTAAGGGGGAGACAAATATTAATGGTTTCTAAACACATCAGTTTAGAACCCGGATTTCAATGTTTATGGCTTTTGAACATATCAGTTCAAAACCCGTGCTTCAACGACTATGGCTTCTGAACAATTCAGTTCAGGACCCGTACTTCAACGACTAAGACTTCTAAACAAATTAGTTTAGAACTCACACTTCTCAGGTGATATCCTTAACTGTTACATCTTTCTGTTTCAAGGAACGTGGCAAAAGGTAACATTGGATTATATTTTGTTTCTACCACTTTGAAAATTTGAATCTTTACAAATTTAATTCAATGAGATAAAATTTTCAATTTTCATTCAATGAATTAAATGTGTGCTAAAAGATGATTTTACAAGTGTTTTTGTTTTATCTGAGTTATATTTGTTTCATCTTTCACCTCTGAAATAAATCGAAAGGTCAGCAAAACATGAATGAAATTATGCTGAATGCTCAAAGATATGTGAATCTGGACTTATATAGAATATAATGCTCAAAAAGCCTATTTATCAGAATGATGAATGGAAACGAAAATATGGGGGAAGCACTATGATTAAGAACCAAGTGATTGAGATATCATTCATATTTTGTGATGGAAATTCGAACTTATATAGAATATCATTTAGTTTGAAAGTTTGTGCCTGTGGCCTTTCTGGTTTGGGAGAGTAAGTCCTAAGGGGTGCTCGACACCTAGTCCCTAAGATCAACTGGTCTGGGATCGGCTGACCCAAATCCTGCAATAGAACCAGATAGAAAGCCATGTTTTACTGGTACAAATGGGTTTAAGATATATCGATGTGGCCTTTCTGGTTTGGGAAATTAAGTTCTAAGGGGTGCTTGACACCTAGCACCTAAGGCCAACTGGTCTGGGATCTGCTAACCCAAATCCTTCTATAGAACCAGATAGAAAGTCATGTTTAACGGTGTATCTTATTCTTACTAAACTTTTTGATCAAAAGATGCCAATGAGCACAAAAGAAAAGATGCCAATGAGCACACATCTCTTGAAACTTGGGAAAATACAAAGTCGCGATAAACCCGTAAATTTATGAAATTCTGATTTTGGACACATAGTGTGAGTAGAGCAAAGTATTCTTATATGTTTAAGAATTGCATACGCTTGATGCTAATCATATTTCGCATGCTAGCACACCAAATAGATTTAATAAAGGGGTTGAAACTGAACATTTTTTAACTTGATATACAATGATGACTTGTTCTTGAATCCAAACACATGCATTTAATTTCATTTGATTGAAAAATCTGTTAAATTTCATTAAGTTGAATTTCTTTTGTAAACTTTTCAAATGATCAAATGTTTGTAGTTATAAAAGAAAATTCAATGAATGTTATTTTCCTTGTGTAAATTTGTTTTAAAATTTGTGCTACAATTTCAAATACTGTACGTTATTGAAATATATGCATACTTTCAGGGGGAGAAAATAAATTGCTCCAGAATTCTTATTTTGAGGGGGAGCAAGGTTATTCTGTAAGGAGGAGATTGTTAGCAATACTCAAAGACACGACTGAAATTGAAAATGGTTTTCGATGCTCACCATCATCGAAAAAGGGGGAGAAAAGTTTAATTTCAATTTCATGTCAAAGAATTTTCAAATCAAAGATATTTCAAGTCAAAGATTCGTGAACAAAGACTGAAGATTGGGGAGATGGATCATGTGAAGTCCAAATGTTGCTGAATTTGGTTATCTTAGTTCTGAGTGGTTATCGGAATGCGCTTACACCTAAAAGTTCAACAATGTGGATGGTTTCACATCTTTCTGATCCAAACTCTAATTGTTTCTGATTTATCTTGTTCCGAATTGATGGTTCTATATAAAGATATGAAATCCATGTTCAAGACTTGAAGACAATCTGTTGAAGATTGTATTGAAGAAGGTTGATTGAAGACAATCTGTTGAAGATTGTATTGAAGAAGGTTGATTTTTCAAAGAAAAAGACAATGACTTTTCATGTTTGTCTGAAGATTCTTCAAAGCTGAGTTCTTAAAGAGTGTCAAAGCATATAGTTCGCCGTGAACTAGTGGAGATAAAGCTATTTGAAGATGGTTTGATAGAGTGTCTGTTTGAGAAGATTGACTTTACAAAGAGCTGAAGACTGCTGTTATTTTTTTTAAATCTTGAATCCAAAGGGGGAGATTGTTAGAGCATTGTTGTATTCAAGATTTACTGTAAAGTCAATGTACTGTATGAGTCTATACAGTATTGTGAATGCCTCTATACCTTGTATGTTATGGGTATAAATAGGCTTGTCTAGACCATTTGTTAGTAACAACTTGAAGCATTTGTCATTTTACACTTGGAAATCAATATATGGATGACAAGATTGCTCTCTAGATTCTCTCTACACTTGTTCATTACTTTGTGCTAGATTTGAGATTTATCAACAACTTCTGACCTTTCCTTTGTTCATAAGTTATTAATTGTTGCAGGTCCTAATTTGGGAGATATTCACACCTCCCTGAAAGATCTGGTGGCAAAGGTGGAATCTCACACCACCACTCTATCTGCTAACTCTTCAGCGGTTACAGACGCTGGAAGAATCTCAAAAAGCTGACCACCGCGGTCGAGAAGAAAGCCTCCAGTGCTGATCTGGAGAAGGTGTCAGGTAGCATTGGAACTTTTGCTACTACTCTTGCTGACAACTCCACCGCCATCAACAATCTCAACTTCTCTAACACCACCCTCGCAACAAACTTCACCACTCTCTCCAATGAAGTCACATCATTGACGACAGAGGTTGGAACTCTTAAGGGTGAGGTCTCCACTGTAAAGGATCTACTTCAGCAGATTCTCGACCGCCTGAATGCTCCCACATGTGATCCTTTGCATTTTACTCAGGCTGATCGAGAAGATCTCCAAAGACTCAATCCTGCTATATCTGGCCTAGAAGACAGATTGAAACCTGTGTTGGGATTACTGGCCTAGAAGTCAGTGACCCAATGCACACTGATGATGTTGTTGCTGTTCATTCCTCCCCCACTCATCATGTGGAAGAGGGGGAGAAGACTGAAGACCTTCCCCATAATGTCGAGGGGGAGAAGAAAACTCTTGAAGACCTTCCCCACGCTGAGGGGGAGACGAGTACCACTGCTGCTACAACTGAACAACCTCAGGGAGTTGAAAACCCTGAGGGAACCAAGAAACCTCCCTCTGTATCTGAGGGGGAGCAACTCGAAGAGCAACGTGATGAAGCTGTTGCTGATATTACCGAACCCTATGCTGACGAGGATGAATCTGAAGAAGAAGCTGAAGACGAGGAAGACGTCGACATCGTTGATGATGAACCATCATCATCCCCTAAAAACGATGATGACGATGACGATGCTGATGATTTCTTCTTCGTCCATGTAAACACCATATCTATTAGGTAATCATGAAATCTTCCATTGATCTTGAAGAATCTAGAGTTTTACATAAGAATTCAAGCTTTCTCTCTCAAGATTCTCTCTCAAAAATCTCTTTCTAGATTTACAATTATGAACTCTCTTAATGACTTGCTTAAGACTTTCTTTAGACTTGCTTAACAACTAAGCTAACTAATCCTCTTTACACCTAGGATTACAAATCATTAAATCTAAACTACTTTGACTTTACATGACTTTGAATTTTATATTTGACTTTACAATGTTTGACCATTACAAGACTTTACAATAAATTTTGAATACAATAATGCTCTAACATTCTCCCCCTTTGGATTCAAGATTTAAAAAATATAGCAGCAGTCTTCAGTACTTGATCTTCAAAACTTTAACTTTGACCGCTTTAAACTTTGAAGCTCAGATTGTAGAAACCAGGATTCAATCTTACAAACAATTATGAACAATTAAACAAAGAATTTGATCAAACAGCCTTGTATTCAATTAAGAACAGATTACAGATCTAGAGAGAGAATCTCTCAAAGATTACAAAGTGAATACACGGTTATATCAAAGATTCTACGAAAGGTTAGTTAGCTTACAGTTGCTAACTCCTATATATATACTGTTAAGGAAAATCTAAAGCTACAGTAAATATACATCAAAGACTAATAGAACAATTACACGTGTCCTACTTAGTAACAGAATGTAACTGAAAATATCCTAAGACATAAGTTCTGAACATGTTGTTCAGAACTTCTGAACATACTTCTGAATAAGCGCTTCAGAACATTTGTCTTCATAGTCACAAGTTCTGAGTCTCCTACTCAGAACTCTGAACCTTCTATTCAGAATCCACACTTAGAACCTTTTTGAGACTTCTCACTCAGAACTTCTGAGTCTTCTTACTCAGAAATCAACACTTGTGTTTTTGACAACCAACACTTAGTCTTTTCTAGACTTCTCTATTCAGAAGTTCTGAGTCTTCTACTCAGAACTCTGAGTCTTCAATTCAGAAACCAACACTTGTGTTTTTGACAAAATTCTAGACCTAATACAGATAATCTTCAAACAGCTGAATCTTCACTAGTTCACGACGAACTATATGCTTTGACACTCTTTAAAAATTCAGCTTTGAAGAATCTTCAGTCAAACATGAAAAGTATTTATCTTTCACAATATAAAGTCAATCTTCATCAATACAATCTTCAACAAATTGTCTTCTAGTCTTGAACATGAATTTCAGATCTTTGCATCTTTGAACTTTGCAACTTTAAACTTTGAAGCTTTGAAAACTTTGAGGCTTTGAACTTTGAAGTTTTGAACTCAAACTTTGAATGATTTCTTGAACTTTGTATCTTCATCTCTTCGATCTTGAAATTGTCTTTGAACATTGAACAACGAACTTTCTCGTAACAATTCAGAATGACTTCTTGGCTTTAGCACATCATTTCTGCCCCTTAATCTGTCATTGGCAAATCTGTCTTTTCTTCAGGGTATTATTTCTCCCCTTGTTCTTCAGTATACTATTTCTCCCCCTTTTTGATGATTGTGAGTATCATGATCATCAAAACCTTCATCAATTTCAGCACACTTTTTGTACACCGCAAGTAACATTCTCCTTCTTTTTATCTGATAAACCTTCAATTCCGAAAGATATTTATCCGAATCTATTCAAATTCAGACAAAAGAATGTGGTAACCCTGAAACAACGGATGAATTAGTTAAAATGCCTGTAAGTAGCACGGAGCCACTTAGTACAATGAATGTACTTTGTAAAGGAGCTTTTTCATGTTCACTCCGACAGGGCTTCCATTCAATCATCAAAAAACCATAAAGGAATTTCTATGAACGTTAAGACAAGAAAACATATTCCTTGTGTGTACGTGCTTGTGTAGAAGGAATTAAAGCAACATATGCTTGAAAAAATATAGGCTCAAAGCGTGTAAAATGTTGAGACAGCAACAAGTTTCCACGGACTCAATGCGCATGAACCAAGAGCGAAGGTGGGGCAAACTTCCTTCTTTTTCAATATCTAGACCTTCCGAGTGAAGATCAGATAGATTGTATGCTGCGTCCCCAAGAAAAATGAAATATTCCTTTGTTAAGAAAAAAAATGAGTAGCTGGTGGGGTTAATTGCAAGAGTTGGCATGGGCTGACTGCCTGTTTCAATGATGGTCACCAAAGAATGTGAACCAATCAGTAATGTGGCTTCCCGGCTCAGAAAATGGATGGTGTAGAGTTCTCTTATTCTTTTAACTTTGTTCTCACACCCTCTTTTTGTTTTTAATCTGCTCACTTCTACCCAAACTCTCATTTACATTTTACCTCAGCACAATGAGATACTCAACCGGATGAGTTATCTCCCCCACTCTTTGATGTAGACCCCTCACCCCTCAATCACTCAAAGATAACTTCTTGGGTAGGAAACACTGGTTAATGTGGATCCATAAAATTTCTTTAATATCTCACACTAATTCCCATGAAATTGTCCTAAAATGATGTGTTGTTCAACAGTTTAGCTTGAACAAATAAACTTCAGCATTTGAATAACATCGTCATCAGAAAGTATGCTCCTCAGTATTTGAGCATTTGAACGATGAAGAAGTCTCAAAACAAGGATATTTGAACGAATGAAATGAATTCGAAAGACTAGTTTGAGAATCTGACAATGTATCAATTAGATCAAATATCATGAATGATGATCATAAAAGGATAGGGTATCAAAGAATTGAATTTTGTTTATATGAACAATATAAACAGTCTTTGAATGAACGTTTAAGTTCTTATGCTGAAATGAATGTATGATGCTCAACGAAATTCAAATTCAAATGGGAGTATTACCGTCGAAAAAATTGTTTCGTTTTGAGACATGGTAATAACAAATTCAATATGAAGCTGAACCGGTGTGTATGAATACTTGAAAGTATAGAAAAGATAATACACAAGTATTAATCTTTAGAAACACACGGTCAGAAATGATGTTACGATAATCCGAGATATATATATATGTATTTATATGAAAAACATTTAAAATCACACTTCTAAAATTATAAAATCTGTTTGAATTAGAGAAGTGGTTTGAACATTTAAGAAAAAAAAAATTCATGCTTGAGAGTCGTTCTTCTTTCAAACAATCAGAGATTAAGGTCAGAAGATACTTACATTCAGATGTTTAAGCTCCCCCTCAAATCATGATATAATGATTTTTAAAACAGTGAAGCTCCCCCTTAACTTGTGAAAAAGATTTTTATGTGTACAAAATATGCACAAAGAACAAGACTTGGATTAAAATATCCTTAATCATTAAAACGAGTTCTGAATTACCAGGATTGAAGATAAATTCAGAAGTCATAGTCGTTGAAGAACGGGTCCTTATCTAATATGACCCGAAGTCAAAATCATTGAAGTACGAGTCCTAAACTGATATGTTTAGAAGTTATTATCGTTACTTCCCCTTAGTGGCACATGTACTCTTCAAAAACTTTCACTGCTTCTCTTCTATTTCCAGTCATGTGTGTGGTATATATCTCCAAATCAGCACAACACATAAAGAACCTACAAAACAGATTAAGCAGATTTTGGTACCCAATGGTACTTGGGTCCTAGTGTGTTAGGTATAGATTTCTTAGAAGAAATACTGTAAGTACCGTACCAATAAGAAGTATAATTTTCATGCACAAAATCATTTGATCCACAATAGGAACAACAAATTTTCTTATGTGCCAACCTAATCAGATGATTTGTAGAATAAACAAAACTAGGTGAAACAGTAGATTTACCTTTCGAAGCATTGTTCCTCTTTGCTTTTGATGTGGATGCAGATGATTTTGGTACATCTTTCTTTGGAATTGTTGTGCCTTTAACTCTCGATTCCATCTTCACCTTCTTGAAGACTGGAACTTCTTTAAGATTGGAAGTATTAACTTTAGGCACTTTTGGTTTATTATCTGATTTATCAAACAGAGGATTATAGAAGAGATTTGTTGAACGAATCTGATATTTTGAGAAATCAGTTGATCTATTAAAATGTTTAGAAGAAATGTTTTTAAAGCTTGAACTTGAAGCAGTTTTAAATGAGCATTCAGAATCATTTGAAGCAACAAATGGAGTCTGAAAGATAGTATCAGGACTGACCTACTTTGAGACATCAAATTTAAAAATGATGTATTCAAGTTCTTTGACTTTGTTTATCAAGACATTTTTCTCTTTAAAAACTAGATCAATTTTCTTTTGGAGATCAGATTTGATCAATTGATCCTTCATAATATCAGCTGATAAACCAGATAATCTTTTGGTAATATTAAGAATTGCATCTTCAAAATATTTGCGTTCCGATTCAAAATCTTTTTCCAAGAATTTTCCTTTATCAGTTATCTCTTTGAAAGTTTCCATATTTTTCTTTTTATGGATTTTATTTTCCTTTTCAATGAGATTTTTCTTTTCCGTGAAATGTTTTCTTTCCTTTTCTAAAACATTTTCTAATTCAGAGATTTTCACGGAAAACTCATTACTTTTGATATCAAAAGATTTTCTTTCAGTTTCAAAACCAGCTCTTTCTTCATCTTGCTTTTGTTTTTCAAGATATAAAACTTTTTCAAAGTCGGAGACTTGCTTCAAAAGTTTTACATAATTAAGCTCAATTTCTTTCTTTTCTTCAAGAGCTTACTTTTGAACATCAGTGTTGTCAAACACAAGTTTCTTGACAACTTTAGCTTTTTCATTTGTGTCTGAACTAGATTCAAACTATGAATTATCAGAGCACACATGTTAGCTCTAATCTTTCGATTTGTGAAAGTAGTGAAAATAGTCTAAGTACAGAAGTAACACACAGAGGCCCTGCAGAAGAACCCAAGAAGACAGAAGTCACGGATCTGCAGAAGACTGCTCATAGAGGACCGAGCCGCAGAACCTCTGTCGTCCTTGACAGAGCCTCTGCGGTTTATACTGAAGAATTAGAAGATTCACAAATATCTTACTGTTCCAGGATCCGTTCATCCACTTGTTTCTAGACGTGCCCTGACATCAACTACACGTGTCAAACTCTGATAGGGCTCTGTTAGAATGGGAACGTGCGCATTAAATGAACATCGTACCTAGCTGCTGTTCATAGGATCCTGTCTACTGTAGATCAGTCCTTATTGTCTAAAATATGTCCCCTTTAGTAGTATAAATAGAAGACTCATGTTGAGTTCTTCTATTAAGCAAAATATCAGAAATACACATATATCATTAAGCTTTGCGCTTCTCACACACACCATTAACTGTAGATTTCTTGTTTATCTTTGAAGTTCTTGGTGTTCTTGATATATATCAAATACAGTAATCTTGGAGATATTCATCTGTTCTTACATACTGTTTTATTTGATATTGTGTGATTTTCTACCTTACAACTTCTTTCAGTTCTTAAATACGCTTCCGCACCATATCTAAATCTGAACTAACTGAAAGATAAGATCATTGTTGAGAAATAGGAACCAACAACACAAATGATGATTTGGAAATAGAATCTTTTGCTTTAACATCAATCGGACTTGAAGATTTATCCTGATCTTTGAATTCATTTTGTCTTAAACATTTTTCACAAAAACTTTGAAACCTTAGAATTTGACAATTCGAATAATTGGGATTCAAGTAGTTGAATCTCACTCTTAAGATCAAGATTGACTTTTTGACTTTGATCACAGAAGGCCGCACTCAACAAAGGATTTTGTAAACCACAATCTAGCCTACATAAACCTTCTTGTAATAGGAAGTCTAATGTTAGGATAAATTGTAATGCCTCTGTGCTCCCATTTAATGTCTTTAATGAAAAGTTTAAGCAAATCTCTTCGCACATTCAATACTGTCATTGCTTTGATCTTATGTTTAAATTAAACCAACATTTCAAAAGTCCACACTGTCTTCTCTCTATACCCAAAGCAAAAGATAAATCCAAGGGTAAGAAGAAACAAAATGCTTCTTCAACAGAAGCTAAAACAAAGACCCCTGACAAAACTGGACCCATGTGGATATGGGTACCTAAAACTCTCTAATTGTCTTGCAGAAGCAGTATGTGCCAATCTGGTATCTAGACTCCGGATGCTCGAGGCATATAACTGGCGACAGAGGTCTTCTATCCACATACAAAGAAAAGAACGATGGTGGATCTGTGACCTTTGGAGACAATAAAAAGGGGTACATCAAAGGCTACGGAGTCATAAAGAAGGAAAATATAACCGTATGCAAAGTTGCATATGTTGATGGCCTTAAACACAATCTTCTCAGTGTCAGTCAACTCTGCGATACGGGATTTGACGTAATGTTGAAAAGAACCTTTTGCTCTCTACAGAGTGAGGACACAGGACTTGAACTTCTGCGAGCCGAAAGAAGAGGATATCTATATCTCATGAACTTCAATGCAAAGAACAAAAACAAAATATGCCTTGTTGCATGCAAAAGCGAAGAAGCCTGGTTATGGCACAACAGGTTCTGCCATTTAAACTTTCATACTCTTGATAAACTTGTAAAACTTGATCTAGTCAAAGGTCTACCAAACGTTAAATTTAATAAAGATCATCTTTGCTCTGCCTGCGAAATGGGAAAACTCAAAAAGGCTTCCCATAAAGGCAAAACAGATGTATCTTGCACTAGGCCTCTGTACATGCTCCATGTTGACCTCTGCGGTCCAATATCTACATAGAGCCTAGGTGGCAAGAAATATCTGCTTGTTTTGATCGATGAATTCTCAAGATTTACATGGGTTGAATTTGTCAGAAAGAAATCAGATGTTCCAAACATACTGATAAATTTAATGAAAAAATCCAAGTTCTGTATGAGTGCAGGATTCAGAAGCTGAGAAGCGACAATGGCACAGAATTCAAAAACTCTGTCATTGAAGCCTATCTTACAGAAGAAGGAATTTCACAGAACTTCTCTGTTGCACGCACCCCACAACAGAATGGAGTGGTTGAAAGAAAGAACCGCACGCTTGTGGAGGCCGCCAGAACTATGCTCACCGCATGTGGATTACCAATGACATTTTGGGCAGAAGCAGTATCAACCGCTTGCTATACCCAAAATAGATCAACTATTGTAAAGAGACACATCAAAACACCATATCATTTTATCAACAAAAGACGACCAAACATCAAGTTTTTCCATGTATTTGGATGCAAGTGCTTCGTCTTAAATGATAGAGAAGCAAGAGGAAAGTTTCAAGTAAAGGCAGATGAAGGCAAGTTCATAGGATACTCTGTAACTTCCAAGGCCTACAGAGTTTATCTTCTACAGTCTCGAACGATCGTAGAAAGCATAAACGTTTCTTTTGATGATACCTTCCAAAAGACTTCTGAACAAATCAGTTCAGAACTCGGTCTAAAAGGGGAATCCTCTGGCATCTCGAAAACAAGAGAAGAAGATTTAAATCTTCTATTTCAAGAGATGTTCCACGACGACATTGATCCCTCTGCTGGAGCCAACAGAGCCTCTGGAGAATCATCTTCTGCCAACCAGTCTGAGTCAGGTATTTCTCTAACCGGTCCCTTAAATATTTCATCTTCTTCTGATAATCATACAGATGCAAACGCCGAGGGGGAGCAAACAGAAGATGATACAACAAAGAAAACAACCACAGAAGCTACCGAAGAACCAACTCCAGAAATCACAGAGGAACAAGAGGACTTAATCTCTACTTCTTCAGAGGAACAAACACCGCCACTCATTCCAATCATTCCACAATCTGTAGGATCAAGCACGAAAGCAAAATCTTCGACAGAGGATACACCAGAACAACAATTAGAAACCTCTGAAGATCAACTTGATGAAATCGATGACCATCTCCCAAGAACAACAAAGTGGACAAAGAGCCATCCGCCAAGTCTTATAATCGACGAACCTTCTGAAAAGGTAAAAACAAGAGCTGCCACTACTAACTTTTGTTTCTTTACAAACTTAATTAGTGTGATAGAGCCAAAAAGGATCTCTGAAGCCCTTGACGACCCAAACTGGGTAGACGCTATGCAAGAAGAGCTTCTACAGTTTGAACGAAACAAAGTCTGGACTTTAGTTCCTCTGCCACGAGGAAAACAAGCCATAGGGACTAAATGGGTCTTCAGAAATAAGAAGGATGAAGATGGAGTGGTCATAAGAAACAAAGCAAGATTGGTGGCCAAGGGATATCGCCAAGAAGGCATAGATTACGATGAAACTTTTGCCCCTGTCGCACGACTCGAAGCCATAAGAATCTTCTTAGCCTTCGCAGCCCACAGAGGTTTTAAAGTATTTCAAATGGACGTAAAATATGCTTTTCTAAATGGCGAAATCCAAGAAGAAGTATACGTCCAACAGCCACCAGGGTTTGAAAGCTCTAAGTACCCAAAATACGTGTACTACCTCGACAAAGCTCTGTATGGACTGAAACAGGCTCCAAGAGCATGGTACGAAAGACTTTCTACCTTTATTCTCGAAAATGGTTACGACGGATACAACTTTGTTTTATAAACGAAAAAATGATGAAATTATGCTTGTACAAATATATGTGGAAGACATAATTTTTGGGTCTACAAATACATAAGAGTGCAAAAAGTTTGAAAAACTCATGCAGAGTGAGTTTGAAATGAGTATGATGGGAGAATTAACTTTCTTCCTCGGACTCCAAGTAAAACAATCATCAGAGGGAATTTTCATAAATCAAGCTAAATATGTCTCTGACATACTTTCAAAATACAGTCTCTCTGATACCTCTGTAATGAGAACTCCAATGGCCATAGGAAATAAGTTAGACTCAGATCCAAATGGCATACCTATAGAGTGCTTGCTCTACAAAGGAATGATTGGGTCTCTGTTATACTTAACTGCATGTAGACCTGATATAATGCATGCCACATGTCTCTGTGCAAGATATCAAGCTAACCCAAAGGAATCACATTATAATGCTGTAAAGAGGATCTTTAGATACCTTAAAGGGACCAAAAATCTTGGCCTCTGGTATCCGAAGAACTCTGGTTTTGGTCTTAAAGCTTATACAGATTCAGATTATGGAGGATGCAAGCTCGACAGAAAGAGTACCTCTGGGAGTTGTCAATTCCTATGTGGTAAACTAGTCAGCTGGACCTCTAAGAAGCAGAATTGCGTATCCACATCTACAGCAGAAGCCGAATACGTTATGCTGCTAGTTGTTGCTCCCAGGTTCTATGGATGAAAACTCAGCTTAATGACTATGGCCACATCATATTCAAGATTCCAATCTTCTGTGACTCAAAGAGCGCCATAGCCATCTCTGCCAATCCAGTACAGCACTCAAAAACAAAACATATCGATATCCGTTACCACTTTCTGAAACACCATGTTGAATATGGGACAATCGAAATGCACTTCGTGTCTATAGAGTATCAGCTTGCAGACTTATTCACCAAGGCACTAGATGAGAAAAGATTTCTTTTCTTGGTGGGTAAGATGGGAATGATAAACATGAGTTAAAACCTCTGTAAGTATAACTTAAATCTTCTGTAATTATGTACATACATTGCTTTTATTATTTCTATTTAATTTATTTCAGAATGTAAATTCTCAATCACCATGTGTTCTGCACAAAAACATAGTTTCTGTAGGATTACTCAGAACCTCTGACAGTCTTTACAGAACCTCTGAGAAACTTGATCTATGTCCTACGCATTACTTATCAAATTTTGACCCAAGCATAGATCAAGGGGGAGTAGAAGGAGACCTCGAATTGATCTACAGAAGTTGATCATTCAAGGGGGAGCCAAAGAAGAATTGTGATCAACCACAATCAAAAGAGGTCAAGAAATTCGTCGTACAAAGAAGAGCCAAAAGGTAAGTATCTCGTACAAATCCTTCTTGAAAACAATTTTCTAGGACACAAATTTCCAAATACGTCCTAAAAACAATGTCTAAAACATTCCAATCAAGAAATAATCAAAAAGATTTTCGAGTCTCTCGTTATGAGAAATTTAAGGTCATAGAGCCTCTGCTGAGCTCAGCAGAGCCTCTGTAAGCCAGAAGCTCTATGAGTGCGAATCTCATACTTGAACTCTATCGATTAACTTGAATATCTTCTTTAAAGATTCACACGTACAGAAGCATGGACCAAAATACTGGAAGAAGGTCTCAAGCCAAAAAGGTTCATACACCACAGAACTTGTGCAAACAAAACAAGACATTTGAAGTTTACAAGTACAAAATCATTTTTGAAAACAGTTTTCTAGGACACAAATTTCCAAATATTTCCTAGGAACACTGCCTAAGTCATTTCAAACTTCAAATGATCAAAAAGATGCATAATTTTTAAGTTATGAGCAATTTGAGGTCATAGAGCCTCTGCTGAGCTCAACAGAGGCTCTGCCAGAGAAAATCTCTATGATCGTAAGTTTAAACTCTTTCGATCGGTTATGAATGTCATCTCAAAAAGACCTCTTTTGCACAAATGCACACTTTGAGATTCTCAAAAGATTGTTGGTCACAGAGCTCATTCCACCAAAGAAACTCTGTTGACCAACATAGGCTTTTAAAAGGAGATACTCGCACAGAACCTTATCCAAAACAGTTTTTATAGGACACCAACTTCAAAATATGTCCTAAAAACAATTCTTAAAACAATTAAAAACTTGGATGATCAAAAAGTTTAATAGATTTTTAGTTATGAGAAATTTCCTCTCATAGAGCTTCTGCTAGCTCTGACAGAGCTGCAAAACCTCTATGAATGCAATTTCTTCTCTAAAAATCTATCGATCCTCTCCAATGCTTTTTCAAACATTTTTGGTAAAGGTGCAAACAACAGAGGATACGAAGAGAGTTTCAAACAATAGAGCTCTATCTCTACAGATGTCACACCCCGCTAAAGCGGAAACACGGGATGTGCAGCTCAATTTTCATAGCAAGAGTTACAGGATTACACCAACCATCAAAATACATTCAAAAGTTTACAACATTGCCTTTTACAAACGTTTTACGAAAAAGGGAAATGAACGTAATTAAAAGATAATGAAGAAAGCTTCATCACGTGTAGCCTTCCTAGATCCCAACCTTAAAGACGTTCTCCTGAAAAGCATGTCAATGAAAAGGTCAAGTAATGCACTAGTTGGTGAGATCACAGGTTTAATGAGTACAACATTGTTTATCATAGCAAAATAGTTTAAATCCGCACAAGTGGATAAGGCAACCGGTTATGAAAACACTTGCTCATGGGAATAGTATGTATTATGTTTAAGTAGTGAGCCCGTTACCCGACCTATATGACAGCCGCCCCAACGCATGTTCTATCGTCAACAATGCGCACGAACAACAATAATTAAGCACTCAAACAAGCGCGACTTGTGAGTGGGGTGTCAACCAAATAGCGCTATCCATAATTGCCAACGGCTCACACTCGTGAGTTAAACGGGTAACGTAGAGTCAAATGGGGACTTACGTACGATAGAGAAAAGCTCAAAAACTTACAACATGCGTAACCTATACATACCATAGAGCATAAAAGAGTATAGCAAAGTTTACATTTTCAAGAAAACGAGTTAACCGGTGCGTAAAGTAGTTGTAATAACGACATACTTTTCACCCTAAATATGTAAAATATTGAAAAAGGGGCTGTGATAACTCACTTGATAAGCGATAGAATCCGAGAATCTCCCACAAGTACTTCGAGATGATCCTACTTCAAACCTATGAACGTAACGTCACTAGTGAGTTTTTAATTTCAAAGGTTCGCTACTAACTATCCAAATCGTCATAAAATGCCTTTATTGTGATTTAAATATTATAAATCGTATGGAGTTACCAACATTTGTAATCGTAACATAAGTATGCTTCATTCTTGTTAGATTAAAGTTACAGCAATTTCGTCACAATAAGTAACGAAAAGGGTCCAAAGACTTTATATATAGTATATATATGTATACCGAAATTGTATCATAAGAATGATAAAAAGGGTTCAAAATGTAAAGATGAAGTATTTAAAGTGCATAAATTTATAAATGTATAGTACATATATATATTTATATATACCACAATTTCATCATAATAATGATGAAAAGGGTTTAAAGTATATAAATTGCATAATTATATGAATATATAGTATATATATATTCCACAATTTCATCATAAAATGATGAAATGGGATCAAGAGTTAACTTTCAATCATAACAAGAAAATTGTCCTTTGCTGTCCAGATTTTGGTGTCACTTTGTGTCCAGTTTTGGATAACTTCCAGATATAGTTAGGTCAATATATTTTATTTCCAAGTGGTTTAATGAGTTAGAAAACTTTTGGCATAAGTTTCATAATTTTTAGAAGTGTTTAAGTACGTGACAAAATACTTGACGTAAAACTCGACAGAAAACGTTGCTGTTTGCGCACTGTTTTTGTGAAGACTGTTTGGTAGACGAAATCTTTGAGTTTTTGAGTGAAACCACTTGGGTTTGAATCCTAACACATACAAATAACTTCCAGAAAACGAATTACTTAATTTGGAGTAGTATTGAGTGAGATATGATCTTTTGAAAAGAGGTGTGGAATCTGGCAGCAAGCTGTCAAAACCACCCTTTGTGCATGTGCACCTATATTGACTTTTTACCCAAAGTTCATATTCATTTGCATGCAAAATACGATTTGACTCATCCCCATACATTTATTTTCAGTTCCAAAACATGTTTTTGAGCCATTCAAACTACATGCAAGTTACCCATCATCTCATCTTTTATAAATCTTGAAAATGGTTCTTTTTGGTGTTCATGTCAAGATCTTCATCATGTATCATAAAATTGTGTATTTTTAGCTCATGCATGTTGGTTAAAACATGTTTTTAATGGATTTAAAGATCCACTCATGAAACCTTTGAATCAAAAGGTATGGATTTTTCAAGAAAACTACATGCATGTGATTAAAGGTTCATCTTTGATCTTAACATGGGTTTAATTATGGATTCACCACCTTTTTACTAACATGCAAGTGTTATGGTGGTAAATCTACAAACATTAAGATGTGTAAAGATGATTTTTAACAATATTAAAGAAATGTAGAAGTAGGTGAAGAACATTCATAAGAAAATGCAAGAAATGAAAATTTAGACAAAAGAGAGTGTGTGGATTTCATCCAATACACTTGTATTTACCTTGAACACTTTTATCTCTTTGAAAAGAGGTGTTTAGAGGCTGAATTTGTGGATGAAGGTGGATGAAGATTTGATGAAGATGGAGAGAGAAAGAAGAGAGAATTCTTGTGTGAGAATTTAGAGAGAGAATGAAATGTTTTATAAATGAATTGTGATAGCCAAAAGAAATACATAGGGAGTAGAGAGGGGGGGGGGTCGGCCTCTCCATGGGGGTGGTGGTGGTGTGGTGTGATGCAATAATAAAGTCTAATCTTGTCTTTTTGATTTTTTTTAAAACACAAGTATTTTCTCATAAATTATAAATAGCAAAGTAATTATATAAAAGTAAAGTATTTATATAATTTAGTTGAAAATTGTAACACCCCGGTTTTTGGAAGGTATCGGTCTTTTGTGATAAATAAGAAAAATAGAATTTTGGATTGAATCCTAGATTTTATGGTCTTGTTGGATGAGGAATTGAAATACGAATCCAACGGTTCTTTCTGGAGCGAAAACGGAGCTATAACGAAGAAGTTATGGCCAAAACAGTTTCGGTACCGCGGAGCTACTATGACCAGCGACAATGACCGTGTCATTGTCGCGTGTCATTGTCGCGGACAGGTATCTGCTTGTTGTCAAATACGAAATTCACACCCCAAACTTCATTTCTTCATATCTCTCTCATTTCAACTCCGATTTTGGCGATTCAAGTGGCTATGGTTCCGATTTTGAGAGCTCTTCAAGGATCTAGAAAGAGTTTTGAAGTTCATAGGAAGATTCAAGGGTGTTTGGTGGTGGTAAGTCTCTCAAATCTCTTCCCTTTCTCTCCCAAATCGTTTTTACTTCCTTCCTCACAAACCCTAACCGATATTGGGGATTTTCTTGGAGATTAATGTGTTTCTTATCCACTTTATGTTAGTGATTTCATTCATTGATGCAAGCGCAAGTTTCACCTACAACACTAGAGATGTTTGGGGTTTTCTAGGTTTTCATCAAAACCTAAGTGGTGAGTTCATCCTACTAGCTTCTATACTTTAATATGAGTTAGAAATGTTCCATTGATGATCTTCTAATATTTTGCCTATCCAATTTCGACTTGGAAGATTTTGGAGAAGTTAGGTCAAATTGAGGTTTTGGGTATAAATAGAGATTTTGATGGTTGATATTTGGAGAACAATTCTAAATGGTTTAATGTAGTTATTCGTGGTTGGAATTTATGAATTTAGGTTTTTGGAAAATTTGGCTTGAGGATCCGAGTTGCGTCAAAGGAGCTTACGTTGGGGAAAATCTAGATTTAGCCTAATCTAGCAAGGTGAGTTCAAGTTACTTTGCGAAAACTTTGTACATGCCAAAATGTATATGTTCCAATATTTGTGTGTTTTTACCTGAAAACGTATATGGTTGAGTTAATTGGATACTTTAGCTCTTTTGAAGAGTTATCCTCATAATTATGTAGAACGCCCATATTTTGGGGCTTTTGAATAATTGAATGGTTAGAAAACCATCACTTGCCTTTAAAGGATTAATTGTTCAAAATGTTGTTAATTGATGGTATGATCATGTTAGTGTAATTTATTTCAATAAATCATTTGGATAAGGCACTCTTAAGTGTTATGTGTCACTTTGAGAATTATAAGGGTGTGAGTCATTTGGGAAAACCCCCTTTTTGGTTTAACCCTTGTCGAGTGGTGGGGTTACTGATGTTTTGTGGTACTTGCTTACCTAAACCATGTTGAACGCGTTTGTGTGATGATGACCGACATTATGGGTCTAGCAAGCGTGGAGCACTTTCTCGGTTTTGACTTAAGATAGTCTAGAGACATTTGTCCGGTCTAATTGGCTTAATGTGGAGTCTTAATTATGGGATGCTTTTATTTCACTGCTTTGCATATTATTGCACGTTGTTGAGAATTACATGCTAAATGGAATAATTAGTTATTGATATATGTACGCCTTGGAGGCGATATTTGTATAGCCTTGGAGGCTACGCCTTGGAGGCGATATTTGTACGCCTTGGAGGCGATATTTGTAATGCCTTGGAGGCTATGCCTTGGAGGCGATATTTGTACGCCTTGGAGGCGATATTTGTAATGCCTTGAAGGCTATGCCTTGAAGGCTATGCCTTGAAGGCTATGCCTTGGAGGCGATATTTGTACGCCTTGGAGGCGATATTTGTAATGCCTTGGAGGCGATATTTGTACGCCTTGGAGGCGATATTTGTAATGCCTTGGAGGCTACGCCTTGGAGGCTATATTTGTGATGCCTTGGAGGCGGTATTTGTATTGCCTTGGAGGCTGCGTGTATACTTACGTGTTACCTTCACTTTCAACGGATACGGGTCTCCCCCGTTTATGTTATTTAAACCTTAATACATATTACGGTCGCGTGTATATTGCTTCGCATTATATCTTTATAAAGATTTATATTTAATGGTTGGTTTTCATGTTCTACGGGTTGAGTATGCATTGTCAACCATATTTGGAGGTTTCGCCTAGAATAGACTTATTCACGTACTTTGAGTGAATTGGAAATGTAATAGATTTTGGAAAACATATTATACCTTTCAGGAACTTTTCCCATGGAATTGTGTAGGATGAAAATGGATGATTTGGAATTTAAGTAAACTCTTTTGAAATCATGACTATAACTATTATTCCTTCGTTTTATATTTTATATAGTCATGATAAACTGCTTGAACTCACTGGGCGTAAGCCTAACCCTTTTATTTGTCGGCATGTGCAACAGGCTCATGTTGGGGTAACTCTAGCTACATTGTGAAGTGACGAGTACTAGTAGAGTGCACGAGGGGTGACTTGAGTAGTGAATTATTCCGCGTTTGTTTGGACTAGCAACTAGTGGTGTTAATTACCACTTGATTAAGTTATTTCACTGTAGACTTTTAATGTTTTAAATTCCGAGGTGTTTTAAAGGAATGAATTGTAGTAGTGATTATGTATAATTTGGTGATTTTATTGAATTATAATGTTAGTTGCTCGTTCCAAATTTGAGGGTGTTACAAGTTGGTATCAGAGCATAAGTTTGAGAGATTTAGGTGTTGATTTTGGATACCTAGACTCAAACTAGCGTTTATTTAAGTAAATGAGAGTGAAATTCACCTTTAGGAACTTTAAGATAGGATGTTTGAAGTTGATGGATGCCGTTAGAAACAAGAGTCACGTCGAGAGTAGCAAGGATAATCTGGTACGGTGCGTTCATAGTGACACCTGGCCAGTGTCATGGTGAACCTACTAGTACATGTACGTACTTGAACTACTTTGATGTGATGATCGTTGGGGTAGTGAAGAAGGTCCTAAGCTAGTAGTTGTGGGAATAGATGGACAATTCTAGTATTAGTCACTTGGAGTGACGATGAGCATGATGTTTGCTTTAAGTAGACCGTTTCGGGTCGAGATTGATGGTTGGACTAGAATCATAAGCTTTTGAGCCGACTTTGATTTGAGGAAAAACCGTAAGGCTAATTGATGTAATTCCTAACTTGCCTTAAGGATCTTGAATATCCGGATGACAACATTGGACCGGAGAATTTTAGAGGAGTACGGGTTGAGACGTTGAATGTCGACTAGACTTTGCCCAAAATTTATTTTGGAAATAAATTGCATTAAATATTTTGTGTTCAAATCCTTATGAGGACTGTGTTACCAATTTGGAAAATGTTTAGCACACACAATATTTTAAATCACGATTTTTGGACGTATATGAACCATTTTATGACGGGGGTTGCAAACCTCGTCAGAATCTGTTTCATTTTGCTATTGTCCAATGTTTCTTTCGTGTATAGTGATGTCCGTGTTTCATGTTGTATAAAATGGTAGACAAGTAACTACGGCTCATAACTTTAACATCGGATCTCCTCCACATATGTTAAAGTTTGGACAGAAAGTTAGCTACCTTGGTGTTTATATGAACCTACTTTTGGGAATTTGTTTAATATGAGTTTGTTAAACTGTATTGTTTATGTGGTATTGTCCTAGAAGGAGATTTTTGGGATTTTGGTGTCTCGTTCATGATTTTGCTTTTAGTAATTTGACCTTGAGAGCACGATGTGTAGTGCCATTATGTTGACTTGGAGTCATTGAGCCCGTTGAACTTCATAGAATTTTGTGTGCGACGTTTTGTGTCGTGTGGGTACAATTTTACATTGTGCATACTCTATTTGCTTATGTGAAAAGTTTACGAGTTATGTTGGGCATTTGGTCCCACTCGAGTTTTGTTGAAGTAAAGTTAATTTTATGCCATAAGGCGACTAAGAAAAGATGAGTTTGGAACTCTAGTGTCGCATAACTTTTCTTTCAAGAGTCTGTGTTATTAAGCATTTTGTTGCAGATAGTTCAGTGTATGGATTGATTTATACGTGACTTAAGTGATGCATGAAGAACATTGTGTTGGGATTTTATATGCAAAACTTGGGTTTTAAAAAACTCATAAGAGGTAAAAATATTACGCAACGGAAGCAAAAACAATTTTGACAAAACATAAAACATTTTATTCCCACCAAGGATCTTGTTACATGCAAGAAAAGATAAAAGAGCAACATACCAAGAGAGTTCAAGATTACAACCTTTGAAGACTTTGAATCCTCTCGGGAGGTTGGATGTTGGTGATGAATGTAGAACCCAAAAAGAGCTCCTCTAGCGGCATCCACAACGAGCAAATGACACCTTCAAGAATGCTAGTTCTTCTTCTATCTTGATGCAAGAACTCTAACAATCACTACCATAGGATTTGAAAGAGAAGAACACCAAAACACACACACACACACACACTTATGTGTGTTTCGGCCGTGAATGAGAAGAGAGAGAGGAGAGAAGGTGCTTGGTGAGTTGTGTTGTCTTTTAAATCTCTCTTGAAAATTGCTAAGTATAATAAAGCTAGGGCCATTTCTATTGGACCACAAAAATGGTCCAATAAGAGTCCATGCAATATTACACAATAAACCCTTCCCCTTTGAAGATGTTTAAAATCATAGTTTAAGTATCTTAAATTATCTCCTCAAGTCCCTCCTTTCCTTTTTAGTTATAAAATAAATCCATCAAATGTTATTTATTTTACCAAAATTATTATTTGCATCAAATATTATAAATCATATTTATTAATATTTTTAAGAATTAATTAATATTTATCAAGAATCAAATTCTTATAAATATCAATTCGGTGTCTACTTGTTGTTCGGTGTGACCAAATAGGATCATATATTACCGGTAATATTATTTTATAATCATTCTTGAGCATATAGAACCAACAATCTCCCACTTGCTCAAGATTGTATTATAGAATAATATAGACAGTGGTGGACGTCTAGCAAAATCTCCCTGCCCCCAGCAACGTATGACTGTAAGTGCCATTCAACAACATCCAATTCCCACGAGCTCATAGCTTCAATTGATGTATTAGGTGTGGTATCAGTTATCCCTTTGTTTGGACATCATGTTGAACACGAGACATGGATCACTATCATTCTCATCTATTGTTCAACTTTTGGTAAGGCGCCTTAGATGTCTCACTCTTAACATATTTAGAGAAACAAATCCCATCTTGACTACATACGCCTCTCATGCAGTTCATGCCATGCCCAATAATGGCCTTTATAGCTGCCTTTTTCAAGAACAATGGTTAACCATATCAAAGCATAACACTCCCTACATTTGAGTCCCAAATATGCATCTCAGGTCGAAGGATACGAAGATACTACCTTTATTCAAGACTCACTTATGACGACGATCCATGAGGTGATCTTGAAACGGGTCAGGTCCAATACTTGTTCCCTAACACGTACCTATGAACTTGGTTGCAACACTTTGCCACTTTTACTCTAAAAAGTCAACCAATCCAATTCATATTAGTCTTACTTCATAGTTGCTCCTACAACTATGATCGACTGTGGACATTTTGAATAACTAATTTATTCAAGGATATAAACATGCTAATATAGAACACAACGAGTATGAAAAGATCATATCCTATATATCTAACTAAATACTATACTTGTTGCTTAACCTGTTCCAATATCCAAATACTAAATTCAAATCAAATCCCATCACTAGAATAACGAAGTCCTAAAGCTCAAACATGACCCTTCAAGTTTAGCTTATATAAGGAGCTTCATGAATGGGTTCATCCAGAAACTTGATTTGTGTAAACTCTGTGAACACTAACATCTCCATTTTTAACTTTATTCTAAATATAGTTAAATGTCTGGAGTAGATACTTGCTACTCTGATGTGAGATAGGGTCCTTTAGCTTGCGTAATGGCACCCATATTCTCACAAAGGATTTCTAGATGATCCTGAATGGGAGGCATCTACCTAGCTTTTCAATGAACTCTTTCATCCAAGCATCTTTCTTTTGCGGTCTCTAAAGCAGCAATGTACTCTTATTTTGTAGTGTATTATGCAACTTTTACCTTCGCCTTGAACCTTTTCAAAACGAACTAGTTCTTCATTCACAATGAAGACATTCCCTTATGTGATTGAGAACCTTCTCAATCTTTATGGAAGCTATCATTAGTGCAACATTTTGCTATGATTTTCTTCCATCCCTCAGTTAAAGAACACTTCCTTGGTTCTTCATAAGTACCTTAAATTGTTCTATGCAATCATCCAATGACATTCCCTCGTATTTCGTTGGTATCTCCTTTTGATGCTCTAAAGCATTATGATACATTCGATCTAGTGCATGTCATGACATATATGATAGATCCAATTGCCGAAGCATATGGAACACCAATCATTTTATCTAGCTCAGCCTTTACGCTAGAACATTGAGATATGTTCAAAATGATGTGTTATCATACTTGCAAGAAACTACCTTTAGAGCGTTGCATCTTGAACCTTTCAAGATCATGTCTACTTATGCACTTTGGCTTAAACTTATCAGTCGTCTTGATCCAATCTTTAAAGATCTCTATTTCAAGAATAAAATTAGCCTTTTCTAAGTCCTTTATTAAGGAAATACTGCCCGAGAAAAAACATGATGTTTTGCTAAGTCGGAAAGTTAATTTCCAAATACTAGTATGTCTTGCACATACAAGATTAGGAATTTTACTGCGCTCCCACTAGTTTTAGTAAATGTATGAGTCATTTTATATTTTGATGAAAATTAAACTTTTAATTTTCTTGTCAAAATGAAGACTTCTGCTTTGTGATACTTGTACTGATCCATGAATGGATTGTATCTCAGTGTTCATGACTCTAAGTCACTCACCAGATTCAGAATCTGACATAGCACTTTAGTAGTTGATGAGCTTACTAGAAACCTATCATATATCATTCTTCATAAATCATGAGAAAACGATATTTCTCGAATTTCTGAATGATTCTACTAGATTTGCGAACACTTGGTGCTTTTACTAAGTTTCGATCAATCAAGTTGTTCAGTTTCAACAACCTTTGTTTGAAAACTAGTGCCAACCAATAAGTGCATTAGTTTATGAGGTTCTTGATTCCCTTCAAGTTCCTTAAATCTCCCATTTGCCTTGCCCATTAAAAACTTGCTTTCTAAGAACTTGGCTTTGGGACAATAAACAATTTTATTGTTTGTGGGATTGTATAATCGGTATATAAAACAATTTATAGTATATTCTACAATATATGCATTTGGAAGATATTGGGTTGAATTTACTTGAAGCTTATTGTCTTACATGAGCTTCATAAACCCACACCTTCAACTAAGAATAAGGATGAAAAGACTTTCATACGAAATCTTATAAGGTGTCTTGTCTACCTTTTGGCTGGTGTCAAAAAGTACGGTTTACTTTAACTAGGGCAGAATTCCGAATTGATATAGGAATAGTACTTCTACTCATAGAGCAAACCATATTTAATAAGCTTCGGTTCATCCTTTCGGATGTACGCAATTTCTATGATGATCCAAGAGTTCTTGGTTTAGTTACTATCCTCATTTATTAGAAAAGACTTTAATGGTCCCGCTGAGTTGTTTTCTTAATCTTCACTTTGAAATAACTTGAATTACATCAAATGCTTCATCTTTATGTTCCATAAACTTCAACAATTGAAATCGTCAGTGAAGGTATTATCTATCACCATATCTAGACTTGGTTTTGAGAGACCATATACATCAACATGTATAAAAAAAAAACGTTTTCTCCTTCTCTATGAATTAGAGAAAAAAGAGCTATATTCAACTTATCAAGATCGCGTAAAAAATATTTATATTTAGTTTCAAAATACCACAGTTTTGAAAATTTAGACATGCGTTCAAAGAATACTTGATTAAGTTAACTATTTCATGTGTAGATATGATTCAAATCATATTTGACTCTCATGGCTTTTGTATAGAACTATGTTTGAGGTTCACATTATTATTCTATTAAGAAGACTAGTTCTCGAAATAGAATAATTCATTTTGATTATGAATATGATCGTTTTAAAACGGTTAAGTGAATCAATAAACATGTAACTGAATAATAATTTAGTCAAACTAAATTCAAATATTTTTCGAAACAAATATTTTAATTATACAAGCCAAATGGTTTCAAAAATAAAATCTCCTATAAGCTTGGTCTGCATTCCTGCCTCCTTGCTTATTTGAATCACCATTTCGCTTGTCATTCAGTCATCTACCTTTCTCGATCATCTGTAACATATTACAAGGGTGAGTTTTGCACTTAGTATCAAATACTCAAGTGTAAAATTAGAGAGGTAAATAGTTCTATCTAACCATTAGATACTTGAGGAACATTTCTTCGTTAGAAAAAACTCCAGATGACAATTCTCTCTTCCGTGACCAAAGTAACCACACATACCACATGTAAATGCTTTCGTAGAAAGATTCTTATAAAATGTCTCTAGCATCGTATGCAGCTGAGAGATTGAAAAAACTTTGAGGCCCAACCTTTTCTTAAAAGCATCAAATTTTGGGGTCAATGATTTAAGAATCACATTTATGGCCAGCTCTTCAGGATAAGGACGATCAAGCTTGTCTAATTCTTCAAGAATTATCCTTATCCTTTGAACATGGGTGGAAACATCTTGGCCCTCCTCCATCTTAGTATTCTGAAGTGCCTGAAGAGTTTTCAGGTATTTAGAGAAACTATGTCTTTTGTAAAGCCATTCCAATTCTTCTACCATTTCATATGCCGTATATGAACGCCATTCTATGTCTTCTCGTAAGACTGGATCCATAGTATCAAGCATAAGGCTCGCTATTTCGATCGAATCATCATTATGCTTCGACCAAGCCTCATGAGCTTCTATGGACGTAAAAGGAGGTTCTTCAGGAAGAGGTTTGAGTAATATATATGACTTGCGTTTATGTCGGAGAATCAATCTCAATCTTGAAAACCAACTTCGGAAATTTTGAGGGGTTAACTTTTCAAGGTCAAGATAAGCTTTTAGGGATGAGTCAATCGTAGTGTTTGCCATCTACAAAATTTTAACAAGGTTAATATAGTATTTTCAATATTATTTATTAAGCAAATTAATTACCCTTTCGTTTTCTAAAAAACAGTAATTTGCATAAAATCTAGGATCCAACGTCGCAAAATAAATGAAACGGTTAGGTGACCTTTATCCCGTCCATTTAATCCAACAAGGTAGATAACGTTTATCAATTACATTGAATGTAATTCCTAGCGTTATGGGATCCTTAACAACTTGTTTGTTAATTGGCATGTTTGATCCCATTTGTGCCTTGGGTTTATAATGCTTAGATGACCTTTATCACAAAAGATTCCCAATCAAGTCATCCTACTTGAAACAACATGTGAAACTCACATCCATGCGGTTAGGTGACCTTTATCCCACAAAGACATAAGAATCACCTCATCCATCTCAAGACAATCCAAGTGGTTAGGTGACCTTTATCCCACAAGGGTGTCATAGTGACGTATTGAGTGTTTCTCAAAAGGACGGCATATGACTTGTGTTTATAAAAGGGATTTTAGATGTTTTACAATTCTAGTTTTGAAAACATTTTTAGTATCATGTGATTTTGCATGCATTTAATAATACATGGTATTTAATTAAAATCTTACTACTCATCAAATGGTTTCTTTTAGTTAAATAAAATCTCTATTTTATCAACTAATTATATATGATCATATGTTAATATCATATATTAACGTTGAATTTGATCATAATAAGAACCATTTATAGTCTTTTAATAAAACACTTTTATTATTTAGATTATGAATTTGTATGAGTTTTGAGATCTCCATTCAAACTCCTTCTATAAAAATCAAAATCTCAATTTTTGTCTTAAAACCCATAGTACCATATTATTGCATGCATCCAATAATCAAGGTACTCCTTTTAAGAAAAAGAAATTTCCATCAAAATGAATAAATTTAAAATCTTCATTTTAATTAATTTGGCTCAACAAAAAAAAACTTATAGTCACGTCGTTTTTAAATAAACAATTTTATATAAAACTTATTTGAACCAATTTGCATGTCATTGTTTTAAAATCTCCATTTTAAATATTGGTTGATATAAAATCTCTATATTAAACTTGGTTCATTTAAAATCTAATTTTAAAATTTGTCGCTTCAACTTTAAACAATTTTAAATAAGCGCGTTTGAACCAATTTTATGTTCTTTACTAGCATACAATATCCTATATTTTAACGCATCAAAAAGAACATAATCAACCATAAACATGCAAAAGAATGTGGATAAAACAAAGTCATTTCTAATGACATTTCTTGTGAGCCAAAACAAGAAATGCCAAGTCCATTCCTAAGGGACAAGATAAAAAAATAAAAAACTTCAAGCTCCCACTTGCTTTAGCATCTCTATGCAATCAAGACATCAAGCTCCATCTTCAAGCTCCATGTTGGCCTTCTTCTTGTTACATTTTATAAAATAAAAACTAGTTCTAGCAACTAATCTAATACTTACAAAATGAACAAAAGAAACATGAAATAATAAAACCTATTTACTATTACAAACCAACATGAATAATAATAAGAATTATAACAAATTTAAAGGAAACAACACAACAACCAACACATTGGTCCATGTCTTGTTTATGCACATATTACTCATAAATAACATAAAACAACACTTTGTTTTTGTTAGGCAACTTTTATGTAACAAAAATGCATGTTGAAATTTTGTTACATAAAATATATATATAAAAAAATACAAACTATTTGCCTAAAAACCATGTATGAACTTTTCATATAAAATGAAATTTTATCCATGGCTTCCAAAAACAAAGTTTTATCCAAATAAAACCTTTTTATCTAGTCATGCATTATAACATAGGCTCTGATACCACTTGTTGGGATTTTATGTTCAAAACTTGGGTTTTAAAAAACTCATAAGAGGTAAAAATATTACGCAACGGAAGCATAAACAATTTTGAACAAAACATAAAACATTTTATTCCCACCAAGGATCTTGTTACATGCAAGAAAAGATAAAAGAGCAACATACCAAGAGAGTTCAAGATTACAACCATTGAAGACTTTGAATCCTCTCGGGAGGTTGGATGTTGGTGATGAATGTAGAACCCAAAAAGAGCTCCTCTAGCGGTATCCACCACAAGCAAATGACACCTTCAAGAATGCTAATTCTTCTTCTATCTTGATGCAAGAACTCTAACAATCACTACCATAGGATTTGAAAGAGAAGAACACCAAAACATACACACACACTTGTGTGTGTTTCGGCCATGAATGAGAAGAGAGAGAGAGGAGAGAAGGTGCTTGGTGAGTTGTGTTGTCTTTTAAATCTCTCTTGAAAATTGCTAAGTATAATAAAGCTAGGGCCATTTCTATTGGACCACAAAAATGGTCCAATAAGAGTCCATGCAATATTACACAATAAACCCTTCCCCTTTTAAGATGTTTAAAATCATAGTTTAAGTATCTTAAATTATCTCTTCAAGTCCCTCCTTTCCTTTTTAGTTATAAAATAAATCCATCATATGTATTATTTTATTTTACCAAAATTATTATTTGCATCAAATATTATAAATCATATTTATTAATATTTTTAAGAATTAATTAATATTTATCAAGAATCAAATTCTTATAAATATCAATTCGGTGTCTACTTGTTGTTCGGTGTGACCCTATAGGATCATATATTACCGGTAATATTATTTTATAATCATTCTTGAGCACAAGGAGAAGAGTGAGAAGAATGATCGCAAGCCCGAGTCAAAGAAGAAGGACGAACCTGTCACGTGCTATAACTGCGGCAAATTGGGTCATTTTGCCAAGGACTGTAGAAAGCCCCTATAATGTTAGTCGAAGACGATCACTGGCTAAATCACTCCGACACTGACAACGATTCTGAAGATGCTGATGCTTTCATGGGCAACCATTCTCCTCCGTCAGAAAAAGCAACTCCTTGTCAGGTATATGCCCCTATCAATCAAAGCTTAGTCGAACAAATACAACCACTTGTTCAAAGAACAGAATCCTATAAGGCATCCACTAATGAACAACTGCTTGAAATTAACTCGTTAAAAGAAAAGCTAGATGTTCAAAAGCGTATCACTGAAAAATACAAGTCCGATAATGCTAACCTAAAAGAAAAATGCACGAATCTTTCAATAGCACCAAAGGACTTAAGAGCCAAGATATCTGAATTGAATTTAAAGCTTGATCAGTGTGAGGATGAGAAAGCAGATATTATCAATCAATGCTCCTCTCTTCAAATTAAACACAAAGAGTTTGTTTCGAAAATAACTGATCTTGAAACTAAACTTCACAAAAGAGGTCAAACTGATCAGACAATTCACATGAACAAATCATAGGAATTTACGTATTTTAACAAGGAATGGGGAATTGGATACGATAACCCGCATTACTTGCAAAAGATTTTGACAAAGAGACCGACTCTCTATCACTTTAATTTTCTTAGTCTCGACAAAAAGTATCCTGAATACAAAATCGATTGGACTGGACCTCTTGAAAAGGAAAAGGAAGAGGAAACTGAGGAATACAAATGCGCACACACCACAAAGATGCAATTACCTTTTGCGTATGAGTCTCTTAACTATTCCTACAAAAAGAATAAATCCAAGTATCTTTCGAATGACTACTTTGACGGCTATAAGGTTGCGAAGCCCAAAGAATCCTCCAAAAAGGATGAGGCCCAAGCACCTGAACCCAAAACTGAGACGGACGAGTTTAAACTCTATGTTCCTCCTCTCATTTTGGAATAAAAAATAGTCGAGTTAGAGGAGACACTCGAAAAGGAAAGGACTAATTTTCAGAAGGAAAAACAAGCGCTTCTAAACGAACTTGAGAAACTCAAATCTATAACGTCCCCGAATTCCAAAATACCAAGTAACATATATTTCATAACATAACTTCACAACAAAAGATACATCATACTGCATTTGCGGTCCCATAGTCAACAGTACAAACTTTTTGCTAATATTTTACATGATAACTTAATAACATGACAAATACAAAACACTTCACGGTCTTCAAAAGAACATACATCTTCAAAAGAAATTCATAGATTATCCTATCACTGGCCCTTATTCGCTTCACGACCTGGAATACATATTTTAAAACAAAATGAGGGTTAGACCTAGTGGTCTAGTGAGAAAATCCCTATCATTACAAAATCATTTGCACCAACACCATATACGTAACACATATACGAATACCAATTATGACTCATGCATTGCGTACTTTCCTGTCTCATTCCCATGGCCATATTAGTTGGTTGCAAGCCAACTAATAAATTATCTCTGCTGTACGAAAATTATAGACAACACCGTTGTACGAATATTACAGCCAACACCAGCGGTCCTAAGCCCGGCCAACGTATTCTCATGTAGTGTAATGCTCATGTAGATACAATATCTCAATATATTATATTTCAAACATAAACACATAATCACCAACTATCACATTCCCAATCCACACATATATGTATTCCAGTTAAAAACGTTTTAAAGTAAAACTCACCTGTTAGCTTATTAAAACGCTTCCAAGCTTTTCCCAACAGATTCAACTTTCACCCCAACTTCACAGAATCTGAAACAATTAGATACAAGTATCTCTTTACCAAAGGGAACACATAAGACTTACTAGAGCTAAGAACTCTAGATACATCCATCTATCTCTTATTCTCAAATGTTTCTCTTTTGGCGACTTATCACGGGGGTTCCGCTACCCGGATAGCGGATGGGGTCAAGGGGCAACGCCCTTTTCGGGACAACTTAATTCAAAAATACACCCGGAAACTATATCCGGACACTACCAAAATATCCAATTTTTCCAAAATCCTTGTCTGCTATCGCAACCAACTACCCTTATCGCAACCAACTACTGCGACAGAGTAATCTATCGCAACTCACTATTGCGACATCAATTCCTATCGCAATGTACAGTAAATGTCGCAACCCACTATTGCGACTTCTTCATCCTATCGCAACCAACTGCTGCGATACACCACTCTATCGCAACTAACTATTGCGATACCATGGTCTTGTCGCAACTCACTATTGCGATTCTTATGAATGTCGCAACCCACTGTTGTGATTCTTATGAAAGTCGCAACCCACTGTTGCGATTCTTATGATGTTCATAATTGTCTCAGTTAACTAAGTTCATCCTAAACCCAGAAATTTGCAGATTTCGACCATGAATGTTTCTGATATTTTGCAGATATGTTTAAGACCACAAATAACAACTACCCATAAACTTAGTTTCCCAAAACATCCATATTTCATCAAAACCCATTTCTAAACTTTTTAGTAAACTTTAGGAAACTAATAAACATAAAAGAAAGACTTTAGATAAGGTTGTTACCTCTTTGATTCTTCACTTGTTTCAGTAAAAATCCAGCAGAAGATCAACAACTTATACTTCTTCTTCTTAGTTTCCTCTTAATTTCCCTTCTCTCTCTCTTTGTCGAAAATAAAACACACACACACACACACTTTTTGCTATTTTGCTACATGTGTCTCAATGAGACACCTCACTCTAGCTTAACACAAAAAGGGCGGTGGATGTGAAAAGATATTTTCACATTTACCAAACAAACCCCATACTTTCTTCTAATGGCAACTTTAACCCTCCAACCTTTAAATAAAAATTAAAACTTACCCCTTAACTTCTAATTCCATAAAATACTTTTAACTAACTTAAACTTATAAAATTTCCCAAATCCTTCTTAACTAAAATAGTACTATTAAATAAGTAAATAACATACCTGGTTATTACAAAATCTGTTAACACCGAATCTGTGTCGGGTGAGGGGCAGGAAATCCTTCGGAATGAAATAAATCGGCTCACATCAAAACTGACTGCTTTGGCAACAGAAGTAATGCAAGAGCAAGTGAGCAAGTTTCAACTTCAAGAGAAACTTGACCAAATCCAAAACGAAAAGATGATTTCACCCGAACCTTCCTCAGACTCCTCCGATACATTTTCGTGTAAAGCCTTTATTTGTAAAACTTCCTCACGAAAAGGAAAAGAGTCTCAAGCTGATTGTGTTAAAAAGGATCTTAACTATGAATTTCAAAAAGCTTCCGCACCTGATTCTTCCAAACACACAGACACAAAGTGTTCCTCACCTCCCTCAGCAATCGTAGTCTAATTATCACTGATATTGACTTTTCTGCATACATGAATTTCGATGATAGTTCAGACGAATAGTCTACTAAGTTTAAGTTTGACAAACCTCTTCCGAATCACACCGACTTTCTTTCTAAAGCGGAAAATCGTCCGGTCAAATTTCTTAAAGGCGAGGGTTCTTCAAAACTCAAGACCCCGGCTGTGAACAAAGTTTCTAAAACTGATTCTCGTTCACAAAACCATTCACAGCCGCGACAAAAGACCGGCCGATCAAATGATAGTAATCTTTCCTACTCAAACTCTACTGACCATGTCGTTAATGACATTTTAGATAAAAATGGTCGGGCAAAACAAGACAAACAAAAGTGGGTAGCCAAAGGATCTATAAAGAACAAGTCGGAATCGAAGTCATTTAATTATGCTTTCAATTCTAGGAATAACATTAATGATTGTTGTTTGAATCATTCGAATAATTTTGTTGAACAAAGTGTTAATTTTCTTATTAGACTTTATTCAATTCAGCATTTGATTCAATTATCCCATGATTGTTTGTGTTGTTCTAACTTTGGATTGAATGATTTCGATGATAATCGTTATGCATCTGATTGGTTTGGGTCTTATCACGTTTATAATTCAAAGCCTAAGCGCAAATCTCGTAAACCCAAAAGGAAACCTATTTCAAAATGGGTTCCCCAGTCATGTGTTAAACCTAACCCTCCAGGACCCATTTTCAAATAGGTACCTAAGAATCCTTAATCTTGTTTTTGCAGGACGGTCATGTGTGGTACTTAGACTCAGGATGCTTCAAGCACATGACCGGAAGGAGGGAGCTACTCACGAACTTCACAGAGAAATACTGCGGAGACGTGAGGTTTGGGAATGATGACAAGGCGCCGATTATGGGCTACGGCGATATTGTTCAAGATAAGATCACGATCAAGAAGGTGTCATACGTCGCGGGATTGGGACACAATTTGTTCAGCATCGGCCAGTTGTGCGATAAGGATCTCGAGGTCAACTTCAAAGCTAGACGGTGTAGCGTCCGCACTGAAGACAGAAATGAGCTACTTGTTGGAACTCGGAAGACCAACCTCTAGACCATCGACCTCTCTGCCCTAAAGACCGATGACTCAGTCTGCCTTATGTCGAAGGCAAACTCTTAACAAGGGTGGATATGGCATAGACGACTCTCGCACCTCAACTTCAAGAACATCAACAAGCTGGTGCTAGGCGAACACGTGAAAGGCATGCCAGAGCTCAAGTTCGAGAAGGACAAACTCTGCGGGGCATGCGAGATGGGAAAAATGAAGCGAGCAACTCACAAGCTGAAGGCCGCTCCGAGCACGTCCTGATCCCTCAAACTCATCCATATGGATTTGTGCGGACCGATGCGTGTTCAGAGTATTAACAAGAAGAAGTACGTTATGGTGATGGTCGACGATTTCTCGCGCTACACCTGGGTGAAGTTCCTACACTCCAAAGACGAAACCCTGGAACTAATTATCACCCACCTGAAGACCATTCAGCTGAACCTCCGACATCAAGTTTAGACAATCAGGACGGACAACGGGACGGAGTTCAAGAACTAAACGGTGAACGAATACCTGACATCCGTCGGTATTTTACAAAACCTTTCTGCCGCGATGACTCCTCAGCAAAACGGAGTGGTAGAATGGCGGAACCGTACCCTAGTCGAGGCTGCTCGCACGATGCTGTCACAATCAAAGCTGCCACTTTTTCTCTGGGCTGAAGCGGTTGCAACTGCCCGTTACACATAAAACCGCTCCATCATCAACAAGCGGTTCAACAAAACTCCGTACGAGATCCTCAACAACCGCATCCCAAACATCAAGTACTTCCACGCGTTCGGGTGCACGTGCAACATCTTAAACGACAAGGATGACCTCGGAAAGTTCAGTCCAAAGGCAGATGTGTCACACCCCGCTAAAGCGGAAACAAGGGATGTCACAGCTAAATGTTTCAAAAGCATAAGGTAGAAGACAACACACAATCATCATATCAAATAGAATTTCAAATTACAATATGTCTTGAAATACAAATTGTCCAAAAGTAAAAACGGTCTTGACATGATGAAAACAAAGTTGGATGCCGCTAATGTAGAGCCTTCTAGATTTCATCCTTACTTGTTGTTTCCTGAAAAGCATGTAAAGGAGAGTGTCAACTATAAAAATAGTTGGTGAGTTCATAGGTTTTGTATGCACTAAAAGTTTTTAATGCAAGTTGGTAAGCTCCGCACTTTCAAAGAAAGTAGTACAACACTCGGTTGTAAAGTTTGTCGTTTTGAATTGCATGCTCATGGTATATAATGTGATGCCTCAGAGGTAGCAATCTAAGCCATTACCCAAACCTCCCGACCTTGTATTAGTTTGCCCGAGTCATCATGTTCTATCACTAACATGGCGTTGTAACAATTATCCACTTACTTTACCGTAAGTGGGTGGTCAACCAAATAACGTTATCCATAATTATCATGGCTCACACACGTGAGTTAAATAGGTAATGTAAAAATATGTGGGGACGTTTTGTATGATAGCGTAAACTCAGAAGCCTTAACATGTGCACACGTACTATAGAGAGCGTTTAAACATGCGTAGTATTTCAGTAATAAAACAGTTGATATCGAATAAAGTTTGTAACATGCTTTCCACCCCCAAAATGTATAAAACAGTAAAAAGGGGCTATGAAGACTCACGGTGAATAGCGTAGATGTTCCCAAGGGATGCGTAATGTGATCCGTAAAGCGATCTTATGCCGATCCTACGAATGTAAGGACACTAGTAAGATTCTAGGTTCTAGACCTTAGTCCTTAATGTCGTTTAATTATCTAAATCAACATAAAATGCCTTCGATGAAATTTAGTTTGTATGTTGTTTATAGGTTCATCGATATTAATAGTTAATATCCAAACGTTACATATGATAATTCGAGATTACCGCAATTTCGTCATGACAAGTGACGAAAAGGGTTAATAATTAGGAGTCATATGTATAGTATATAAAGTTAGGAGTTAGGTTATATATGTTACATATATACCGCAATTTCATCGTAAAATGATGAAGAGGGTTTAAAATGAAATGTTGGATGTTACATATATACCGCAATTCCACAATTTCATCACAAGAATGATGAAACGGGTTCAAGAGTTAGCTTATAGCTATAATATGATATAGTTGTTAGCTGTCCAGAATTAGTAGTCACTTTCGGTAAACTTTCGGATGACTTTCAGAGATCGTTATGTTCTGATATTTTACGACCAAGTACTTCCATGTGTTAGGAGACTTTTGACATAAGATTCATGATTTTTAGAGTAGTTTAAGTGCATGAAATAATTCTTGACGTAAACTGCGACAGAAAAACGTTGCTGTTGCGCACTGTTTTTGTGCATACTGTTTGAAGGTCGAAAACTTAATGTTTTTCAAAGATTCCAGTTGGGTTTGATTCTTAACTCATAAAAGAAAAATCCAGAAGAAATATCACCCCATTTGGAGAATTTTTGAGGGAGATATGGCCATGCAAACTCAGTGGTAAAATCTGACAGATTGTTGTTGGAAAAAGTTTCTTTATATAAAGGCTTTATTTCTATTGGTTCTTCCAAGGATTTGTTCTTTTTGTTTAACCACGATTTTTGACACCCAAATCCAGTATTTTCAGATGAAAAACATTACTTTTTGTTTACACAATCCACATGCAATGAACTTAGACAAATCATCTTGTCAAAACATTTTCAAAAATTGTTGTTTTTGAGTTTTTGTGAAAACATTCAAGTAAAACATTCTTAGATCACTAATATTGGTTTGATGATGGATTCATCACACTTTTAATAACATGCAAAGTGTTATGGTGATGAATCTACAAACATTAGGATGCCAAGAAATGTTTTAGCAAGAATAAGGTGTAAAACTAGAGTAGAAGTAGATGAAACCTTGAAGAAATGCAAGATTAACACAAGAAAAGTGTAAGTGTTGTTGTATAAGAAGTTTTACCTTGAAAGTACTTGTGTTCTTGAGTGTAGAAGGGCTGGACCTTGGAGGTTTAGTTGAGAGCAAAAGAGAGAAAAGAGAGAAAACTCTAGAGAGAAAATGAGAGAATGAGAAAAGAGGTGAAAAAATGATAGAGTAAGAGGGTTTTATGGAGAGGGGGGGGGGGGGGGTTAGAGAGAGAGTGAGAGTGTGTGGAGTGTGGTTTTGTATAAAATGATTGTGTTTATATTTTTTTTTTTAATTTTTTTTATTTCTTTTAATTATTTGAATTATTAGACATTTTATGTTAATTGCTATTAATAATAATAATAATACTAGTTGAATTTGCTAGTATTTATTTTTGTAAGGTATATATATATAAACATATATATATATATATGTATATAAGAAGTTTTTAGTTGGCATTTTATGAGATGTATGGATAATTTCTTAATTTGAGGGGTATTAGGCAAAAATCCTTGATTTTTCCTACTATATCGGTTTTACTGCTAAAATTCGACAGTGTGACATATAATATCTGTATCTGATATGTTCAGTGCAGTTCTAACCTGAACGCGAAATTGACGGTTGTCACAGTCTCCCCCGGTTAAAATAATTTCGTCCTGAAATTCAAGAACTTTCGCCTGTAACCGGTTGTTTAGCAAATAAGTGAGGATACTTGTGTTTCATGTAATCCTCTCGTTCCCATGTGTACTCAGGCCCACGCCTTGTGTTCCAGTGAACTTTCACTATTGGAATCTTGCTTCGCTTAAGACGTTTGACCTCTCGGTCAAGTATTTCGATTGGTTTTTCAACAATGTGCAGTTTGTCATTGATTTGGACTTCTTCCAAAGGCACGGTTATTTCCTCGTTGGCCAGACACTTTTTCAAGTTGGACACATGAAAGGTGTTGTGAATAGCACTTAGTTCCTTTGGCAATTCCAGCCTGTACGCTACTGGTCCAATTCTTTCGGTGATTTTAAACGGTCCAATGTACCGAGGGCTTAACTTTCCTCGTTTCCGAATCGGACAGTTCCCTTCCAAGGGGATACTTTTAGAAAGACTCTATCGTCAATTTGAAACTCTAACGGTTTCCCACGATTGTCCGCATAGCTCTTTTGACGATCTTGAGCTGCTTTAAGTCTATCCCTGATTATTGCAATTTTGTCGGTGGTTTCTTGTACAATGTCTGGACTAGACAACTGTCTATCTCCAATCTCCAACCAACAAAGAGGTGATCGACATTTGCGTCCATACAGTACTTCATATGGCGCACACTTGATACTGGTGTGATAGCTATTGTTGTAGGAAAACTCGACTAATGGTAAGTGGTTATCCCAACTTCCTCCGAAATCTATTACACATGCTCGAAGCATGTCCTCCAATGTTTGAATTATTCGTTCGCTTTGGCCGTCTGTTTGGGGATGATAGGCGGTGCTCAAATTCAATTGTGTCGCCAATGCTCTTTGAAGTGACTGCCAAAACCGAGATGTGAAACGGCTATCTCTGTCTGATATGATTGAAACCGGGACTCCATGTCGCGTAACAATTTCCTTGATATATATCTGAGCCATCTTCTCCATCTTGTAGTCTTCTCGAATCGGTAGAAAATGTGCAGATTTCTTGAATTGGTCTACTATAACCCAAATCGAGTCGTGCCCTCGGGCAGTTCTCGGTAGTTTGGTTATAAAATCCATGGTTATTTGTTCCCATTTCCACTGGGGAATCTCTGGTTGTTGAAGCAAACCAGATGGTTTATGATATACAGCTTTGACTTTTGAGCAAGTTACACATTTTCCTACGTATAAGGCAACATCTTTCTTCATTCCTGGCCACCAATAATATTCCCTTAAATCCTTATACATCTTATCCGCACCAGAATGAATTGAATATCGTGACTTATGGGCTTCATTCAGGATTGTCTCCCGTACGTTGTTAGCTTTTGGAATCCAAACTCTATCCTTGAAATAACGTACTCCATCAGCCTTAGTTTCCAATCTGTTTTCTATGCCGTGAAGGGTTTCGTCCTTCAAGTTTTCCGTTCTCATTGCTTCGGTTTGTGCTTCAAGAATTTGAGTCTTTAAACTCGTTTGTACAAGCGCTCCCATTGCTCGTACACGTGAAGGTTTTGTCCTTTCCTTCCTACTCAGGGCATCAGCTACTATATTGGCCTTACCTGGATGATAACGAATATCCCAATCGTAATCACTGAGTAGTTCCACCCATCTTCTTTGCCTCATGTTTAGCATTTTCTGGTCTAGAATGTGCTGAAGACTCTTATGATCGGTGAATATGGTGCACTTAGTGCCGTACAAATAGTGTCTCCAAATCTTCAAGGCAAATACCACAGCTCTGAACTCTAAATCGTGCGTGGTATAGTTCTTCTCGTGAACTTTTAGTTGTCGCGAGGCGTATGCTATAACCTTGTCTCCTTGCATCAATATGCAACCTAAACCTTGATGCAACGCGTCACAATATACCACAAAATTGTCCGTTCCTTCCGGTAACGCCAGAATTGGTGCATTGCACAACTTTTTCTTCAATAGCTGGAACGCCTCTTCTTGTGGTTCTCCCCAAATGAATTTACTATCCTTTTGGGTCAGAGTTGTGAGTGGTTTAGCAATTTTTGAGAAGTTCTCGATAAATCGCCTATAATAACCTGCCAAACCCAGAAATTGACGAATTTATGTCGGTGTCTTGGGAGCTTCCCATTTCTTAACAGCTTCCACCTTAACCGGATCTACGTGAATTCCTTTTTCTCCAATCACGTGACCTAGAAAGTGTACTTGTCTAATCCAAAATTCGCACTTAGAGAATTTGGCGTACAGTTTCTGTTCCTTAAGAAGTTCTAGAATTACTCTTAAATGCTGCTCGTGATCTTCTTTACTTCGAGAGTATATCAAAATGTCATCTATAAACACGATCACAAACTTGTCGAGGTATGGTCTGCATACCATGTTCATTAAATCCATGAACACATCGGGTGCATTGGCTAAACCGAAAGGCATAACCAAAAACTCGTAGTGTCCATAACGTGTCCTAAAAGCTGTCTTAGGAATGTCCTCTTCACGAACTCTTAACTGGTGATAACCTGATCGAAGATCAATCTTTGAGAAATATGTTGCACCTTGCAACTGGTCGAATAAATCATCTATTCGAGGAATAGGATATCGATTCTTGATTGTCAACTTGTTCAATTCCCTATAGTCGATGCACATCCGCAACGATCCATCCTTTTTCTTGACGAACAGGACTGGAGCTCCCAAAGGTGAAAAACTTGGCCTAATAAAGTCCTCGTCCAATAGTTCCTGGAGTTGACTTGACAACTCTTGCATTTTGACAGGTGCTAAGCGGTACGGTGCTTTAGCTACCGGTGCCGCTCCAGGTATAAGGTCAATTTGGAATTCAACTTGTCTAAACGGGGGCAGTCCAGGCAAATCGTCGGGGAACACTTCCGGGTGATCTTTTACCACGGGAATGTCTTGGATTCGCCTTTCCTCGGACTTCTTTTCAACTATGAGTGCCAAAAATGCAACGCACTTCTTCCTCAAATACTTTTGAACCTTAATACTTGACACCATCTCTAGGCTTCTTCCAGCCTTGTGTCCTTGTATCACGAGAGTTTCTCCATCTTGCAAAGGTATTCTAACCGACTTATCAAAACAGCAAATCTCCGCTCGATTCTTTGATAACCAATCCATGCCTATAACTATGTCAAAACTCCCTAATTCGATAGGAATAAGATCAACGCTAAACAATTTATCGGCTAGATTCAAGGTACAATCTAAAATCACATCCTTAGCCTCAAATTTATGACCATTAGCAACCTCAATAACATAAGCATCCGACATTCTCTTAGATTCCAAGTTAATTAGTGTTCTAAACTCCAATGAAAAAAAACTTCTATCCGCCCCAGTGTCAAATAATACTGATGCATAGTGGTTGTTTAGGAGAAACGTACCTGTCACCACATTAGGGTGGCGACGCTCTTCGTCAGCTCCAATGACAAATGCCCGTCCTCGAGCCTGACCTCCTTGATTCCCCTGGATGGCTTGTCTCGCCTGATTTCCATTGTTGCTATTGTTCGGTTTCCTTCCAAACCTCGGGCACGTGTTCCGGTAGTGATCCGGACTTCCGCACTCAAAACATGCCCTTCTCCCTTCATTCGGCCCTTTTTCACTTTTACAGAACCTGGTGAGATGACCTGGCCGTTTACAGTTGTCGCAAACAACGCAGGCTCCCTCATGGTGATAGTTGCACTTGTTGCATTTAGGAAGTGAACCCTTGTATTGCCCTGGGTCTTGTGTCCTTACTCCGAAGTTTCTCGCCACATACTTATCCTTGCTTGAACTACCAAAGGATTTCTTTCCTGACTGATACTCTGGCTTCCTCTTATTGTTGGCACTACCTGGTGTTAGAGTTCCTGCTCTTACAGCATCGTTTGTTAAAGTAGTTGCCAAGGCCACAACCGATTGGATTGTGGTCAGGTTCGCCGAGGTGACCATTCCTCGGACCTCCGACGCTAATCCCCATAAGTATCGGTCGATTCTCTTACTCTCAGGAGTGACCATGTGAGGTACAGTTTTGCAAGTTCATGAAAACGAGTTGTGTAACGATCTATGTCAGCTCCAATCATAGCATGGTTCCAGAATTCAACCTCCAACGTTTGAATTTCACTTTTAGGGGAGTACTCCTCAATGAGCAACTTCTTGAACTCCTCCCATGTGAGTTTGTACGCCTCTTCCCTTCCATGGGTTTGAACCTGGATATTCCACCATGTTAGTGCCCTACCTTGGAGTTGACATGTAGCATATTCCACCTTGTGGTCCTCCGAACATTTGCTAATATGGAGTACCGACTCCATGCTATCAATCCATGAAAGCAATCCCACTACGCCTTCCTTTCCGTAGAATTCCTTAGGCTTACAAGACATGAAGGACTTGTAATTACATCCGGTATTGCCACTACCCGGATTTCCGCCACTACCTCCCTCATTCCTAGGGATCGCATTGATGCCAGCAGTTACTTGTGTGACGATGTTGGGTATGGCTTCTTGGATGCGTTGTGCGATGATTTGTGCTATGTCGGGCGTTTGGTTTTCGGGGATATATTCCGTGTGGTTTGTCGCTCTTCTTGGAGGCATGGTTCTAAATCACATTTTCAAAAATTGCTTTGGTTAAAATTTGTACAAATTTTTTAACTTGTATTTTTCCAAAGGTTTAAGATTAACAATTTTTCATTCAAATATTTGAACAATAAAGTAAAGTATAAAGTAAATAGACAGGTTGACTAAAAACTCCCCAAAGGGTTTTCATTAATTGCCGAGGTTTTCAAAATTTCCGGTGTTTATCATACACCGGTATCATTTTAAACGGAAGTACAACATAGAAACACATGAATTAAAAAGAAAAGTAATAAAAGACGGTTCTTAAAAGATCCTTTCCCATGCCATGAACTATCCGTACTACCCCAAATATGCCCCGAGCACAAGCAAGAACATCAACAACAACAACACCATTCCTACCATCAAGCTTGCCGCTTGAGCCCTTGATGCCATTTCCTTAGCCATTTTTGCGCCATCCCGAGCTTGAGTAGATACGACATCTAGTTGGTGCGTTAGTTCTACTAGTTCCGTTAAGACTTGAGCTTGATGGGTTACTCTACCTTGACACCCATGCAACTCGGTTGTCATGGCCCTAATGTGTTGATCCCTTGCCATGGCTAGTTCGGTCATGCGCCCAACTGGTACGCCGGGGACCACTCTCGATGGTTCCGGTGCCTCCGGAAGAGGGGTTGTTAGCGTGACTCTTCTCGGGATCGGAACATTCTTCCTTGCCGTTTGCCGGATGCGAAGTCCTCCAGATTGTGGTTGTACAATTACTGGAGTAGGTCGGGGTAAAATCGTGGTTGGCGACACTCTAGGTCCTTCGTAAGGATCTCGCTCGCAAGAAACCTCAGGTTCTGACTCCATGCTGCTGTAATCCTCTTCTTCTTCTTGGTTGCTAGGCGGGTTGTCTTGTGGTCGTCCCGTAACGTATACCGATACATCGGCCGAGTATGACTTAGGAGTGTAAGATGGTGAAGACGATGACATAGTGAAACTGAAGCAAAAGTGTACTTAGTAACTAATCGCATAAGTGGCAAGTCTACCCTATGCAATGTCTACGCACTAAGCATGCTTCTAGAGAGTGTAAGTAAAATCGCCATACTCCTACTATAACCATTTCTAGTCTCGCATTAACCTTCCTTAATCGAACATAGGTGATCAGGCTATGTTTAATTAAAGTCTGTTAATGCCATTCTAGACTTAGTTATACTAGTAGTAGGTTTAGTTGTTTTCATGTCAGTTTTGAACTTTTGGTTATAGTTGGGTTCTTCCAATGAAAGACCGGTATTCTCTATAACCTTTAGCTCTGATACCACTTCTGTCACACCCCGCTAAAGCGGAAACACGGGATGTCACAGCTAAATGTTTCAAAAGCATAAGGTAGAAGACAACACACAACCATCATATCAAATAAAATTTCAAATTACAATATGTCTTGAAATACAAATTGTCCAAATGTAAAAACGGTCTTGACATGATGAAAACAAAGTTGGATGCCGCTAATGTAGTGCCTTCTAGATTTCATCCTTACTTGTTGTTTCCTGAAAAGCATGTAAAGGAGAGTGTCAACTATAAAAATAGTTGGTGAGTTCATAGGTTTTGTATGCACTAAAATTTTTAATGCAATTTGGTAAGCTCCGCACTTTCAAAGAAAGTAGTACAACACTCGGTTGTAAAGTTTGTCGTTTTGAATTGCATGCTCATGGTATATAATGTGATGCTCAGAGGTAGCAAGCTAAGCCATTACCCAAACCTCCCGACCTTGTATTAGTTTGCCCCGAGTCATCATGTTCTATCACTAACATGGCGTTGTAACAATTATGCACTTACTTTACCGTAAGTGGGTGGTCAACCAAATAACGTTATCCATAATTATCATGGCTCACACACGTGAGTTAAATAGGTAATGTAAAAATATGTGGGGACGTTTTGTATGATAGCGTAAACTCAGAAGCCTTAACATGTGCACACGTACCATAGAGAGCGTTTAAACATGCGTAGTATTTCAGTAATAAAACAGTTGATATCGAATAAAGTTTGTAACATGCTTTCCACCCCAAAATGTATAAAACAGTAAAAAGGGGCTATGAAGACTCATGGTGAATAGCGTAGATGTTCCCAAGGGATGCGTAATGTGATCCGTAAAGCGATACTATGCCGATCCTACGAATGTAAGGACACTAGTAAGATTCTAGGTTCTAGACCTTAGTCCTTAATGTCGTTTAATTATCCAAATCAACATAAAATGCCTTCGATGAAATTTAGTTTGTATGTTGTTTATAGGTTCATCGATATTAATAGTTAATATCCAAACGTTACATATGATAATTCGAGATTACCGCAATTTCGTCATGACAAGTGACGAAAAAGGTTAATAATTAGGAGTCATATGTATAGTATATAAAGTTAGGAGTTAGGTTATATATGTTACATATATACCGCAATTTCATCGTAAAATGATGAAGAGGGTTCAAAATGAAATGTTAGATGTTAGAGTATAAATAAAATGAGTAAGTAAATATATATAGGTATATTCCACAATTTCATCACAAGAATGATGAAACGGGTTCAAGAGTTAGCTTATAGCTATAATATGATATAGTTGTTAGCTGTCCAGAATTAGTAGGCACTTTCGGTAAACTTTCGGATGACTTCCATAGATCGTTAGGTTCTGATATTTTACGACCAAGTACTTCCATGTGTTAGGAGACTTTTGACATAAGATTCATGATTTTTAGAGTAGTTTAAGTGCATGAAATAATTCTTGACGTAAACTACGACAGAAAAACGTTGCTGTTGCGCACTGTTTTTGTGCATACTGTTTGAAGGTCGAATACTTAATGTTTTTCAACGATTCCAGTTGGGTTTGATTCTTAACTCATAAAAGAAAATTCCAGAAGAAAAATCACCCCATTTGGAGCATTTTTGAGGGAGATATGGCCATGCAAACTCAGTGGTAAAATCTGACAGATTGTTGTTGGAAAAAGTTTCTTTATATAAAGGCTTTATTTCTATTGGTTCTTCCAAGGATTTGTTCTTTTTGTTTAACCACGATTTTTGACACCCAAATCCAGTATTTTCAGATGAAAAACATTACTTTTTGTTTACACAATCCACATGCAATGAACTTAGACAAATCATCTTGTCAAAACATTTTAAAAAATTGTTGTTTTTGAGTTTTTGTGAAAACATTCAAGTAAAACATTCTTAGATCACTAATATTGGTTTGATGATGGATTCATCACACTTTTAATAACATGCAAAGTGTTATGGTGATGAATCTACAAACATTAGGATGCCAAGAAATGTTTTAGCAAGAATAAGGTGTAAAACTAGAGTAGAAGTAGATGAAACTTTGAAGAAATGCAAGATTAACACAAGAAAAGTGTAAGTGTTGTTGTATAAGAAGTTTTACCTTGAAAGTACTTGTGTTCTTGGTGTTCTTGAGTGTAGAAGGGCTGGACCTTGGAGGTTTAGTTGAGAGCAAAAGAGAGAAAAGAGAGAAAACTCTAGAGAGAATATGAGAGAATGAGAAAAGAGGTGAGGAAATGAGAGAGTGAGGGGGTTTTATGGAGAGAGGGGGGGGGGGGGGGGGTTAGAGAGAGAGTGAGAGTGTGTGGAGTGTGGTTTTGTATAAAATGATTGTGTTTATATTTTTATTTTTAATTTATGTTTATTTCTTTTAATTATTTGAATTATTAGACATTTTAAGTTAATTGCTATTAATAATAATAATACTTGTTGAATTTGCTAGTATTTATTTTTGTAAGGTATATATATAAACACACACATATATATATATATATATAAGATGTTTTTAGTTGCCATTTTATGAGATGTATGGTTAATTTCTTAATTTGAGGGGTATTAGGCAAAAATCCTAGATTTTTCCTACTGTATCGGTTTTACTGCTAAAATTCGACAGTATGACATATAATATCTGTATTTGATATGTTCAGTGCATTTCTAACCTGAACGTGAAATTGACGGTTGTCACAAGATGAAGGAGTATTCATTGGATACTCAATACAGGCTAAGGCTTATCACGTTTACAACAAACGGACCAAATCCGTCGTTGAAAGCGTAAACGTGGCCTTTGACGAAGCCGCAGATTTGGCTTCTGAACAAATCGGTTCAGAACCCGCTTTAACTCGCGTGTTAGCTTCCGAACTGTAACACCCCGTTTCCCAATTTACGTGAATTAACTGTCTCTTTTGGGGTTGAGTTAATTTTTGGGTCGTTATGTACGTGTTCAGGAATCTAGGGGCCAGTTTATTAATTTTGTAAGTTGAGGGTGTGTTTTGGCATGTATGTAAAGGGATGGAAACCCTAAACACCCTCATTTGCAGCCATTTGTTTCTTTAGCAAAGAAGAGAGAAAAGAGAAAGGGATTTTCGGAGTTCTTGTGAGCTGCTGTGAAAGATCGACCGATTCTCCTTCGTTAACCGTTGGATCGTCGTGAAATTTGGACAGAGACTTCACGACCCTCTAATATACATTCTGACCGGAGGGATTTGGCATCGGAGTTCCCAGTAGAGAGAACCAAGTGTCCGAAGTTGCTGTATTTTTTTCCAGGAGGAGTTCTTGTGAGCTGCTGTGAACGATTGACCGATTCTCCTTCGTTAACCGTTGGATCGTCGTTAAATTTGGACAGCGACTTCACGACCCTCTAATATACATTCTGACCGGAGGGATTTGGCATCGGAGTTCCCAGTAGAGAGAAACAAGTGTCCGAAGTTGCTGTATTTTCCAGGCGAAAGATTTGGTGATTTTGGAAGATTCAAGTTGTGAAAGGTTCTAGGAGGATTGTTGTTCGCGGTCTAGAATTGCAAGGTATGTGTATTATGTTTAGAAATCAATAGAAATGGGGCGTATGAAATTGGATGTTTGGCAAAGTTTTATGGTATTTGGACTATCCTAGCTATGTCATTTCGGGATGAGAGATGGGATAGAATTAGAGTTCCATTTTTGGGCTTGTTATGATATGTGTATGTATGAATGTTATAGGTGGTACGAGGTGATTATTATACACTGTGAAGTACTTGGTAATTGACATCTTGACAGGTGAGTACTCTACCTATATTATGTAAGTTATGTGTATGTAGTTGGATTGCATGTGTGATTATGTGTATGTTTGGCTTTGCCAAAGGAAAGAGTACCTATGGTGGTAGTAATACCCCTAGGGAATATGTTATGTATGAAGAGGCCTGGTACCAGTGTCTAGTTATGACCTTCCTTATTGGCTTTGTGCCTTAAGGAATGGAAGGATGTTACATGTATGTGATTGCTATGTTTATGCAAGTATGTATGCATGATGATATGTGGTATAGGTGCGTGCTCACTAAGCGAAAGCTTACCCCGTTGTTATTCATCTTTTAGTGGCAGGTACATCTTCGAAGAATAAAGGAAAGGCTCCAGCTTGAAGCTTTTGGATTTGCGGCAGCTCAGCAGCTTATATTTGCTTTTGATGAATGATAGTTTTGGATTCTCTAAGCTTTTCAGTTGAATATTGTTTTCTCAAACTTATTGGTTTTAAGTTGCAAACTTGTACTCTTTTCTATAAGATTATGGGATTTTATCTAAATGTTTTAATTACAAATCTTCCGCTGTATTTTAAGGTTACTTTCCGTTAAATGAGTGTTTTAAAGATAAGGGATGTTACACGAACTTTCACGTTCGGGATCTACATAAACTCTAGTAAATCCAAATCATGCATCTACGTCAAAATCACATATTTCTGATTTAGATTTACTGTTTCAGCACTTTTACGATGAATTCTTTAACATGCCTAACCCTCGTGTGATGGTGCAACCTAGGAATGAAGAAGCTCGAATCGAGAACTCGACGAATCTCTCTGGTCCGCCGCCTTCAACGAGTTCTCCAGCCCTTACACTGGAATCCCCTCAAAGTTCAACTGACGCTACTACTGAAACGACAAATCCCTCGGAGGAACCTGTGCCAATCCCGGAGATCGCTCTTGAAGATTCGTCCTCAACAACTCACAAAGATCAACCTCTTTATTCCCCGGAACCGGAAGTTGCTCAACAAACGACGCATCCCGCTCCATCTCCTCCTAGGAACCGTCCATCATCTTTTGAAGCAGTTCAAGATCTTCCCGCCGGTGAGTATGTAGACCTGGACAACTCTCACGCGACTCAACAACCGCTTCCACACACCACCAAATGGAGCAAAGCACACCCTCTACAACAGATCATAGGCGATCCTTCCACTCCGGTTCGTACGCGAAGTGCATCGACAAACTTCTGCTTGTTCTCTGGTTTTCTAAGAAAGATCGAGCCAACCACCATCTCTGAAGCACTCAATGATCCAGACTGGGTCATGGCGATGCAAGAGGAACTCAACCAATATGAGGCCCTCAAGGTATGGCAACTCGTCCCACATCCAGCTCACAAGACGGTCATCGACACGAAGTGGATATTCAAGAACAAGAAAGATGAAGATGGTATCGTTGTTCCCAGCAAGGCGCGCCTCATAGCCAAAGGATACCGCCTGCAAGAGGGAATTGACTACGATGAAACATATGCTCCAGTAGCCAGAATTGAAGCAATTCGTATGTTCCTTGCATACGCCGCGCACAAGAACTTCACGGTCTTCCAGATGGATGTAAAGACCGTCTTCCTCAACGGCGTTATCAAGGAAGAAGTGTACGTATCGCAACCGGACGGGTTCGTGGATTACTCTAATCCAAATCACGTATATATCCTCGACAAGGCATTATACGGCCTTAAGCAAGCTCCACGTGCCTGGTATGATGCTCTATCCAAATTCTTAATAAAATCGGGTTTTTCAAAAGGTAAAATCGACACAACCTTGTTTATTAAGAATGAAAAAGGTCACATAATCTTGGTCCAAGTCTATGTAGATGACATCATTTTTGGTTCAACTAATCCTCAGTACTGTAAGAATTTTTTTGTTCTCATGGGAGAGTATTTTCAAATGAGTATGTTATGTGAGATAAATTTCTTCCTTGGCCTTCAAGTTAAGCAACTGTCGTCCGGAATATTCATAAACCAAGCTAAGTACATCCGGGATATTCTTCGGAAATACCATATGGAACAGTCCTCACCTATAAAAACTCCGATGACCCCCGGTACAAAGTTACACGCCGATCCTAACGGAAAGGATGTGGATACCAAAACATACCGAGGAATGATAGGTTCTTTCTTGATTTATAAAATTGCCTGGATTTTTCCTCTAAAAAAATGATAGGTTCTTTGATGTACTTGACGGCGAGTAGACCGGATATCATGTTTTCTACATTTCTATGCACCTGTTTTCAGTCAAAACCAAAAGAGTCTCACTTAATTGCGGTAAAACATATTTTTCGTTACTTAAAAGGTACTGCTGATCTTGGCTTGTGGTACCCGAAAGAGACACGTTTTGAGCTCACGACATACTCGGACGCGGACCACGTGGGAAGCATGCTGGATCGGAAGAGCACATCGGGACACGTGCAGTTCCTGGGCGATAGCTTAGTCAGCTGGGCATCCAAGACGCAACAGTGCGTTTCTACATCGACTGCCGAAGCGGAATACATGGCCACCGCAAGCTGCTGTTCTCAAGTCATATGGATGCGCACCCAACTCAAGGACTACGACTTCACTTATTCTCAAGTGCCCATTTACAGCGACTCGAAGAGCGCAATTGCCATTTCCAGCAATCCGGTCCAGCACACTAAGACGAAGCACATAGACGTTCGGTACTACTTTGTCAAGGATCACGTCAAAAGCGGTACAATCGAACTCTACTCTACTTTGTTAATAATGAACATCTGTTAGCAGACCTCTTTACAAAACCCTTGGACGAAAAACGTTTTAACTATCTTGTGTCCAAGCTTGGTATGCTAAATCTGAAGATTTGACAAAATCATGCGCCTGATACAAGTTCCATACACATATAAGAACTGCCTATTCATCATCTGTTGTCTAAACTCCAGATGATCGAGTACACACTTCCTCGCATTTGTATTCTGCTTGTATCGTACACACGTTTCTGTTAAATCTCTGTATTAATTAGGTAGATTTCGTTTGTTTTCTTTCATTTCGTGTGTGTTTTACTTTCATGCTCAATTATTGTCGTCTACTTTTATCTTCAATACATCTGTGCATTTCACAACTATGTCCATGTGTTCAGGGGGAGCATATCAGCTTCTGTTTATCAAGTAAGTCTGTTCCACATTTGAGGGGTAGTGTCACACAAATTTTTCATAACATCAAACTTTTTTTGTGTGTTGCCTATCCCAAAGTTTTTTCTTAACAACACCACATACACAATCTGAGGGGGAGCATATTCTTTGTGTGTAATAGTTGAGGGGGAGCGTGTTTTTCAAAACTCCTTAAAATGTTTTGGGTATGAAATGTTATTTTGAAAATACCAGGGTCTGTTTTCAAAATAATCCAAAAAGTATCCGGACATGGTATCCGGAAACCATCCTATCCGGTTAGGTTTTCCGGACTAGGTAGGTTTCCGGACAACCCACCCGGATACCTCCTCCCTATATATTCCCGGTGTCCTTACTATTCACTTCTTTCCCTGGAAACTTTCAACCCTAAACCCTCTCAAACTAAACCTCTCGGATACTCCCGTGTTTTTGCTCAAATCACTCACGTCTTCATCTCGAATCAAGGTATGTTATTCACGTTTGAGTATTTACATGCTTTCGATCATTATTGCACATTGATCGCACCCACGTACTTCGATTCATCACTCGAAAATGGGTTTCGGTTCCCGAAACTAAAGTCTATTGACATTCCATTGATTTAGGTCGGTTTTGGCTATGCTATTGCTCGATTATTGCTCATTTACTTGATTAGACCAGCCTAGTTCGGTTCGATTTGTAGTTATTTGTTATTTATTGGCCGATTAATCAACCCGGATGTCGTCTGGATAGTTTCAAACTATCCGGAAACATTCAATTTTATCCGAAAACCTTCAAACATCCGGTAAGTATCCTTACCCGGAAAGCCATCTCGTCCGGACACCCATATTACACGGTAAGCCAAGTTTTCCAGAAACCTTTATGGTTTCCGGTAAGTTCAACTATCCAGGAAATTATGTTTGTCTGGTAACCATGATCATCCGGAAACCTTGTTGTCCGGTAACTATTTGTATCCGGATACCAATGTACCCGGTAACTTTTGTTATACGGTGACCATTATATCCGGACACTATGCTACCCGGATACCTTTATTTGACCGGACAATCTGGCAATTCCAGTTCCCTGCTCCACTACCAGTCCTCAATCTATTTCAGATTGAGCCGATCTTCGCCAAGGTACGCACCAACATTCTTTTGATTCTGCCTATAGTCTAACATTGTCTCGATCAGGTACTCATGGCGGATCAACAACCACAAGACAACATTCCTCAAGAGGAATTCATTGACGAGGCGGTTGATAACGCAATCCTCGACCCAGACCATATCTCTGAAATCGAGGGGAACAACCACCACCTCGACGCTACTGAGTTCCGACCACAACACCGTGTGGTCGTGGACATCTTACTCAGTCATCCACTCCTCTACGCACTCACGGCTACCACCGACGTGCCCGTCATATACGTATAACAAGTCTGGAACACCATCCGAGTTGACACCGCTCACAACTCCCAGACTATTCAGGAAAGGATTGATCACCAACTGTTCACATTATACCAGACACCTTCCGACGCCTACTCTCACTACTAGAGGCCACTGCCGGCGGCCGAGCTGCGTTCGACCCTCCCATAGACGATGCATTTCTCTGTGCTGAAATTCGTGCAATCGGACATAACCACGCACTCAACTGCCCATCCGCCTTCAACCGCAAATACTTGGCGCCTATTTGGTATACCCTGTTCACCATATTGAACAGGTGTCTATCCTCTGGGTGGAAGGGAATCGACCAGTGCACCGGCAACTTTCTAAGACCCGTTCATGCGGTCATCTACGATCGTCATGTGGACTTCTCCGCCATCATATGGCATGAACTCGTCAAAACCATCCATGCGATCGGCGGCACCAAGGAACGCAAATTCCTTCCATACCCAAGGTTACTTTCATTGGCCGTCCGTCAACACATGGATGCAAACCCGACCATTCCACACCGCATCAACCATCCGGTATGTCCTCCTTTTAGCCTACATTATCTTGTGATCCGTAACCTAGCTAACGCACAAGTCATGCGTATACCCGAAGCCCTACTGGCATACACGGATCCCAATGCACCGAGTGTGATAGCGTATAGAAGAATGATAGGTGTACGTGCTCCTAAGGTCCAGCCAAAGCCGGAGGGACCTCCCCAAGGAGTTAGACCCGAGCGACGTGAGGGTCCGAGGATAAGAGAAGGTATTGTCCGGGTAGCTGGGGCTCCCGGACGGGGCGTGCTGAGAGTACATAATGTGAGGGGAAATGAAGCGGGCGGTACATTGGATACACGTGCCGGTAGAAGCCACCCTAACCAAGCAAGCTCGAGCCAACCCTCCCAACCGTCTACAAGTAGTGTAACATCCCAAGCCAACCGTACCAGATATTGTCCACTTTGTCCGCACACCTGGACTCACGGTTTTAAAACGCGTCTAATAGAGGAGGTATAAAGTCCCTTATAAGGCAACCTTTGTTCCCCTCCCCAACCAATGTGGGATCTTACAATCCACCCCCATGGGAGCCCATTGTCCTCGCTGGCACACCAGTCCGGTTCCCGGCTCTGATACCATCTGTAACATCCTAGGCCAACCGTACCAGATATTATTGGTTCTATATGCTAAAGAATGATTATAAAATTATATTGTTGGTAATATATGATCCTATAGGGTCACACCGAACAACAAGTAGACACCGAATTAATATTTATAAAGAATTTGATTCTTGATAAATATTATTAACTCTTGAAAATATTATTGGATATGATTCATAATATAAGATACAAATATAAATAATAGTTTATCAAATATATGATGAGTTCATATGTAACTAGAATTAAAAGGAGGGACCATTGCAATAAAGTTTAATTGTTAAAATAGTGATTTTAACTAATTCAAACTAGGAGGGTTTAAAAGGGAAATTTGCATGGCTAGCTTCTTTCTCATTGGACCTCCTTTTGCCTTATTCTTATTGGACCTTTTTCCTTTGATGACCATTTGATAGTTGTTTAAAAGAGATGTGAGTTTGTTTTGTTTTTCAAGGGATTCCATTATTTTTACAAGACTTGAAAAACTCTCTCTTCTCTCCCTCCTTCTTGCTCTCGGTCAAACACACCCTTGTGGTGGTGTGTTTGTGTTTTTGTTCTTCAAATCTCTTGTAGATTTGTTTAAATTAACTACATTTTTGCATCCTTAAGAAAGAACTAGCATTTCTTCAAGGTGTTGGTGCTTGTGGTGGATCACCTCTAGAGAGGAGCTATTTTGGTCCTTGTTGCCATCTTCAACAACACCCAATTTCGGTTTGGTCAAAGTCATCAAAGGTTGTAGCTTTAAACTCTCTTATGTTTATTTATTTATCTTTTCTTGCATGTAACAAAATCCTTGGTGGGAATAAAATAGTTTTATGTTTTTGTTCAAATGTTTTGTTTGCTTCCGTTGCCTAAAATCGTTTTATATCTTTTATGAGTTTTTAAAACCCATGATTTGAACATAAAATTCCCAACAAGTGGTATCAGAGCATAAGTTACATTGCATGATTAGATAATAAGTTTTATTTGGATAAAACTTGGTTTTTGGAAGCCATGGGTAAAATTTCATCTTGTATGAAAAGTTCATGCATGGCTTCTTTGGCAAATTACTTGTGCTAGTTTTTATATTTTATGTAACAAAAGTTTTAACATGCATTTTTGTTACAAAAAGGTTGCCTTAGAAAAACAAAGTGTTGTTTTAGTTATGTTTTTTTATGTGAAATATGTGCATAAACAAGCCATGGACCAATGTGTTGCTTGTTGTGTTGTTCCTTTTAAATTTGGTTGTAACAATATTTATTTATTCAAATGGTTTGTAATAATAGATAGTTTTTTCTTCTTTTTGCTCATTTTGTTAGTATTAGATTAGTACTAGACTAGTTTGTATTTCTTAAAACGTAACAAAACTTGAAGATGGAAGCCAAATTGAAGACCAAGAAGATGTATGCATAGGATGTTTTGGCAAGTGGGAGCTTCAACAAACATCCTTTTGAAGGTTTTTGGGTCTCTTATGTCCCTTAGGAATGGACTTGTTATTTCAAGTATGGCTCACATGAAATAACAACTAGTTATGGCTTGATTTATGCACCTTTGCATGTTTGTGATGATTGTATGTTTCTATTATAGTTTGTATGTATGAAAATAGGATTTTGCATGTTAGACAACTTAAATAATAAAACATAAATCATCATAGAGTTTGGTAATCAAACAATTTGACAATTTTAACAATAAGATGCTAAAATGGGTTTTATGATTTTGTTCTAAAACTCCAAACGTCAAATTTTGAAATTGGTGAAAAGAGTTAAAATGGAGATTTTAAAAACTCATCCAAACTCATAGTCTAAATAATAAAAGTGTTTATTAAGAGACTATAAATGGTTCTTATCGTGGTCAAACTCAAACGTTAATACATGATATTAATAATTGACCACAAATAACTAGTTGATAAAATAGAGATTTTATTTAACTAAAAGGAACCATTTGATGAGAAATAAGATTTTAATTAATAAAGTACCATGTATTATTGGATGCATGCAATAACACATGATACTAAAATGTTTCCAAAACTAGAATTGTAATACATATAAATCCCTTTCAAAATGCAAGTCTATGCCGTCCTTTTGAGAAACACTCAATACGTCACTATGGCACCCTTGTGGGATAAAGGTCACCTAACCGCATGAATGCGAGTTTCACACGTTGTTTCAAGTAGGATGACTTGATTGGGAATTTTTTGTGATAAAGGTCACCTAAGCATTAGAAACCCAAGGCATCGATGAGATCAAACATGCCCTTTTAACAAATAAGTTGCTAATGGATCCCATAATGCTAGGAATTACATTCGATGTAATCGATAAACGTTATCTACCTTGTTGGATTAAATGGACGGGATAAAGGTCACCTAACCGTTTTATTTGTTTCGCGACTTGGATCCTAGATTTTATGCAAATTAATATTTTTTTAGAAAACGTAAAGGGTAATTAATTTGCTAAAAATTAAATATTGAACATACTATATTAACTTTGTTAAATTTTGTAGATGACCCAAAATGCAAACACTACAATTAACACATCCCTAAGAGCTTTTCTTTTGGAAGAAAAGTTAACCATTCAAAACTTCCCGTTTTGGTTTCAAAACTTGAGAACACGTTATCAGACATGAAAAGAAATCATACGTACTTCTCGTACCTCTTCCCCAAGAACCTCCTCTTACCTCCATAGAAGCCCACAATGCTTGGTTGAAACATAATGATGATTCAATTGATGTATCACGTCTCATGCTTGAAACCATGGTTCCATACTGGCGAGAAAGAATGGAGATGTTTTCATATACGACATATGACATGGTAAACCGATTACGGGAAAATTACCAAAGACATGTAAGCTATGAACGCTTCAAAACTGTTCGGGTACTTCACGAGACAAAAATGGAGGAAGGCCAAGATATAAGCTCCCATATTCATAGGATAACGACGCACCTTGACTATTTGGATAAAATTAGCTATCCTTTTCCCAATGGGATAGCGGTAGCTGTGATCCTCAAATCATTGACCAAAGCATTTGATGTCTTTTTAAAGAACTTGAATATGGACTACGAGGAGATTTCAATCTCAGACTTGCATACGATGCTAGAAACTGCTGAGAGGAATCTTCCCAAGGCAACATTTACATGTGGTAGATGTGGCAACATTGGTCATTGAAGAGGATTGTCCTCTATGCAATGAAAGTTTTCTAACGAAGGAAAGTCCTTCAGGTATCTATATGATAGATAGAACTTTTACCTTTCTATCTTGCACTTGTGTATTTGATACTAAGTGTAGAACTCACTTTTGTAATATGTCACAGATGATCAAGAAAGGTAAGTGACTGAAAGACAAGCAAAATGGTGATCCATGTAAGCGAGGAAGCAAGATTGCATACCAAGCTTATAAGAAATTTTATTTTGAAACCATATGGCTTGTATTGTTAAACAATGTTTGTTTCGAACAATGTTTAAATTTAGTTTGACTAAATTATTGTTTTCAATTGCATGTTTATTGATTGAATGAAATTCACTTAACCATTTTGGAAACGATTATATTCATATTCAAAAAAGAATTATTCTATTTCGAGAAACAAAATGGTGATTTTTCTCTCTCTCTTGAAAATTAGGGTTTCGGCCGGCGGCAATGGCTTTTAGGGTTCCGGCGGGTGTTTTCCGGCGGTCCTTGGACGTTTTCTTGTCTCTTCTGGTTCGTTTTTGCTGTCCTCTTCTCTTTTCCAAGTGGCCTTTGATTCCCTCGCCTCGTCTTCTCGTTTTAAGGTGACGGAGTTTAGGGTTTTGGCATTTAGGGTTTCGGCTGGGTTTGATCTCGCCGGCGATTATCGACGTATCTGTGTTTCTTCGGTCTTCGTTAACCCTTATCGATTTCTTGCGAGTTTCAGCACCCAGGTTTTCCTTGGTCTTCGTCACTTGCGTTTCAAGTCATCGGTAGGGTTTTCAGCACCGAAGCTTCAGATTCGTTTTTGATTACTAGTGTGATCACGTTTGATCTGAGGTATGGCTCCTTCGTCGGGGATGAGCTTGACTCCTCAAGAATTGGCTGGTGGTGTTGTTGGTTCGACTAGGGATTCGTCTGACTCAGAACCCAGGCCGCACGTAACTGAGTTTGACGAGGGGGGTGGGGAAAACCCTAATTCCCATGCAACGATGGTGCATGGGATGCCTAATGGTTCTGGTACTGATAGTGATAGAACTTCCGTATGGGGCCGATTGTCTGGAATCCATGATCACAAAGCAACCTCTCTCGTGTACGGGGACGTTCAGATTCTGAAGAATGATCAGCGTGCTAGGACCGGTTCTAGCTCGTATGCTTCGGTGGTCAGTGCTAATTTGGATTCTTCTGCTGGTAAGTTGGATTTCTTTCCTTTGGTTGATAAAAGTATCTCTCGCATTGATCTTCCCATCGATTTAACGGAAAAAGCTTCGGCGCTTTATCAAAATACCTTGTATGGATACTTCCTTGGTCCTCGCCTCTATTTTCCGACCGTAAAGAAGGTGACCATGTCGTTGTGGGGTAAGCATTCCTTACAAGATGTAATGATGAACGAAACAGGTTTTCTCTTTTTCCGCTTTGGGTCGAGCGATGGTTTGCGTCATGTGTTGGAGGGGGGCCCTTGGATGGTGAGGGGGGTACCCCTGTTTGTTTTTCCATGGGATCCACAACAGGGTCTTGTTAAACCGGAGCATACCTCTTGCCCTTTGTGGGTAAAGATTCATAACATCCCATTAGTGGCCTTTAACAGAGAGGGAGTCGGCCGTATAGCTAGTGCAATTGGTGTTCCAAAGATGATGGATGAGTATACGGCAAAGATGTGTGATGATGCTTGGGGAAGACCGGGCTTTGCGAAAGTTTTAATTGATGTTTGGGCAGTGGGCGAGCTGAAACGTGAACTACAGGTGGCTGTCCCTAGCTTGCATGGGGGTAAGGAGATGTTGGTCCCATTAAAAGTTGAGTACATTTGGGAACCTACACAATGTTCCCATTGTAGAGTGTTTGGTCATAAAACTTCTTCATGTGTAAAGGCAGACCTCGCTAAGGTGAAAGGTAAGGATCATGTGAAGGATGGGACCGATTCTGAGGGTTTCAAGTTGGTGACTAAGCGGAAGAAAAATCTTCAAAAGGATATATGGATCCGAAAGCACGTTGGTTCTTCCTCGGGGGTTGACAAGAGGGTGGATGAGACGAAAGAGACCACGGTTCTACAGGAAGAGCCACACATAGAGGAAGTTATGGGTAATGATGTGTCGAGAAGTGAAGTGGGGGAGACCGTGCGCACTTGTGAAATTCTTGTGGATACGCTACCGAAGGTTTCAGTTGATGATGGGGTGAATATTGGTGGTAATGTGGGGGGTCAACAACAGCCTCCAAAGATTCAGGGCATTCTCAAGAAGCCGCCCCCGTCTAAAGCGGAGCTACATCCTTCGGTTCTTCTTGCAAAAACAAAGAATTTTGTGCCCATTGTGACTTCGAATCCTTTTGCAAGCTTAAATTCGGAGGAGGGTGATGGGATGGGAGATTCATTGTCCACAAATGGTGGTTGGGACCCCTTAGCATCGGGAGTGAATGATGCTACCTCGAAATCGTTGTAATGGTGAACCTCGGCGTTTGGAACATTAGGGGGTTGAACTCCCTTATTAAACAACGTGAGGTAAAACATTTTTTTCATTCGCATGCTTTGTCGTTTTGTGCCATCTTGGAGACACATGTTCTTGCTCCTAATCTATCCACCATATCGCAACATGTGTTTGGGGCTTTGTCTTGGGTGTCGAATGTTTCGTCTTGCTTGCATGGTACTCATATTATTCTGGGATGGGACCCTTCGGTCTTTGATATTATGGTGCTCTCTATGTTGAACCAAGTTATGCATTGTAAGGTACACCTCCGTGCTTCTTCACGTTATTTTTATGTTTCGGTGATTTATGCGGTAAATTCATTGGAAGGTCGTCGGCCTTTATGGAATGATCTCGAGCAGTTTAAAAGTATGATAAATGATGATCAGTGGTTATTGATGGGAGATTTTAATGCTCACCTCCATCCGGATGAAAGTGAGGGTGGTTCATCAAGCCGGGATCTTGGTATGAATGAGTTCTTGGACTGCATTGGTAACATTGATGTGTTTGACGCTCGGTATACGGGTATTCGGTACACTTGGGCTCAAAAGCCGAGAGGGGGTGGTGGGGTAGTTCGTAAGCTTGACCGTATCCTCATCAATGCTTTGTTTGAGGACTCGGTGGGTATTACGGTTGCAAAGTTTTTGCCGAGAGGAGTATCGGATCATAGCCCTATGATTGCCACTTTGGAGGGGGCACCTTCCCGTGGTAATCAGCCTTTCAAATTTGATAATTTTCTCACTCGTCACTCAGATTTTTTGCAAACGGTCCAGACGGTGTGGAATATGCAGGTTAATGGTACTTATCAGTTTGGTGTAACGTCCCGGCTGAAAGCGTTAAAAAAACCATTGCATTCGTTACGTAATGTGCATGGGAATATCTCCAAACGTGTGCAGGAGTTGCGGATTGAGGTTGAGGAAGTTCAGAAGGTGGTCGATATTGATCCATCCAATTTGGGGTTTCAAGAAGATCTTGCACATGTTCTATTAGCTTTTCAGGAAGCTTTGCATGTTGAGGATGATCATTTTCGACAACGGGCCAAAGTTCGCTGGATTGCGGAGGGAGATATGAACACTTTGTTTTTCCACAAAGTTGTTAAGGAGAAGAAGACTTTGAACCGTATTGACTCAGTGATGGATGCTTCGGGTCAGGTTTCCTCCGGGGCTGGGTTTGAAAATGTTTTTGTTGAACATTTTCGCACTATTCTTGGTGAGATTGATAATGATGTCAACCCTGCTCTTCCATTGGACTTCTTCCCTAATCGGTTATCTATTCTGGATGCTAACTTTATGATTCGGCCTATTACAAAGGACGAGGTCAAGCATGCCATGTTTGATATTGGTGATGATCGAGCCCCAGGCTCGCATGGGTTCTCCTCAAAGTTTTATAAAGCCTCTTGGGATATCGTGGGAAAGGATATTGAGCTTGTTGTGCAGGATTTCTTTTACCGTGGCCGGTTAGCTAGGGAATTGAACCACACGTCCATTTGTCTTATCCCAAAAACACCAAACGCTTTTAGAGTCACGGAATTTCGGCCTATCTCTTTATGTAATGTGATTTACAAATGTATTACCAAGATTATTTCGTGGAGGCTAAAGGATTTTCTGGATACTTTGGTGAGTCCAAATCAATCGGCTTTCATTCCTGGGAGGAGGATTACTGATAATATCCTCATGGCACATGAGTTGATGGTCGGATATGATCGAGGAAATGGCCCTCCGAGGTGCTCTTTCAAAATTGATGTCCAGAAAGCATATGATTCGGTGGATTGGAGATTTCTCTCTATGGTTCTTCAAGGGATGGGGATTCATCCAATTATGCATCATTGGATTATGGAAGTTGTTTCTACTACTTCGTATTCTGTTATGGTGAACGGCCAAACGCATGGGTTCTTTAAGGGTAAGCGGGGTCTTCGACAAGGTTTCCCATTATCGCCATATCTTTTTACCCTTGTTATGGAGGCCTTTACATGTTTTTTCCACCGTCGTATTAGGGATGCGCCTGATTTTAAATACCATAAAGGATGCTCTCGGATCTCCCTTACACATCTATGTTTTGCTGATGACCTGATGGTCTTTACGCGAGGTGATGTTGCGTCGGTAAGAGTTCTTAAATTGGCCTTGGATGATTTTGCAACGGCTTCGGGGTTGAAACTAAGCATGGCTAAGAGTTCGGTATATTTTTCTAATGTCGAGGACGGGATTGTTGCTGAAATCACGTCAGTTTTGCCATTCCAACGAGGTGTGCTTCCTTTTCGTTATTTAGGCGTTCCGCTTTCTTCTAAAAGACTTCGTGTGGCAGATTTTAGTCCACTGATTTTGAAGGTTCGATCGAGAATATTGAATTGGAAATCTAAGTTTCTCTCTTTTGGTGGTCGTTTGCAACTTGTCAAATCGGTCCTTGAATCCTTACAACTTTATTGGATGTTGGTCTTCACTATACCATCATCGGTTGTTTATACGATTGAGAGGCTGTTTTGGGATTTTCTTTGGAATCAAGGTGAACCTTCGCGTGGAAGAGCGAAAGTTTCTTGGGAAGATGTGTGCAAACCCAAGAAAATGGGTGGTTTGGGAATAAAAAGATTGACTACTTGGAATCGTGCCTTACTCACGTCGCATGTTTGGGACATCCTGCGAAATAGAAATTCGGTATGGGTTACATGGATATATGAATACCGCTTACGGGGGAATTCTTTATGGACCGTGCCTATCACTTCGACATCTACTTAGATTTGGCGTAGAATTTTGGCTTTACGGGAGATGGTTCGGCCGAGCTTTATCCATATGCTTGGGGATGGTCGCAATACACATGCTTGGGAGGATACATGGCTTGAGGTTGGCTACTTATGTAAATATCTACCTTATCGTTTAATTCATGATAGCGAGTTTGGGAAGAATGCTACGGTTGCGGAGGCTATGGGTTCTATGCAAAGCTGGCCATCATCTTGGGTGCAACGATGTGCTGATTTGGGAAATGAGGTTGTTCCTACATTATATATTGACATCAAATATCAAGTGATGTGGCGTGATATACATAATCATCAGGTAAGATTTTCGGTGTCGGAGGTTTGGAAATCTCTGGATGGCCCCCCACCATGAGGTTTGGAAATCTCTGGATGTTCCAAAGCATTCTTTCTGTTTATGGTTGGCTTTTCGCTCGCGGTTGCCGACCCAAGATAGAATGCAAATTTGGAGGGGTGATGATATGTTGTGTAGTTTGTACCAAACCGAGATGGATTCGCACAATCATTTGTTTTTTGAATACTCATTCTCTAATTTAGTGTGGTCGGCTATTAAGGCGGAAATGCAAAGTCCCATGGTTTCAACTACATGGGAGGGGATTCTGGAAGATATTCAACAAAGACGATGGCATCCGGGTGAAGTGCGTGTGATAGCTTCTCTTTGCGGCAACTATTTACACCATTTGGCAAGAGAGGAATAATCGTCTATTCTCGACCAAACGAAGGAGTACGAACCAGATTGTTACAGAGATTAAGAAAGTTGTTACCCTCCGCATATTGGGGACGGGTGGTCGTGGAAGTTTACACAGAGGAGCTCGTGACAGAAGTATTTCTCATGGAGTGTCGATTTCGTGATATGTGGGTTTGGATTGAGCTCGTGTGGGGCTGTTATGATTGCGTCCTTTATGCTTTCTTAGTTATTTATGGTGCTATTTCTCTTTGTCTTTTTTGGTTGTTAGCACTTTGGTATCTTTTGTCTGAAATTTTTGATTTTTTAGTTGGGTTCCTTTCCACGTTTTGGGCCTGTCCTTTACTGTGGGTGGAATTCCTTTTTGGGAGGGAGTCCCTCGCCGTTTAGGTGTATTTTTCTTTTTTTGTCAATATATTGCCAGGAGTGCCGCCTCCTTTCCAAAAAAAAACTCGTCCTATTAATTGAATAATAAAGTGAATCTCAAAAGCTTTCTAAAACATAGTTCTATATAAACACCATAAGACTTAAATATGATTTGAATCAAATCTATACATGAAATAGTCAACTTAATCATACAAACGTTAAACGCATATCCCAACTTCAAAAGTGTTGTATTTTGAAGGCAAATGAGGATGTTTCATTTGATATACGCGAGTCTTTATAAGTTGAATATAGTTCCTTTCTCTAGTTGTAGTAAAAGAGAAAAGGTTTTTGTTAAGAATGATACATGTTGATGTATGTGGTTTTTCACAACCAAGTCTAGATATGGTGACAGGTAATACAATATCTTCATTGACGATTTCAAACGTTGAAGTTATGAAACATAAGCATGAAGCATTTGATATGATTCAAGTTGTTTCAAAGTGAAGTTAAAGAAAACAACTCAATAGGACCATTAAAGTCTTTTCTGATATAGGAGGATAATAACTAAACCAAGAACTCTTGGATCATCTTAGAAATTGTGGGTTAGTCTCACAACGTAGTCCATCCGGAACACCACTTCATTATGTATATCCGAAAGGATGAACCGAACCTTATTAAATATGGTTCGCTCTATGATGAGTAGAAGTACTTTTTGTTAGCCCCAAGTATCTGGTATGTATAAGTATTGAAAATATTATCAAGGCAGAAGACCAACAGAGATCGAGCAGAACTCAACAAAGTTCTGGTGGAACCAACAGAGCTCAACAGAGCTCTGGCAGAAGATCAACAGAAGAACTGTTCATACCCAAAGACCAACAGAGCTCTGGTCTATGAGCTCTGTTGAAGTGAAGACCTCTGTGAAGCCTAAGTCTCGTAGAAATCCTAAGTGTCAGACACGTGTCCATACTTTCCACGTATGCCCTAAAGAAAGGAGACGCACTTTCTACGTGTCATTCCAGGGTACGATAGTACACTGTCTACACTTTATCAGGGCTATAAATAGAGAGGTAGTGGAACAACAATTGTAAGCTTTTGGAAGAATAGTTTTCCACAATTGTTTAAGCACACACTGCAGTAATCCCGAGCACTACCTCCGTACGATATTGTTCCTTGTGAGATTTCGAATACACCTACTTGAACGTGTTCTTGGTGTTATTCATATTATCAATATACGAGCAACGTTTTATACTTGATCGTGTTATCATTATTCCTGTTCTATATTTGATACTCACTGTTACATTATCGTTTGCACAATCACTCACATTAATGGCTTCATTTAATATGCTTCCGCTGTCTATTTTACTACCATTTATGTGATACAATGTGAATCTGGGAACCTACAGTTGGTATCAGAGCTTGCTTGATTTGAGAAAATCAACGCATCCAATCTACCAAGGTTGATTCGCTGTTGTTGATTGTGTGTGTGTTTCAAAGCTTCCTAGTATACTCTGTTTTTACTGTTTAAAGTTTAAAACAAGTTTTCAGAGTTCATTTAATATCATTTAAAGCTTTCCAGTCTAGTTTAAAGATCTTCTCTACTGTTCATTACTGTTCCATTGGTTACTGTTCACTTTCAGTTTGAAAATCTTTGAAAACCGTTATACTCTGTTTTTCTGAAAAATGGCAAATAACATCAACGCCATTTATACTGCTGGTTCTCTGACCAAGCCTCCTACTCTTCTGAGAGATGAATATCCTCAATAGAAGATTAGGATGGTTAACTTCCTTGATGGAATGGATAAGGACTTAATGCGTTCTGTCACGGATGGACCATTCCAACCCATGGTTTTGGTTCCACGTGTACCTGCAACAGAAACTACTGCTGAGATTCCTGCTTACCACAAACCTAAAACTACCAATTTTACCGAAGAAGAAACAAGTAAAATGGAAAATGATCTTAAGGCAGTTAGACTTATGATAATGGCCATTCCAAATGAGATATTTCAAGAACTAGATTCATGTGTTACATCCAAAGAAATCTGGGATCAGCTTCTAAATCAACTTGAGGGTGGAATTAAGACCCAAAAGAACAGAAGGACCCAATGTATAAATGAATACAATGATTTCAAGGCACTTCCTGAGGAAACCTTACAACAGACCTACAACAGATTCAATGTTCTAATCAACAAATGTAAAAAGTGTGGGGTTGTTAGGTCGAAGGAAGACAACAATGTTCTGTTTTTGAAAAGTTTGAATGATGAATGGTTAAATCTGTCCATGTCTTTAAAAGATAACCAGGATCTAGATGCACGGTCTCTTACTGATGTGTATGGCACTCTTGCCGCACAAGAGAAGGATGTTGTCAAACAAAAGGGCAAATCCACAATCGCAGGTCAAATCGCTTTAGTTTCAGAGTCAAAGAACACCACTGATGGAAAATCTAACAGAGAAAGTTCCAACAGAGATATGAAGCGAGAGAAGAAGAAGGGTAAGAAGAGTCTGGTAGCTGAAAGTGATGCTGAAGAAAGTTCATCAGAAGATGATGACATAAATGCTTTTGCTAAATCTCTTGCCTTAATAACTCAACAATTTAACAAGAGATTTGGCAACAGAGCATTTGACAGAAGAGGGAGGTAAGAGCAAGAAGGAAGAGATGAGAAAAGAGGTTATGCTGCACCTCCACAACAGAACCATCAGAACAGAGCTCCAACAGAAGAGAGACCACAACCTCAACCTCAACAGAAGTATAATGCTCCTACTCCACAGAAGGCTGATGCTGCCCAACCCATCAATCAGAATGATGGACGTTGCTTTAGATGTGGCAAACCTGGCCATTTCTTTGCTAATTGTAGAGGTAAACTGGTAAAAGACCAGGATTACTTCAAGAACAAATATAAGTACAATTACAGAGAGAGAAGCTACGTTGCTGAGATGGAAAATTGGATTCCTAATTCATCATCTGACGATGAACTAGAGCAAGCCAATGTTGTTGTGGATGATGAAAGTTTAGGAGAAGTCGACTGGATGACCGGAGAAAGGATAGAAAGGTCTGAAGAGGAAGATATAGCTCATGCATTTGCTCTTACCGTAACAGAGCCAGACAACAGAGCGCTGGAGATCACCAGACCCAGTGCCAAGGTATGTTCATCTGAATCTAAGTCCGACTCTGAGTTGGAAATGCATGTATCACTGCTAATAGAGGAGTTTCAACTCTTAAAACAAAAGCATTCTGAGAAAAAAGAGTTAAGAAAGCTAGCTCAGCAGGATCTGTCCTTCTACAAGAGAGAGAAAACTCTCTTGGAACAGGAAAAGGAAGAAATATTCAAAGAGAAATCCGAGCTAGAGATCTTACAACAGAAAAAGGAAAACATCTTTTCTGAAAAGATTAAAGAGTTTGAAAATGTTTTGAAACAAAAGTCTGAAGAGGTTAAGAAGTCTGAAACTAAAAGACTTAACTCTGTTGCTTTAAAAGACTACTTTCAAAGAGAAAAGGAGGTTTTACATCAATCCCTACAGAGAAAAGAAATTCAAATCAAGAAGTACCAGGATGCACAAGATGTGCACATTAAGATAAACTCACAGATGGATACGCAAGGTCTTGGTTTCTCTGACCTTGCTCCCTATAACGAAAAGAAGAAGACATCTCTGTCCTCTGCTTTTTGTGTTGCGAAAGTCCAAGAGGATGTGATCTCTGGTACTGCTGCTTTCAAAAGAATCAAAACCTCAAATGTTTTCAAAAGAACCAGAAAACTTGACTACATGAATGTTAGCTATGACTCCTTGAATCACGAAAAGGTTATTAAACCATCTGAAAAGTTTATTCTTGATCAGGGAAGAGCTAGAATCATACTTCCTAACTCTGTTAATAGTCTGGATCCAAAAGAGATTTTTAACTTCAACTCTTTTAAGGGACAGAAGTCTGTTACTTCTATGGAAGAGCCCTCTGTTGAAAGATCACAGAGCGAACTTAACCCAGAAGCACCAGTCTTCTCTCCTTCCTCTGAATCAATCAGAACATCATTTGAAGAGGATATTAAAAGAATTCTTGAGGAAAATGTTGTTTCTGATGCATTAAAGCCAAAGTTGAGAAAGTTTAAGTCTGTCAAAACCAATATCTCAGTGATAACCCCAGAGTCTAACAACCTCAACAGAGCCACCAGAGACTTTCTAGACTCTGACAGTGACTCTGACTCTGAGGTAGATGAGCAAAATTTATGTGCTCAAAAGAAAGCTTTGCATAAACCAAAGCAGATGTCCGCAGGATGTTTTAAATTGAAAAAGGATGTCGCATTCTTTAAGAAACAAGCTAGATTTATACCGGTGACTGGGTTTGATAACAAAAGCTTTAGGATTCTTGCTTCTAACACAGTAGAAGATAAGAAAAGAGAGAATGCAAGAAATGTTCCAGTGAACAACAACACCTCTGCTCCCCTAGCTTTTAAGCCTATCAGGTTTACACCAGAACAGAAGGGCAAATGGATAGTCAATGACAGACATGTTCCCAATTCTGGTGTAAATCAAAGAAGGAACTCTTTTTGGAAAAGTGAGTCTGTCACAAGGAAAAACAAAAATTCTGATATAAACAACAGTTTCAGAAAACCAAATCAGGACAGAGGATATTGTCCTAGAGTTTTTCAAATTCAAGCGCCATTTAACAAGCAGTTTTTGAATAAAAACAACAATTTGCATCAATCATCATGTTCCATCAATTGCAATTGTATTCAACTGTTGCATAAGCTACAGAATCATATGAATGGACCTCACTGTGTTCTGAATCAGTCACCACAAAAGAAAAATCCTAAGACTGTTCAGGATACACAGGGAAAGACATCTGACACAACATAAAAGAATGTAAAGCCAGCAAAAAGGACTGTTAACACCCCAAAGCCTAACAAGAAAGGACCCATCATGCAATGGGTACCTAAAAGAAACTAATCTATCTTGCAGAACCCTCATGTGCAGATCTGGTACCTAGATTCCGGATGTTCCAGGCACATGACAGGCAATAAGGAGCTGCTGACTTCATTCAAGAACAAAAAGGGAAGTGCAGTAACCTTTGGAGGAGACAATGGTGGACAGATTAGAGGCTATGGTACTTTAGTTAATGGTGGTGTTTTAGTTTCTGAAGTTGCTTATGCTGAAGGATTAAATCTTAATCTGCTCAGTATAAGTCAACTCTGTGATCATGGGTTCGATGTCAATTTTAGGAAGAAGTATTGTTCCTTGTTACTTTCCGAGTCTGGTCAAGAACTTTTAAGAGCCGACAGAAAAGGCAATCTGTACAAAATGAATTTTAATCCAAACCAAAACTCTACAATAGAAAAACTCTATTTAGTGTCTTTGAAAAATGAAGATGCCTGGCTCTGGCATAAAAGATTTGCCCATTTGAAATTTTCAAATCTTGACAAGCTCGTGAAATTAAACTTAGTGAAAGGTCTGCCTTCGCTAAAATTTGACAAAGACCATCTTTGTTCTGCCTGTGAATTGGGTAAGATGAAAAGATCTTCACACAGAACTAAGAGTGATCACAATTGTCCCAGACCTTTGCATATGCTTCATGTGAATCTTTGTGGTCCAATCTCTGTGCAAAGTCTGTCGGGCAAAAAGTATATTCTTGTGCTTATTGATGAATTTTCTAGATATATTTGGATTGAGTTCATCAGAGTTAAATCTGATGTCCCAGAAATTTTGATAAGTTTATTGAGAAGGATACAGGTTCTGTTAGGACTCAAAGTTCAAAAGTTGAGAAGTGATAATGGGACAGAGTTCAAGAACGCAAGAATAGATGCCTATCTCTCAGAAGAAGGAATTTCCCAGAACTTCTCAGCTGCCAGAACTCCACAACAGAATGGTGTAGTGGAGAGAAAGAACAGAACTCTGATAGAAGCTGCCAGAACAATGTTGGCCGGTTCTGTCCTTCCCATCAACTTCTGGGCAGAGGCAGTCTCAACAGCATGTTTTACCCAAAACAGAGCTGTTATTGTAAAAAGATTTAAAAAGACTCCCTATGAACTCATCAACAACAGAAGGCCAAACGTGAAATATTTTCATGTGTTCGGCTGCAAGTGCTACATCTTGAATGACAGAGAACAGCTGGGTAAATTTGACAAAAAGGCGGATGAAGGAATCTTTATTGGTTATTCCTTAACCTCTAAGGCCTACAGAGTCTACAACACCAGAACCCGTGTCATTCAAGAAAGTGTAAACGTGTCCTTTGATGAAATTACATCAAGTGCCTCTGATCGCAAATCAACAGAGGGGACACATACAGAACAGAAGAAGCCAAGTTCTTCAAAAACAAGGGAAGAAGATATCAATCTTGTATTCGATGATTTCTTCTATGATGATGATTCCTCTGTCAACATCAACAGAGACAATCAAGCTCAAAATTCAACATAACAGAATCTGACTGGTACAACTCTTACTGGTCCCTCCAATACTTCACCATCTACTTCTCTGTCTACAGGTATCATTCAGAGAAATGAGGAACCACAAAGAGAACCTGAGCAAGAACCATCATCACCTCTGTTAACGCATCATCACCTATGTTAACGCATATTGGCAGAGATTCCCTATTTGAAAGTTCACCTTCACAGAGCCCTGTTGGGACTTCACAGAGCAATGAGGCCACTCTCCAGAGTTGTCTGCCACAGAGCCTTGGTCCCAACCCACAGAGCTCTGATGCTGAAGTTCGTCTTTTCCCATCAAAAGCACAAACCCCACCTATTGTCCATGCTCCCATGACAAGATGGCCAAAGGATCATCCCCATCATCTTATAATTGGTGCTGCTGAAGATGGTGTAAAGACAAGATCGACCACAATCAATGAAGCTTTCTTTGTCAATTTTCTAAGCATGATTGAGCCGAAGAAGATCACTGAAGCCCTTGAAGACCCAAACTGGATTGAAGCTATGCAAGAGGAGTTTCTGGAGTTTGAAAGAAACAAAGTTTGATCTTTGGTTCCACTTCCAAAAGGCAAAGCTGCCACAGGAACCATGTGGGTGTTCAGAAATAAAAAGGATGAAGATGGGATTATCATCAGAAACAAAGCGCGACTGGTTGCTAAGGGATATAGCCAAGAAGAAGGCATTGACTATGTCGAGACTTTTGCACCTGTGGCTAGGCTAGAAGCCATCAGAATCTTTCTAGCCTATGCTGCTCACAAGGGTTTCAAGGTCTACCAAATGGACGTCAAATCTGCTTTTCTGAATGGCAGATTACAAGAAGAAGTATATGTTCAGCAACCATCAGGTTTTGAAAGTCCAGAGTTTCCAGACCATGTTTACAAGTTAGACAAAGCTCTATACGACCTTAAGCAAGCTCCCAGAGCCTGGTATGAAACTCTGTCAAATTTTCTGTTGACTAATCACTTCGAGAAAGGTACTGTCGATAAAACTCTATTCTTTAGGAGGTATAAGAATGATATACTTCTGGTGCAAATATATGTTGATGACATTATTTTTGGGTCTACGCGGCAAGAGTACTGTGATAAGTTTGAGGAATTGATGAAAAGTGAATTCAAAATGAGCATGATGGGAGAACTTTCTTTCTTCCTTTGTTTACAAGTAAAACAATCCATCAGAGGGACTTTCATAAGTCAGTCCAAATATATCTCTGATATTTTGAAAAAATACAAGTTCAATAATTCAAATCCAATGAAAACTCCTATTGCCACTAGAGTCAAACTTGACTCTAACCTTAATGGTGAACCTACAAATGTCACGAACTACAGAGGCATGATAGGGTTACTTCTGTACTTAACTGCTAGCAGACCTGATATAATGTTTGCAACCTGTCTCTGTGCTAGATTTCAAGCAAATCCTAAAGTATCGCCCTTCTCTGCTGTCAAGCGCATATTTAAATATCTGAAAGGAACTCAATTCTTGGGTCTCTGGTAGCCTCTTAATTCTGGTTTCGAGCTTGTAGCATACACAGATTCAGACTATGGAGGATGCAAGAATGACAGGAAGAGTACTTCTGGTAGCTGCCAATTACTTGGAGAAAAATTGGTGAGTTGGACATCCAAGGAACAGAACTGTGTATCAACCTCTACAGCAGAAGCAGAGTATGTTGCTGCTGCTAGTTGTTGCTCTCAAGTGCTCTGGATGAAAACTCAACTCAAAGACTATGGCCTGGAGTACAATAAAATTCCAATTATGTGCGACTCCAAGACTGCCATAACAATCACAGCTAATCCAGTTCAGCACTCCAAGACAAAGCACATCGACATAAGGTACCACTTCATAAAGGATCATGTTTAAAAAGGGACGATTGAAATGTACTTTGTTTCAACCGACTTCCAGCTTGCTGACTTGTTTACAAAAGCCCTTGATGAAAGGAGATTTAACTTCTTAATCAGCAAATTAGGAATGCTAAACATGTCCTCTTAACTCAGTTTTAAATTCAACAGAGTCTCTGATGATCTTACCAGAGCTCTGTCAAATAGTTAGGTAGGATAGTTCAACAGAGCTTCTGACATTCACCAGAACTCTGTCATGCATACTTTTTCAACAAGCTCAGTGAATCTGTTTGTATATACTCTTTTAAATATCTGTGTGTAAATATTTTTTTTCTTTTGTAAAAAGTTTTTTTTGAGGCTAAACAAGATAAATCTTTCATATAAGCTCATCTTTCTAGGGGAGCTTATAAAAGGAAAATATGCATGGTTTTAGGGGGAGCAAGTCAAAATCTGATTTTCAAATCCAAATGACTTTGCTCCTTGAACTTCAAAGAAAAATCTTTTTGAAGACAGAGGGAAAACCTGTTCTGATGAAAATCATTTGATAATGTCAAGAACTTACCAGAACTCTGATACTTTACCAGAACCTCTGTTGATTCTCACCAGATCTCTGTTGAACTTTCTGAGATAATTCTGTTACCGTTCTTTGACCATTTCCACATCAGATACATAATTTTAAATAATTTTGGGTAAAAGGTGAAACATCTTGGGATACTTGGAAAGAATGGAAAAGTCATTTCAACGAAAGCAAAACTGTGCTGAGCTCCACCAGAGCTCTGTCGGGTTTTTGCCTTGTCATCAGAAGCACGTCATCAGAAATGTGGGTCATTCTTTAAGCGTCAACCACTTGTCACCCACACATCTCTAACTGTGACGGTTTGCTTGCCCAAAATATGTCATAACCAAATCTTACGTGGCATTTTCTGATTGAAAGACAGACCACTAGCTGTTTCCACGTTCTACTTTAGAGGCCGTTCCACTATCTGAAACTCGAGTGCCTACAGTACCTACGACGTTAATCCAGCCACATGTTAAGTGCATAAATACCCATTTCCTTGACCCATTTCATGTTTATGCTTACGAATCATTCAAAACCCTTCATCATTCCCTCTCAAAGTTTCAAAACTCTTTGTGTTCTTCAAAAACCCTAACCTGGAACAATGGCGGAACCCCAAAACCAACCTCAACAAGAACCACAAAACCCAGTTCAAAACCCCCAACATTCTGCTGAATCAAGCAGAATAGGCCCTATGGATACCATCGTTATTCAACCATACGAGTTCGCGGATAACAACTACCGCTTCGATGCAAATCCTGCTCTTTATTTACCCCTGTACCACATCTTTGTTGAGTTTTTCAGAAACTCTGAACTTTTCCGAGCCCTAACCATGTATGACGACAACTTGCCCAAAATCTATGTTCAACAGTGGTGGACCACTTGCCAATTCATCCCCGAACAGAAGGGAGTTGTCGGAAATGTTGATGCCGGAAGAAATGTAGAAGGAGGATCGATACGCATTGGAGCTAGAACCTTTCGAATAATCTTTGGTATGAAAACATGAAGAGAACTAGGTATTCGTGCCTATGAAAAAACACCAAAAGTTGAAATCCTTCTTGAATTTGTGAGATTTCTAGGTTACAACAAAGACATAGATAGGATAGGAGCTTTCAGAAGACAAAACCTACCCACAGTGTGGAACTTCATGTTTTCCACACTGAATAGAACCCTAACCTGCAAATCTGGTAGCTAAGACCAAACCAGTACAGAGATACTCCAAATCATGTACGACTTATTCTTCAACAGACCATTTGACTACGCCAAAATCCTTTACAAGGATCTCCTTGCCTTTGTGAATATAAAAACCAATGCCATAGACAGATGAGGAGAAGTTGGAGCCCACAAGTTCTTGAAATCCATCCGATGCCCTAGATTCATAAGCCTAGTAATCCGAGAATCCTTCCCTCTACTGCAATTGACTCAACAGGGAAATCCCACACCTGTTTGGGTTATGTCCAAGTTTCAACCCACAACTTCACTTGAATACTCGTTTATCCGACGAGTTCCTGGAACAATGCTTGCCCTTATCGAACCAAATCATATCTCTATCGAAAACTATCATAGTGCTTCTCAACCTCAAGAACCTGAGGTGAGAACCCCAGCATATATAGGATCTGAACCATCCTTAGAGAGTGAGGAAATAGCAGAGGAAGAGAACAGACCAGAGGCAAGAGTACCCGAAGTGGGGTCTTCCTCTAGAGTGATGGAGGAGGAAGTACAGAACAGAGCATCCCCTATGGAGGCTGTTCATGAGGAAGAAAGGGAAGCTACAGAAGAGGTGGCAGAGAGATCGCCCTCTTCTGGTAGACGTGAGATTCATGAGATAGAGAGTGACCAAGAGGAAAATGCTATACTCCTAGAAGCCGAGGGAATTGCGAGCTTAGAAGAAGATGTTCAAAACTTGAACACACATGTGAGTTTCCTTAGCACAACTCCCAGTGCTGCAACATTAACTAATCCTGGTGATCAAGACCAAAGGATTATTGAAACAGAGGTGCACACCTCGAACCCTAACCAGCAAGAACCGCCAGAGGCGACTCTTCATGCCTCTGGTACGCACATACCTGGGGAATCCATTTTTGGTAGTGATGTTCAATTGCCCCTGTAACAACCAGGTATTTTATTTAATTTAAAATATAAAAATTTTATAAGTTTATGTTGGTATTTTAAGGAGTGAGAAGTTAAGGGGTAAGTTTTAATTTTTATAATAGAAGTTAGGGGTATGTTTTGGCAAGTGGAACAAGTTTAGGGTTTATTGGTAACTTATTTTGACACCTCACATGGTCAAACCGACTTTTCTTTCTAAATAGAGTGAGGTGTCCAAATGAAGTAAATATCTAAAAGTGTAAGTGTGTGTATGTGTGATAATTCGGTAGAAAGAGAGAGAGATCGAGAGAAGTGAAGAAGAAGAAGGAATTGCTGCTGTGATTTTGTACCAAATTGAAGTAATCAAGGTAAAACATCCCTACTTTAATTGTATTCCTAATTCCTTAAGTTATTCTTGAATATACTAGTTATGTCTTGGTGGGTTTTGTTAAAAATGGATGTTTTGGGGAGTTTAAGCTTAAGGTTAGGTTGTGCTAATGGTCTTAAACATATCTTCACTTTTCCAGTAGCTTGCATAGAGTAAAAGTACAAAAATCTGGGTTTTAGGATGAAACAGTGAACTGTGACATTCATCGAAGTCGCAATAGAGGACTGCGACATTCAACGAAGTCGCAATGGTCGATTGCGATTTGGGCTTGAAGTCGCAATGGTCGTTTGCGACTTGGATTGGAATCGCAGTAGTTGATTGCGATTTGGGATTGGAATCGCAGTAGTTGATTGCGATTTGGGTTTGGGATCGCAGTAGTTGATTGCGACTTAGGATGGAGTCGCAATAGTGGGTTGCGATTTCGGGGTGAAGTCGCAGTAAGAGGTTGCGACTTTGTACTGTTCATCACGGTTGCGACTTTTACTGTTCATTACGATTTCATATTATTTTGGGTTGCGATTTGAATTGAGAATTTTGTAAGTTTTGGTGTTAAAAGAGATATTTGGTATTTTATCTGATTTCAGATTCTGTGAAGGATCGACATACGTGAATTATCTTGGAAGAGTTTTTGTGATAAACACACGAGGTGAGTTTTACTTTAAAAAAGTATATTTTACTGGAATACAAGATGTGATTAATAAATGTTTGATAATGTGTATGAATATGTCATACGTGAGTAATTATAATATATTGAGATATTATAATTACGTGAGTATTATATGAAAATATAATACGTGGCCGGGCTTTGGACCGGTGTGTTAAATTGGCTCACAACCAATTGTTATTGGCCATTGGTGGAGGGATAAGGAGGAATGGGACAGGTATGTTGTGTAAATTTTTAATTGGTATTAATTCACGTGTGAAGTGTATGTAATTATATGAAGATGTGTATTATATAAATGAGTTTTAATGATTTCCAAATATCAGGGTTTTACTCACTAGACCCTTAGGTCTAACCCTCATTTTTGTTTTAAAAATCTGTATTCCAGGTGGTGGTACCAGTAAGAGTAAATGATTAGATTACTTGGTGGATAGCTATGTGGAATGATGATCATTATGAAGTTGATGATACTTTTGCACTTAAATTTCAGTTATTAGCTATTATCAGATCTAAATGGGATCAAGTTTGTACTGAATTTTATATTCGTTAGATCAGACTTTGGGACCAAATGTGTAATGTGAATGATTTCGTTGAAACCCTGTTATGAATTATATCTTATATGTATGTTTTGTTTTGCGGGATGTTACAGATGGTATCAGAGCCCTAGTTTAAGGGATTTAGGTATTAGTATCCGTACCTAGACTTAAACTGCATGTGAAGTAGGATGTCCCGATTAAATTAGAACCTGGGGATATTAAGTATAAAAGGTAGAAGGAACATCATGTAAGGTAATTTCAAATTACACCAGGCCAGTGTAATTATGATCTTACAGGTACATGTTTGAACTGGAATATCTTATTATATGGGGTATGTGCTTATGTGTGTATATTAACCTTGTTTGAATCCACAGAATGGCGACTGGCATCAGACAAGGGAATCAGGGAAGAGGAAGGAATTCAAGTGGAGGAAATCCGCCATTAGGAACAGGGGGAAGAGGAGGAGATCGTGGTAGAGGTAGAACTGGAAGGGGAACAGGAGGCCGAGCTGGAGGTAGAACACAACAGCATGGTACAGAGTTTGTTACACGAGATGATTTGACTGCTGAAATGGGGAGATTACAGGATAGCATACAAGCCATGTTCGAACGTAACCGTTTTAATGAAACTGAAAGGCCAGATCCGGAACATGAAGTGGAGATACCACTTACCTCTACTGTTCTACCAGCAATGAAAAAGTGCGACTATAAAATGTTTCTTAGTTGTAAGCCCCCTACATATTCAGGAGATCGGGATCCAGTAAAGGCGATGAGATGGCTGAAAGAAATCGAGGCCATCTTCAAGACGTGTAAATGTGCGGAAGAAGACAAAGTGCTTAATGGAGCTGCGATGCTGAAAGGGGATGCTCTGTATTGGTGGGAGTCTCATACAGAATCAAGAGGAACAGACGTTTATTCTACTTTTGCATGGGAGGAATTTGTATTAGCTTTCACGACGCACTTCTGTCCACAAGCTGCTGTCAGACAGTTAGAAGAAGAATTTATGAATCTACAACAAGGAAATCTATCGGTTAGAGATTATACTGCACGATTTTTGGAGAAGTCTCGTTTTGCAGGGTATTATGTTGCTACAGAAAAGATGAAAATGGAGAGGTTTATTTATGGATTGAATTCCGAGGTTCGAAGATTGGTGACTGCCACAGGGCCAAATACTTTTACAGCTGCGGTGGATGCTGCCGAGAATGTGGAAAGAGATAATAAAAGAGATACGGGTGTTAAGAGCATAGGGAAAAGAAAATGGGAAGGACCACCGCAGGATTCAAGGAAACCTAGATTTCAGAGGTTCGACAACCGTCCATCATTTCGACCAACAGAAAGACCATGCCCAAGGTGTAATCGTTACCATCAGGGAAATTGCCAAGTAGAGTCACGGGTTTGCTTTAAATGTGGGAAAACTGGGCATGTTGTAAAGGATTGTCGAGTAACACGATTTTGCTTTTTGTGCAACTCTCCGGATCACCTCCAATCAGATTGTCCGCGGGGTAGAATACAATCCGGGGGTACATCGGGGAAACCAGCCATTACGAGACCAGTAGTCCCAAGAATAGAACCGCCGAGAACGAGGGGTCGTACGTTCCAAATGACAGCTAAAGAGGCGGAGGAAACTCCTGATGTGGTCACAGGTACATTTTTCATAAACTCCACGCGTGCTAAAGTGTTATTTGATTCTGGTGCAAACCGATCTTTTGTGTCTCCCTCCTTTGCTGCTTACATGCATTTAGAGCCTAAAATGTTAAAACATGCTTTATTAGTAGACACCGCAAATGATAACCAAGTGGCAGTTAAAGAGGTTTTTGATCATTGCATGATTAATATAGAGGGATGTGGAGTACCGATACAACTATTTCCTATAGCTTTGATTGAATTTGATGTGGTAGTAGGAATGGATTGGCTAGCTGAGAATCAGGCTAATATAGTTTGTGATAAGAAAATAATCAATGTCGTTTTACCTGATAAGAGATCGGTAGTGATTTATGGAGATCGTAAGAATCATCAGTCCAGTCTTATATCCATGATAAAAGCCCGTAAATGTGTTAATAAGGGTTGCTCTAGTTATCTAGCCTATGTGATAGATAGTAGGCCTGAAAAGTGTAAGCTGGAAGATATTTCCATTGCTAGTGAATACCTAGAAGTTTTTCCTGAAGACTTGAATAGTCTTCCTCCTGTTAGACAAGTAGAATTTGGAATAGACCTGGTACCTGGAGCCAATCCTATTGCTCGCGCGCCGTACAGATTAGCACCACCAGAAATGAAAGAAATGATGTCGCAACTTCAAGATTTATCTGATAAGGGCTTCATCAGACCCAGCTCATCGCCATGGGGTGCACCAGTTTTATTTGTGAAGAAGAAAGACGGTTCAATGAGAATGTGTATCGATTATCGGGAGTTGAATAAGCGCACGATCAAGAACAAGTATCCACTTCCAAGAAATGATGACCTTTTTGATCAATTAGTTGGAGTTTGTTACTTCTCAAATATTGATCTCAGATCTGGCTACCATCAGTTGAAGGTTAAGGAGGAGGATGTTTTAAAGACTGCTTTTCGCACGAGATACGGCCACTACGAATTTTTGGTAATGCCTTTTGGATTGACGAATGCTCCAGCCGCTTTTATGGATTTGATGAATCGGGTATGTAAGCCTTATCTCGATAAATTTGTCATTGTATTTATCGATGATATACTTATTTATTCCTGATCCAAAGAGGATCATGCGCGACATCTTCGTTTGATTTTGGAATTACTGAAGAAAGAAAAGTTGTACGCTAAGTTCTCTAAATGTGAATTCTGGTTGCGGGAAGTTCAGTTTTTGGGTCATGTAGTTTCAGAGAAGGGTATACAAGTTGATCCAGCAAAAGTGGAAGCAATTGAAAGATGGGAACCACCGAAGACGGCAACCGAAGTATGCAGTTTTCTGGGTCTAGCTGGATACTATCGGAAGTTCATAAAAGACTTTTCTCGAATCGCGACGCCACTGACTAAGTTAACTCGGAAGAATTTAAAGTTTGAATGGAAAGCAGAACAAGATGAGGCATTCAGAATATTGAAAGAGAAACTCTGCAGCACGCCGATATTAGCATTGCCAGAAGGTTCTGATTATTTTGTGGTCTACAGTGATGCTTCTAAGTTGGGATTGGGATGTGTACTCATGCAACGTGGGAAGGTGATTTCCTATGCTTCGCGTCAATTAAAGGATCACGAAAGACAATATCCTACCCATGATATGGAACTAGCAGCAGTTGTTTTTGCCTTAAAGATTTGGAGGCATTATCTTTATGGTTCTAAATGTCAAATTTTCACGGACCATAAAAGTCTTCAACATCTTTTTGATCAAAAGGAATTGAATATGAGGCAAAGAAGGTGGTTAGAATTAGTGAATGATTATGATTGTGAAATTCTTTATCACCCAGGGAAAGCGAACGTGGTGGCAGATGCGTTAAGTCGTCAAGAAAGAAGCGGAACAATAAAAGCTATATCGTTACGAGCTGAACTTCTTCCTAATATCTTTGATGAATTGTTGAAATGCCAAATAGATGCTTATCAAGAGGAAAGTTTGAAGTCAGAACGGTTGGTTGGGATATCAGCATTGCTTGGGAAAGATGACCGTGGGTTGTTGTGTATGGGAAACAGAATTTGGGTACCTCGTTTGGGTGGGTTACGGGATCGTGTACTACAAGAAGCTCATCAATCTCGATTTTCTATTCATCCAGGTACAAATAAAATGTATAGAGATTTGAAACAATTCTATTGTTGGTCGGGAATGAAGAGAAGTGTTGCTAAGTATGTGGAAGATTGTACTACCTGCAAGAAAGTGAAGATTGAACATCAGAAACCGTTTGGGCAGTTGCAACGACTAGATATACCAATGTGGAAATGGGATCAGATCACTACTGATTTCATTACCAAGTTGCCAAGAACTTCAAAGGGATTTGATTCTGTTTGGGTGATTGTGGATAGGTTGACGAAGTCTGCACATTTCTTGCCGATAAAAGAAACTGATTCTTTGGAACGTTTAGCTAAGTTGTATATTAATGAAATAGTAACTCGACATGGAGTTCCAATCTCGATTATTTCCGATCGAGATAGTCGTTTTACTTCTAGGTTTTGGAGAAGCTTTCAAAAAGAGATGGGAACGCAGATAAAGTTGAGCACAACATATCATCCACAGATTGACGGGCAAAGTGAAAGAACAATCCAAACTTTAGAGGATATGCTTCGGGCTTGTATAGTTGATTTTGGGGGGTCATGGGATAAACATCTGCCTTTGATAGAATTCGCCTACAACAACAGTTATCATGCCAGCATTCAGGCGGCTCCGTTTGAAGTATTGTATGGAAGAAAATGCCGAACGCCTTTGTGTTGGAATGAAGTGGGAGAGAAGCAATTGGCAGGGCCAGAAATAGTACAGTTAACAGCAGATAAGATTACTCAGATTCGGGATAGATTGAAAATGGCTCAAGACAGGCAGAAAAGTTACGCAGATCGACGCCGGAAACCGTTAGAATTCCAAGTCGGGGAATTTGTGATGTTGAAAGTTTCGCCCTGGAAAGGGGTCATACGTTTTGGGAAGCAAGGTAAACTCAGTCCGCGTTATATTGGGCCATTTGAAATTACAGAAAGGATCGGTGAAGTAGCTTACAGATTGGATCTTCCGTTGGAGCTGAGCAGGATTCATAACGCGTTCCATGTGTCGAATTTTCGGAAATGTTTAGTTGCACCAGACCAAGCAGTCTCACTACCAGATATTCACGTGGATGAAAAGTTGAACTATGTGGAGGAACCGGAAGCAATAGTTGATCACAAGGTTAAAGTATTAAGGAATAAGGAGATCAGGCAAGTAAAGGTCCAGTGGAAACATCATAGGGGTCAGGATGCAACATGGGAATCGGAGGCGGAGATGAGAACCAAATACCCTCATCTATTCTCTTAACCGAATTCCGGGACGGAATTCTTTTAAGGGGGAGATGTTGTAATAACCAGGTATTTTATTTAATTTAAAATATAAAAATTTTATAAGTTTATGTGGGTATTTTAAGGAGTGAGAAGTTAAGGGGTAAGTTTTAATTTTTATAATAGAAGTTAGGGGTATGTTTTGGCAAGTGGAACAAGTTTAGGGTTTATTGGTAACTTATTTTGACACCTCACATGGTCAAACCGACTTTTCTTTCTAAATAGAGTGAGGTGTCCAAATGAAGTAAATATCTAAAAGTGTAAGTGTGTGTATGTGTGATAATTCGGTAGAAAGAGAGAGAGATCGAGAGAAGTGAAGAAGAAGAAGGAATTGCTGCTGTGATTTTGTACCAAATTGAAGTAATCAAGGTAAAACATCCCTACTTTAATTGTATTCCTAATTCCTTAAGTTATTCTTGAATATACTAGTTAGGTCTTGGTGGGTTTTGTTAAAAATGGATGTTTTGGGGAGTTTAAGCTTAAGGTTAGGTTGTGCTAATGGTCTTAAACATATCTGCATTTTTCCAGTAGCTTGCATAGAGTAAAAGTACAAAAATCTGGGTTTTAGGATGAAACAGTGAACTGTGACATTCATCGAAGTCGCAATAGAGGACTGTGACATTCAACGAAGTCGCAATGGTCGATTGCGATTTGGGCTTGAAGTCGCAATGGTCGTTTGCGACTTGGATTGGAATCGCAGTAGTTGATTGCGATTTGGGATTGGAATCGCAGTAGTTGATTGCGATTTGGGTTTGGGATCGCAGTAGTTGATTGCGACTTAGGATGGAGTCGCAATAGTGGGTTGCGATTTCGGGGTGAAGTCGCAGTAAGAGGTTGCGACTTTGTACTGTTCATCACGGTTGCGACTTGTACTGTTCATTGCGATTTCATATTATTTTGGGTTGCGATTTGAATTGAGAATTTTGTAAGTTTTAGTGTTAAAAGAGATATTTGGTATTTTATCTGATTTCAGATTCTGTGAAGGATCGACATACGTGAATTATCTTGGAAGAGTTTTTGTGATAAACACACGAGGTGAGTTTTACTTTAAAAAAGTATATTTTACTGGAATACAAGATGTGATTAATAAATGTTTGATAATGTGTATGAATATGTCATACGTGAGTAATTATAATATATTGAGATATTATAATTACGTGAGTATTATATGAAAATATAATACGTGGCCGGGCTTTGGACCGGTGTGTTAAATTGGCTCACAACCAATTGTTATTGGCCATTGGTGGAGGGATAAGGAGGAATGGGACAGGTATGTTGTGTAAATTTTTAATTGGTATTAATTCACGTGTGAAGTGTATGTAATTATATGAAGATGTGTATTATATAAATGAGTTTTAATGATTTCCAAATTTTAGGGTTTTACTCACTAGACCCTTAGGTCTAACCCTCATTTTTGTTTTAAAAATCTGTATTCCAGGTGGTGGTACCAGTAAGAGTAAATGATTAGATTACTTGGTGGATAGCTATGTGGAATGATGATCATTATGAAGTTGATGATACTTTTGTACTTAAATTTCAGTTATTAGCTATTATCAGATCTAAATGGGATCAAGTTTGTACTGAATTTTATATTCGTTAGATCAGACTTTGGGACCAAATGTGTAATGTGAATGATTTCGTTGAAACCCTGTTATGAATTATATGTTATATGTATGTTTTGTTTTGCGGGATGTTACAGCCCCAGAACATCAATAGGTCACCTCCACACGATGATGCCTCTGTGGCTCATATAGACTTGTCACAAAATAGACCTGAGATCTTTCGCATCTCACGTAGTCTCTGTCCGACTCAAGGACAATGGGAGACCTTAGTTGAACAAGGGAAGACTTTGCTTGATCCAAGCTCTTCTCATCACATCCGATTACCTTCACCAGAACCTAAGCTGGAGGAGGTAATTGAGATCAGAATACCTGTAGATGCTTCTGTTCAAACAGTTCATCAAGGATCGGGTAGAAGTCCTCAAAGAGCCAACATAAACGCAACTCTTCAAAGAGGCACATCTGAACTCGAGGTTGAACTGAATCCATCCGTTGGAATCAGGGTTACCCCCGTTGAGACTGTCACTAAAGCAGAGTTCACAAGCTTCTGTGATGGTATCAACAACTCCTTGAATGAGTATAAACTTATCAATGACCAGAAGGAGGAGCTGATCCACAAGGAGAATGCTCTTCTCAAAGAAGAACTGCAGCAGATCACGAATAAATATGCAGAAGTTGAAAGACTCAGAGCAGAGGCTGAACGTGCCAGAACAGAAACGATTACAAAGCTGACGACAGAGATAGCCGATCTGAAAAGAGACAGAACAGAGGAGACGACAAAGACTTCGACAGGACTTGCTGATATGAAGAAAATAATGGAAGAGAATCACAAGGAATCCATGAACAGAACCCTGCCTATACCTTCTGTTCTCTTATCAGAATCGAACATCAGAACCTTGACAGAGTTAATTGACAACTCTGTTAAGAAATCCATCAAAGACGCAACAACCTCATCTGCTACTCCACTCAACATCTCCAGCCCAAACCCCAATGACTTACCAATAACAGTTGGCCAAATGGGAAACTTCAGGAGAGAGGTCCTAAGCCGGATGCTGACGATTTCATCTAAATTTGTCATGAAGGTACAGGCGACAGAACGACATGTGCAGTCATCTCTTGACGCTCACAAAGTTAACTTTGAGAGTCAAGTAGATGAGATCAGAACTGCCGCAACAGAGGTCGAAGATACACTGAAAAAGGCAGTCATTGTTTTCACAGATACAATCCTACAGACTGCCACACTTAAACGACCTGCAGAAGGAGCGCCAGAAGGAGAACCCTCGAGCAAAAGAGCCAAAACTACTCCGAAGTTTGTTGTTCCTCCCTCACCCAAAACTGCAGTAGATTTTTCTGATGATGAAGATGATGATGATGATTTTCACGATACATGTAAGGGTAATTCAGACAATCAGATGGGTGAGTCCGCAGAACAACAAAAGGGGGAGAAGGAAATAGAGAAAGAGAAAGAAAAGGAGAAATCAATTGAGAAAGAGGGGACAGAAAAAGAAAAGAACAAACGCAAAAGGAAAGTGACAGAAGAGGCTGAGCCAGGAGACAAGGGGATAACATAAGAAGAAACATCAGAGATGACTATGGTTGTGTTTGATTACATGTTCAAAGATAGGGTTATCAAATCACCAGAACCTTCAACTCAACAACCACCATAAATCATTTTCTTAGACACCCCTCCTACATCTCCAAAATCTGAACCAGAGAGATCAGTCCCAATCTCTGCTGAAGAACAATCAAGCCAAGCCCAACCTCAAGTTCAAACAGAAGCCGCACAAGAGTCTGCTCACATTGATATCCTCATGGCTGAAACAAATGAAGACCAGAACCCAATTCAGCCAGAACCGAACCCAGAAACATCTACCAAACACACCGAGAAACCTTCCTTAGAGGAATTTTTTAGATATCTCTATGCTGACAGAGACATCATCCCTGTCAATGCCAAACCCATGGTTGTACCTCAATCTCATCAGAATAAACACCATTTCTGATTCAAGGCTAAAGTTCATTCAAACCAAGTCAAATCTGAACAGAGCCATAAACATAAACTTTGGTATCCGCAGAATCATGGACATCAAGCATAAAAAGTTCCAACATGACAGAGTCGTATACCATGAGTACACTGTTGAATCAACAGAAGGCAGTAACGAATTCTTCAACAACAACGATCTTGTGCTTCTAAATCCATACGATCTGATCATGCTTCACGCCTACTGCTTGAACTTTTCCGAAAGATACACTCCAGCAAGAACTGCGCTACTAGAGGTTCGATTTGCTATGCAAGAGCACATAAATCTCAGAAATCAGATTGATTTTCAGCTAGGCATAGAATTCAAAGTTGAGAAACTAGCGGTTGCACCACCAAACGAAAACCTTGAGGGTTATGGCCACTATAGGACTGGAACAGTAGTTGAAAATCCTCCAGCCTTCATCTGCCGACAGAAGAAGATCAAGAAGGCCATCAGAATATCTGAAGCCCACAAGTACTCGAGTGAATCGCTGGTGTATCTCAAGAACATAATTCAGAATCTCCCAAGAGAGAAGTGTCCAGAAGAGCAACTGAGGCTCTGCGTCGAACATATAGATCTTATGCTGGACTTCCGCGAGCTGATCAGAAGATTCGACAGAATCCTAAGGGGAGATAATTATTCCTAAATGTACTTATTCTTTTACTCTGTATTGTAATATCTTAAAATAATAGTGCAAGGTTTCAACAGAGGGAAATGTTCTCTGTTCTTTTGTTTTACATCTCTGTATTTCCAAATTTTTATTTTCGATACTTAGGGGGAGATTGTTAGCCCCATGTATCTGTTATGTAAAAGTATTGAAAATATTATCAAGGCAGAAGACCAACAGAGATCGAGCAGAAGACTTAGAAGAATCTCAACAAAAAGACCAACATAACTCAACAGAGTTCTGGTGGAACCAACAGAGCTCAACAGAGCTCTGGCAGAAGATCAACAGAAGAACTGTTCATACCCGAAGAACAACAGAGCTCTGGTCTATGAGCTCTGTTGAAGTGAAGACCTTTGTGAAGCCTAAGTGCTATGTCAGATTCTGAATCTGATGAGTGGCTTAGAGTCATGAACACCAAGATGCAATCCATTCATGGACCAGTACAAGCATCTCAAAGCTGGAATCTTCATTTTGACGAGAAAATTAAAAGTTTTTAACTTCACCAAAATAAAAGATGACTTATGCATTTACTAAAAGGCTAGTGGGAGCGCAGTAAAATTTCTAATGTAGTATGTGGAAGATGTACTAGTATTTGTAAATTAACTTTTTGACTTAGCAAGATATCATGTCTTGGCTTAGACAATATTTCCTTAATAAAAGACTTAGGAAAGGCTAATTGTGTTCTTGGAATAAAGATCTATAGAGATATATCAAGACGACTTATAGGTTTAAGTCAAAGTGCGTATATTGGCAAGATCTTGAAAGGTTCAAGATGCAAGGCTCTAAAGGTAGTTTCTTGCAAGTATGATATGACATCATTTTGAGCATGTCTCAATGTTCTAGCACAAAGGTTGAGCTAGATAAAATGATTGGTATTCCATATGCTTCAGCAATTGGATCCATCATATTTGCCATGATATGCACTAGACCGAGTGTGTCATAATGCTTTAGAGCATTAGAAGAAGATACCAACGAAATACGAGGGAAGGTAGGATGACTATAAAGAACATTCTAAGGTACTTACGAAGAACCAAATAAGTGTTTCTTAATTAAGGGTTGGAAGAAGATCATAGTAAAATGTTACACTGATGATAGCTTCCATAAAGATCGAGAAGGTTCTCGACCACAAAATGGGTATGTCTTCATTATGAATGAAGAAGTAGTTCGTCGGAAAAAGCTCCAAGCGAAGGTAAATTGCATAATATACTACAAAATAAGAATATACTGCTGCTTTAGAAGCTGCAAAAGGGAAGATGCTTGGATGAAAGAGTTCATTGAAAAGCTAGGTAGATGCCTCCCATTCAGGATCACCTAGAAATCTTTTGTGACAATGTGGGTGCCATTACGCAAGCTAAAGGACCCTATGTCACATCAGAGTACCAAGCATCTACTCCAAACATTTAACTATATTCGGAATAAAGTTAAAAATAGAGATGTTAGTATTCACAGAGTTCACACATCAAATTTTTGGTGGACCCATTCACGAAGCTCTTTTCGTAAGCTAAACTTGAAAGGTCATGCTTGAGCTATAGGGCTTCGTTATTCTAGTGATGGGATTTGATTTGGATTTAGTATTTGGATATTGGAACAAGTTAAGCAACAAGTATAGTATTTAGTTAGATATATAGGATATGATCTTTTTCATACTCGTTATGTTCTATATTAGCATGTTTTAATCCTTGAATAAACCAGTTATTCTAAATGTCCATAGTCGTTCATAGTTGTGGGAGCAACCATGAAGTAAGACTGATATGAATTGGATTGGTTGACTTTTAAGAGTAACATAGTCTTACTTCGTATTGGATCCTTGAAGTAAGACTAATATGAATTGGGCCCCTTCGTATTGGACTTGACCCGCTTCAAGATCACTTCATGGATCGTCGTCATAAGTGAGTCTTGAATTAAGGTAGTATCTTTTATTCCTCGACCTGAGATGCATATTAGGGACTTGGGTGTAGGGAGTACTGTGTTTTGATATAGGTAAACACTGTTCTTTAACAAGGCAGTTATAAAGGCATCATTGGGCATAGTATGAACTGCATAAGAATCGTATGTAGTCAAGATGGGATTTGTTCCTCTAAAATGATTTAAAGAGTGATACATCTAAGGCGCCTTACCAAAAGTTGAACAACATATGAGAATGATAAATCCATGTCTCATCTTCAACATGACGTCCGAACAAAGGGATAACTGATACCACACCTTATACATCAATTGAAGTTATGAGCTTGTGGGAATTGGATGTTGTTGAATGGCACTTACAGTCATACATTGCTGGGGGCAGTGAGATGTTGCTAGACGTCCACTACTGTCTATATCATTCTATAATGCAATCTTGATCAAGTGGGAGATTGTTGGTTCTATATGCTCAAGAATGATTATAAAATAATATTGTCGGTAATATATGATCCTATAGGGTCACACCGAAGAACAAGTAGAAACCGAATTAATATTTATAAAGAATTTGATTCTTGATAAATATTATTAACTCTTGAAAATATTATTGGATATGATTCATAATATAAGATGCAAATAAAAATTATAGTTTATCAAATATATGATGAGTTCATATGTAACTAGAATTAAAAGGAGAGACCATTGCAATAAAGTTTAATTGTTAAAATAGTGATTTCAACTAATTCAAACTAGGGGGGTTTAAAAGGGAAATTTGCATGGCTAGCTTCTTTCTCATTGGACCTCCTTTTGCCTTATTCTTATTGGACCTTTTTCCTTTGATGACCATTTGATGGTTGTTTAAAAGAGATGTGAGTTTGTTTTGTTTTTCAAGGGATTCCATTATTTTTACAAGACTTGAAAAACTCTCTCTTCTCTCCCTCCTTCTTGCTCTCGGCCAAACACACCCTTGTGGTGGTGTGTTTGTGTTTTTGTTCTTCAAATCTCTTGTAGATTTGTTTAAATGAACTCCATTTTTGAATCCTCAAGAAAGAACTAGCATTTCTTCAAGGTGTTGGTGCTTGTGGTGGATCACCTTTAGAGAGGAGCTATTTTGGTCCTTGTTGCCATCTTCAACAACACCCAATTTCGGTTTGGTCAAAGTCATCAAAGGTTGTAGCTTTAAACTCTCTAATGTTTATTTATTTATCTTTTCTTGCATGTAACAAGATCCTTGGTGGGAATAAAATAGTTTTTTGTTTTTGTTCAAATGTTTTGTTTGCTTCCGTTGCCTAAAATCGTTTTATATCTTTTATGAGTTTTTGAAACCCATGATTTGAACATAAAATTCCCAACAAGTAGACCACCTACCCCTCCACATACTCATACAACCGATGACGCCGGACTGTCGATTTCCCTACACGAGGTCCCGATCGTCACTGCTCGCCCTATGCTTGACCAAGACCCCGGAACGGACACAACTGAACCAATTTCGCCATACACTCAAACCGATGTCCTGGATTTCGAAACCACCGCCTCCGATACGGAACGTGCTTTCCGTCTCTCGATGATACCACCCCGTATCGGACGTCAACCGCATATGACTGAAGAATCTCCATCCGACTCACCCACATCCTCCGAAATCCCTACATCCCAGCCTATTAGGGGAGACATAAGGAGAGAGGAGGGAGACTTAGTTGATAATTTAGAACAAGTGAGGTGGAGAGAATGGAGAACAAAAAAGAATCATGAGAGGGCGAGAGTACAAAATAGAACAGAAAATGAGCGAATCCGAGCCCGTGTCGCCCAGGTAGCCACATCTGTTGCCTCGTCTCATCTGTTGGGATGATACATTGAAGAAGCCGTCGTGGACCTAGCGACGCAAATGCAAAACCTCTCTAGCCACTCCTCTAGCTCTCAACAGCTAGTTGTTTCAATTTCTCAGGGGGACTTAGCACAAAGTCTAACATTCTCTCACTCGGAGAGTGTCGATATTGAAACAAGAGAACAACCTCCCCCATTCTCGACTTCTTTATGTGCACCATTGAGTCTAGAGCCCTTTGATATTATCACATCTTTGTCTAGGACACAAGACATGACATCTGCTAACATCGATGCTCTTAGTGACCCGATCGGAACATCCGTAGTATGTCTGCCCTTAAGCGGAATACGAGGATTAGATGGAAATCCTACCATAGCCAACGTCACACCAGCTATGAACGTAGGTGGCACTTCTGTTGATTCAATAGTTGTGCTCAACGGGTAATCTAAGTGATCCCGGCGGTGATTTACCTGACATTGTGTCAAGGAAGTATCTGGATGACGCCTTAAAGGCTGTCCGTGAAACATTGGAAAAGGAGTTCAGAACGGAGCTCGATAAAGTCAAAAGTCTACTCAAAGGGAAAGAGAAAGTGGTAGAAGCTGAAACCGCACCAACACCTCCACCGACACCTGTTCCACAATCATATTCGGTGGACGATCTAAAGACCATGCTCCTCGCCCAACTGCTCCAACACACCAACAATGACTCCTCGACTGAAGTAGATATAATCTCAGTACTCCGATCACAAGCGTCTTCTCAACCATCATCCGTGTAACAACCCGATTCCCAATATACAAATAACATATATTTCATAACATAATTTCACCATAAAATACATCATATTTCATTTACGTTCCCTTAGCTTAACAAGATAGGTCTTTCAGTACAAACTTTAACTTTTATAACAAAGTAAAAAATGTCATAGCAACATAACATATCGAAAAACACATCTCGAATCTTCATATTTATGCATCTTCCAAAAAGCTAAACATGATATATCCTATCACTGTCCCTTATTTGCTCCTTGACCTGGAATACATATTTTAAAACAAAAATGAGGGTTAGACCTTGAGGTCTAGTGAGAAATCCCCGTTAGTTAAAGAAAACATTTGCACAACATAATACACATAATTCACATAAGAATACCAACTATGACTCATGCATCATGTATCTTTTCATCTCTTTCTCTTTCTCTTTCTCTTGGCCATATTAATTGGTAGCATGCCAATTAATCAATATACACCGTTGTACTAAATACAGCCAACACCACTGTCCCTATGTACAGCCAACTTTCACCGATCCTAAGCCCGGCCAACTAGCACCCATGCAATGTAATACTCATATAAACACCATATGCATAATATTACATTCATTCACATACATGTATTCCATTTGAAAACATTTCAAGTAAAAACTCACATGTTTCGCTTAATTCCAAAATCCACCCAAGCTATTTACCGAGCACTCCAACTTCTTCAGTTCAGTTTCTCAGAATCTGTATAAAATAAATACCAATATTTCTTTTTAAGACTAAAAATCTCTAAGTTCTGAAACCCTCGACTCAAGTCGCAATCAACTATGGAATTACTCTATGTCGCAATACACTACACCAAGTCGCAATCAACTACTGCGACTTCCCCTTCATGTCGCAACCAACTGTTGCGACAACCCCCTCAAGTCGCAACCAACTGTTGTGACATAGTACCAAATCGCAACCCACTATTGCGACTTCATGAGCAAGTCGCAACTCAAGGTTGCGACATTCATGAAGATCATAACATTCAACCATGTCGCAACTAACTGTTGCGACTTGCTTGAATGTCTCAATCAACTAGTTCGTTCTTAACCCATAAATCTAAACTTTTAAGCTATGCATGTTGCTGTAATTATGCAGATATGTTTAAGACTACTAACATAACCTAACCATAAGCTCAGATTTTCCAAAACATCCTTAAATCATTAAAACCCACTTCAAAACTCTTGTAAAATCTAATACACATAAAAGTAAGGATTTGTATGGATTAATACCTTTGTTTCTCTTGCTGTGAATCCTTAAATACTCAGCTGAATCTAGCCTTCTTCTTCTTCTTTCGATTTTTCTACCTTTCTTTCTTCTTTCTCTCAACCGAACCTACACACTTTAGATTAGGATTTTTGCTAATTGTGTTTCAAAGGAGACACCTCCTCCTTGTGAGGTGGTAAAGGCGGTGGTGGAGGTGTTGTTTGGCAAAATTTCCAAACAAACCTCAAACTTATTCTATATGGCAAAATACATCCCTATATTTCCATATCAAAATTAAAACTTACCCCTTAACTTCTAACTCCATAACTACTCAACTAACATATATAAAACTAACTCCAAACCCTTCTTAAATTCAAATAATAACATTAATTAAATCAATGACATACCTGGTTATTACAACATCTCCCCCTTAAAAGAATTTCGTCCCGGAATTCAGCTAAGTGAACAGATGAGGGTGCTAAGTGAATCGTTCGTTCACTCTGACCGTCAGTTTGAGGATGGTAAGCTGTACTTAACTTTATCTGCGTTCCCATCTCCTTTTGAAAACTTCTCCAGAACCTTGAAGTAAAACGACTATCCCGATCTGAAATAATTGAGATTGGAACTCCATGTCGAGTTACTATTTCGTCAATGTACAGTTTGGCTAAGCGTTTCATCGAATCAGTTTCCTTTATCGGTAAGAAATGAGCAGACTTTGTTAACCTATCTACAATCACCCAAATAGAATCAAATCCCTTTGAAGTCCTTGGCAACTTTGTGATTAAATCTGTAGTAATCTGATCCCATTTCCACATCGGTATCTCCAATCGTTGTAACTGACCAAACGGCCTTTGATGTTCAATCTTTACCTTCTTACAAGTAGTACAATTTTCCACATACTGAGCAATTCTTCTTTTAATTCCCGGCCACCAATAAAATTGTTTCAGATCTTTATACATCTAATTCGTACCTGGATGTATAGAGAATCGAGACTGATGAGATTCTTGAAGTACCCGGTCATGTAAACCACCCAAACGAGGCACCCAAATTCTGTTTCCCAAACACAACAACCCACGATCATCCTTTACTAGCAATGCTGATAACCCCACTAACCGTTCTGATTTCAACTGTTCTTCTTGATAGGCTTCTATTTGACACTTCAGCAATTCATCAAAAATATTAGGTAGGAGTTCGGCTCGTAGTGACATAGCTTTTATTGTTCCACTTCTTTCTTGATGACTCAGCGCATCGGCCACTACATTTGCTTTTCCCGGGTGATAAAGAATTTCACAGTCGTAATCATTCACCAGTTCTAGCCATCTTCTTTGCCTCATATTTAGTTCCTTCTGATCGAAAAGATGTTGGAGACTCTTATGATCAATATAAATTTGACACTTGGAACCATAAAGATAATGCCTCCAAATCTTTATCGCGAATACAACTGCTGCAAGCTCCATGTCATGTGTTGGATACTGTCGTTCATGATCTTTTAGTTGACGAGAAGCATAAGCAATAACTTTCCCACACTGCATAAGTACACATCCCAATCCCAGTTTAGAAGAATCACTATAAACAACAAAGTCTTCGGAACCTTCAGGTAGCGACAAAATCGGCGCGCTGCACAGTTTCTCTTTCAATATTCGGAATGCTTCATCCTGTTCTGCTTTCCATTCAAACTTCAGATTCTTCTGAGTCAGCTTAGTCAAAGGCGTCGCGATACGAGAGAAGTCTTTTATAAACTTTCGATAGTAGCCAGCTAAACCCAGAAAACTACGTACTTCGGTTGGCGTTCTCGGCGGTTCCCACTTTTCAATCGCTTCCACTTTCATTGGATCAACTTGAATGCCTTTCTCATAAACTACATGCCCCAAAAATTGGACTTCCCGTAACCAGAATTCACATTTAGAAAATTTAGCATACAACTTCTCTTTCTTCAGCAATTCCAGAATCAAACGAAGATGTTGAGCGTGCTCTTCCATGGATCGGGAATAGATAAGTATATCATCGATAAATACAATTACGAATTTATCAAGATACGACTTACATACCCGATTCATTAAATCCATAAAGGCAGCTGGAGCATTCGTCAAACCAAACGGCATCACTAAGAATTCATAATGACCATACCTTGTGCGAAAAGCAGTTTTCAGAACGTCTTCTTCTTTGACCTTCAACTGATGATAACCGGATCTTAGATCAATCTTGGAGAAATTACAAGCTCCAACTAACTGATCGAAGAGGTCATCAATTCTGGGTAATGGATACTTGTTCTTGATCGTACGCTTATTCAATTCCCGGTAGTCGATACACATTCTCATCGAACCATCCTTCTTTTTCAGAAATAAAACTGGTGATCCCCACGGCGAAGAACTCGGTCTAATGAAGCCTTTATCTGAAAGATCCTGCAATTGAGTCATCATCTCTTTCATCTCTGGAGGTTCCAAACGATACGGTGCACGGGCAACAGGAGTAGCTCCAGGAATCAGATCTATACCAAACTCTCCTTGTCTAATGGGCGGAAGACTATTCAAGTGTTCAGGGAACACTTCCATAAATTCACTAACAATCGGAATATCTTCCAACTTACTCTTCTCTAGCTTAGTATCTATCACATAAGCTAAATAACTCTGACAACCCTTATTCACACACTTACGGGCTTTTATCATAGATATAAGACTAGACTGATGATTTCTACGATCACCATAAATCACTACTGGCCCCTTCTCAGGTAACATAACATTTATTAACTTCTTATCACATAATATGTTAGCTTGATTTTTCGCTAACCAATCCATTCCCACTACCACATCAAACTCGACCTTGGCTATTGGAAATAACTGAATCGCTACTCTGCACCCTTCTATATCTATCACACAGCTATCAAATACTTCTTTAACCGACACTTGATTATCATTTGCAGTATCTACCATTAAAGCATGATCTAACACTTTAGGCTTTAAATGCATATAAGCAGCAAACGAAGGAGACACAAACGATCGGTTTGCACCGGAATCAAATAACACCTTAGCACGTGTAGAATTTATTAGGAATGTACCTGTAACCACGTCCGGATTTTCCTCAGCTTCCTTTGCTGTCATCTGAAATGAACGACCCCTGGTTCTTGCTGGTTCTAGCCTCGGTACTACTGGTCTGACACCCGTCGGTCTTACTGACGTACCCCCTGATTGTATTCTCCCCAGTGGACAATCGGACTGAAGATGATCAGGAGAATTGAACGAGTAACAAAATCTAACAACTCGACAATCTTTAGCAATGTGACCGACTTTTTCGCACTTATAACAGTTTCTGGGATCCACTTGACAGCTTCCTTGATGAAAACGGTGGTACTTTGGGCAAGGTCTTTCCGCTGGTCGGAAAGGCGGGGGATTATCGGATCTTTGAAACCTGGACATTTTTGGATCATATTGAGGTCCTTCCCATTTCCTCTTTCCCATACTTTTATCACCGGCATCCCTCTTATTATCCCGCTCCACATTTTCCGCGGCATTCACTTCTGCTGAGAAAGTATCAGGTCTTGTTGCAGTCACTAACTTTCGAATTTCTGAATTCAATCCGAATATGAACCTTTCCATCTTCATTTTCTCCGTGGCAACGTAATATTCTCCAAAATGCGACTTCTCTAAGAAACGGGCAGTATAGTCTCTGACGGATAAACTTCCTTGTTGTAGGCTCAAGAATTCCTCCTCCAATTGTCTAACTGCTGCTTGAGGACAAAACTGTTCTTTTAATGCCCTTGAGAATTCGCCCCAAGTAAAGGTTGAGTATACATCAGATCCCTTAGAGTCAATAAGGGCCTCCCACCAATATAAAGCATCTGCCTTCAACATTGCAGTTCCGTATAACACCTTATCCTCTTCCGCACATTTACTGGTTTTAAATACAGCTTCGATTTCCTTCAGCCACCGCATCGCCTTCACTGGATCTCTATCCCCTCCATAAGTTGGTGGTTTACAGCTTAAAAATATTTTATAGTCACACCTTCTTGGTACTGCTGTGACAGTAGGTGTGATAGGCATCTCGTCTTCGAAGTTAGGATCTGGTCTTTCCGTTTCCGTGTTATGAGTCCGGTTAAACATAGCCTGGATATTTACCTGTAATCTTCCCATTTCGGCTGTTAGGTCGTCTCTCGAAACAAACTCCGTACCACGTCCCTGAACTCTGCCCCCACTTCTGCCTCTGCCTCTTTCTCCCCCTCTTCCCCTTCCTCCGACTGTTGGATTGGTTCTATTTGGATTTCCTTCCCCTTCCCGATTTGTTCGTCTCGTACCACTTGCCATTCTGTTGATTCAAACAAGGTTAATTATACACATAAACACATACCCCATATAACAAGGTATTCCAGTCCAAACATGTACCTGTAAGATCACAATTACACTGGCCAGGTGTAATCTGAAATTACCTTACATGATGTTCCTTCTACCTTTTTATATTTAACATCCCAAGGTTCTACAATAATAAGGACATCCTACTTCACATGCACTTTAAGTCTAGGTACAGGTACTAATACCTAAATCCCTTAAACTAGGGCTCTGATACCATCTGTAACAACCCGATTCCCAATATACAAATAACATATATTTCATAACATAATTTCCCCACAAAATACATCATATTTCATTTACGGTCCCTTAGCTTAACAAGATAGGTCTTTCAGTACAAACTTTAACTTTTATATCAAAGTACAAAATGTCATAGCAACATAACATATACAAAACACATCTCGAATCTTCATATTTATGCATCTTCCAAAAAGCTAAACATGATATATCCCATCACTGTCCCTTATTTGCTCCTTGACCTGGAATACATATTTTAAAACAAAAATGAGGGTTAGACCTTGAGGTCTAGTGAGAAATCCCCATTAGTTAAAGAAAACATTTGCACAACATAATACACATAATTCACATAAGAATACCAACTAGGACTCATGCATCATGTATCTTTTCATCTCTTTCTCTTTCTCTTTCTCTTGGCCATATTAATTGGTAGCAAACCAATTAATCAATATACACCGATGTACTAAATACAGCCAACACCAATGTCCCTATGTACAGCCAACTTTCACCGGTCCTAAGCCCGGCCAACTAGCACCCATGCAATGTAATACTTATATAAACACCATATCCATAATATTACATTCATTCACATACATGTGTTCCATTTGAAAACATTTTAAGTAAAAACTCACATGTTTCGCTTAATTCCAAAATCCTCCCAAGCTATTTACCGAGCACTCCAACTTCTTCAGTTCAGTTTCACAGAATCTGTATCAAATAAATACCAATATTTATTTTTAAGACTAAAAATCTCTAAGTTCTGAAACCCTCGACTCAAGTCGCAATCAACTATGGAATTACTCTATGTCGCAATACACTACACCAAGTCGCAATCAACTACTGCGACACAGTACCAAGTCGCAATCAACTACTGCGACTTCCCCTTCATGTCGCAACCAACTGTTGCGACAACCCCCTCAAGTCGCAACCAACTGTTGGGACATAGTACCCAATCGCAACCCACTATTGCGACTTCATGAGCAAGTCGCAACTCAAGGTTGCGACATTCATGATTGAATGTCTCAGTCAACTAGTTCGTTCTTAACCCAGAAATCTAAACTTTTAAGCTATGCATGTTGCTGTAATTATGCAGATATGTTTAAGACTACTAACATAACCTAACTATAAGCTCAGATTTTCCAAAACATCCTTAAATCATTAAAACCCACCTCAAAACTCATGTAAAATCTAATACACATAAAAGTAAGGATTTGTATGGATTAATACCTTTGTTTCTCTTGCTGTGAATCCTTAAATACTCAGCTGAATCTAGCCTTCTTATTCTTCTTTCGATTTTTCTACCTTTCTTTCTTCTTTCTCTCAACCGAACCCACACACTTTATATTAGGATTTTTGCTAATTGTGTTTCAAAGGAGACACCTCCTCCTTGTGAGGTGGTAAAGGCGGTGGTGGAGGTGTTGTTTGGCAAAAATACCAAACAAACCTCAAACTTATTCTATATGGCAAAATACATCCCTATATTTCCATATCAAAATTAAAACTTACCCCTTAACTTCTAACTCCATAACTACTCAACTAACATATATAAAACTAACTCCAAACCCTTCTTAAATTCAAATAATAACATTAATTAAATCAATGACATACCTGGTTATTACAATCCGTCACAACCCGATTGAATCATCTTGACACGACCCTGAAGGACATTCAGAACGCCCTTACAACCTTGTCCGACATGGTCGCCTCACTCGAAGAAATTTGCAAGAGTCAAGCTGGCGGGCTCAAACGCCGACACGATGACCAGGATGATCATGATCACCGTGACGGGGAGAACAAACGTCAGAGACTGACAGAGTCCGAACCAATCAACTCTAAAACAACTCCAACGGTTCAACCGGAACCATCAGCTGGGATACAATCCGACAATCAACCCCAAGCCCTGTGGAGTCTAACCGAGATTGTCATCGATATGGACATCTCAGACAATGAAGACCCAACGGTTTAAAAGCCCGAGGGAGAATCTCAAGCACCGATCATATACACCACACCGGAAAGGGCTGCACCTGATTTGATAGATCTCGACTCGGAGATTGACCCGGAAACGGAAAACGCATGGTATGAAAAAACCGCCAGTGCCATAAACTCCGAGGTAAACTTGATCTTCCCTACCGATGCCGACTACGAATTCGATTACTGTAACGACCCGGATTCCCATAACATACATAATATATAACAATTAGCATTTCATACACAACGTCGTTACTTTCATAACAAAATACATGATAATTCACATTCGGTCCAAAAGTCTCAAAACCATACAATACAGAAATGTAAACATATCCTAATCTTCGTCAGCTAGCGACCGCCACCTATGCTTTATTCTTCCCTTTGCTAACAAAAGATCCTTGACCTTAAATGCTTAAAAATACGCTTCCAAGCCTTTCTCCGAGCTGTCCGATCCTTTATCCAAAATTCTCAGAATCTCATATTCACTTCCAAGTACACCAAATTGGGTCTCTTAGCCACAACCTCTCTTTCTTCTTCTTGCTTTCTCTCAACACCCACACACACACACACACCAATTTGAAATATCTGATAATTCTGGAGTTATGAAATATCTAAACTCCTAAAGGGGTAATATCAAACCTATTTTCATTTTAAACCTTGAACTTCTCAATAATGACCCAAACACCCTTAACTTATAATTTAACCCAATCTTACCCAAAAATCCAACTTATAAGTTAACTTTACTTAACGAAAAATGGATTTTAACTAACGAGCTTACCTGGGGTATTACATTATCTCCCCCTTAAAAGAATTCCGTCCCGAAATTCGGTTAAGCGAAAAGGTAACGAATACTTATCACTACTGCTTCGAACTTAATCAAAACCATAGGAACTAACTGAAGAAACACTCCGTCTCTATCTATATCTCTAACACCGATAAGCAACAAAAGTACGAAAATACCAATAACCATTTTGCACCGAGGTCATATAACACTTTAGCACGTATAGAGTTTATTAGAATCATACCTGTAACAGCATCAGGACTTTCTTCTACCTCTTGTTCCGTCATCTGAAAAACACAACCTTGGATTCCAGGTTGTTCAGACCCTTGTACTCTTCCCGACTTACCACCCGTTGGTCTCACTGTCATATTACTTTGTTGTGCTTTCCACTGTGGACAATTAACCTGAATATGTTCAGGGGAGTTGCAAACGAAACAAAATCGAGTTACCCGACAATCTCTCGCGATATGACCAGCCTTTCCACATTTGTATCACTCTCGGGAATCACCATAGCAGTTTCCTTGATGAATACGGTCACATATTGAACATGGTCTTCTTTCAACTGGCCTGAAAGGTGAATAACTATCAAACCTCGGGGATTCGTATTCTTCCAAATCGTACGTCGTTTCTTCAAGTTTTCTTTTCCCAGCATTCTTATCACCAACGTCTCTCCTATTATCCTGTTCCACATTTTCTACGGCAACTACTGCTGCTGAAAAGGTATCAGGTCTCGTTGCAGTCACTAATTTTCGAATTTCCGAATTCAATCCAAATATGAACCTTTCCATCTTCATTTTCTCTGTGGCAACATAATATTCTCCAAAACGCGACTTCTCTAGGAAACGGGCAGTATAGTCTCTGACTGATAAATTCTCTTGTTGTAGGCTCAGGAATTCCTCCTCCAATTGTCTGACTGCTACTTGAGGACAAAACTATTCGTTGAATTCCCTTGAGAATTCACCCCAAGTAAAGGTTGAGTATACATCAGATCCCTTGGAGTTAATAAGGGCCTCCCACCAATATAAAGCATCTGCCTTTAACATTGCAGTTCCATATAACACCTTATCCTCTTCCGCACATTTGCTGATTTTAAATACAGCTTCAATTTCCTTCAGCCAACGCATCGCCTTCACTGGATCTCTATCCCCTCCATAAGTTGGTGGTTTACAGCTTAAAAACATCTTATAGTGACACCTTCTTGGTACTGATACGACAGTAGGTGTGATAGGCATCTCGTCTTCCAAGTTAGGATCTGGTCTTTCCGTTTCAGTATTATGCGTCTGGTTAAACATGGCATGAATATTGGCTTGTAATCTTCCCATCTCAGCAGCCAAGTCGTCTCTTGTAACAAACTCGGTGCCTCGCCCCTGTACTCTGCCTCCAGTCCTGCCCCTTTCTCCCCCTTGTCCCCTTGTCCCAACTGTTGGATTTGTTCTATTAGGATTTCCTCCTCCCCGATTCGTTTGTCTAGTACCGCTTGCCATTCGGTATATTCAAACAAGGTTAACATACACATAAGCACATACCCCATATAACAAGGTATTCCAGTCCAAGCATGCACCTGAAAGATCACAATTACACTGGCCAGGTGTAATCTAAAATTACCTTACATGATGTTCCTTCTACCTTTTATACTTAGCATCCCAAGGTTCTAATATATCAAGGACATCCTACTTCACATGAAGTTTAAGTCTAGGTACAGGTACAAATACCTAAATCCCTTAAACTAGGGCTCTGATACCATTTGTAACGACCCGGATTCCCATAACATACATAATATATAACAATTAACATTTCATACACAACGTCGTTACTTTCATAACAAAATACATGATAATTCACATTCGGTCCTAAAGTCTCAAAACTATACAATACAGAAATGTAAACATATCCTAATCTTCGTCAGCTAGCGACCGCCTCCTATGCTTTATTCTTCCCTTTGCTAACAAAAGATCATTGACCTTAAATGCTTAAAAATACGCTTCCAAGCCTTTCTCCGAGCTGTCCGATCCTTTATCCAAAATTCCCAGAATATCAGATTCACTTCCAAGTACACCAAATTGGGTCTCTTAGCCACAACCTCTCTTTCTTCTTCTTGCTTTCTCTCAACACCCACACACACACACACACCAATTTGAAATATCTGATAATTCTGGAGTTATGAAATATCTAAACTCCTAAAGGGGTAATATCAAACCTATTTTCATTTTAAACCTTGAACTTCTCAATAATGACCCAAACACCCTTAACTTATAATTTAACCCAATCTTACCCTAAAATCCAACTTATAAGTTAACTTTACTTAACGAAAAATGGATTTTAACTAACGAACTTACCCGGGGTATTACATTATCTCCCCCTTAAAAGAATTCCGTCCCGAAATTCGGTTAAGCGAAAAGGTAACGAATACTTATCACTACTGCTTCGAACTTAATCAAAACCATAGGAACTAACTGAAGAAACACTCCGTCTCTATCTATATCTCTAACACCGATAAGCAACAAAAGTACGGAAATACCAATAACCATTTTGTACCGAGGTCATATAACACTTTAGCACGTATAGAGTTTATTAGAATCATACCTGTAACAGCATCAGGACTTTCTTCTACCTCTTGTTCCGTCATCTGAAAAACACGACCTTGGATTCCAGGTTGTTCAGACCCTTGTACTCTTCCTGACTTACCACCCGTTGGTCTCACTGTCATATTACTTTGCTGTGCTTTCCACCGTGGACAATTAACCTGAATATGTTCAGGGGAGTTGCAAACGAAACAAAATCGAATAACCCGACAATCTCTCGCGATATGACCAGCCTTTCCACATTTGTATCACTCTCGGGAATCACCATAGCAGTTTCCTTGATGAATACGGTCACATATTGAACATGGTCTTCTTTCAACTGGCCTGAAAGGTGAATAACTATCAAACCTCGGGGATTCGTATTCTTCCAAATCGTACGTCGTTTCTTCAAGTTTTCTTTTCCCAGCATTCTTATCACCAACGTCTCTCCTATTATCCTGTTCCACATTTTCTACGGCAACTACTGCTGCTGAAGAGGTATCAGGTCTCGTTGCAGTCACTAATTTTCGAATTTCCGAATTCAATCCAAATATGAACCTTTCCATCTTCATTTTCTCTGTGGCAACATAATATTCTCCAAAACGCGACTTCTCTAGGAAACGGGCAGTATAGTCTCTGACTGATAAATTCTCTTGTTGTAGGCTCAGGAATTCCTCCTCCAATTGTCTGACTGCTACTTGAGGACAAAACTGTTCTTTGAATGCCCTTGAGAATTCACCCCAAGTAAAGGTTGAGTATACATCAGATCCCTTGGAGTCAATAAGGGCCTCCCACCAATATAAAGCATCTGCCTTTAACATTGCAGTTCCATATAACACCTTATCCTCTTCCGCACATTTGCTGATTTTAAATACAGCTTCAATTTCCTTCAGCCAACGCATCGCCTTCACTGGATCTCTATCCCCTCCATAAGTTGGTGGTTTACAGCTTAAAAACATCTTATAGTGACACCTTCTTGGTACTGATACGACAGTAGGTGTGATAGGCATCTCGTCTTCCAAGTTAGGATCTGGTCTTTCCGTTTCAGTATTATGCGTCTGGTTAAACATGGCATGAATATTGGCTTGTAATCTTCCCATCTCAGCAGCCAAGTCGTCTCTTGTAACAAACTCGGTGCCTCGCCCCTGTACTCTGCCTCCAGTCCTGCCCCTGCCCCTTTCTCCCCCTCGTCCCCTTGTCCCAACTGTTGGATTTGTTCTATTAGGATTTCCTCCTCCCCGATTCGTTTGTCTAGTACCGCTTGCCATTCGGTAGATTCAAACAAGGTTAACATACACATAAGCACATACCCCATATAACAAGGTATTCCAGTCCAAGCATGCACCTGAAAGATCACAATTACACTGGCCAGGTGTAATCTGAAATTACCTTACATGATGTTCCTTCTACCTTTTATACTTAGCATCCCAAGGTTCTAATATATCAAGGACATCCTACTTCACATGAAGTTTAAGTCTAGGTACAGGTACAAATACCTAAATCCCTTAAACTAGGGCTCTGATACCATTTGTAACGACCCGGATTCCCATAACATACATAATATATAACAATTAACATTTCATACACAACGTCGTTACTTTCATAACAAAATACATGATAATTCACATTCGGTCCTAAAGTCTCAAAACTATACAATACAGAAATGTAAACATATCCTAATCTTCGTCAGCTAGCGACCGCCTCCTATGCTTTATTCTTCCCTTTACTAACAAAAGATCATTGACCTTAAATGCTTAAAAATACGCTTCCAAGCCTTTCTCCGAGCTGTCCGATCCTTTATCCAAAATTCCCAGAATATCAGATTCACTTCCAAGTACACCAAATTGGGTCTCTTAGCCACAACCTCTCTTTCTTCTTCTTGTTTTCTCTCAACACCCACACACACACACCAATCTGAAATATCTGATAATTCTGGAGTTATGAAATATCTAAACTCCTAAAGGGGTAATATCAAACCTATTTTCATTTTAAACCTTGAACTTCTCAATAATGACCCAAACACCCTTAACTTATAATTTAACCCAATCTTACCCTAAAATCCAACTTATAAGTTAACTTTACTTAACGAAAAAGAGATTTTAACTAACGAACTTACCCGGGGTATTGCAATTACGATCAGTTCTTGCTTCAATCTATTCAGAGCACACCCGCATACGCCAATCTGATTCCTGAGACTTATACGTCAACACATTCGACATCTCCTCAACAACAAACTGCTTCTGATCAACCACCACAACCTGTCCGATGGGAGAAAATCATCGTCCTCATCCCCTTCCTAGAGAAATCTCTGAAGAGGTTGTTCGTACACAAACTGCGTGTGCTTGATCCATCTTTTTGCCTCGGATTAGCGAAGTTCGATGATGTGTACAAGAAACAGTATTTAGAGGCCATGAAAAGGTGTCTACCAGTCAGTCAGGTCAGAACAAAGCACAAGATAACCGAAGTTATGAACATCCAATCTGGCCGAATCTTGAAGATCTGGTACCCAGTCTTTACCGTCAAAAGAGAAGATGGGAACGAATGGAAATTCTCCAAAGCCGACTTCAAGAATCTCCGACTGAATGACTTTCATGCATAACTCAAAGACCTCTGAACTTGAACTATCCGACCGCTCCACATCACCAAAGCACTTGAAGTTGTAAAGCGATTTCTGAAACAAAAGGTAATAATGCCATACATTACGGATTTTCAGATGGGAGTTGAGCACCGAACGAAGAAGATCAACCTATTGAAACCTGATCAGAAAGATTTTGAATTAGAACCCCACTAAGGGACTGCATAAAAAGCAAAAAATGCTCTCTCTCTCTCTCTCTAGGGCGATTAGGGTTTCTTATGGGGTTCACGGCTGTTGATCATGGTGCATGGTTTTCACGTGGAATTCATTGGAGTTTTGGTTGTTCTTGATTTCGATTGGATTGCTTACTACTTCCCTACAATTCGAGCATTTTAATTGGTTTAATACATCATCGTGGGTCGGTGGTTTGAAAGTCGGCGGCTGAAAAGTTTTTGTGGTAAGGTTTCTTCGTGGGTGGGTGATCTTGCTGCTATTTCTTTTCATTTTCTTTCGTTTTGCTTTCTATTGGTATTAGTTGCTGCGGGTTCGCTTTTATTGGCCCTTTTCAATAGTGGGTCGGTGTATTCTAGTTTTGATTGTGCTGCAAGTTTTGGCGTGTGGCTAGGGTTTCTGTTCCGTCGGCGAGTTTTTCCAGCAGGTATTTCATCGAAGGTCGTTTATGTTCATTTCCTTAAGGTTTGTGTATCTCACACCTTCGTTGGTTGGACCTTAGGTCGAGTTTCAGTTTCTCTCTCGGGGGAACTTAGTTGCTTGGCCTAGGGTTTCAATTGGCCGCGTGTGGGCTTAGCCTTTAGGGTTATGGACGCGTTTACGGCAGCCGGGTTCACGGTGGAGGACCTTGGTGAGAATGGTAAGGGATGGGATGAGGAAGGGGATGAACATCGAACGACGTTGACGGCTGATGCTCGCGAGAAGGGTGAAAACCCTAATTTTCAGCATGACGCCGCTAGGGCTGACGTCAAGGTGATGCAGCTGGCCATGGGTTTGCATGGTGTCGATAGGGCTGATGTCACGGTGGCGCAGCAGACCGTGGGTTCGCATGGGATCGATGGGGCTGATGTTACGGTCACGCAGCCGCCCGTGGGTTTGCATGGGTTACATGGGTCTGATGTGAAGAAGTCGGAAGGGGGTCGCGAGTCTGTGTGGCATAGGCTATCGATCAAACGAGGTAACGTTGTTGATGATCGACTCAAGTTTGGGGTAGGTATGAAGAGCTCATTGTAGTTTGCAGCTGTTGTGGGGAAATCAGGGGCGTCTTCGACATTGCAATTTTTCCCTCTAAAGGACAAGGTCCAATCTAGTATTCAAATTCCATTGGAACTCGCAAAGGCAGCGGTGAAAACTTATCATACCACGATCTATGGATATTTTCTTGGTCCAAGAATTCACTTTTCGGTAGTTCGGCGTTACGTTAAGGCTGCGTGGGGAAAATATGGGTACCGGGATGCGATGATGAACGAGAATGGATTTTACTTTTTCCGGTTTAATGATGCCGGAAGTTCCCAAGCGGTTGAATCTGGTCCGTTAATGATAAGAGGTGTTCCTCTCTTCATCTTTCCGTGGGATCCCACAAAGGGGTTGGCAAAACCCGTTCATACCTCTTGTCCACTTTGGGTGAAACTACATAACATACCGTTGGTGGCGTTTAATCGCGAAGGAATTAGCCGGATTGCTAGTGCTATTGGTGTCCCAAAAGCAAATGGACTCGTGTACTTCTTCAATATGTGAAAAAGCATGGGGACGCCCGGGTTTTGCAAAAGTGTTGGGGGAAGCTTAGGTGGTGGGGGAGTTGAAACGAGAATTGGAAGTGGTTGTCCCAGATTTGAATGGTGATGTAGATGCTAAGGTTAAGATATTTGTGGAATACTTATGGGAGCCAATTCAGTGTTCACAATGTTTAGTCTTTGGCCACAAGCTCTCGTCTTGTGCTAAGGCGGTGGTGCATAACCCTTCATCGAATACGAAAGGCATGGTCGATGCGGATGGATTTACTAAGGTAGTGCGAAAGCAGTGGAGGCCGAAGGTACAAAATAAAGGACAATTGCATGGGGAAGGATCTTCTTCCTCTATGAATAACAACCGGGCAGTCGAGCCGGTAGGAGCCATGCAAGCCGAAGGTGCGGCTCAAACCATGTTTTCAGCAGATAATGGGGAGGACATGCATAACCCTAGCATGCATGGTGAGGCGCAAGGTGATGGTGTGAGTAGACCGAAGGAGGGCGAGTTGGAGATAGGTCTACGTGATAATAATAAGGGACACGTGGGTGAGGCTGCTACCTTGGATGCAACCGTGGGTACTGCTCATTCTTCCTCGTCGTTTAAGCTAAGTACTCCAAATAGAGAACAAGCCCCTACGGTGGCTGCTGTTGCAAAGAACCTTCGACCACCAATTAAGCCTCTCTGTGGTATTCTAAAAACCTCAAATAAGTATAATGTTCTTACAGGATCCAACAATAATGGGGAAGAGAACCTAGAGGAACTCTTAGATGCGCTTCTTTCTGGGAAGCAATGTGAGAGGGAGCAAGGAAAACAGTTGTTTGAATGTCAAAATGTTTAAGACGGCTATGTGGAATATTCGTGGCCTAAATGCCACGAACAAGCAATTGGAGGTGAAGTCCCTTATTCGGGAGAATGGTTTAAGTATCTGTGCGATAGTCGAAACTCATGTGAGTAGTGATTCTCTTACGGATATTTGTACAAAGACGTTTGGTCGTTGGGCTTGGATTTCTAATCAGAACTATACGGTTGCTGGTACGCGGATTATTTTGCCATGGGATGTGAATGTGGTGGATATTATGGCTTTGGAGATGCATGCGCAATATGTTCACTGTGAAGTTCGAATCCGAGGTGAGCACTCCCCTTTCTTTATGTCGATTATTTACGATAAAAACAATGGAATGTCCCGACGGAGCTTTGGTCGGGGGTACGTCGGTTTCGGGCCATTATTGGTCCCAAACCGTGGGTTCTCTTGGGTGACTTTAACACCATGTTGTTTCCTCATGATGGATATGGGGGTAGTTCTCGATGAAATGGGGATATGCAAGAGTTCTTTGAATGTGTGGAGGATGTGGAAATATATGACATTCGCTATGGTGGTATCCAATACACGTGGTGTCAAAAACCAAGTGAGAAGAGTGGCTTGAAGCGGAAATTGGATCGGGTAATGGCAAATTCTGAATTCACATCTTTGTTTCATGATGCGTCTGTTGTGTTCTTACCTAGGGGCATTTCGGTCCATTCTCCGGCGATCCTATCGTACAAAGGGGGAGTTCGGAAGAAGTTTGATAATTTTTTGGTAGAAAACCCGCTTTTTATGCAAATCGTAAAAGAGGAATGGGCTAAACCGATTGATGGTATGTTCATGTTTAGAGTCACCTCGCGCCTTAAAGGACTCAAAACACCTTTACGACGGCTTCGAAATACTTATGGTAATTTGACCTCTCGTGTGGTGTCCCTAAAGAAAGAACTGGATGTGATACAATTAGCTTGTGATGTGGACCCGTGCAATGGAGATCTCAAGGATGATCTTGCTCATTTACGGTTGGCTTATCAACAAGCTTGCTGAGATGAGGAACGAGCAGCAAGACAACGTGCCAAGGTAAAGTGGCTTAATGAGGGTGACTCTAACACTAAATATTTCCATAATGCGGTGAGGGATAGACGGCATGCGAACCAGATTTTTTCGGTATGTGACACAAATGGAACGTTTATACATGGGGAGGATGTCCCTTTGGCATTTGTTGATCATTTCTCTATGGTTCTTGGCGGTTCTGATAGGGATGTTGATCCGGATGTCCCATTGAGTTGGTTTACAAATAAGCTTACCTTGGCTGAAGCAAGTCACATGATCCTTCCCATTTCGAATGATGACATTAGGAGTGTTATGTTCGGCATTGGTAATGATAAAGCTCCGGGCCCGGATGGGTATTCTTCGAAGTTTTTCAAGCATGCGTGGGAAGTTGTTGGGCCGGATGTGTGTGTGGGTATTCACAACTTTTTCTATCGTGGCCACCTTGCAAAAGAGTTAAATCATACTCTTTTGTGTTTGATCCCAAAGTGTGCTAATGCTTCCCGTGTAACGGATTACCGGCTGATTGCTTGTTGCTCGGTTTTATACAAGTGCATAAGTAAAGTGATTGTTGAGAGAATGAAACCCCACTTAGATGGTTTGGTAAGTGGCTCACAATCGGCTTTTATCCCGGGGAGGAATATATCAGACAACATTTTAATGGCTCATGAACTTGTTGTGGGATATCAACGTGACACTGGTTCTCCGCGTTGTGCTTTTAAGATTGATATTCAAAAGGCGTACGATACGGTGAATTGGACGTACCTTCTTAACATGCTTAAGGGGTTTGGCTTTCATCCGGTCTTGGTGAATTGGGTAAAGGAGATGGTTACCTCGGCCTCCTTCTCGGTCTCGATAAATGGGGATCTTGGTGGTTTTTTCAAGGGGGGTAGAGGACTTCGTCAAGGGGACCATCTATCACCATATCTGTTTACAATTGTTATGGAAGGTTTTGCTATGGTCTTCAAATAGTGCATTGATGAAGCATCCTCGTTTGGGTATCATAAAGGTTGTCAAGAATTGGGCTTGACACATTTATGTTTTGTGGATGATTTGTTTGTATTTACGAGGGGTGATGTGCCTTCGGTGGAAATTCTAAAGAAAGCTCTTCACTTATTTAAACAGCGATCAGGTCTTTCTCCTAGTCTATCGAAAAGTGAAGTTTTTTTCGGTAATGTTCCTACTCAAACTCAAGAAGCCATTTTGGAGTGCCTCCCCTTTCGCAAAGGTATGTTCCACATTCGTTATCTTGGCGTACCTCTTTCCCCTAAAAGGCTAAAAGCTTTGAATTTTGGTGGATTGGTCACAAAGGTAAGGATGCGGATTCAAAACTGGAAAATGAAATTTCTATCCTTTGGTGGTAGAAAACAACTTGTACGGTCCGTTTTGCAATCTTTACAGCTGTACTGGATGGCGGTTTTTGTACTCCCGTCGGGTGTTGTGCATGCATTAGAGGCTCTTTTCCGTTATTTTCTTTGGGCACAAGGGGGCGATTCAAGGGGTAAGTGTCGAGTAGCTTGGAATACCGTCTGCATGCCGTATATGAATGGCGGCCTTGGATTTAAGAGATTAGCTACATGGAATAGAGCTCTCCTAGCAAAACATTGTTGGGACATCCTTTCTAGAAGACCTTCTTTGTGGGTTCGATGGGTTTATGTTTATTACATTCGGTCTTCTCAGTTTTGGCTAGTGAGGTGCACGACACGGTGGTCTTGGGTCCTTGCTAAGATTATGGATCTTCGGCCCCTTATTCGGAGGTTATTTTGGTTCCATCTTGGTGATGGTTTAGAGATTAACACATGGGAGGATAATTGGCTGTCTTGTGGTAGATTATCCTCTATCATTACTTACCGGGTGGCAAGCTCAATTGACATCACGGATTCTTCTTCGGCGCGGGATCTGATCACAGTTACTAATGGAGTTTGGCCGAGTAATTGGTTGACTCGATATACGGAGCTTACCTCATCTCCTTTGCCGCCCTTGCAAAATAATGTTCGGGATAAACTGTTTTGGAGAAATTTGGATGGGAATGACGTCCCATTCTCGGTTCGTGAAGCTTACAGGTCGCTTGATGGTACGAGGGAGGTAGCTCGTTGGTTTGGCTCGGTTTGGTTTAAGGGGCATATTCCGAAGCATGGTTTCTGCATGTGGCTTGCTTGTCTTCGTTGTCTCCCCACCCAATATCGCATTCGTCTCTGGAAGCATGACCCGCCCGACATGAAGTGTGTTTTTTGTAAGCAATGCCTGGATTCTCACGACCACTTGTTTTTTGTTTGCCCGTTCTCCAACGAGGTGTGGACTACGGTTTTAGCAAAGATTGTGTGGGATGGTTTTCCTGCATCATGGAATGAGATTATTGTGCTCCTTGAGGATGATCATGGTGCACCGAAGAGACTACTTCACAGGTTGGCTTTGTCTGCTTCGGTTTACTATGTTTGGCAAGAAAGAAATTGGCGCCTTTTTACGGATGAGAGGAGGCCGGAGATTCATTTGGCGAAAGAGATTGTGGATATTATCTCTCTTAGAGTGGCTTGGAAGACTAGACGACGACGTGAAATCCTGAATGATTCGTAGCCTGAATGTTGCTGCGTGGTTGTTGGATGCTTTCTGGAGCCTTTTCTGGAATATTTATTTTGCTATTATGTTTTCTAGTCTAGTTCGCTCCGTTTGTTTGTGCATGTTTTGGTTGCTTGTTGCTTGGTATGGTGTGGTTACCAAGTTCTTTTGTTTTTTGGCCGTTTGGCTTGGACTGGGCTTTGTCCCTTGTTTGTTTTTCTTGTCTTTATAAATATGCCTGGAATTATACCTCCCAAAAAAAAGATTTTGAATTGAAGATGTATCCCGTCAACAGTTTTCTGCTACAACCAGAATTCGGAATCGTATCTCAACGAACAGAACGAGAAGAAGTTTCTCCGATTTAGTCAAGTTAAAAGATTATGTGATGGAACTTTGCTAAAGGTCAGAGATGCGCTTCGAGACATAATCTCCAAGGAAAAAGAACTCAGGATTTCGTTTGCAGTAAATCAAAACGAAATAAATGCCCCAGAAGCCTGGAAACTTGTTGAAGACCGCATAGAGTTTCTTAAAGCAATCCGAAGCTTCAAAATTCAGTTCGCACTCCGAAAGAGATACATCGCGAACTGGCGCGAGATTGAACTTCGATTCAAAGGGGGAGATTGTTGGGAATAAATCTTATTGAATGGAAGTTAATGGGAATAATATGTAAATTGTATTTGGGCTTTAATATTGTAATGGGCCATGGGCCTGGTTTGTTTAAGCCTAGATATAAATAGCTTTCTTAACCTTAGTTTTAGGTTAATCGTCATAATCGTCTTTATTCTTATTTGAAACACATTGTAAACACTCTGAATTGTTTATGAATGTTATATGGATGACGAATCGAAATCATACTGATTGTTGAATTCTTCTATTGATTTCTTATTGTTTGCACTAATCTGGGATCAACAGATCCACTCTACAATGATCTCGACTTGTTTTTGGTATATTTTTGGATTGATTTTAAACTTTATTATTCAGTTTCAAAACAGCCCCTGTTTTTCTGTTTTTCTCGACCAGTTCGACCTTAACAGCTAAATAGACACTGTTATCTTGTTAAAATCCCTCCACTAAGTGCTTTGTTCAAGTATTTTAAAAGTCTAAACTCATACTTCAAGTCAATCCCATCAACTGAAGGATTTTTCTTCACACTCTGTTTTCTGCACCTTTTGAAACTACTTAAAATTGGCGAACGCATCAAACTTCTTTACTGCTGGTTCCTTGACCAAGCCCCCAACTCTTCTTAGAGATGAGTATCCTCAGTGGAAAATCCGTATGATTCACTTATTTGAAGGAGTTGACAAAGAACTAATCACTTATCTCTACAATTCACCATACATTCCCATGGTAACAGTACCTAGAGTACCTATTTTGGAGGATTTTTGGAAGGCCTTTTGGAGGAGCGTGCTTTCCATTTCTTTCAGCTGTTTATTTAGCTCTGTTAGCTTGTCTTTATTTTGGTTGATTGTTTCTTGGTACGGTCTTGTAACCAAGTTTTATTGCTTTGCCGTTTGGCTTGGATGTTGACTCTTGCCTTTTCTGTAAAAACAGTACCTAGAGTACCTGCTACTGAAACAGTACCTAGAGTACCTGCTACTGAAACCATACCAGAGGTTAGAGAGTATGATAAGCCAAAATACATCGATAAGTGGTACCCATAGGATTGGGAAAAATATTAATGGGCAAAGAAGGCAAAACGACTTCTGATAATGGCCATACCTAACGACCTCTTTCAATCCTTAGATGCTTCTGAAACTGCCTATGATCTGTGGAAAGAGCCAGAAAAGCAGCTAGAAGGTGGAGCCAAAACCCAGAAGAATAGAAGGGCTCAGTGTATAAACGAGTACTATGCATTCAAAGCTTTGCCGTCAGAAACTTTGCAGAACACCTACGACATATTCAACTCCTTGGTAAATAAGTGCAAGAAGTTTGGCATTCATAGAGCCTCTAAGGAAAACAATGTCATGTTCCTCAAGAGCCTGAATGATGAGTAGCTTCAACTATCCATGTCTTTACAAACAAATCAAGACCTGGATACTTGGACCCTCTCAGACCTCTATGGCACCTTGGCCGCACAAGAAAGCCAAATAGCCCAGATGGGTGGACCTCTGGCACTCGTGGGTAAAGCTACAGAGGTACATGAAAATCCAAAGAAGGAAAAGGCTCTGGAGAAGAAGGAGAAGAAGAAAAGGAAGGTTTTGGTCGTTGATAGTGATGAATAGGATCTCGTAGATGATGAAGAGGCAACGATGGCATCTATAGCTAAATCTCTAGCTTTGCTGACCAAAGAGTTTGGGAACAAAGGTTTCAGAAAGAAGTCTGGGTATGACAGAGATGGGAGAGATGACAGAGGTGGCAAATATCAGAATCATGGGCCACCAAAAGGTTATGAGCAGAGGAACCAAGGGAGAGAAGATTCATATGACAGAGGTTATGAACAGAAGGGAGGTGGAGATCACCAACAGAGGCAGAACGACAGAGCTGGCAATGCACCACATAACTCAAGGTGCTTCAACTGTGGCAAGCCATGCCATTATGCAGCTGACTGCAGAAGCAAGCCCAACAGACCCCAGAGAGACTCTGTCTTTTACAAAAAGAAGGCTGAGTACTATGCTAAAAAATACTCATGGTTGAACAGGAGAACTGGGTGTCTGATGAATCCTCTGACGAGGAAGAGAAGAAAAATGCCCTATTCTGTAGGATGGCAGAAGTCAGCAGCTCCAACTCTGATAGTGAGGTATCCACTTCTAATTCACCCTCAAATGATATAGAAGTAAATCTGCTTAAACTAACAGAGGATTACAACGAACATGAAAACACTTGTGCAGATGTTAAGAAAAACTTGCCTTCTATGAGGGAGTAGCCAGACTTTTCACTCAGGAAAACGCAAAACTAACTTTAGAAAAGGAAGACCTTGAATCAAATTGGCATAAAGAACTAAAACCACCGAAAGAGAAGATCTCTAATCTTGACTTAGCCTTAAAAGTCAAATCCAAAGAACTTTTGGATAATGAGAGTGACAGGCTTAACATACTTGCGCTCTTAAAAACTTTTTGTTCAAAAAGAAAGAGAAGTTCTTCAGCAAGATCTACTCGACAGAGATCTCTTAATTAAAAGATATCAATACACGCAGAAGGTGTATGAGAAGGTAAATACCCAAATAGGAAGAAGGGGATTTGGCTTATGTGACTTGGATCCTTATACAGGAACCAAAAGAGACAAGTCCCTGTCTTCTCTATTCTGCGTCGGAGACACTCTAAAACCAGACTTTCTGTCACACCCCGCTAAAGCGGAAACACGGGATGTCACAGTTTAATGTTTCAAAAGCACAAGGTAGAAGACAACGCACAATCATCATATCATCAAGGTTACAAAATACAACATGTTTGTGAAATACAAATTGTCCAAAGCAAAAAGAGACTTGACATGATGAAATAAAGTTGGATGCTACTAAGTGTAGTGCCTTCTAGAACTCATCCTTACTTGATGTTTCCTGAAAAGCATGTAAAGGAGAGTGTCAACTATAAAATAGTTGGTGAGTTCACAGGTTTGCGTATGCACTAAAAGTTTTAATGCAAGTTGATAGCATTCGCGCTTTCAAAAGATTGTAGTACAACTCTCGGTTGTAAAAGTTCCGTTTTTGCGTTCTGTTTTGCTCAAGGTATATAAGTGTGTTGCCTCAGATGTAGCATACTGAGTCATTACCCAAACCTCCTGACCATAGTATTAGTTTACCCCGTTCATCATGTTCTATCGTCAACCTGGAACTGTAGTAATTATGCACTCACATCACAGTAAGTGGGCGGTCAACCAAATAACGTTATCCATAATTACCATGGCTCACACTAGTGAGTTAAATAGGTAATGTAAAAACAAGTTGGGGACTTTTGTGCGATAGCGTAACTCAGAATCTTTAACATGTGCACACGTACCATAGAACATCAAATATTTGTAGTATTTCAGTAACAAAATAATGATGTGAAATAGAATTTGTTACATGCTTTCCACCCCAAAAATGTATGAAATAGTAAAAAGGGGCTGCGAAAACTCACGGTGATAAACGTAGTTGTTCCCAAGTGGTGCGTAATGCGATCCGTAACGCGGTCCTACGTCGATTCTACGAATGCAAGGACACTAGTAAGATTCTATGTTCTAACCTTAGTCCTTGGTATCGTGTAATTATCCAAATCAACATAAAATGCCTTTGTTGAGTTTTAGTTTGTATGTTATAATAAGTTCGTCGATATTAGTAGTTAATATCTATAACATTACATATGATAATTTGAGATTACAACAATTTCGTCATATTAGAGTATATAAAATGTGTATTCGTAATATATAAAGGTATATTCCACAATTTCATCATATAGATGATGAAACGGGTTCAAGAGTTAGCTTTTAGCTGTAGTAAAATGCATAATCATATAGTATATATACATATTCCACAATTTCATCACAAGAATGATGAAACGGGTTCAAGAGTTAGCTTATAGCTATAGTAAAATGCATAACCATATAGTATATATACATATTCCACAATTTCATCACAAGAATGATGAAACGGGTTCAAGAGTTAGCTTATAGCTATAGTAGAATATAGTCAGTTGCTGTCCAGAATATGTAGTCACTTTCGGTTCGTTTTTGGATAACTTCCAGGGACATTTAGGTCATGATATTTTATGATATTTTTGTTAAATGCGTTACGAAACTTTTGACAAAATATTCATGATTTTTAGAGTGGTTTAAGTACATAAAATAATTCTTGACGTAAACTGCGACAGAGAACATTTCTGTTTGCGCACTGTCTTTGTGAAAAATATTTGAAGGTCTAAATCTTAATATTTTTCAATGATTCCAGTTGGGTTTGATTCATAACTCATACAAGTGAACTCCAGAAAGAGAATCACTTAATTTGGAGTATTATTGAGTGAGATATGGCTTTTCAAAGAGAGAAGAAAAATCTGGCAGCATGCACTCCTTTTTGTCTTTTACCAATATTAATATTTTTTTTGCATGAAATCCGATTTGACACATCCCCATACATATATTTTCAGTTTAAAAATATATTTCTCAGCCATTTTCAATACATGCAATTTATTTATAAAACTCCTTTTTGGCAAATACTTGAAAATGGTTATTTTTGATGGTTCTTGGGTGTTTATGACAAGAACACCTTCATCCAACTTATAATAGTGAATTTTTAGCTCATGCATGTTAGTTCAAACATATTTTTAGTGGATTTAAAGAGTAGTTCATAAAATTTCTTAGAGACTAAAGGGTTGGTTTTGATGAAGAACACATGCATGTTTGTTAGAACATTGTAAAAGACCTTCTTTGGTCTTAACATGGGTTTGGTCATGGATTCATCCCCTTTTTAGTAACATTCAAGATGTTATGGTGATGAAGCTCCCAAACATCAAGATCCAAAGATATTGATAAAGTAAAACCACATGCAACTAGTGTAGAAGAAGGAATCTAAATAAAATGAAAGAACAATAACAAATAAAGGTGTAGGCTTTGCACTACATGTTATTTTTACCTTTGTGAAGACTTGAACACTTGACGTTCTTGAGTGAAAATGGCTGGACTTTGGGTGTGTTTTAGTGAGGAATAAAGATAGAAATAAAGAGAGAAATTGTTGGGAGAAAAGAGAGAGGGATGATAATGAGAGAGTAGCAAATTTTGGGAGAGTGAGAGGGTATATATGGGGGGGGCGGTTTTGGAGAGGGGAGAGAGAGAGTGTGTGGAGTGTGGTTTTGTATAAAATAATTGTGTGTTTTATTTCTTTTTTAAATTTTATTTTTATTTTAATTGTTTGAATTATTTAACACAATAATTTAGTTAGTTGTAAGGTTACTAGTTAACTTTACTAGTATTATTTTAGTATGATTTATATATATATATATATGTATGTATTTAAGATATTTTTGGTTGGCATTTTATGAGATATATGGATAATTTTCTAATTTGAGGGGTTTTAGGCAAAAATTTGGACACTGTGACATATAGTATCAGTATCTGATATGTTTAGTGCAGTTCTAACCTGAACGCGAATTTGACGGTTGTCACACTTTCCTAACTTACTCTTTATGAACAAAAGGCGAAAAACCTCTGGGGAACCTCACAAGAGGAAACCTCTGAAGATGATCAATGTGTGGTATCAAAACACAGATTTGTCACCCTCAGACTCTGTCAAAAGAGACTCCAAACCAACGATATACTTGAAAACTCAGGATCAGTTAGGAATCTTCAAGTTTGGTGACCCAGAGACTCAGACCCAGGTTGCTTTTGTATGCTCTATAGATTCTGAAAAGTAGCTATCTGCAGAGGCACCTAAATTTGTGCCTGCTTCTACAGAAGAAAAATAGCAACACTTTTCAGAAAATGATACATTCTCTGTCAAACAAGATCGTTGTGATGAAATCTAAAAAACAAGGAAGAAAGTGAGTATGACACATGCACAGAAAATCCAGCCTCTAACGACAGAGACTCCCATGGTCCATCCTCTGTCTACGAGGATGACTCAACCTCTGTCGAATCTGAGACTGACTCTGACGACTCAGAGATAGTTCCTTGTGAATCAGATGAATTTAAGCTTCCTTCTGGCATTCTTAACAGAACTATTACTCCAAAGGAGAAATTCACAAGTGTTCCTATCTGCCCAGACTTTCTGGATATGTGTATACAAGCTAAAACCTCTCTTGAACTTGAGAAAATCAAAGAAGAAAAGAAAAGAATCTCTCAAAATCCAAAAGCTTAAACCTTTAAGGCCAACTCAAGAAAAACTCACTTGGCAACAAAAAGGAAAATGTGTTCAAAATAGCAAGTCATTTTCTTCTGTGACAGTGAAATCGGCAGAGGTTCACCACAGAAGATGAGTACAGCAGAAGGCTACTCTAAAGAGAGATTTTCCAAAAAATAAATCTAGCCTAGATAGGTCTCTCTGTAATAGAAAGTCTGATACTAGGAGAGATTGCAAACATAAAGCCCTTGTACCCATGTTCAATGTTTTCAATGAAAGGTTTAAGCAAATTTCTTCACATGTTGATTACTGTCATTGCTTTGAACTCATGTATCAATTAAATCAACATTTCTCCGGTCCTCTCTGTTTCCTCTCTAAATCCAAAGCAAAGAATGCAAAATTCAAGGGTAAGAAGAAACAAAATGGTTCTTCAAAAGAAGATAAAACCAAAACAAAGGATGCTAAGGCAACCTTAAAGCCCCCTAACAAAACTGGACCCATTTGGAAAGGGGTACCTAAATCTCTCTAATTATGTTGCAGAAGCAGTATGTGTCCATCTGGTACCTAGACTCCGGGTGCTCGAGGCACATGACTGGCGACAGAGGTTTGCTATCCTCGTACAAAGACAAACTTAAAGGAGGATCTGTGACCTTTGGAGACAATAAAAAGGGGTACATCAGAGGCTACGGAGTCATCAAGAAAGAAGATATAATTGTGCGCAAATTTGCGTATGTGGATGGCCTCAAGCACAACCTTCTAAGTGTAAGCCAACTCTGCGACACGAGTTTCGATGTAAAGTTCAAAAGAACTTGTTGCTCTCTACTCCGAGAAGACACAAAGGTAGAACTTCTGCGAGCCGAAAGAAGAGGCGACTTGTGCCTCATGAACTTAAAAGCCAATAATAAAGATGACAAGCTCTGTCTTGTCTCATGCAAGAATGAAGAAACATGGTTATGGCACAACAGATTCTGCCATCTAAACTTCCATACCCTCTATAAACTTGTAAAACTTGATCTGGTGAAAGGTTTGGCAAACGTTAAATTTAACAAAGATCATCTGTGCTCAGCCTGTGAAATGGGAAAACTCAAACGAGCTTCCCATAAAGGCAAATATGATGTGTCATGCACTGGGCCTCTGTACATGCTTCATGTCGACCTCTGTGGTCCCATTGCTACACAGAGCCTAGGTGGCAAGAAATATATGCTTGTTTTGGTCGATGAATACTCTAGATACACATGGCTACAATTTGTCCGAAAGAAGTCAGATGTTCCAAACATCTTGATTAATCTAATGAAAAGAATCCAGGTTCTCTATCAGTGCGGGGTGCAGAAGCTGAGAAGCGACAACAGTACATAGTTCAAAAACTCCACCATTGAAACTTATCTAACAGAGGAAGGGATCTCACAAAACTTCTCTACTGCACGTACTCCACAACAAAATGGCGTGGTTGAACGCAAAAATCGCACACTTGTGGAGGCTGCAAGAACCATGCTTACGGCATCTGGATTACCCATCTCTTTCTGGGCAGAAGATGTTTCCACTACATGCTTCACTCAGAATCGATCAACAGTGGTAAAAAGACACATCAAGACACCATATCATTTGATAAACCAGAGAAAGCCCAATATCAAGTTCTTTCACGTTTTTTGGGGGTAAGTGTTTTGTCCTCAACCACGAGAAGCACGTGGGAAGTTTGATGTTAAGGCAGATGAGGGAAAATTCATCGGCTACTCTGCCACTACCAAGGCCTACAGAGTCTACGTTCTACGAACTCGATCAATTATGGAAAGCATTAATGTTTTTTTTGACGACTATTTCCAAAAGACTTCTGAATAAATCAGTTCAGAACTAGGACTGAACAAAGAAACCTCTCCCGTTTTGAAATCAAGAGAAGAAGAGCTAAACCTGCTATTTGAAGTAATGTTCAATGATGATGTTGATCCCTCTGATGGAGTTCTCAGTGCCTCTGGAGAAACATCCTCTGCTGACCAGACAAATTAAGGTATATCCCTTACTGGTCCCTCAAATTCTTCACTCTCTTCCATTAATCGTGTAGGTACAAGTGTCGAGGGGGAGCAAGCCGAGGATAATGTGAACAATGGCTCCAAAACATAGGCACTGGAAATATCAACTCATGTGACAACAGAGGAATTGACACCAGAGGAAAATGAGGATTTTGTATCAACATACTCAGAGGATTCAATACCTACCCTTATTGAAATACCTCCTCAAGCTGAAACTCCAAGCACAAGCATAGAAGTACCATCAACCACAGAAGTTGCACTAGAACCATCGTGTGCAACAACAGAAGTTCAACTCGATGCTACAAATGACCATCTCCCAAGAATGTCCAAGTGGACAAAGGATCATCCTCAAATCCAAATCATAGGCAATCCTTCTGACAATGTCAAGACACGATCAGCAACTGCTAATTTTTGTTTCTTCAGGAATTTTATCAGTGTGATTAAACCTAAGAGAGTTTCTGAAGCCCTGGAAGATCCAAATTGGATGGAAGCAATGCAAGAAAGGCTTCTCCAATTTGAGAGAAACAAAGTGTGGACCCTTGTCTCTCTGCCATGAGGAAAATCAGCTATAGGGACCAAATGGGTCTTCAGAAACAATAAGGATGAGGATGGAGTAGTCATAAGAAACAAGGCAATACTGGTGGCTAAGGGATACTGTCAGGGATAATGGATTGACTACGAGGAGACTTTTGCCCCTGTCGCACGGCTCGAAGCGATAAGAATCTTCTTAGTCTTCGCAGCCCACAGAGGTTTTAAGGTATTTCAAATGGACGTCAAATCTGCCTTTATAAACGGACAGATTCAAGAAGAAGTATATGTCCAACAACCACCAAGGTTCGAAAGTGCTAAATACCCAAACCATGTCTACTATCTAGATATGGCCCTGTATGGACTCAAACAGGCCCCAAGAGCATGGTATGAACGCCTTTCAACCTTTCTCCTTCTTAATGAGTTCGAAAGAGGTACTACCGATACAACTTTGTTCTATAAGGGAAAAGGTGAAGAGATTCTACTTGTCCAAATATATGTGGACGACATTATTTTTGGCTCTACCAATGCAAAATATTGCACGGACATTGAAAAACTCATGCAGAGTGAGTTTGAAATGAGTATGATGGGATAATTAAACTTCTTCCTAGGACTACAAGTCAAGCAGTCATCAGAGGAAATCTTTAGAAATCTCTGATGCCTCTGTCATGAAGACCCCCATGGCCACTTGATCTAAGTTACACTCTGATCCAGAAGGAAAATCTGTTGAGTGCAAGCTCTACAGAGGCATGATCGGGTCTCTTATATACTTAACTTCTAGTAGCCCAGAAATAATGTATGCCACATGTCTCTGTGTAAGGTATCAAGCTAACCCCAAAGAATCCCACCTATTTGCTGTCAAGAGAATCTTTAGATACCTTAAAGGAACCAAGAATCTTGGTCTCTGATATCCAAAGAACTCTGGCTTTGATCTTATGGCTTATACAGATTCAGATTACGGAGGATGCAAGCTAGACAGTAAAAGTACCTCTGGGAGTTGCCAATTCCTAGGTGGTAAATTGGTAAGCTGGACTTCTAAGAAGCATAACTACGGGTCAATATCCACAACAGAAGCATAATACGTTGCTGCTGCAAGCTGTTGTTCACAAGTTCTGTGGATGAGGACTCAGCTAAAGGACTATGGTCTAGACATCCAAAAGATACCAATCCTCTGTGACTCCAAAAGCGCCATTGCGATCTCTGCCAACCCTATGTAGCACTCTAAGACAAAACACAATGATATCAAGTACCACTTTTTAAAGCATCATGTTGAATAGAGCACCATAGAGATGTACTTTGTGTCAACTGAATATCAGCTTGCGAACTTATTCACCAAAGCACTTAACGAGAAAAGATTTTTATTCTTGGTGGGTAAGTTAGGTATGCTAAACATGAGCTAAATCCCTCTGTAAGTAAGATTAAATCCTCCTGTATATATGTTGTAATGACCTAAATCCCATAACATACAACATATAACATAACATGCATACATATCATTGATTTACAACGAAAATTTCATAACAAACCAAGTACGGTCCCTTCGGTCTCATAAATTACAAAATATATATAAAAGCCTCCTAATCAACATCCATCAAAAGCTTCCTACACTTCATCCTCTCCTGCCGATCCTTAACCTGGAAAACATATTTTTGAAAACAAAATGAGGGTTAGACCAAACGGGTCTAGTGAGTTAATCCCGGTCCTTTCCAAAATCATTATAAAACCTTTTATGTAAATCCTTTGTATCAAAAGAGTTTAGATAAACCTTTGGTAATCCTTTCGTAAAATATAAACATACCGCACGTATTTAAATACCAATCCAGACTCGTGCATCGTGTACATCTCATTCACCTTATTCCTCCACAAATGGCCATATTAGTTGGTAGCAAGCCAACTAATAAATCAACAACCGGTCCGCACACCGGAGGCCGGCTACCCGTCGGTCCGCACACCGGAACCCGACTACTCACCGGTCCGCTCACCGGAACCCGGCTACCCGTCGGTCCGCACACCGGAACCCGACTACTCACCGGTCCGCTCACCGAAACCCGGCTACTGTGCACTTGTGTAATGTAATGTACCAATAAATATAATATCTTACTATATTATAAACACAAAATATTCACACCTTGATCGTATATCCATTCCACACATATCCATCTCATATATATATAAACACAGATATATATATATATATATATATATATATATATATATATATATATATATATTCTAGTTGAAAACGTTTTATAGTAAAACTCACATGCTTTGCTTACAAAACCCTTCCAAGCCTTTTTCCAAAGATTCAGTCTTTCAATTCAAATCCACAGAGTCTGAAAACAGATTGAATACAAATATCCCCTTATCAACTGATCACATAAAACATACTAGAAGACTAAGGACTTTAGATAAATCAAATCCCCAAAAGTGACCAAACAGCTAAACTTTTCGGACAACAAGACTAATCCGGACAACACGATTTATCCGGACAACACAAGGAATCCGGACACCACAGACTAATCCGGACAACAAAGGAATCCGGATGCCATCCGGTCTCTAAATCATCCGGAAACCATCAATCAAATCGTCCGGACTCTATCAACAACTTACCCGGACACCACCCAAGAATCTACCCGGACACATTCATACTGTGTCCGGAAACCTCTGTCGGTTTGGTGCTTTTTACCCAGAAAATCGACTGAATTAATACCAGAAGTGTTTGTGATGTTTCTACTCCGATAGAACCCTTCTAAAAGAAATTACAGACACAAAATGTAAAGGAAACATACCTTGAATCACTTCTAAGCACACCAATTGAAGCCCTAACCTAGCTTTCTTCTTTTTCCTTCTTTTCTTCCCAAAACACACACATACACCTTCAGCTGATATTTTCTGAGTTATGAATAATATCTGATTTCTAAGATGATAATATCAAACCTATTTTCATTTTAAACCTTGAATTTCTCAATAATGACCCAAACACCCCTAAACTTATAATTTACCCAAACATACCCTAAACATCTAACTTTAAAGTTAACTTTATTTAACGGAAAAGGGATTTTAACTAACGAACTTTCCCGGGGTATTACATTATCTCCCCCTTAAAAGAATTCGGTCCCGGAATTCAGTTAAGCGAAAATGTATGAATACTTATCACTACTACTTCGAACTCAATCAAAACCATAGAAACTAACTGAATAGCCACCCCCCACACCCACTGTTGGTCCCGAAAGGCTTAAACAAGTTTGTAAAATAGTGTGTTTGTATTCAACCCCCCCCCTTTTACAAACTTGTTTAAGCCTTTCGGGACCAACAAGTGGTATCAGAGCAGATTTGTTTAATCTCATAAACAAGATCTAATCTAAGATATTTTCTCTTCCTTGCTATTATCTGAAAATGGCCAACTCAAACACAAACACTCACTATATCGACAATGGTTCTCTTGCAAAACCCCCTAGATTTTCCAGAGACAACTTCAACTTATGGAAAAATAGGATGACACTCTTCTTAGAAGGTGTAGACCCTACTATACCTTACTATCTTGAAAACGGTCCACACATCCCTGTAACGATTGATCCTGCCGTTCCAGCCACTGCAACTAGAGCTGCTATTCCAGAAAGGCTGATTCCAAAGGAAATCCATCATTGGACCGATGAAGACAAGAAGAAAGTGGCTATAGATACAAAAGCCAGATCCATACTATCCATGGCCCTTCCTGACGAAGTCTACCATTCCGTCATGAACCTGAAATCCTCGAAGGCCATGTGGGACACAATATGTGTTCAGTATGAAGGAACGTCTGAAGTCCAGGATTCAAGAAAGATCAACCTGGTAAGACAATACGAAAGTTTCATCTCTGGTAAGAATGAAACTCTCTCTGAAGTACATCAACGTTTTAACTGCTTAATTATAGATCTTAAAACGGTTGGTAAGGAATATTCTAACTTTGAAGTTCTGACAAAGTTTTTAGAATGTTTACCTGAAAGCTGGGACAATTATTCCATGTGTCTCAAGCTGTCAAAAGATCTAAGATCAATGACACTCGCTACCTTATATGGCACATTGCTGAATCATGAGCAATCTACCCATCTTAAGAAGAATCTTGTAAAAGATTCCAAAAGCACCCCTGTTGCTTTAATCTCAGAGGAACCTTCTACTCAGCGACCCGTGGTCACTATCACTGAGTTAGAAAGTAACTCTGAAAGATCATCAGATTCTGATTCTTCAGATGATGAATCCTTGGCTCTCCTAACTAAAAAGTTCAGGAGATTCGCCAAGAAGAAAATGTTTAGAAAGAACAAAACTCTTTCTATAGCTGACAAGCCTAAGTCATCAGCTTTTGTTGATAAGGCTACTGCTACTTGTTTTAACTGCGAAAAGACAGGTCATTTCGCTAACGAGTGCAGGTCAAAGAAAATCATGAGACCTTCAGCCTTTACAAAGAAATCCTTTGTTCCAAGGAATAAAGACGACAAATACTTAAAGCTGAAGGAGAAGTATGCAAAGCTGAAAAGCTTTAAGAAGAAGGGAAAAGGCCTAATGGCTGACTATGATTGGGCTGCTTCTGATGAAGAAGCCTCATCATCTGATTCTGAATATGATGAAGCAAATCAATGTCTCATGGCCAAGATTGAAGAAGAGGAAGAAAGTTCAGACATTCCCTCCACTTCAACATCTGCCATTCAGGTATCACCTTCCTTCTTTACCAATATTGTAAATATTGATGAAGCTGATAGTCTCCGTAAAATCGAACTACTGACTAGAAGCTTATACGAAGCCATGAACGGCAAAGCTGTGGTTGAAAACCAAAATCTTGATCTCGCTGAAAAGCTTAAAAATTGCCACCTTCAAATAGAAAAGCTTTCTAAATTTGAAGAAGATTTTAAAGATCAAGTCCATTTAAATCAGCTAGTCAAAATTGAACGAGCGGAAGCTATCGCTGCATTAAAAGCTGAACAAGCTACTGTTGAAGGATGGTGTAATTCTTCAACAAAGATCACTGAGATAATTAAGGCTCAGATTCCTCTGAGTGATAAACGTGGTCTGGGTTATAAATATGATACTCCAATACCAACCACTGAACGTTCAATGCTTAAATTTGGAACGTTCGTATCCTCAGTAGCTGACACTTCTTCATCTCAGTACTCCTCGTCGATTACACCAATCCCTGAGGAAACTCCTACCTCCTCAAAAGGTAAGGAGAAAATGGTTTATTCAAAACCTACCTCTGTCTCTAAAGATAAAGGTAAAGGAATTGTAATTTATCAAAATCCTCAGAAGGGTACTTTAGTACCTAAGCTGAATGCTTCCAAAGCCTTAGTGATTCATTCATCTGGTTCTAGAAATCAGACCTCTGGATCAGTTCAGCGACCTACTCCTAGACTCAGAGTAGATGTCCTTGGTAAGAAATCTGAAGAACTGAATGTTCGTCCTATTTCAAAAACCAATAGTGTACTTGGTGCTGGCACTTCTAATTCCAAATTAAAAGCTCAGCACACAAGTGGTCCTAGAACTAATTTTAGTTATAGGAAATGTTATCACTGTGGACTTACCGATCATATTGCAAGTAAGTGTCCCACAGCCACCAAAGCTGATAAGATAGCTAAGGTGAAGATAGCACCAAAGAAGACCAAACCAGTTGCAAGTCAGGTCAAGGTGACTCATACCGCTGAGGTCAAGAAATTGACCAAAGTGAAGAAAGACAAAGCTGAATCTTCAAATGCTGCGAAGACTGCTGAACCCATTCCAACCACTTCCACTGACAAACGCGTATACATGGTGAAGTGGGTACCCAAGCAAAACTAATCTTCCTTTGTATTGCAGGTTAAGAAGGGTATCTGGTATCTCGATAGCGGATGCTCTAGACACATGACTGGAAAGAAAAGCCTGCTCGCTGAATACAAGGAAGAGAAGGGTCCCTCTGTAACTTTCGGTGGAAATGGAAAAGGACACACCCGAGGGTATGGTGTACTTTCAAATGGTACAACATCCTTCAGAAGAGTCGCATATGTTGAAGGGCTGAAGCATAATCTTCTGAGCATCAGTCAGCTTTGCGACATGGATAACAAAGTGATTTTCACCAAGGAATCCTGCTTTGTCTCTGACAAAAAGGAGAAGATAGCTCTCAGCGGTTATCGTTTGGAAAATGTTTACGTTATAAACATGGACTCAACAACCACTGAGAACTCCTGTTTCTTCTCAAAGGCATCTTCTGATGTCAACTGGCTATGGCACAAGAGACTCTCACATCTCAACTTCAAGACACTGAATACTCTTTCATCCAAAGAGTTAGTCACTGGTCTACCTCAACATTCATACGCCAAAGAATCCTTATGTTCAGCGTGTGAAAAAGGGAAGCAGACCAAGGCAAGCTTTAAGTCCAAGCAAGTTTCCTCAGTGTCATCTCCTCTTCAACTACTCCATATGGATTTGTTTGGCCCCGTTAACAAACAATCCATCGCTGGAATAAAATATACGCTGGTCATAGTTGATGAATTCTCTCGTTATACATGGGTAATGTTTCTCCGTTCTAAGAGTGACACCCCTGAAGAACTCATCACCTTTGTTCGGAAGATGGAAACTCTGAACAATATGACTGTTCGCTCAATAAGGAGTGATCATGGAACTGAATTCAAAAACAGTTCTCTTGATTCCTTCCTTGAGAGCAAGGGTATTTCTCATAACTTTTCGCCAGTGAGAACACCACAACAAAACGGAGTCGCTGAAAGAAGAAATAGAACAATTATTGAAGCTGCACGTTCAATGCTCAGCGATTTTCACCTGCCTACTCAGTTTTGGGCAGAAGCTGTCAACACGGCTTGTTTTACGCAAAACAGGTCGCTGATAGTCAAAAGATTCAAAAAGACAGCCTATGAACTCTTTCATGGGAGAAAGCCTTCAATCAGCTTTCTTCACATCTTTGGTTGTCAGTGTTTCATACTGAACAACAGAGATGCCCTTGGAAAGTTTGATCCTAAGGCTGATGATGGAATCTTTCTTGGATACTCCTCAGTTTCCAAAGCCTTCAGATTCTTCAACCGAAGAAGACAAACTGTAGAAGAAACTATTCACGTCACGTTTGACGAATCCCGTTCAGCGAACTCTAAACCGAACGCTGATACAGAAGAACTGAATCAATGGATGTTTTCTCATCTTGGTGATTCAGAAGATGTTCCCACTACTCATACTCATACAACTGAAAATGATGGTCCTACTATCATTCCCAATATGCAGAATAGTGAAGCTGAAACATCTTGGGTCTCAGCTGTTCCTATAAATACTATACCCGCAGTTGATCCAAATGTCTTAGAAATTCCATCTATTTCTCAGCAATCAGTGAATGAAGTGACAAATGCAAGCATTCCTCTCTTAGCTGATTATCCAGAAGTAGCTGAAGCCTCATCTTCAGTTTCTCCAGTTCAGACTGCGTCAGCGACGCATGCTCCGGCTCAGCGATGGACTGTAAATCACCCAATCGATCAAATTCTTGGTGATCCCAACGCTGGTATTCAGACTCGTAGAAGTGCAGGTAATATTTGTTTATTTGTTAACTTTATTTCTCTAACTGAACCAAAGAAAATAGATGATGCCCTCAGAGATCCAAACTGGGTCAGCGCTATGCAAGAAGAGCTGGCTGAATTCGAAAGAAACAAAGTTTGGAAACTTGTTCGGAGACCAACTGACAAAACAGTGATAGGCACTAAATGGGTCTATCGAAACAAGTTGGACGAACATGGTACTGTAACTCGCAACAAAGCTCGTCTTGTTGCTCAGGGATACAGACAAGAGGAAGGTATAGATTATGACGAAACCTTTGCTCCTGTAGCAAGACTTGAATCTATTCGTCTTTTCTTAGCATATGCTGTACACAAAAACTTCACTGTACATCAAATGGATGTTAAGTCAGCGTTTCTAAATGGAAAGCTGAATGAAGAAGTTTATGTGGAACAACCTCCAGGATTCTCAGATCCTAAGCGTCCAGGTTATGTTTATAAGCTGGATAAGGCACTTTATGGCTTGAAGCAAGCTCCTCGTGCATGGTATGACACTCTTTCTACGTATCTCCACCTTGAAAAATTTGAGAGAGGTAAGATTGACAAAACTTTGTTTTTTAGAAAAATAAAAGGTCATATCATTTTAGTTCAAATATATGTTGATGACATTATATTTGGTTCTACTAACCCTGAGCTTTGTACTCGTTTCGCTGATAGAATGAAAGATGAGTATAAAATGAGTATGATGGGTGAACTAACATATTTCCTTGGTCTTCAGATTAAGCAAACTGAAAAAGGAACTTTTATAAATCAGGGAAAGTATGTTAAAGATATGCTGAAAAAATTCGACTTAACTGAAAGTTCAGCTATGAAAACCCCTATGGCACCACCGCTGATACTTGATAAGGACACAAAGGGTGTTCCTGTCAATGTCACGCTGTACCGTGGGATGATCGGCTCACTACTGTATCTTACAGCTAGCCGACCCGATATTATGTTTGCAACATGTCTGTGCGCACGATATCAAGCTGAACCTAAGATATCTCATATGAAAGCTATAAAGCGAATCTTTCGATATCTTAAGGGTACAGCGAATCTAGGTCTTTGGTATCCCAAAGATTCAGGATTCGATCTAACCGCCTATTCAGACAGTGATTTTGCAGGTTGCAAAATGGATAGGAAAAGCACCACAGGAGGATGTCAGCTCCTGGGTGGAAAGCTGGTAAGTTGGACAAGTAAGAAGCAAAACTCGGTGTCCACTTCCACAGCTGAAGCTGAGTATGTAGCCGCTGGAAGCTGCTGTTCTCAAGTCTTGTGGATGAGAAATCAACTACTAGACTATGATCTTCAGCTCTCCAAAATTCCAATCTATTGCGACAGCACAAGTGCCATCGCTATAGCAAACAATCCAGTGCTACACTCAAAGACAAAACACATAGAAATCAGATATCATTTTATCAGAGATCATGTGATGAATGGTGATATAGAACTTCATTTTATCCCAACTGATTATCAGTTAGCTGATTTGTTTACCAAACCTCTTGATGAGACAAGATTCAACTTTCTCATCAGCGAGCTTGGAATGCTGAACTTTGAAGGATAAATCTTCAGCGGTTCACATTTAATCAGCGATACGTTTATACATTCTTGTATAGGCTCTGGATAAAATAAACTAGTACAATCCATTTCATCATCTTCTCTCTGAATAAATTGGGTTAAACTGATATCAAGGTATGTTTTCTCTCTCTGACAAAACGCATGAAAATGCAAGATTTCAAATTCTTACATCGCTGAATATCTCTTCCTTAACAGCGATATTTTGAAATTTCTTAAAACCCTCACTGATATTTCTATTCAGTGCTTCATATTTTCCAAAGAGTCCCTGAGTTTTTCTTTCAAAACCTCAGAGACAACGAAAGAATGTGAAAGGACAGTTGTGACGTCATTGCAACGGATAACACCAGGCACGTTTCTTTTTCTGACACACGTTTGCACGTTTCGTTGTCTATCCAATCAAATGCAAACACGTGTCCGTGTCATGATGAAAAACTTTCCCGCTCAAGTTTTTCTCTCTCTACTCTCTTCCTATATAAACTCTCTCAAAGTTTATATTTGTCTTTTATGCGAATCAATCTTTCTCCGCAAGAAAAGAACACTGTTGCATTTTGTGCTCTCGATCTTCAAGAACTGTTCATCATCTTCTTCATCAAACTCAAGGTCAATATGTTCTTATCTTTTATCAAATGCAAATAACTTGTTTTCGATCTTATCATTGTTTTACACAAGATCAAACAAAAGAACTCAAAAATAAAATCATTTTCTTTCATGGTTTTATAAACACAACCATTTCATGGTTGTTCTTCAAGTTTTAAATCTAAAATCTTAAACTTGTTCTTCTTTCGTATCCATTTTTTTTAAAAAAAAAAAAACTGGAATACAAGGCTTATAGGTGTTATATTCGTTTTTTTTATAAAAAAAAAACAAGAAAAACCCTAATCTTCATTAAGACTTTTTTGTCTGAATGAAATGGACAAAATTCGAAAAATCTCAATGGAAATTCTCTTTCCACATTAAGATATTTCTTATTTGTTAACATCTTTGGTTGAACTGATAATACAGTGAAATGGCAACTTCAAAGCTGAATGTTACCGCTGAGTCCATCTCCAGTGATTCTGAGGAACTGGAAATCACCAAAGCTCCTCAGGTTAAGTTTGAGCTGGATCAACTAGACTGGACAAAGGCAAACAACCTTTCAGCGCTTCTCGAGTTTCCTCCTCGGAAGCAGGTATCCCATCTAGACGACGCTGTGATTTTTTTGAAGAATAGCCCCATATACACAGCACTGACAATCACACCTCCTGCCAGTCAGCGTCTATTATCCCAATTCTGGTACTCTGCCAGACACACCAACCTACCCTCAGCCAAAGATCCATCTAAAACCATCGACTGCATACTCAGCGATACTGAGTATGGCACCATCAAGATAACCCCCGCAATAATCCGTAAAGCTCTGAAATTCCCTAACGCTACCTCAGAAAATCCTTTCATTCCATTTCCTGACCACAAGAAGCACGCTGACAGGGAAGAAATCATTGCTTTCCTTGATGCGATGGGTTACATCTGGGAGACTGGAAGAGACAAGCTACCTGAGAAGAAGCTGACGCTGATAAAGAAATCCAAGATGCCCAGCGAGATGAACTTCATCTTCGCTCACCTGATCAGCTGCATGACAGCGAAATCCGGATCTTCTGATCAAGCCGCTCAACCTCAGCAGGCCATGGGTTACGCACTGCTGAAAGGTCTCAACATTGACTGGGCCTCCATCATCTATGAAGACCTCATTCAACGTGTTGATTCTGCCGCTGACCGACCAGCATGGGTTCCTTACCCGCGATTCATCAGCGCCATCTTTCAATATGGCCTGAAGGACAGCTATCCTGAGGAGGGTGATCTGAAACTCTCTCAGATTGGCCCTAAAGTTCTCGACTTCAAGCCTGTCGCCAACGAGGTACGTCTCTCTACTCTTCTCACTCTTCTTAATTCTCCGCTTTCTGTGGCTCCTTCAGCGACAATACCCATCGCTGATACCCCGGCCACAAAATCCATTCCTTCTAAGAAAAGGAAACAATCTCTTACCCCTCTTGATTCCAAAAGGATCAAGAAAACCAAGGAGCAACCCCAGCAGTTGCATGCTGAAGACTCCTCAGCTCATTCTGAAGAGCTGAAGGAAAGTTCCGTGGTACGCTCTGCCACACCAATTCAAGCCATCCCTTCTAAACCTACTTCAGCGTCCCTAAACGCTGAGGTTAGAACTTTGGAATCTACCCAACCTTCGTCAGTCTCTCAAAAGACTGATGAAGTACTTCTCAGCGAATCCAACGCTGAACTTGAACCCCAACCCCAATTCTTATCCTTCGCTCCTCCCTCTACTTCTTTGGACACTCCTCCAGTCAAAACTGGAGATGCCATCATTCAAGAAGCCGTTGAAGCTTCTCAGCGAATGACGAAGAAAGGACCTGCAGAGATCTCCATTCCTCACGGAACTTTTGAGGGAGATATGGAACACTATGGAGGGACTCGAAACTTTGATGAGTTCGTCAACGCTCCTGCAGGTACAGATCCCACCTTAAACACTGTAACTAAACCTGAAACTTCTGAGCTTTCCTTTGTTCACAAGTACTTATATGTTACAGGTCCTTTTTTGGGAGACATCAACCAGTCTCTGAAGTCTATGGAGATGAAACTTACGGATCTCACCACCGGTCTATCAAATAACTCTACAGCTGTAACAAACGCTGGAGAGAATCTGACGAAGCTGACTACTGTGGTGGAAAAGAAGGCCTCCTCTGATGACATCAAAGATCTTGATAAAACTCTCGCCGACTTTGCCAAAGTGCTCTCCGACATCTACACTGACTACACCAACCTCAAATCATCAGTTTCCACCATTTCCAGCGAAGTTACAACGCTGAAGAAATCGGTTGGTACACTCGAAGGTGATATGTCAGTGGTCAAGACCGACTTGGGCTCAGTGAAGACCGACCTTGGTTCCGTCAAGACAATGATCGAGACGCTGGTGAACAAGGCAAATAATCCAGCTCCTGCTCCGGCCCCTGCACCTGTTTTGGACTCATTCACCGCAGAGGATCGCCAAGAGCTGAAGAAAATCACGCCTGCTATTTCTGGCCTAGAAGACAGAATAGCTAAGCTTGAAGGTTGTGTGAAAATCTCTGGCCCAGAAGACAGAGACAACACCAATGCTGAATCTACCCATTCCTCCCCCGCCCATCATGAGAAAGAGGGGGAGAAGAGCGCTGAACAGGAGAAGAGCGCTGAAGACCTTTCCCATGATGAATCTATCAGGGGAGAGGGTAATGAAGATCGGATTACTGGACCTCAGGGAGATGAAAACCCTGAGGGAACCGAGAACCTCGCCTCTATATCTGAGGGGGAGCAACTCGATGAAGATGCTGAGGAATCTGAAGCAAAAGAAGACGAAGACTTCGACATCCCTGAAGCTGAACCATCCTCCTCTCCAAGGAACGATGATGATGATGATGAAGATGACGATGATTTCTTTGTTGTCAAACCTGCTCCTCGAACCAAAGCTCTTAAAGGTATTTCAATAAAAGAACCTTCAGGGGAGAAGACAAAGACAAAGCACTCAGCCTCTGGCGCTGAGAAAAGCAAAGACAAAGGCATCGCTGAAGATGATAATCTGGCGATCCTACTTGCAAAGCCGATTTGTCAGGTACACTAAACTTATTTTTCCTTCCCTGATCATCTATGAAAAATCAGTTATCCATTCCACAAACACCATACACATCCACATTTTTTTTCTATCTTTTCTACCCAAGTTCTTCTACCCAGTTCTTATTTATAAGATCGCTGCGTTTCAGCTAGTCCTCTCCCCTGTTTGAGGATATCGCTGAAAGATCTGTTGCGACTTCACCAATAATTCCAGCTAACGCTGAAGACATAATCCCAGTCTTAGATTTAATCTCTGAAACTGATGAACCAGAAGAACAACCTCTCTCGCACAGAAACAGACCTTCCTCAGTTGCTCAAAGGCTGAGTGAAGAAGATCAAAAGAGGAGAGAAGAAATGATAAAGCGATTCGAGGATCAGCGAATCATCCTAAGGCGCGATCAACTACCTTCAGTTCCTCCTAAGTTCAGAATTTCAAAAGCTGAATACCAAGATCATCTCAGAGCTGAACGCCTCATCGCTGAAAGAAAGTAAGCTGAAGATAAAGACAGAGAATACGCCATCAAGCTCACTCAAGAATCTGTCAAAGACCCCAAGCTGAAGCGTATTCCCATTCAAATCCAACGAAAGCTTTGGGAACAAGCCCAGAAGATCGTGGAAAAGAAAGCTGAAGTTTCTCAGACCACCCTGATCTGGTGTAAAGAGAAAATCCACTTCAGATATCGTCCAGCGAAGATCAACAAGGTATTCATCTCTGGAAGAACCTCCGTCGGAGTACCTATTGTTGACATCAAACTGTTCAGAGAAGATGACTCATCTGAAACCTTTCGTGCTGACACTGTAAAAAGGTATGGTCTCTCTGAATGGCTGGAGATGAGGTTAGCTATCCAACCGTCAAAATCTAAGTACAAGGATCATTTCGAAAAGCTGATAAACAGACAGATCGATTTGATATCTTCTTGTGTGGATATTCCTCCTGTTCCTGATCTAAAGCCGAAAAGAAAAAAAGACTCTCCAAGGAAGAAACGTCAAGATTCAAACTCAGGTCCTGTCATACGAAATGAAACTGGAATTGGTTTCTCTCGCGCTGAAGTACTTGGTCCTGATCCTGATCTATCTGCCCTTGATGTCTCTTTGCCACCATGTGAACTTTTCGTCCCTGGTAAAGTCATCAGTAATCCTTATGGAATATTCTTTCTTGACTACGACGGACGTAAATGCTTTCAACGGATCGCTGAGCTTCCAATCACTCCAATCGAACAGCTCAAAGATCTCATCTACTGGTGCGACTTCAGAAAAGACATTCAGGCACGACACCTAAAACCCTTGATTTTTGAAGCTGCTCTGAAGCTAAAGAATAAAGGAGAAAAGGTTCCTGACTGGATGATTCCAACTGAAAAGACAACCCTTGATGAACTTCTCATTAAGGAAGAACCCTTTGAAGGCTGACAACAATCACCATTTTCTCTATTGTATCAGTCATCCTTCAGTACTTGTAATTTATTTCGCTTGTACTTGTAATCTTTCTTATTCATATTGTAACCTGATTCAAAGATTTAAAGAAAGATTTCAGCGAATGTACTTTACTCCATCAGTACTGAAAAGATCCCAGAAAACAGTAAAAGGGACAAATATTTTATGAGTTCTTTTTATCCTTATGTTTTCATTAAATAGCAATTTTCTCTGTTGCTATGTCATAATCAAATAGGGGGAGATTGTTGATCCAAACCCTCAGTGATTTGATAATGACCCTCTCTTAAATACTTAGTGAAAATTGTAAGTAAACAATATGTATCAGAGTTTCACTATCGCTGATAAGTACTAAGATCTTACAGTACTGCTGATAGGAACTCTCGCACTTTTAGATTAAACATTCAGCGAACACTGTTCACCATATCGCTGAGTCTGTTCAGTCCGTATGGTGATCGCTGATAAGTTAGTTGTTTACTTATGATCCCTGAAGACAAGATTCACGTCAACAAAGGTTCTACGCTGAAGTCGAAGATCAAGCGACAAGTCTCCTAATGAACTGATGCGGATCAGCGAAGACTCAGATTTGTCCACTCAACGTGAAGTATCAAGTACAAGACTTCAGCTATCGCTGAACTTTATCATCTGCTGAATAGTAAATGATAATCGCTGAATCAACGAAAGCTGATCATGAAGTCCTCCGTACAAAGTACTTTTGTCTTAACCTCCCTTGCACGCCACCGTACGAAATGTCAGAAAAGAACCTCCGAAAATCTGAAATCGTACAACCACTCTGACACTACACTGTTCATTCATGCGGCTACTAAGGTTGTCATCAAAGGTCAATGACATGCAACCAATCCGCTAATGACACGTGTAAAGTATATACTGGATTGCATTAAATGCATGCAGTATATAAAGAGATGAACTCACTTCATTTGAAGTAACTTGCTAACTCTGGACAAGTTCAAATCTCTCAAGATAGGATTTTATTAGTAATCTCCTTATCTTTCTTAGTGCAAGAAAACCTTAGTGTTCCAACTTGTTTAGATTTAGGTTTATCCTTAATCTTGTTTCCGCAACAAGCTGTAAATTGTTAATGATTTATCAATAAACAATTTAGAAAAGTAAAATAGTGTGTTTGTATTCAACCCCCCCCCCCCTTTTACAAACTTGTTTAAGCCTTTCGGGACCAACACCCACCTACATCTCTAACACAGATAAGTAACAAAAGCACAGAAATACCAATAACCATTTTGCACCGAAGTCAGATAACACCTTAGCACGTATAGAGTTTATAGAAATATACCTGTAACCTCATCGGGACTTTCTTCCACCTCTTGTTCCGTCATCTGAAAAACACGGCCCTTTGCTTTAGATACTTCAGGCCCTTGTTCCTCTCTCGGCCTAACACCCGTTGATCTCACCGCCATACTACCCTGGTGTGCTTTCCATTGCGGACAATCTGACTGAATATGATCCGGGGAATTGCAAACGAAACAGAATCGAGTTACCCGACAGTCTCTAACAATGTGACCAGTCTTTCCACATTTGTAACAACATCAGGAATCCACATAACAGTTTCCTTGATGAACACGATTTCATTTTGGGCATGGTCTTTCAACTGGTCTGAAAGGCGAATAACTATCAAACCTCGGGGATTCGTATTCTTCCGAATCGTACATCGTTTCTTCCAGTTTTCTTTTCCCAGCACTCTTATCACCAACGTCCCTCCGGTTATCCTGTTCCACACATCTGCGGCATCCACTGCGGCTGAGAAGGTATCGGGTCCTCTTGCAGTCACTAGCATTCTAATTTCTGCATTTAACCCAAAGTTAAACCTTTCCATCTTTAGAGCCTCTGTGGCAACATAGTACTCTGCAAAGTGAGACTTCTCCAGAAAGAGAGCAGTGTAATCCCTAACCGATAAACTTCGCTGGTGTAGGTTCATGAACTCCTCTTCCAATTGTCTAACTGCTGCTTGAGAACAAAACTGTCCTTTGAATGCTGTTGTGAATTCGTCCCAAGTAAAAGTAGAGTATACATCCGACCTTGTGGAATCAATGTGAGCTTCCCACCAGTACAGAGCTTCTGCCTTCAACATCGCCGTTCCGTATAATACTCTGTCCTCATCCGCACACTTACTGGTCTTGAAGATGGCTTCTATTTCTTTTAACCATCCCATCGCCTTCACTGGGTCTCTATCTCCTGAGTAAGTTGGAGGTCTACAGTTTAAGAACATCTTGTAATCAGACCTTCTTGACACTGGCATGACCGTAGGTGTAATGGGCATTTCGTCTTCCAAACCAGGATCTGGTGTTTCAGTATGACGAGCTTAGTCGAACATAGCCTGGATATTTTCTTGAAGTCTTCCCATCTCCGCCATCAAATCGTCTCTTGTAATAAACTCCGTAACTCGCCCCTGAACTCTACCTCCAGTTCTGCCCCTACCTCTTTCTCTTCCTCTTCCCCTTGTCCCGACTGTTGGATTCGTTCTATTAGGATTTCTTCCTACCTCTCTAGTCGTATTTCTAGTACCGCTTGCCATTCTGTAAATTCAGACAAGATTAATATACACATAAGCACATACCCCATATATTAAGGTATCCCAGTCCAAACATGCACCTGTAAGATCACAATTACACTGGCCAGGTGTAATTTGAAATTACCTTACATGATGTTCCTTCTACCTTTTATACTTAGCATCCCATGGTTCTAATATATTAAGGATATCCTGCTTCACATGCAGTTTAAGTCTAGGTACGGGTACAAATACCTAAATCCCTTAAACTAGGGCTCTGATACCATTTGGAACGACCCAAATCCCATAACATACAACATATAACATAACATGCATACATATCATTGATTTACAACGAAAATTTCATAACAAACCAAGTACGGTCCCTTTGGTCTCATAAATTACAAAATATATATAAAAGCCTCCTAATCAACATCCATCAAAGGTTCCTACACTTCATCCTCTCCTGCCGATCTTTACCCTGGAAAACATATTTTTGAAAACAAAATGAGGGTTAGACCAAACGGGTCTAGTGAGTTAATCCCGGTCCTTTCCAAAATCATTATAAAAGCTTTTATGTAAATCCTTTGTATCAAAAGAGTTTAGATAAACCTTTGGTAATCCTTTCGTAAAATATAAACATACCACACGTATTTAAATACCAATCCAGACTCGTGCATCGTGTACATCTCATTCACCGTATTCCTCCACAAATGGCCATATTAGTTGGTATCAAGCCTACTAATAAATCAACAACCGGTCCGCACACCGGAACCCGGCTATCCGTCGGTCCGCACACCGGAACCCTACTACTCACCGGTCCGCTCACCGGAACCCGGCTACCCGTCGGTCCGCACCCCGGAACCCGACTACTCACCGATCCGCTCACCGAAACCCGGCTACTGTGCACTTGTGTAGTGTAATGCACCAATAAATATAATATCTTACTATATTATAAACACAAAATATTCACACCTTGATCGTATATCCATTCCACACATATCCATCTCGTATATATATATAAACACAGATATATATATTCTAGTTGAAAACGTTTTAAAGTAAAACTCACCTGCTTTGCTTACAAAACCCTTCCAAGCCTTTTTCCAAAGATCCAGTCTTTCAATTCAAATCCACAGAGTCTGAAAACAAATTGAATACAGATATCCCCGTATCAACTGATCACATAAAACATACTAGAAGACTAAGGACTTTAGATAACTCAAATCCCCAAAAGTGACCAAACATCTAAACTTTCCGGACAACAAGACTAATCCGGACAACACGATTTATCCGGACAACACGATTTATCCGGACAACACAAGGAATCCAGACACCACAGACTAATCCGGACAACAAAGGAATTCGGATGCCATCCGATCTCTAAATCATCCGGAAACCATCAATCAAATCGTCCGGACTCTATCAACAACTTACCCGGACACCACCCAAGAATCTACCCGGACACATTCATACTGTGTCCGGAAACCTCTGTCGGTTTGGTGCTTTTTACCCAGAAAATCGACTGAATTAATACCAGAAGTGTTTGTGATGTTTCTACTCCGATAGAACCCTTCAATCTCTTTGATCATCATCAGAGCAGATTCTTCGTCCATAAGCTCTGTTGCTTTGTTCTCCTCTAGTATTTTTCTGAACATGTTCAGAGTATGGGTTGTGTACTTCTGACAGTCCATTGTCACAAACAGTTTAAGTTGATCAGCAGGATTCTTGAATACTAACCCGTACCTTGGAGTTTTGATGATAGAATTGGGTATGGCATTGGGTGGGCAGAAATCCTCTGGTGGTCTGATACTTAGAGTAGTCATGCCTAGATCGATGGCTAGTTGAAAGTCGAGCATGCTGTAGATTAGGAGCTTTTCACGCATCGCCTTTCTGAGAACTCGATAAGACCTTTGGTGGCAGTCGTCATTGAAGTTGTCTTTCGTCCATTGCAGAAGGTCAGGTAAGTCATAGGGATTGAGGTTTCAGATATCAGCATCAGAGAATTGATTCTCTGATCTGTCAGACCTTTTTACTTTCCAGATTGTATACATCGTATGAGGATAAGTTCTCATTTTAGAGTATTTACAATAGATTACCTTCTTTATTTTGTGAATGGAGTAAACTTGGTTGACCGGTTTTGCCTTTGTAGAAATGAAGATGGCATCGAATTCCTTTCTGAGCTTCTGATCTCGGACATGAGCTGGCAGATCGCTCTGGAAGTGTTGTCTGTAGAGATAACTGTAAACTTGCTCTTTCATTTGTTCAATGGTTGGAGTAGTTCTTGGAATTGGTCTCCTTAGCTCATCCATTTGTCGAGTGATGTCTGCTACTTTACCTTCTGTTACCTTAGCTGTGGGATCCAGGGTTGGATTTTCTGACAGAGGATTCAAGTTGAATGCCCAGTCTTCCTCTTCGGGTTTAGGAGTGACGAAGGCATTAAAGGCAACTTTCATCAACTTCTCTGTAGCAACTGGCATCTTCTTCTGTCATTATTCCCTTGCCTTTATCTTTTGGTTTTGAGGTTTCAGAGGTTGGGTTTTGGATTTGTGTGGGTGGAACCTTTGTAGATTTGACAGTTGGAGGTTCTGTGGGTTTTGGGGTTGGATGCTCTGATGTTTTGGTTGTTGCCTATGAAGGTTTTGATACTTCGGGTTGTGAGGAATCTGTTGGTGAAGAGTTTTCGGGTCTTGGAGGTGGGATGTCAAAACGCTTTGCTGATTGAAAAGCATATACCAATTCCATTCTGCGAAGAATGAACTCTGCAGTGCGTTTTGGTCTTTGGGGTTTTCGAGCTATGGATTTGACTCTAGTTTTGCGCGGGATTGGTTGTGAGGTTAGTGTTGATTCTTTGGGTGAGGGTGGAGTTTGTTCTGAGGAAGAGGATGCAAGAGTGATTACCTTAGGTTTTGTGGTTGGTGCATCTTCTGCTGAGATAGAGGTGTTTTGCCTCTGTTGTGTTCCCTTCTGGGTTTCTGTCATAGAAGGTTCTGCAGTTTTCTCTGTAGTTTTTACAGTAGCAGCCTCTGTTGTTTCCTTTGTTCTCTCCCCCTCAGGATGACCAGATGCTCCATCATCGGGATCACCCTGCCTTCTTTTAGCAGCAACTTCTGTTCTGCAGGTTTCTTAAGCTGCTTGCCTTGCTGCATGTTTTTTCATTGTTTCAAGGTAGATTGCGATCGAAGTCTTGAAGGCTTGGGTCGCACTTTTCTCGAACTCTGCAGCTGTTGTTTTGGCAATGTTAGTGGCAGAGGTGATGGCAGCAGCAGCAGAAGTTTCTGTAGTTGACTTCATTTCTGCAAGGGCTGTTTTAACCTCTGTGGATAAGGTATCCACTTTGGTACTTATTCCTATAAGCGCGCCTGAAGTCGAATCTGTAAACGTCGTGAATGAGCTCTAAAACTTATTCAATGTTTGAGTTACAGAGGTTACAAAGACTTGGAACTCATCCTTCGTAACATGTTCCTCTAGGGTAACCTCTGGAGGAACAACCCCTTCTCTAGAGTGAGTCCCTGTTCCTGGGACGCCTTCTTTCACCCTTGTTTGTACGTTGGGGGTGGAAGGATTTCCATCTGATCTTCGAGAAGAAACAAGAGTTTCAATCTCTACAGAAGTTCTACGAAGAACAGTGTCCAAATCCACTCCAGAGGTGGGTATCGGAATATTCTTTTGTTGACTCGGAGACTTGTCTAGAGTCTGTTCGTCTTTGTGCTCACTACTTCTCTCTGAAAGAAGTTTTGGCCCTATATTGTGCGTGGCAGAGGAAACAAATTCCTTTGTAGGGTTTTCTAGTGTGATCTGGGGCGATTGATGATGAACTATAGGTGAGTCTCTTCGAGGAGACTCCCTAGGAATGGATTCCCCTGTTTCTGTGGGCGCAGAAGTCGAAAGAGTGACTTCTGGCTGTTTGGTTTGGGTAGGGATCGAGTTGTGCGACTCTTTTTCAATAACTCCTTCTGCAGCTAGACCTGCGGAGTTAGATGTGTGGGTTGCACTGGGAGGGGTGAGGGATGTGTGCCTTCTGCAACTTCGGCATCTTTTTCTTTTTCATTTTCTTTTCCTCCAGACGTTTCTACCCTATCCTCTAACCTATTTTCTGTAAATTTACCTATTTGGACCTCTTCTTTTGCAGTCTCTTGTCTTGGCAGAAGTGAATCAAGAACCTCTGTGAAGATTGGGGTTTGCAGAGGTGGAACTTGATCCTTTTTTATTTCATCTGTAATTGATTGCAGAGAGGTAGATGGTTTCTTCTTCTTTGATTTCCTTTTCTTCGGTTTTGATGCCCCCTCCTCTGTAGATTTTGACTTTCTTTTTCTTTTGAAAGAGGGAGGGGCAGAGGGTGGAGAATATGGTTCTGCAGGGGGTTGTTGGATAGCAGAAGCAGAGGCAAGTGGTTCCTCTGTAGGGGTCTTGGATTTCTTTCCCTTTTTCTTCTTCTTCTCTTTAGATCCCTCAGAAGACTTCCTTTTTGAAGGATAGAGGTCTTTCCTTATATTTTTGAAGTTCTTCTGGTTGGCCTTGTGTTTAGCCAACTTTATCTTCCATTCTTCCTCTGTAAGCCTCTCTATTACACTAACTCCTATGGGCATTCCTATACGCGGGGGTGTTACAGAACTGGGTTCAGGAGTTCTGTAAACGCGTGTGTACTCACTAACTAGTTCTTCATCACTAGCATAACCTAACATTACCTTTGACAGTGGCCTGCTGTGCGGGTAGCCGTCCTCATGTTCTGTAGGAGTGTTCTTGGACATAGGAAATTGCTTAGGTTTGGGACCGTCCATTGGCCATTTTTGGATAAGGAGTAGGGGTTCGAAAAGTACACTGAGGATTCGATGGAACTGCAGAGGGGGAAACCAGTTGTGATCAGACAATTTGGCTTTCTGGGAGGCGATTTTGCGATCGATGGTGTTGATGATCTCTTGCATCATTATGGTGGTATAATCTAGGGGTAGATCATAGTACACACCATACATGATTGAGAGAATTTGAGGTGAGCTTTGATCGATTCTCCCGATTTTGCCCGTGAGGCAACGATTTAGGATGGAGAATAAGGTATTCCACAGAGGGGGTAGTCTTGCTATGCGGAAATCGTTCCTATTTTTCAACTGTTGGTTGTACCCTAACATGTGCAGAAAGTCGACAAGTTCTTCATTTGTTGGTTGGGAGGGCATACTTTTTGATTCCCATGAGTCCTCTTGTTGGAAGGCCAAATTCTAATGAGAACATGGTGCGGTTAAATATCAGTTCAAGGCTCTTACTTTGGTCAGGTTTAGAAATGTAGCCTCTGATCAAATCGGTGTCAGCATCATAACGGCAAGATTGCCAAAACTGATGTAGGTAACGTACAGGTATTTGTTCAACGGTTTTGCTCAGAAGAGGGTAAAGAAAGTGGTTCTCTAGGATGTTTAGCAGGATGGCATGTTATTTGCCAAATGCCGTAGGAGAAGGAACAAGATAACAATTGTTTGATTTAATGGGAAGGGTTTGCTCGAAATGGTCATTTGAGAAAAATTGTTGCAGGTGGGTAGTGGGTACAAAGGATGCCTCGTCGTCGGAGTCATGTCTGTTGGCATCGGCGGTGGTATGTGAGTTGTGGGGGTGCTCAGAATGTACTGGAGAGAGTGGCAGAGAGTTCGTTGGTGAAACTTGAGTAGCTTTGGAACTGGAAGCCATTTGTAGGTTTGAAAGTTCTAGGTTTTCAGAAAGAAATAAGCAAGTTCGCCGGAGAAGATGAGAGAATAGTAAAGTTTTGAAAGTGATTTTTAACTTAGGTTTTATACTGTGGTAACGGATAGAATTTGGAACGGTGAAAATGTGAGAAAGTTAATAAAATTTGAGGTCCGCACTCGAGTTCATTCGACGTGATGAAAGTTTCCAGGACGACGTGATATGTACGTCAATGAAAACTCGACACGTCATCAGAGTCAGTGACGACGAGACGTCGTGGGCGGCCATATTAAATGAAAAGCGCGTGGGTTTAAATTTTCACCACAGAAAAGTTACCGTTACAGATACAGAAATTCCCAAGTGGAAATCTTTACAGAGGCTCTGTGGGTACAGAAGCTCTGTGATTTTGGAAAACTTTTATCTCTGTATATTGTATCTTTGATGAAAAATCGTTTGAAAAACACGGAGAGGATCAATAAATCTTTAGTAGAGATAAATTATCCTACAGAGGTTTTTGGACCTCTGCCAGAGCCAGCAGAGGCTCTGTGACAGGAGATTTCTAATAACTAAATATTTATAAACATTTTTAATCATCCAAGTTTTTGATAAGTTTTAACAATGTATTTAGGACCTATTTGAAAGTTGGTGTCCTAGAAAATTGTAAATCTCAAAGATTTTGTGCAGCAGAAGTCATTTGAATGATTTGAGTGATCTACAGAGGTTCTTTGGTTGAAAGAACTCTGCGGCTTATGACTTCTATAACATTGTTTGAGTGCGAGATACCAACCTATTTTTCTTTTTGATCGGCGAATGTGATCTCTTCTGTCGCATTCTTAGCTCCCCCTTGACTTATGAATCTCTGTAGATTCAGCAAGGTCTCCTTTTTCGCTCCCCCTTGATCTAACAACCTCTGTAGATCAAGTGTCTTCTTCTGCTCCCCCTTGACCTATGCTTGGTTCAGAATAAGATAAGTTGTGCACAGAGCATAGGTCAAGATCATCAGAGGTTCTGTAGAGGTCGCCAGAGGTTCTGAGCAGACTTTACAGAAGTTCTGTGATCTTAAGAACTATTGAAGATTTAAGAATTTACATACAAAAATAATAAAAACATATTTACAAAGTATACAGTATCTATGTTATACTTACAGAGGTTTTGGGTACCCATATTCGTATGGGTCCTATTGTATGAAACGCCTTTATGCATTTGTCATACATACCAGAAATGAAAGACTTTTTGTCTTTTTGAGCATTTTGAACAGGTATAGAGCCTTTCATTATCCAAACCTTTTTCACCTTTTTACAAGTTTGATTAACTAATTTATCCAACCTATGATCATGCAAAAATTTCGATGTTGAGGTCTGAAGTTTTGAAAACATTTTTGGCTTAAAAGATCCTTTAAAATTAAATTTCTTGATCCGTTTAGCAAAAATATTCTTTTTCCTTAAATTTTCCTCAAGCATCTTTTGGAGATTAGATTTGCATCTTTTCTCCAACATGATTTCAGTTGTTAAATTAGGGAGTCTTTTTGTTAGTTTGGACATTTCTGTTTTAAAAATCCTTCTCTCTTTTTCAAAGTCAATTTTTTGACTTAAATCTTGAAATCTTTGAACCTTTAACTGTTCAGATTCTTTTCTTTCAGAATCAGATTCTTTTCTTTCTTTTTCAAGGATATTCTGCAATTCTGAGATTTTACATGTAAGCTCCATAGACTTTGTTTCAAGAACAGTTTTCTTCTCTTCATAATTTCCTCTTTCATTTGCCACAATCTTTTCAAAATTGGAAATTAGTTTAGAGAAATTTAAACATTTTAGTTCAAGTCTTTTCTTTTCTTCATCTGACATAGATAAGTTTCTTTTTAGTTCAAGATTTTCACAGTTTAAGATTTTAACAGATTCTTCAAGTTTAGCAATTTTATCAGAGATAATAAAAATGCTTTTGTTCTTTTCATCTAGTTCTTTTTCAAGAGAAGGAATTATTTTGCGAAAATTTGTGCTGAGTTTTGAATAAAAAACTGAATCAGCATCACCACAAAGTTTCAATCTAGACATTTTAAATGAAGTTTTTAACGAAAGAAACAGTTTCTATGATGTTACCAGATCGAATAGATCGAAAATGGCAGTAAAACAGAATCTGATTGAAGGAATGAAGAACAGGTTAAAAACAAATAATTTCTATCACAAATCTTGTAAAAACGAGGATCACTTGATATTAAAAAAAACAAGCTCGGCTCTGATACCAATTGTTGGTTTCCCGTTTTGCTTATACAAGATTATCAGATCTATTAGTTCGAGTTTATGTTTGATGCGGAAGCGTATTGAAGAACTAACAGATATGTTTGGTAGATTTAGAACACACAATATATAAGAAACAGTATAAATATGATATCTTGAAGATTACTGTTGTTTTATATATAAGGCAATAATAGATTTAAGAACAGTTGAGTATGCAAAGCTTTAAGCAGATATGACTCTCGATGTGCATAAGCTATGTGTTCTTGTATGCTTTTTTGTAAAAACAGTTGTGTATTTCCTCTTGTTTAGGAAGAACTCAACATGAGTCTTCCTTTTACACTACTACAAGGGGACCATAAAGCATAAGCTTTTGTTGATCGGATGGTATGAACAGTTGAACATGATGTATTTCATTTAATGGCGCAGACGTCTATGTTGTACTGAGCCCTATTGAGTCCACTCAGAGTTTGACACGTGTTGAAGTTGGACAGGGCATGCTATCATGCAAGTTGATGAACAGGTCAGGAACAGTAGCAAGATATTTCTTCAACAGTGGCAAGATATTAAAAATATCTTCCAAGTCTTCAGTCTGAACCGCAGAGGCTCTGTCAAGGGCGACAGAGGTTCTGTGGTTGGTTCCTTGGTGAGCATTCTTCTGTAGATCCTTCTTTGGTCCTTTGTGAGTAGTCTTCACTGGGTTCCTTGTCTTTTGCTGTTGTCCGCAGAGGCTCTGTTATTGGTAACAGAGGTTCTGCGGTCTTGGTCTTCTGAAAGCGTCCTTCTGTACTTTCCTCGGTCTTTGATTACTCTTGATCAAACTTCCTTTGATTCTTCTGAGATGCCCGACAGAGCTTCTGTTGCACTCAGCAGAGCTTCTATGGAAGTTCTTCTGTACTTAGCCATTTTTCAATACTTCTAATTTTTCAGAATATTGGAGCTAACAAGAAGCACAAGGTCGTTGTCGTTGAAGTGTTCGACCCTGCCTTCTTTTGATTCGATCGTGTACTCATGGTATACAACTCTATCATATTGGAATTTCCTATGCTTGATGTTTAGAATTCTTTTGATTCCAAATGAAGAGTTGATGGCTCTGTTCAGCTTTGATTTTGTTTGAATGAACTTTAACCGGGCCTTAGAGATTGTGTTTATTCGGCTTGGTTTTAGGTAAGGGTTAATGGGTTTGGCATTGATTGGAATGATATCTCTGTCTGCATAGAGATATCCAAAAACTTCTTCTAAGGCCGGTTTCTTGGTGTGTTGGTTTGATGGTTCAGGGTTCTGTTCTGGTACCATTGGGTTTGGGTCATCATGAGTTTCTGCCATATGTATATCAATGTGAGTAGACTCTTGGACAGTTTCTGCTTGAATTTGGGTTTGGGTTTGGATTTGGGGTTGGGCTTGGCTAGTTTGTCATCAGCAGAGAAAGGGTATCTTCTCTCTGGTTCAGTTCTTGGTCAGTAGGAGGGGTGTCTGTAACAACCCAAATCCCATATACACAACAAATCACATATGTAACATAACATTGACATAACTAATGAACATCTTACTACAATTACGGTCCTTTAGTCTTTTACAATCAAAAGAAGTCATTCTACTACAAACTTCATACTAAATACATACATATCATTTAACCATTTTAATATAACTGCTAAACATGCCAAATTCTTCATCATATATCCCTTCACAAAAGCCATTCCTCGATTACTCTAATTACTTGCCCTTACCCGATCCGCCACCTGGAATACATATTTTAAAACAAAATGAGGGTTAAACCTAATGGTCTAAGTGAGAAAATCCCTGTTAATTTGAAACCATTTATATAACTTCATTCATATAAATCACACAACACAATCAAATATATCAATTTGAACTCACACATCCTGTACCTTCCCTTCTCATTTCTCCTGGCCATATTAGTTGGTAGCAAGCCAACTAATAATTTACAACGATGTACAACATCTACAGCCAAGCAACGCTATACAGGTTCTATAGCAAAACACACCGGTCCAACGTCCGGCCAACGTATTATAACATAGTATAATACTCATGTAAATATAATACCTCAATATATTATAATTCACATATATCACACATATAAACCAATAACCACCAATTATCACATTTCCAAACCATACGTATATGTATTCCAGTTGAAAATACTTTTAAAGTAAAACTCACCTGTTTTGATTATTACACACGCTCGCAAGCTCCTTTCAAACTGGTCTTATCTCTTACCACGACTTCCACAGAATCTGAAACAATTTAAGGTACATATACTGCTTTACTAGCCAACATATAAAGCTTACCAGTTCCTGTTCTCAACTGTATCACTAAACTTAACAACTACCGGGACTATACAGAGTACCGGGCTTCTCAGTACCGGGACTTCACAGTACCGGGACTCTTTGGTACCGGGAGTTCGATCACCGAAAGTTGCTAATACCGGGAGTTTCACTATACCGAGACTCTACACTACCGGGAGTCCACCGGGAGTCGTCAGTACCGGGACTCCACCGGGAGTCGTCAGTACCGGGAGTCTACCGGGACTTCCCCGGGACTCTCAAGAACAAAGTCGGTTCATTTTCTCACAAATCGATTGAAATCTATACCAATCACAGAAATCGTAACTTCTAAACCGATAGATATCTTCTATTACTGATTACCAACACAAAATATAAAGGTACTTACCTCAAAATCAACTTCAACCAAATCAATCGATGCTTTCTCCGTATGTTTCCTTTCTTGCTTCTTTTCGCCTCCAGAACTCCCGCACACACACTCTTTCTATTTTTAGGATATCTGAATACTATCTGATGCTTAAGAGGTAATATCAAACCACACTTACCAAATGGACCTTGAACTTCTCGTTAATGACCAAAACACCCTTAAACTTATAATTTACCCAAACTTACCCTGAACATCATATTTTAAAGTTAAATTATCTAACGGACTTACCCGGGGTATTACAGTGTCTAATATGATGATCTCTGGTGGTGGTTGGGTTGAAATTTTTGGTGTTCTGATAACCCTATCTTTGAACATGTAATCGAATACCACCATTGTCATCTCTGGCGTTTCTTCTTCTGTTATCCCCTTGTCTCTTTCTGTCTCAGCCTCTTCCTCTGTTACTTTCCCTTTCGCCTTGTTCTTTTCTGTTTCTAACCTTTCTGTCCCTTTCTCATTCTCAGGCTCTTTCTCCTTTGCTTTTTCTTTCTCTGTCTCCTTATATCCCTTTTGTTGTTCTACGGACTCACCCATCTGATTGTCTAAATTACCCTCTCGTGCATCATGAAAGTCATCATCATCATCTTCGTCATCAGAAAAATGCTATTCCGGCATTGGGTGAGGAAGGAACAACAAACTTTGAAGCGACTTTGGCTCTTTTACTCGAGCGTTCTCCTTCTAGTGCTCCTTCTGCAGGTCTTTTGAGTGTGACAGTCTATTAGATGGAATCTGTGAAAGTGGTGACTGCCTTTTTCAGTATGTCTTCAAGTTCTGTTGCGGCCATTCGGACTTCATCTACTTGACTCGTAAAATTTACTTTATGAGTGTCAAGAGATGCCTTTATGTGTTGCTCTGTCTCATGCGCCTTCATGAAAAACTTTGATGAAATGGTCATCATCTTAGAGCAGCTACCAGAAGTACTACAAGCTCGAAACCAGAATTTAGAGCATACCAGAGACCCAAAAATTGAGTCCCTTTAAGATATTTAAATATGCGCTTGACATCAGACAAATGATATTCTTTAGGATTCGCTTGAAATCTGGCACAGAGACATGTTGCAAACATTATATCAGGTCTGCTAGTAGTTAAGTACAAAAGTGATCCTATCATGCCTCTATAGTTCTTGACATATGTAGGTTCACCTTTAAGGTCAGAATCAAGTTTAACTCCAGTGGCAATAGGAGTTTTCATTGGATTTGAATTGTTGAGCTTATATTTTTTCAAAATATCAGAGATATATTTAGACTGACTTATGAAAGTCCCTCTGATGGATTGTTTTACTTGTAAACCAAGGAAGAAATAAAGTTCTCCCATCATGCTCATTTTGAATTCACTTTTCATCAATTCCTCAAACTTATCACAGTACTCCTGCCGTGTAGACCCAAAAATAATGTCATCAACATATATTTGCACCAGAAGTATATCATTTTTGTACCTTCTAAAGAATAAAGTTGTATCGACAGTACCTTTCTCGAAGTGATTAGTCAACAGAAAGTTTGACAAGGTTTCATACCAGGCTCTGGGAGGTTGCTTAAGGCCGTACAGAGCTTTATCTAGTTTGTAAACATGGTCTGGAAACTCTGGACTTTCAAAACCAGGTGGTTGCTGGACATAAACTTCCTCTTATAGCTTGCCATTTAGAAAGGCTGATTTCACATCCATCTGATAGACCTTAAAACCCTTGTGAGCAGCGTAGGCTAAGAAGATTCTGATTGCTTCTAGCCTAGCCACAGGTGCAAAGGTTTCGTCATAATGGATACCTTATTCTTGGCAATATCCCTTTGCAACCAGACGGACTTTGTTTCTGATGATAATCCCATCTTCATCCTTCTTATTTCTAAACCCCCACTTGGTTCCAATGGCAGATTTATTTTGAGGAAGTGGAACCAAGGACCTAACTTTGTTTCTTTCAAACTCCAGAAGCTCCTCTTGCATAGCTTCGATCCAGTTTGGGTCTTCAAGGGATTCATAAATTTTCTTTGGCTCAATCATGCTTAGAAAGTTGACAAAGAAAGCTTCATTGATTGTGGCCGATCTTGTCTTCACACCATCTTCAGCAGCACCAATTATTAAATGATGGGGATGATCCTTTGTCCATCTTGTCATGGGAGCATGGACAACAGGAGGGGTTTGTGCTTCTGATGGGAAAAGACGATCTTCAGCATCAGAGCTCTGTGGATTGGCACCAGGGCTCGGTGGCATACAACTCTGGAGAGTGGCATCATTTCTCTGTGAGTTGCCAACAGGGCTCTGCGACGGTGAGCTTTAAAACAGGGAATCTCTGCCAATGTTGGTCAGCAGAGGTGATGATGGCTCTTGTTCAGGTTCTCTTACATTTGCTTGTGATTCCTCATTTCTCTGTATAACACCTGTAGATAGAGAAGTAGATGGTGAAGAATTGTAGGGACCAGTAAGAGTTGTACCTGACAGATTTTGTTCTGTTGAGTTCTGAGCTTGATTGCCTCTGTTGATGTTGACAGAGGAATCATCATCGTCATTGAAGAAATCATTGAACATAAGATTGATGTCTTCTTCCCTTGATTTTGAAAAACTTGGCTTCTTCTATTCTGTCTGTGTCCCCTCTGTTCATTTGCGATCAGAGGAACTTGATGTACTTTCATCAAAGGACACATTTATGATTTTTTGAATGACACGGGTTCTGGTATTGTAGACTCTGTAGGCTTTAGAGGTTAAGGAATAACCAATAAAGATTCCTTCATCCGCCTTCTTGTCGAATTTACCCAATTGTTCTCTGTCATTCAAGATGTAACACTTACAGCCAAAAATATGAAAATATTTCACGTTTGGCCTTCTGTTGTTGATGAGTTCATAGGGAGTCTTCTTAAATCTTTTCACTATTACAGCTTTGCTTTGGGTAAAACAAGCTGTAGAGACTGCCTCTACCCAGAAGTTGATGGAAAGGATAGAACCAGCCAACATGGTTCTGGCGGCTTCTACCAGAGTTCTGTTCTTTCTCTCCACCACACCATTCTGTTGTGGAGTTATGGCAGCTGAGAAGTTCTGGGAGATTCCTTCTTCTGAAAGATAGGCATCTATTCTGGCATTCTTAAACTCTGTCCCATTATCACTTGTAAAACCCATAATCTAGCAATGATATGTAGAGAGAGAATCTAGAGTGCTCAAGTCATCCATGTATTGATCTTGAAAGAGTAAATGACAAATGCTATTATTGATCTAGATTCATGTCTAACTAAGAACTAGACATGCCTATTTATACCCATAACATACAAGGTATAAAGGCATTACGAACTAATACAGTACATTGACTTTACAGTAAATCTTGAATTCAATAATGCTCTAACAATCTCCCCCTTTGGATTCAAGATTTAAAAATTATGACAGCAGTCTTCAGCTCTTTGTAAAGTCAATCTTCTCCAACAAACACTCTATCAAACCATCTTCAAGTCTTGTTCATGAAAATCAGATCTTTATAGCTTTATCAGACTTTGACAAACAGTAACTTCTTGTATCCTTCTTGATGCAAGAACCTTAGTTCTCATATTAATTTTCTCATATTAATTTTCTCATATTAAAAGGATTCGAAACCATCAATTTTGATGTAGGCAGATTTGAAACCATAAGGATTCGGATGTAAGAAGGATGCGAAACCATAATGATTCGGATGCAAGAGGGTGCGAAACCATCCGTTTCGTATTAAGTTGGATACAAAACCATGGAATCCGGATGTAGAAGGGTTCGAAACCATGGGATTGGAATCAATAAGGGTCCGAAACCATGGGATTCGAATCATGTAGAGTGCGAAATCAAGGAATCCGGATCAAGGCAAGTACGAAACCAACGGAAGTCGAATCAAGTTGGGTCCAAAACCATGGAAGTCGTATCAATAAGGATACGAAACCATGAGGATTCGTACCAAGGCAAGTGCGAAACCATACTAATTTGAATTAGAAGGATAGAAGGATGCGAAATCATCTATATTGTTGAACTTTTAGGTGTAAGCACATTCCGAAACGCTCAGAACTAAGATAACCAAATTCAGCAACATTTCAGACTTCACATGATCCGAAAACTTCAACTTTGAGCAATCCAAATCCATATATGAGTGATTCGAAAACATCTTTGTCTTTCACAATGTAAAGTCAATCTTCTTCAAAACTATCTTCATCTCTTTGACCTTGAATTGTCTTCGACATGAAATTGAATTAAACATTTCTCCCCCTTTTTTGATGAATGTGAGCATCATGATCATCAAAAACCTTTTTCAATTTCAGTCGCGTCTCTGAGTATTACTAACAATCTCCTCCTTAATGAATAACCTTGCTCCCCCTCAAAATAAGAATTCTGGAGCAATTTGTTTTCATCCACTGAAAGTATGCATATACTTCATTAAAAATATTCATTTCAAGTACAGTTCTTTAATGAAAACATTTATACAAGGAAAATAAAATTCATTGAACTATATTTTATAACTGCTAACATTGATCATTTGAAAACTTTACAAAGGAAATCAACTTAATGAAATTCAACAGATTTTTCAATCAAATGAAATCAAATGCATGTGTTTGGATTCAAATACAAGACATCATTGTATATCAAGTTAAAAATGTTCAGTTTCAACCCCTTTATTAAATCTATTTGGTGTGCTAGCATGCGAAATATGATTAGCTTCAAGCATATGCAATTCTAAAACATATAAGAATACTTTGGTCTACTCACATTATTTGTCCAAAATCAGGATTTTCACAAATTTACAGGTTTATCGCGACTTTGTATTTTCCCCATGTTTCAAGAGATGTGTGCTCATTGGCATCTTTTGATTTTGTGCACATTGGCATCTTTTGATTTTGTGCTCATTGGCATCTTTTAATTTTGTGCACATTGGCATCTTTTGATTTTGTGCTCATTGGCATCTTTTGATATTGTGCTCATTGGCATCTTTTAATCAAAAAGTTTAGTAAGAATAAGATACACCGTTAAACATTACTTTCTATCTAGTTCTATAGCAGGATTTGGGTTAGCAGATCCCAGACCAGTTGGCCTTAGGTGCTAGGTGTCGAGCACCCCTTAGAACTTAATTTCCCAAACCAGAAGGCCACATCGACATATCTTAAACTCATTTGTACCAGTAGAACATGGCGTTCTATCAGGTTCTATCGCAGGATTTGGGTCAGCCAATCCCAGACCAGTTGATCTTAGCGACTAGGTGTCTAGCACCCCTTAGGACTTACTCTCCCAAACCAGAAAGGCCACAGGTACAAACTTTCAAACTAAATGATTTTTATTTGTTTATTTGATGCATCACAATCACTTGGTTCTAAAAACATAATGCTTCCCCCATATTTTCGTTTCCATCCATCATTTTGAAAAATAGGCTTTTTGAGCATTATATTCTATATAAGTGTAGAATTCCATAATTTTGAGCATTCAACATAATTTCATTCATGTTTTGCTGACCTTTCGATTTATTTCAGAAGTGAAAGATGAAACAAATATAACTCAGATAAAACAAAAACACTTGTAAAATCATCCTTGACACACATTTCATTCATTGAATGAAAATTGAAAAATTTCATCTCAATGAATTAAATTTGTAAAGATTCAAACATTCAAAGCAGTAGAAATAAAACATAATGCAATGTTACCTTTCACCACTTGTTCCTTGAAACAAAGAGACGTGACAGTTAAGGATATCACCTGAGAAGTATGAGTTCTAAACTGATTTGTTTAGAAGTCTTAGTCTTTGATGTACGGGTCCTAAACTGAATTGTTCAGAAGCCATAGTCGTTGAAGCACGGGTTTTGAACTGATATGTTCAAAAGCCAACAACGTTGAAGAACGGGTCCTGAACTGAGGTATTCAGAAACCAAAGACGTTGAAATCCGAGTTCTAAACTGATGTGTTTAGAAACCATCTTTGCTCCCCCTTAATGGTACATACATTCTTCAAAAAAATCACCGCTTCTCTTCTGTTTTCAGTCATGTGTGTGGTATATATACATCCAAATCAGCACAACACATGAAGAACCTGCAAAACAGATTAAGCAGATTTTGGTACCCAACGGCACTTGGGTCCTAGTGTGTTAGGTGTAGATTTCTTAAAAGGAATACTGTAAGTACCATACCAATAAGAAGTATAATCTTTATGCACAAAGTCATTTGAACCACAGTAGGAACAACAAATTTTCTTATGTGCCAACCTAATTAGATGATTTGTGGAATAAACAAGATTAGGTGGAACAGAAGATTTACCTTTCGGAGCATTGTTCCTCTTTGCTTTTGGTGTGGATATAGATGATTTTGGAACTTCTTTCTTCGGAACTGTTGTGCCTTTGACTCTCCATTCCATCTTCACCTTTTTGAAGACTAGAACTTCTTCAGGTTTGGAGGTATTAACTTTAGGCACATTTGAATCCTTATCCGATTTATCAAGCAAATGATTATAGAAGAGATTTGTTGAACGAATCTGATCTTTTGAGAAATCAGTTGATCTATTAAATTGTTTAGAAGGAATGTTTTTAAAACTTGAACTTGAAGCAGTTTTAAAAGAGCATTCAGAATCATTTGAAATAAAAATGGAGTCTGAAAGATAGTATCATGACTGGCCTGCTTTGAGACATCAAATTTAAAAATGACGTCTTCGAGTTCTTTGACTTTGTTTATCAAAAGATTTTTCTCTTTAGAAATTAGATCAAATTTCTTTTGGAGATCAGATTTGATCAACTGATCCTTCATAATGTCAGCTGATAAACCAGATAATCTTTTGGTAAGATTAAGAATCGCATCTTCAAAATATTAGCGTTCCGATTCAAAATCTTTTTCCAAAAACTTTCTTTTATCAGTAATCTCTTTGAAAATTTCAAAATTTTCTTTTTAAGGGTTTTACTTTCCTTTTCAAAGAGATTTTTCTTTTCCGTGAAATCTTTCCTTTCCTTTTCCAAGATCTTTTCTAGTTCAGAACTTTTAATATCAAAAGATTTTCGTTCAGTTTCAAATTTAGCTCTTTCTTTTTCGAGCTTGTCTTTTTCTAAAAATAAGATTTTCGTTCGTTCAGAAAGCTTCTTCTTCAATTCAACGTTTTCACTTTCCAACGTTGTTCTTTTCTCTTGAACTCTTTTTATTTGATCTTGCAGGTATGAGTTCCCCTTCTCTCTCTCGATTTCTCTACTCTTCATATCAGCATTTTCACTTTGAAGAGTTGTTACTTTCTCTTGAAGTTTCTTGATTTGATTGTGCAGACTTGAGTTGTTTTTCTTTGTTTCAAGACCTGCAACATATACTTCAAGGTCAGTAATTCTTTTAGTAAGTTTAGCATTTGAAGAAGAAATGTCTAAAATTTGTCTCTTTAGATCAACATTTTCTTCCTCCAATGCTTTATTTAAAATAGGAAATGAAGAATTTGAAGTATATTAGGTTTAACAAAATTTTGCTTCAAACCTTCACCACTGGATTTAACAATAGTTTGCTTCAAACTTTTATTATTAGAATTAACAAAAATTTGTGGTGTTGAAGGTATTTCTGTTATAAGAACTTGTTGCAAAATTTCATTATTTGGCTTAACAACAACTTGTGGAGTTGGAGGTATTTATGTTATAATATTTTGCTTCAAAGCCATTTCTTTCTTTGGAATTGCTAGATGTTGATCTTTTAGAAAATCAAGCAGAAAGTGTATAATATTAGACACTATTGAAAAAAAAATTATATAAATTTTTTTTCTTGAAAAGCTCTTAAAGTGTATGAAAAACACTATAGAAAAAATTTCGGAATAAAAATTTTTCTCAACACGAATTCGGATCAAGAAGGATTCGAAATCAATGGATTCGGACCAAGAAGGGTTCGAAATCCTTGGTTTCGTATCCTTAAGGGTTCGAAATCCTTGGTTTCGGTTCCTTAAGGGTTCGAAATCCTTGGTTTCGGTTCCTTAAGGGTTCGAAACCATGATGAATAGTAAACAATGAAGGGTCCGAAACGAAGCTTGAATGCTCCGAAATCCTTATGAATGATCCGAAACCATCAAGAACAATCCGAAACCTTCACTTCGAACTCGAAAAACACTAATTCAGCCATAACCTTTTCAATTCTTTATCAATTGTTATGAAATTTGCACAGATTTGTTCGAAATTTGAATCCACACACTTTCTTAGTTGATCACAAATCCTAATTCGATCAATTTAATCGAATTAAGATCCAAAATAGTAGAATAGGGTTTTCGAACAAACTTTGTAAAAATGATCAAAATCGATGTGATTTTTGTGGAATTTGATAGAAATCCAAGAATTAAAGATGCTCTGGAATGAATTTCGAGTACAGTGATGTAAAATTTCAATCCAAAAGATAAAAAAATGGCAGGAAAAATGAAATCTGGATGAATAGTAGTCGAAGAAGGGTCAGAAATCTTCGATGAACAGTAATCTCTTAAGGATCCGAAATCTTCAAGAACAGTGTAAAAAATCTTCAATTTGGTCTTTGATCTGCTTGAATTTTCTGTTTAGCTCTGATACCAAGAGTAAAACCCAGAATCTAGCAATGATATGTAGAGAGAGAATCTAGAGTGCTCAAGTCATCCATGTATTGATCTTGAAAGAGTAAATGACAAATGCTACTATTGATCTAGATTCATGTCTAACTAAGAACTAGACATGCCTATTTATACCCATAACATACAAGGTATAAAGGCATTACGAACTAATACAGTACATTGACTTTAAAGTAAATCTTGAATACAATAATGCTCTAACATCACTTCTCAACTTTTGAACTTTTAGTCCTAACAGAACCTGTATCCTTTTCAACAGATTTATCAGAATTTCTAGGACATCAGATTTTACTCTAATGACCTCAATCCAAGTATATCTAGAAAATTCATCTATAAGCACAAGAATATACTTTTTACCCGACAGACTTTGCACAGAGATTGGACCACAGAGATCCACATGAAGCATATGCAAAGGTCTTAGGCAGTTGTGATCACTCTTAGTTCTGTGTGAGGATATTTTCATCTTACCCAATTCACAGGCAGAACAGAGATGGTCTTTGTCAAATTTAAGATTAGACAGACCTTTCACTAAGTTCAACTTAACTAGTTTGTCAAGATTTTGGAAATTCAAATGGGCAAATCTTTTATGCCAGAGCCAGTCATCTTCATTTTTCAAAGACACTAAACATAATTTTTCTGTTGTAGAGTTTTGGTTTGGATTAAAATTCATTTTGTATAGATTGCCTTTTCTGTCAGCTCTTAAAAGTTCTTGACCAGTCTCGGAAAGTAACAAGGAACAATACTTCTTCCTAAAATTGACATCGAATCCATGATCACACAGTTGACTTATACTGAAAAGATTATGAATTAATCCTTCAACATAAGCAACCTCAGAAACTGAAACACCACCATTAATTAAAGTAGCATATCATCTAATCTGTCCACCATTATCTCCTCCAAAGGTTACTGCACTTCCCTTCTTGTTTTTAAATGAAGTCAGTAGCTCCTTATTGCTTGTCATGTGCCTGGAACATCCTGAATCTAGGTACCAGATCTGCAGATGAGGCTTCTGCAAGACAGATTAGTTATTTGTAGGTACCCATTGCATAATGGGTCCTTTCTTGTTAGGCTTTGGGGTGTTAACAGACTTTCCTACTGGCTTTCCATTCTTTGATGGTGTGCCAGAGGTCATTCTCTGTGCATTCTGAACAGTCTTGGGATTTTTCCTTTGAGGTGACTGATTCAGACCACAGTGGGGACCATTCATATGATTTTGCAGTTTTAACAACAGTTGAATACAATTGCAGTTGATAGAACATGAAGATAGTTTATGCACATTGTTGTTTTTATTTAAAAACTGTTGTTTGAATGGTGCTTGATTCTGGAAAACTTTAGGACCATACATTCTGTCCTGGTTTGGCCTTTTGAAATTGTTGTTTACACCAGAATTGTTGTTTTTCCTTGAAACATACTCATTTTGCCAAAAAGAATTCATTCTTTGATTTATACCAGATTTGGGAACAGGTCTGTCATTGACTATCCATTTACCCTTCTATCCTGGAGTAAATTTGAATGGCTTAAAAGCTAGGGGAACAGAGTTGTTTACTGGAATATTTCTGGAATTCTCTCTTTTCTTCACTTCTATCACATTAGAAGCAAGTGTCCTGAAGCCTTTGTTATCAAACTCAGTTACTGGTATGAATCTTGATTGTTTCTGGAAAAATGAGACATCCCTTTTCAAATCCATAGATCCCATTGGTATTTGCTTAGGTTTATGCAAAACTTTCTTTTGACCACAAAAGATTTGTTCATCTACCTCAAAGTCAAAGTCACTGTCAGAGCACTGAACGTCTCTAGTGGCTCTGGTGGTAGACTCTGATGGTATCACAGAGATATTAGCTTGAGCAGACTTGAACTTTCTCAACTTTGGTTTTAAAGCATCAGATGCAATATTCTCATCAAGAACTCTTTTCAAATCCTCCTCAAATGATGTTCGAATTGATTCAGAGGAAGGAGAGAAAACTGGGGGCTTCAGGGTTGAGCACACTCTGTGTTTTATCAACAGAGGACTCTTCCACAGATGTAACAGACTTCTGTCCCTTAAAAGAGTTAAAGTTGAAAATCTCTTTGGGATCCAGACTCTTAACAGAATTAGGCAATATGATTCTAGCTTTTCCTTGATCAAGAGTAAACTTTTTATATGGTTTTGTAACCTTTCCTTGATCCAAGGAGTCATAGCTAACGTTCCTGAAGTTAAGTCTTCTGGTCCTTGAAATATCTAAAGTTTTTATTCTTTTGAAAACAGCAGTACCAGAGATCACATCCTCCTGGATTTTCCCAACACAAAAAGTAGAGGATAGAGATGTCTTCTTCTTTCCATTCTAGGGAGCAAGGTCAGAGAATCCAAGACCTTGCGTATCCATCTGTGAGTTTATCTTGATGTGCACATCTTGTGCATCCTGGTACTTCTTGATTAAAATCTCTTTTCTCTGTAGGGGTTGATGTAAAACCTCCCTTTCTCTTTGAAAATAGTCTTTTAATGCAACAGAGTTAAGTCTTTCAGTTTCAGACTTTTTAACCTCTTCAGATTTATGTTTCAAGACTTCCTCATATTCCTTTACTTTTTCAAAAAAGATGCTTTCCTTCTTTTGTTGTAAGACTTCTAGCTCAGATTTTTCCTTAAAGATTTCCTCCTTTTCTTGTTCCAAGAGAGTTTTCTCTCTCTTGTAGAAGGACAAATCCTTCTGAGCTAGCTTTCTTAACTCTTTTTCCTCAGAAAGCTTTTGTTTTAAATGTTGGAATTCTTCTGTTAGTAAAGACACATTCATTTCTAACTCAGAGTCAGACTTGGATTCAGAAGAACATACCTTGGCACGGGGTCTGGTGGTCTCCAACGCTCTGTTATCTGGCTCTGTCACAGTAAGAGCAATTGCATTCTGATTCATATCTTCTTCTGTCGTTCTTTCTAACTTCTCTCCGGTCATCCAATCAACCTCTTCTCCCAAACTCTCATCATCTATAGCAACTCCACAGAAGTTGGCTTACTCTGGTTCATCGTTAGAGGATGAATCGGAGATCCAATTCTCCATCTCAGCGACATAGCCTTTCTCTCTGTAATTGTACTTATATTTGTTCTTGTAGTAATCCTGGTCTTTTACCAGATTACCTCTACAATTAGCAGAGAAATGGCCAAGTTTGCCACATCTAACGCAACGTCCATCATTCTGGTTGATGGGTTGAGCAGCATCGTTTTTCTGTGGAACTGGAACATTGTACTTCTGTTGTGGTTGCGGTCTCTATTCTTGTGGAGCTCTATTCTGGTGGTTCTGTTGTGGAGGTGCAGCATAACCTCTTTTCTCATGTTTTTCTTCTCTTTCATGTCTACCTCTTCAGTCAAATGCTCTGTTACCAAATCTCTTGTTAAATTTTTGAGTGATTAATGCAAGAGATTTAGCGAAAGCATTTATATCGTCATCCTCTGATGAACTTTCTTCAACATCACTTTCTGATACCAGACTCTTCTTACCCTTCTTATTCTCTTTCTTCTTATCTCTACTAGAACTCTCTCTGTTAGACTTCCCTTCAATGGTATTCTTTGACTCAGAAACTAAAGCAATTGGACCTGCAATGGTGGATTTGCCCTTTTGTTTGACAACATCCTTCTCTTGTGCGGCGAGAGTGCCATACACATCAGTGAGAGACCATGCATCTAAATCTTGATAAGCTTGTAAAGACATGGACAGATTTAACCATTCATCATTTAAACTTTTCAAAAACAGAACATTGTTATCTTCCTTCGACCTAACAACCCCACACTTTTTACATTTATTGATTAGAACATTAAATCTGTTGTAGGTTTGTTGTAGGGTTTCCTCAGGAAGTGCCTTGAAATCATTGTATTCGTTAATACATTGGGTCCTTCTGTTCTTTTGGATCTTGATACCACCCTTAAGTTGATTAAGAAACTGATCCCAGATTTCCTTAGCAGTAACATATGAATCTAGTTCATAAAATATTTCGTTAGGAATGGCCATAATCAAAAGTCTAACAGCCTTAAGGTCATTTTCCATTTGAAGTTTCTCTTCATCAGTAAACCCGGTGGTTTTAGGTTTAAGATAAGAAGGAATCTCAGCAGTAGTTTCTATTGCGGGTACACGTGGAACCAAAACCATGGGTTTGCAAGGTCCATCTGTGACAGATCGCATTAAATCTATGTCCATTCCATCAAGGAAGTTAACCATCCTAATCTTCCACTGAGGATATTCATCTCTCAGAAGAGTAGGAGGCTTGGTCAGAGAACCAGCAGTGTAAATGGCATTGATGTTGTTATTTGCCATTTTTCAGAAAAACAGGGTATAACAGTTTCAAACGGTTTTGAAAGAGTGTAAGCTGAAAGCAAGTGAACCATAACCAATGGAACAGTAACTTGAGTAGAGAAGATCTTTAAACTAGACTTGAAAGCTTAAAACAATGATAAAGTAACTTTTAAACTTTGAACTGTAAAACAGAGTATACTAGGAAGCTTTGAAACACACACACAATCAACAACAGTGAATCAACCTTGGTAGATTGGATCGTTTGATTTAAGCAAATCAAAGAAGCTCTGATACCAACTGTAGGTTCCCAGATTCACGTTGCATCACATTAATGGTAATAAAATAGACAACAGAAGCAATATATAAAGCCATTAAACTGTGAGTGATTGTGCAAAAATAATGTAACTGTGAGAATCAAATATAGAACAGTAATAATGATAACACAATCAAGTATAAAAACTGCTCGTATATTGATAATGAATCACACCAAGAACACATTATAGTGTGTGTTCGGAAATCTCACAGGACACAATATCGTACGGAGGTAGTGCTATGGAAATACTGTAGTGTGTGCTCTAACAATTGTGGAAAACTATTCTTCCAAAAGCTTTCAATCGTTTGTTCTACTACCTTACTATTTATAGCCCTTATAAAGTGTTGACAGTGTACTATCGTACCCTGGAATGACACGTGGAAAGTGTGTCTCCTTTCTTTAGGGCATACGTGGAAAGTATGAACACGTGTCTGACACTTAGGATTTCTACGAGACTTAGGCATCACAAAGGTCTTCACTTCACCAGAGCTCATAGACCAGAGCTCTGTTAGTCTTCGGGCATGAACAGTTCTTCTGTTGATCTTCTGCCAGAGCTCTGTTGATTCCACCAGAGCTCTGTTGAGCTCTGTTGGTCTTCTTGCTGATTTCTTCTAAGTCTTCTGCTCGATCTCTGGTGGTCTTCTAACAGATACTTGGGGCTAACAGATCCTCTGCCCAATCCTACTCTTAGCCGAGACATCATCGAAGAAGAAAGGGACAGATTCTACAGAGACAAAGCCAAAAATGTCAAAGAAGTCTTCTCAGAGTCAAGAATCAAGCAAGTCCTGAGCTACAAATTGGTGCATACGAAATGAAAGAACTTCTGGTATAATCTCTACACGGTCCTAAGAGAAGATAAATCACAGATGAAGTTCTCAGATGCAGACTTGAGAAATCTGTCACCGTATGATCTTCAAGAACTCTTCAATTGGGCCAGGAAAAACTACATGCAAAGGCTAGAACACCAAAGGGCCTATGAGAAAATCAAAAAGGCCACGAGGGAAAAGCTTCTGTTCTACAACGTGATTGACATCCAAGTGGCTCTAGACCTTGGAATCAAGAAAATCAGGCTTACATCCCCAGATGACAGTTGCCCCTCCTCTGCTGAGATTAAACCGCACACCATCATCCAAAGTCCCAATATTGGATACGTCTGTCTTGACCCACAGGGAAGGAAGAAGTTGTTTGTGGAGTACGACTGCTAGAAGTATGCCACAGAAACACTTCTACAGTTCTGGATGGATCTTTTAAACAGCAGAGGAACAGAGTTCGTGAACTTACAATATGCCAAAAGACTGATAGAAGTAATTGATGCCACTATCCGCTTCAGGGACCTCTGTGCATACTTCTACATAGAGCTTAAAGATGGAGGTTTCACAAAGTCTATCAACGACTTTCCCAATGTGAAAATATAAGCTTTGTAACACACTGTTGCTTTTGTTCACCTTTCAAGTTATGTAACTTACTTTTAAACCAATGTAAATGCCTCTAGCATACACTCAATGAAAAGTATCACTATTACAGAGGTTGATCTCTTCACCTCTTGTTCTTTTTAGCCTAAGATCCATGCAACTTTTAATTTTTTATTTTTCAATACATAGGGGGAGATTGTTAGCTCCAACTTCTGTTAATAGAAAAGTATTGAAAAATAGGATAAGGAAGAACTCTAGCAGAAGCCTCTGATGAACACCAAGAGCGCATAACCTTCACTTGTCAACCATCAGAAGATTAATAGATGACAAGGTCACAGAGCCTCTGCCACCCTTGACAGAGCCTCTGTGTTATGAAGAACTGAAGATGAAGTTAAATGAAGACAAAGACAAGGACAAGCATGCCACTCACATGCTTCTGATGTACGAAGATACTGAAGATCAATAGTACAAGGCGTGATCTTCTACTTTCCACGTGTCATCATCAGAGAGCTTACAATTTTTGCAGAAAACGGTGCATTACATTAACGTGTACTAGGATCAGTCCCACGAACTTGTCCCCTGTACCTGTGTACTGTTTGTCCCCTATCTTTTGTATAAATAGGAGGTTCTACCAGACTTTTTATGGTAATGAAGCACAACACACACACACACACACACACTTAGAGATATATATTTCTGTTTCACACACTAAAAAGTATTCTTGGTGTAATTCGAAAGAATCAATGGAGATGAATCATTGAGCATTATTCTTGTTGGTTACTGATTTCATTTACCTATTTGTGTGTTATCTACCATCAAACATAACCCATACTGTTCTTTAAACGCTTCCGCTCTTCTATATTTATATACTCTGTTTTTTGAAAGTTTATGGTTATCTATCATTGTTGAGTCAAAAACGGGATCAACACATAAGATTTATGTTTCGTATTGGTACGGTACTTACAGAGTTTCTTCTAATAAAACTGCACCTAACAAACCAGGACCCAAGTTCCGTTAGGTACCAAAATCTACTTAATCTGTTTTGCAGGTTTATCATGTGTAGTGCTGATTGTAAGATGTATACCACACACATGAATGGAAAACAGAAGAGATGTTGTGCAGAATTTTGAAGAAGAGTATATGTGCTTTAAGGGGGAGTAAAGAGATTTTGGCTTCTAAATGTTAGCCCCAAGTATGTTTAATGTAAAAGTATTGAAAATATCACAAGTCCGAAGGACATCATAGATCAAGCAAAGACTTAGCAGAGGAACAAAACAGAAGATCACCAGAGATCGTCAGAGCTCTGGCAGAAGACCTCTACTGAACCACGAGAGGACAAACTCGCTAGAAGACCTTCAGAGCTCTGTCATAAGAGCTCTGGTGAAAGAAGACCTCTGTGAAGCTTAAGTCTCGTAGAAATCTCAAAGTGTCAGACACGTGTCCGTACTTTCCACGTAAGCCCTAAAAGGACAGAGACACACTTTCCATGTGTCATTCCAAGGTTAGATAGTACACTGTCTTTCACTTTATTCAGGCTATAAATAGAAGGTAGTGGAGCACACAATTGTAAGCTTTTGGTGAGAATTATTACTAGAATTGTGAGAGCAAAACACTGCACATTCCATTCCACTTCTATTGTACGAATTGTCTCAGAATACTGTAACGTCCCAAAAATTACAATAAATTTAAAATTACAATAAATTTGAACTTTTAAAAATACTATTTTTATTAAATAAACCACAAGTGTTTAAATCCAAATAAACGTTTTATCGAAAACCTCGTTAAGTTAAACAACCAACTCAGTTAAAACAGCGGAAAGTAAAATAATTCTAAACATAGAGTCTCAAAATAAATAATAGTGAAAGTCTCTTCAACGCGCTAGTGTGTACCGTCACGCCTTACTGCCACTCGTACCTGAACCAGTATTTTATAGGAAAGGGGTAAGCACGAAGCTTAGTGAATTCAAACACGTACATAAAATAGCAATCATATGAACACCACCCCTATCAGCAGATAGACATAAACAAACATCACATGCCAGTCTAAGAACATATCCTAGACAAGCAACTCATGCAAGAACACCTGTGTATGTACCCATCGGTCTCCCCGAATTCATACAACACCTGTGCACGTATCTCTCGGTCTCCCCGAGTTCATACAACACCCATGTACGTATTCCTCGGTCTCCCCGAGTCCATACAACACCCATATACGTATTCCTCGGTCTCCCCGAGTTTTATACAACACCCAAAGTCTCATACTAGACACTAACACAATAGAATATTACCCACAACCAATCAGTTAACACACACGACCTACAGCAATGCACATATAACCCCTATCCTATGCAGTGAGTGAACTCACCTCGAAAAGCAAAGCAGAACTCCACAAACGGCGATGAGAACCCGCCAACTCCAACTCACTTCTTTCCACCTAAAGAAGTGTTACAAAGTGTCAAAGTGAAGTCCTAACCCGAAAATACCACCACAAGTCTAAACGTGCATTTTTCCGGTTTTTGGTCTAAAACAGCAGGTCTGTTCGTGACCTGTTTAGCCCTCCTTAAACCCATCAAACCAGAAATATAATTCCATGGTCTGAAGGTTCCATGTCTTAGGTTTCCAGGGACATATATCACGTGTTCATACGAGGTCCCTACTATTTTATATGAATTTTTCAAAACAGACTATCCGAACAGCGAATTTCGGACCAGTCTGCACTAATTGCCAATTTGGTCCTAGCTATAGGTCTCGTTAATTTTTCTGCAAAACATACGAAACATACTAGACCCAAATTGGGAGATTTGGGCACTGATTTTACCTCAATCCGAGCTTCCTAGATTATTCTACGGATTTTACAAAACAGGGACAGATTGGACATTTTCACATAAAATGATAACTTCGATTTCTCGGTTTAGCGTTTTACATTTAGGTTTAGGATTCGCAAACTAGGGTTTAGGCACCTGGGTCTGAACTACACCAGCACCACCCAAAGCCACCTCCGGCAGTGGTGGTCGATGGTGGCGTGGGGGCGGCAGCCACCACCGGCGGTGGTGGTGGTTCGATAAAACCAACCGGCGAGACCAACGGGAACAATCCCACCATTCTAACTCGGCCACGCACATACACGCTCGACCTAACAGCCGCAAACCCTCCGTTACAACCACCGACCTGGTGGTGCATGGCGGCGGCACCATGCCGGCAGCCATGGCTGCGGCAGCGGTGGTGGTTCCGCGGTTGTTCGGCGACGACGAATCAAGAAACTAAGAAGAAAAGTGAATAATCCTTACCTCTCGATGCCCACGAATCAGCAACCAACACGAGGTCCCGATCCCTTACTTGTCTCGATCGCCGGCTCACTCTCTCTCACTACACCTCGCTCTCGCCGGCAGGAAACGGCGGCGCCGGCGGTCTTGGGGTTGATCGGTGGTAGCAGCGAACGGGAGGGAGAATTAGGGTTGTGCGTTTGATGTTTTGCGATGGGTTTCATACGTGAAGTACAAAAACGAAATAAGGGAAGGGGGGGTCGGTCCTATGGGCCGATCCCATGCAATCCAATTGACAAACTTCACCTTTAGTCCCTAGGTTTTAAAACTATGTCATTTCTTACCACATGAAGTTAGGATTTTACAAAACAAACCAAACATCACAAAATTGAATCATTTTGGTCCTTGCCGCCAAATCCCGCTAAAAAATTCATTTAGAGAAAATAAAATAAAATAATTAATTAAAATGCATATCGGAACACGGGCTTTACAAATACACACACAAGAAAGTGTTCTTGGTGTTATTCATATATCAATATACGAGCAGCTTATTAACTATTGTGTTATCATTTAATGTTCTATATATTGCTACTGTTATTCTCTCATTGTTTTATTCTACTCACAATCACTCGTACATAAACAACTTTATAATGCTTCCGCTATCTTTGATCTTGCTGTTTATATGAGACAAAGTGAATCTAGGAACCTACAATTTGTATCAGAGCAGATTGATTTGCTTAAATCCAATCGACCCAATCTAACCAGGTTGATTCACTATTGTTGATTATGCTTTAAAGCTTTATAGTATACTATGTTTTTCTGTTTAAAACCTGAAACTCCTTTGTTACAAGCTTTTGATACGTATTTAAGCTTTCCAGTAAGTTTGGAAATCATCTTTATATCATTTACTGTTCAATTGCTTTACTGTTCATCTACTTTTTGTCTAGAACTCTTTCAAAGTACTCATACTCTGTTTTTCTATTAAAATGGCAAACAACAATATAAATGCTATATATACGGCTGGTTCTTTAACCAAACCGCCTACTCTTCTGAGGGATGAATACCTTCAATGGAAGATTATGATGGTCAACTTCTTCGATGGCATGGATAGAGATCTCATGCGATCTGTCACAAATGGACCATTCCAACCCATGGTTTTGGTTCCTCGTGTTCCTGCTACACAAACAACAGAAGAAATTCCTGCTCACTTTGAATATAAAACCACTGGTTTTACTGAAGAAGAAAAGCTTAAAATGGAAAATGATCTTAAGGCTGTTAGACTCTTGATAATGGCCATTCCAAACGATATTTTCCAAGAACTAGACTCCGGCGTTACAGCTAAAGAAATCTGGGATCAACTTTTAAATCAACTCGAAGGGGGTATTAAAACCCAAAAGAGTTGAAGGACCCAATGTATAAATGAATACAATGATTTTAAGGCACTTCCTGAGGAAACTTTACAACAAACCTACAATAGATTCAACATTTTGATTAACAAATGCATGAAATGCGGGGTTGTTAGGTCGAAGGAGGATAACAATGTCTTATTCTTGAAACGTTTGAACGATGAGTGGCTACATCTGTCTATGTCTCTACAAGCTAACCAAGATCTGGATGCATGGTCTCTCACTGATATGTATGTGTAACAACCCGGTATCCCATAACATACATAATATACATCATTTAAACATCTCGTACATAACGTCGTTACTTTCATAACAAAATACATAATAATTCACATTCGGTCCCAAAGTCTCAGAACTATACAATACAAAAAAAAACGTAAACATATCCTAGTCTTCGTCAGCCATCAACCGCCTCCTATGGTTTATTCTTCCCTTTGCTATCAAAAGATCCTTGACCTGGAATACATATTTTTGAAAGGAAAATGAGGGTTAGACCAAACGGTCTAGTGAGATAATCCCTGTCATTTTAGAAATCCTTTTTTTTATAAAACATCCATATACCACAAAGATTAACTACCAAGCAAGACTCGTACATTGTGTTCATCTCTCCTCATTCCCCTGGCCAAATTAGTTGGTAGCAAGCCAACTAATAAATTAACTTCACTGTACGACATTTACAGCCAACAACACTGTACGAATATTACAACCAACACACCGGTCCTAAGCCCGGCCAGTCGTATTCCTGTATAGTATAATTCTTATGTAAATACAATATCTCTACATATTATATTTCAATATAAACACACATAACCACACATCTATCACATACCCAATCCACACATATACGTATTCCAGTTTAGAAACGTTTTAAAGTAAAACTCACCTGTTTTGCTTATCACCAAAATCCCTTCCAAGCCTTTTCAACAGATTCAGTCTTTCACTTCAAATTCACAGTATCTGGAACAATTCAAATACAATATCTCTTTACCATATAGAACACAGAAGACTCTATAGCAGGCTGAGAATCCTATTTAACCCATCAAACTCTTATCCTTAATGCTTTCCCTACGACAACTTATTCTAAAACCATAGCTAAAAGTATCTAAAATCTCAAAAATAACCAAACAGCTCAAAGTTTCCGGACAATCTCAAACTATCCGGACAGTTCATACAATCCGGACAGCATAACCTTTCCGGACAACATAAATAATCCGGACGTCATCCAGAAACCACAGTAATCCGGACTCCATCCGGTATCTAAAATCTTCCGGAAACTTAATGAAAAGTGGAGCTTACCGGATGCAAGAATCGTCCGGACACCTCCAACAAAACTACCCGAACACTATCAACAAGACTACCCGGACACATTCGTACTGTGTCCGGAAACTCCTGTCGGTTTGCTCAATTTCGACCCAGATTCAACAGAAATCACTACTGGACATGAAATCGTTTATTCTACTCCGATAGAAACTATCTAATAGCAATTATGAACATAAAATACAAAGCAACATACCTTGAATTCACTTCCAACAATCCAATTTGAAGCCTTAACCCTTCCTTTCTTCTTTTGCTACTTTTCTCCCCAAAACACACACACACCTACTGAAATCTGGATATTTTTCTGAAATGAAAAATATCTGAACTCTTCAAGGGGTAATATCAAAACCTAATTACATTTTAGCCCTTAAACTATTCAACAATGGCCCAAACACCCTTAACTTGTAAATTTACCTAAACTTACCCTAAACCTCAAATTTTAAAGTTAACTTTATTTAACGGAAAAGGGATTTTAACTAACGAACTTACCCGGGGTATTACAGTATGGCACCTTAGTTGCACAAGAGAAGGATGTTGTTAAGCAAAAAGGAAAATCCCCTATTGTAGGTCCTCTGGCATTAATCTCTTACTCAAAAACACCCTCAGAAGGGAAATCCAATAGAGATAATGCTGGTAGAGACAAGAAGAAGGAGAAAGCCATGAAGAAGAAAGGAAAGAAAAGCCTGATAGCAGAGAGTGAAGATGAGGAAAGTTCGTCAGATGATGATGATGATGATGACATCAATGCTTTTGCCCAATCTCTTGCCCTGATCATCCAACAGTTCAACAACAGATTTGGCAAGAAAGTATTTGACAAAAGAGGAAAGTATGAGAGAGAAGAGAAGGAATAGAAGAGAGGCTACGAACAAAAAACTGCACCTCACCACCAGAACAACAACAACAACAAAGCTACACCAGAGCACAAACCATAACAATATAAGTAGAGATACAACCTACCGGCTCCACATAAGCAAGCAGATGCTGCTCAGCCCATCAATCAGAAAGATGGAAGATGCTTTAGATGTGGCAAACCAGACCATTTCTCTGCCAACTGCAAAGGTAGACTGGTAAAGGACCAGGACTACTACAAGAACAAATACAAGTATAACTTCAGAGAAAGAAGTTATGTGGCAGAGATGGAAAACTGGATCTCTGACTCGTCCTCTAATGACGAACCAGAGCAGACCAATTTCTGTGGGGTGGCTGGTGATGATGAAAGCTTAGAGATTAGTGAAGGGATGGCAAAGGAGATACCAGAGAGGTCAACAGAGACAGATGTTTCCTTAATGTCTTGCGCATTCTCTGTGATAGACACTGCTGACAGAGCACTTGAGACATCAAAACCCAGTGCCAAGGTATGTTCTTCCTCTGATTCCAAATCTGATTCTGAATTGGAAATGAATGTGTCAAAGCTCGCTGAGGAATTTCAAAATCTTAAAGATAAACTTTCTGAAGAAAAAGAATTGAGAAAACTAGCTCAGAAAAGGAAGAAATTTCAAAAGAAAAATCTGAGTTAGAATTTTTACAAAAACAGAAGGAAACCTCTTTTTCAGAAAAATGCAAAGAATATGTGGAGGTTTTGAAACAAATGGTTGAAGAGGTAAAGAAATCCGAATATGAAAGGCTTAATCTTTGTTGCTTTAAAGAACTATTTTCAAAAGGAAAGAGGAGTCTTGCATCAGTCTTTACAAAGAAAAGAGCTCTTGATTAAAAAGTACCAGGATGCACAAGATGTGCATATTAAAATCAATTCGCAAAAGGACACTCAAGGTCTAGGTTTCAGTGACCTTGATCCCTTCACTGGAAGGAAGAAGACATCTATGTCCTCTACTTTATGCATTGGAAAAGTCCAAATGCCTGATGGTGTAATCTTTGGTACTGTTGTTTTTAAAAGAAGTAAAACTTCAGAGGGGTCGAGGACCAAAAAGCTGAATTACAGAAATGTCAGCTGTGACTCCTCTGATCATGAAAAGGTTACAGAACCATCTCTAAAGTTTATTCATGATCAAGGAAAGGCTGAAATCATCATATTTAGTTCTGCCAAAAGTCATGATCCAAAGGAGATATTCAACTTCAACTCTTTCAAGGAGCAGAAGCCTGTTACTTGTGTGGCTGGTCCCTCTAATGTCAAAACTCAGGGTGATATTAACCCTAAAGCACCAATATTCTCTCCTACCTCTGAAGAGATAAGAATTTCATTTGAAGAAGATATGCAAAGAGTTCTAGAAGAAAACTCCATTTCTGATGCTTTGAAACCCAAACTCCGAAAATTCAAGACATATACCATCAAAGAGTTGAACTCCTCTGATTCCAACAGAGTAAATAGTTCTAAGACACCCACAGAGACTCACACCTCTGACAGAGCCACCAGAGACTTCCTAGACTCTAACTCTGACTCTGAGGTGGATGAGCAGATTTTTTGTGCACCCAAGACCATTTTGCAAAAACCTAAACAGGCATTTGTTGGGTCTAGAGTTTTGAATAATGTCATACATGCTTCTAAAACCCAATCCAGAATCCCACCATGCCCTGATTTAAAAAACATGGGTATCAGAATTCTTTCTTTTGAGGAGTTAGAAGAGAATAGAAAAGAGAAAGCTAAGAATATTCCTGTGAACAATACCTCTGTTCCTTATGCTTACAAACCTATAAGGTTCACTCCAGAACAAAAAAGGAAATGGAAAGTTAATGACTAACCTATCTCTTATTCTGTAGTGAATCAGATAGGAAAATCTTTTTGGTCCAAGGAATCACATCAACAGAGGAATGTCAGTTTCAGGAAAACAGATCTAGATAGGAAGTTTGTAAAAACATCTAATCCTAGAAATTTTCATTCTCAAAAAGCATGTAATCCCCAGATGATGAATAAAAACAGAAGTTTTATCCAATCATTTCTATGTCCTATCGATTGTAATTGCATTAAGCTTTTGTTAAAACTCTAAAACCATCTGAATGGTCCCCACTGCATTCTGAATCAGTCACAAGAAAGGAAAAATCCCAAGACTAATCATCAGAATATGAAGAGAAAATCCTCTGGAACACCATCAAAGAATGGAAAGCCAACAGGTAAAACAGTAAACACCCCCAAGCCTAACAAGAAAGGACCTATTATACAATGGGTACCTAAGAAAAACTAAGATGTCTTGCAGAAGCCATATGTGCAGATCTGGTACTTAGACTCAGGATGTTCCTGGCACATGACAGGCAACAAAGAGCTACTGACTTTATTCAAAGATAAAATGGGAGGTGCAGTAACCTTTGGAGGTGATGGACATGGAGAGATTAAAGGATATGGTGTTCTGACCAATGGAGGTGTTTCTGTATCGAAAGTTGCTTATGTTGAAGGTTTAAATCATAATCTACTTAGCATAAGTCAATTGTGTGATCATAGTTTTGATGTTAATTTTAAGAAGAAATATTGTTCTTTGTTAGTTTCAGAATCTGGTCAAGAACTTCTTAGAGCAGACAGAAAAGGCAATCTTTACAAAATGAATTTCAATCCTAACCAAAAATCTAATACATAAAAACTCTGTTTAGTTTCTTTGAAAAAGGAAGATGCCTGGCTTTGGCACAAACGATTTGCTCACTTGAATTTTTCAAATCTTGACAAGCTTGTGAAACTGAACTTAGTAAAAGGTCTGTCTTCTCTTAAATTTGACAAAGACCATCTTTGTTCTGCCTGTGAATTGGGTAAGCTGAAAAGGGCTTCATACAGAAAAAAAAGTGATCACAACTGCCCTAGACCTTTGCATATGCTTCATGTGGATCTCTGTGGTCCAATCTCTGTGCAAAGTATATCTGGCAGAAAGTATATTCTAGTTCTGATAGATGAATATTCTAGATACACTTGGGTTGAGTTCATCAGAGTAAAATCTGATGTCCCAGAAATTCTGATAAATCTGTTGAAGAGAATACAGGTTCTGCTAGGTCTGAAAATCGAAAAGCTGAGAAGTGATAATGGGACTGAGTTCAAAAATGCAAAAATTGATTCCTACCTTCCAGAGGAAGGAATCTCCCAGAACTTCTCTGCTGGCGTAACTCCTCAACAAAACGGTGTTGTTGAGAGAAAGAACAGAACTCTGGTGGAAGTTGCCAGAACTATGTTAGCAGGATCTGATCTTCCCATCAACTTCTGGGCAGAAGCAGTCTCAACTGCATGTTTTACCCAAAACAGAGTTGTCATTGTTAAAAGATTTAAGAAGACTTCTTATGAGCTGATCAACAACAGAAGGCCAAATGTGAAGTACTTTAATATTTTTGGTTGCAAGTGTTACATCTTGAAAGGCAGAGATCAGTTGGGAAAATTCGACAAGAAGGCTGATGAGGGAAAACTCATTGGATACTCTTTAACCTCAAAAGCCTACAGAGTCTACAATTCAAGAACAAAAGTCATTCAAGAAAGCATCAACGTATCCTTTGATGAAAGATCATCAAGTTTCTCTGAAAGCCAATCAACAGAGAAGATACAGATTGCAGAGGAACCCAGGTCCTCAAAGACAAGAGATGAAAATATCAATCTGATATTCAATGATTTCTTTGATAATGAAGATTCCTGAAGACATCACCAGAGGCAATCAAGTTCAGAGCTCTGAAGGACAGAAATTGACAAGTACATCTCTGACAGGTCCCTCAAATACTTGACCATCTACTTCTCTGTCCACAGGTCAAATTAAGAGAAATGAGAGACAACAATCAGAGGAAACAGAGCCTGAACAAGAACCATCATCACCCCCTCTGACCAATGTTGGAAGAAATTCCTTATATGAAAGCTCACCCTCTCAGAGCCCTGCTGGTACCTTACAGAGCAATGAAGCCATTCTCTAGAGCAGTGTACCTCAGAGCCCTGGTGCCAATCCTCAGAGCTCTGAAGCTGACATTCATCTTTTCCCTTCAGAAGCACAGACACCACCTATTGTCCATGCTCCTATGACCAGATGGACAAAAGATCACCCCCATCACCAGATTATAGGTGTTGCTGAAGATGGTGTAAAAACAAGATCTGCCACAATCAATGAAGCTTTCTTTGTGAATTTCTTGAGTGTGATTGAGCCTAAGAAAATTACGAAGCCCTGGAAGACCTAAACTGGATTGAAGCCATGCAAGAAGAGCTTCTTATTTTTTCGAGAGGAAAAATCCAGGCAATTTTATAAATCAAGAAAGGAAAATAAACAACAAGAGTTTAGACCAAGGCCAACATCCAAGCCAAACGGCAAAACAAAACCACTTGGACACGACACCATACCAAGCGACTAACAACCAATACAGACGAAAACTAATAGAGCGGTACAAAATATAGAAAAAAAGGACAAGAAACCGACTCCAAAACAAAGCCCAAAAACCATTCAGCTACGCACAAGCACAATCCTTACGAGCCTTCTTCATGATTCTTCTTACTCTTTCTCCTCTCCTTCCAATTGGTACGCACCAAAACAACATCCAATATCCTTTTGCCAACTGCGAGATAGGCCGTTTAGAATCAGAAAACAATCTTCTATTCCGCTCTTGCCAAACAAAGTACACTGAAGCCGACAAAGCAAGCTTATGCCGTAGACATGTAGGTGTCGTCCTTCGATCAGCCAAAGCCACAAGAATAGGGTCCCATGAGGTCGGAAAATCACCCAAACTAACTCCTCTTCGAACCGCATCCCATACATCCCGTGGATATGGACATTCAAAAAATAAATGAGCATGAGAATCCATGCACCCATGACAAAACACACATTTATAGTTTGGGGGTTCTTGCTTCCATGCAACAATTCGGTCATGAGTAGGGTGATACCGATTACATGCAATCCAAACACAAACCGCATGTTTTGGGATATGTCCCTTAAATTACACAGATTCATACCCTGACACCACAACGTGGTTGCCGTCCAAAGCTGCGTATGCTTCCCGAACCGAGAAATCGATCAAATCCCCATGCAAGGAAGCACTCTTATTCAAATATGGAAACATGACAGTAGCTAACTTGTCATATCGTTGGATCCAATCAAGAGGCCATGACCCATTCAGAGAGGTGGCAAGATCACGAACAGTGCAAGATGGAGTCATATCATTAGCAGCAATAAACCGGTAAGAATTAAAGCGAGATAGGTTTCCACAACTCAGCCAGTATCCTCCCAAGCATTAGTGGAGCTACCATCACCCACTTGTATATGAAAAAATCTCTGGAGGTGTGAGCGAAGATCCATAATATTGGCCAAAATCCACGACCACTTGGTTGTACGATGCGCCGTCCAAACCGCATAGAACGTAAAGAATGCAAATAAATCCAACGAACCCATAGCGAGTTGCGTCTACAAAGAATGTCCCACACATTCTTCGCAAGGAGGGCACAGTTCCATGTTTCAAGTCTTTTAAGGCCAAGCCCACCATGCTCACGGGTACGGCAAACATCCTCCCATGCAATGCGGCATTTACCCGTAGCGAAGTTCCCTTGTGCCCATAGGAAACTTCGAAATAGTGCTTCAAGTTCGAGAATAATTCCCGATGGAATAAGGAAAATTGCCATCCAATAGAGTTGAAGGGATTGAAGCACCGATTTAATAAGTTGCATTCTTCCACCGAAGGAAAGAAATTTGACCTTCCAATTATGGACCCTATTTCGTACCTTCACCACCAACGTACCAAAGTCCGCCACTCTTAGCTTCTTTGGGGATAAAGGCACCCCAAGGTATCTAATCGGGAAAGAGCCCAACCGAAAAGGAAGACAAGAAAGGATGGCTTGTTGGTCACCTTCTGGGATGTTCCCAAAGAAAACTTCGCTCTTCTCCAAGCTCGGGGAGAGGCCCGATCGCAACTTGAATATGTGGAGAGCCCTTTTCAAAACCTCAACCGAAAGCACATCCCCTCTCGTAAACACGAACAAATCATCCACGAAGCAAAGGTGTGTAATACCAAGATCCTGACAGCCTTTAGGGTACCCAAAGGAGGAAACTTCTTGGATACATTGTTTGAATATCATAGCAAAACCCTCCATAACAATGGTGAAGAGATAAGGCGATAGGGGGTCACCTTGTCGAATACCACGGCGTCCTTTGAAAAACCCGTGGGTATATCCATTAATGGAGATCGAATACGACGGGGAAGAAACCAATTCCTTTATCCAATTCAGAATTACCAGATGGAACCCAAAACCCGACAACATGTTAAAGAGGTAGTTCCAATTGACCGTGTCATACGCTTTTTGCACATCAATTTTAAAAGAACATCTTGGTGGACCCGAATGCTTTTGATAGCCGGTTACTAATTCGTGAGCAAGTAAGATATTATTTGAGATACGTCTCCTCGGGATAAAAGCAGATTGAGTTGGCCCCACCAATCCATCCAAATACCCCTTCATTCTTTCAACAATGACTTTGCTAATACATTTGTAGATTGCCGAACAACACGAGATGGGACGATAGTCGGTAACTTTAGTGGCATTCTCACGTTTAGGGATTAAACAAAGGAGAGTGTGGTTGATTTCTTTAGAGTGTGGACGATAGTCGGTAACTCAGAGCCCTGCTGGTACCTTACAGAGCAATGAAGCCACTCCAAAAATATAAAGCAGCCATTGGAACCAAGTGGGTTTTCAGAAATAAGAAGGTTGAAGATGGAATAATCATCAGAAACAAAGCATGGTTGGTTGCAAAGGGATACTGCTAAGAAGAAGGCATTGATTATGATGAAACCTTTGCACCAGTGGCTAGGCTAGAGGCAATTAGAATCTTACTAGCCTATGCTGCTGATAAAGGTTTCAAAGTCTATCAAATGGATGTAAAATCTGCCTTTCTGAATCGCAAATTGCAATAGGAAGTGTATGTCCAGTAACCTCCAGGCTTTAAAAGCTCAGAGTTTCCAGATCATGTATAGAAGCTAGATAAAGCTTTGTATGACCTTAAACAAGCTCCCAGAGCCTGGTATGAAACTCTGTCAAACTTTCTGTTGGTCAACCAATTTGAAAAAAGGTACTATGGATACTACCTTATTCTTTAGGAGATATAAAAATGATATACTTCTGGTACAGATATATGTTGATGACATTATCTTTGGGTCTACTAGACAAGAGTATTGTGATAGGTTTGAGGATTTAATGAAAAGTGAGTTTAAAATAAGCATGATGGGAGAACTTTCTTTCTTCCTTGGTTTACAAGTGAAACAATCCATCAGAGGCACCTTTATCAGTCAATCAAAATATGTCTCTGATATTTTGAAAAAGTATAAGCTCAATAACTCAAATCCTATGAAAACTCCTATTGCCACTGGAGTTAAACTTGATACTGATCCTCAGGGTCAATCTGTGGATGTTAAGAACTACAAGGGAATGATAGGGTCACTTATGTACTTAACTGCTAGCATACCTGATATAATGTTTGCAACCTGTCTATGTGCTAGATTCCAAGCTAATCCTAAGGAATCCCCTTTGTCTGTTGTCAAACGAACTTTTAAATATATCAAAGGGACTCAATTCACGGGTCTCTGGTATCCTCTTAACTCTGGTTTTGAGCTTGTAGCATACACAAATTCAGACTATGGAGGATGCAGGAATGATTGGTAGTTGTCAATTGCGAGGGGATAAGCTAGTGAGCTGGACATCCAAGAAGCAGAACTGTGTGTCAACCTCTACAGCAGAAGCAGAATATGTTGCTGCTGCTAGTTGTTGTTCACAAGTCATTTGTATGAAAACATAGCTCAGAGACTACGGCCTAGAGTACCACAAAGTTCCAATTCTATTTGACTCCAAGAGTGCAATAGCAATTACAGCAAATCCAGTTCAGCACTCCAAGACAAAGCATATTGATATAAGGTACCACTTTATCAAAGATCATGTTGCAAAAGAGACAATTGAAATGTATTTTGTTTTAACTGACTTCCAACTTGCTGATCCGTTTACAAAAGCCCTTGATGAAAGGAGATTTAATTTCTTAATCAGCAAGATGGGTATGCTGAACATGTCCTCCTAAACTCTGGTAAAATCATCAGTCTCTGACTTTCATCTCAGAACTCTGACAGAGTTGGTAGGTAGGTCATGTCAACAGAGCCTCTGATATCAATCTCAGAGCTCTGCCAGCATAGTTTTTCAACATTTTCTTGATTCTTTGAGTTTCAATTCTGATCCTCTGAAACTATTTTGCGTATAATCCTCGTCAAGTCTTTCAAAAGTTATACAAATCAAGAGGGAGCTGAAAAGATATGTTAGCTCCAACTTCTATTGTTTATAGAAGTATTGAGAAATTGGCTAAGTATAGACTTCGACAGAGGCTGTGTCGAGTCACCGAGAAGACCGAAGTGAAGAATCAACAGAAGACTCGTTCACAGAAGACAAGGCCACAGAGCCTCTGCCACACTTGACAGAGCCTCTGTGGTATAGAGACTGAAGACTTAGAAGATAATCAAGACGAATATCATCGTGCTTCTCACGATATCTGTTGTACGAAGATTCTAAAGATCTTTCGTACAAAGCGTGACCTGACAACTCCACGTGTCAAACTCTGATGGGTTTCAGCTTTAGCAAAAAATGGTGCACTACATTAACGTTGTACCAGTAGCAGTTCCACGATCGTGTCTTGTACCTTTTACTCCTTTATGTCTAGACCTTGTCCCCTGATGAATAGTATAAATAGAAGACTCATGTAGAGTTCTTCTATTAAGCTTTTGCACGACACACACACTCTTAGAGCATATTTCTTGTATAACTTTTGATGTTCTTGGTGTTCCATTTATATCAATATACAGTGGGTTATTGAGCTAATTATCTGAGTTATTTCCACTTTGTGTATTCGATATGGTGTGTCTATTCTATCAAACAATATCTGTTTAGTTCACTTAAACGCTTCCGCAACTCTTATGTGTTTGAACTATAGGTATTTAAACCATTGTTAAGGTAAAACGGAACCAACAATTGGTATCAGAGCCATCCTTGATCTTCTATATCAAGAGATCCTCTCTTACAATGATTTTTGGTAGAAACTTGGTTAGATTTTGACCTGTTCTTCGAATATTTCAAATAGACTCTGTTTTTTTCTGCCATTCTCGACCTGTTCGACTTTGGTAAACCTGCAGAATCTATTCTCTAGCTTAAAACTCCATTATAGTTCATTGCTTAAGGTTCTTCAAGCCTATAATCTCTCTTCTAAAGATCTAATCTATCATCTGAAAAGTTAAAGTTCATACTCTGTTTTCTGGTATTTCAAAACCGTTTCAAAAATGGCAAACACCAACAACTATTTCTCTGTCGGCTCTTTGACTAAACCACCCACCCTACTCAGAGATGAGTACCCTCAGTGGAAAATACGAATGATTCATTTCTTCGAGGGTACAGACAAAGAAGCTCTACACTACATCCACAATCATCCTTTCGTTCCCATGCTGTCTGTACCACGTGTACCTGCAACTGATGACACACCAGAGATTCCTGCGCACGAGAAACCTAAGTCAAAAGACAAATGGTTTGATCCTGACTGGGCGAAATACGAATTGGCACAAAAGGCAAAACGAATTCTGATAACGGCCATCCACAATGACCTCTTCCAATCCCTAGATGCGTGTGATTCTGCGTACGATCTATGGAAGGAACTGGAGAAACAATTGGAAGGAGGGGCTAAAACTCAGAAAAATCGCAGAGCCCAATGTATCAATGAGTATTACTCATTCAAAGCTCTGCCTACAGAGTCTCTGCAGTCTACGTATGATAGGTTTAACTCGCTAATAAACAAGTGCAAGAAGTTTGGGATCCACAGAACTTCAGAAGAGAACAACGTCATGTTCCTAAAGAGCCTCAACGAAGAATGACTCCAACTGTCTATGTCCCTTCAAACAAATTAGGACCTAGACACCTGGAGCCTATCAGATCTTTATGGAACATTGGCAGCCCAAGAACCCCAAATTGCCCAGGCAAAAACTCAGACTGCTGGGCTTATGGCACTTGTAGGGAAGGCTACAGAGGCAAAGGAGAAGCCTAAGAAAGCTGTGGAAGAGGAGGAAAAGAAGGAGAAGAAGGAGAAAAAGAAGAAAGTGATGATTATCGATAGCTCTGAGGATGAGGTGATAAAAGAGGAGGCAACGATGGCCTCAATAGCTAAATCATTAGCTCTGTTGACAAAGGAGTTTGGAAGAGGAGGATATCGGAAGAAGGGGTATGAACGTGATGGAAGGGATAACAAAGGAAGAGAAGGCTCGAATGACAGAGGTGAAAGAGGTGATAAAGGTAGTGACCGACATAGGTCAGACGACAGAGCTGGCAACGCTCCCCAGAACCAAGGATGTTTCAATTGTGGAAAGCCTGGTCACTATGCTGCTGACTGCTAATGGTGAACCAAGAGAAGTGGCTGTCCAACGAATCATCCGATGAAGGCGACAAGAACACGTTGTTCTGTGGAATGGCAGAGGTCAGCTCATCCGAATCCGATAGTGAGGTATCCACTTCTAACTCTTCCTCTGATGAAACAGAAGCTGATTTTCTTAAGCTAACCATTGAACATACTGAACTTAAAAAGACTTGTGAGAACATTCAAAAGAAACTTGCATTTTTTGAGAGAGAAACAAAACTTCTAACTCAAAAAATATTTCAAGAAAAGGAAGAGATTGAAACAAACTGGAATAAACATATAAATCCTTTGAAAGAAAAGATTACAGAACTCAACTCTGCTTTAAAAGCTAAGTCAAAAGAACTTATGGATGTTGAGAGCGACAGAATGAACATTCTTTCTTTCAAACATTATTTTCAAAAGGAAAGAGAAGTCCTTCATCAAGACCTACTCAGAAGAGACCTTTTAATGAAAAAATATCAAGATGCTCAGATGGTTTATGAAAAGATAAACACACAAATAGGGAGACGGGGAATTGGCTTCTGTGATATAGATACATACACTGGAACCAAAAGAAACAAGTCTCTGTCGTCTCTGTTCTGTAGAGGGGATACAAGAAAACCTGGATTTCCAAACATACTCTCTGTAAGCAAAAGGCAAAAAGTCTCTGGGGAACCTCACATAAGGAAACCTCTGAAGATGGTAAATGTGTAGTTTGAAAACACAGATCTACCATCATCAGCCTCTGTCAAAAGAGCTTCCAAACCTAAGAAATATCTGAAAACACAAGATCAGATAGGAATATTTAAGTTTGGTGAACCTGAGACTCAATCCCAGGTTGCTTTTGTCTACACTATAGATTATGAGAAGAAACTATTGGCAGAGGCACCTGAGTACAAACCCGTTTCCACAGAAGAAGAACTTAAAAATATTTCTGAAAAAAGAGTTAATGGAAATCGGGAAAAACAATTTCTATGAAAACCACTATACATCCTCTGACAACCAAAAACTCTCTGAGGAATCCTTGATGAACTCCTCTGTTGACTTAGAAGATAACCACGAATGAAAGGAAGAAAGTGAGTACAACACTTGCTCAGAAAATCCAGCCTCTGTCGACAGAGACTTAATTGACTCAACCTCTGTATATGAGGATGACTCATCCTCTGACGACTCTGAGACTGATTCAACTGAATCGGGAATAGATCATTGTGAAGCAGAAGGTGTTAAAATCCCCTCTAAAATTCTTAACAGAACAATTACTCCAAAGGAGAAAATAAAAAGTGTTCCTATTTGCCCGAATTTTGTGGACAAGTGTATACAAGCCAAAACCTCTCTGGAGCCTGGAAAGACCAAATATGAAAAGAAAAAAATCCTCTCTTTATTTAAAAGAAGCTAAACCTTTTGGGCCTTGCAAAGAAAAACTAACCTGGCAACAAAAAGGTAAGTGGGTTGAAAATAACAAGTCTTTTACTTCTGTGACAGTGAAATCTGCAGAAGTTCACCACAGAAGGCTACTCCAACCAGAGAATTTTCAAAACTACAGTCTATTCAGCATAGGTCTTCTTGTAATAGGAAGTCTAGTGCTAGGGTAGATTGTAAAAATAAAGCCTCTGTACCCTGTTTTAATGATTTCAATGAAAAGTTCAAGCAAATCTCTTCGCAAATTCATTATTGTCATTGTTTTAATCTCATGTATCAATTGAACCAACATTTCTCAAGCCCTCACTGTTTCCTCTCTTTACCCAAAAAGAATGCAAAATTCAAAAGAAAGAAGAAACAAAATGGTTCTTCAACAGAAGCTAAAACTAAACCCAAGGATGCTAAGGCAACCTTGAAGACCTCTGACAAAAAGGGACCCATTTGGATATGGGTACCTAAAAATCTCTGATTGTCTTGCAGAAGCAGTATGTGCCATTCTGGTATCTTGACTCCGGGTGCTCGCGGCACATGATTGGCGACAGAGAGTTACTATCCTCCTACAAAGAAAAACTCAATGGAGGATCTGTAACCTTTGGGGACAATAAGAAAGGTTATATTAAAGGCTACAGAGTCATCAAAAAGGAAAAGATCAAAGTATGCAAAGTTGCATATGTGGATGGCCTAAAGCACAATCTTCAAAGTGTTAGCCAACTTTGCGATACTGGCTTCGATGTAATGTTCAAAAGAACTTTCTGCTCTTTACATGGAGAAGACACAGGAGTTAAACTTCTGCGGGCTGAAAGAAGAGGAGACCTATATCTTATGAACTTCGGCGTCAAAAACAAGAAAGACAAGCTCTGCTTTGTTGCTTGTAAAAATGAAGAAGCTTGGTTATGGCACAACAGGTTCTGTCATTTGAACTTGCACACTCTAGACAAGCTCGTGAAACTTGATCTTGTTAAAGGTTTGCCAAATGTAAAGTTCAACAATGATCATTTGTGCTCGGCATGTGAAATGGGCAAACTTAAGAAGGCTTCCCACAAAAGAAAGACTGATGTGTCTTGTCCTAGGCCTCTGCACATGCTTCATGTCGACCTCTGTAGTCCAATTGCTAAGCAGAGCCTAGGAGGCAAGAAATACGTACTAGTGGTGATCTATGAATACCCAAGATATACATGGGTAGAGTTCGTCAGAAAGAAATCAGACGTTCCTAACACTTTGATAAACTTAATGAAGAAGATCCAGGTTCTGTACGAGTGCAAAATCCAGAAGCTGAGAAGCGACAATGGCACAGAATTCAAAAAATCTGTCATTGAAGCTTATCTCACAGAAGAAGGCATCTCACAGAACTTCTCTACAGCACACACCCAACAACAAAATGGCGTTGTCGAACGAAAGAACCGAACGCTCGTGGAGGCTCCCAGAACTATGCTAACAGCATCTGGATTGCCTATTTCTTTCAGGGCAGAAGCTGTATCAACTGCATGCTACACCCAGAATCGATCAACCATAGTTAAAAGACACATCAAGACCCCTAATCAATTGATCAATCAGAGGCGACCCAACATCAAGTTCTTTCATGTTTTTGGATGCAAGTGTTTTGTCCTAAATGATAGAGAAGCTAGAGGAAAGTTTGATGTAAAAGCAGACGAAGGCAAGTTCATCGGGTACTCTGCCACATCGAAAGCCTACAGAGTTTACCTTCTGCGGTCTCGAACCATTGTGGAAAGCATCAATGTCTCTTTTGACGATTCCTTTCAAAAGACTTCTGAACAAATCAGTTCAGAACTCGGTCTAAAGAAGGAATCCTCTGGCATCTCAAAGACACGAAAAGCAGACCTAAATCTGCTATTTGAAGAGATGTTCCACGATGATATCGATCCCTCTGCTGAAGCTGTCAGACCCTCTGTTGAATCTTCTTCTGCCAACCAGACTAAATCAGGTATTTCTCTAACTGGTCCATTAAATACTTCATCCTCTTCTGTAAATCATACAGATGCAAATGTCGAGGGGGAGCGGACAGAAGATGACACAACCAAAGATACAACCACAGAGATACTGGAAACACTAGCTACAACAAAGGAACCGATACCAGAGGAAAACGAGGATTCAGTCTCAACTTCTTCAGAAGAGATTCCAACTCTCATTCCAATAATTCCACAAGCTGAAGAACCAAGTTCGAGCTCTGAAGTACCATCTACTACAGAGGGTATACCAGAACCACAGGGTGCATCCACAGAAGTTCACTTAGATGATGCAAATGATCACCTCCCCAAGACTACCAAATGAACTATAAGTAATCATTAGAGCCAAATAATTGGCGATCCCTCTGACAAAATCAAGACAAGATCAACCACTGCAAATTTTTGTTTCTTCACAAATTTTATCTGTGTGATCGAGCCAAAACGCATTTCTGAACCACTTGATGATCCAAACTGGGTAGATGCCATGCAAGAAGAGCTTCTGCAGTTTGAGAGAAACAAGGTATGGACCCTAGTTCCACTGCCGAAAGGAAAACAAGCAATAGGGAGTAAATGGGTCTTCAGAAACAAGAAGGATGAGGACGGGGTGGTTATTAGAGACAAAGCAAGATTGGTGGCAAAGGGATATCGCCAAGAAGAAGGCATTGATTACGATGACACTTTTTCCCCTGTCATACGGCTCGAAGCTATAAGAATTTTTTTAGCCTTCGCAGCCCATAGAGGTTTCAAAGTCTTTCAGATGGATGTAAAATCTGCCTTTCTGAATGGTGAAATCCAAGAAGAAGTATACGTCCAGCAGCCACCAGGGTTTGAAAGTTCCAAGTACCTAAAGTATGTCTATTATCTGGACTGAAACAGGCTCCAAGAGCATGGTACGAACGACTTTCAACCTTTCTCCTCAATAATGATTTCGACAGAGGTATAACCCATACTACTTTTTTTACAAAAGAAAAGGTGATGAGATTCTGCTTGTACAGATTTATGTGGACGACATTATTTTTGGGTCTATAAATGCACAACAGTGCAAAGATTTTGAGAAACTCATCCAGAGTGAGTTTGAAATGAGTATGATGGGAGACTTAACTTTCTTCCTAGGACTCCAAGTAAAACAATCATCAGAGGGAATTTTTATAAATAAAGCTAAATATGTCTCTGACATTCTTTCAAAATTCAGTCTCTCTGATGCCTCTGTAATGAAGACCCCCATGGCCACTAGAAATAAGCTACACTCAGATCCATATGGCAAATCTGTAGAGTGAAAGCTCTACAGAGGCATGATTGGGTCACTTTTATACATAACCGCAAGTAGACCTAATATAATGTATGCCACATGCCTCTGTGCAAGGTATCAAGCTGACCCAAAAGAATCCCACTATATTGTTGTAAAGAGGATCTTCAGATACCTTAAAGGGACCAAAAATATTGGGCTCTGGTATCCGAGGAACTCTGGTTTTGGTCTTAAGGCATACACAGATTCATATTATGGAGGATGCAAGCTTGATCGAAAAAGTACCTCTGGGAGTTGTCAATTCCTGTGTGGTAAACTAGTCAGCTGGACTTCGAAGAAGCAGAACTGTGTATCTACATCTACAGCAGAAGTCGAATATGTTGCTGCTTCCAGCTGTTGCTCCCAAGTTTTGTGGATGAAAACTCAGCTCAAGGACTATGGTTACCACATATACAAGATACCCATCCTCTGTGATTCAAAAAGTGCCATAGCCATCTCTGCCAATCCGGTACATCACTCAAAAACAAAGCATATCGATATCCGTTACCACTTTCTGAAGCATCATGTTGAACATGGCACAATTGAAATGCATTTCGTGACCACTGAATACCAGCATGCAGACTTATTTACCAAGGCACTAGATGAGAAAAGATTCCTCTTCTTGGTAAGTAAGTTGGTACGATAAACATGAGTTGAAATCCTCTATAAGTAAGTCTTGATCCTCTGTATATATGTAAATATTTGAATTCTTCTGCATGTAAATTCTTTATCACCAAACGTTCTACAACCAATAGAGCTTCTGTGGGATCGCTTAGAACCTCTGACGATGTCCACAGAACCTCTGGTGAGCTTGACCTATGTTTTGTGCATTGCTTATCAAATTTGATCCAAGCATAGGTCAAGGGGGAGCAGAAGGAAACCTTGAATTAGTCCACAGAAGTTGCTAATTCAAGGGGGAGCCAAAGAGTGGTCAACTAAACTCACAGAAGTCAGGAAGTTCACCGAGGAAGGGTAAGTCAAATGAAGAATGTCTCGCACAAAACCATTTTCTAAAATAGTTTTTTCCGGAAACCAAATTTTAAATATGTCCTAAAACCAGTGTTTAAGACAGTGAAAAACTTGGATGATCAAAAAGTTTGGTGAATCTTCAGTTATAAGAAATTTTCAGTCATAGAGCCTCTGCTAGCTCTGACAGAGCTTCAAAGCCTCTGTGGGTGAAAATTTTGTACTAAAGATTCTATCGACCCTCTCCAATGAATTTTCAAACGCTTTTGGTAAAGGTGCAAGCGAAAGAGGAAATAAAAGGCAAGCTTCAGAATCACAGAACTCACTCCACTACAGAGCTTCTGTTGATTCTGACACTTTACTCTTTAAGGAAATTCTGTAAAAAGGAGTTATTTACTGCGAGTGACAGACCCCATACAGAAGAAATGCCCAAGCGCCAAGCATTAATGGGCCGCGCACGACGTCTAATCGTGCTCTGACACCCTCTGACGTGGCATTTTCTTATTGGACGTACATGCCAAACGTTTCTCTGAAACGTGAACCCAGCTGCTGTACTCGAGTGCGGACCTCAAATGTTTATAGAATTCACTTTTACAGTAGAATTCTATCCGTTTTTCCACCCCACTATATAACTCCGTTTACACTCATTCCTATTCCTGTTACGTATTTACTCCACCTTTCTTCTCTGGCGAACCTTTGCAAAACCTGCAACTGCTATTTTCTATCCTCATTCTTCAAGATCAACACAATGGCTTCCACCTCCAATGCTCCGGCGAACTCCCCAACCCATTCTGAGCATTCTCAGAATCCAGACTTGGCCAGAAACTTAGAACAGGACAACTTAGGCGAGTCAGTGGCCTTTTCTCCGACCACCCACGAGAAAAACTTCCTCGAACATGAGCATTTTGAAAGAAATCTTCCCCTGAAACCCAACAACCATTATCTTGTCCCCTCAAGAACAGCTTTTGGGGAAGAACATGCCATCCTTCTCAACATTCTGGAAAAACTTTTCCTTTATCCTCTGCTAACAAGAAATGTCAAGAAAATCCCTGCCAGATACCTCTACCAATTTTGGCAAAGCTGTTATTTTGTTCCTAAAACCAGGCAAATCAAGGGTTACATCTTCAAGCCCGATCAATCTGAATACCTGGAAATCAAGTTCAACCGAACAATGTTCTCTCTGGAGTTTGGCCTTCCTACAAGGGGTCTTCTGGGCATAAAGAAGTATACAGAGGATCCTTCAGATGAAGAACTCTGCAGATTCGCAGAGATGTTGGGGTACAACACAACTCTGAATAAGAGAAACGCCTTTAGAAGAAATCGGTTCCCTCCTCTGTGGAATACCCTTTTTTCCATCCTCAACATGTGTTTGACTGGAAAGGTGGGCAGTCCAGATCAAACGTCACTTCAAATTATGGCAATCATGTACGGAGTGTACTATGATTTGCCTCTGGGCTACGCCACCCTCATGATACAGGAGATAGTAAACACCATAGACCATCGAATCTCATCACAGAGGGCAAAGGGACCCAACACCAAGGATTTGCCGGTACTTCAGTTTTAGAGAATTCTAGGTGTCCTACTAGAACCTCTGCTACAACTACAGAAATGGCAAATGGAGGGACCCATTGTAAGAACCTATCCCATGGCCAAAAACACCCCAACAGAAAGACGGAGAGACTCTAGACAAGTCTCCGAGTCAACAGAAGGATACTCTTGTCCCCACCTCTGGAGTGGATCAAGACAATGTCCTTCTCAGAACTTCTCTAGAGTCTGAGGCTCAAAAGGCCCCTACTCAAGGATTAGAAGGAAGTCCTTCCGTTCTCAATGTTAATACATGAACGAAAGAAGGCATCTCAGGAACGGAGACTCACTCTAGGGACGAATGTGTTCCCCCAGAGGTTACACCAGGCTCACATGTCGCAAGGGATGAGTTCTAAACCCTTGTCACCTCTGTGACCACCTCGTTGGGAGAGTTGAAAAGCTCTCTTGATGCTCTTGCAGAAACTACAAGGAAGGCTATTTCTGAACTAACCACCAAAGTGGATAATCTATCCATAGAGGTGAAACATGCCTGTGCACAAATGAAGGAATCCGCAACAACCTCTGCCACCACATCTGCATCTGCTGTTGCTGAGTTTGAAAAGGATTCAACCTCAATCCTCAACCTCTGCGGGCCTGACACCAGAAGATTTGAAAACGGCCCTCGCCCAAGTCCAAGAGAGTCTCTGGCCATGAAACCCTCTGACTACATGACCAGAGCTCAGCTCACAGAACTTGGCCAAGGAGTGATCGACCAAGTAACAGAGCTCATCAAAGCCTTCACCGCTGCCAATGCCAATTATGTCAAAGAATTCTGAAAAAGCATCGGCAAAATGCGCTACAACACAGAGGCAGAGGTTCACAGTCTCCTTGGTCTCTGCGATGACGTATGCGCCAAAATGATAGCCACAGGAGCAGTTCCTCCAAAGAAACCAGAAGCTTCGTGCAGAGTAGAGGGAACCAAAGAAAAGGGTCCGGATGACTCTGATGATGATTCTAGTGATTCATCAGACCATCCTGAGGGGAGAAGAAGAAAGAACAAGCAGCGAACAGAGGGTTACCTGCACCACCGCCAATATCAGCAGACCCTATATCTCAAGTTCCTCCATCTGAAACCCAAAACAATAACCAAAAACAGAAGACCACAAAGGCAACACCCACCTCTGTGGAAACAACTTCTATCTTCGGAGAAGATGTGCCAATCCGCGAAGAAATTCAAATCTTGACATCCTCCCAAGAAGACCAACAACACAATTCACCTATACCCACAGAAGATAAACCCCCTTCACCAACACCAAAAACACCTAAAGAACCAAACTTACCATCCCCTACACTAGAAACTGAGAAAACAAGATCCTTATCCCGCAAACCAAGAACCAAAACCATTGCTCACAAAAGAAAATATCTGAGCAAATCTGTAAAAACCTCACCAACCAAACCTCAAACCAAACCCACATCCCCAACCACTACCTCAGAAGATCAAGTGTCAAATCCAACAGAGGCACCTCAAACAAAAACAACAGAGGCAACCCAAACAAAACCAACAGAAGCAACCACAACTAAGCCCTCCGAAACCCAAAAGTCAAACCCAACAGAGGCAACCCAATCCCAACAATCAGAACAGCCGAAGGCAAAAGACAAAGGCAAGGGTATATTGACAGAGGAACCAAAGAAGAAGAAGCCAAAGCATCAACCAACAGAAAAACTGATGAAGAGTTCCTTCGAAGCATATGTCACTCCTAAGCCCGAAGAAGATGACTGGGCTTATGGATTCACCCCTCTGTCAACCAATCTCAACTTGGATCCCAAGGCAAAAGTCATAGAGGACAGGGTCAAGAAAATAAAAAGTAAACTGGATGCTCTGCGAAGACCCATGCCTCCACCTGGTGCACCCCCTCCACAATTGGAGGAAGTTGTGTACAGGTATCTCTACAACAGAACTATCAGAGATTCTGTAACACCAACCATTCAAGACCCAAACCTCCGCTCTGAGCTTAAAAGTATCTTCTCCAGAACAACACCCAAGCCTATCAAAGAAGTCTACTCAATTTCCAAAATCGACAAGGTAATTTACTGCAAGTTCTCTCACACCATAACCACGCCCAAAGTTTCGTACAACATCTATAAGGTTAAAAGGGTGGACAGATCCGAGAACCAATTCTCAGATGCATACCTTAGGAACCTAAGCCCCTATGACCTACCCGATCTTCTAAACTAGACAAAACAAAACTACACAACAGATGGAGTTCGAAGGGCATATAGGGTAATCAGAAAAGCCATGCGTGAGAAACTTCTATTGTATAGCCTAGTCGACTTCCAAGTAGTACGAGATCTTGGAGTGAAAAACCTAAGCCTTAGACCCCCAGGATATGAATGTCCATCCGCTGTCATACCAAACTCGATCATAACTTCTCCAAAGTTTGGGTATGTCTTTCAAGATCCTGCGGGAAAATCAAGACTGTTTCTGGAGATGGACTGCCAAAAGTACGCAACGAGTACTCTCAAAGAGTTCAGAGCTAATCTCATGGAGCACAGAGGAAAAAAGTTAATGGATCAAGCCTCTGCAGATAGACTGATAGAGGTCATCGACTCGGTTATCAACTTCAGAACCCTCTGCATCAGAATCTATCATGAGCTTAAAGAAGTGGGGTTTGACAACAGAAGCTACAATGACTTCAAAGACGCCAATATCTAATATCGGACACCAACCTCTGCTACTTTTACTTTTCATATCACAATGTAATCAAATGTAAGTGCCTCTGGCATAATCTTAAATGAAAAGTAAAGTTTCAACGGAGGTCAATTATCTTCTGTCGTGTACTTAGTTTCGAAAACCTTGCTTGTTTCAAATTTTTATTTCTCAACACTTAGGGGGAGATTGTTAGCTCCAACTTCTATTGTTTATAGAAGTATTGAGAAATTGGCTAAGTATAGACTTCGACAGAGGCTCTGCTGAGTCACCGAGAAGACCGAAGTGAAGAATCAACAGAAACTCGTTCACAGAAGGCAAGGCCACAGAGCCTCTGCCACACTTGACAGAGCCTCTGTGGTATAGAGACTGAAGACTTAGAAGATTATCAAGACGAAGATCACTGTGCTTCTCACGATCTCTGTTGTACGAAGATTCTGAAGATCATTCGTATAAAGCGTGCCCGGACAACTCCACGTGTCAAACTCTGATGGGTTTCAGCTTTAGCAGAAAACAGCGCACTACATTAACGTTGTACCAGTAGCAGTTCCACGCGAGTCTTGTACCTTTTAGTCCTTTATGTCTAGAACTTGTCCCCTGATGAATAGTATAAATATAAGACTCATGTAGAGTTCTTCTATTAAGCTTTTGCACGCCATACACACTCTTAGAGCATATTTCTTGTATAACTTTCGGTATTCTTGGTGTTCCATTTATATCAATATACAGTGGGTTATTGATCTAATTATCTGAGTTATTTCCACTTTGTGTATTCGATATTGTGTGTCTATTCTATCAAACAATATCTGTTTAATTCACTAAAATGTTTCCGCAACTCTTATCTGTTTGAACTATAGGTATTTAAATCATTGTTAAGGTAAAGCAGAACCAACAAGATAAATCTTTGAATAAGCTCATCATTTTAGGGGGAGCTTAAAAGAAAAATAAGCATTGTTTAAGGGGGAGCAAGTCAAAAAAAGAAATTCAAATCTTGACATCCTCCCAAGAAGACCAAAAACACAACTCACCTATACCCACAGAAGATAAACCCCCTTCACCAACACCAAAAACACCTGAAGAACCAATCTTACCATCCCCTACACCAGAATCTGAGAAAACAAGATCCTTATCCCGCAAACCAAGAACCAAAACCATTGCTCACAAAAGAAAATATCTGAGCAAATCTGCAGAAACCTCACCAACCAAACCTCAAACCAAACCCACATCCCCAACCACTACCTCAGAAGATCAAGTGTCAAATCCAACAGAGGCAACTCAAACAAAACCAACAGAGGCAACCCAAACAAAACCAACAGAAGCAACCACAACTAAGCCCTCCGAAACCCAAAAGTCAAACCCAACAGAGGCAACCCAATCCCAACAATCAGAACAGCCGAAGGCAAAAGACAAAGGCAAGGGTATATTGATATAGGAACCAAAGAAGAAGAAGCCAAAGCCTCAACCGACAGAAAAACTGATGAAGAGTTCCTTCGAAGCATATGTCACTCCAAAGCCCGAAGAAGAAGACTGGGCTTATGGACTCACCCCTCTGTCAACCAATCTCAACTTGGATCCCAAGGCAAAAGTCATAGAGGACAGGGTCAAGAAAATAAAAAGTAAACTGGATGCTCTGCGAAGACCCATGCCTCCACCTGGTGCACCCCCTCCATAATTGGAGGAAGTTGTGTATACGTATCTCTACAACAGAACTATCAGAGATTCTGTAACACCAACCATTCAAGATCCAAACCTCCGCTCTGAGCTCAAAAGTATCTTCTCCAGAACAACACCCAAACCTATCAAAGAAGTCTACTCAATTTCCAAAATCGATAAGGTAATTTACAGCAAGTTCTCTCACACCAGAACCACGCCCATTGTTTCGTACAACATCTATAAGGTCAAAAGGGTGGACAGATCCGAGAACCAATTCTCAGATGCAGACCTTAGGAACCTAAGCCCCTATGACCTACCCGATCTTCTGAACTGGACAAAACAAAACTACACAACAGATGCAGTTCGAAGGGCATATAGAGTAATCAGAAAAGCCATTCGTGAGAAACATCTGTTGTATAGCCTAGTCGACTTCCAAGTAGTACGAGATCTTGGAGGAAAAAACCTAAGCCTTAGACCCCCAGAATATGAATGTCCATCCGCTGCCATACCAAACTCGATCATAACTTCTCCAAAGTTTGGGTATTTCTTTCAAGATCCTGCGGGAAAATCAAGACTATTTCTGGAGATCGACTGCCAAAAATACGCAACGAGTACTCTCAAAGAGTTCCGAGCTAATCTCATGGAGCACAGAGGAACAAAGTTAATGGATCAAGCCTCTGCAGATAGACTGATAGAGGTCATCGACTCGGTTATCAACTTCAGAGCCCTCTGCATCAGAATCTATCATGAGCTTAAAGAAGTGGGGTTTGACAATAGAAGCTACAATGACTTCAAAGACGCCAATATCTAATATCGGACACCAACCTCTGCTACTTTTACTTTTCATATCACAATGTAATCAAATGTAAGTGCCTCTGGCATAATTTTAAATGAAAAGTAAAGTTTCAACGGAGGTCAATTATCTTCTGTCGTGTACTTAGTTTAGAAAACCTTGCTTGTTTCAAATTTTTATTTCTCAACACTCAGGGGGAGATTGTTAGCTCCAACTTCTATTGTTTATAGAAGTATTGAGAAATTAGCTAAGTATAGACTTCGACAGAGGCTCTGTCGAGTCACCAAGAAGACCGAAGTGAAGAATCAACAGAAACTCGTTCACAGAAGACAAGGCCACAGAGCCTCTGCCACACTTGACAGAGCCTCTGTGGTATAGAGACTGGAGACTTAGAAGATTATCAAGAGGAAGATCATCGTGCTTCTTACGATCTCTGTTGTACGAAGATTCTGAAGATCATTCGTACAAAGCGTGCCCGGACAACTCCACGTGTCAAACTCTGATGGGTTTCAGCTCTAGCAGAAAACAGCGCACTACATTAACGTTGTACCAGTAGCAGTTCCACGATCGTGTCTTGTACCTTTTAGTCCTTTATGTCTAGAACTTGTCCCCCGATGAATAGTATAAATATAAGACTCATGTAGAGTTCTTCTATTAAGCTTTTGCACGACATACACACTCTTAGAGCATATTTCTTGTATAACTTTCGGTATTCTTGGTGTTCCATTTATATCAATATACAGTGGGTTATTGATCTAATTATCTGAGTTATTTCCAATTTGTGTATTCGATATTATGTGTCTATTCTATCAAACAATATCTGTTTAGTTCACTAAAACGTTTCCGCAACTCTTATCTGTTTGAACTATAGGTATTTAAATCATTGTTAAGGTAAAGCGGAACCAACAAGATAAATCTTTGAATAAGCTCATCATTTTAGGGGGAGCTTAAAAGAAAAATAAGCATTGTTTAAGGGGGAGCAAGTCAAAAAAAAATTAAAATCTTCATGACTTAGCTTGTTGGACACAAGAAAAATCTTTTTGAAGAAAGGGAAAACCTATTCTAATGAAAACCTTTTTGACTATATCTCTGAACTTATACCCAGAATCAGATCTTTGGAATATTTTACTAGAGCCTCTGACATAAACATCAGAGCTCTGTAATTCCTTTGAAAACCCTCTGGCGTATTAGTTCTCTGATTATTTTCCTCATCAAAACTAGGATTTGCAAATGATTTTAGGGTAAAGGTGAAACATCTTTGTTAGATCTGAAGTTTTGTCAAAACTTACAAGTGTTGGATCTGGATAGAAGACTCAGTGTTATGAGTAAGAAGACTCAGAAGTTCTGACTGGAGAATCTCAGAAAGATTCCTAAGTGTGGAAGCTGAACAGAAGGGTCAATGTTCTGAGTAGGAGACTCAGAAGTTCTGAAGATAAAGTTGAAAATATCCAAGTACTTGAAGGATGTTCTGAAGGGCTTTATCAGAAGAATGTTCAGAAGTTCTGAACAACATGTTCAGAACTTATGACAGGATATAGTTCTATTAGCCTTTCATGTATATGTACTGTAGCTTTAGCATATCCTTACAGTATATATAGAAGTTAGCACTGTTTAGCTAACTAACTTTCCCGCATAACTTCGTATGCACTTTTGTAATATTTGAGAGACTCTCTCTCTAGATCTGTAATCTGTTTCTGATTGAATACTAGTTTGTTTGATCCAATTCTCTATCATTTACTGATTGATTGTTCATAATTGATTGTAAGATTGAATCCTAGTTTCTACAATTGGTATCAGAGCTTATCAACAAACAAATTCGTTCAAGATCATGTTCTCGAGGGTTTCTTGATCGCATTCTTGAAGATTTCTTAATCAATTCGTCAATTGATTCCGCTGCTACTCGCAATTCTTGAATTCTTAGTAATTCTTGAATTCGTTCTGTTTTGATTTAAGAAATTTGAATTTGTCTTTCTGTTGAGTCATCTTACAATCATGTCTTCTAAAGAATGTTTCTGGATGGGATCTGAAACGAAGCCACCTGTTCTTATTCTTGAAGAATATCAGCAATGGAAGATTCGAATGATTCAATTCCTAGATAATATTAATGAGAACTTGATGATCTCTATTCGCGAAGGTCCTATTGAAGTTTATGTAGATGTTGCTGCTACACCTGCAACGGATACTACACCAGAGATTCCTGCTACCAGTGTGAAGAAAAGTTTTTCACAATATACAGAAGCACAGAAACAGAGACATGCAATAGACAAAAGAGCTCTTACCTTGATGACTTTGGCAGTTCCTAATGAGGTTTTCAATAGAATTGACAGTGGAACATCAGCAAAGGAAATGTGGGATGAACTGGAAAAGCAAATGCTGGGAACTCTCAAATCAATTCAAGCAAAATTGAATCAAAGCATCAATGCTTACGAAAGATTCAAAGTAAAGGAGTCAAAAAGTTTAACTCAGACTTACAACAAGTTTTGCACAATATTGAACGATCTCAGAAGGAATGGATTGAAGAAAACAAAGTCATAAATCAACTACAAATTTCTGAATTGTCTTAATTCAGAATGGCCATCGTTTGCAATAAGTCTTCAGATGAACAAGGATATGTGTGAAGAAGATCTGAATGATCTATTTTGTGTTCTGAATCAACATGAGGATTCTGTTAAGCAAGTGGTTGAGGAAAAGAAAAGTGTTTCTGATCAGTTAGCTTTGCTTTCAAAATCCAAAGTCACCAAATCATCCAAAACATCCAAGAAATCTGCGTATTTGTCTGAAATACCAAAGTTAGAGGAGGAATCTGAGAAAGAAGAATGGATCTGAAGAAAATGATGATATCAAACTGATTGCTGAGAAATTAGCCTTGTTAACTAATACTTTCAACAAGAGATATGGAAAGAATAAGTTTAAGGGTAAATACAGAAGAGAACAGGGGAGTTCAGAAGAGAAATACAAGAAGAAGGAAGACAGAGAAGAAATTAAGATTGAGAAGAAAGAAGAGAAGGAAGAGAGAAAATAAAAGAATTTGTGTTTTAAGTGTGAAAAATCTGGTCATTATGCAAGGGACTGCAGAGTAAAAGTAGTCAAGGACTATGAATACTACACAAAGAAGGCTCAGCTAGCCAAAACCAAAGACAATGGTATTGCAATGCTTGCAGAACAAGAAAATTGGTTATACTATACTTCTGATGAAGAGGACTGCATTCATTTTTCACAGATGCAAAGCTATATGGCTAAGATAAAGAATGAAGATGATTCTGACTATGAAGATGCAGGTTCTGAATCTTCAACGGAGGTACATTCCGCACTTGAAATTGATTTAATGACTCAGATTGGCAATATGAATGCTGAATTTGTTAAACTCAGAAAACATATAAAAGGTGAAAGAATTTTGGTTAACAAATTCAGAACAGAAAAGGAAATAATGAAAGAACAATTTGAAGAATCTGAGGTTGAGAAACAAAAAGTCAGAAATGAGAATTCTGATCTTTTGAAAAAGATTTCTGAATTGAAAAGTGAACTCTCAGAAGTTAAAGATGGGAAGGGTGATTTACAAATTAAATTTGATATGTTATTTGAGGAAAGAAATAATTTGTACACAAAAATCAAAGAGTTGGAAGACCTTAATTTGAAAAGTGGTCAAACTCAACAAACCTTGAATCTTCTCACAAGCAATGTTAAAGACACAAGATTTTATAATCCAAAAATGGGATTAGGTTTGGAGGAAAATGTGGTTTTGAAAAGGGCACCAACAAATCTCTATGATTTTGATAAACTACAGATTCCTAAATGTAACAACCCAGTTTCCAAATATATAACAAATAACATACATTGCATAACGTCGTTACATAACAAGATACATCTTATAACAAATACGGTCCGCTAGTCTTTACAATCCAAAATAAGATAATTCATTACAAACTTTTTCCCTAGTTACATTACATCATAACTACAAAACATGTCATAATCTTAAAAAATATACGCCTTCTCAAAAGCTATTCACCGATTACCCAGCTTACTTGTCCTTACTTGATCCATAACCTAGAATACATATTTTAAAAACAAAATGAGGGTTAGACCTAAAGGTCTAGTGAGAAAATCATCATGTATTTTCCCATCTCATTCTCTTAGCCATATTAGTTGGTTGCAAGCCAACTAATAAATTATCTTCGCTGTACGACAATTACAGCCAACAACGTTGTACGACTATTACAGCCAACACACCGGTCCTAAGCACGGCCACATATTCTCGTATAGTAGAATACTCATGTAAATATAATATCTCAATATATTATATTACATACATAAACACATAAGCATACCATCTATCACATTCCCAATCCACGCATATATGTATTCCAGTTTCAAAACGTTTTAAAGTAAAACTCACCTCTTTTGCTTATCACCAAAAATCCTTTCCAAGCCTTTTCAATAGATTCAGTCTTTCACTTCAAATTCACAATATCTGAAACAAATAAATACACGTATCTCTTTACCATATAGAACACAGAAGACTCTCTAGCAGGCTGAGAATCCTATTTATCCTATCAAACTCTTATCCTTAGTTGTTTCCCTACGGCGACTTAACACGGGGGTCCCGCTACCCGGTTAGCAGATGGGGTCAAGGGGCAACGCCCTTGCGGGGTCTGGGGGCAACGCCCCTATAATTTTTTTTAGAAAACCTTATTCAGTCCTCATTCAAAAATCATAGCTAAAAGTATCTGAAATCTAAAAAATGACCAAACAGCTCAAAGTTTCCGGACAACACATCTTTCCGGACAGCATAACCTTTCCGGACGGCATAAACAATCCGGATGACACCCGGAAACCAAAGTAACCCGGATTCCATCCGGTATCTTATATCATCCGGAAACTTAAAGAAAAGGGGTACTTACCGGGTAGATGAATCGTCCGGACACCAGCAATCAAAACCACCGGACACTACCAACGAACTATCCAGACACATTCAATCTATCCAGAAACCTCTGTCGGTTTGACTACTTTTTACCCAGAAATTGACAGAATCAATCCTAAACATGAAATGAACGATTCTACTCCGATAGAAACTATCTACTATCAATTACATACATAATTTGTAAAGGAACATACCAGTAATCACCTCCAAACACACTAAATGGAGCCCTAACCCTTCCTTTTTCTTCTTTCTCTCTTTCTCTCAAAACACATACAACACCTAGTGATTTTCTGCTGTAAATGAAAATATCTGGACACCTAATTAGATATTATCAAACTAATTTACCCTCTTAGCCTTAAACTATTCACAATTAACCAATTCACCCTTAAACTTATAAATTTACCCCAAACTTACTCTAAACACTAATTATAAAATTAAAAAATTTAACGGAACTATAATTTAACTAACGAACTTACCCGGGGTATTACATCATCTCCCCCTCAAAAGAATTCCACCCCGGATTTCTGTTAGGCAAAAAGGTATGGGTACTTGGTTCTCATTTCTGATTCTGATTCCCAAGTAGCATCCTGACCTCTTTGATGTCGCCACTGAACATTCACTTGTCTGATTACTTTGTTCTGCAACTCTTTAACCTTGTGATCAACTATTGCTTCTGGTTCTTCCACATAATTTAGCTTTTCCTCAACTTGTATATCTGGTAGAGAAACTGCTTGATCTGGCGTAACTAAACACTTTCGAAAAGTCGATATATGAAACGCGTTATGAATCCTGCTTAACTCTGGCGGAAGATCCAACCTGTATGCTACTTCACCGATCCTTTCTGTAATTGCAAACGGCCCGATATACCTTGGACTAAGCTTACCTTGTTTCCCAAACCAAAGGACTCCTTTCCAAGGTGAGAATTTTAACATTACAAAATCTCCAACTTGGAATTCTAACGGTTTCCGGCGTCGGTCGGCGTAGCTTTTCTGTCTATCTTGAGCCACTTTCAATCTTTCTCGAATCTGAGTAACCTTATTCGCGGTTAACTGAACTATATCCGGCCCCGCTAGCTGTTTCTCCCCCACTTCGTTCCAACACAAAGGAGTTCGACATTTTCTACCATATAAAACTTCAAACGGTGCCGCTTGTATGCTGGAATGATAACTGCTGTTATAGGCATATTCGATCAATGGTAAATGTTTATCCCACGCTCCCCCAAAGTCAACAATGCAAGCCCGGAGCATATCTTCTAATGTCTGAATCGTTCGTTCACTCTGACCGTCAGTTTGAGGATGATATGATGTGCTTAACTTTATTTGCGTCCCCATTTCCTTTTGAAAACTTCTCCAGAATCTTGAAGTAAAACGACTATCACGATCAGAAATGATCGAGATCCGAACTCCATGTCGAGTTACTATTTCATCAATGTACAATTTAGCTAATCGTTCCAATGAATCAATTTCCTTTATCGATAAAAAGTGTGCAGACGTCGTCAACCTGTCGACTATCACCCAAATAGAATCAAATCCCTTCGGAGTTCTTGGTAACTTTGTGATGAAATCTGTAGTAATCTGATCCCATTTCCACATAGGTATTTCTAATCGTTGTAACTGACCAAATGGCTTTTGATGTTCAATTTTTACCTTCTTACAAGTAGTAAAACCTTCCACATGTTGAGCAATGCTTTTTTTATTCCCGGCCACCAATAGAATTGTTTTAGATCTTTAAACAATCCGGATGACACCCGGAAACCAAAGTAACCCGGATTCCATCCGGTATCTTATATCATCCGGAAACTTAAAGAAAAGGGGTACTTACCGGGTAGATGAATCGTCCGGACACCAGCAATCAAAACCACCGGACACTACCAACGAACTATCCAGACACATTCAATCTATCCAGAAACCTCTGTCGGTTTGACTACTTTTTACCCAGAAATTGACAGAATCAATCCTAAACATGAAATGAACGATTCTACTCCGATAGAAACTATCTACTATCAATTACATACATAATTTGTAAAGGAACATACCAGTAATCACCTCCAAACACACTAAATGGAGCCCTAACCCTTCCTTTTTCTTCTTTCTCTCTTTCTCTCAAAACACATACAACACCTAGTGATTTTCTGCTGTAAATGAAAATATCTGGACACCTAATTAGATATTATCAAACTAATTTACCCTCTTAGCCTTAAACTATTCACAATTAACCAATTCACCCTTAAACTTATAAATTTACCCCAAACTTACTCTAAACACTAATTATAAAATTAAAAAATTTAACGGAACTATAATTTAACTAACGAACTTACCCGGGGTATTACATCATCTCCCCCTCAAAAGAATTCCACCCCGGATTTCTGTTAGGCAAAAAGGTATGGGTACTTGGTTCTCATTTCTGATTCTGATTCCCAAGTAGCATCCTGACCTCTTTGATGTCGCCACTGAACATTCACTTGTCTGATTACTTTGTTCTGCAACTCTTTAACCTTGTGATCAACTATTGCTTCTGGTTCTTCCACATAATTTAGCTTTTCCTCAACTTGTATATCTGGTAGAGAAACTGCTTGATCTGGCGTAACTAAACACTTTCGAAAAGTCGATATATGAAACGCGTTATGAATCCTGCTTAACTCTGGCGGAAGATCCAACCTGTATGCTACTTCACCGATCCTTTCTGTAATTGCAAACGGCCCGATATACCTTGGACTAAGCTTACCTTGTTTCCCAAACCAAAGGACTCCTTTCCAAGGTGAGAATTTTAACATTACAAAATCTCCAACTTGGAATTCTAACGGTTTCCGGCGTCGGTCGGCGTAGCTTTTCTGTCTATCTTGAGCCACTTTCAATCTTTCTCGAATCTGAGTAACCTTATTCGCGGTTAACTGAACTATATCCGGCCCCGCTAGCTGTTTCTCCCCCACTTCGTTCCAACACAAAGGAGTTCGACATTTTCTACCATATAAAACTTCAAACGGTGCCGCTTGTATGCTGGAATGATAACTGCTGTTATAGGCATATTCGATCAATGGTAAATGTTTATCCCACGCTCCCCCAAAGTCAACAATGCAAGCCCAGAGCATATCTTCTAATGTCTGAATCGTTCGTTCACTCTGACCGTCAGTTTGAGGATGATATGATGTGCTTAACTTTATTTGCGTCCCCATTTCCTTTTGAAAACTTCTCCAGAATCTTGAAGTAAAACGACTATCACGATCAGAAATGATCGAGATCCGAACTCCATGTCGAGTTACTATTTCATCAATGTACAATTTAGCTAATCGTTCCAATGAATCAGTTTCCTTTATCGATAAAAAGTGTGCAGACGTCGTCAACCTGTCGACTATCACCCAAATAGAATCAAATCCCTTCAGAGTTCTTGGTAACTTTGTGATGAAATCTGTAGTAATCTGATCCCATTTCCACATAGGTATTTCTAATCGTTGTAACTGACCAAATGGCTTTTGATGTTCAATTTTTACCTTCTTACAAGTAGTAAAACCTTCCACATGTTGAGCAATGCTTTTTTTATTCCCGGCCACCAATAGAATTGTTTTAGATCTTTAAACAATCCGGATGACACCCGGAAACCAAAGTAACCCGGATTCCATCCGGTATCTTATATCATCCGGAAACTTAAAGAAAAGGGGTACTTACCGGGTAGATGAATCGTCCGGACACCATCAATCAAAACCACCGGACACTACCAACGAACTATCCAGACACATTCAATCTATCCAGAAACCTCTGTCGGTTTGACTACTTTTTACCCAGAAATTGACAGAATCAATCCTAAACATGAAATGAACGATTCTACTCCGATAGAAACTATCTACTATCAATTACATACATAATTTGTAAAGGAACATACCAGTAATCACCTCCAAACACACTAAATGGAGCCCTAACCCTTCCTTTTTCTTCTTTCTCTCTTTCTCTCAAAACACATACAACACCTAGTGATTTTCTGCTGTAAATGAAAATATCTGGACACCTAATTAGATATTATCAAACTAATTTACCCTCTTAGCCTTAAACTATTCACAATTAACCAATTCACCCTTAAACTTATAAATTTACCCCAAACTTACTCTAAACACTAATTATAAAATTAAAAAATTTAACGGAACTATAATTTAACTAACGAACTTACCCGGGGTATTACATCATCTCCCCCTCAAAAGAATTCCACCCCGGATTTCTGTTAGGCAAAAAGGTATGGGTACTTGGTTCTCATTTCTGATTCTGATTCCCAAGTAGCATCCTGACCTCTTTGATGTCGCCACTGAACATTCACTTGTCTGATTACTTTGTTCTGCAACTCTTTAACCTTGTGATCAACTATTGCTTCTGGTTCTTCCACATAATTTAGCTTTTCCTCAACTTGTATATCTGGTAGAGAAACTGCTTGATCTGGCGTAACTAAACACTTTCGAAAAGTCGATATATGAAACGCGTTATGAATCCTGCTTAACTCTGGCGGAAGATCCAACCTGTATGCTACTTCACCGATCCTTTCTGTAATTGCAAACGGCCCGATATACCTTGGACTAAGCTTACCTTGTTTCCCAAACCAAAGGACTCCTTTCCAAGGTGAGAATTTTAACATTACAAAATCTCCAACTTGGAATTCTAACGGTTTCCGGCGTCGGTCGGCGTAGCTTTTCTGTCTATCTTGAGCCACTTTCAATCTTTCTCGAATCTGAGTAACCTTATTCGCGGTTAACTGAACTATATCCGGCCCCGCTAGCTGTTTCTCCCCCACTTCGTTCCAACACAAAGGAGTTCGACATTTTCTACCATATAAAACTTCAAACGGTGCCGCTTGTATGCTGGAATGATAACTGCTGTTATAGGCATATTCGATCAATGGTAAATGTTTATCCCACGCTCCCCCAAAGTCAACAATGCAAGCCCGGAGCATATCTTCTAATGTCTGAATCGTTCGTTCACTCTGACCGTCAGTTTGAGGATGATATGATGTGCTTAACTTTATTTGCGTCCCCATTTCCTTTTGAAAACTTCTCCAGAATCTTGAAGTAAAACGACTATCACGATCAGAAATGATCGAGATCCGAACTCCATGTCGAGTTACTATTTCATCAATGTACAATTTAGCTAATCGTTCCAATGAATCAGTTTCCTTTATCGATAAAAAGTGTGCAGACGTCGTCAACCTGTCGACTATCACCCAAATAGAATCAAATCCCTTCGGAGTTCTTGGTAACTTTGTGATGAAATCTGTAGTAATCTGATCCCATTTCCACATAGGTATTTCTAATCGTTGTAACTGACCAAATGGCTTTTGATGTTCAATTTTTACCTTCTTACAAGTAGTAAAACCTTCCACATGTTGAGCAATGCTTTTTTTATTCCCGGCCACCAATAGAATTGTTTTAGATCTTTAAACAATCCGGATGACACCCGGAAACCAAAGTAACCCGGATTCCATCCGGTATCTTATATCATCCGGAAACTTAAAGAAAAGGGGTACTTACCGGGTAGATGAATCGTCCGGACACCAGCAATCAAAACCACCGGACACTACCAACGAACTATCCAGACACATTCAATCTATCCAGAAACCTCTGTCGGTTTGACTACTTTTTACCCAGAAATTGACAGAATCAATCCTAAACATGAAATGAACGATTCTACTCCGATAGAAACTATCTACTATCAATTACATACATAATTTGTAAAGGAACATACCAGTAATCACCTACAAACACACTAAATGGAGCCCTAACCCTTCCTTTTTCTTCTTTCTCTCTTTCTCTCAAAACACATACAACACCTAGTGATTTTCTGCTGTAAATGAAAATATCTGGACACCTAATTAGATATTATCAAACTAATTTACCCTCTTAGCCTTAAACTATTCACAATTAACCAATTCACCCTTAAACTTATAAATTTACCCCAAACTTACTCTAAACACTAATTATAAAATTAAAAAATTTAACGGAACTATAATTTAACTAACGAACTTACCCGGGGTATTACATCATCTCCCCCTCAAAAGAATTCCACCCCGGATTTCTGTTAGGCAAAAAGGTATGGGTACTTGGTTCTCATTTCTGATTCTGATTCCCAAGTAGCATCCTGACCTCTATGATATCGCCACTGAACATTCACTTGTCTGATTACTTTGTTCTGCAACTCTTTAACCTTGTGATCAACTATTGCTTCTGGTTCTTCCACATAATTTAGCTTTTCCTCAACTTGTATATCTGGTAGAGAAACTGCTTGATCTGGCGTAACTAAACACTTTCGAAAAGTCGATATATGAAACGCGTTATGAATCCTGCTTAACTCTGGCGGAAGATCCAACCTGTATGCTACTTCACCGATCCTTTCTGTAATTGCAAACGGCCCGATATACCTTGGACTAAGCTTACCTTGTTTCCCAAACCAAAGGACTCCTTTCCAAGGTGAGAATTTTAACATTACAAAATCTCCAACTTGGAATTCTAACGGTTTCCGGCGTCGGTCGGCGTAGCTTTTCTGTCTATCTTGAGCCACTTTCAATCTTTCTCGAATCTGAGTAACCTTATTCGCGGTTAACTGAACTATATCCGGCCCCGCTAGCTGTTTCTCCCCCACTTCGTTCCAACACAAAGGAGTTCGACATTTTCTACCATATAAAACTTCAAACGGTGCCGCTTGTATGCTGGAATGATAACTGCTGTTATAGGCATATTCGATCAATGGTAAATGTTTATCCCACGCTCCCCCAAAGTCAACAATGCAAGCCCGGAGCATATCTTCTAATGTCTGAATCGTTCGTTCACTCTGACCGTCAGTTTGAGGATGATATGATGTGCTTAACTTTATCTGCGTCCCCATTTCCTTTTGAAAACTTCTCCAGAATCTTGAAGTAAAACGACTATCACGATCAGAAATGATCGAGATCCGAACTCCATGTCGAGTTACTATATCATCAATGTACAATTTAGCTAATCGTTACAATGAATCAGTTTCCTTTATCAATAAAAAGTGTGCAGACGTCGTCAACCTGTCGACTATCACCCAAATAGAATCAAATCCCTTCGGAGTTCTTGGTAACTTTGTGATGAAATCTGTAGTAATCTGATCCCATTTCCACATAGGTATATCTAATCGTTGTAACTGACCAAATGGCTTTTGATGTTCAATTTTTACCTTCTTACAAGTAGTACAACCTTCCACATGTTGAGCAATGCTTTTTTTATTCCCGGCCACCAATAGAATTGTTTTAGATCTTTATACATCTTATTCGTACATGGATGAATAGAGAATCGAGATTGATGAGCTTCTTGTAGTACATGATCACGTAAACCACCCAAACGAGGCACCCAGATTCTGTTTCCCAAACACAACAACCCACGATCATCTTTTACAAGCAATGCTGATATACCCACTAACCGTTCTGGTTTCAAGTGTTCTTCTTGAAAAGCTTCTATTTGACACTTCTGCAATTCGTCAAAGATGTTAGGTAGGAGTTCAGCTCGTAGTGAAATAGCTTTTATTGTTCCACTCCTTTCTTGACGACTTAGTGCATCAGCTACCACATTCGCCTTTCCCGGATGATAAAGGATTTCACAGTCGTAATCATTCACCAATTCTAGCCATCTTCTTTGCCTCATATTTAGTTCCTTCTGATCAAAAAGATGTTGGAGACTCTTATGAGCGGTATAAATTTGACATCTAGAGCCGTAAAGATAATGTCTCCAAATCTTCAACGCGAATACAACTGCTGCCAGTTCCATGTCGTGTGTAGGATACTGTCTTTCATGATCTTTTAACTGACGAGAAACATAAGCAATAACCTTTCCACGCTGCATAAGTACACATCCCAATCCCATTTTGGAAGCATCAGTGTAAACAACAAAGACTTCGGAACCTTCCGGTAGTGACAAAATCGGCGCACTGCAAAGTTTCTCTTTCAATACCCTGAATGCTCCATCCTGTTCTGCTTTCCATTCAAACTTCAGATTCTTTCGAGTCAGCTTACTCAAAGGCGTCGCGATACGAGAGAAGTCTTTTATAAACTTTCGATAGTAGCCGGCTAAACCCAGAAAACTATGTACTTCGGTTGGCGTTCTCGGTGGTTCCCACTTTTCAATCGCTTCCACTTTCATCGGATCCACTTGAATGCCTTTCTCGGAAACTACATGCCCCAGAAACTGAACTTATCGTAGCCAGAATTCACATTTTGAAAATTTAGCATACAAGTTTTCTTTCTTCAGTAACTCCAGAACCAAACGAAGATGTTGCGCGTGCTCTTCCCAGGATCGGGAATAGATAATTATATCATCGATAAATACAATAACAAATTTATCGAGATACGGCTTACATACCCGATTCATTAAATCCATAAAGGCAGCTGGAGCATTCGTCGGTCCAAACGACATCACTAAGAATTCATAATGACCATACCTTGTGCGAAAAGCAGTTTTTAGAACGTCTCCTTCTTTAACCTTCATTTGATGATAACCAGATCTTAGATCAATCTTGGAGAAATAACAAGCTCCAACTAATTGATCGAAGAGGTCATCAATTCTGGGAAGCGGATACTTGTTCTTGATCGTGCGCTTATTCAGTTCCCGGTAGTCAATACACATTCTCATCGAACAATCCTTCTTTTTCACAAACAAAACTGGTGCACCCCACGACGAAGAACTGGGTCTGGTGAATCCCTTATCGGAAAGATCTTGCAGTTGTGTCATCATTTCTTTCATCTCTGGTGGCGCTAAACGATACGGTGCACGGGCTATAGGAGCGGCTCCAGGAATCAGATCTATACCAAACTCTACTTGTCTAACGGGCGGAAGGCTATTCAAGTCTTCAGGGAATACTTCTGGAAATTCACTAACAATAGGAATATGAACAAGAGGTCATGCATTTCTAATCGTTGTAACTGACCAAACGGCTTTTGATGTTCAATTTTTACCTTCTTACAAGTAGTACAACCTTCCACATGTTGAGCAATGCTTCTTTTTATTCCCGGCCACCAATAGAATTGTTTTAGATCTTTATACATCTTATTCGTACCTGGATGAATAGAGAATCGAGATTGATGAGCTTCTTGTAGTACACGATCACGTAAACCACCCAAACGAGGCACCTAGATTCTGTTTCCCAAACACAATAACCCACGATTATCTTTTAAAAGCAATGCTGATATACCCACTAACCGTTCTGGTTTCAAGTGTTCTTCTTGAAAAGCTTCTATTTGACACTTCTGCAATTCGTCAAAGATGTTTGGTAGGAGTTCAGCTCGTAGTGAAATAGCTTTTATTGTTCCATTCCTTTCTTGACGACTTAGTGCATCAACTACCACATTCGCCTTTCCCGGATGATAAAGGATTTCACAGTCGTAATCATTCACCAATTCTAGTCATCTTCTTTTCCTCATATTTAGTTCCTTCTGATCAAAAAGATGTTGGAGACTCTTATGATCGGTATAAATTTGTCATCTAGAGCCATAAAAATAATGTCTCCAAATCTTCAACGCGAATACAACTGCTGCCAGTTCCATGTCGTGTGTAGGATACTGTCTTTCATGATCTTTTAACTGACGAGAAGCATAAGCAATAACCTTTCCACGCTGCATAAGTACACATCCCAATCCCAGTTTGGAAGCATCACTGTAAACAACAAAGACTTCGGAACCTTCCGATAGTGACAAAATCGGCTCCCTGCAAAGTTTCTCTTTCAATACCCTGAATGTTCCATCCTATTCTGCTTTCCATTCAAACTTCAGATTCTTTCGAGTCAGCTTAGTCAAAGGCGTCGCGATACGAGAGAAGTCTTTTATAAACTTTCAATAGTAGCCGGCTAAACCCAGAAAACTACGTACTTCGGTTGGCGTTCTCGGCGGTTCCCACTTTTCAATCGCTTCCACTTTCATCGGATCCACTTGAATGCCTTTCTCGGTAACTACATGCCCCAGAAACTGAACTTCTCGTAGCCAGAATTCAGATTTTCAAAATTTAGCATACAACTTTTCTTTCTTCAGTAACTCCAGAACCAAACGAAGATGTTGCGCGTGCTCTTCCTTGGATCGGGAATAGATAAGTATATCATCGATAAATACAATAACAAATTTATCGAGATACGGCTTACTTACCCGGATCATTAAATCCATAAAGGCAGCTGGAGCGTTCGTCAGTCCAAACTGCATCACTAAGAATTCATAATGACCATACCTTGTGCGAAAAGCAGTTTTTAGAACGTCTCCTTCTTTAACCTTCAGTTGATGATAACCAGATCTTAGATCAATCTTGGAGAAATAACAAGCTCCAACTAATTGATCGAAGAGGTCATCAATTATGGGAAGCGGATACTTGTTCTTGATCGTGCGCTTATTCAGTTCTCGTTAGTCAATACACATTCTCATCGAACCATCCTTCTTTTTCACAAACAAAACTGGTGCACCCCACGGCGAAGAACTGGGTCTGATGATTCCTTTATCGGAAAGATCTTGCAGTTGCGTCATCATTTCTTTCATCTCTGGTGGCGCTAAACAATACGGTGCACGGGCTATAGGAGCGGCTCCAGGAATCAGATCTATACCAAACTCTACTTGTCTAACGGGCGGAAGGCTATTCAAGTCTTCAGGGAATACTTCTGGAAATTCACTAACAATAGGAATATCTTCCAACTTATTCTTTTCTGGCTTAATATCTATCAGATAAGCTAAGTAACTAGGGCAACCCTTGCTGACACACTTACGAGCTTTTATCATAGATATAAGACAAGACTGATGATTTCTTCGATCACCATAAATCACTACCGGTCCCTTCTCAGGTAAGACAACATTTATTAATTTCTTATCACAATCTATGTTAGCCTGATTCACGGCTAACCAATCCATCCCCACTACCACATCGAACTCGATCAAGGCTATAAGAAATAACTGAATAGGTACCCCGCACCCATCTATGTTTATCACACAACTATCAAATACCTCATTAACCGGTACTTGATTATCATTAGCCGTATCTACCATTAACGCACGATCTAACACTTTAGGCTTTAAATGCATATAGGCAGCAAAAGAAGGTGACACAAACGATCGGTTTGCACCAGAATCAGATAACACTTTAGCACGTGTAGAGTTTATTAAAAATGTACCTGTAACCACATCCAGAGTTTCCTCCGCTTCTTGAGCTGTCATCTGAAATGCACGACCTCTTGTTCTTGGCGGCTCTAGTCTCGGTACTATCGGTCTGACAACCGCTGGTCTCCCTGATGTACCCCCTTGCTGTATCCTTCCCCTCGGACAATCAGACTAAATGTGATCCGGAGAATTACATGAGAAACAAAACTGCGTCACTCGACAGTCTTTAACAACATCCCCGGTCTTCCCACACCTAAAACAAACCCGAGGATCCATTTGACAATTTCCTTGGTGGATACGGTTGCACTTCGGACAAGGTCTTTCCGCTGATCGGAAATGTGAACGGTTATCAAATCGCTGAAACCTGGACTTCTTCGGATCATACTGCGGTCCTTCCCACTTTCTTTTCCCCGCACCTCTATCACTAATACTTCTCCCTTTATCTTGCTCCACGGTTTCTGCGGCGTCTACTGCGGCGGAGAAAGTTTCTGGTCCTTTAGCAATCACAAAACTTCTAACTTCTGCATTCAATCCGAAGATAAACCTTTCAATCTTCATTGCCTCCGTGGCAACGTAGTATTCCGCGAAACGAGACTTTTCCAGAAAACGAGCGGTGTAGTCCCAAACTAATAGATTCCCTTGCTGCAAGTTCATAAACTCCCCCTCCAGTTGTTTAACCGCTGCAAGAGGACAGAATTGTTTCCTGAAACCTATAACGAATTATTCCCAAGAGAAGGTAGAATATATGTCAGACCCTCCAGATGAAATATGACCTTCCCACCAGTATAAAGCATCGCCCTTCAACATTGTGGTTCCATAAAGTACTCTATCCTCTTCAGCACACTTACAAGTCTTGAAGATAGCTTCTATTTCCTTCAGCCATCTCATAGCTTTCACTGGGTCCCTGTCTCCTACGTAGGTCGGAGGCTTACAACTTAGGAACATTTTATAATCACATTTCTTCACTACTGGTACGACAGTAGGTGTAATGGCCATCTCCTCTTCATGAGTAGGATCTGGTCTCTCTGTTTCAGTATTATGAGTTTGGTTGAACATAGCTTGGATATTGACTTGTAATCTTCTCATTTCAGCTGCTAAGTTGTCTCTTGTAACAAATTCTGTGTCGCGCCCGTGAACTCTGCCTCCAGTTCTGCCTCTACCTCTTTCTCCTCCTCTTCCCCTTGCCCCAACTGTTGGATTTGTTCTATTAGGATTTCCTCCTCCCCGATTCGTTTGTCTAGTACCGCTTGCCATTCTGTAGATTCAAACAAGGTTAATATACTCATAAGCACATACCCCATATAACAAGGTTTTCCAATTACACTGGCCAAGTGTAATCTGAAATTACCTTACATGATGCTCCTTCTACCTTTTTATATTTAACATCCCAAGGTTCTACAATAATAGGGACATCCTACTTCACATGTAGTTTAAGTCTAGGTACAGATACTAATACCTAAATCCCTTAAACTAGGGCTCTGATACCACCTGTAACAACCCGATTTCCAAATATATAACAAATATCTTACATTGCATAACGTCGTTACATAACAAGATACATCTTCTAACAAATACGGTCCGCTAGTCTTTACAATCCAAAATAAGATAATTCATTACAAACTTTTTCCCTAGTTACATTACATCATAACTACAAAATATGTCATAATCTTCAAAAATATACGCCTTCTCAAAAGCTTTTCACCGATTACCCTGCTTACTTGTCCTTACTTTATCCACAACCTGGAATACATATTTTAAAAACAAAATGAGGGTTAGACCTAAAGGTCTAGTGAGAAAATCCTTGTTTCTTTGAAAATCCTTTGCACACCACCATTCACATAATACAAACAAAATTACCAGTTATGACTCAATCATCATGTATTTTTCCATCTCATTCTCTTGACCATATTAGTTGGTTGCAAGCCAACTAATAAATTATCTTCGCTGTACGACAATTACAGCCAACAAGGATGTACGACTATTACAGCCAACACACTGGTCCTAAGCCCGGCCACGTATTCTCGTATAGTAGAATACTCATGTAAATATAATATCTCAATATATTATATTACATACAGAAACACATAAGCATACCATCTATCACATTCCCAATCCACGCATATATGTATTCCAGTTTCAAAACGTTTTAAAGTAAAACTCACCTATTTTGCTTATCACCAAAAATCCTTTCCAAGCCTTTTCAATAGATTCAGTCTTTCACTTCAAATTCACAATATCTGAAAAAATTAAATACAAGTATCACTTTACCATATAGAACACAGAAGACTCTCTAGCAGGCTGAGAATCCTATTTATTCTATCAAACTCTTATCCTTAATTGTTTCCCTACGGCGACTTAACACGGGGGTTCCGCTACCCGGTTAGCGGATGGGGTCAAGGGGCAACGCCCCTAGATTTTTTTTAGAAAACTTTATTCAGTCCTCAGTCAAAAATCATAACTAAAATTATCTGAAATATCAAAAATGACCAAACAGCTCAAAGTTTCCGGACAACCCAAACTATCCGGACAATACATCTTTCCGGACAGCATAACCTTTCCGGACGGCAAATCCGGACGACACCCGGAAATCAAAGTAACCCGGATACCATCCGGTATCTTATATCATCCAGAAACATAAAGAAAAGGGATACTTACCGGGTAGATGAATTTTCCAGACACCAGCAATCAAAACCACCGGACACTACCAACGAACTATCCGGACACATTCAATCTATCCGGAAACCTCTGTCGGTTTGACTACTTTTTACCCAGAAATTGACAGAATCAATCCTAAACATGAAATGAACGATTCTACTCCAATAGAAACTATCTACTATCAATTACATACATAATTTGTAAAGGAACATACCTGTAATCACCTCCAAACACACCAAATGGAGCCCTAACCCTTCCTTTTTCTTCTTTCTCTCTTTCTCTCAAAACACACACAACACCTACTGAATTTCTGCTGTAAATGAAAATATCTGGACACCTAATTATATATTATCAAACTAATTTACCCTCTTAGCCTTAAACTATTCACCCTTAAACTTATAAATTTACCCCAAACTTACTCTAAACACTAATTATAAAATTAAATAGTTTAACGGAACTATAATTTAACTAACGAACTTACCCGGGGTATTACACTAAACCAAAAATTCCAGAAATTGTTGATGTTTTTGTGAGACCTGCTAGTTCTATAACAAGTTCAGATAGTTTACAAAAAATCAAGTTCTGTAAAAGCAAAGGAAACAATTTCTGAACCAAAAATTGAGAAGTTAGAAGTTTCAGAAGACAAGGTTAAGAAAGATATTTCAAAACTAACAGAAGAAAAACCAAGATATAATGATGCTAAATTCAAATATGACTCTTTTAATGTCAGTTACAAAAATAAACAAACCAGTTTTTCTTATCCCGACATTGAAAGTATATTTGATGCAAGCAAAATTTTGGAAACAGACAGTCAGAAGTCTGAGTCTTCTAGTCAGAATTCTGACTCCATTAGTCAGATCTCTGAGTCTGAAGGTCAGAATTCTGAGTCAACTGAAAATTCTCAATCTAATTCAGAAAATTTTTCAGAACTTGAAAAGAGATTTAAACTTGTTAATCAAGAGCTTGAAGAATTAAGGAAAAGTTTTGATGAACTTGAGAATGATTTCTGTGATGTTGATTTTAAACTACAACAAGTTTTAAAGGAAAACACATCTTATGTCCAGAAAATAACAGAGCTACAGAAGTTAAAGGCTGAGTATGATCTTTTCAAGGTTAATGCTTTAAAAGAAAATAAGAAATTCTTTGATAAATCAAGTACATTTGAAAAAGGTGAATCATCTGAATCTTCTACTAATTCTAAGAACTTGAATGTTTAAGAATGTAAAGCCCGTATCCCGGTATGACCTATTTTATTTATTTAATTTTTTTTTACGTTGTTGGTTAACGGGATTAACGAGAAAGATCAAACCTGTTATCGGTGGGGAAAACCTTATTTAAAGTGCAAGGGTTGAAAAGGGCAGGGACCAAAGGTGTCTTTTAGGGATTTTGGTACCATGGGTTCGGCCCATGCACAACCGAGACCCACATTTCGTTTGTTTGGTTTTTGTTTCGTGGGGAGCAACGAGAAAAAAAGAGAGATAGCAAACCCTAAACCCTTCTTCCCCCCACCGTCCCTGCTGCTGCCGCTGCGTTTCCACCGGAACCACCACCAGCACCGCCGCTGGTTCTTGCCGGCGACGAGGGTGCTGCGAGAGAGAGAGAGAGAGAGAGCAGCGGCGGGAGAGAGAGAGACTGTCGTGAAGAGAGAGAGAGAGACTGCCGTGTAGAGAGAGAGAGACAGCCGTGAAGAGAGAGAGTTCGCCGGAGAGAGAGAGAGAGACGCCGGGGAGAAGGAGGAGTCGCATCGAGGTAGTCGTTCGTTTTCCTTTTCGTTGTCTTTTTGTATTGTTTCGTCGCGAGAATACCGTAAACCGCCACCACCACCGCCGCAGCCATGGCTGCCGGCGGTGTGGCCGCCGCCGGGCGCCGCCGCGTGGACAGCAGCGGATATGCGCGTGTGGCTGTGTGTGTGGGACGGGATAGGGTAGTCGGGTTGTTCCGTTCTCGTTATCGCCAAAGTCGTAAACCTCAATTGTCGGCGCCGCCGCCGCAAACCACCGCCGCCGGAGGTGGCAGTGGGTGGTGCTGGCAACGGTCCAGCCCAGATTGCCTAAAACCTGAATCTTTTTAGCTAAACCGTAACCCGAATCGATTAACCTTGAACCGTTTTATAAATCGTCATTTTATGTGGAAAGTATGAACCTGCCACTGTTTTGCGACGGTCATAACCTTTCCGTCGTCGCTCGGATTGAGGCGAATCCGGTGCCCATGGTTCACATTCTGTGTCGGGCACACTTTTCGTGTTTTAGCGGAAGTCTGGTTCGGCCTCTAACTAGGCGTAAAATGGCTGTTTTCACAGCAGGTCTGCACATGACAGCTTCGTGTTCTGTTTTTAGAAAATTCATAGTAATTTGTAGGAAAATCGTTAGAACGCGTACGATATGTCCCTGGAACCCTAAGCCATGGAACTAACTGATTATGGATTAATAATTCTGGGTTGATGAGTTTAAGAGGGGATAAACAGGTCCCGAACAGACCTGTAAATCTTAGAGTAAAAGCTGGATTTTTCGTGTGTAAGCTTATAGTTGTGACATTGGGCTAGGACTTCGTTTTGACGTGTGATATCACTTATTTAGGTGGAAAAAGGTGAGCTGGTGTTGGCCGACTCGTTTTGCTGTTGAGGACATCTACCTTGCTTTTGAGGTGAGTTCTCTCACTATATAAGATGGAAATTATATTTGTGTTACTATAGCTCGGGTGTGATAGTTATGATTGTTTGTTGATATTATTGTGTTATGGGATATATATAATTGTGTATAGATATTGAACTGTAATTGATGTACTTCTTGATGGATGTTCCAAGAAGTATATGTGTTTGTATAATGAGTTGCGATAATATTTTCTTGATGGACGTTCCAAGAAGTATAAGGCTTATTATCTTAATTGTGATATATTTTCTTGCTGGATGTTCCAAGAATTATATGTGCTGGTATATTTGATATATATAAATTTGGGTGCAAGACGTGATTGCATGGTATGAGTTGGTTGTGATAATTAACTGTTTAAGGGTGATGCTGATATAATTGCGATCTTATATATGGTTTGAATTCACTAAGCCGTTATGCTTACCCCCCCTATAAAACTACTGTTTCAGGTGCTAGCGGCAGTCGGGCTTGACGTTACACACTGGCGTGTTGTTGAAGTCTTTTATCATTTTTATTTAAAGAAAATTGATGTTATGTTAATTCCGCTGCGTAAACTATTCTGGTTACTTTTATAAACGAGATCTTTTGTTAAACAGTTGTTGAAATCCATATTCTTATGGATTATTGTTTATGAAATGTTGTTACAAAAAGTTTAAATAAATTGTAATTTTCGGGACGTTACAACTTGGTATCAGAGCACAACTTGAGTGAATCAAACGCATCTCGGTGTGTTTGATCTCAAGTTGCGGCTATGAAATTGTTCTCTTAAATTTTTTGGAAAATAAAAGAAAGGAAAACCCGTTTGAGAAACGGTGATCGAGGGCGCAGTGTGTACAGTCAGTCGGAGCCAAAGGGGAAAGGTACAGTACTTAGTGTATTTATCGCTTTCTAGATCATAGGGTATGCATGCTAGATTGCCTATGTGGTTTACACTGTACTGTATGATGATTGCTTGCTAGTGGGAATTAATGCTAGTTATAATAGGTTGTTAAGCGAAGGCCCTATAGGTTGTATGCAGTAAGAATCACATAGCCTTAGAATATTTGATTTAGTTCTATTGCGCAGCTCTTGTTTGAGTCCAACCGTTCTAGGATAGAATCTTGTATTCGAATGTCTATTTGATTCACGCTGCATGCGACTGGGTATTCGCGAGGCAACTCGTTATGGCTAATAGGGATTCCGTTGTAGCAAGGGTAGTGGGATGAGATGAAATTTCTAGTGAGCTGGGAAGAGTGTTTACATATGAGTATGTATGCGAGATTGCTTTCTAGAACATAGGAATATGTATGCTAGATTGCTTGGTGCTTATTACACTGTACTGCATGTTTGTTGCTTGCTAATAGGAGTTTATGCTAGCCTTGATAGGTTGTTAAGTGAATGCACTATAGGTTGTATGCGGTAGGAACCGAATAGCCTTAGAATGTCGGATTTAGTTCTATTGCGCAGCTCTTGTTTGAGTCCAACCGTTGTAGGATATAATCTTATATTCGAATGTCTATCTGATTTTACACTGTGTGCTACTGTGCATTCGCGAGGCGACTCGTCATGACTAGTGGGGATTTCGTCATAGCAAGGGTAGTGGAGTTGGGTGGAATTCCTAGGGAGCTAGGAAGAGTGTGTACATATGCCGGTGCGGGCATATGTGTATAGTTTTCGGCAAAGAACTACTTGGTCACTTCGGGACGGGACTCGAAACGAGTGAGGATAGGTGTGGAAGGTAGTAGTAGAGCTCCTACTATCTGAAGCACATGATCCGTGCTCGAGTCGGGGAAAGTCACGAGGAATCCAAGGAGTTGAGCGTGAGCGTTGTTAGTGTGAGTTATTATGTGCTAATAACTCGTTGTAATATCTACCCAGAATAGCCATCACAAGGAGGAACGACTATAGTAAACCTACTAGTACAGGTGTGTACTTGATTTGCGTTGATGGGATGATCGTTGGGGTAGTGACGAAGGTTATAAATTAGTAGTCGTTGGAATAAAAGGACGATTCTAGTATTAATCACTTGGAGTGACGATGAGGATGATGTTTGTTTCGGGCCAAGATGGATGATTGTGCTAGAATCATAGGCTTATAGAGCCGACTTTGATTTGAGGAAAAATTGTAGGGATTATTTGACGTAATTTCCCAACTTGCCTAAGAGGTTTAAATGTCCGGATGACGTTAGTGGACCGACTAAGTCATGCACAAAGTTTGATTTTGAAATAGATTGCATTAACAAATTCTTGTGTTTCAAATCATTTTATGGATGGTGTTTTGGAATTTTGGGAAATGTTCAGCACACACACAAGATTTTGAAATATGGTTTTGAAAGTGTATGAAATCGTTTTATCACGGGAGTGCAAACTTTGTTAGAATTTGTCTCATTTCGTTATTTTCCAACGGTTCTTTCGGGTAAGATGATATCCGTGTTTTGTGGTGTTTAAAATGTTGGGCAAGTGACTACGGCTTGTGACTTTAACATTGGAACTCCTCCACATATGTTAGAGTTGAGAAGGAAAGTTACATTCCACGATTTCTGTATAAAGCTATTTGAGTGATTTGGTTAAAATAAGTTTTGTTTTACGGCATGTTGAGTCGTGTGGGTTTAATTTCACGAGGTGCATATCTTATTTGTTTATGTGACCATTTGGGGAAATCTTGGAAATCAATTTAAAGAACCCCACCTTTTGAGATTTTATGAGATTTTAGTCGATATTTTCAAATGATGGAAACAAATTGGTTTTTATCTTTAGGTTTGAAACTTACACGAGACAGTTGTGTTTTAACAAAAATATATTTGTAAACCGTTTCATCGTTTTCTATGACTAGCCGACGCGCGTAAGATTTGTTGGTGAACCCTGTGCCACGACATTTTATGTTTAAAAAGAGAAATTTTGGGGTCAAATGTCGTGGAACTGATTTTGAAATTATGTGCACACTTTTGTCGCACCCGGTGTAAGGTCGAGCGGTTAATTTAAGTACATGTCATGAGTCAATCCATACTAGAACCGTGACGGTTCATTTTTTAAAGAAATTATTTATTTCGCTTTGCGTTTTGTGAGTAAACTGAGCTGCAATGGAATGATTTTCAACATGATTTTCATATGTGGGACGAGCTTGTCCATTTTTGCGTAACTACCGACCTGGTAATAGTTTTATTGCATACGATCTTTTTGAAATGAAAAATCTTGACGTTGAAAATATTTTGTAAATGATTTTGTAAACCATTTGGGAAATGCGCTCTTAAGTGTTATGTGTCATTTTGAGAATTTTCAGGGTGTGAGTCCTTTTGGAAAACTCTGTTGTTTAACCCGTGTTGAGTTTGGGACTAATGTTGATTTTAGAGTATTGCTTGCTTAAACTTTATTTAAACGCGTTTTGACCGACTTATGGGTCTAACAAGCGTGGAGCATTTTGCTCGGTTTTGACTTTGAGATAGTCATGGGTCAATTGCACGGTTTTAATGGCTCGATGGGGAGTCTTGTTGATGGGTTGTTTTGTTGCATAGTTTTGCATTTATTGTACGTTGAGTATTTACATGTTTGGGTGAGTGAGTCATTCCGGGATAAGCATGTTGTTGGTAGACTGTTTGCATTGGATCCTTGGTCACGTCAGTCAGTCGTTGGTAATGGTCGGTTGGGTATCTCGGGGTGGGACCCCGGTATTCATGTGTTATGACCTTGACTTTCCAGTAGGCACTAGGAGGATATAGTCTTGAGCACTTACCTGGGAGGTAGTTCCGATGTGCCGGGCCTTGAGACGTACCTGGGAGGTAGACGTTAAGGTGTATCTTGATACGGTGGAACTAGGCTTCGTAGAGCAAGTGTGGAGGATAAGTAGACGGTGGAAGGTTGGGTATTCCACGCGTGTTGGTACTGTAGGCCGAATAGTATCAGTTAAGAGAATGATGCCCTTTGTAATTAAGAGCATAAATGCGCCGTAACCTTTTTGAGGTAAGTAGTATATTTAGGTGTCGACTTTTGGGCTTGAGGCCAAACACCTCTAGTGTAATCGGGGATTTGTAGTCGATTTTAAAATAATTATGGTGATGGTAGTAGTAACCCTGAGATGCTTAATTGTGATGAATGGTTATGGTGGAATGACCTTCGTGGGTAATTATAAATTTACTGGTTTGATGATTCGTGTGAAAAAAAATTTGGGAGTCTATTGGAACTCATGGAAGTTAATCGACAGTAATGGTAGGAATGATCGGATTCGAGTATCCTGTAGGGTATATTGGTGAGCGCCTTTAGAATAGTTAGAGCTCGAAATTTGAATCGGGATGTATGGATTATCTATGGTTGGGAGACAACCGAAGTCAGTTGACATGGAATGAATCCAGTTGTTGGAGTGTTCTTCCGATCATAATTTCAGTGTCCTTGAAGGAGTTTTGTTAGTAAGAAAAGTATTCGAGAAATTCTAGACGGGGTGAGAAATTTAGATTCTAGTTGAGGAAAGTCCAGTGGCAACACAGAAAGGGCTCCGAGTGGACTTTGGAACCCAAGGTTTAGATGCGGTAAAACTATCCAGAGCTGTTTGCGGACGTAGACTTCGAGGACGAAGTCTAATTCAAGTGGGGGAGAGTTGTAAAGCCCGTATCCCGGTATGACCTATTTTATTTATTAATTTTTTTTACGTTGTTGGTTAACGGGATTAACGAGAAAGATCAAACCTGTTATCGGTGGGGAAAACCTTATTTAAAGTGCAAGGGTTGAAAAGGGCAGGGACCAAAGGTGTCTTTTAGGGATTTTGGTACCATGGGTTCGGCCCATGCACAACCGAGACCCACATTTCGTTTGTTTTGTTTTTGTTTCGTGGTGAGCAACGAGAAAAAAAAAGATAGCAAACCCTAAACCCTTCTTCCCCCCACCGTCCCTGCTGCTGCGGCTGCGTTTCCACCGGAACCACCACCAGCACCGCCGCTGGTTCTTGCCGGCGACGAGGGTGCTGCGAGAGAGAGAGAGAGAGAGAGAGAGCAGCGGCGGGAGAGAGAGAGAGCAGCTGCGAGAGAGAGAGAGAGAGACTGCCGTGAAGAGAGAGAGAGACTGCCGTGTAGAGAGAGAGAGACTGCCGTCAAGAGAGAGAGTTCGCCGGAGAGAGAGAGAGACGCCGGGGAGAAGGAGGAGTCGCATCGAGGTAGTCGTTCGTTTTCCTTTCCGTTGTCTTTTTGTATTGTTTCGTCGCGAGAATACCGTAAACCGCCACCACCACCGCCGCAGCCATGGCTGCCGGCGGTGTGGCCGCCGCCGTGCGCCGCCGGGTGGACAGCAGCGGGTATGCGCGTGTGGCTGTGTGTGTGTGGGTGTGTGTGTGGGACGGGATAGGGTAGTCGGGTTGTTCCGTTCTCGTTATCGCCAAAGTCGTAAACCTCAATTGTCGCCGCCGCCGCCGCAAACCACCGCCGCCGGAGGTGGCAGTGGGTGGTGCTAGCAACGGTCCAGCCCAGATTGCCTAAAACCTGAATCTTTTTAGCTAAATCGTAACCCAAATCGATTAACCTTGAACCGTTTTATAAATCGTCATTTTATGTGGAAAGTATGAACCTGTCACTGTTTTGCGACGGCCATAACTTTTCCGTCGTAGCTCGGAGGAGGCGATTCCGGTGCCCACGGTTCACATTCTATGTCGGGCACACTTTTCGTGTTTTAGCGGAAGTCTGGTTCGGCCTCTAACTAGGCGTAAAATGGCTGTTTTCACAGCAGGTCTGCACATGACAGCTTCGTGTTCTGTTTTTAGAAAATTCATAGTAAATTGTAGGAAAATCGTTAGAACGCGTACGATATGTCCCTGGAACCCTAAGCCATGGAACTAACTGATTATGGATTAATAATTATGGGTTGATGATTTTAAGAGGGGATAAACAGGTCCCGAACAGACCTGTAAATCTTAGAGTAAAAGCTGGATTTTTCGTGTGTAAGCTTATAGTTGTGACTTTGGGCTAGGACTTCGTTTTGACGTGTGATATCACTTATTTAGGTGGAAAAAGCTGAGATGGTGTTGGCCGACTCGTTTTGCTGTTGAGGACATCTACCTTGCTTTTGAGGTGAGTTCTCTCACTATATAAGATGGAAATTATATTTGTGTTACTATAGCTCGGGTGTGATAGTTATGATTGTTTGTTGATATTATTGTGTTATGGGATATATATAATTGTGTATAGATATTGAACTGTGATTGATGTACTTCTTGATGGATGTTCCAAGAAGTATATGTGTTTGTATAATGAGTTGCGATTATATTTTCTTGATGGACGTTCCAAGAAGTATAAGGCTTATTATTAATAGTGATATATTTTCATGATGGATGTTCCAAGAAGTATATGTGTTTGTATAATGAGTTGCGATTATATTTTCTTGATGGACGTTCCAAGAAGTATAAGGCTTATTATTAATTGTGATATATTTTCTTGATGGATGTTCCAAGAAGTATATGTGTTTGTATAATGAGTTGCGATTATATTTTCTTGATGGACGTTCCAAGAAGTATAAGGCTTATTATCTTAATTGTGATATATTTTCTTGCTGGATGTTCCAAGAAATATATGTGCTGGTATATTTGATATATATATAAATTTGGGTGCAAGACGTGATTGCATGGTATGAGTTGGTTGTGATAACTAACTGTTTAAGGGTGATGCTGATATAATTGCGATCCTATATATGGTTTGAATTCACTAAACCGTTGTGCTTACCCCCCTATAAAACTACTGTTTCAGGTGCTAGTGGCAGTCGGGCTTGACGTTACACACTGGCGTGCTGTTGAAGTCTTTTATCATTTTTATTTAAAGAAAAATGATGTTATGTTAATTCCGCTGCGTAAACTATTCTGGTTACTTTTATAAACGAGATCTTTTGTTAAACAGTTGTTGAAATCCAGATTCTTATGGATTATTGTTTATGAAATGTTGTTACAAAAAGTTTAAATAAATTGTAATTTTCGGGACGTTACACAGAAAGAGAGGAAAGCAACAGGAAAGATGATCTGAAAAGGATTTCTGAGGAGATTGAGTTGAATACTACTTCTGAACCTAAAGTTAATAGTTCTTGTATTAGATGCAATTGTAATCTGAATAGTATCAATAAAGGTGAAAAGACTTATGTTTCAGATCTATTGTCACTTGCAAGAAAGAATCTCAAATGTGTTCAATGTGGTAGTCACTCATTTCAATCATCTCAGAAAAATCAAATTTTAATAACATCGATTTCCTATATAAACAAAGCAACTCAGAATTCAAAAAGGAAGATTGTTGATGTTCCTCAAACTCAGATAAAAGGAAAGAAGATTGAAAACATTTCTCAATCTAATTCAAAAGGAAAGAAGAATGAAAACTCGTTTCAAACTAAAGAAAAGAAGACTGAAAGTGTTTCTAAATCTCAACCAAGAATTTTCAAGAAGAAAAGAAACAATTTTGTAAACAAAAAATGTTCTGACTTCATAAAGGTACAAGGTAAGTGGTGCTTAAAAGAAGATTTTGAATGGAAAGTCAAAGGAACTTTTGTTAAATCAAATAACAAAGCTAAGAAAGATGGACCCATTCTAGAATGGGTACCTAAATCTAACTGATTGTTTTTGCAGGGCTGTCATGTGTGGTTTTTAGATTCTGGAGCATCAAGACACATGACAGGTCATAAGTCTTCTCTGTCAAATTTCACAGAAAAGGCTGGAGGAGCAGTAAATTTTGGTAACAACAGTAAAGGACAAGTTAGAGGTTATGGGGATTTAACAAAAGGAGATCTGACCATTCAAAAAGTTTTCTATCAGTCAGTTTTTGGACAGTTTTTGCCAGATCAAGTTCAGTATAACAGGTTGCTTAATTCTGACTGAGAAGGATATAAAAGTGTTCTGGGCTAAAAGACATATGGATTTGTTTATGGCCAACTTTTCTAAAATTGTTGCATTAACTCCAGTTTGTCTACTCTCAAATGCTACTGCAAATGAATGTTGGCTATGGCACAGAAGGTGTTCTCATCTAAATTTTAAGGAACTGAATAATCTTGTTGGCAAACATTTGGTTAAAGGATTACCAAAGATCAAGTTTGAGAAAGAATCACTATGTTCAACATGTGAAATGGGCAAGATGAAGAAAAATTCTCACAAATTGAAAATGGATTCTTCATGCATATCACCATTAGAGATGCTACATACAGATTTGTGTGGTCCTATTTCAGTTCAGTCAATGGGAGGAAAGAAGTACATACTTGTCGAAAAGAAATTGTCGATTAGGGTTTATCATCGGCGGCGGTTTTCTCCTCTTCATCGTTACTGTTTGTTCTCTTGCTGATCTCAAGTGTGTTTCTGAGTCCTTCGTTGTCAAAGCTAGGGTTTCTCGTGGGATTCAGCATCACGGTGTAAACCGTGATCTTCGTCTCCCGGTGACTTGGGTTTTCCCGGTTACTAGGGTTTCCTAGTTTTGACTACAGCGATTCGACTTCACTTGCGGATCGTCGGGGTGCATATGGCGGACGATTTCTGGGGGAGGGGTAGTGATAACAATCAGATTGGGGATGCTGGAGTAGGTTCGTTGATGAACGAGCAGCGTTTGCACCCATGCAAGCATGGGGATAGCGCCATGGAGTCTCATGCGGCTAGGGTTTCGAGTGTTGCTGCGATGGCTGATGTCATGCTTGAGGAGGCAGCTAGGGTGCCTAAGCCCGTGCCTAAAGCCTCTATTTGGGATCGGCTCACGGTGGACAGCGGAAAAGGTAACTCTAAATTAAAGTTTGGAGAAGTGGAATTATTGAAGAAGCCAACGTCTTTCGTTGATATTGTTGGTAGTGCAGCCTCAAGTAAACTGGATTTCTTTCCTCTTGAGGATAAGAAAAGTTCAAGTATCTCAATTCCTGTGGAACTTGCGAAGGAGGCTTGCAAACAGTTCCATACGACCATGTATGGCTATTTTCTGGGTTCCCGCATCCCGTTTCCTATCGTCCAAAGGTACATTAAAAATGCTTTGAGTAAATTTGGTTATGTGGATGCTATGATGAACGATAGGGGGTTCTTTTTCTTTAGATTTAATGATGAGGGTGGGTGTGCTCAAGTTGTAGAGGCAGGACCTCTCATGGTTTGTGGAGTGCCTCTGTTTGTTTATCCATGGGATCCCACCAAAGGTATTCACCGGCTGGAACACTCTTCTTGCCCTCTTTGGGTGAAACTTCACCACATACCATTGGTGGCTTTTAACCGAGAGGGTGTGAGTCGAATTACGAGTGCGTTGGGAGTTCCCAAGCAAATGGACGCGTGCACTACAGCTATGTGTGATAAACTTTGGGGACGACCTAGCTTTGCTAAAGTCTTGGTTGAGGTATGGGCGATTGGTGAGCTAAAAAAGGAACTTGAGGTGATTATTCCGAGCCTTGATGGGGGGAAGGATGAAATGGTGAAGGTTATAGTTGAATATCTATGGGAGCCGGCGCAATGTACCCATTGCTTTGTTTTTGGCCGTAAAATTGGTTCTTGCCCTAAAAATGTAGTGTCAAAGAATGAAAAAACCTAATGCTCATAGAAGAAGCCATGATGAGGAGGGGTTCATCCGTGTGGAAAGAAAACATTGGAGACCAAAAGTAAAGCAGGTTGGTATGCAGGAGGCTGGACCTAGTAACTCTAAGGCAGCGAATGGGAGGCAAGGAGATGGCGAAACGGTGGGAACTCTTAGAAAGGAAGGGCCAAGGAGCGAGGGTAATGTAGGTGGACAACCGTTGGATAAGAGGGGTGACCCTCATTGTGGACAGTCGTTGGATAAGAGGGGTGACCCTCATTGTGTGAGGGTGGAACCTCAAGTGACAAAACATGTGGATGAACCTATTGCTGTAAAGGAAACCCGTACTCCGGGCATTATGAAGGAGCCATTTGTAACCTCGGTAATAAATGCTCTTAGAACCTACACAAAGCCAAGGCGTGGTCCAATGCTTCAATCTTCCTCCTTCACTACTCCGGGGGGAAATCGATTCTCGCCTCTCTCGGATGATAGTGATGATGCTAATGAGACGGAGGATCTTGATGCGGATGATGGCGTGTCTATCTCGATGGAGCCTAGTCGAGATGACGTGGTCAATGCAAAGGCTGCTCACGAGGTTAGTAATGCTTAATCTTGCTTGTTGGAATATTAGGGGGCTAAATGCTCCTATAAAACAAGCCGATGTTAAAGACTTGATTCGTAATAAAAGCCTTAGTTTTTGTTCGTTAGTTGAAACACATGTTCTTGTTAATGATCCGAATGACATTTTTGAACGTGTTTATGGGAGATGGGATTGGAGGTCGAATAGTATGTGCTGTGATCGTGGGATTCGTATTGTTCTTGGATGGGATCTCTTGATTATGGATGTTGTGGTTATTGAAAGGCATCACCAGTTTGTTCATTGTGAAGTACATCTTCGGGGTGAGGCTATCCCGTTTTATATTACTGTTGTATATGCTTCTAATAATGGTGTTACGCGCAAGGAACTGTGGTCGGGCTTGCGTAAATTTAAAGTGATGCTTGGAAATAAGCCTTGGGTCATTTTGGGTGATTTCAACACCATGTTGTTTCCTCATGATGGCTATGGGGGTTCTTCTCGTCGAAATGGAGATATGGAAGATTTCTTTCTATGTATTGAAGACATAGAGGTGTTCGATATTAACTATTCGGGCTTGCAATATACGTGGTGTCAAAAGCCATTGGGGGAGGGTGGATTGTTTAGAAAGCTGGATCGCGTGCTTTGCAATGTGGAGTTTTCCTCTCGTTTTCATGATGCTTCGGTTTTATTTGCTCCCCGTAGCGTTTTTGACCATGCCTCGGCTATCGTTTCGTTTAAAGGTGGTAAACGCAAGAGGGTGTGGCGTTTTATGTTTGACAATTTTATGGTGGATCATCCCTTGTTTCTCCAAACTGTGGGTGGTATTTGGGCGACGGAGTTTTCGGGATCTCTCATGTTTAAACTCAAAGCTAAAATGAAAGATCTTAAATCTCCTCTTCGTAGGATCCGGGCTTCTTATGGCGATCTTACGGCAAAAGTGTCTTCTCTAAAACAAGAACTTTATCAGGTGCAAAAGGACTGTGATTTGGATCCATCTAATGTGTGCTCGAGGGAGGATTTGGCACACTTATTGTTAGCTTTCCAACAAGCTAAGTTGGATGAACTTGTTGCAGCCAAGCAAAGAGCCAAGGTGAAATGGCTTAATGAGGGAGATGCTAACACTAAATACTTCCATCTTGTTGTTAAGGAGAAAAGACATGCACGGTTTGTGCATTCGGTTGTTGACGTGCATGGTACGGTGTTGCATGGGGATGATGTGGCGAATGGTTTCATTGAATATTTTCAAGATATTCTTGGTACTCGTGATGATATCGTCAATCCATATATGCCTCCGGAGTTGTTTGTTCGTCGCCTTTCCTTGCAGGATTCTATGCATATGATTCGACCAGTTACTCATGAGGAAATTCGAAGGGTTATGTTTTCTATTGGAAATGATAAGGCGCCTGATTCAGATGGGTATACTTCGAAGTTCTTTAAATCTTCGTGGTCAATTGTGGGTCACGATGTGGAGTTGGCCTTGCAGAATTTTTTCTATTCTTATCGGTTGGATAAGGAGCTGAATCATACATTATTGTGTTTGCTTCCGAAGGTTCCTAATGCTTCTAAGGTTACGGATTTTAGGCCGATTGCGTGTTGCAATGTTTTATATAAATGCCTTAGCAAGCTTCTTGCGGATAGAATGAAAGATTATTTAAATGATCTTATCAGCCCTAATCAGTCTTCGTTCATCCTGGGTAGGCGTATTTCTGATAACATTATTATGGCTTACGAGTTGGTGGAAGGATATCAGCGTGGCACTGGGCCTCCGAGGTGTGCGTTCAAAATTGATATTCGTAAAGCATATGACACTGTGGATTGGTCATATTTGCTGGGAATGCTTCGAGGTATGGGTTTTCATCCGGCTTTGGTTAGATGGATAGAGGAGCTTATTTCATCGGTTTCATATTCTATTGCTCTTAATGGCGATACGGCTGGATTCTTTAAGGGCAAAAGGGGTATACCGCAAGGTGATCCCTTCTCCCCTTACTTGTTCACTATAGTGATGGAGGGGTTTTCAATGTTACTTAAATCATGTACTGATGAGGCGAGTACCTTTGGTTTCCATAAGGGGTGTCATGAGCTTGAATTGACTCATTTATGTTTTGCCGATGACTTGTTTGTTTTCACGAGAGGTGATGTGCATTCGGTAGGCGTACTTAAGAAGGCATTGGACCTTTTCAGAGTACGTTTGGGCCTTACTCCTAGTATCGAAAAATCAGAGGTATTTTTTGGAAATGTGTCACAAGATGTAAAGAATTCTATTTTGGTTTGCCTTCCTTTTAGGGAAGGTGCGTTTCCAATTCGATATCTCGGAGTTCTGTTGTCCCCGGTAAGGTTAAAGGTGGTAGATTACCATGTGTTGGTCGCTAAAGTAAGAGCTCGTATTCATAACTGGAAATCAAAGTTTCTATCGTTTGGTGGACGAAGGCAACTTATTATGTCAGTCTTACAGTTGATGCAGCTTTACTGGATGTCGGTATTTCTTTTTCCTTCTGGAGTCATTCACCAGCCTGAGGCTCTTTTTCTAGATTTCTTATGGAATCAAGGGGAGAGTTCGCATGGTCGGTGTCGGGTGGCATGGGAGGATGTGTGTACTCCTGTTTCAAGTGGGGGATTGGGTATTAAAAAACTTGCTCTATGGAATCGGGCGCTTCTTACTCGACATGTTTGGGACCTTGTGAGTAAATGTCAATCTTTTTGGATTAGATGGGTATATCACCACTATATCCAATCTATTCCTTTTTGGCGTGTTCCTTGCAAGTCGTCCTGGCCGTGGGTGTTTCGTCGTATTATGCAGCTTCGGCCAAGTGTTCGGAGATTTTTCAGAGTTAAGATTGGAGATGGTTCTCAAACGAATGTGTGGGAAGATGGGTGGTTGCAGGTTAGCCATCTAGCGCGTTTCATTACTTATCGTTCGGTCCATGACTTTGGTTTTAATCCAGAATCCACGGTTCATGAGGTTCTTTTGCATTTGGGTGATGTGTGGCCGGATGAATGGCATCAAAGGGTGGATGGTCTTTCGGCCATCTCGGTTCCGCAGGTTACTATCGGGACTACGGATGAGCTTTGCTGGGTTAGTGTTGACAGGGTCAGTTTTCTGTGAAAGAGGCGTGGAGGTCCATGGTTGGTGCGACTCCTATTATAGAATGGCAAAAGGGCGTATGGTTTCATGCGTGTATCCCGAAGCATGCCTTCTGCATGTGGCTTGCTTGTAGGGGAAGGCTTCCTACTCAAGATAGAATTGCATCTTGGAAACATGAGCCTCCCGGTCCGGTATGTGTGTTTTGTTCGAATTGTATGGATTCTCATGGACATTTGTTCTTTCAATGTCCTTTTGCTATAGATGTTTGGAATGGGGTAAAAGATGATTTTGGGTTGACCATTTCAGATGATTGGGATTCGATTGTTGCTTCTCTGGGTAACCGGAGGAAGACTGTTCAACGTCTTGCCATTTCTGTGGCGATATATTTTGTGTGGCAGGAAAGAAATCGAAGGTTATTCTCTTCAAATAGTCGTACAAAGGATTATATTATATCGGTGATTAAGGATATTGTGTTGAGGAGGATGGCGTAGAAGTTCAAGATGAGAGGCTCGTGCACGTTGGCTCATGTTGCTTGATTGGTGGTGGTTTTTGGTGGTTGGTGTTGCCTGTTGGTGGCTTTTTTGGTGTGCTTTAGTTTGCATGTTTTTTGCGATTATTTCCCTTTCTTTGTTTTGGTTGGTTGTTTTGTGGTTTTTGTTTAGGGCCGTGTGTGGCTTCTTTGGTTGTTTTGGGCTTGGCCCTTGAACTCTTGTACCTTTTTTCTTTTTATATGAGTGCCTGGATTTTTCCTCCAAAAAAAAGTACATACTTGTCATTGTGGATGAGTATTCAAGATACACATGGGTTGAATTCTTAAGAGCAAAATCTGAGGCTGCTGAAACACTGATTAATTTCATCAAAAGAATTCAAGTGTTCTTACAACTTTCAGTTCAGAAAATAAGAAGTGACAATGGAACAGAGTTCAGAAATGAGACTCTTCAGAACTTTTTGCAAAGCTCTGGAATTTCTCATAACTTTTCTGCTGTCAGAATTCCTCAACAAAATGGTGTTGTTGAAAGAAAGAACATAACCCTAGTTGAAGCTGCAAGAACCATGTTGGCCTATTCAAATCTTCCAACCTTCCTATGGGCTGAAGCAATTGCTACTGCCTGTTTTACACAGAACAGAACTTTGATCAATAAGAGATTGAATAAAACTGCATATGAACTTATAAATAAGAGAAAACCACTGATTAAATTTTTTAATGTTTTTTGTTGCAGATTCTATGTTCTCAAAGACAGATAAAGTCTTGGTAAATTTGATAAAAAGGCGGATGAAGGATACTTTGTTGGTTATTAATTAACTTCCAAAGCATTTAGAATATACAACAGAAGAACCAAGAGAATTATGGAAAGCATAAATGTCACATTTGATGAGTCAAGAATGAAGACTTCTGAACAAAACAGTTCAAAACTCAAACAGGATAGGACAAAAATGACTTCTGAATCAGATTCTAATCCTAACTGTTCAGAACTCAATTTACTGTTTAAGGGTGCATCTCTGGAACTAACTTCTGAATCTTATGCAGATTTTGAAAATCCTAAAATGGTTCAAGAAATGAAAAAAGAGAACTTTAGAAGTAGTTCAAACAACAGTAATTTCTGATACTGGTCCATCTGAGGAATGTCCAACTTTGATCAATACAAGTGATGAAACTTCTGAGCCTAGTACTCAGAATTCTGGACCTAGTACTCAGAATTTTGGACAAGGTACTCATAATTCTGGACAAGGTACTCATAATTCTGAACAAGTCACTCAGAATTCTGACTCTACTACTCAGAATCCAAACTTGGAAGTTACACCTCAACAAGTTTCAGAACAAAGGGACAGTTCAGAATTACAAGCTATTATTGATGAGAATGATACAAACAACAATTTTTCAGAGATTGATGTGCTTCCTAGTTCAAACAAATGGACAAAAGACCATCCTATTCATCAAGTGATAGGAGATCCATCAGTGGGAGTGCAGACTAGATCAGCAACAGCAAAATGAAGCATTGTTTGTAGGATTTCTTAGTGTAATTGAACCCAAGAAAGCCAATGAAGCCCTAGAGGATCCAGATTGGATTTTAGCAATGCAAGATGAATTGCTACAGTTTGAAAGAAATAATGTCTGTAGACTCATGTAATACCCCGGGTAAGTCCGTTAGATAATTTAACTTTAAAGTTAGATGTTTAGGGTATGTTTGGGAAAATTATAAGTTTAAGGGTGTTTGGGTTAAATTTGAGAAGTTCAAGGTCTATTTGGCAAGATATGGTTTGATATTAACCCTTAAGTCTTCAGATGGTTTTCTTATACTGGAATTAGAAAGTGTGTGTGTGTGCGGGAGTTTTGGAGGCGAAGAAAGCGAAAGAAGGAAAGTTACGGTTTGAGCATCAATCGATTGGGTTAGAAACGATTTTGAGGTTAGTCTCTTTATATTTTGTGTTGGTAATTTGTAATAGAAGATATCTATCGGTTTAGAAGTTATGATTTCAGTAATTGGTATAGATTTCAATCGATTTCTGAGAAATGGAACCGATTGTGTTCTTGAGAGTCCCGGGGAAGTCCCGGTAGACTCCCGGTGCTGTCGACTCCCGGTGTTGTCGACTCCCGGTGTGATAGACTCCCGGTGCTGTCGACTCCCGGTGATGTCGACTCCCGATGTGATAGACTCCCGGTGTAGTGAGTCCCGGTGTGATGGACTCCCGGTGTAGTAAGTCCCGGTGTGGTGACTCCCGGTACTGAGACTCCCGGTGATCGAACTCCCGATACCAATTAGTCCCGGTATTCTGTAGTCCCGGTATTCTGTAGTCCCGGTACTCTGTGGTCCCGGTACTCTGTGTAATCCCTGTAATGGGTTAAGCGCAGTGTGTAATGGGACAGTTGGTGATAGGAAATGGTTAGGCTTTATGTGTTTGGTTAGTAAAGCGATGTATGTATCTTAATTTGTTTCAGATTCTGTGGAGTCGTGTTAAGGGATACGATCATTTTGAAAGGAGCTTGCGAGCGTGTGTAATAATCAAGACAGGTGAGTTTTACTTTAAAAACGTTTTTAACTGGAATACGTATATGCGTGGATTGGGATTGAAATAGTTGATGACTATGTGTTTATATGTGAATTATAATATAGTGAGGTATTATATTTACATGAGTATTATAATGTGTTATAATACGTTGGCCGGGTTTAGGACCGGTGTGTTTGGCTATAGAATCCGTATAGCGTTGTTTGGCTGTAAATGTTGTACAACGTTGTATATTATTAGTTGGCTTGCTACCACTAATATGGCCAGGAGGAATGAAAAGGGAAAGTATAAGATATGTGAGCTTATTTGGATGTATATGACTGTGTTGCGTGAATTATATGAATGAAGTTGATATAAATGGTTTTTAAACTAACAGGGGTTTCTCACTTAGACCATCACGTCTAACCCTCATTTTGTTTTAAAAAAATGTATTCCAGGTGGTGGATCAAGTAAGAGCAAGTAACTAGAGTAACTGATGGATGGCTTGTGTGAAGAATTATAAGATGAAAATTTTGGCTTGTTTAGCAGTTGTATTATAATATTAAATGTTTTTTTAGAGGAAAAATCCAGGCAATTTTATAGCAAGGGAAAAAGATAAACATCAGGCAAGAAGCCACCATCCAAGCCAAACGGCGAACCAATACAGGTTAGCAACAACGCCATACCAAGCAACAAGTAACCAAAATAAACACAAGCTAACAGAGCTAAACAAGCTATAAAAGAAAATAACAAAGTAATTCCTCCAGAGCCACCTCCAATGAAGCGCAAACAGACCATCCCGGACAGAATAGCTACCCACCATCTTCACTCATTGTTTTCTTTCGTTTCCGCATCTTCCAAGTCACTTTTATCGACACAATAGCCAAAACTTCCTTCACAAGCTGCATTGCAGGACGGTAGACCTTTGTAAAGATTCTTCTATTCCTCTCTTGCCATATAAAATACACCGTCGCCGAAAGAGCCAATAGTTGGCGGTAGGACTTAGGGCCTAATAATGTGCTCGAAAGAGCCGCCATAATTCCATCCCAATCACTCGGGAAACCATGCCAATCAACCGCACGACAAACTTCCCCCCAAACAAGATTAGAGAAACCGCAACCAAAAATAGATGAGAATGGGAATCCATGCATGTCCCACAAAAAGCACATTTAAAATCAGGGGGGTCTTCCTTCCATGCAATTATACGGTCATGAGTCGGGTGTCTACATTGGCAAGCAATCCACATACAGAACGCGTGCTTAGGTACATGACCCTTAAACCACACATGCTTGCACCATGAAATGAGCTCACGTGGACCATCCAACCTACGGTATGCTTCCCGAACAGAAAATTCGACCAAGTTATTGTGAATGTCAACCCAACACAAGGTGTCACGACCACCATTCCCCAAGATCGGTAGCTGAATATCCATAAGATCCGAATACCGATCCATCCAAGCTTGAGGCCACGCACCATTTATCACCGCATAAAGATCTCGAACCGTGGATAGAGGCGTAAGATTATAAGAAGAAATAAACCGAAAAGATATTATCGAAGAAAGATTACCATGTGGAAGCCATATATCATCCCATGCATTCGTCCCACTACCATCACCTAATGACATCCGAAAGAAATGCCGCAAGTGAGGTCGTAGATTCATAAGCTTGGTTAAAATCCATGACCACGTTGAGTTTCGTCGAGCCCTCCAAAAAGGTATACCACGTAAACAATACCTATAAACCCATTTAACCCACAACGAATTACGCTTGTGAAGAATATCCCAAATGCTCTTGGCAAGTAATGTGTGGTTCCAAGTGGCCAACCGTTTAAGCCCTAAACCACCACAATCAGTTGGTTTACAAACATCCGCCCATGCAATCCTACACCTTCCCTTCGATGAGTCACCTTGGGCCCATAAGAAGCCCTTAAATAATGCCTCAAGCTCATGAATCACCCCCGACGGAATCTCAAAAATCGCCATCCAATAAAGTTGGGACGATTGGAGGACCGAGGCAATGAGTTGTTTCCTACCACCAAAAGAGAGAAACTTGGCTTTCCAATTGTGAATACGATTCCTTACCTTACTCACCAACACTCCAAAATCCGCCACCTTCAGTTTTTTGGGAGATAAAGGCACACCCAAGTAACGAATCGGAAAGGACCCCATTCGGAATGGAAGACATGTCATAATAGCGTTTTGCGTGTCTATGGGCACATTACCAAAGAAAACTTCACTTTTCTCTAAACTCGGTGAAAGGCCCGACCGAATTCGAAATAAATGAAGGGCCTTCTTAAGCACCTCCATCGAATCCACATCTCCCCGCGTGAATACAAACAAGTCATCCGGAAAACACAAATGTGTGATCTCAAGATCCGCACAGCCTTTATGGTAACCAAAGTTCACGACCTCTTCAATGCACCTACGAAAAATCATAGTGAAACCCTCCATAACAATAGTAAAAAGATAAGGGGAATGGGGATCACCTTGCCTTATACCTCGCGCACCTTTAAAAAAACCATGCGTGTCACCATTGATTGCTATCGAGAATGAAGGGGAGGTAACCATCTCCTTAATCCAAGCTACCATCACGGGGTGAAATCCCATTCCCACCAGCATGTTAAGAAGGTAGGTCCAATCGACCGTATCATACGCCTTTTGCACATCGATTTTAAAAGCACAACGAGGAGGGCCCGAGTCAATATGATAACCTTTAACAAGTTCGTGAGCCATTAAAATATTGTCAGAAATACGTCTCCCTAGGATAAACGCTGATTGAGCCTCACCTACTAAAGAGTTCAAAGACTCCTTCATTCGGTTCACAATAATTTTACTAATGCATTTATATAAAACCGAACAGCAGGAAATAGGCCGAAAATCCGTTACCCTCGTGGCATTTGTTCTCTTCGGTATTAGACACAACAAAGTGTGATTTAACTCCTTAGCAAGATGACCGCGATAGAAGAAATTGTGAATAGCAATAGACACCTCTGGTCCCACCACATCCTAAGCAGATTTAAAGAACTTTGCAGAAAAACCATCGAATCCCGGAGCTTTGTCATTCCCAATCTGGAACATTGCATTCTTGATATCCAAATCAGAGATTGGCCGAATCAAGTCAAGAGCCTGGGACAACGAAAGTCTCCGGGGAAAGAAATCCGTGGGCATAGCCGGTTCAACCACAGTATCATGAACGCCCAGAACCGAACGAAAATGCTCCCCAAACATCACCGGGACATCATCCCCATGTGCAAATAAATCCGAAGCATCACAAATGGAGTGGATATGGTGAGTATGGCGATTTTCCCGTACCACCTTATGAAAGTATCGAGTATTTGCATCGCCGTCCAACAACCAATGCACCTTAGCCCTTTGTCTTGCTGCGCCCTCTTCATCCCAACAAGCCTGTTGATAGGCTAGTCGAAGGTGTGTTAGGTCCTCATGCAACTCAACGTTACCCGGGTCCTCATCACATGCTATCTGGACCGCGTCTAATTCCAATTTCAAGGTGTCAACTCGACTAGATAAACTACCATACGTGGAGCGCAAGCTTCTAAGGGGAGTCTTTAGAAGTTTCAATTTAGAAGTCACCCGGAACATAAAGGTCCCATCCATCGGAGAGTGCCAAATATCTTTTACAACCTGCAAAAAAAGAGGGTGTTCGACCAAAAAGTTATCGAATTTAAACCCCCACACCTTACGGCGAACGCCCCCCTTAAAGGAAAGAATACCCGGCGAATGATCTGAGATACCACGAGGAAGAAAGCTGGCGGATGCATCATGGAAACGAGTGGTAAATTCCGAGTTAGCCATAATCCTATCAAGTTTTCGCAGAATCCCTCCATCTACATTAGGTTTTTGACTCCACGTGTACTGAATACCCGAGTATCTTACATCAAAATTTTCGATATCCTCCACACAATCAAAGAACTCAACCATCTCTGAATTGCGTCTAGACACCTCGCCATACCCATCATGAGGGAATAACAACGCATTGAAATCCCCCATAATGACCCACGGCTTCGGCCCCGAAATTGCACGGAATTTCTGAAGTCCCGACCCCAACTCACGACGCGCTGTCCCGGTATTAGCTCCATAAATAACCGAAAGAAATAATGGTTCATCCAACCCTTTTACCCGAACCTCACAGTGCATAAACTGATGATGAGCCTCCAAGACCATCACATCCATCATACGTAAATCCCAAGCGATCACAATTCGTGTTCCACCATCCGAACACATATGGTTTGAGCCCCACGCCCATCTCCCAAACGTACGTTTACAAATCTCCGGTAACAACGCAGATTGCACATGCGTTTCCACTATCGCGCAAAAATTAACTCCATTTGTATGAATAAGATTCCTAACCTCCCGTTGCTTTATCGTGGCATTTAGGCCACGAATGTTCCACATAGCATAACTTAACATTACGTACCTCCTGAAAGACCGGGATCCGCTTCCAAAACCACTTCCTTATGTCGACCCTTAGCCCCATGCATCGGTTGATTCAATTCATCTCTTTTCCCATCCTTCACGTTGTCTTCCAACACATTAAAACAATTGGATGTCTTAAGAATGCCGCGAAGAGGCTTGGTAATACCTCGGGGCTGTATGGGCGCCCCCATAGACGGTGGTCGATTCGAGTTACCCGCCAACACGTTGTTACTTGCCTTCGGCTTTTCTGAGTCACTTGGGACCTCCAAAACCACATATTGGTTCTCCTCAACACGCACATTACCCTTGGGGTCCAACGAAGCTGACGTCTCATAACCCACCTGTGGGTCACGTATTACATGCATGGGCTGCATGGGATCCACTCGTTTGATGATCGAGGGAGGAACCGGAGGCACAACCGATTCCCCCAATTCATTACGATCACGCACCTGTACATTTTTAGCCCGCCACTGTTTTTTTTCGACTCTAGTAAACCCATCCTCGTCGACCGTCGGGCCCTTAGCCATTCCTTTTCGAGCAACCACCAATTTGACACATGAACTTGTTTTGTGCCCGAAGACAAGGCAATGCGAACACTGAACCGGTTCCCATAGGTATTTGTAAGAACAGGATCTAATCTCACAATCAATATAGAAAGCAGTAATTGAGAAGTTGTATGATCAAGCCCAATTGTATTCAATGATGAACAGAAATACAGATCTATGAGAGAGAGAATCTCAAAGATTACAGAGAATGAATACAAAGTTATACGAGAAAAATCAATCAGTTAGCAACATAGAGCTAACTACTATTTATACTGCAACGGACATCTTAAAGCTACAGTACAAATAAGAAAGACTAATAAGAACATAACACGTGTCCTAATTAGTTTATAAAATACTAAGTAAAGTATCTTGTCATAAGTTCTGAACAGGTAATTCAGAACTTCTGAACATTCTTCTGATAAAGCTTCTCAGATCTTCTGACTCTTTCTCTCATATCTCTGACTCCTCTACTCAGATCATCTGAGTCTTCTACTCAGATCATCTGACTCTTCTTATCAGACATCTGACTTCTCTTTCCACTGATCAATACTTCTGACTTCACAGTCAGACCTCTGACTTCTCTACTCAGAACATCTGAGTCCTCTTATCAGATCTTCAACACTTGGTTTATTGACAAAACTTCAGATCTAACAATCTCCCCCTTTTTGTCAAATAAACTTAAACTTTGCATCATCCAGTTCTTTCAGAGCAGGAACAATCTTCTGAAGTAGCACATTTCTCAGATTAAGCCTTTTATCAATTTTGTCAATGATTTCTTGAATAATCTCAACTTGCTGATTGATTGCTTCTTGAATCATGTTTGCTTCCTTCACTTTCAGCATCTTTTTCTCCAAATTGTGCTTTATGATTCTTAAAGTTCCAGAACAGTATTTTGCGGTTTCCTTTGCTCTGAAGAAAATCTTTCCACTTTTGTTTTTCAAAAATACTCCCAACTCTGGATATTTGTGAACACTTCCAGTCTTTAACTTCTTTTTCTGTTCATGATCTGTGTTGGGATTTGCCAGATAAACACATGACTTTTGTAGGTACAAAGCTATTTGAAAATCTGTGTAACAGTGCCACCTTAAGATATAGAACATGGCCTCAATTACCACACTTCTGGCCTTCCTTTCATTTCTGTCTTTGCTCGACTCTTTGAAGCATAGAAAGCTGTGTAATCTGTAGAAGTCAACTACTGATAGTTTCTCAAAATCTGCATCAGTAAAGTAATAAACCTTGCCATCTTCTCTCAGAACTTCAAAAGATAAGTACTCCATCTTTTTGAATTTCTTAACCCTCAACTCTCTGATTCCAGTGATTAAAAAATCTGAGTAAACAGCTTGCTTTGTTTTGCCAAGACATCTTAATTTTTCAGCCAACCATATCTGAGTCTCCTTAGGTCTATCATAATACACATCCAAGAATTGTACCTCTTTTGGTTTGAAGAACTCAGGTAAATCAAATTCAAGAAAGTATCCATTTAGATCAATGGATATTTCATCTTCTTTTGGTTCAGACTGTTCAGCTTGATCAAAACTAGTTATCTGCACATTCTGAGATATTGTGTTCTGCATTTCTTCAACTTCATCTGACAAAATTCCATTCACTTCATACTCAGCAGGGAACACAAAATCATTATGTAGAATCTTTTTGGGATTCACCTCAGATAGCAACCATTCACTACTGTTTCTGATTTTTCTTCTAAGATCCAACCTCCTCTTCACACAGTTTATGCATCTCTTCTTTAAACTCTCTTTTTCAGCATCCATACTTACTTCCATTCTAATCAACAACCAATTCAGAGTTGCATCACTGTACTTCACCAACTCTTTTAATCTGAACAATTCAAGCCTTTCGTGAACCATATATGTGAACCCTTCTGTCTCCATTCCTTCATTCACAAATCCCTTCACATGCAAATCAACTTCTGTTTTCTTTAAGGGAGAATTCAGATTACACTTTTCTTTTCTTTCTTCAATAGCCAACTGGAAGTCATACAAGTATATATTTCTGACATAAATACCCAGAAGTCTTCTGCATTCAATTTCTATCAAGGCTTCTTCAGTGCTAGCAAAGAACTTGACTAGAAAGATCTGATCATCAAGAGTCAATCTGTGAAAATCAAATGTAGACATGGAAACCTTTGTATTTCTTTCTTTCAGTACTTCCATTCTAACAAACATTAAACCATTGAATTCATCTTGTTGAAACATCAGAACTTTCTCGATTCTTTTCTGAATATGCAGTTTTGAGTCAGGAACTCTGAACCTGTTAGAAGCTTCTGAGTAGACCATCTGAGCTCTGTCATCCATAAAACCATCAATGTTACTTTCCAAAAGCTCATACTCTCATTCTGTGTAGTAGAGATTATCATATATTTCCTCAGGAAAAATATCATCATGAAATTGTCTGGCTAATGGCACATCACTTAACTCTAGAATGAAATCACACACAGGTTCTTCTAGTCTTTGCAATTTAATCTTTGGAATCTCAATTGGTTTTCTGAATACATATTCAGAAGGCATAAACAAGTCTTTCACTTTCACATACTCTTCTTCTGTATTTAACTCATCACAAAAGTTAAACCTAAAATCATCTTTAAAATCCTGAGTATAATTCACAGTTCTGTCTTCTTCTCCCATTAGATCAATGGGTCTTATCACTTTTATCCCTTTATGAATTTTCTGAACACTCAAAGCTCTGACTACTTCATTATGCATTCTTCTGATCAATTCTTCATTCAACCTCCTTTCTTCTGATTTAGACTCCATTGCCCTTTCTCTGTTATAAACCACAATATCTGTACACCTGTTTACCACTGTACTTTCTACTATTTCTTCTATTCTTAAATCAGATTCCTCAATAGCTACAGTTTCATCTGAGTTTCCTTCCATCTCAGTATCCAAATTCAATTCCTCTGTTTTATCTGATTCATTACTATCAATACTTCCCAACTCCATTTCCTCTGTATCTGAGCTATCAATCTGAACTATCTGAGTTATTGCCTTTAAATTTTCCTGTATCTGATCTTCTGAACTTTTTGTACTAGCTAATTGCATATCTGCCATCTCAAAATCTTCTATGCCAATATCATCATCAGAACTTAACCTTTGTCTTTTCTCCCCCTTTTGATGATCATGAGGATCATTATCATCAAACTTTCTTTTTAAGTTCTGATTAAAAGCAACTTCAGGTTCAACTTCTGCAATAGGAACAGGATCAAGAGGCTTTGAGGTAGAAGCCAAAGATACACTCAGTGCTTTCAGTATAGATTCCTGCATACCTTGCATCTGTTTTAACATATCTTTTTGAAAACCAGACATTATATCCACGATCTCCTTTTTGTGAGAATCCAAGGATTTCTTTACATCATCTACCTTGGTTTCAACAGAAATCAACTTTTTCTCCAACACAACTTTCAAATCTGATACTTCATCATTCAAATCCTCCACCCTCTTCTCCAAATTTTCTACTTTTTCCCCCATCTCCTTGTTTTGTTTCTGAATCTTTTCAAATTCAGAAGTTTCTAACAGTGAACCTGAACCAACAGATGGTCCAGTTTTCATGTGCCCAGAGGGCTCATGGCCTGTAGATAACACACAGTCATCTTGTACAACAGATGCACGTTTGAATGAGGCTTTTGTAATGTTCACCTCACCAGGACTTCCATCCAATCCTCGACACCCAACATTAGGTATGTCTATGAATGTTGTTTCAGGAATACGAAATTCCTGATTTGTGCAAGTGTCGAAAAGAATTTTAGGCTCAATATGAATAGGACTGTGGTATTCAGACTCAATGTGTTGACAAATAAATTGGGATTTATCACCTCCCTCCAAATGAGTTTGGGATGGTTCCCCGGATTTGTGTGAAACAGTAGCATGTTGAAATGCTTCTGAGTGGGTATGGATGGGTTGTTCAAGATCCACCACTAGGTCCATGGTGTTTGTTTCAATATTGGACACCAAGAGATGTGAACCAATAGCATTTGTGGTTACCTGGTCAAGATTAGCTGGTTCAGAGGCATCTCTTTCTGTTTGAACCTCTGTTGACAATCTCTCATCCTCATCACTCTCATTCTGTTTTTCCTCACCAAATCTAACCAAGCTCTCAGAATTTTCCCCCTCAAGTCTCTCAGAATGTTCACCCATCTAAACATCCTCCCCCTCTCTAATTCGACTAGACCCCTCACCTCTCTTCTCAGGTTGGTCCTCTTGGGTAGGGATTTGAGGTAATTCAATTCCCATAGAGGTGCAATAAGCTTTTAAAATCTCACTCTCCCTAGGAATATAGCTCCTAAGTGATTTTGGCAATAGTTTATGATTAGGATAGTTTTCAAGTCTTGTTACTGAGGTCATCTTACCCAAATAAAATGTAGGACCATGCTCTTCATTTGTTCTTCTTGAGATTGTTCTGTTTTCCTGCATGGCATACCAAATAACAATTTGCCAGTACCTTATGTAGGGAATGTATGTCAGTGGAGCATCCTTTGTTTTCTTCTGAATTGCTTTCTGATTCTTCTCAAATGTATTCTTCATATCATCCCAAAGTATTGAAGTATAGTCATAATGCCTATTCTTCACTAAACCCTGAAATATCTGAAGAATTTGTTTAGAACCTTGATCAGCAGAACTATTCTTCCCTGACAAACATTTATTTACCACATGAAAGAAGCAAGCCCAAATAGGTGGTAATTTGTTTCTTCTGAACAAACTGAGAGTCCTCAATCCTTCATTGTATCCCAACTTCATAAACTCTGCTATTAATTCCTCTGTTAAGGGTAAATCCTCAAAATCTGTTCTTCTTTGTACATCATCTTTCTCTGGTAGATTCAGCATTTCTCTTAGTGCAGAGATAGATAAGACAAATGTCACTCCTCCAATTTCAGACACAAACTTATTATCTTCTAACCTAAGATGTTTCCACCATTGTTGTATGTACTGAACAGGCACATTTTTACTTCTTGTAAACCATTTTCTGTACGGATGATGTTTGAATAACTCCAGGATAATTCTGTGTTCAGGCTTAAAACGACTTTCCTCAAACAATATAACACAGTTATTTTCAGATAATTTCAACCATTCACTCTCAGGAACAACTCTTTCCACTAGAATAGATCTATCTGACATAATAGAACCTGCAGCACTCTGTTCATGTTCAATATTAACGTTTACCTCATCCGCATTTCCTTCAGATTCATCCATTTGTTCATCTTCTTCATCATTTCTTATTGCCCCTTCCTCTGCAACTCTATTTTGTACTTCATCATTTTCCGAATCGGATGAATCCATTATCGATTTTGTAGAATGTAGAGAAATTGGACCACTTCTTCGTATTTCAGACATGATTTAAGAAGAAAAACAGATTCAAAGAACTCTGGATTTGATTCGTATCTCACGTTTCGCTCTGGAATTTGAAAGAAATTTGAAATAGGGATTTTAAGACCTATTTAAGATCCGCGAAGTTGAAAGGTTTAACGGAAAAGCGAAATCAATGTTATAACGGAGTCAACACATGTGAAATACCACAAAGGATTTAAATGAAATGCGTGGCATTGTCAAACAAATATGAAGCTGACACGTGTTAGTGGATAGAATTTTGACTCAAGTCAAAGATCTGAATAACACGCACAGATGTTCTGATTCCATGACTCAGAAGAATTTTGCCTTGTAACCAAAATGTCATTTAAAATCAACTTCTGACCAATATAAAACATTTTGATTATTCAGAAGAGGTTTGAACAAATAGAAGCACTTTTTATCATCAAAACTCTGTTCATATTATGATGATGTAAAAAGGATCATTTAAAATCTTATATCTGAATATGAAAAGTTTTTAATTCAGATATAGTTTGAATAACAAAAAAATTTATCATTAAAAGCTTGTTCTTAGAATGATTAGCGATAAGAAATGAAAACAAATCTTTTAAGCATCACAAAATGATTTCCAAAAGAATTTTGATGCTCCCCCTTGACTTGAGCATGCATTTGACTATTAATGATACATAAGGATGAGATAAAAAGATAATAGAAGCATAATCCATACAGTTGAAGTTATTTGTATTTCTCAAAAATAAATTTTTGAAAGTTAGATTGCTGAAGTATCGACTCAGAATCTCTGACCTTAAGATTCAGAGGTTCTGATCTCAAGACTCAGAAGTTCTGAACTCAAGACTCAGAAGTTCTGAACTCAAGACTCAGAAGTTCTGAACTCAAGACTCAGAAGTTCTGATCTCAAGACTCAGAAGTTCTGAATACACTACTCAGACAAGTTTACTTAGAAAAATTTAGCATTTTTAAGAAAAAAAATATTTTCAATTAGGCAGATTAAGCATTCCTATTTTACATATGAGAAAAGAAAACCTTTTGTGATCAAGAGGCTTTGTGAACAAGTCAGCCAATTGATACTTTGTATGCACAAAGTGCATCTCTATAGTTCCTTTTTCCACATAGTCCTTTATAAAATGATATCTCACATCTATATGCTTAGTCTTCGAATGTTGAACAGGGTTCTGAGTAATAGCAATTGCACTTTCTGAGTCACAATAGATGGGAATCTTGTTAAGCTGATATCCATAATCCATGAGTTGTGTTCTCATCCACAATGTTTGAGAGCATGAAGCAGCAGCAGCAACATACTCTGCTTCAGCAGTTGAAGTGGATACACAGTTCTGCTTCTTTGATGCCCAACTCACTATTTTATCTCCCAAAAAGTGACAAGCACCAGATGTACTCTTTCTGTCCAACCTACTTCCTGCATGATCAGCATCAGTGAAAGCAGTCAATTTGAAGTCAGTTTCTTTTGGATACCATAAACCTAGATCAGGTGTTCCTTTGAGATATCTTAAAATCCTTTTGACAGCCAACATATGTGATTCTTTCGGGTTAGATTGAAATCTAGCACAGAAACAGGTAGAAAACATGATATCTGGTCTACTTGCAGTCAAATAAAGTAATGATCCAATCATGCCTCTATAAAGTTTGATATCTGCTGAAACACCTTTGAGATCAGCATCTAACTTTATGTTAGTTGCCATAGGTGTTCTCATAGAAGCACAATCAGACATTTTGAACTTTTTCAGAATATCTCTGACATATTTTCCTTGATTTATAAAAATACCTTTTGGTAGTTGTTTGACTAGAAGACCAAGGAAAAAATTCAGTTCACCCATCATGCTCATTTCAAATTCAGATGACATGATTTTTGAAAAATTATCACATAATTCTGGACTGGTAGAACCAAATATTATGTCATCAACATAAATCTGAATCAGAATCAAATCATCACCCTGTTTCTTTAAAAATAAAGTTGTGTCAATCTTACCTTTCTTGAATCCTGAACCTAACAGATGTTTAGTAAGAGTGTCATACCAGGCTCGTGGTGCTTGTTTTAGACCATATAAAGCTTTGTCTAAAATATAAACATGATCAGGGAATTCTGGATCAACAAAACCTTCAGGTTGATGGACATACACCTCTTCATTAAGTTTGCCATTTAGAAAGGCTGATTTGACATCCATTTGATACACCTTGAAGTTTTTATGTGCAGCATAGGCTAAAAATATTCGGATTGCCTCTATTCTTGCCACTGGTGCAAATGTCTCATCATAATCAATTCCCTCTTGTTGACAGTATCCCTTAGCAACCAACCTTGCCTTGTTTCTGATGACAACACCTGATTCATCCTTTTTGTTTCTGAACACCCATTTAGTTCCAATAATAGATTTACCTTCAGGCTTTGGGATGAGTCTCCAGACTTTATTTCTTTCAAATTGAAGCAATTCCTCTTGCATTGCTGAAATCCAGTCTGGATCCTCTAACGCTTCATTAGCTTTCTTTGGTTCAATTACACTCAAGAAACCAGCAAACATTGCTTCATTTGCTGTAGCTGATCTGGTTTTTACTCCTGCTGAAGGATCACCTATTACTTGATGAATAGGATGATTTTTAGTCCATTTATTTGCACTAGGAAGTACATCAATCTCTGAATAATTGTTGTTTGTATCATTCTCATCAATGATTGCTTGTAATTCTGAACTGTCCCCTTGTTCTGATGTATGAATAGAAGTCATATCCAAGTTTGGGTTCTGATTAATGAAGTCAGAATTCTGAGTGACTTGTTCAGAGTTCTGAGTACAAGAATCAGAATTCTGATTACAAGGTTCAGAATTTTCACCACTTGTATGTATTAGATTTGGACATTCCTCTGATGGACCTTTGTCAGAAATTACAGTTGATTGAACTATTTCTGGAGTCTTATTTTTCATCTCTTTGACCATCTTTGGGTTTTCATATTCTGCATAAGAATCAGAAATTAGTTCACTAAAAGCATCCTTAAACAGTAAATTGAGTTCTGAACAAATAGGATTAGAATCTGTATCAGAAGTCAATTTTGTCTTGTTCAGCATGAGTTCTGAACTGTCTTGTTCAGAAGTCCGCATTCTGGCTTCATCAAAAGTTACATTTATGCTCTCCATCATCCTCTTGGTTCTTCTATTGTAGATTCTGAATGCTTTGGAAGTTAAAGAATAACCCACAAAGTATCCTTCATCTGCCTTTTTATCGAATTTGGCAAGATTTTCTCTGTCTCTGAGAACATAGCACCTGCAACCAAAAACATGAAAGAATTTGATTAATGGTTTTCTTTTATTTATCAGTTCATAAGCAGTCTTATTTAATCTCTTATTGATTAAAGTTCTATTTTGTGTAAAACAAGCAGTTGCAATTGCTTCAGCCCATAGGAAAGTAGGAAGATTTGCATAAGCCATCATTGTTCTCGCAGCTTCAACTAGAGTTCTATTCTTCCTTTCAACAACACCATTTTGTTGAGGAGTTCTGACAGCAGAAAAATTGTGAGAAATCCCAGAACTTTCTAAAAAATTCTGAAGAGTCTCATTTCTGAACTCTGTTCCATTATCACTTCTGATTTTCTGAACTGGAAGTTGTAAGAGAACTTGAATCCTTTTGATAAAATTTATCAATGTAGTAGCAGCTTCTGACTTAGCTCTTAGGAACTCAACCCATGTGTATCTGGAGAATTCATCAACAATCACAAGCATATATTTCTTTCCTCCCATAGATTGAACTGAAATTGGACCACAAAGATCAGTATGAATCATTTCTAATGGTGCTTTGCAAGATGAGTCCATTTTTAATTTGTGAGAACTCTTTTTCATCTTGCCCATTTCAAAAGCTGAGCATAATGATTCTTTTTCAAATTTAAGCTTTGGTAAGCCTTTAACCAAATGTTTTGCAACAAGATTATTAAGATCTTTGAAATTCAGATGAGAACATCTTCTGTGCCAAAGCCAGCATTCATTTGCAGTTGATTTTGATAAAAGACAAACTGTTTTTAATGTTTTCAATTTTGAAAAATTAACTACAAATAAGTCCATATGTCTTTTGGCCCAGAAGACTTTAACATCATTTTCAGTTAAAATCATGCAACCTGTTATTTGAAACTTAATTTGACAAAGACTGTCTAAAAACTGACTTATGCTGAAAAGATTATGCTGTGATCCTTCAACATAGAAAACCTTTTGGATAGTCAGATCCCCTTTAGTTAAATCCCCATAACCTTTGACTTGTCCTTTGCTGTTATTTCCAAAGTTTACTGCTCCTCCAGCCTTTTCTGTGAAGTTTGATAGAAAAGACTTCTGACCTGTCATGTGTCTTGAAGCTCCTGAATCTAAAAACCACACATGACAGCCCTGCAAAAGGATCAGTTAGGTTTAGGTACCCATTTTGGAATGGGTCCATCTTTGTTAGCTTTGTCATTGGATTTAACATTAGTACCTTTTACTCTCCACTCAAAATCTTTCTTCAAACACCACTTTCCTTGAACTTTTATGAAGTCAGAACATTTTCTGCTTACAAGCTTGTTCAAATTCTTTTTGAGAGTTGTAACTTTTGGTTTTGCTATATTTTCAACTTTCTTTTCTTTTATCTTTTCTTTCTTCTGAGTCTGAGGAACAGAAATTTTCTTCTTTTCTGTATTTTGAGAAACAGAAACTTTCTGAATATCTTTTCTTATGTATGAAACAGAAGTTATTTTGACTTGACATTTATGAGAATATTGGAATGAATCATTTTTACATCTAACACAAACAAGATTTTTCTTTGCAAGTGACAATAAATCTGAAACATAGGTCATTTCATTTTTATTGATACTGTTCAGAGTACAATTGCCCTTATTACAAGAATTTATAGCTTTGAGTTCAGAAGTAGATTTCATTCTAAGCTTCTCAAGATCCCTTTTCAGATCATTCAACTTTGCAAGATCATCTTTCCTTTTGCTTTCTTCTTTTTCTGAAAAATTCAAGTTCTTTTTGTTAGAAGAATTAGATGATTCACCTTTTTCATATGTACTTGATTCATTAAAGAATTTATCATTTTCTCTTGAAGCATTAATTTTAAAAAGATCATACTCAGTCTTCAAATTTTCAAGCTCTGTTATTTTCTGAATAAAAATATTCTTTTCTTTCAAAGCTTCTTCAAGTTTAATATCCACCTCACAGAAATCATTTTCAAGTTCATCATAAGCTTTCCTTAAGTCCTCAAGTTCTTGACTCACAAGATTAAATCTCTTTTCAAGTTGCAAAAATTCATCTGATTTTGTTTCAGAAAATCCAGTTGAATCAGACTTCTGACTACCTGAGTCAGAGTTCTGATTTACAGACTCAGATGTCTGATCTTTAGACTCAGAGTTCTGACTACAAAGTTCAGAATCCTGACTAGAAGTTTCAGACTTCTGATTGACTGTTTCAGAATTTTTACTTGTGTCAAATATGCTCTCAATGTCATGATATGAAAAACTTGGTTGTTTATTTTTGTAGCTGACATTTAAAGAATCATACTTGAATTTAGTATCATTGTATCTTGGCTTTTCATCTGTTGGTTTAGAAACTTCTTTCTTAACCTTTTCTTCTGAACCAACTGACTTTTCTGTTTTAGACTCAGAAATTTTCTCATCTGACTTTTTAGAGTTTGGTCTTTGCAAATTGTCAGAACTTGTTATAGAACTAGCAGGTCTTATGAAAACTTCAACAATTTCTGGGATTTTTGGCTTAGAAACTTGAAGTTTTTCATACAAGTTAATTGGAGCTCTTTTTAAAGTGACATTTTCTTCCAATCCCAATCCCTTCTTTGGGTTGTAAAATCTTGTATCTTTAACGTTGTTTAATAAAAGATTTAGTGTTTGCTGAGTCTGACCCCTTTTCAAATTCAGATCTTCTAATTCTTTTATTTTAGTGTATAAATTCTTTCTTTCTTCAAATAACATATCAAATTTTATTTGTAAATCACCTTTTTCATCCTTTATTTTTGAAAATTCAACTTTTAGTTCAGAAAGCCTTTTCATCAATTCAGAATTTTCATCTTTAACTTTCTGTTTCTCAGCCTCAGATTCTTCATATTGTTCTTTTATTACTTCTTTTTCAATTCTGAATTTGTTAACCAAATTTCTTTCTCCTTTTATCTGTTTTCTTAGATTAGCAAATTCAGTTTTCATTTCACCAATCTGTGTCATTAACTCTAATTCAAGTGAAGAATGTACCTCAGCAGATGACTCAGAATCAGCATCTTCAAAATCAGAATCATCCTCATACCTCATTTTTGCCATATAGCTCTGCATCTGTGGAAAGTTGATATGATCATCTTCATCAGAAGTATAGTACAACCAATTCTCCTGTTCAGCCAACAAAGCAATTTTATCATCTCTCTTCTTTGCAAGCTGAGCCTTCTTGGTGTAGTACTCATAGTCTTTCACAATTTTAACTCTGCAATCCTTAGCATAGTGGCCAGATTTTCCACATTTGAAACACAGATTCTTTTCTTTTCTTTCATCCTTCTCTTCATTGTTTTCTTCACTTCTCTCTACTCTCTTTTCAAACTTATTTTCTTCTCTGTCTTCTTTCTTCTTATAGTCTGAACTCCCAACTCTCTTATAATTTCCTTGAAATCTACCCTTCCCATACCTTTTATTGAAAGTATTTGTCAACAAAGCTAGTTTCTCAGCCATTATCTTGATATCTTCATCATCTTCTGATCCTTCTTCCTTGTCAGATTCTTCCAGATTAGGTATCTCTGATAGATATGCAGTCTTTTTGGGTGCTTTGATTGCTTTGGACTTTGATAAGAACGCTAACTGATCAGCAACATTTTTCTTCTCTTCCACAACTAACTTGACAGAGTCTTCATGTTGATTAAGAACACAGAATAGATCATTTAAGTCTTCTTCACACATATCCTTGTTCATTTGCAGACTTATGGCAAATGATGACCATTCTGAATTTAGACTGTTCAGAAATTTGTAATTTATTTCTGATTTTGTTTTCTTCAGTCCATTTCTTCTCAAGTCATTTAGAATAGTGCAAAATTTACTGTATGTCTGTGTCAAACTTTCTGACTCTTTTGCTTTGAACCTTTCATAAGCATTTATGCTTTGATTTAACTTTGCCTGAATAGATCTCACAGTTCCTAACATTTGCCTTTCCAATTCGTCCCACATTTCTTTAGCTGATGATCCACTGTCAATCCTGTTAAGAACTTCATTTGGGACAGCCAAAGTCATCAAAGTAATTGCTCTTTTGTCAATAGTATGCCTATTCTTCTGTTCAGCTGTGTATTGGGAATAACTCTTTTTCACCCTGGTCGCTGGAATTTCTGGAGTTGTCTCTGTAGCAGGGGTTGCAGCAACATCGATGTATACTTCAATTGGGCCTTCTCGAATAGAAATCATAAGGTTTTCATCAATGTTGTCTAGGAATTGGATCATTCGGATTTTCCATTGCTGATACTCTTCTGGTATAAGAACAGGCGGTTTGGTTTCAGATCCGATGGCTAGATATTCTTTAGAAGACGTGATTGTAAGAAAATTCAACAGAAAGACAAATTTGAGTTTCTTGATCGAAATGTAACAGGTAATTCAAGAATTGACAAGAATTCAAGAACTAGCCCTAGCAGCGGAATCGAATTTTGAATGAATCAAGAAATCTTCAAGAAATTTATCAATTGATCTTCGCGATAACAATCTTGAACGAATTTGTTTGTTGATTGGCTCTGATACCAATTGTAAGAACATGATCTAATCTCACAATCAATATAGAAAGCAGTAATTGAGAAGTTGTATGATCAAGCCCAATTGTATTCAATGATGAACAGAAATACAGATCTATGAGAGAGAGAATCTCAAAGATTACAGAGAATGAATACAAAGTTATACGGGAAAAATCAATCAGTTAGCAACATAGAGCTAACTACTATTTATACTGCAACGGACATCTTAAAGCTACAGTACAAATAAGAAAGACTAATAAGAACATAACACGTGTCCTAATTAGTTTATAAAATACTAAGTAAAGTATCTTGTCATAAGTTCTGAACAGGTAATTCAGAACTTCTGAACATTCTTCTGATAAAGCTTCTCAGATCTTCTGACTCTTTCTCTCATATCTCTGACTCCTCTACTCAGATCATCTGACTCTTCTTATCAGACATCTGACTTCTCTTTCCACTGATCAATACTTCTGACTTCACAGTCAGACCTCTGACTTCTCTACTCAGAACATCTGAGTCCTCTTATCAGGTCTTCAACACTTGGTTTATTGACAAAACTTCAGATCTAACAGTATTCGACACTAACTTTGACTCTAGCATCACTTCCCCCATCCAAGCTCGGTATATCAACCTTTAGGTCCCTCTTCAGTTCACCCACAGTCCATATTTCAACCAGAACCTTTGGAAAACCCGGTCTCCCCCAAGCTTTCTCGCACATAGCCGAAGTACAGGAGTCCATTTGTTTGGGTACGCCAAGTGCGCTTGCAATACGGCTGATCCCCTCTCTATTGAACGCCACTAATGGAACATTATGGAGCTTTACCCATAGAGGGCAGGTGGTATTAAATGTTATGTATGTAAATAGTACAAAGATTGTAGTAGAATGGTTTTCTTTCGATTGTAAAAGACTACGGGACCGTACTTGTAATGTGAAGTTCGTTTGTTATATCTATGTTGTGTTACATTATGTGATATGTTGTGTATATGGGATACGGGTTGTTACAAATGGTATCAGAGCCTTAGTTTAAGGGATTTAGGTATTTGTATCTGTACCTAGACTTAAACTGCATGTGAAGTAGGATGTCCTTATCATTATAGAACCTTGGGATGATGAAGTATAAAAAGGTAGAAGGAACTTCATGTAAGGTAATTTCATATTACACCTGGCCAGTGTAATTGTGATCTTACAGGTACATGTTTGAACTGGAATACCTTGTTATATGGGGTATGTGCGTATGTGTATATTAATCTTGTTTAAATCTACAAAATGGCAAGCGGTACGCGAAATTCGAATCGAGGAGGAGGAAGAAATCCAAATAGAACTAATCCGCATATAGGAACAGGAGACAGGGGAGGAAGAACAGGGGGCAGAGTCGGGGGTAGAGCTGGAGGTCGAGCCGGGGGCAGAGTCCAGCCAAATAGTACGGAATTCGTTAACAGGGATGATCTAATAGCGGAAATGGGAAGAATGCAGGCTAACATACAAACAATGTTTGATCGTAGTCGTAATAATGAAGCTGATAGACCAGATCCGGAACATGAAGTCGAACTACCAATCACCCCTACGGTCTTACCGGTAATGTGAAAATGTGATTACAAGATGTTTCTTAGTTGCAGGCCTCCTACATTCTCAGGGGATCGGGATCCAGTGAAAGCAATGAGATGGATGATGGAAATAGAAGCTATTTTCAAGACGAGTAAGTGTGCTGACGAAGATCGAGTATTGTATGGAGCGGAAATGTTAAAGGGGGATGCTTTGTATTGGTGGGAATCTTTTATTCATTCTAAAGGATCTGATGTTTATTCTACCCTCTCTTGGGAAGAATTTGTGATAGGCTACAAGAACGCATTTTGTCCCCAAGCAGCCGTCAAACAATTGGAAGGGGAATTTATGAACTTACAACAAGGAAACTTATCCGTTCGAGACTACACCGCTAGCTTCCTGGAAAAGTCTCGGTTCGCAGAATACTACGTTGCTACGGAGGCGATGAAGACGGAAAGGTTTATCTTCGGGCTGAACTCAGAGGTTAGAAGACTAGTGACTGCAAAAGGACCCGATACATTCTCAGCTGCAGTTGATGCCGCTGAGAATGTTGAACGAGATATGAGAAGAGATGTTGGCGATAAAAGTATCGGGAAGAGAAAGTGGGAAGGACCACAATATGATCCGAAGAAGTCCCGATTTCAGAGGTATGATAACCGTCCGCCGTTTCGACCAGCGGAAAGACCATGTCAGAAGTGTAACCGGGTCCACCAAGGAAATTGCCGAGGTGATTTACGAGCATGTTATAAGTGTGGGAAGACCGGACACGTCATCAAAGATTGTAAGGTAACGCGGCTATCTTTCTTATGCAATTCACCAGATCACCTTCAGTCAGACTGTTCGAGGGGAAGGATACAGCAAGGCGGATCTTCAGGCAGGCCAGCGATTGTTAAACCAGTAATACCAAGACTGGAACCGCCAGTAACCATGGGTCGCGCATTCCAAATGACCGAGAAAGAAGCGGAAGAAACTCCGGACGTGGTTACAGGTACATTTTTTATAAACTCTACACGTGCTAAGGTGTTATTTGATTCCGGTGCAAATCGATCGTTTGTGTCTCCTACATTTGCTGCTTGTCTGTGTTTGAAACCTAAAATGCTAGAACATGCTCTATCAGTAGATACGTCGAATGATAATCAAGTGTCAGTTAAGGAAGTGTTTGATAACTGTGTGATAAATATAGAGGAGTGTAAAGTTCCGATACAATTGTTTCCTATGACTTTGATAGAGTTTGACGTCATAGTGGGAATGGACTGGTTAGCCGAGAATCAGGCTAACATAGTATGTGATAAGAAGTTAATAAATGTGGTATTACCTGAGAAGGGACCAGTAGTGATATATGGTGATCGTAGGAATCATCAGTCTAGCCTAATATCTATGATAAAAGCCCGTAAATGTGTCAGCAAGGGTTGTCAAAGCTACTTAGCCTATGTGATAGATAGTAGGCCTAAAAAGATTAAGTTGGAAGATATCCCTATTGTTAGTGAATTTCCTGAAGTATTTCCCGAAGACTTAAATAGTCTCCCACCTGTTAGACAAGTAGAATTCGGTATAGACCTAATTCCTGGAGCCACTCCTATAGTCCGTGCACCATATCGTTTGGCACCTCTAGAGATGAAAGAGATGATGGCACAACTACAAGACCTATCAGATAAAGGCTTCATCAGACCTAGTTCTTCGCCGTGGGGAGCCCCAGTGTTATTTGTGAAAAAGAAGGATGGTTCAATGAGAATGTGTATCGACTACCGAGAACTGAATAAGCGCACAATAAAGAACAAGTACCCGTTACCCCGAATTGATGACCTCTTCGACCAGTTAGTGGGAGCTTGCTATTTCTCCAAGATTGATCTAAGATCCAGTTATCACCAGTTGAAAGTTAAAGAAGAAGACGTTCTAAAGACTGCTTTTCGAACAAGATATGGTCATCATGAATTCTTAGTAATGCCGTTCGGACTGACGAACGCTCCAGCTGCCTTTATGGATTTAATGAATCGGGTATGTAAACCGTATCTCGATAAATTTGTAATTGTATTTATCGATGATATACTTATCTACTCCCGATCCAAAGAAGAGCATGCGCAACACCTTCGTTTGATTCTGGAGCTATTAAAGAAGGAGAAGTTGTATGCTAAATTCTCGAAATGTGAATTTTGGTTACAAGAAGTTCAGTTTTGAGGGCACTTGGTTTCAGAAAAAGCTATACAAGTTGATCCGATGAAAGTAGAGGCAGTTGAAAAGTGGGAACAGCCGAAGACAGCAACCGAAGTACGTAGTTTTCTGGGTTTAGCCGGTTATTATCGGAAATTTATAAAAGACTTCTCTCGTATCGCAACACCTTTGACTAAGCTGACCCGGAAGAATCTAAAGTTTGAATGGAAAGCAGAACAGGACGAGGCATTCCGAATATTGAAAGAAAAACTGTGCAGCGCGCCGATTCTATCACTACCTGAAGGTTCGGAAGACTTTGTAGTTTCTAGTGATGCGTCCAAACTAGGATTGGGATGTGTGCTTATGCAACGTGGGAAAGTTATTGCTTATGCTTCTCGACAATTAAAGGATCATGAAAGACAGTATCCCACGCACGATATGGAACTTGCAGCAGTCGTCTTTGCGTTAAAGATTTGGAGACATTATCTATATGGTTCCAAATCCCAGATTTATACCGATCACAAGAGTCTCCAACACCTCTTTGATCAGAAGGAACTGAATATGAGACAAAGAAGATGGCTAGAATTGCTGAATGATTACGACTGTGAAATCCTGTATCATCCGGGAAAGGAAAATGTGGTAGCTGATGCATTGAGTCGTCAAGAAAGGAGTGGGACAATAAAGGTTATTTCGTTACGAACTGAACTCCTACCCAATATATTCGACGAATTGCAGAAGTGTCAAGTGGAGGCATATAAGGATGAACATCTGAAATCAGAACGGTTAGCGGGGATGTCAGCATGGTTAGTAAAAGATGATCGTGGGTTATTGTGTCTGGGAAACAGAGTGTGGGTACCTCGTTTGGGTGGGTTACGTGATCGTGTGCTACAAGAAGCCCATCAATCCCGTTTCTCTATTCACCCAGGTACAAACAAGATGTATAAAGACTTAAAGCAATTCTATTGGTGGCCGGGGATAAAAAGAGGGATTGCACAGTATGTGGACAGATGCGATACTTGTAAAAAAAGTAAAGATCGAACACCAAAATCCGTTTGGTCAACTACAACGGCTAGAAATACCTATGTGGAAGTGGGAGCAGATTACCACAAATTTCATCACCAAACTACCTAGGACTCCTAAGGGATTTGATTCTATTTGGGTGATCGTCGACAGATTGACAAAGTCTGCACACTTTCTATCGATAAAGGAAACCGATTCGATGGAGCGATTGGCTAAGTTATACATTGACGAAATAGTAACTTGACATGGAGTTCCAATCTCTATCATTTCTGATCGTGATAGTCGTTTTACTTCAAGATTTTGGAGAAGTTTTCAAAGGGAAATGGGCACACAGATAAATTGGAGTACGGCGTATCATCCCCAAACAGATGGGCAGAGTGAACGAACAATTCAGACCCTAGAAGATATGCTCCGGGCTTGCATTGTTGATTTTGGGGGATCGTGGGATAAGCATTTACCATTGATTGAATTCGCTTACAACAACAGTTATCATTCCAGCATACAAGCGGCACCGTTCGAAGTACTGTATGGTAGGAAATGCCGAACGCCTCTATGTTGGAACAAAGTGGGAGAGAAACAGTTAGCGGGGCCGGAAATAGTTCAAATAACCGCCGATAAGGTTACTCAGATTCGTGAACGGTTGAAAGTGGCTCAAGACAGACAGAAAACCTTCGCTGACCGACGCCGAAAGCCATTGGAATTCCAAGTCGGGGATTTTGTAATGTTAAAGGTTTCGCCGTGGAAAGGAGTCATCAGATTTGGACGACAATGCAAACTTAGCCCAAGGTATATCGGACCGTTTGCTATAACTGAAAGGATCGGTGAAGTAGCTTACCGATTAGATATTCCACCAGAATTGAGCAGGGTCCATAATGCGTTTCATGTATCGAACTTCCGAAAGTGTTTGGTTACTCCAGAACAGGCAGTCTCTCTACCAGATATCCGAGTTGACGAAAAATTGAATTATGTGGAAGAACCGGAGGCCATAGTTGATCATAAAGTCAAAGTGTTGCGGAATAAAGAAATCAGGCAAGTGAAAGTTCAGTGGAGACATCATAGAGGTCAGGATGCTACGTGGGAATCCGAATCAGAAATGAGAGCCACATACCTTCATCTTTTCACTTAACTGAATTCCGGGACGGAATTCTTTTAAGGGGGAGATGATGTAATACCCCGGGTAAGTCTGTTAGATAATTTAACTTTAAAGTTAGATGTTTAGGGTATGTTTGGGAAAATTATAAGTTTAAGGGTGTTTGGGTTAAATTTGAGAAGTTCAAGGTCTATTTGGAAAGATATGGTTTGATATTAACCCTTAAGTCTTCAGATGGTTTTCTTATACTGAAATTAGAAAGTGTGTGTGTGTGCGGGAGTTTTGGAGGCGAAGAAAGCGAAAGAAGGAAAGTTACGGTTTGAGCATCAATCGATTTGGTTAGAAACGATTTTGAGGTTAGTCCCTTTATATTTTGTGTTGGTAATTTGTAATAGAAGATATCTATCGGTTTAGAAGTTATGATTTCAGTAATTGGTATAGATTTCAATCGATTTCTGAGAAATGGAACCGACTGTGTTCTTGAGAGTCCCGGGGAAGTCCCGGTAGACTCCCAGTGCTGTCGACTCCCGGTGCTGTCGACTCTCGGTGTGATAGACTCCCGGTGCTGTCGACTCCCGGTGTGATAGACTCCCGGTGTAGTGAGTCCCGGTGTGATGGACTCCCGGTGTAGTAAGTCCCGGTGTGGTGACTCCCGGTACTGAGACTCCCGGTGATCGAACTCCCGATACCAATTAGTCCCGGTATTCTGTAGTCCCGGTATTCTGTAGTCCCGGTACTCTGTGGTCCTGGTACTCTGTGTAATCCCTGTAATGGGTTAAGTGCAGTGTGTAATGGGACAGTTGGTGATAGGAAATGGTTAGGCTTTATGTGTTTGGTTAGTAAAGTGATGTATGTATCTTAATTTGTTTCAGATTCTGTGGAGTTGTGTTAAGGGATACGATCATTTTGAAAGGAGCTTGCGAGCGTGTGTAATAATCAAGACAGGTGAGTTTTACTTTAAAAACATTTTTAACTGGAATACGTATATGCGTGGATTGGGATTGAAATAGTTGATGACTATGTGTTTATATGTGAATTATAATATAGTGAGGTATTATATTTACATGAGTATTATAATGTGTTATAATACGTTGGCCGGGTTTAGGACCGGTGTGTTTGGCTATAGAATCCGTATAGCGTTGTTTGGCTGTAAATGTTGTACAGCGTTGTATATTATTAGTTGGCTTGCTACCACTAATATGGCCAGGAGGAATGAAAAGGGAAAGTATAAGATATGTGAGCTTATTTGGATGTATATGACTGTGTTGCGTGAATTATATGAATGAAGTTGATATAAATGGTTTTTAAACTAACAGGGATTTCTCACTTAGACCATCAGGTCTAACCCTCATTTTGTTTTAAAAATATGTATTCCAGGTGGTGGATCAAGTAAGAGCAAGTAACTAGAGTAACTGATGGATGGCTTGTGTGAAGAATTATAAGATGAAGATTTTGGCTTGTTTAGCAGTTGTATCATAATATTAAATGTTATGTATGTAAATAGTACAAAGATTGTAGTAGAATGGTTTTCTTTCGATTGTAAAAGACTACGGGACCGTACTTGTAATGTGAAGTTCATTTGTTATATCTATGTTGTGTTACATTATGTGATATGTTGTGTATATAGGATACGGGTTGTTACAACTCATTCCAAAACCTGAAGGAAAATCTATTATTGGAACAAAAAGGGTATTCAGAAACAAGAAAGATGAGTCAGGTGTTGTACTTAGAAACAAGGCTAGATTGGTTGCAAAGGGATATTCTCAACAAGAAAGAATAGATTATGATGAGACATTTGCACCTGTGGCAAGAATAGAAGCAATCGGAATATTCTTGGCCTATGATGCACATAAGAACTTCAAAGTATACCAAATGGATGTCAAATCAGCTTTTTTGAACAGTATACTTAATGAAGAGGTTTATGTCTATCAACCAGAAGGTTTTGTTGATCCTGAATTTCCAGATCATGTTTATGTTTTAGATAATGCATTATATGGTCTAAAACAAGCACCAAGAGCCTGGTATGACACTCTAACTCAACATTTATTAAAATCTGGCTTCAAGAAAGGTAAATTTGACACTACTTTATTCTTAAAGAAACAAGGTGATGATTTGATTTTAATTCAGATATATGTAGATGATATCATATTTGGTTCTACAAGTGCAGATATTTGTAATGAATTCTCTGAAGTCATGAAATCAGAATTTGAAATGAGCATGATAGGAGAATTGAACTTTTTCCTTGGTCTTCAAGTAAAACAATTACGAAATGGAATTTTTATAAATCAAGGAAAATATGTTAAAGCTATTTTGAAAAATTTTAAGATGTCTGATTGTGCTGCTATGAGAACACCAATGGCAACAAATGTCAAGTTAGATGCTGATCTCGCTGGAGTTTCAGCAGATAACAAGGTTTATAGGAGCATGATTGGTTCTTTGCTTTATCTGACTGCAAGTAGGCAAGATATCATGTTTGCTACATGTTTCTGTGCTAGATTTCAATCTAATGCAAAAGAATCTCATTTGCTGGCTGTTAAAAGAATCTTAAGATATCTCAAAGGTTCACCTGTTTTGGGCCTTTGGTATCCAAAAGAAACTAACTTTAAATTGACTGCTTTTACTGATGCTGATCATGCAGGAAGTAGACAGGAAAAGTACTTCTGGTGCTTGTCACTTTCTGGGAGACAAGATAGTAAGTTGGGCTTCAAAGAAGCAAAATTGTGTATCCACATCCACTGCTGAAGCAGAGTATGTAGCTGCTGCTGCTTGTTGCTCTCAAACCTTGTGGATGAGAACACAACTCATGGATTATGGATATCAAATCAACAAAATTCCCATATATTGTGATTCGGAGAGTGCCATTGCAATTACTTAGAATCTTGTTTAGCACTCAAAGACCAAGCATATTGATGTAAGGTATCATTTTATTAAGGACTATGTGGAAAAGGGAACAATAGAAATGCACTTTGTACATACAAAGTATCAATTGGCTGACTTGTTCACAAAGCCTATTAATCACAAAAGGTTCACTTTTCTCATATGTAAAATAGGGATGCTTAATCTGACTAATTGAATATATTTGTTATTTTATTCAAAAATGAAAATTTTTCTAAGTAAGATTTTCTGAGTAATGTACTCAGAACTCTGACTCTCTTGTTCAGAATTCTGACTCATGAGTTCAGAACTCCTGAGTCTTGAGTTCAGAACTTCTGAGTCAATACTTCAGAAATCTGACTTCAAATTCTTTACTTCTGAATAGGTTAATCAGAACTTCTGACTACCTTTCAGAACATATTTATGAGAATTACAAATGTTTCAATATGTTGTTAAGTTCTTTCTGTTTTATTTTTCTCATATTCCTTATATCTAATATGTATTTGAGTATATGCTAAAGTCAAGGGGGAGCATTGAGATCTTTCAAATATCATTATGAGGTGCTTATAAGGTTTTTATGTTTTTTCTCATCACTAATCATTCTAAGGCAAACAAGCTTTCAATGATAAACCTTTTTCACTTGTTCAAACTACTTCTGGATCTTAAAAAGATTTTCAAGGTCAGATGTTAGATTTTAAATGATTTTCAAAAATATCATATCATCAAAAGAGGGACAGAATTTTGATGATAAAATAATTTTCTATATGTTCAAACTACTTCTGGATGATTAAATGTTTTATATTAATCAGAAGTTGATTTTAAAAGAATTATTGGTTCCAAGGAAATTTCTTCTGAACTGTGTACTTAGAACTTCTGAGTATGCATTCTCATAACTCTGAGCGTGTTATTCAGAACTTTTAACTTGTGTTAATTTCTATCAAATAACACGTGTCAGCTTCTTGTTCAATTGATGTTGCCACGTTTCATTTAATATCTCTTGTGGCACTTCACATTGTTCGAATCCGTTATAACTCTGACAAAAAACAACTTTTCACCGTTTGAAACCTTTCAGCTTCGCGGATTTTAAATAGACCTTAAAATCCCTGTTTCAAATTCATTTGAACTCCAAGAGCAAAAAGTGAGATACGCATAAATCCAAAGTTCTTCGATTATGTTTTCTTTCAATATTCCACATTACAATCATGTCTGGTTCGAGAAGAAGTAAACCTATTTCATTACACTCTGCAAAATCATTGATGGAATCCTCGTCTGATTCAGAGGATGATGAAGTACAGAGGCCTGAGAATAGAGCCGTAGAAGAAGGGGCAATAGCTGAAAACATTGTGCTAGGAAATGTTGAAGGAGAAGCAGGGGATGAACATATGGTTGAATCTGAAGGAGATGTAGATGGGGGATGTGAAAACATCCAACATGAACAAAGTGCGGTTAGGTCAGTAATGTCTAGAAGATCGAATTCTGGTGAGAGGATTGTTCCTAAGACTGAGTATTTGGATTTGATTGAAAATAATTGTGTGTTAGTGCTTGATGAAACTAGGTTCAAGAAAGAAATCATAGAGTTACTGAAGTATCATCCTTTTAAGAAATGGTTTACGATGAAGAAATCGGTTCCTGTTCAGTATATCCAACAGTGGTGGAAACATTTGGAGTTACAAGGTAAAAATTTTGTATCTGAAATAGGGGGAGTCACTGTAACTTTAGATATACAATTTATGAGAGCAATGCTGAGGTTACCAGAAAAGGATGATTTGCAGGGGAGGATAGATTTTGAAGATTCTCCATTGGCAGAGGAATTAATTGCTGAATGTAGAAGATTAGGGTATAATGATCAATTGAAGACTCTAAGCTTATTCAGAATGAACAAATTGCCACCAATTTGGGCATGTTTTTGCAATATAATCAACAAGTGTCTATCTGGGAAGAACAGTTCCTTAGATCAAGGCTCAAGGAAAATTTTGCAAATCTTCCATGGGTTAGTGAAGAATAGGCATTATGACTATGCTTCTATTCTATGGGAAGATATGAAGAATACTTTTGAGAGGAATCAGAAGGCAATAGAAGGTAAAACAAGGGATAAGGTACTCACATACATTCCCTATCAGAGGTATTGGCAGTTGGTAATTTGGCATGCAATGGATCAAGATAGAAACATTCCAAAAATATCAAATGAGGAGCATGGGCCAATCTTCTATATGGGTAAAATGATTTCTGCTCTGAAACTTGAAAATTTTCCAAATCACAGACCTCTTCCAAGGTCACTTAGGCAATACATTCCAAGAGAGAGTGAGATATTAAAAGCATATTGCACCTCAATGGGACTTGAACAACCTCAAGCCAATACCCATGAGGAACAACCTGAGATGAGAGGTGAGGGGTCAAATCAAAATAAAGAGGGGGAGAATGTTCAGGAGGGAGAACATTCTGAGAGAATTGAGAGGGAAAATTCAAGGAGCTTGGTTAGAATGGAAAGTGAAAAATAGAAAGAGTGAGGTGAGGATGATAGAATGTTAACAGAATTAGAAACAGAAAGAGATAATTATGATCCAGCCAAATTAAACCGGGCAACCACATCTACTGTTGGTTCACAACTCTTGGTGACTAACATTGAAGAAAACACCATGGCGCCCGTGGTGGAACTTGAACAACCCATCCCTAGCCACTCAGAAGCATTTCAACATGCTACTATTTCAATTCAAACAGGGGAACCATCCGAAACTCATTTGGAGGGAGGTGATAAATCCCAAGATATTCTTCAACACTTTGAGTCTGAATTGCACAGTAAAATTCAATCTGAGCCGGAAATTCCTTTGAACACATGCACATCACAGGAATTTTGTATTCCTGTATCAACATCCATAGACACTCCTAATATTGGTTGTCAAGGATTGGATGGAAGTCCTGGGGAGGTGAACATCTTAAAAGCCTCCTTACACGGTGCATCTATTGTACATGATGTCTTTGTGGCATCTACAGGCCATGTGTTCTCTTGTCACATGAAAACTGGAGCATCTGTTACTCCAGGTTCACAGTTAGCATCTTCTGAATCTGAAAAGATTCAGAAACAAAATCATGATCTTGGTGAAAAGGTGGAGAATTTGGAAAATACTGTTGAGTCTTTGAAAAATGAGGTAAAGGAGCTCAAAATTATGTTGGAAGGCAAAGCAAATTCGGTTGACACAAAAGTAGATAAAATGAGAATCCTCGGATGCTCACAAAAAGGAGATCAAGGATGAAATGTCAGAATTTCAAAGGGAGCTTTTCAAGAATATGGAGGATTTGAAATCTTTATTGTTACAAGCTGTCAGTTCAACTTTGGCTAGTGTTTCAAAGCCATTAGCCATTATGCCTATATCTGTAGCTGAACCTGAATCGGAATCAACTCAGCACTTAAAAAGAAATTTTGATGATAATGATCCTCATGATCATCAAAAGGGAGAGAAAAGGCAAAAGAAAAGTACCGAGGTTGATAAACAAAGCACTGTTGAGTTAGAAAATGTTAAAAAGTCAGCAGATATTGAGTTGGCAGATTTTGAGTTAGCAGATATGCAGTTAGTAGATGCAGAGGTTCAGAATTCAGAGAATGTTCAGAATTCACAAGATATTGAAAAGATGGTTGATGAATCAGCAGATGTTGAAAAGTCAGTAGAGGTTCATGAAATAAGTTCAGACACTGAAAAAGCTATGGAAACTGAGAATGTGGGAAATGAAAACTCTTCTGATAATGTTACTGACAAGACAGAGGAATTGGAGGTAAATACAGAAGTTGAAATGAATTCAGATGAAACTGAAGTACTTATGGCTGACGAGGAGGCTAAAGCAGATGAAAATATTGAGAAAGTTGATATGGTGATAACAAATCAAAGTATTAATGAAGATGTAACAAGTATTTTTGGGTCAGATGAGGCAATAATAATAGATCAGAATGTGATGACAGAAGAAGTATTGACAGATTCTTCTGAAGAAGGTTGTGAGATCAGTATGGCAGATATTTCTGAAGAGAGTTTAATTGAATTTTCTGAAGTAAACACTTGTACAGAAATTGTTCCTTATGTCAGAAGTGAACTCTCTAATTCTGAGATTGAAGAAAGGAGATTGAATGATGTCTTAATAAGGAGAATGCACAGTGAGCTGGTAAGAGCACTAAACACTCAAAATGTTCAAAGATGTGTCAGAACAGTGAGACCTATTGATTTGTTAGGAGAAGATGATCACTCAGTTGGATACTCAAGCAGTTTTCAACATAATTTTGAACTACATTTTCTAGATGATTTGAATATTCTTGATGGAGAATATGAAAGAGTTGAAATCTACTTCATGCCTTTGGAGTATATTTACAGAAAGCCTATTGAGATTCCAAAGTTTGAGTTACCAATTCTAGAAGAACCATTGTGCGATTTCATTATAAGTCAGAGTCACACTCCTCTGGCTAAACATTTCTTTAGAGACATTTTTCCAGAAGAAACATATGAGAATCTTTACTACACAGAAGGTGTATATGTTGACTTGGAGAATATTATTGATGGCTTCATGGATGAAAGAGTTCAAATGATTTATGTGGAAGCTTCTAACAGATTTAGGAAACCTGATGAAAGATTACATGTTCAGAAATATGTGAATTTAACAGTTCAGAAGGAAGGGAATCGGAAAGTAAGCATGACCAGTTTTGACTTCCATAGACTTTTTCTGAATGATCAAGTATTTCTGGTGAAGTTCTTTGCTTGTACTGAAGAAACTTGGGTAGAACTTGAATGCAGAAGGATTTTGGGAATATATGTGAGAAATATGTACTTCTATGATTTTCAGTTGGCAATTGAAGCAGGGAAAGAGAAGTGTAACTTGAGTCATTCAATCAAAAATCCCATTCATGAAATTGGAGGTCGTGGATTTATTACTGAAGGAGTTGAGAATTATGGTTTTGTGTATATAGTTTCTGGAGTAAGAATGTTCTTCAGATTAAATGATCTAGTAAAGTACAGTGATGCTACTTTACAATGGTTGTTGGTGGAAATGGCAGTAAATGCTGAAGGTGAAAAAGCAATTCTGAAAGAAAAGTGTTTGAAGCATATCAAAGACAGATTGGATCTCAGAACAAGAATCAAAGATTGTAGTGAGTGGATGCTCTCAGAAGAAAACCCAAAGAAGTTGCTACACAAAGACTTTGTATTTCCTGCTGAGTATGAAGTAAATGGAGTTTATTCAGAAGAAGTTGAAGAATATATTCCAAATATGTCTTCACAGGAGGTTCAAATGAATAGTCTGAGGCTAATGAAGAAGAAATACTTGTTGATGTTAATGGTTACTTTCTGGAGTATGATATTCCTAACTTCTTTCAACCAAGAGAAGTCAACTTTCTGAGTGTATATCAAGACAGGACAGATTTACATCAATGTCTTCGTGGAGAAATGTCAAGATGCTTAGGAAAACCAAAAGAAGTAGTATATTCAGATTTCTTAATCACAGGAATAAGAGAATTGCGTGTTAAGAAGTTCAGGAAACATGAGTATTATGCATTTGAAGTTTTAAGAGAAGATGGAAAAGTCTACTACTTCACTGAGGCGGATTTTGACAAGATCTCAGTAACAGATTGCTACAGGTTGTACAGTCTTCTGTCAAATAAAGACTGTAGTAAAAATAAAAAGGAGAGAGGAGCATTGGCAACAGTGAGAGATGCTATGTTTTATATTATGAGATGGTATGCATATACAGATTTTCAAATTGCTCTGTATATACAAAGACCATGTGTATACCTCTCCAATCCAAACAATGATCATGAACCATTGAATCTTCTGAAGAGTGGAAATATTGTAAGATATCCAGAGTTAGGAGTTTTCTTGAGGAACCACAGAAAAGAAAAGATTTTCTTCAGACCATATGAAGTGGCTAAATATTGTTCTGGAACTTTGAGGTTCATCAAACACAGTCTGGAGAAAAGGATACCAAGTGGAAAACAAGTTGAAGAAATACATGAGATCATAGAAAAGATTGAAAGAAGGCTTAATCTGAGAAATGTGATTCTATTAAAGATTGTACCTGCTTTGAAAGAATTCAATGTTGATAAGTACATGACTGTTTGACAAAAAGGGGGAGATTGTTAGATCTGAAGTTTTGTCAAAAGTTACAAGTGTTGGATCTGGATAGAAGACTCAGAGTTCTTAGTAAGAAGACTCAGAAGTTCTGACTGGAGAATCTCAGAAAGATTACTAAGTGTGGAAGCTGAACAGAAGGGTCAGTGTTCTGAGTAGGAGACTCGGAACTTCTGAAGACAAAGTTGAAAATATCCAAGTACTTGAAGGATGTTCTGAAGGGCTTTATCAGAAGAATGTTCAGAAGTTCTGAACAACAAGTTCAGAACTTATGACAAGATATTTTCCTATATATTCTGTTAGTTAAATAGGACACGTGTAATAGTTCTATTAGTCTTTCATGTATATGTACTATAGCTTTAGCATTTCCTTACAGTATATATAGAAGTTAGCACTGTTTAGCTAACTAACTTTCCCGCATAACTTTTATTCACTTTTGTAATCTTTGAGAGACTCTCTCTCTAGATCTGTAATCTGTTTCTGATTGAATACAAGTTTGTTTGATCCAATTCTCTATCATTTACTGATTGATTGTAAGATTGAATCCTGGTTTCTACAATCTTCTAAATATGGGTTATTTGAAAGAATATAAGAGGTCACTCAACAGAGGCAAGAATGTGCTGAGAGTTCCAACAGAGTTCTGCCACTTTTTTGCCTTATACCTTTTATGATATTGGTCAGCAGAAGTGCGGGTTATTTCTAAGCCTCAACCACACGTCACCCACAAATCTCTAACCGTGACAGTTCTATATCAGAAAAGTTGTCAGACCCAAAACCTACGTGGCAATTTTTTATTGGGCAACTAACCATTAGCTATTCCCATGTTCTACTGTAGAAAACGTTCCACTATCTGACACTCAAGTGCCTACAGTACCTACGATGGTTATCCCAACCACATTCTTTGAGTATAAATACCCGTTTGAATCACCCACTTCATTTCTTACGCTTTCTGAGTATTCAAACCTGCAAACTTCCCTCCTTTGAGCAAAAATCTTCCTTGTGTTCTTCAATCTTCAAACCTGCAACAACGGCCAACCAACAAAACTCTGTAGAATCAAGAAAAATCGTTCCAGTGGATCAAATCATCATTGAACCCTATGAGTTCATCGACAACAACTATCGATTCTCAGCAAACCCTGCAAACTTCAAACCCCTCTATCACATCTTGGTCGAGTTCTTTCGAAAATCTGAACTTTTCTTAGCCCTCACCAAATTTGAAGACATCGTACCTTAACTCTATCTCCAACAATGGTGGACAACTTTCCAATGTATCGAAGAGTACAACGGCATCATGGGAAAGGACGACGCTGGTGAAAATGGTGGAGCAGGGACCATTCGCATTCGTCCCAAAACTATTAAAAGAATCTTTGGGATGCGAACCCATGTGGAACTAGGAGTTCCTGCTTTTGAGAAACCTCCAAAAGTTCCAGTTGGAATTCATCAAGTTCTTAGGATACACTGACAACCTGACCAAGATAGGTGATTTCAAGAGATGGAAACTACCCCCTATATGGAATTTTATGTTCTCTACACTCCACAGAACATTAACTTGCAAGATTGGAAGTCAAGACCAAGCAAGCACAGACATCTTACAGATTATGTATGGTCTCTACTTCAATCGCCACTACGACTATGCAACAATCCTCTACAATGAACTTCTTCATGTGGTCAATCTGAAGAACGGAGCTCTGGCAAGAGGAAAACTGGAAGGCCAGGACAAAAACCTCAAAGCAATCCAATTTCCAAGACTTATCAGCCTTGTCATCAGAGAGGCTTTTCAGGCTCTGCAGCTCACACAACAAGGAGCCCCAACTCCTGGATGGGTGATGTCACAGTTCAGAGCAACTGTCTCAGGTACGTACCCTAACACTCGTAGAGTCCCACAGACAATGCTGTCTTTTCTTGACCCCCTACACATTTCTATTCAAAATTATAGACAAGTTGCCCAACCTCAAGAGCCTGAGGTGGGATCCCCAACTTACTTAGGTTCTGAGCCTTCGTTAGAGTCTAGCAGTGAGGAAGCAGCGGAAGAAGTCAGACCAGAGGTAAGATCACCGATAGAATGGTCTTCCTCAGAGAGAGAAAAGGAGGAGGAAGTAGCAAGTGATAGGGTATCCTCAGAGGAGGTTGTCTAAGAAGGAGTAAGGGATACTACAGAGGGAGGAGCAGAGAGTTCGTCCTCCTCTAGTAGTGGTGAGTCAGAGAACTTGATGTTAATCACTCATGGTCTAGTAGAGCAGGATGTGGAGTTTACTGAAAATGAGGTTGAGTTCGTGCAACAGTTTTATGGTCCTAGTACTCCAGATGATATATCTGTTAGCCCAATCCACTCACCTGAACCAATTTCAAGCACAATCATTACATCTCAACCTGAAACAACTTCAATCAATATGTCTCTAAGCCAACCAAACCCCACTGAACCTGAAGCTACTCAACATGTACCAATCCAACTTGAATCAAACATACCTATGACATCTGAACCTGAAATAAAACCAGAGGAACCTGAACTACCTACATTTACAACTTTTAACCCGAATACCGACCAAGATGCTCCATCCAACCCTTGTTCTTCACAACAACCTGGCTCTTCTACCTCAAGAGAACCCCATCTAAACCAAGTAGAAGAAAGACTCAGAGTGGTGAGAATGAGAACACCATTCTTGGAGGATTCTGAAAGGAGACTGCTTGCTCATTACATAAGAATGTTAAACCCATATGCAGTTCTAGGTATCAGTGATCGGTCTAAAGAGTTTAAGTTTGAGTATCTCTACTTTATGAGGGCTAAATGTCAGAAGGTACAATATGTCAGGAGCAAGAAGTTGATTGTGACAATAAAGGAGGTGGTATCCGGTGTTTGTGGTTCAAAGGCAAGACTATAAGACTTACATTCTTTGAAGCAGATTTATGTCACTTACTGGTTGAGGATTTTGAATTCATGTACAACTACTTCAGAGATTTGCCTATAAGAAGGGACAATATCACAATTGCCTTGAATGCCATAAAGAGGTTTCTGAGAAGACACATTTTGTATGTTTTGTGCTTTGATTTTCAGCTGGGATTGGAGAGTGACCAACCTATTATAAACATGCTGAGGCCTAATCAGAGGATTTCTGGATTGGAGCTTATGCCTTTGTATGTTGTGATCAATGAACCTGAGTTTGGGGTGGTGTACAGAAATGAAAGAGGAGACAAGAGGTTCCTAAGATTCAGTGAGATTGCAAAGTATTCAGATGGTACATTGAAAGTGTTGAGGCTTCAATTGGAGAACAGGCTGAATACCAATGACAGAGAAAGAGGAGAGAACAGAATGCCTTCTACTACATGGATTTTGTTTATTAGATCTTTGACAGAAATTGATGACAGAATCAACTTCAGAAAAGCTATGCGAAGAATTGAATCCTACCTTGGAGCTAGAAGAAGAAGAAGACGAGCACTACTGCCTTGATTCCAAAGGGGGAGAATGTTGGAGTATGATTCTGTTGTAATCAGGCAGTTAGTTGTTCATTATGTTCTTAAACTGTGTTTTACCTTGTAATGAATAGTAAAGTCGTGAGCTTGTCATGACTTACTATAAATAGATTTTTTCTAGAAAGGAGTCGGCACTCCTGGCAATATATAGATAAAAACGGAAAAAATACACCTACATGGCGAGGGACTCTCTCCCAACAAGGAACTCCACCCACAATAAAGGACAGGCCCAATACGGGGTGGATAACCCAACTAAAAGAAACTAAAAAATCTCTACAATGCCATACCATAATGTTAAAAGCCAAAATAAACACAAGGATAATGACATAACAAGCATAACAAATAAAATGAAGTAAGCTCCACCATAAAACCCCAAGGTAGCCGCAACAAAGGATGCATAATCATGAAAAGGGCACTCCATCAATCTGCTTGGTTGTCTTCGGCCTTCATCACGCCTAGCCATAGGCACATCGACCACCAATCCCGAAATACGCAAATACACCACTTTTTTAATTTTCGTTACCAACTGGTGAGCAGTCCTCTTTTTATCCGAAAAGAGACGATTATTCCTTTCTCGCCATAGATAATAAATAGTCGCCGCGAAAAGAATCTTGGTTCGTAGTTCCCTCGGGTGCCACATCCTATGAGATATGGCATCAAGAATCTCCTCTCACACATTTGGAAAACGAGAAGCATGCATTTCAGTCTTAATATCCCTCCATACACAAGCCGAAAATGGGCAGTCAAAAAACTGATGATGGTGAGAGTCCATACATTGATTACATAAGCTACATATCATATCGTCATCCCGCCAACCTTGCATGCGATCTTGAGTTGGTAACCGCATGCGGAACGCAATCCATAGACAAAAATAGTGTTTTAGCATATGCTTCGGGAACCAACACAATTTATGCCAAAAAACCTCTTGAGGTGGGCCATTAAGAGTCTTCCACACTTCCGAAACCGTGAAAGCAACCGATTGATTCTGGCGATTTATCCACATAACACGATCCCTACCATCAAGACAAAGAGATGGAATAGGCATAAAAGACAAATCTGAGCATCTTCCATCCAATCCGGAGGCCAACCTTGGAGTGAATTCACCACCTCCGCCACCGTGGTAGTCTTCGTATATCCCCCGGTATGAAAAATACGATAAGATAGAAAGCGGGACAAATGGCCAAGGGCCAACCATTTGTCCTCCCAAGCATTCGTTGAACACACATTGCCAATCACATGGAGGAAAAAAGGACGAATGTGTTCCCTAAGTGCCAAAAGTCGACGCCACAACCAAGTAGAACTCGAGGTTGGCCCGACGGTCCAAAAAGAGGCACCACGAAGGCGATATTGATATATCCAAGTCACCCAATCAGAATTTCGTTTTCTCAAAACATCCCAAACATGTGTCGTGAGTAACGACCGATTCCATGTGGCCAAACGTTTAAGACCCAAGACACCCATTTCCTTCGGTTTGCATACATCATCCCATGCAACTCGTATCTTGCCCTTCGATGATTCACCGTGAGTCCAAAGAAAATCACAAGACAGCTTCACCAATTCTTGAACCACCGAAGATGGAATCATCATCCAGTAGAGTTGGAGGGATTCCAACACCGATTTCACGAGCTGTAATCGTCCGCCAAATGAAAGAAACTTAGATTTCCAATTGACCGAGCACGTACCTTAGCAAGCAATGGATTAAAGTCAGTCACACAAAGCCGCTTGGAATATAAAGGCACACCTAAATAACGAAAAGGAAGAGCACCCTGCCGGAATGGTAACACAGCCGTAATATCATCCATAACATCCGGCTCAACATTAGAAAAATATACCGAACTCTTATCCATACTTGGTCGCAATCCAGACGCAGCTGCAAAATCATCCAAAGCACGTTTTAATACCTGGACCGACGAGACATCACCCTTGTAAAGACCATCAAGTCATCCGCAAAACATAAATGAGTAAGAAGTAGTCGAGAACATCCCTTATGATAATGAAAATCCGCGGCCTCATTAATCATGCGGCGAAGAAAGCAGGTAAAAACCTCCATAACAACCGTAAAAAGATACGGCGACAATGGACACCCTTGCCTGATTCCTCTTGCACCCTTAAAAAAACCATGCGATTGGCCATTAACATTAATCGGGTACGATATGGTAGAAACAACCTCCATGATCCAATGCTGCATGATCGGATGAAACACCATGCCATGTAGAACCAAGGAAAAAACGCCAATCCACCAAGTCGTATGCCTTTTGTATATCAATTTTAAACGAGCAACGAGGAGGCCCATTTCTCGACCATATCCAGCCACCAACTCATGGGCCATAAGGTTATTGACCGTAATCCTTCTACCCGGAATAAAAGCCGATTGGTCCGGGCTTACCAATTGATCAAGGAAACCCTTGATTCTCCATGAAATAATTTTAGCGATACACTTGTAAAGCACATTACAAAGAGAGATCGGCCAAAATTCCGTAACCTGAAAAGCATTTGGAACTTTCGGAATGAGACAAATAGAAGTATGGTTTAACTCTCTAGCCAAACGCCCACGATAGAAAAAATCTTGAATAGCCAATTCAACATCCTTCCCCACAACGTCACATGAGGCCTTAAAGAATTTAGATGTGAACCCATCAGAACCTGGAGCCCAATCATCTCCAATATCAAACATTGCACGTTTCACCTCATCCTTAGTGATTGGTCGGATCATGAAATTGGCGTCCTCAATAGACAGCCTATGCACAAAGAAAACCGTTGGAAGGTCCGGGTTGACATTAGAATCAACCCCTCCAAGAATACCACGAAAATGCTCAACGAACACATTTTCAAAACCGCGACCACTAATAACCTTGTCATTAGTGTCTATTACCGCATTAATTCGGTTATTGCTCCGCTTTTCCTTAACAACATTATGGAAAAACGACGTATTGGAATCCCCTTCCGCAAGCCATCGTATTTTTGCCCTCTGTAAAAAATTTTCCTCTTCCACATGCAAGGCCTCTTGAAAAGCCGAAAGCACATGAGCAAGGTCTTCTTGTAGTAAAGGATTAGAGGGATCGACATCGACCACGTTTTGTACTTCCTCAACCTCAACCCGTAGATCATGCACATGCTTAGTTACATTGCCATGCAAACTACGTAGAGATCGAAGTTGTTGTTTAAGAGCTTTCAAACGGGTTTGGAGGCAATACACAAAGCTTCCCTCTACAGGAACATTCCAAGCCGATTGGACCGTCTGCAAAAAATTCGAATGGCGAGTAATAAAATTATCAAATTTAAAAGGTCGTGTACCTTTAATATTTCCACAATCCAACGTAGCAACCATTGGACTATGGTCTGAAACACCTCTTGGCAAATATTTAACCGCAACATTGCCAATAACATCTTCAAAGGAAGCATTGAGCATAATACGATCAAGTTTTCTAACAATCCCGCCACCACCCCTCGGTTTTTGTGCCAAAGTATACTGAATTCCTGTATACTTAGCATCAAAGACATCAATATTTCCCACACACTCCAAAAACTCAGTCATCCCGAGATCACCGTTTGAGGACCAACCCTCACTTTCATCCGTATTAAAATCTCCCAGAAGTTACCAAGGCCCCACATTGACCAGTTGCTTGAATTGGAGGAAATCATTCCAAAGAGGACGTCGTCCTTCCAAAGAGTTTACCGCATAAACAACGGGTGCATAAAAGGACTTATGTGAAGCGCGAAAATAAATTTTAAAGTGAGAACTTGGTCCGACATTACAATGACCATAATATCACAAATCGCTGGATCCCATCCCGTGATAATTCGAGTCCCATGCAAACAATGAGTTTGGTTTAACACCCAAGACCACTTGCCAAATATATGTTGAAAAATCGTAGGAAGATTACTAGCAAGAACATGCGACTCAATGATAGCACAAAAAGAAAGCGAATGAGAGTGGATCAAATGCTTTACCTCACGTTGTTTTATTAGGGAGTTCAAACCCCTAATATTCCATGCGCCAAGATTTAACATGAGGAGTCAGAAAAGGTAGTACCTTTCACACCTGGCACCAAAGGATCGGCCATCTCCATAGTCCCACTAGAATTATGGTTTACGTTTGTCACATCTACCGCAAGATTATTGGCACATTCTTCATCCATAAGAGCTGAAAATCGATTAGTACCCACCAATGGAGGCCCTCACTTAGCTTTAGAACACGCCTTCAGGATAGAGGGAAGAACCATCGTGTTTGCAGTCGGAGTTCGTGACGTTGCCCTAGAGTCCTTTCCACCATCCCCATGCACACCATGCACCAAACTCAAGTTTTCCATCTGTGGCAATGGAGCCATAGGTAGCTCATCATTCAAACCATCTTTTGCAGAGGACACATCCAAACCTAGATTTAGTGGACCAGATTCATGCACCCGTGGTTGTTCCTGACATGTTTCCTCCGTACCATCATGCGAAACCCGTGGGTCAGGAGCGGTGTGGTTCTCCACCGCAACATCTTGAGCCATACTATGCTTTTGCACCGGTCGATAAACCAAACTGGACCTCCTTTTATTCCCCATAGAACTCGTAGATTCATGCTCCCACTGCCTTTGTTGCTTCCGTTTGTTAGTAACCAAAGTGAAGACATCGTCATCCTTATTTTCCACACCCTTCACCTTAACAATATCCCTATTGATCGTAGCTTTGACACATGAGGAAGTCTTGTGACCAAAAACAAGACAATGAGAACACTGAGACGGTTCCCAAAGATATTCCACCCAAATGGGAACCACCATTTCCTTACCCCCATTCACATTTGGGACCGACACTTGTAGTTCGCGTTTAAGCTCACCTACAACCCACACACCAACAAGAACCTTCACAAACCCCGGCCATCCCCAAGAATTATCACACATCATCGCAGTACATTCATCCATCGTCTTGGGAACACCAAGAGCACTGGCAATCCTTCCCACACCCTCCCTGTTAAAATCCATGAGTGGTATGTTATGAAGCTTGACCCACAACGGACAAGACTTGTGCTTCGGTTTTATCAAGCCTAGATGGGGATCCCATGGGAAGACAAACAAGGGAATTCCACGAATCATCCAAGGGCCCCCTCCAGAACCTGCCTTAATCCACTGTCATCCCCAAACCGAAAGAATAGAAACCCATTCTCGTTCATCATAGAATCTTGAAGCCCAAATTTGCCCCAAAGTGATTTAACGATTTTCTACACTGTGGGAAAATACAATCGTGGTCCAAGAAAGTTGCCATAGAGGGTGTTCTTATAGAGAGTAGCAGCGTTCTCCGTTAGAGACAACGGCAACTCAATTCGTGTATCACCCTTTTCCTTCAAAGGGAAAAAATTCAAGGATTTACCAACCTGGTCCGAACTACTCTTGAGTATTGCCGCGTATGAGGAAGTGGCAGCACCCGCATCCATTTTTAGAATCGAAACATGACCGAACTTTAAGCCACTCGGCCCCATAAGTCGATCGAAAACAGAACCTCGACCCTCCTCCGAAGCATGCGTATTGGAATTCAAGGCTGCTCCAGTCCCGTTTGAATTAGGGTTTAGGATCATCCCTATTGGTGCGTGCCTAACCCCATGCAGATTAGGGTCTGCATCATCACCATGCAATTTAGGGTTTGCACCATCACCATGAAAATTAGGGTTGCCATCGGCAGACAAACCTTCCGAACTGTCACTCCCACTACCATCCTCCACAATCACATGATCTTTCTCTGAGGCCATTGACTACAAGAGAGAAAGAAAACCAGCAGCCCCAAGACAATACTAGCGAGACCCAGAAAAACCTCGGAGCAACGAAGGCCACGATAAACGTGGCGCTGAAACTCGTAAGGTTTAACTCGATACCACTAATCAACCCTTGGAACATGAGAGTTAACAAAAGACGAAACAACAAATAACCAGAAAAACGAAAAACTGTAAGGATGAAGTGCACAAACCCTAGCGTCGCCGTTTAGTTTTGCACCGAACAACTCCTTACAAACAGCCAAGAACACTTGAATGCACCGTAAAACTATGCTAAACACACCAAAAAACCGAAAAGAAACAATCACAAACGAAGGAAGATGATCAAACTTGCCCATGGTACGAAACCCTAGTCACCACCGTCGCCAAAGTTGAGAGAGAAATTTCCATGTTTTTACTATAAATAGCTTATGTTAGCTTATTTTCCGTGTAACTTTCCATTGTGAGAAACTTGTAACCCTTTGAAGCATTAGATGAATGACAAGTTTTCTCTCTCTCTAGACTTTGTGTATTGATTGATTCTCTCAATAGATTATGTGACTCTAACACTATCTCCTCAAATACGTAGCCATTTTTTCTATCTCCTTCTGACCCTCAATAGATCTAACTCTTTTTAATCTTTTGATTCAGCTAGTCCTATCCCCTGCTTGAGGATACCGCCGAAGCTCCCCAACAACAACAAATAATCCCAACTGCCCTAGCTGATGTAATCCCAGTCTCAGTGATTGAGACTAATGATCAAGAAGAAGAACAAGAGTTACTCTCACACCCAAACAGACCCTCTAGACCACCTCAATGGTCATGGGATGATGAACTTAAGAGAAGAGAAGTAATGTCTCCGAAGCTAGAAAGTCAGCGCTTACAAATCGTTCTTCCAGTCAGCCTTAGCTTCCTTTCCTCTGAAGAGATTGATGAAGCCATCAGGACTGAGAAACTTCTTGTTGAAAAACAGAAGTCTGAGCTTAAAGATAAAGAGTTCGCTCTACAAATTGCTCAGCGTTCTGTGGTTGATAAAAAGCTGAAGAAATTCCCTCTCAAGGTTCAAGAAGCTCTGCTTAAGGAGGTTGGAAAGGAAAATAAAAGAAGGCAGACGTTAGCGATACTACTCTGAGATGGAGCAAGAAGAAGGTTGATTTTAGATACCATCCTAGTCGCATTGTAAATGTCAACCTGAAGGGAAGAACGGTAAAGGGTATTCCAATAGTAGACATCACGGTGATTAGGGAGAACGGGGAAATCAAGACATGTTATGTATCAATGCTCGATGCCTATGGTTTTGATGAATGGTGGGAAATCAGGTCTGCAATTCAGCGATCAAGATCAAGCTTCAAGCCTTATGTTCAAAATTTTATGAACAAGCTGATCGACAGAGTCTCTTCTGTGGCCGAGTTGCCTCCTACTCCAGCGCTCATCCAAAATCGAAGACTTGCGCCTGCAAAGAAGAAATGTGCCTCCTCTTCCTTAGGGCCTTCTATCCGCAATGAAACTGAAATCCAATTCTCTAGGGAAGTTGTGCTCGGCCCTCCACCTGATCTATCAGCCCTCAACCTCTCGCTACCACTTGATGAGGAGTTCATTCATGTTCGAGTAGTCAGTGAGCCCCTCAGAATCTCCTTTTTGGACTGGAATGGTAGGAAGTGCTTTCAAAGCTTCTCTGAATTGCCTATCAATCCAGTGAACCAACTCAGAGACCTTGTCTATTGGTGCGACTTAACAAGAACCGGACTCTTCCTGAAGCCTCAAGTACTGAACGAAGCAAAACTAAGAAGACAACAGGGAGAAGTAGTCCCTGACTGGATGATCCCAAAGACAAGTGCCTTTGACAAACTGCTCTTCAAAGACGAACCCTGCTAGATGATAGAATCTCTTGTAATTCTTATATTTTATTAGCTATAAACTTTTTGTACTTGTATTTATTTCGTTGTACTTACATTTTTTTCAACTTCCCTTGTAATCCATTTTACGAAGTAATGAAAAAATTCAATGAAGTACTTTACTCCATCAGTACTTAAAAAGATCCCTGAAAACAGTAAATGGGACACGTATTTATGAGTCCTTTTATCCTTATGTTTTTATGTTAGCAATTTTTTGATGTTGTTTTGTCATCATCAAATAGGGGGAGATTGTTGATCCAAACCCTTCAGTGACTTGATGATGACCCTTAGAATCACTTAGTGAAAAATTATAAGTAAACATTATGTATTTGTGTTTCACCATCAATGAAAATATACTAACTATGTTTAGTATCGTTGATGTGAAACCACTACTCTTCAATATTTCCTCAGTGATAAATGTACACCTGTGATAACTGAGTATGTTCAGTTTCGGTGATGATCACTGATTGATCATTTGTAAATGTTTGCTTGTAATCCTTGAAGACAAGTTTCATGATAAAGGAGTTCATCGCTGAAATCGAAGACCAAGCTGATGAACAAGTGATGAAACCACTACTCTTCAATATTTTCTTCTGTTTTAGTTGTGTTTTTTGTTTATGTGTTCGTGTTTTTCCTTTTGTTAATTTATTTTTTATTTGGAGTTGTTGAGGATGTTTTATGGTTATTTGCATCAATTTTTGGGTTTAATATTGTGTAGTGATTCCCACTATGGGCACGGACAGACCTCTTTTGTTCCACGATGGACAAAGCTTAAATCTGGGCAACAACAATAAAAAAATAAGAGCAAGCATGGCTTAAGGCATGGGGTGAATCCCTGGAACTCTTGAAGATGGCATGCTTTGGTTCTTAACCAAAAGATTGAAGAAAGTTTGTCCATTAGTTCAACTACCTTTTGGAGCAAAAAATTAGAGCAATTGGTTCCTTCATTTCATATAACTTGTAACTTAACTCTCACATTTTTTTACTTCACTAAGGCATTCTTCAAGCTTCTTAAAAGCTTGAAGATATGTAGTTGTAATTGTAATTCCTGTCCACAGTGAGTTACTGTGGGCATCATTTTAAATTCATGCAAGTACTCTTTTCTTATCTCGTTATGTCTTCTACTTTAATCATTATCCAAGCACCCCTTGGATGTGGGTGTGAGCAAACTTGAGACTAGTAGGCAACACTTGGGTGTGGCCAGCGTTACTAACTCTCGAGATTGGTCACTTGAGTCGGGACTTAAACTCAACGCGAATAAGCCGATCACTTTGAAGTGTTAATATTAGATATTGACCTCGAGAGGGGCGGATTCGAAATACGGATTAATGGATGCACAAATATTTGAGAGAGTCTTTGATAACCACGTCGAAAGGCGGGTTTTGTATGATTTATTAAGGTTCAAATGCCGGTCGAGATTTATATCACAAAGAGATTTGGGTATAAATATCCATACTGGTAGAACTTGACGTTTAGAGTCAAACTTAATTAAATCGGCAAGATTGAGAGTCGGATACAATGGACACTTTATGGGAACTTTGTTGGACCGGTTTATAAAAATCATCATTTCAAGAGATCGGGGTTTTTATAGACACTGCGTGTTACAAAGTAACTAACCATTTGTTACTACGTTCATCCCAAGGAAACTTACACCCATACTCATTTTAGTTACTTGTTTATATTTTATTATTATAAAAAAAACACCAAACTCGCTCAAAATTGTTTATTCTTCTATCATTAAAATTGGTGTATTCTCGACTTAGGACTCGAAACTTTGAAGTCCAATCCCTGTGGATACAATCTTGGTATATTTACCACTTTATTACTTGTAGCGACCATAGTTGAGGTGTATACTTGCGCCCCTTCTGTGCGAACATTGTAGCCATTTTGTGGAAGTATACTGTAGGTTCCCAGATTCACTTTGTCTCATATAAACAGCAATATCAAAGATAGCGGAAGCATTATAAAGCTGTGTATGTATGAGTGATTGTGAGTAGCATAAAACATGAGAGAATAACAATATGATGAACAGTAATAGATAACACTAATGAATAACAAATTGCTCGTATATTAAATATTTGAATAACACCAAGAACACTTTCTTGTGTGTGTATTCTGAAATCTCTTAGCCTACTGATCGTACACTAGTAGTGGAATGGAATTATACAGTGATAGTGTTCTCACAATTCTAGCAACGATCCTTACAATTCTCGACAATTTGTGTGTTCCAATAACATTCTATTTATAGCCTGATAAAGTAATAAACAGTGTACTATCAAACCCTATGATGACACGTGGAAAGCATGTCTTCATCATGTTAGGGCTGACGTGGAAAGTGCGGATACTTGTCTATCACTTGGAGATTTCTACGAGACTTCGGCTTTACAGAGGTCTTCATCACCAGAGGTCTTCTACCAAATCTCTAGAAGTCTTCTGGCAATCCTGTTCTCTGATGTACTATCAAAGGTCTTCTGCCAGAGCTCTGACGATCTCTGATGGTCTTCTGTTTGTTCTTCTGCTAAGTCTTCAGCTTGATCTTTAGTATCCTGTTCTCTGACGTTCTTCTGACTTGTGATATTTTCAATACTATTACAAAGTCATACTTGGGGCTAACAATCTCCCCCTAACTATTGAAAATTCAAACTATGCTGTGATTACAGAGATTAAACAAAATTGAAGACAAAGAGGAGAAAGTCATCCTCTGTAAAACTGTTACTATTCTTCAAAAGATTAAGTACATTACATTACATTACATGGAGAAATAGTACAACTATCATAATAGTCTCCTCTAAGAATTCTATCAAATCTCATAATTAAGTCTCTGAATTCTCGAGTAAGAGTAAGATGTCTTACGAAACTATCGATGACTTCTTGTAGGCATTTGGAGCTTGGAGGCCTCTCTTGTACGATCTTGCGCAGATACTTCAGAGATTGAGAGGAGTACTTGTGGGCTTCTTCTGATCTGATTGCTTTCTTAACACCTTTCTGTCGACAAATAAATGCCTCTGGATTGGCTGAAAGTGATCCTGTAGGATAGTTTTCGAAACCCACAAGGCTCTCATTTAGAGGCCCAATACTCAATTTCTCCATATCGAAATCAATTCCATGATTAAAGTCGATTTGGGTTCTGAGATTCACATGCTCTTCCATTGCTAGCATGACTTCAACTCTTGCAGTTCTAGCAGCTTTATATTGAACAGAGTGGTTGAGGCAATAGCCTGCAGAGTCAGAAGATCGTTAGGATTGAGCAGTACGAGGTCGTTGTCGTTGAATGTTTCTTATCCGTTATTTTCAAGTTTTTCGGTGTAAATGTGATATGGTACTCTTGTGTTGGCAAACGACTTTAGTTCTATCGTCATCACTCTCTTAAAAATCTTCTTTTATCCTCTGACAGCAAGCTTGACCTCTTTGGATTCAGATATAGGTTGATTGGCACTACATTGACTGGAATTAAGTCTCTGTCAGCATAGAGATATGCATGGGTTTCTTCTAGAGACGGTAGAGTGTGAATTGGTGTGCTAGATGGTTGTTGTTGTACATTAGCAGATGGCTCTTCTGATACTTTATCTTTTCCTTTGTCAGTCCTTGTCTCTGATGTGTTTCCTTCTGTTAGAGTCTCAGTAGCAGTCTCTTCTGTCAGAATTTCCATGGCTTCTGCTATGTCATTCTGGTGTGGGTCGTGGGGAACCATAGTGGTGACTAGGTTGGGTGGTTGGCTAAGTATTTCTTCAGCAGAGGATGGGTTTGTCCTCTCTGGTTCATTCCTTGGGGATTGGGATGGAGTGTCCAGAAGAATGGTTTCTGGTGGTATTTCTGCAGAGGTGGAGGTTTTTGTTTGGGTCTTAAGAGTTTTGTCTTTGAAGGTGTAGTATATGCTCTCTCCTTTTTGTTGTCTTTGGGGTTGCCTTTGGAGAGTCTGTTCCAAAAAACCTTGGCCTTTTGGAGACTCTGGCACCAGAGGATTCTTCTGCAACTCTTTTCTTAGACACTGTTGTAGCGACAACATCACATAATATAGCAGCTACCTTCTTCAGAACGTATTCTAGTTCAGCAGCAGCAGAGCAGACCTCTTCCACTTGATCTTCAAAGTTGAATTTATGATAGGTGTCCAGAGTGTCTTTGATATTTTTCTTTGAGACCTGGGCTTTACCCACAAATTTAGCAGAGATGGTCATCATATGGCTCAAAACTTTTCTTCTTAAGTCACCCATATGGCCAATGGTCATCGATCGATCGTTGGGTCTTGGGACATTGACAGAAGTAGGAGTTGGTGCAGCAGCTTCTAGTGTGTTTGTCGTTGTGGCAGCTATTGGTGTGGCAGAGGATGAGGGTAGGTCTTTAATGGCAGAGGATGAGGGTATGTCTTTGATGGCAGCAGAGATCGAGTTGTTGATCACCTATGTCAGAGTTCTAATGTTTTCCTCTGACAGAGTGAAAGAGGGCGTGGCTCTGGAGATGCTTTCCCATTCTTCAACTTTCTTAGTGGTCTCAGCAAGTTAGGTTTTGACAGTTTTAAGCGCATCTTGTAGAGAGATGTTTTCAGTTCTCCTCTGCTCCTCCACATCTGTGTTGATAAGCTTATACTCATTCAAAGAGGTTCTGATCTCATCACAAAAACCTTTAAACTCTGTTTTTATGGGGAGATCAGAGATGGGAACATTGGAAACAACACATGTTCCCAATTGAGCCTCGAGTTCAGAGGCGCCTTCTTTCAGAGCTGATTTGATGTTGTCTCTGGAAGGACTTCCACCATGTCCTTGATGTTCCCTCAGAGGAGTTACATCTCGAGGTGTTCTGACTAGATTTTTCTCTTCCTCCTCAGATTCAGAGAAGGAAAATCTAATGTGTTGGGAAGAGTGTGATCAAGACTTGTCTTCCCTTTTTCTACTAGGTCATCCCACTGCCCCTGAGTTGGGCAGAGACTATGTGGAATTTTAAAAATTCCAGGTCTATTTTCTGATCCGTCTAGATGTGCCACAGAGGTATCATCGTGTGTAGGTGACCTATGGATGTTCTGGGGCGAATGAACATTACTAAAAAAAACAGAGTTTCCTCGGTTAAGTGCTCAGCAAGGGCATGAAGGAGTGCCTCTGATGGGTCAGGCTAGTTAGGGTTCGAGGTGTGCACCTCTGGTTCAATGTCCATATGAGCTTGATCCTCATGGACAGATAATGTGCGAGCACTGGGAGTTGGGGAAGGAAAATACATATGTGCGTTCTTGTGAACATCTTCTTCTATTCTCACCGGACTCTCGGTTTCTATAGGGTTAGAGAACTCTGGAATCTCTTCCTCTTTCTCACTGATCTCTGTCTCACTACTATCAGAGGAGGTCAATCTCTCTGCCCCTCCCTCTGTAGTGTTACTGACACCCTCTGTGACAGCCTCCTCTAGGGATGCTCTGTCACGAACAATATTCTCTCTTTCATTCTCTAAGTCAGACCTCTCTAAGAGTACTCTTGCCTCTGGTCTAACTTCTTCTTTTTGTGCCTCTCTAATAGGCATATCTAAAGTAGGCTCAGAACCTAAGTATGCTGGGGATCTCACCTCAGGATCCTGAGGTTGAGCAGCATGTCTATAGTTGCGAATGGCATGATGTCCGTGGTAGATAAGAGTGAGCATTGTCCTAGGGACTCTGCGAGAGTTAGGATACGTACCAGTGATCGTCGGTCTGAAAGAGGACATGGTCCAGACTGGAGTTGGAGCTCCCTGTTGAGTAAGCTGGAGAGCATCAAATGCTTTTCTGATGACTAGGCTTATCAGTCTGGGAAACCGAATGGCTTTCATGTTTTCGTCTTCTCCCACTAATTTTCCTTTGGATAGAGCGTTGGTCTTGAGGTTTACAACTGTGAGAAGCTCTTTGTAGAGAATGGTGGCATAATCGAAGTTTCGATGGAAATAGAGACCATACATGATTTGCAGGATCTCTGTACTTGCTTGATCCTGACTGCCACTTTTGCAGGTAAGGGTTTTGTTGAGTGCGGAAAACATGAAGTTCCAAATGGGTGGGAATTTACCTCTTTTGAAGGTACCAAGCTTGTCCAGGTTATCATTGTATCCTAGAAATCTGATGAATTCTAGGAGTATGGGTAGCTCAGGTGCTTTCTCATAGGCAGGAATTCCAAATTCCTCAGGGGGTTCTAAGGCCAAAGATTCTTTTAATGGTTTTGGGCCTTATACGAATGGTACCTGCTCCAGCATTTGGTCCAGCATCAACTTTGCCCATGATTCCTTTCCTTTCCTCGATATACTAGCAAGTGGTCCACCATTATTGGACATAGAGTTGTGGCAAGTTTTCATCAGCTTTGGTTAGGGCTAGGAAAAGTTCAGAACGTCAAAAGAACTCGACAATGATGTGATACAGAGGTTCGTAGTTTGTAGGGTTGGTAGAGAACCTGTAGTTGTTATCGGTGAAGGCGTAGGGTTGAATGATGATTGTATCAACAGGAAAAATCCTGCTTGATTCTGTGAAGTTTTCTTGTGCCATTGTTGCAGGTGAAAGAACTTGAAGAACAAGATATTTTTGGTTTTAAATGTGAGAGGGAATTTGCAGATATTCGAAGGTTAAGAAAGCGTAAAGAATGAAATGTGGATTCAAATGGGTATTTATACTCGAAACGATTTTGCAATGATAACCATCGTAGTCACTATAGGCACTTAAGTGTCAGATAGTGGAACGTTTTCTACAGTGGAACGTGGGAACAGCTAATGGTTAGTTGCCCAATCCAAAATGCCACGTGTATTTTGGGTCTGACAACTTTTCTGATATGGAACCGTCACGGTTAGAGATTGGTGGGTGACATGTGGTTGAGGCTCAGAAATAACCCGCATTTCTGATGACCAATATCAGAGAAAGTACAAGGCACTATGAGATGGCAGAGCTCTGTTGGAACTCTCAGCACATTCTTGCCTCTGTTGAGTGATCTCTGACATTCTTTCAAGTAACCTAGATTCTCAAGATGTTTCACCTTTACCCTAAAATCATTTGCAAATCCTATTTTTGATGAGGAAAATAATCAGAGAACTAATACGACAGAAGTTTCTCAGAGGAATCACAGAGCTCTGATGTTTATGTCAGAGGCTCTGGTGAATTCTCCAGAGACCTGATTCTGAGTATAAGTTCAGAGATATAACCAAAAAATGTTTTCATCAGAATAGGTTTTCCCTTTCTCCAAAAAAAAATTGTTCTTTTGGTTATCAAGCCAAGTCATGAAGATTTGAAAGTTTTGACTTGCTCTCCCTTAAACAGTGCTTATTTTTCTCTTAAGCTCCCCCTTAACCGATGAGCTTATTCACAGATTTAATTTTTCAGCTCCCCCTTGATATGTGCAACTTTTGAAAGACTTGATGAAGATTATACACAAGAGAGTTTTAGATGAACAGAGTTTTTTTTGGAAAGGAGGCGGCACTCCTGGCAATATATTAGACAAAAAAAGAAAGGTACACCTACATGGCGAGGGACTCCCTCCTAAAGAGAATCCACTCCCACCATAAAGGACAGGCCCAAAACGAGGGAGATGGATCAACTCTTCCAAAAACATAGCATCCAAAATAAACAAAGGGAAATAGAAACAAGATACATGTAAAACCAAATACTCATGTCTCTAAAAACCCAAAAACTCTTCCAAAAAACTTTAGTATTCGGCATCATGGATCAAGGTGGCAAAGTCGTTACCCTTCCGCCCCTCGGCCAAATCCCATCGACATATGCGCAATCATAGATGAACAGTGTTAAAACTCAAAGAAAAAAGAAAATATTGAAAAACTATCCTGGCAGAGCTCTAAGGTTGACATCATAAGCTCTGTTGACATGAACTACCTAACTACTCTGTCAGAGCTCTGAGATAAAAGTCAGAGACTCTGATGATTTTACCAGAGTTTAGGAAGACGTGTTCAACATACCCATCTTACTGATTAAGAAATGGAATCTTCTTTCATCAAGGGCTTTTGTAAACAGATCAGAAAGTTGGAAGTCAGTTGAAACAAAATACATTTCAATTGTCCCTTTTTCAATATTATCTTTGATAAAGCGGTACCTTATATCAATATGCTTTGTCTTGGAGTGTTGAACTGGATTTGCTGTAATTGCTATTGCACTCTTGGAGTCACAAAGAATTGGAACTTTGTTGTACTCCAGTCCGTAGTCTCTGAGTTGTGTTTTCATCCATATGACTTGTGAACAACAACTAGTAGCAGCAACATACTCTGCTTATGCTGTAGAGGTTGACACACAGTTCTGCTTTTTGGATGTCCAATTCACTAGCTTATCCCCTAGCAATTGACAGCTACCAGAAGTACTCTTTCTGTCATTCTTGCATCCTCCATATTCTGAATCTGTGTATGCTACAAGCTAAAAACCAGAGTTAATAGGATACCAGAGACCCATGAATTGAGTCCCTTTGAGATATTTAAAAATTCGTTTGACAGCAGATAAATGGGATTCCTTAGGATTATCTTGGAATCTAGCACAAAGACAGGTTGCAAACATTATATCAGGTTTGCTAGCAGTTAAGTACAGAAGTGACCCTATCATGCCTCTGTAGTTCTTGACATCCACATATTGACCCTGTGGATCATGGTCAAGTTTAACTCCAGTGGCAATAAGAGTTTTCATAGGTTTTGAGTTATTGAGCTTATACTTTTTCAAAATATCAAAGACATATTTAGATTGGCTTAAAAAGGTGCATCTGATGGATTGTTTCACTTGTAAACCAAGGAAGAAAGTAAGTTCTCCCATCATGCTCATTTTGAACTCACTTTTCATTAATTTCTCAAACCTATCACAGTACTCTTGTTTAGTAGACCCAAGGATAATGTCATCAACATATATCTGTACCAGAAGTATACCATTTTTATATCTCCTAAAGAATAAGGTAGTATGTACAGTACCTTTTTCAAAGTGGTTGACCAACAGAAATTAGACAGAGTTTCATACCAGGCTCTAGGAGCATGTTTAAGGCCATACAGATCTTTGTCTAGCTTGTAAACATGATCTGGAAACTCTGAGCTTTCAAAGTCTGGAGGTTGCTAGACATATACTTCCTCTTGCAAATTGCCATTCAGAAAGGCAGATTTTACATCCATTTGATACACCTTGAAACCATTATGAGCAGCATAGGCTAGGAAGATTGTGATTGCCTCTAGCCGAGCCACTGGTGCAAAGGTTTCATCATAATCAATGCCCTCTTCTTGGCTGTATCTCTTTGAAACCAACCTTGCTTTGTTTCTGATGATTATTCCATCTTCATCTTTCTTATTCCTGAAAACCCACTTGGTTCCAATAGATGCGTTATCTTTTGGAAGTGGAACCAAGGACCAACCTTTATTCCTTTAAAGTCAAGAAGCTCCTCTTACATGGCTTCAATCCAGTTTGGGTCTTCCAGGGCTTCAGTAATCTTCTTCGGCTCAATCATGCTCAAGAAATTCCCAAAGAAAGCTTCATTGGCTATAACAGATCTTGTCTTTACACCTTCTTCAGCAGCACCTATAATCAAATGATGGGGGTGATCCTTTTTCCATCTGGTCATGGGGGCATGGACATGAGGTGGTGTCTGTGCTTCTGAAGGGAAAAGATGAATGTCAGCTTCAGAGCTCTGAGGGTTGGCACCAGGGCTCTGAGGAACACTACTCTGGAGAGTGACTTCATTGCTCTGTTAGGTACCAGCAGGGCTCTGAGAAGGTGAGCTTTCATATATGGAATTTCTTCCAACATTGGTCAATGGGGGTGATGATGGTTCTTGTTCAGGCTTTCTCTCCTTCTGATTGTTGTCTCTTATTTCTCTGAAGTTGACCTGTGGATAGAGAAGTAGATGGTGAAGTATTTGAGGGACCTGTCGGAGATGTACCTATTAGATTCTGTCCTGCAGAGCTCTGAACTTTATTTCCTCTGGTGATGTCTTCAGAGGAATCTTCATCATCAAAGAAATCATTGAATATCAGATTGATATTCTCCTCTCTTGTATTTGAGGAACTGGGCTCCTCTACTCTCTGTATCCTCTCTGATGATTGGCTTTCAGAGAAACTTGATGATCTTTCATCAAAGAATACATTGATGCTTTCTTGAATGACTTTTGTTCTTGAATTGTGGACTCTGTAGGCTTTTGAGGTTAAAGAGTATCCAATGAATTTTCCCTCATCAGCCTTATTGTGAAATTTTCCCAGTTGATCTCTGTCATTCAAGATGTAACACTTGCAACCAAAAATATGAAAGTACTTCATATTTGTCCTTCTGTTGTTGATTAGCTCATAAGTAGTCTTCTTAAATCTCTTAACAATGACAACTCTGTTTTGGGTAAAATATGCTGTTGAGACTGCTTCTGCCAAGAAGTTGATGGGAAGATCAGATCCTGCTAACATAGTCCTGGCAGCTTCCACCAGATTTCTGTTCTTTCTCTCAACAACACCATTTTGTTGAGGAGTTCTAGCAGCAGAGAAGTTCTGGGAGATTCCTTCCTCTGTAAGGTAGGAATCAATTTTGGCATTTTTGAACTCAGCCCCATTATCACTTCTCATCTTTTTAATCTTAAGACCTAGCAGAACTTGTATTCTCTTCAACAGAATTATCAGAATTTATGGGACATCAGATTTTACTCTGATGAACTCAACCCAAGTGTATCTATAATATTCGTCTATAAAAACTAGAATATACTTTCTGCCAGATAGACTTTGCACAGAGATTGGACCACAGAGATCCACATGAAACATATGCAAAGGTCTAGGGCAGTTGTGATCACTTTTTGTTCTGTGTGAATCCCTTTTTAGCTTATCCAATTCACAGGCAGAACAAAGATGGTTTATTTCAAATTTAAGAGAAGGCAGACCTTTTACTAAGTTCAGTTTCACAAGCTTGTCAAGATTTGAAAAATTCAAGTGAGCAAATCTTTTGTGCCAGAGCCAAGCATCTTCCTTATTCACAGAGACTAAACAGAGTCTCTCTGAATTCGGTTTTTGATTAGGATTGGAATTCATTTTATAAAGATTTCCTTTCCTATCAGCTCTTGACCAAATTCTGAAACTAACAAAGAACAATATTTCTTCTTAAAATTAACATCAAAACCATGATCACATAATTGACTTATGCTAAGCAGATTATGATTTAATTCTTCAACATAAGCAACTTTAGATACAGAAACACCTCCATTGGTCTATTACAATATCATTTAATCTGGCATTGTCCATCACCTCCAAAGGTTACTACACCTCCCATTTTATCTTTGAAAGAGGTCAATAGCTCTTTATTGCCTGTCATGTGCCTGAAACATCCTCAGTCTAAGTACCAGATCTGCACATGTGGCTTCTGCAAGACAGATTAGTTTTTCTTAGGTACCCATTGCATAATGGGTCCTTTCTTGTTAGGCTTGGGGATGTTTATTGTTTAACCTGTTGGCTTTCCATTCTTTGATGATGTGCCAGAGGGTTTTCTCTGCATATTCTGAGAGTTAGTCTTAGGATTTCTCCTTTCTTGTGACTGATTCAGAATGCAATAGGGACCATTCAGATGATTTTGCAGTTTTAACAAAAGCTTAATGCAATTTCTAGGATCAGATGTTTTTACAAACTTCCTCTCTAGATTTGTTTTCTTGAAACTGGTATTTCTCTTTTGATGAGATTCCTTGGACCAAAAAGATTTTCCTCTTTGATTCACTGCAGAATAAGAAATAGGTTGGTCATTAACTTTCCATTTTCCCTTTTGTTCTGGAGTGAACCTTACAGGTTTGTAAGCATACGACACAGAGGTATGGTTCACAGGAATATTATTGGCTTTCTCTTTTCTTTTCTCTTCTCTTCTAACTCCTCAGAAGAAAGGATTCTGATACCCATATTTTTAAAACCAGGGCATGGTGGGATTCTGGATTGGTTATTGGAAACAGGTATGACATTGTTCAAAATTCCAGACCCAACAAATGCCTATTTAGGTTTGTGCAAGATAGTCTTGGGTGCAAAAAAAATTTGCTCCTCCACCTCAGAGTCAGAGTCTAAAAAGTCTCTGGTGGCTCTGTCAGAGGTGTGAGTCTAAAATTTCCTCCTACTCTGAGTTTTGACATTAGAGGGATCAGCCACAGAAGTAGCAGGCTTCTGCTTCTTGATAGAGTTGAAGTTGAATATCTCCCTAGGATCATGACTTTTAGCAAAAGTAGAAATGATGATTTCAACATTTCCTTGATCATGAATAAACTATAGAAAAGGTTTTTTAACCTTTTCATGATCAGAGGAGCCATAGCAGACATTTCTGTAATTCACATTTCTGGTCCTTGACCCTTCTGAAGTTTTAGCTTTCTTAAAAACAACAGTACCAGTGAGTACACCATCAGGTATTTGGACTTTCCCAACGCAAGAAAGTAGAGGACAAAGATGTCTTCTTCTTTCCAGTGAAGGGATCAAGGTCATTGAAACCTAGACCTTGAGTGTCCTTTTGCGAATTGATTTGAATATGCACATCTTGTGAATCCTGGTACATTTTAATCAAAAGCTCTTTTCTCTGTAAAGATTGATGTAAGACTTGTCTTTCTTTTTGAAAAAAATTATTAAGAGCAACAAAGTTAAGCCTTTCATATTCTGATTTATTTACCTCTTCATCCTTTAGTTTCAAAACCTATTCATATTCTTTGCATTTTTCTGAAAATGAGGTTTCCTTCTGTTTCGGTAAAAATTCTAACTCAGATTTTTCTTTTGAAATTTCTTCCTTCTCTAACTCCAAGAGACTCTTTTCTCTCTTGTAGAATGACAGATCTTTCTGAGCTAGTTTTCTCAGTTCTTTTTCCTCAGACAGTTTTTGTTTAAGGTTTTGAAATTCCTCAGCAAGCTTTGATACATTCATTTCCAATTCAGAGTCAGATTTGGATTCAGAGGATGCACATACCTTGGCACTGGGTTTAGACATCTCCAGCGCTCTGTCAGTGGAGTTTGTCACAGAGAATGCGCAAGACATTAAGGAAACATCTATCTCTGGTGACCTCTCTGGCATCTCCTCTGCCATCCCCTCACTCATCTCTTATGAGGTTTCATCATCAACAGCCACCCCACAGAAGTTGGCATGCTCTGGTTCGTCATCAGAGGACGAGTCAGAGATCTAGTTCTCCATCTCTGCCACATAACTTCTTTTTCTGAAGTTGTACTTGTATTTGTTCTTGTAGTAGTCCTGGTCTTTTACCAGTCTACCTTTGCAGTTGGTAGATGAAAGAACATGATCTAATCTTACAATCAATATAGAAAGCAGTAATTGAGAAGTTGTATGATCAAGCCCAATTGTATTCAATGATGAACAGAATTACAGATCTAAGAGAGAGAGAATCTCAAAGATTACAAAGAATGAATACAAAGTTATACGGGAAAAATCAATCAGTTAGCAACATAGAGCTAACTACTATTTATACTGCAACGGACATCTTAAAGCTACAGTACAAATAAGAAAGACTAATAAGAACATAACACGTGTCCTAATTAGTTTATAAAATACTAAGTAAAGTATCTCGTCATAAGTTCTGAACAGGTAGTTCAGAACTTCTGAACATTCTTCTGATAAAGCTTCTCAGATCTTCTGACTCCTTAACTCAGACATCTGACTTCTCTTTCCAGACTTCTGATTTCTCTGATCAATACTTCTGAGCTTTCACAGTCAGACCTCTGACTTCTCTACACAGAACATCTGAGTCTTCTGATCTTCAACACTTGGTTTATTGACAAAACTTCAGATCTAACAGTAGAAAAATGGTCTGGTTTGCCACATCTAAAACATCTTCCATCGTTCTGATTGATGGGTTGGGCAGCATCTGCTTGCTTCTGTAGAGCTGGTGGGTTGTATCACTGTTGATATTGTTGTGGTCTGTTGTAACGACCCGCAGTCTCAAACATGCATCAAATATCATATAATGCATAGCATCGTTACATAACCAAAGATACACCATATTACAAGTACGGTCCCTTAGTCTTTACAACCATAATAAGTATTACGTTACAAACGTTTTGCTAATTAATATCCTTTATGACTAACAACAAAGTCATAAGTACAACACACTTATTAATCTTCATAACACAAGTCTCCCCAAAAGCCATTTCTCGATTATTCTTCTTATTTGCCTTTATTTGAGCCACGACCTGGAATACATATTTTTAAAACAAAATGAGTGTTAGACCTAGTGGTCTAGTGAGAAAATCCCTGTCAGTTTAAATCCATTTACACAAACACCATATACATCATTCAAATATGAATACAATTACGACTCATTCATTGCGTACTTTCCTGTCTCATTCCCATGGCCATATTAGTTGGTTGCAAGACAACTAATAAATTATCTACGCTGTATGAAAATTACAGCCAACACCACCGTACGAATATTACAGCCAACACCACCGGTCCTAAGCCCGGCCAACGTATTCTCATGTAGAGTAATACTCATGTAAATACAATAACTCAATATATTATATTTCAAACATAAACACATAATCACCAACTATCACATTCCTAATCCCCACATATATGTATTCCAGTTAAAAACGTTTTAAAGTAAAACTCACCTGTTTACTTATCAACACGCTTCCAAGCCTTTCCAAACAGATTGGCTCTTTCACCCAAAATTCACAGAATCTGAAACAATTAATGTTAGCTCCAATCTTTACATATATAGAAGTATTGAAAAATAGGCTAAGTAAAGAAGTCCCCAACAGAAGTTCTGCAAAATCATAGATCGGACCAAAGGAAAGAAGTCCTCGACAGAGGATCTGCCGAGTAGCCAAGTAAACAAGACCAAAGTCTCCGACAGAGGCTCTGCCAGGTTACTCAAGAAGACTGAAGTGCAGAAGCAAATGAAGACTCTTCTCAGCGGACAAGGCCACATAGCTTCTGTCATACCTGACAGAACCTCTGTGGTAAAAGGAAAAGATCTACACAAAAGATCTTCTCAAGGACAAACATGCTTCTTACAGATCTGACATTCGAAGGTTCCAAAGAACATTCTGACAAAGGCGTGACCTGACAACTACACGTGTCAAACTCTGATAGGTTTCAGCCAAAAGTATAATATGGTGCATTTAATGCATGTTGCTTCAACAGTACCTGAATAGTGTTATAGGACATTCCAACAACTGTTCATCAACAGTGTCCTTGTACATATTAGTCCTTATTGTCCCCTTTGGAAGTAGTATAAATAGAAGACTCATGTTGAGCTCTTCTATTAAGTCTGAAAATTAAGCTTACACATGGAAATACACATATCATTAAGCTTTGCACTTCTCACACACACCATTAACTGCAGATTTCTGGTTAATCCTTTGAAGTTCTTGGTGTTCTTATTAAATATCAAATACAGTAATCTTTGAGAAACTCATATGTTATTTACTCTTTGCTTTATTTGATATTGTGTGATCTTCTACCTTAATCATATCTCACAGTTCATTAAATACGCTTTCGCACCATATCTTGTTTAAACTGTTTGATATGATCATCATTGTTAAGTTAAACGGGAACCAACAATTGGTATCAGAGCAAACCTTGATTTTTAAAAATCAAGGGATCCACTCTACAATGATCTTTGGTAGAAACTTGGATTTTTAATCTATTCTTCATATTAATCAAACAGTTTCTATTTTTCTGCCATTTTCGATTCATTCGAACTTTGGTAAAACTTATAGAATATGTTATTCTGGTTAAAACACCATTTTAGTGCATAGCTTAAAGCTTTTAAGCTTAAAAACTTCATACGAAGCATCTACTTCATACTATGAAAAGTTTGTTGTTCAAACCCTTTTCTAGATAATTTATGTTTCTCTAAAATGACGAATACAAACAACTTCCTCTCTGCTGGTTCCTTAACCAAACCTCCCACTCTTCTTAGAGAAGAATACCCTCAATGGAAGATTCGAATGATTCACTTATTTGAGGGAACTGACAAAGAAAAGGTTACAGAAGAAAGAAAGGAGAAGAAGAAGAAAATCATTATGGTGGAAAGTGAAGAAGAAGAGGAAGTAGCAGCAGAAAAAGAAACAACTCTTGCCTCTATTGGTAAATCATTAGCTCTCTTGACAAGAGAATTCAACAGAGGCTACCAGAAGAAATCTAGTAATGAAAGATACGAAAGAGAGAATCGAGAGAATCGAGAGAGAGAAGGATCAAATGACAGAACCGACAGAGGTCAAGTGATAGAAATGACAGAAGAAATGACCAACATAAATCGGACGACAAAGTTGGCAACACTCCACAAATTCAAGAATGTTACAAATGTGGTAAGCCAGGCCACTACGCAAATGAATGCAGAAGTGGCGACCATCAAAGGTCAAACGAAAGAAACGAAATAGGTGTCGACCAACAGAGGTCGAATGACAGAAGTGGTGACCGACAGAGGTCAGACGACAAAGTCGGCTACGCTCCACAGAACTAAGGATGCTACAATTATGGCAAGCCAGGCCACTTCGCCAATGAATGCAGGAGCAGAACAAACCGTCCTCAGAGGAACTCTGCCTTCTACAAAAAGAAAGCAGAATACTATGCTCAGAAGTCACTCATGGTGAATCAAGAGAACTGGCAGTCAGATACATCCTCTAACAAAGGAGAAAAATGAATCGCTCTGTTCTGTGGCATGGCAGAAGTCAACTCCGACTCCGATAGTGAGGTATCCACTTCAAACTCTAATTCTAGTACAACATAAGCTGATTTGCTTAAACTTAACATTGATTATGATGAACTAAAAAAGACATGTGAAAGTATTCAGAAAAAACTCACCTTCTTTGAGAGAGAAACTAGACTTCTCACTCAAGAAAAAGCCAAAAAGTTTCAAGAAAAGGAAGAAATTGAAGATAATTGGAACAAAAATCTAATTCCTTTAAAAGAAAAAATTTCTAAACTCAATTCTTCTTTAAAAGCAAAATCTAAAGAACTTTCGGACGTTGAATGCGATAGAAGGAATATTTTAGCTCTTAAGCATTATTTTCAAAAGGAAAGAGAAGTCGTCTGTCAAGATTTACTCAGAAGAGATCTTTCAATTAAAACATTTCAAGATGCACAGAAGGTGTATGAGAAAATCAACACTCAAATAGGGAGACGGGGAATTGGATTCTGTGATATAGATCCTTTCACAGGGAACAAAAGAAACAAATCTCTGTCCTCTCTATTTCATATTGGTAATACAAGAAAACCTGATTTTCCTAATTTACTTTCTGTAAGCAAAAGGCTAAAAGTCTCTGGGGAACCTCACCAGAGGAAACCTCTGAAAATTTACAAATATCTTTCTACTGTTCCAGGATCCGTTCATCCACTTGTTTCCAGACGTGCCCTGACATCAACTACACGTGTCAAACTCTGATAGCGCTCTGTCAGAATTGGAACATGCACATTAAATGAACATCGTACCAAGCTACTGTTCATACAATCCTGTCAGTTCTTCTACCTTACATTATCTTTCAGTTCTTAAATACGCTTCCGCACCATATCTAAATCTGAACTAACTGAAAGTTAAGATCATTGTTAAGAAAACAGGAACCAACAATTGGTATCAGAGCAAACCTTGATTTTTAATATCAAGGGATCCACTCTAAAACCATGATCTTTGGTAGAAACTTGGATTTTTAACCTATTCTTCATATTATTCAAACAGTTTCTGTTTTTCTGCCATTTTCGATTCATTCGAACTTTGGTAAACTTATAGAATCTGTTATTCTGGTTAAAAACACCATTTTAGTACTCGGCTTAAAAACTTCATACGAAGCATCCACTTCATACTCTGAAAAGTTTGTTGTTTAAACCCTTTTCTGGATAATTTGTCTTTCTCTAAAATGACGAATACAAACAACTTCCTCTCTGCTGGTTCCTTAACCAAACCTCCCACTCTTCTTAGAGAAGAATACCCTCAATGGAAGATTCGAATGATTCACTTCTTTGAGGGTACTGACAAAGAATTGGTTTATTATATCCGTAACCCTCCTTTCGTTCCCATGATAACTGTACCTCGTGTTCCTGGCACAAACGACACTCCAGAAATCCCAGAACACACGAAACCAAAGACTCGTGCTAAATGGTCTGATCCTGATTGGGCAAAACACGAAGTTGCACAGAAAACTAAGAGAATTCTGATTATGGCCATTCCAAATGACCTTTTCCAATCCATGGATGCACGTGAATCTGCATATGATCTATGGAAAGAACTGGAAAAACAACTAGAAGGAGGAGCCAAAACCCAGAAGAACCGTAGAGCCCAATACATAAATGAATATTATGCCTTTAAGCTCTGCCAACAGAACCTCTGCAAACTACGAATGATAGGTTTAACTCTCTAATAAACAAATGCAAGAAGTTCGGCATCCACAGAACCTCTGAAGAGAACAATGTTATGTTCCTTAAGTCTCTGAATGAAGAATGGCTACAGCTATCTATGTCTCTGCAAACAAATCAAGACATAGATTCCTGGACTCTATCAGACCTCTATGGAACATTAGCAGCACAAGAGCCTCATGTAGCACAAACAAAGGCCAAGATCATTGCAGCTCTTGCACTGGTGGGCAAGACTACAGAGGCTAGAGAGAAACCAAAGTGAAGAAGAAGAGGAAGTAGCAGCAGAAGAAGAAACAACCCTGGCCTCGATAGCTAAATCATTAGCTCTCTTGACAAGGGAATTCAGCAGAGGATACCAGAAGAAATCTGGTAATGGACGATATGAAAGAGATAATCAAAAGAGAGAAGGGTCAAACGACATAAACGACAGAAGTGGTGATCGACAGAGGTTAAGTGACAGAAATGACAGAGGAAGTGACCGACAGAGGTCAGATGACAAAACTGGCAACACTCCACAAATTCAAGAGTGCTACAAATGTGGTAAGCCAGGCCACTACGCAAATGAATGCCGAACCGAAAGAAGTGGTGACTGACAGAGGTCGGACGACAGAGCTGGAAACTCCACACAGAACCAGGGATGTTACAACTGTGGAAAACCAGGTCATTTCGCCAACGAGTGTAGGAACAAATGTAACAACCCATGTCCCATATACACAACATAACACGCAATATAACACAAATAGATATAACAAACAAACTTCATTTTTAAAGTACGGTCCAGTAGTCTTTTACAATAGAAAGAAAACATTTGAAATACAATCCTTGTACTATTTACATACATAACATTTAACATTTCAATACAACTAGTAAATAAGTCAAAAGCTTCATCTTATAGCCCTTCTCACTAGCCTTCCAATTCGTACTCTACTTACTTGCGCTTACTTGATTCGCCACCTGGAATACATATTTTTAAAACAAAATGAGGGTTAGACCTGATGGTCTAAGTGAGAAACCCCTGTTAATTTAAAACCATTTATATAAACTTTATTCATATAAATCACGCCACATAATTACACATATCCAATTGAATTCACACATCATATACCTTCCTTTCTCATTACCTCCTGGCCATATTAGTGGTAGCAAGCCAGCTAATAAAATACAACGCTGCACAACATCTACAGCCAAACAACGCTATACAAGTTCTATAGCCAATCACACAGGCCTTAAACCCGGCCAACGTATTATAACAAATTTATAATACACATGTAAATATAATATCTCACTATATTATAATTCACATTCGAGCACATAATTATCAACAGTTTCACTCTCAATTCCACATATATATGTATTCCAGTTAAAAAGTGTTTTCAAAGCAAAACTCACCTGGTTGCTTATCAACACGTTTCCAAGCCTTCTAAACAGGTTCAGTCCTTTACTCAGAATTCACAAGATCTGTAACACATAGATACAGATATCTCTTTACCACATAAAACACATAAGTCTTACTAAGGCTAAGAACTCTATAGAACTCAAATCCTCAAATGTTCCCCTAAGGCGACTTAACACGGGGGTTCCGCTAATGTTCCCCTTATTCAGTCCTTATTCAAAAACTAGCTAAAATAACCAAAAAACTAAAGTATCCGGACACAACAGAGTTTTCCGGACAATACCAATAATCCGGACAGCATGCCTTTTCCGGACAGCATAACTAATCCGGACATTATCCGAAAACATACTTCATCCGGACAATCAAGAAAAGAGAACTTACCCGGAAAAAGACTTGTCCGGACACCACTATTATATCATCCGGACACCATCGACAGAACTACCCGGACACTACCAACAGTGCTATCCGGACACCTTCAACGTATCCGGACACCACTGTCGGTTTACCCAAAATTCACCCAGAATTCAGCTGAGGTTTACACCAGTTCGATTATGTTGATTCTAAACCGACAGAAACAATCTAATAGCAGTTATAAACATAATTTGTAAAGACACATACCTTAATTTCACTTCCAAATAGAGTCAAATGATGCCTTAAGCCTTTCTATCTTCTTTTGCTTCTTTTCTCTCAAAAACACACACTACACACACTGAAAATCTGATCCTATTTGAAATATCTGAAATGCCTTAAGATATTATTTACTAAATTTTTACCCTTTTAACCCTCAATCTATTCTTTAATAACCATAACCCCCCTTTAACTTATAAATTTACTTAACTTACCTAAAATAGAAACTTTTAGATTAAATAAATTTAACGGAACTAGGATTTTAACTAACAAACTTACCCGGGGTATTACAACAAATCAAATCGCCCTCAGAGGGATGCAGCTTTCTACAAAAAGAAAGCTGAATACTATGCTCAGAAGTCACTAATGGTGAACAAAGAAATCTGGGAGTCAGACACATCCTCTGACGAAGGCGAAACAAAGATTGCTCTATTCTGTGGCATGGCAGAAGTCAGCTCCGACTCCGACAGTGAGGTATCCACTTCTACCTCTAACTCTAAAACTGCAGAAGATGATTTGATTAAACTTAACATTGAATACACTGAAAGGAAAAAGACATGCGAAAATATTCAGAAAAAGCTCACCTTCTATGAGAGAGAAGCTAGCCTTCTCACCCAAGAAAAAGATAAAATCTTTAAAGAAAAAGAAGAAATTGAAATGGATTGGAACAAAAAGTTAAATCCTTTAAAAGAAAAGATTTCTGAACTAAATTCTTCTTTGAAAACAAAGTCTAAAGAACTAATGGACGTTGAGTGCGACAGAATGAACATCCTAGCTCTAAAAATTATTTTCAAAAGGAAAGAGAAGTCCTCTGTCAAGATTTACTCAGAAGAGATATTCACATTAAAAAATTTCAAGATGCTCAGAAGGTGTACGAAAAAATTAATACTCAAATAGGGAGACGGGGAATTGGCTTCTGTGATATAGATCCTTATACCGGAGACAAAAGAGACAAGTCTCTGCCCTCTCTATTTCACATTGGAGATACAAGAAAACCTGGATTTCCAAATCTTCTCTCTGTAAGTAAAAGGCAAAAAGTCTCTAGGGAACCTCACAAGAGGAAACCTCTGAAGATGATAAATGTGTGGTTTAAAAATCCAGATTTGTCACCTTCAATCTCTGTCAAAAGAGAATCCAAACCTAAAAGGTATCTGAAAACTCAAGATCAGATAGGAATCTTCAAGTTTGGTAATCCAGAGACTCAAACCCAAGTTGCATTTGTCTGCATGATAAATTCTGAAAAAATATTATCAGCTGAGGCACCTGAGTTCAAGCCAAGAATTACAGAAGAAAAACTTGATATCTCTGAAGAAAACCTCTGTACATCTTCCAGCAATCAAGATCTCTCTGAAGAAAACTTAACAGATACTTCTGTTATCTTAGAAGATAGTTCCTTAGAAAAGGAAGAAAGTGGGTATGGCACATGTTCTGAAAGCCCAGCCTCTGTCGAAAGAAAACCAAGTGACTCAACCTCTGTATATGAGGACGATTCATCCTCTGACGAATCATAGACTGACTCTAAGTCAGAGATCGGACCTAGTGACACAGAGGTTTTTAAACAAACCTTTGAAGTTCTTAACAGAACTATTCCTCCCAAGGAGAAAATCACTGGAGTTCCTATCTGTCAAGACTTTTTGGATATGTGCATATAAGCTAAAACCTCTCTTAAGCCTGAAAATTTCAAACAACAGAAGTTAATGTCCACTCAAATTCCAGCAAATTCAAAGATTTTAAAACCCTTAAAACCTATTAAAGAAAAACTAACATGGCAACAGAAGGGTAAATGGACTAAAATTAACAAATCTTTTTCTTATGTGCCACTGAAACCTGCAGAAGTTCACCACAAAAGGGGTACACAGAAGGCCGCACTCAACAAATGATTTTGCAAACCACAATCTAGCCTACATAAACCTTCTTGTAATAGGAAGTCTAATGTTAGGATAAATTGTAATGCCTCTGTGCCCCCATTTAATGTCTTTAATGAAAAGTTTAAGCAAATCTCTTCGCACATTCAATACTGTCATTGCTTTGATCTTATGTTTAAGTTAAATCAACATTCCAAAAGTCCAAACTGTCATCTCTCTGTACCCAAAGAAAATGATAAATCTAAGGGTAAGAAGAAACAAAATGTTTCTTCAACAGAAGCTAAAGCAAAGACCAAAAATGCTAAAGCAAACTTGAATACCCCTAACAAAGCTGGACCCATATGGATATGGGTACCTAAAACTATTTATTGTCTTGCAGAAGCAGTATGTGTCGATCTGGTATCTAGACTCCGGATGCTGGAGGCACATGACTGGCGACAAAGGTCTTCTATCCACTTACAAAGAAAAGAACGATGGTGGATCTGTGACCTTTGGAGACAACAAAAAGGGGTACATTAAAGGCTACGGAGTCATACAGAAGAAGAATATAACCGTATGTAAAGTTGCATATGTTGATGGCCTTAAACACAATCTTTTCAGTGTTAGTCAACTCTGCGATATGGGATTCGACGTAATGTTCAAAAGAACCTTCTGCTCCCTACAGAGCGAGGATACAGGAATTGAACTTCTGCGAGCCGAAAGAAGAGGAGATCTATATCTCATGAACTTCAATGCCAAAAACAAAGACAAAATATGCCTCGTTGCATGTAAAAGCGAAGAAGCCTGGTTATGGCATAACAGGTTCTGCCATTTAAACTTTCATACTCTTGATAAACTTGTAAAACTTGATCTAGTCAAAGGTCTTCCAAACGTTAAATTTAATAAAGATCATCTTTGCTCTGCCTGCGAAATGGGAAAACTCAAAAAGGCTTCCCATAAAGGCAAAACAGATGTATCTTGCACTAGGCCTCTGTACATGCTCCATGTTGACCTCTGCGGTCCAATATCTACACAGAGCCTAGGTGGCAAGAAATATCTGCTTGTTTTGATCGATGAATTCTCAAGATTTACATGGGGTGAATTTATCAGAAAGAAAATCAGATGTTCCAAACATACTGATATATATTTAATGAAAAGAATCCAAGTTCTGTATGAGTGCAGGATTCAGAAGCTGAGAAGCGACAATGGCACAGAATTCAAAAACTCTGTCATTGAAGCCTATCTTACAGAAGAAGGAATTTCACAGAACTTCTCTGCTGCACGCAGCCCACAACAGAATGGAGTGGTTGAACGAAAGAACCATACGCTTGTGGAGGCCGCCAGAACTATGCTGACCGCATGTGGATTACCAATGACAATTTGGGCAGAAGCAGTATCAACCGCTTGCTATACCTAAAATATATCAACCATTGTAAAGAGACACATCAAAACACCATATCATTTGATCAACAAAAGACGACCAAACATTAAGTTCTTCCATGTATTTGGATGCAAGTGCTTCGTCTTAAATGATAAAGAAGCAAGAGGAAAGTTTGGAGTAAAGGCAGATGAAAGCAAGTTCATAGGATACTCTGCAACTTCCAAGGCCTACAGAGTTTATCTTCTGCGGTCTCGAACGATCGTAGAAAGCATAAACGTTTCTTTTGACGATACCTTCCAAAAGACTTCTTAACAAATCAGTTCAGAACTCGGTCTAAAAGGGGAATCCTCTGGCATCTCGAAAACAAGAGAAGAAGACTTAAATCTTCTATTTCAAGAGATGTTCCATGACGACATTGATCCCTCTACTGGAGCCAACAGAGCCTCTGGAGGATCATCTTCTGCCAGACGAAACGCTATAGGTATCTCTCTAACTGGTCCCTTAAATACTTCATCTTCTTCTAATAATCATACAGATACAAATGCTGAGGGGGAGCCAACAGAAGATGATACAACAAAGAAAACAACCACAGAAGCTACTGAAGAACCAACTCCAGAAACCACAGAGGAACCAATAACAGAGGAACAAGAGGACTTAGTCTCTACTTCCTCAGAGGAACAAACTCCGCCATTCATTCCAATCATCCCACAAGCTGTAGGATCAAGCACGAAAGCAAAATCTACGACAGAGACTGTACCAGAACAACAATTAGAAACCTCTGAAGATCAACTTGATGAAATCGATGACCATCTCCCAAGAACACCAAAGTGGACAAAGAGCCATCCTCCAAATCTAATAATCGGCGAACCTTCTGAAAAGGTAAAAACATGATCTGCCACTGCTAACTTTTGTTTCTTTACAAACTTTATTAGTGTGATCGAGCCAAAAAGGATCTCTGAAGCCCCTTGACGACCCAAACTGGGTAGACGCTATGCAATAAGAGCTTCTACAATTTGAACGAAACAAAGTCTGGACTTTAGTTCCTCTGCCACGAGGAAAACAAGCCATAGGAACTAAATGCGTCTTCAGAAATAAGAAGGATGAAGATGGAGTGGTCATAAGAAACAAAGCAAGATTGGTAGCCAAGGGATATCGCCAAGAAGAAGGCATAGATTACGATGAAACTTTTGCCCCTGTCGCACGGCTCGAAGCCATAAGAATATTTTTGGCCTTTGCAGCCCACAGAGGTTTCAAAGTATTTCAAATGGACGTAAAATCGGCCTTTCTAAATGGCGAAATCCAAGAAGAAGTATATGTCCAGCAGCCACCAGGGTTTGAAAGCTCTAAGTACCCAAAATACGTATACTACCTCGACAAAGCTCTGTATGGACTGAAATAGGCTCCAAGAGCATGGTACGAAAGACTTCTACCTTTCTTCTCGATAATGGTTACGACAGAGGTACGACGGATGCAACTTTGCTTTATAAACGAAAAAGTGATGAAATTATGCTTGTACAAATATATGTGGACGACATAATTTTTGGGTCTACAAATGCACAAGAATGCAAAGATTTCGAAAAACTCATGCAGAGTGAGTTTGAAATGAGTATGATGGGAGAATTAACTTTCATCATAGGACTCCAAGTAAAACAATAATCAGAGGGAATTTTCATAAATCAAGCTAAATATGTCTCTGACATACTTACAAAATATAGTCTCTCTGATGCCTCTGTAATGAAGACTCCAATGGCCACAGGAAATAAGTTAGACTCAGATCCAAATGGCATACCTATAGAGTGCACACTCTACAGAGGAATGATTGGGTCTCTGTTATACTTAACTGCAAGTAGACCTGACATAATGCATGCCACATGTCTCCGTGCAAGATATCAAGCTAACCCGAAGGAATCCCATTATAATGCTGTAAAGAGGATCTTCAGATACCTCAAAGGGACCAAAAATCTTGGCCTCTGGTATCCGAAGAACTCTGGTTTTGGTCTTAAAGCTTATACAGATTCAGATTATGGAGGATGCAAGCTCGACAGAAAGAGTACCTCTGGGAGTTGTCAATTCCTAGGTGGTAAACTAGTCAGCTGGACCTCTAAGAAGCAGAACTACGTATCCACATCTACAGCAGAAGCTGAATACGTTGCTGCTGCTAGCTATTGCTCCCAGGTTCTATGGATGAAAACTCAGCTTAAAGACTATGGCCACATCATATTAAAGATTCCCATCTTCTGTGACTCAAAGAGCGCCATAGCCATCTCTGCCAATCCAGTACAGCACTAAAAAACAAAGCACATCGACATCCGTTACCACTTCTTAAAACATCATGTTGAATATGGCACAATAAAATGCATTTTGTGTCCACAGAATACCAGCTTGCAGACTTATTCACCAAGGCACTTTATGAGAAAAGATTTCTTTTCTTGGTGAGTAAGTTGGGAATGATAAACATGAGTTAAAACCTGTGTAAGTATGAGTCGTTTTTTCTATAAATATGTACATACATTGTTTTTATTGTTTTTGTTGTCTAATTTATTTCTGAATGTAAATTCTAAATCACCAAGTGTTCTGCACAAAAACAGAGCTTCTGTAGGATTGCTCATAACCTCTGACAGTCTTTACAGAACCTCTGAGAAACTTGATCTATGTCCTAAGCATTACTTATCAAATTTTGACCCAAGCATAGATCAAGGGGGAGCAGAAGGAGACTTTGAAATGATCTACAGAAGTTGATCATTCAAGGGGGAGCCAAAGAAGAATTGTGATCAACCACAATCAACAGAGGTCAAGAATTTCGCCGAACAAAGGAAAGTCAAAAAGTGAGTATCTCATACAAATCCTTCAAGAAAACACTTTTCTAGGACACAAATTTCCAAATATGTTCTAGAAACATTACTTATGACATTCCAAAAAGAAAATATTCTAATCAATTGATGAGTCTCCCTTTATGAGATATTTAAGGTTCCAGAGCCTCTGCTGGGCTCAACAGAGCTTCTGTAAGACAGATCCTCTATTACTACAAATTACATATAAGAACTCGATCGATCATCTTGAATATCATACAGAAGGTCTCAAGTCAAAAAGTTTCATACACCACAGAACTTGTGCTAACAAATCAAGATATTTGAAGTTTACACGTACAAAATCATTTTCGAAAACAGTTTTCTAGGACACAAATTTCCAAATAAATCATAGAAACACTGCTAAAGACATTTCAAACTTCAAATGATCAAAAAGATGCATAAATTTTGAGTTATGAGAAATTTGAGGTCATAGAGCCTCCGCTGAGCTCAACAGAGGCTCTGCCAGAGAAAATCTCTATGATCGTAAATTTAAACTCTTTCGATCGGTTATGAATGTCATCTCAAAAAGACCTCTTTTGCACAAATGCACACTTTGAGATTCTAAAAGGTTGTTGGTCACAGATCTCATTCCACCAAAGAAACTTTGTTGACCAACATAGGCTTTTAAAAGGAGTTACTCGCACAGAACCTTATCCAAAACAGTTTTCTAGGACACCAACTTCAAAATATGTCCTAAAAACAATTCTTAAAACAATTAAAAACCTGGATGATCAAAAAGTTTAATAGATTTTTAGTGATGAGAAATTTCCTCTCATAGGGCTTCTGGTAACTCTGACAGAGCTCCAAAACCTCTGTGAATGCAATTTCTACTCTAAAATCTATCGATCCTCTCCAATGTTTTTCAAACGTTTTTTTAAGGTACAAACAACAGAGGATACGAAGAGAAAGTTTCAAACAACAGAGCTCTATCTCTACAGAGCTTCTGTCATTTTCAAAACTGGGAAATTCTGTAACAGCAACGGCTATTTTTACTAAGAGTAAAAATCATGTGGAGGTAAAGAAGCCCACGCGACTAGCATTAATGGGCCGCGTACGACGTCCTGTCATACTCTGACACTGCTGACGTGTCTCATATTCATTGGGCGTACATGGCACACGTTATTCTGGAAAGTTGAACGAGCCGTTTACACTAGATATGGATTCCAAATTTTATTCACTTCCATATGTTTACCTCTTCAGAATTCTAACCGTTACCCTTCATATTAAAACCGAAGTTACCAATCCTCATAAACATTACGAACTCTTATCTTCTTCTCCGGCGAACCTTGCAAAAACCTGCAAAATTCTTATCTTCATACAAGAAATGGCCTCCTCTTATCAAGCTATCTCTCCTGCACACTCACCGGCGAACTCCCCTGGACACTCTGAACATTCAGAAAATCCTGAAATCGCAAGAAACCTGGAGCAAGATAACTCCGGCGATGAAGTTGATTTTGCTCCGACCACCCACCTTCAAAACTTTTTAGAACATGAACATTTTGCAAATATTCTACCTTTAAACCCCAATAACCACTACCTTGTTCCATCCAAAACTGCTTTTGGATAAGCACATGCTATACTTCTCCATATTTTGGAACAACATATTCTCTACCCTCTCCTTACCAAAACCGTTGATAAAATCCCTGCCAGGTACATAAATCAATTCTGGCAAAGCTGCAGATTTGACCAAAAGGATAGACAAATCAAAGGGTACATCTCTAAACCTGATAAATCTGAACATATTGAACTCAAGTTCAATAGAACTATGTTCTCTCTTGAGTTTAGTCTACCTACCAGAGGTCTTCTAGGCTTAAAGAGATTCGCAGAGGAACCCACAGATGAAGAACTCTGCAAGTTTGTCGAAATGTTAGGGTACAACACAACCCTAAGAAAAAGAAACAATTTCCGCAGAGGAAGATTACCACCTCTGTGGAATACACTCTTTTCAATACTCAACAGGTGCCTAACAGGAAAAGTGGGGAGTCCAGATCAATCCTCACCCCAAATACTAGCCATAATGTATGGAGTCTACTACGACCTACCTCTGGACTTCGCCACTCTCATGATGCAAGAAATGGTTAACACCATCGACAGAAAGATCACCTTCCAGCAGAAAAGGTCACAGGCAACAGGAGCTCTACCTGCTCTGCAGTTTCAAAGAATTCTAGGTGTTCTGATAGAGCCTCTACTCTTGCTTGAAAAAGGGTCAATGGAGGGACCAACAACCAAGATATATGCTATGAACAAAAACTCCCCAACAGAACATGCTGATGGATACCCACACTGCAGACCTCTGCCAAAGAAACTTTTGGGATATGTAAGGGACGAAGAACTAGATTTAGAATACATACGCGATCATAGGACTCCAGAACCAAGTCCTATGACACCCCCACGTATAGGAGCCCCCATAGGAACAGAAGTATTAGATAGGTTGACAGATGAAGAATGGGCAGCTGCTTTTCAGAAGCATGAAGACAATCAAGCCAGATTCCGTGCTCAGAGAAAATCCATCTACTCTGCTTCAAAGAAACAAAAACCCTCTGTCTCTACTCAAAAGAAAACTCATAAGAGGAAAACCACAGAGGGCACCTCTACAAGTGTCGCAGAAGCTCAACCCTCTCCTCCTCATCCCACAGGAGTTTGATCTTCTGCTCCTCCCTCTCCTCCAAAACACAAGAAGAGAAAACATAAGTCCATAGAGGAGAGGGCACCCAAACCAAAGAGGAGGAAGAGCAAGAAAACAGGAAAATATCTATCTCCTATGCAACCAATTATAGAGGAAGAAGTAGAAGAAGAACAAACCAAAAAATCACCTCTGCAATCCCCCAATCCCCTCAACTATGCTCATCGTGGAGATTTATATTCTTTTCTCCAACGCCCTGTGTTTGCCAACACCCTTGACACTGCTGGATGGACTGAAGAACCCCTCACCAATGAATCTACAGAAGTAGCAGACTTCCGAATCACTTCAGCCTTGGAAGAGGATGACCAAACCCCACAGAATAATTAATCCAAAACTCCTGAAGTCCTACAGAACCCCTTCACTCAACCCAGATTTGATGTACAAATGGCAAGCCCAGAGGAAGAGGTAGCTACAGAAGAACATAACATGAACACCATGTCAGGAGGTCCAACAGAGGAGATGATTGAAACTAGGGTGCCTTGGGTAGAAGTCTCAGAAGTGGATTCTGGTACAGAGGAAGCAGACCAAATAAGAAAAGGTCATTATGATCCACACGTCCTGCGACTATTTGGTACACATCCATGCTACGATGATCTATGGAAAATCCCAGAAGATAGGGTAGAAGCACCAAGCCATAGGGTAGCAACAGAGGTTGACACCATGGATGGAGAACAGTGGTTGGATGCTTCACAGAAGAAGAAGCAAGAAAAGATGCCTGGAATAGTAGAGGCACACAATCAAAACCAACTCCCAGTGCAACCCACACTTCCATTGCCGCCAGTCTAGTGGCAGAGGGCAATATTGAAAAAGAGCAGCACGGCTCGACCCCAACCCAAACCATCCGGACAGAGGAAATTCTTTCATCCTCTGTACCATTAATAACCGGGGAAACCATTCCAGGGGAATTCTCTCTAAAGGATTTGCCCTTAGTAAGTGATCTATTGCCCCAGATGTAATAACCAGGTATGTTATTGGTCTATTTTAAATTATTTAATTTTATTATCTTGGTTTTATAAGTTTAAGTTTAGTTAAGTAAATTATGGAGTTAAAAGTTAAGGGGTAAGCTTTAATTTTAATTTAGAATTTTAGGGGTATGTTTTGTCAAATAAGAGAAGTATAGGGTTGGTTTAGTCATTTTAACCAAACCCACATACCATCACCGCCATTAGCTCCTCAATTAGGGAGAGGTGTCAAAAGTTTAGCAACAAAAGATATTTGTGTGAAGGTGTGTGTGTATGTTTTCGGTTTAGAGAGAGATAAAGCCATAGAATAGAAATTGAAAGAAGAAGAAGAAGAAGAACTAAACTGAAGATTTCCTACTGGTTCTGCTAAATCAATTGTAGAGACAAAAGGTAACAATCTTATACAAGTTCTTCATATTATGTTTATTAAGTTTATAAATGGGTTTTGGTAATTTTAGTAGGATATGAGAAATCTGGGTTTAGAATAGTGTTCTAATGATGGTCTTAATCATATCTGCATATTTACAGCAACATGCATAGCTTAAAAGATTAAATTTCTGGGTTTAGGATGAACACAGTGAACTGAGACATTCATGTATGTCGCAGTAGTGGGTTGCGACATGGATGATAGTTGCGACATTCATGAGTATCGCAACCTTGAGTTGCGACTTGCTCATTGATATCGCAACAGTTAGTTGCGACTTGGTGCTATGTCGCAACAGTTGGTTGCGACATGAGGGAGTTATCGCAATAGTTGTTTGCGACATGGTACTGTGTCGCAGTAGTTGGTTGCGACATAGTACTGTGTCGTAGTAGTTAGTTGCGATATGTGTAGCGTGTTGCGACATGGGGTATTTTAGTAGTTAATTGCGATATGAGTCGAGGATTTCAGGATTTTAGAGTTTTAGCCTTTAAAAGAAATATTTGTACTTATGTGGTTTCAGATTCTGTGAAATTGGACTGAAAGAATTGGAGTGCTTGGTAATAGCTTGGAAGGATTTTCGGTGATAAGCAAAACAGGTGAGTTTTACTTCAAAACGTTTTCAACTGGAATACATATATGTGTGTATTGGATATGTGATAAATGGTGTGACTATGTTTATTTTGAATTATAATATATTGAGATATTGTAATTACGTGAGTATTATATTAGATTATAATACGTTGGTCAGGCATAGGACCGGTGTGTTGGCTGTAGTTGTTGTACAGTGTTGTTGGCTGTAGTTGTTGTACAGCGTTTTTTATTAGTTGACTTGCAACCAACTAATATGGCCATGGGAAGAAAACATGGAATTACGCGATGAGTGAGTTATGATTGATAATTGTCTTTGTGATATATATGGTGTTGTGCAAATGGTTTTAAAAATGGCAGGGATTTTCTCACTTAGACCATCAGGTCTAACCCTCATTTTTGTTTTAAAATATGTATTCCAGGTCATGAAGCAAGTAAGAGCAAGTGATAGGAGTATATAGGACTTTCTTTTGAAGATCCATGATGTGTTATGATCTATTTTGTTTAGTGATGATCATGTAATTATTAGCAAAAAGTTTGTACGGAAGTAGTTATTATGTTGTTAAAGACTTCGGGACCGTAAATGTTAAATGTGTATCTTTTAATGAAATTATATTATGAAATATATGTTATTTGTATGTATTTGGGAACTTGGGTTGTTATAGATTGTATCAGAGCCCTAGTTTAAGGGATTAGGTATTTGTATCTGTGACTAGACTTAAACTGCATGTGAAGTAGGATGTCCCTGTTATTGTAGAACCTTGGAATGTTAAATATAAAAAGGTAGAAGGAACATCATGTAAGGTAATTTCAGATTACACATGGCCAGTGTAATTGTGATTTTACAGGTACATGTTTGGACTGGAATACCTTGTTATATGGGGTATGTGCTTATGTGTATATTAACCTTATCTGAATCAACAGAATGGCAAGTGGTACGAGACAAACGAATCGGGAAGGGGGAGGAAATCCGAATAGATCCAATCCAACAGCCGGAGGAAGGGGAAGAGGGGGAGAAAGAGGCAGAGGCAGATTTGGGGACAGAGTTCAGGGGCGTGGTACGGAGTTTGTTACGAGAGACGACTTAGCGGCCGAAATGGGAAGATTACAGGCAAATATCCAGGCTATGTTTAACCAGAATCATAATACTGAAACAGAAAGACCATATCCTACACATGAAGAAGAAATGCCTATTACTCCTACTGTTGTACCAGTAATGAAAAAGTGTGATTATAAAATGTTTCTCAGCTGTAAGCCTCCGACCTATTCAGGACACCGGGATCCAGTGAAAGCTATGCGATGGCTGAAGGAAATAGAAGCTATCTTCAAGACTAGTAAGTGCGCGAAAGAGGATAGGGTACTTTATGGAACCGCAATGTTGAAAGGTGACGCTTTATACTGGTGGGAAGCTCATATTTCTTCGGGAGGTTCTGACATATATTCTACCTTCTCGTGGGAAGAATTTGTTATAGCTTTCAGGAAGCAGTTATGTCCTCATGCAGCGGTTAAACAACTAGAGGGGGAGTTTATGAACTTGCAGCAAGGAAATTTATCTGTTCGGGACTACACTGCTCGTTTTCTGGAAAAATCTCATTTTGCAGAATATTATGTTACCACGGAGGCCATGAAGATTGAAAGGTTTATCTTCGGGTTGAATGCAGAAGTCAGGAGTTTTGTAATTGCTAAAGGACCCGAAACTTTCTCCGCTGCAGTAGATGCCGCGGAAACCGTGGAGCAGGATAAAGGAAGAAATATAGCGACAAAGGTACAGGAAAAAGGAAGTGGGAAGGACCACAATACGATCCAAAGAAGTTCAGGTTTCAGAGATACGATAACCGTCCACATTTCCGACCAACAGAAAGACCTTATCTGAAATGCAACCGTGTCCACCAAGGGAATTGTCAGGTTGACGCTCGGGTTTGTTATAGGTGTGGGAAGAGTGGGCATGTTGTTAAGGAATGTCGTGTAACGCGGTTCTGTTTCTCATGTAATTCTCCGGATCACATACAGTCTGATTGTCCGAGGGGAAAAATACAACAAGGGGGTACGTCAGGGAAACCAGCGGTTGTTAGACCAGTAGTACGAGACTAGAACCTGTAAGAACAAGAGGTCGTTCATTTCAGATGACAGCAAAAGAAGCGGAGGAAGCCCAGGACGTGGTTATAGGTACATTCTTAATAAACTCTACACATGCTAAAGTGTTATTTGACTCCGGTGCAAACCGATCGTTTGTGTGTCCTTCATTTGCTACTTATATGCATTTAAAGCCTAAAGTGTTAGATCATGCTTTAATGGTAGATACTGCAAATGATAATCAAGTGTCGGTTAAAGAAGTATTTGATAGCTGTGTGATAAATATAGAAGGATGTGGAGTACCGATACAGTTATTTCCTATAGCTTTGATCGAATTCGATGTGGTAGTGGGGATGGATTGGTTAGCTGAGAATCAAGCTAACATAGTTTGCGATAAGAAGTTGATACATGTTGTCTTACCTGAGAAGGGGCCTGTAGTGATTTATGGTGATCGTAGAAATCATCAGTCTTGTCTTATATCTATGATAAAAGCCCGTAAGTGTGTTAATAAAGGTTGCCCGAGTTACTTAGCTTATGTGATATATACTATGCTAGAGAAGAGTAAGTTGGAAGATATTCCAATTGTTAGTGAATTTCCAGAAGTTTTCCCATAAGACTTGAATAGTCTTCCGCCCGTTAGACAAGTAGAGTTTGGTATAGATCTGATTCCTGGAGCCGCTCCTGTTGCCCATGCACGTATCGTTTGGCACCTCCAGAGATGAAAGAAATGATGGCACAACTGCAAGACCTATCCGATAAAGGTTTCATCAGACCCAGTTCTTCGCCGTGGGGAGCACCGTTTTTGTTTGTGAAAAAGAAGGATGGTTCGATGAGAATGTGTATTGATTACCGGGAACTAAACAAGCGTACGATCAAGATCAAGTATCCGCTTCCAAGAATTGATGACCTCTGTGATCAATTGGTTGGAACCTGTTATTTCTCCAATATTGATCTAAGATCCGGTTATAACCAATTAATGGTTAAAGAAGAAGACGTTCTGAAAACTGTTTTTCGCACAAGGTATGGTCATTATGAATTCTTAGTGATGCCGTTTGGTTTGACGAATGCTCCAGCTGCCTTTATGGATTTAATGAATCGGGTATGTAAGCCGTATCTTGATAAATTCGTGATTGTATTTATCGATGATATACTTATCTATTCCCGATCCAAGGAAGAGCACGCACAACATCTTCGTTTGATTATGGAACTATTGAAGAAAGAAAAGTTGTATGCTAAATTTTCGAAATGTGAATTCTGGCTACGAGAAGTTCAGTTTCTGGGGCATGTAGTTTCCGAGAAAGGCATTCAAGTTGATCCGATGAAAGTAGAAGCGATTAAAAAGTGGGAACCGCCGAGAACGCCAATCGAAGTACGTAGTTTTCTGGGTTTAGCCGGCTACTATCGAAAGTTTATAAAAGACTTCTCTCGTATCGCGACACCTTTGACGAAGCTGACTCGAAAGAATCTGAAGTTTGAATGGAAAGCAGAACAGGATGAAGCATTCCGAATATTGAAAGAGAAACTTTGCAGCGCGCCGATTTTGTCATTACCTGAAGGTTTCGAGGACTTTGTCGTTTACAGTGATCCTTCCAAACTGGGGTTGGGTTGTTTACTTATGCAGCGTGGAAAGGTTATTGCTTATGCTTCTCGTCAGTTAAAAGATCATGAAAGACAGTATCCTACGCATGACATGGAGCTTGCAGCAGTTGTCTTCGTATTGAAGATTTGGATACATTATCTTTATGGTTCCAAATGTCAAATTTATACCGATCATAAAAGTCTCCAACACCTCTTCGATCAGAAGGAATTAAATATGAGGCAAAGAAGATGGCTAGAATTGGTGAATGATTATGACTGTGAAATCCTTTATCATCCGGGAAAGGCGAATGTAGTAGCCGATGCATTGAGTCGAAAAGAGAGAAGTGGAACAATAAAAGCTATTACACTACGAGCTGAGCGGTTACCTAACATTTTCGACGAACTGAAGAAGTGTTAAGTAGAAGCCTATCAAGAAGAACATTTGAAATCAGAACGGTTAGTGGGGATATCAGCGTTGCTTATAAAAGATGATCGTGGGTTGTTATGTCTGGGGAACAAGATTTGGGTGCCTTGTTTGGGTGGTTTACGTGACCGGGTACTTCAAGAAGCTCATTAGTCTAGATTCTCTATTCATCCAGGTACAAATAAGATGTATAAAGATCTGAAGCAATTTTATTGGTGGCCGGGAATAAAAAGAAGCATTGCTCAACATGTGGAAGATTGTACTACTTGTAAGAAGGTGAAGATTGAACATCAAAAGCCGTTTGGTCAGTTACAACGATTAGAGATACCGATGTGGAAATGGGATCAGATTACTACAGATTTCATCACAAAGCTACCAAGGACTCTGAAGGGATTTGATTCTATTTGGGTGATAGTCGACAGGTTGACGAAGTCTGCACACTTCCTACCGATAAAGGAAACTGATTCAATGGAACGATTAGCCAAGTTGTATATAGACGAAATAGTAACTCGACATGGAGTTCCAATCTCGATTATTTCTGATCGAGATAGTCGTTTTACTTCAAGATTTTGGAGGAGTTTTCAAAAAGAAATGGGGACGCAGATAAAGTTAAGTACAACATATCATCCTCAAACTGACGGTCAGAGTGAAAGAACAATCCAGACTGTAGAAGATATGCTCCGAGCATGCATTGTTGACTTCGGGGGATCGTGGGATAAGCATTTGCCGTTGATCGAATCTGCCTACAACAACAGTTATCATTCCAGCATTCAAGCGGCACTGTTTGAAGTTTTGTATGGTAGAAAATGTCGAACTCCTTTGTGTTGGAACGAAGTGGGAGAAAAACAGCTAGCAGGGCCGGATATAGTTCAGTTAACCGCGGATAAGGTTACTCAGATTCGGGAAAGATTGAAAGTGGCGCAAGACAGACAGAAAAGCTACGCCGACCGACGCCGGAAACCGTTAGAGTTCCAAGTTGGAGATTTTGTAATGTTAAAAGTCTCACCTTGGAAAGGAGTCATTCGATTTGGAAAGCAAGGTAAACTTAGTCCGAGATATATTGGACCGTTTGCAATAACAGAAAGGATCGGTGAAGTAGCCTACAGGTTGGATCTTCCGTCAGAGTTAAGCAGGATTCATAACGCGTTTCATGTATCGAATTTTCGGAAGTGTTTGGTTACGCCAGATCAGGCCGTTTCTTTACCAGATATACAGGTTGATGAAAAGCTGAAGTATGTAGAGGAACCTGAAGCCATAGTTGACCACAAAGTTAAAGTGTTGCGGAACAAAGTAATCAAGCAAGTGAAAGTTCAGTGGAGACATCATAGAGGTCAGGATGCTACTTGAGAATCAGAGTTAGAAATGAGAGCCAAATACCCTCATCTGTTCACTTAACTGAATTCCGGGACGACATTCTTTTAAGGGGGAGATGTTGTAATAACCAGGTATGTTATTGGTCTAATTTAAATTATTTAATTTTATTATCCTGGTTTTATAAGTTTAAGTTTAGTTAAGTAAATTATGGAGTTAAAAGTTAATGGGTAAACTTTAATTTTAATTTAGAAGTTTAGGGGTATGTTTTGTCAAATAAGAGAAGTATATGGTTGGTTTAGTCATTTTAACCAAACCCACATACCACCACCGCCATTAGCTCCTCAATTAGGGAGAGGTGTCAAAAGTTTAGCAACAAAAGATATTTGTTTGAAGGGTGTGTGTGTGTTTTCAGTTTAGAGAGAGAAGAGAGAGATAAAGCCATAGAAGAGAAATTGAAAGAAGAAGAAGAAGAACTAAACTGAAGATTTCCAACTGGTTCTGCTAAATCAATTGTAGAGACAAAAGGTAACAATCTTATACAAGTTCTTCATATTATGTTTATTAAGTTTATAAATGGGTTTTGGTAATTTTAGTAGGATATGAGAAATATGGGTTTAGAATAGTGTTCTAATGATGGTCTTAATCATATATGTATATTTACAGCAACATGCATAGCTTAAAAGATTAAATTTATGGGTTTAGGATGAACACAGTGAACTGAGGCATTCATGTATGTCGCAGTAGTGGGTTGCGACATGGATGATAATTGCGACATTCATGAGTATCGCAACCTTGAGTTGTGACTTACTCATTGATATCGCAACAGTTAGTTGCGACTTGGTGCTATGTCACAACAGTTGGTTGCGACATGAGGGAGTTATCGCAATAGTTGGTTGCGACATGGTACTGTGTCGCAGTAGTTGGTTGCGACATAGTACTGTGTCGCAGTAGTTAGTTGCGATATGTGTAGTGTGTTGCGACATGGGGTATTTCAGTAGTTAATTGCGATATGAGTCGAGGATTTCAGGATTTTAGAGTTTTAGCCTTTAAAAGAAATATTTGTACTTATGTGGTTTCAGATTCTGTGAAATTGGACTGAAAGAATTGGAGTGCTTGGTAATAGCTTGGAAGGATTTTTGGTGATAAGCAAAACAGGTGAGTTTTACTTCAAAACGTTTTCAACTGGAATACATATATGTGTGTATTGGATATGTGATAAATGGTGTGACTATGTTTATGTTTGAATAATAATATATTGAGATATTGTAATTACGTGAGTATTATATTAGATTATAATACGTTGGCCGGGCATAGGACCGGTGTGTTGGCTGTAGTTGTTGTACAGTGTTGTTGGCTGTAGTTGTTGTACAGTGTTGTTGGCTGTAGTTGTTGTACAGCGTTGTTTATTAGTTGGCTTGCAACCAACTAATATGGCCATGGGAAGGAAACAGGGAATTACGCGATGAGTGAGTTATGATTGATAATTGTCTTTGTGATATATATGGTGTTGTGCAAATGGTTTTAAAAATGGCAGAGATTTTCTCACTTAGACCATCACATCTAACCCTCATTTTTGTTTTAAAATATGTATTCCAGGTCATGAAGCAAGTAAGAGCAAGTGATAGGAGTATATAGTATTTTCTTTTGAAGATGTAGGCTTAATGAAGATCCATGATGTGTTATGATCTATTTTGTTTAGTGATGATCATGTAATTATTAGCAAAAAGTTTGTACGAAAGTAGTTATTATGTTGTTAAAGACTTCGGGACCGTAAATGTTAAATGTGTATCTTTTAATGAAATTATATTATGAAATATATGTTATTTGTATGTATTTGGGAACTTGGGTTGTTACACCAGATCACAACAGAAATCCTTGCAGAGGAATTTGTTTCCTCTGCCACACGCATACAACTAGGACCAAACATCTCTTCAGAGGAGATTAGAGTGCACAAAGACAGAGAGAATCTAGACAAGTCTCCGAGTCAACAGAAGGATAATCTAGTACCCACCTCTGGAGTGGATCTAGACAATGTCATTCTCAGAACTTCTGTAGAGTCTGAAGCACTAGATGCTTCTGCTCGAAGATCAGAAGGAAATCATTCCGTCCTCAACATCAAAACAGGGACGAAAGAAGGTGTCTCAGGAACAGAGACTCACTCTGGGGATTAAAGTGTTCCCCCAGAGGTTACAACTAGTTCACATGTATCAAGGGATGAGTTCCAAACCCTTGTCACCTCTGTGAACACCACATTGAAGGAGTTGAAAAGCTCTTTCAATTCTTTTGCAGAAGTTACCAATCGGGCCATTACCAACATGAACACCAAAATGGACAACTAGTCCACAGAGGTGCAATCTGCTCTAGCCCAGATGAGAACTGCTGCCACAACCTCTGCTACCACATCTGCATCTGTTGCTGCTGAGTTCGAGAAAGTCACGGCTTCTGCATTCCAAAGCTCTGTAAAAGACTTGCTTGAAAAGATAAAAGAGCAATCCTCAGCCTCTGCTGGCCTTACACCTGAAGACTTGAAGAAGGCCCTAGCACAAGTTCACGAACAAACAGCAAGGGATACTCTGATCATGCAGCCATCCGACTATATAACCAGAGCTCAGCTCATAGAACTTGGCCAAAGTGTGATCAACCAAGTAACAGAAATGATCAAGGCCTTTACAATCGCCAACCACACCTATGTGAAAGACTTTCAGAAGAGCGTCGGCAGAATGCGCTTTAACACAGAAGCAGAACTCGCAACTCTTTTTGCCCTATGCGATGACGTGTGCACAAAACTTATAGCCGTAGGAGCCACTCCACAGCCTAAAAAGCCAACAGCATCGTGCAGAGCAGAAGGTACGACAGATGAGGGTCAGGATGACTCTGATGATGACTCTGACGATTCATCAGATCATCCTGAGGGGGGGAATCAAGGGGAGAAACAAAGGGAAGAAGCTGCAAACAGAGGTCTACCAGCTCCACCGGTATCCGCAGAACCAATATCCTCTACACCTCCAACTCAAACCCAAGGAGGAACACAACAACAGTCCACAGAGGCAACAACCACCTCTGTGGAAATAATCTCTGAAGAAACTCCAGCCACAACCCAAATACCTGAAACAAACCAAGACTAACAAGAGACCACAGAGGCAATACCCACCTATGTGGAATTCCCCTCCATATTCAGAGAAGATGTCCAAACCCAAGAAAGCTTCCAAATTCTGACATCTTCTGAAGAAGAACTACCTTCTCCAACACCTAAAACCAACCCAAGAACCAAAACCATTGCTCACAAAAGAAAATATCTGAGCAAAACACCTGAAACCTCTCCAACAGAACCCAAATCACCAATCAAGCCCTCTGAAACTCAAGTGTCAAATCCAACAGAGGCAACCCCCACAGAACCTCCTACAATCAAGCCCTCTGAGACTCAAGCGTCAAATCCTCAGAGGCAACCCCATCTCTACAAATAGATCAGACAAAGGAAAAAGACAAGGGTAAAGGGATAATGACAGAGGAACCATAAAAGAAAAAGCCAAAACATCAACCTCCAACAGAGAAACTAATGAAGAGCTCTTTCGATGCTATTATCACACCAAAGCCTGAAGAAGAAGACTGGGCTTTTGGTGTCACTCCTCTGTCAAATATTCCATTTCTGGACCCAAAGGTGACACCCTCAGAGGATCGAGTAGCAGAAGTCAAGAACCAGTTAGATGCTCTGCGCAGAAACTTACCTCAACCACCACCACCTCAAATGGAAGAAGTGGTATACAGGTACTTATACAGCAAAATGGGCATAATGGATCAATCAGAACCAACCATTAAAGATCCTGACTTCAGGGCCGACCTCGAAAACTTCTTCACCAGAACTAAACCCAAGGCAAAACAAGAAGTCTTCTCCACATCCAAAATCGTCAAGGTTATCTACTATAAGTTCTCCAAAACCAGAACCTGCCCTATACTCTCTTACAACATCTACAAGGTCAGAAGAGAGAACAGATCTCAGAACCAATTCATAGATGCAGATCTTAGGAATCTCAATCCTTATGATCTACCTGACCTTCTGGAATGGACGAAAGAGAACTTCACAACAGATGAAGTTCGCAGAGCATACAGGGTGATTAGAAAAGCCATACACGAAAAGCTTCTGCTGTACAGCATGGTAGATTTTCAGTTGGCTCGAGATCTTGGAGTAAAAAGATTGACCGTTCAACCACCAGAAGACTACTGCCCTCCTTCTGCTACACCAAACTCGATCATCACAAATCCAAGGGTCGGGTTAGTCTTTCTAGATCCTTCTGGTAAATCAAAGTTGTTCGTAGAGATGGACTATCAGAAGTACGCGACAAGTACTTTGACAGAATTCAGAGCGATCCTAGTAGAACACAGAGGAGCAGAGCTCATGGAACAAAGCCTAGCCGACAGACTGATAGAGATCATCGATGCAACCATCAACTTCAGAAAACTCTGCATCAGTTTCTATCACAAGCTAATACAACAAGGACTCGACCGCAGAAGTTACAATGACTTCAAAGATGCCAACGTCTGAGTCAAACAAACAAATCCTCTGAAATTTTTCTTTTTCAAAAACAATCAAATGTAAATGCCTCTGGCATAATCTAATGTGAAAAGAAAAAAGTTCTTGTACTTAGAAAATCCTTGCACTTTCAAATTTTTTAATTTTCACTACTTAGGGGGAGATTGTTAGCTCCAATCTTTATGTTTGTGAAAGAAGTGAAAATAGTCTAAGTACAGAAGTAACCCACAGAGGCTCTGCAGAAGAACCCAAGAAGACAGAAGGCAAGAATCTGCAGAAGTACTGCTCACAGAGGACAGAGCCGCAGAACCTCTGTCACCCTTGACAGAGCCTCTGCGGTTTATACTGAAGACTTGGAAGATTTACAAATATCTTTCTACTGTTCCAGGATCCGTTCATCCACTTGTTTCCAGGTGTGCCCTGACATCAACTACACGTGTCAAACTCTGATAGGGCTCTGTCAGAATTGGAACATGCACGTTAAATGAACATCGTACCAAGCTACTGTTCATACGATCCTGTCAACTGTAGATTAGTCCTTATTGTCTAAAGTATGTCTCTTTAAGAAGTAGTATAAATAGAAGACTCATGTTGAGTTCTTCTATTAAGCTTAATACCACAAAAATTCACATATATCATTAAGCTTTGCACTTCTCACACACACCATTAACTGCAGATTTCTTGTTAATCCTTTGAAGTTCTTGGTGTTCTTAATATATATCAAATACAATAATCTTGGAGATATTCATCTGTTCATACATACTGTTTATTTGATATTGTGTGTTCTTCTACCTTACATTATCTTTCATTTCTTAAATACGCTTCCGCACCATATCTAAATCTGAACTAACTGAAAGTTAAGATCATTGTTAAGAAAACAGGAACCAACACATGGAAATTGGGAAAAATAATTTTAACGAAAATCTCAGTACACCCTCTGTAGATCTAAATCTCTCAGAAGAAATCTTAACAGAAACTTCTGTTGACTTGGAAGATAACTTAAAAGAAAAGGTAGAAAGTGAGTATGACACATGCTCTGAAAGTCAAGCCTCTGTCGAAAGAGATCAAAGAGACTCAACCTCTGTGTATGAGGACGATTCATCCTCTGACGAATCTGAGACTGACTCTAAGTCAGAGATAGTACCTCGTGACTCAGAGGATTTTAATCTACCCTCTGGAGTTCTTAACAGAACTATTTCTCCAAAAGAGAAAATCACAAGGGTTCCTATCTGTCCAGACTTTTTGGACATGTGTATACAAGCCAAAACCTCTGTTGAGCTTGAGAAAATTAAACAAGAAAAAGCTCTGTATGCTCAAAAACCAATAAATTCAAAGATTTTAAGACCTTTAAAGCCTATTAAAGAAAAACTAACTTGGCAACAGAAGGGTCAATGGACTAAAATTAATAAATCTTTTTCTTCTGTGACAGTGAAACCTGCAGAAGTTCACCACAGAAGGCTACTGTCAACAAAGATTTTTGCAAACAACAAACTAGTCTACATAGGTCTTCTTGTAATAGGAAGTCAAATGTTAGAATAGATTGTAATACCTCTATACCCCAGTTTAAAGTTTTTAATAAAAAATTCAAGTAAATCACTTCACATATTCAATATTGTCATTGTTTTGATCTTATGCTTCAATTAAACAAACATTTCTCAAGACCAAATTGTTTACTCTCTATACCCAACAAGAATGCTAAATTCAAGGGTAAGAAGAAACAAAATGGATCTTCGACAGAAGCTAAAACACAGACCATGAATGCTAAGGCAAACTTGAAAACCCCTAACAAAGCTGGACCCATTTGGATATGGGTACCTAAAACTGTCTGATTGTCTTGTAGAAGCAGTATGTGCCAATCTGGTATCTAGACTCCGGATGCTCGAGGCACATGACTGGCGACAAAGGTCTTCTATCCACATACAAAGAAAAACACGATGGTGGATCTGTGACCTTTGGGGACAACAAAAGGGGTACATAAAAGGCTACGGAGTCATAAAGAAGGAGAACATAACCGTATGCAAAGTTGCATATGTGGATGGCCTTAAACACAATCTTCTCAGTGTTAGCCAACTCTGCGATACGGGTTTCGACGTTATGTTCAAAAGAACCTACTGCTCTCTACAAGGTGAGGACACAGGAGTCGAACTTCTGCGAGCCAAAAGAAGAGGAGATCTTTACCTCATGAACTTCTGTGCCAAGAACAAAGAAGACAAGCTTTGTCTTGTTACATGCAAAAGCGAAGAATCCTGGCTATGGCACAACAGATCAAGGGGGAGCAGAAGGAGACATTGAAATGATCTACAGAGGTTGATCATCCAAGGGGGAGCCAAAGAATAATTGTGATCAACCACAATCAACAGAGGTCAAGAATTTCGCCGAACAAAGGAAAGTCAAAAAGTGAGAATCTCATACAAATTCTTCAAGAAAACATATTTCTAGGACACAAATTTCCAAATATGTCCTAGAAACATTACTTATGACATTCCAAAAGGAAAATAATCAAAACGATTGATGAGTCTCCTTTTATGAGAAATTTAAGGTTCCAGAGCCTCTGCTGAGCTCAACAGAGCTTTTGTAAGTCAGATCCTCTATTACTACAAATTACATAAGAACTCGATCGATCATCTTGAATGTCATACAGAAGGTCTCTTGAACATTTGCACGCCAAAAGTCACTAAAAGGTTAGTCACAAAGCTCTTTCCAACACAAGAGCCTCTGTTGATTAACCTAGGCAAAAATAAGAGTTACTCGCACAGAACCTTATCCAAAACAGTTTTCAAGGACACCAACTTCAAAATATGTCCTAAAAACAATTCTTAAAACAATTAAAAACCTGGATGAACAAAAAGTTTAATAGATTTTTAGTTATGAGAAATTTCCTCTCATAGAGCTTCTGCTAGCTCTGACAGAGCTCCAAAACCTCTGTGAATGCAATTTATACTCTGAAAATCTATCGATCCTCTCCAATGCTTTTCAAACGTTTTTTTTGGTAAAGGTGAAAACAACAGAGGATACGAAGAGAAATTTCAAACAACAGAGCTCTATCTCTCAACCACAACCAACTCCCAGTGCAACCCTCATTTCTAACATCGCCAGTCTAGTGGCAGATGATGTTATTGAAAAAGAGCAGCACGGCTCGACCCCAACCCAAACCATCCGGACAGAGGAAATTCTTTCATCCTCTGTACCATTAATAACCGGGGAAACCATTCCAGGGGAATACTCTCTAAAGGATTTGCCCTTAGTAAGTGATCTATTGCCCCAGATCACAACAGAAATCCTTGCAGAGGAATTTTTTCCTCTGCCTCACGCACACAACTAGGTCCAAACATCTCTTCATAGGAGATTAGAGTGCACAAAGACGGAGAGACTCTAGACAAGTCTCCAAGTCAACAGAAGGATAATCTAGTACCCACCTCTGGAGTGGATCTAGACAATGTCATTCTCAGAACTTCTGTAGAGTCTGAAGCACTAGATGCTTCTGCTCGAAGATCAGAAGCAAATCCTTCCGTCCTCAACATCAAAACAGGGACGAAAGAAGGTGTCTTAGGAACAGAGACTCACTCTAGGGATGAATGTGTTCCCCCAGAGGTTACAACTAGTTCACATGTATCAAGGGATGAGTTCCAAACCCTTGTCACCTCTGTGAACACCACATTGAAGGAGTTGAAAAGCTCTTTCAATTCTTTTGCAGAAGTTACCACTCGGGCCATTACCAACATGAACACCAAAATGGACAACTTGTCCACAGAGGTGCAATCTGCTCTAGCCCAGATGAGAACTGCTGCCACAACCTCTGCTACCACATCTGCATCTGCTACTGCTGAGTTCGAGAAAGTCACGACTTCTGTATTCCAAAGCCCTGTAAAAGACTTGCTTAAAAAGATAATAGAGCAATCCTCAACCTCTGCTGGCCTTACACCAGAAGACTTGAAGAAGGCCCTAGCACAAGTTCACGAACAAACAGCAAGGGATACTCTGATAATGCAGCCATCCGACTATATAACCAGAGCTCAGCTCACAGAACTTGGCCAAAGTGTGATCAACCAAGTAACATAAATGATCAAGGCATTTACAATCGCCAACCACACCTATGTGAAAGACTTTCAGAAGAGCGTCGACAGAATGTTCTTTAACACAGAAGCAGAACTCGTAACTCTTTTTGGCCTATGCGATTACGTGTGCGCAAAACTTATAGCCGCAGGAGCCACTTCACAGCCTAAAAAGCCAACAACTTCGTGCAGAGCAGAAGGTACGACAGATAAGGGTCAGGATGACTCTAATGATGACTCTGACGATTCATCAGATCATCCTGAGGGGGAGAATCAAGGGGAGAAACAAAGGGAAGAAGCTGCAAACAAAGGTCTACCAGCTCCACCGGTATCCGCAGAACCAATATCCTCTACACCTCCAAATCAAACCCAAGGAGGAACACAACGGTCCACAGAGGCAACAACCACCTCTGTGGAAATAATCTCTGAAGAAACTCCAGCCACAACCCAAATACCTGAAACAAACCAAGACCAACAACAAGATACCACAGAAGCAATACCCACCTCTGTGGAATTCCCCTCCATATTCGGAGAAGATGTCCAAACCCAAGAAAGCTTCCAAATTCTGACATCTTCTGAAGAAGAACTACCTTCCCCAACACCTAAAACCAACCCAAGAACCAGAACCATCGCTCACAAAAGAAAATATCTGAGCAAAACACCTGAAACCTCTCAAACAGAACCCAAATCACCAATCAAGCCCTCTGAAACTCAAGTGTCAAAACCAACAGAGGCAACCCCCACAGAACCTCCTACAATCAAGCCCTCTGAGACTCAAGCGTCAAATCCTACAGAGGCAACCCCATCTCTACAAGCAGACCAGGCGAAGGCAAAAGACAAGGGTAAAGGGATAATGACAGAGGAACCACAAAAGAAAAAGCCAAAGCATCAACCTCCAATAGAGAAACTAATGAAGAGCTCTTTTGATGCTATTATGACACCAAAGCCTGAAGAAGAAGACTGGGCTTTTGGTGTCACTCCTCTGTCAAATATTCCATTTCTGGACCCAAAGGTAATACCCTCAGAGGATCGAATGGCAGAAGTCAAGAACCAATTAGATGCTCTGCGCAGAAACTTACCTCAATCACCACCACCACAAATGGAGGAAGTGGTATACAGGTACTTATACAGCAGAATGGGAATAATGGATCAATCAGATCCAACCATTCAAGATCCTGACCTCAGAACTGACCTCGAAAACCTCTTCACCAGAACAAAACCCAAGCCAAAACATGAAGTCTTCTCAACCTCCAAAATCGTCAAAGTCATCTACTGTAAGTTCTCTAAAACCAGAACCTGGCCTAAGGTCTCACACAATATATACAAGGTCAAAAGAGAGGACAGATCCGAGAACCAATTCTATGATGCGGATCTTAGGAATCTAAATCCCTATGACCTACCTGACCTTCTGGACTGGATGAAAAGGAACTTCACAACCGATGAAGTTCACAGAGCATACAGGGTGTGCAGAAAGGCCGTATGCGAAAAACTTCTGCTGTACAGCATGGTGGATTTCCAATTGGTGAGAGACCTTGGAGTGAAGAACTTAACTGTTCAACCACCAGAAGACTACTGTTCTCCCTCTGATGTACCAAATTCGATCATCACATCACCAAGGATAGGATTAGTCTTTCAAGATCCTGCTGGAAAATCTAGGTTGTTCGTAGAAATGGACTATCAGAAGTACGCAACAAGTACTTTGACAGAGTTCAAAGCAATTCTAGAGGAGCACAGAGGAACAGAGCTCATGGATCAAAGTCTTGCCAACAGACTGATAGAGGTTATCGATGCAACAATCGACTTCCGGATCCTCTGCATCAACTTCTATCACGAGCTCATACAAGAAGGATACGACCGCAGAAGATTCAACGACTTCCCAAACGCCAACATCTGAAGTCTTCCACCAACTTTTGTTACTTTTACTTTCATCCTTGTAATCAAATGTAAGTGTCTCTGGCACAACTTTAAATGAAAGAAAAGTCTTAACAGAGGTGAATTACCTACTGTCGCTTCTTAGCCTAGAAAACATTGCATGTTTCATTTTTATTTTTCGATACTTAGGGGGAGATTGTTAGCTCCAATCTTTACATATATAGAAGTGTTGAAAAATAGGCTAAGTAAAGAAGTCCACAACAGAAGTTCTGCCGAGTCCCAAATCAGACCAAAGGAAAGAAGTCCTCGACAGAGGATCTGCCGAGTAGCCAAGTAAACAAGACCGAAGTCCCCGACAGAGGCTCTGCCAGGTTACTCAAGAAGACTGAAGTGCATAAGCAAATGAAGACTCTTCTCAGCGGACAAGGCCACAGAGCTTCTGTCATACCTGACAGAACCTCTGTGGTAAAAGGAAAAGATCTACACAAAAGATCTTCTCAAGGACAAACATGGTTCTTACAGATCTGGCATTCGAAGGTTCAAAAGAACATTCTGACAAAGGCGTGACCTGACAACTACACGTGTCAAACTCTGATAGGTTTCAGCCGAAAGTAGAATACGGTGCATTTAATGCACGTTGCTTCAACAGTACCTGAATAGTGTTATAGGACATTCCAACAACTGTTCATCAACAGTGTCCTTGTACCCATCAGTCCTTATTGTCCCCTTTGGAAGTAGTATAAATTGAAGGCTCATGTTGAGCTCTTCTATTAAGTCTGAAAATTAAGCTTACACACGGAAATACACATATCATTAAGCTTTGCACTTCTCACACACACCATTAACTGCAGATTTCTGGTTAATCCTTTGAAGTTCTTGGTGTTCTTATTAAATATCAAATACAGTAATCTTTGAGAAACTCATCTGTTATTTACTCTTTGCTTTATTTGATATTGTGTGATCTTCTACCTTAATCATATCTCACAGTTCATTAAATACGCTTCTGCACCATATCTTGTTTAAACTGTTTGATAAGATCATCGTTGTTAAGTTAAACGGGAACCAAAAATTAAATACAAATGTCTCTTTACCAATCAAACACATAAGACTCTCGAGTAGGCTAAGAATCCCAAATAAACCTATCAAACTCTTATCCTCAAATGTTCCCCTACGAAGACTTAGCACGGGGGTTCCGCTACACACTTTCGGAACACACTACTTCCGGAACACACTTCCGGAACACACTTCCGGAACTCATTACTTCCGAAACTCATTACATCCGGAACACACTCGGCTTCCGGAACTCATTACTTCCGTAACACATTCAACTTCCGGAACACACTACTTCCGGAACACACTACTTCCGGAACTCATTACTTCTGGAACACACTTCCGGAACTCATTACTTCTAGAACACACTCGGCTTCCGGAACTCATTACATCCGGAACACATTCAACTTCCGGAACACACTACTTCCGGAACACATTCAACTTCCGGAACACACTACTTCCGGAAGATTCTCGACTTCCGGAACATACTACTTCCGGAAGATTCTCGACTTCCGGAACATACTACTTCCGGAAGATTTCAAGAATTCATTAGTGTTCTACCCAGAATCGATTAAAATTAATACCAGGGATGAAATCGATGATTCTAATCCGATAGAAACTGCCTACTAGCAATTACAAACATAAAACATAAAGGAATTTACCTCAAAATCGCGTCCAACGAAATCAATCGGAGCTCTAACGGTACTATTCTTCTTCTGCTTCTTCTCGTCCCAAAACACCCACACACTCACTGATATTTCTGATTTGTGAAATATCTAAAGTCTAAAAGGATGTATATCAACCTAATTTGCAATTAAGGCTTGAACTATACAAGAATGACTAAAACTTCCTTAAACTTATAAATTTAGCCCAAACTTACCTTAAACTAATAATACTCTTAATTAAATTAACTAATAACGTACCCGGTTATTACATTTGTGCTCTTGTGCAGCTCTGTTGTTGTTCTGGTGGTGAGGTGCAGTCCTCTGTTTATAACCTCTCTTCTCTTTCTTCTCTTCTCTCTCAAACTTTCCTCTTCTATCAAACACTTTCTTGCCAAATCTCTTGTTGAATTGTTGGGTTATCAGGGCAAGAGATTGGGCAAAAGCATTGATGTCAGCATCATCATCATCTTCTGGCAAACTTTCCTCATCTTCACTCTCTGCTATCAGGCTTTTCTTTCCTTTTTTCTTTCATGGCTTTCTCCTTCTTCTTTTCTTTGGCAGCATTATCTCTGTTGGATTTCCCTTTAGTAGGTTTTTTTGAGTCATAGATTAGTGCTAGAGGACCTGCAATATGGATTTTCCTTTTTGCTTGACAACATCCTTCTCTTGTACAGCTAAGGTGCCATACACATCAGTAAGAGACCATGTATCCAGATCTTGGTTAGCTTGTAGAGACATTGACAGATTTAACCATTCATCATTCAAACTTTTTAAGAATAAGACATTGTTATCTTCCTTCGACCTTACAACCCTACATTTCTTACACTTGTTAATTAGAATGTTGAATCTGTTGTAGGTTTGTTGAAAAGTTTCCTTAGGAAGTGCTTTGAAATCATTGTATTCATTAATACATTGGGTCCTTCTATTCCTTTGGGTTTTAATACCCCCTTCAAGTTGGTTTAGAAGTTGATCCCAATTTTTTTTGCTGTAATACATGAGTCTAGTTCTTGGAAAATATCATTTGGAATGGCCATTATCAAGAATCTAACTGCCTTAAGATCATTTTCCATTCTAAGCTTTTCTTCTTCAGTAAAACCAGTGGTTTTAACTTCGAAGTGAGCAGGAATCTCTTCAATTGTTTGTGTAACAGTGTAACATTCGGCAAAAAAAATCTAAACTTCCAGGTTAGCATCTGTTAAACCCTCACTAATGTTAATAGAGAAAATATACCCTAATAGGACCCATTCAGAAAATATTAAAGCGAAAGATCGCCAGAATTCCCGGTAGTGCTTAAAAGACCCGGTTTTGACCCAAGACTAACCGGAACACCTTGTGAAATGCCAAAATACCTTAAATAACATATAACCTATATAAAATATAGGGTTTTACTTTATACATAAATTTTTTTCTTTTATTAAGATTTAATAAAAACAAGAAGGTATTTTAGAAGTTTGTTTTTGCAATTAAATTCTTGTTAAAAATGGTTTTTACAAGAAATTAATTAGAGATAGTTCATGGGCTAAATTTTTATAAAAAAAATATATATTGCAAGGGGTTTGGGGGCCCATGAATGGCCGGCCACCCCCTCCCTTAGACCTCCCTCTTTGTTTAATGTTACTTCATTTCAAACTCTCAAAAACCATCCATCTTCCTCTCTCTCTCTCTCTCTCCTTAGAATCCTATCATTTCTCTCCATTACCTTCATCCTTTCAAGCTTCAAACTCCAGAAGTTTTCAGTCCATACAAGCATCCAAAAACGAATTTCTAAGGAACTTGAAGTACTTGCTACATCTCCCTAAGGTAAGAACTCTAAACTAGGGTCATTCATACACTTTTTGGCACCTTTTTATGCCATTTTTCCTACTTTGTTCTACACTTTTATTTCATCCAAATGGATGAACTCTTTTTCTTGTTCTAGAAGGGAGATAAAACACCAAGGACATGAGAAATGTCCATAATGTGGTGAAAATCTATGAACTTCCATCATGAACTTGAGAAAAAAGGAACAAAATCATCAAAAAAATGTGGGTTTTGTTCTTGTATAAGAATCTGGATTTTTGGACTTTGCATGCACATTTTATTTTAACTTCTGAGTATTTTCTTTTAAAAACATGTCATATGATGTGGGGATTGAATCTTTAGCAAAGGAGTCCACATCTATGGATGTTAAAGTGCCAAAAAAAATGGGTTTTATTGAAAATCTTTAAGTTCCAGAATCTGTCAGATTGTTGTGTCACTTTGTTTTGTTTATAACTTTCTGTAGAAACCATCAAAATTAACCATTTTCTTTCTGGGAATTTCTCAAATGAGTTAGGTTTCACATGCACTTGGTTTCATTCAAAAATATGGAGTTTTGGTCACTCAAATATTTTATGCAAGCCAAGTGTGTCAAGCTGTCCAGAATTGGCAGATTGGTACATGCAACTTCATTCGACCATAACTCACTCAAAACTCATCAAAAATTCGTGAATCTTTTTCCATAAGATACCTTTATGTGTTAGGTTTTCAAAACATGTAAAAACTCTGAAAAAGATTATGTTTTGACCCTCCAAAAGCCTGTTTCCACAGAAGGGTGCAAACTGTCTTAAGTACTGTGTTGCACTGTTTTATAAAAATTATTTGAACCCCTTAAACACCTCCAAATATTACGAAATTTGGTCAAAACTTCCTTAACACAGTATAGTACCACATATTAAAAAATGGGTAAATTTGTCATCCTGGAAAGTGTTGTAAAATAGTCACTGTTGTAGTATGAAGTTTCTGTCAGCTTGAGTATTTTGGAAACTGCTGAGTCTTTCTTATAACCATTCATATTGATGATTAAAAACACTTGAACAATGCTAATTTGTGCATTTCAACTTAATTACTAAAGATAAGGCATTTCACAAGACGTAGATTAAGTTAGGTAAGTTTAACTTTGGGGTTAGCTATGAAGGACTCATAGAGATTGTTTGACCTTATAGGGAGCCCGTAAAGAGGACTAAGTGAACAAGCTTTCACTACTTGCGCATCTACGCTAAAAGGTGAGTTTTCACAACCCCGTTTTACTTGTTTAAATGTTTGGGGTGAAAAACATGTTATGAATTTAAAATGCTAAATGATTCATGATAGTAAAATTGTGGATATTTATGATTTAAGAAATGAGTACAAATGAATGTACAAATTTACATAAGTGACAAAGATATGTTGAGTGATAATAAAAATGTTAAGTCCCCAATAGGTACACTACTTATTAACTCATAACGAGCCGATGATATTTGTGGATAGCGCTATTTGGTTTGACAAACCCACCTTAAACTGACGAGTAGGGGTGCACTTTATCTGATAATAATGTTCTACTCTTGTGGCCATCATACCACCTCTGAGGTAGTCCGCGGGGCGTAAGTTGTCGGAGGCTTAGTAGTGGCTCAACAATCATATATCTTGCGAAAGTCATTTATTGTAAGGTGTACTCATAAGATTTTAAATTTAAAGCTTGTCGTGACAAAAGACTCACGAAAATAATCTTTGGTTGAAAACGGTTTGGATATGAAAAACCTGTGAACTCACCAACTCTTTGTAGTTGACCTTTTCGTTTTAAACATGCTTTTCGGGGAATAAGAAGTAAGTGAAGGCACGTAGGGTGCATTTTGTTTGATGACATCAACATCAAGACCTTAAAAATTTCTATTATTAATTTTTGTATTTGTCGTCTTTCCTTTTTGAAACTTTTTGGGTTAAAGACGTTGTAATGTAATATTTTGTACTACTGTATTAAACTTGTGGTTGGTGTTGTCTGTTACCTTTTTAATGAAACCCTACGCTGTCATACCTCGTGTTTCCGCTTTAGCGGGGTGTGACAAACAGGAACATGAGGAACCAATACCATGGGTTAGAATGGTCCATTAGTGACAAATCGCATAAGATCCCTATCCATGTCGCATCCTGATCTTCCATTGAGGGTATTCAACCCTCAGAAGAGTAGGAGGTTTGGTTAAAGAACCAGATGTATAAATAGCATTAATGTTGTTGTTTCCCATTTTAAGAGAAAAACAGAGTATGAAGACTTTGAACGAGTTCTAAACAGAAAGTAGATTAACAGTAAAGCAATGGAACAGTAAATGATGTAGAAATGATTTCCAAACTTACTGGAATGCTTAAACACGTAATAAAAACTTTTAACAAGGAGTTTCAGGTTTTAAACAGAAAACAGAGTATACTATAAAGCTTGAAAAACAAAGCACAATCAACAAGAGTGAATCAACCTGGTTAGATTGGATCAATTTGATTTAAGCAAATCAATCTGCTCTGATTCCAATTGTAGGTTCCCGTATTCACTTTGTCTCATATAAACAACAAGATCAAAGATAGCGGAAGCATTATAAAGTTGTTTATGTATGAGTGATTGTGACTACAAACGTGAGAGAATGACAATATGATGAACAGTAATAGATAACAATAATGAATAACAAACTGCTCGTATATTGAATATTTGAATTACACCAAGAACACTTTCTTGTGTGTGTATTCTGAAATCTCTCAGGCTACTGATCGTGCACCAGTAGTGGAATGGAACTATGCAGTGATAGTGTTCTCACAATTCTAGCAACGATCCTTACAATTCTTGACAATTTGTGTGTTCCACTAACGTTCTATTTATAGCCTGATAAAGTAATAAACAGTTTACTATCAAACCCTATGATGACACGTGGAAAGCATGTCTTCGTCCTTTTAGGGATGATGTGGAAAGTGCGGACACTTGTCTATCACTTGGAGATTTCTACGAGACTTCGGCTTTACAGAGGTCTTCATCACCAGAGGTCTTCATCACCAGAGGTCTTCTACCAGAGCTCAGGAGGTCTTCTGGAAATCTTATTCTATGATGTACTATCAGAGGTCTTCTGCCAGAGCTCTGACGATCTCTGATGGTCTTCTGTTTGTTCTTCTACTAAGTCTTCAGCTTGATCTCTGGTGTCCTGTTCTCTGACGTTCTTCTGACTTGTGATATTTTCAATACTATAAGAAAGTCATACTTGGGGCTAACATATACGATTTTCCGCTACCAAGTATTTGGCGCTGTTGCCGGGGATTGGCGTATTTCCAGAGTTTCTTCAGTTATAAGTTGAGTTTTTCATTGGTTTTTCTTTCACCAAAATGGAAGGTTTTAGTTGGGATGCCCCGTATTTTAATTCTTTCTATTATTCATGGGAACAACATCCTAACTTTTTGAAAAATACTCAAGATGATGACACCTACACTTCATTTTCACTTCCCTGTCAAGATTGGAATGACACGTTTCTAAATACATTTGACCAATCATGGGAGGGGAATTTTGATTATTTTTATGATTTTCAAAGGAGTGATCCTCACCATGGATTTACGTCCTTTGTTTCTAATAACCCACCCGAGAATATTTTTGAACAACCCGAACCGTCTCACTCTTTTGGAACTCATTCCCCAAGCTTAACAGAAAATTTTACAACATTTTTGGGAAATTTCATATCCTCTTTTGAATCCTTAAATACTAAGATGGGACAACTAGTCGACGAGTTGAAAAATCAAAGTCAAGGTTCCTTACCAAGTGATAACGAAAAATCAAAATGTGTTGGTAAGGATGAGAGTGATGTTGAGAAAGAGTTAGAGATTTTTTAGGCAAATTTCAAGCACAAGGGCAAGCCTTCTTCACTCCCTAATAGTAAAGAGGTGCTTCAAGATGCTAAAATTCCTAACTAAATATTTTTTGCTCATTTTGTGCAGCCTTCTTTTTGTGATCACAATGCTCCTACCGGGATCATGCCATGGATCGTTGGGAGGATTTGTGTGATCAAGAGCTCTGGAACTTTGCCTATATCCTGTTCTTTGGGTGGTGGACTTGTTGGAAAAAGCTTTGGTATGGTGGAGGTGTCTATAATCTTGAACCCACTCCACTTTTTGAAGATGGACATGTGGGGTAGTGAACCACATCCTACATAACCTTGATGCAAACTTATCTTTTTAATCTCAACTCCAAGTTTGTGTCTTTAATTTTACACTTTTGTGTGTGTGATTTGAGTCACTTCATTTTCGACTAGTATCAAGAATTTTTGGGATAAAAAAAAGGAAAAAAAACAAAAAAAATTCTCATGCATCATATATCCTTAGATTTAAAGTTTCATAGTTTGAATATCTATCCACCACTCGCAGGTTTCTAGAACTAAGCAACCAATTCCCCGGTATACAAATTGATTAAACTTTGAAACTCTAGAAATGACATGTGCCTTTCTTTTTAAACTCTTGGCAGATACAATTTTCCTTTGTTGCCTTACCTGAGCCTTTGAGTCTTACTAGTCCCTCCACAATGAAGAATTGAGTATTTTAAATTTGGGGAGGAAACTCAAGTGTTGAGAAAAAAGCTACATCCTTCGAAAAATTGGAAGGATAAAAAAAATTACAAATAGCTAAAATTAACATGTTGGGGACAAGTAACAAGTTAAGATTGGGGGTGTGATAACTCTCATTTTGAGCGTTATTTACACGTCAATTGTGTGAGTTTTTCTTCCATTTTAGTTGTGTTTTTTGTTTATGTGTTCGTGTTTTTCCTTTTGTTAATTTATTTTTTATTTGGAGTTGTTGAGGATGTTTTATGGTTATTTGCATCAATTTTTGGGTTTAATATTGTGCAGTGATTCCCACTGTGAACAAAGACCTCTGTAAAGCCGAAGTCTCGTAGAAATCTCTAACTGATAGACAAGTGTCCGCACTTTCCATGTCAGCCCTAAAAGGACGAAGACATGCTTTCTACGTGTCATCATAAGGTTAGATAGTACACTGTTTATTACTTTATCAGGCTATAAATAGAACGTTAATGGAAACACAAATTGTCGAGAATTGTAAGGATCGTTGCTAGAATTGTGAGAACGCTATCACTGTACAATTCCATTCCACTACTAGTGTACAATTCCATTCCACTACTAGTGTACGATCAGTAGCCTGAGAGATTTCAGAATACACACACAAGAAAGTGTTCTTGGTGTTATTCAATATACGAGCAGTTTGTTATTCACTATTGTTATCTATTATTGTTCATCATATTTTTATTCTCTCATGTTTTATGCTACTCACAATCACTCATACATAAACAACTTTATAATACTTCCGCTATCTTTGATCTTGCTGTTTATATGAGACAAAGTGAATCTGGGAACCTACATATTCAAACCTGTATATGCATTAAAACGCTTCCGCATATATTTTCTATACTATGTTTTGCATTTATTTGTTTGAATATATCATTGTTGAGTCATACTAGGATCAACATCCTCCAATTACCCTTAGGGACTCATTCTCCTCACTCATGGATGTGGACGACAGTAGGGATAATTTGGATGGGGATAAGCATTCGGATAGTATCATTTCGGTCCCTATAGTGTTGGAAAATATTGATCCTATAGTGTCGGGAGAGATAGACACTACAAATGCCCATTCCTCATGTTAAGTAGAGGGAAAAGGTAAGTAGCCTTTTAAATTTGATAATTTTTTAACTAACCACGTTGAATTCTTATAGACAGTAAAGAATGTGTTGGACATGCCGGTTGAAGGTTCCTATGCTTTCAAACATACTTCGAGGCTTAAAGCGTCTAAAAAGCCAATTTGTTCGTTCTTTACATGGGAGTCTATCCAAACGCGTAGATGATCTTCGAATAGAAGTGGAAGAGATTCAAATAGGGATGGATGATGATCCACACAATCTTATTTTGCAAGAAGACCTAGCTCATATTCTTACCGCTATCCAAGAAGCCTTTTAGTATGAGGAACAAAGTTTCCGGCAGAAGACGAAAGTAAGGTGGTTTAATGAGGGGGATTCAAACACATCGTTCTTTCATAAGGTGGTCAAAGAAAAGAAGAACCGGAATATGGTGGATTTGGACATGGATTCAGAGGGCCGAATGGTGTATCGTATGGGAGTGGGATATGCATTTGTTGATCATATCTAGGCCATATTGGGGGGAATTGATAATTTTGTGAGTACTCCTCTTCCTTCGAACTTATTTCCTACTACACTCTCTATTGAGGATGCAAATTTTATGATTCAGCCAATTACAAAGGAGGAAGTTAAATTACCTATACTATGGACCCAGAAGAGTGTAACCGCTCCTGGGTCAATCTCAGTCGTTTAAACTCAATCCGATTTTTAATCCTGGCTATTTAAAATCATTCAGCCATTTCATTCAGCCACAGTTACTAGCTAAGCTCCTTCTCTCTCTCCCCCACGTTCTGCAAATGCCCACCCTCTCCAACTCCTCTCCCCACTTCCCTCAAGTTTCTCACTTCACTACCCCTGAATTCTCTTCCCACGTCCTCTCATAACCGTCTCTCCACCCCCCCTAATTTCTCAACCCCTCCTCTCCTCAAACCTCTAAATAGGTCGCTTGTCTAAACCACCATCCCGAACAATAGATGATATAGAACAAATCTTCATCCTCTCATCAGACTTCATCGAACTGATCTCCATCTCCAACAAAGCTACAAATCGATTTTCACCAGGTTCCATCATTGTCTGTTGTTCGGTTTCTAACAGGTTCGATAATTTGGTTTGATTGCTTGGTTCGTTTCCTCCTTCTGGCTCGATTTCATTCTTCATTTTTGATTTCAGGGTTCGATAATCCATATTATTGTCGTGAATTGAATTGGGTATGAATCAGATTTGATTAATGGTTACATAAATTTCTATAAATCCGATGTAGATTTCAAATTCGATGATGATTAAATTGTAATCCTTCCTAATTTGCAGGTAATTGTAATCCGAAGGACCTGATGGTTTTTTCAAAGATGAAGAGACTAGCGGAGAATAAATTGAAGGCAAATGTTGTGGACTGCTGTATCGCGATACCTATTGATTTCACTGATCTTCAAAGAAAGGCTGTTATTGATGCAGCTACATATGCATGGTTGAATCCTCTTCAAACACAATTCGGTTATTCTGCCAACAGAATTTTACTTGAATTCAGGGTAAGATAAAAAAGGAGAAATGAACTGAAGCCTAATCTGAGTTGATTTCTATTAAGTCTGTTATTTTAGCTTTCTGAGATGTGTGAGTAATGAAGAATAGTATGATTGTATGTGTTACTCATCCCTAAAATTCTTTTGCAATTTCTTTTCTTTTCTTCTTTATATCCAGAAAGACGATAATGAATTTGATGATGGTGGGGAAGCATGTAGTGGTACAGGAGAAGGACTTGCTGTTGGTAGCATCAGTGGGAACTTTGATACTGAGGTTGCAGATGAAAATATTGAGCAATCCTCATCCCAGGGTAGAAGAAAAAGGAGCAAAAATGTTTTCTTTAGAGGTACAATCGCTGCCGCATCTTTTATTTCTTCTATGGTCATGGTTTAGTTTTTATTGATTTTGTTCAGCTATGTTGAATGATAAGGCTATTTACCATATTCACTCATTGCACATATCTTGGTGATTACAAAACAATGTTAAATAAATATTAGTTGGGGTGCATATGCTAGGATTGGCTCCAAATCCTTACACCTCATTTGTGCAGATGGAACTTCTGGCTTGGATGCACTGCAGAGGTTGGCTGACTTGTCGCTGATGATACAATCATCAAAAGTAGATTCTGGTAAATTCTTTGTTTTAAACTGTCAACTCTATGTATTTGTTTTTAGGTCAGTAACAGACCTGCTTCAGAGACCTTAAGTCAATTGTGATAAAAGATTTACTTCATTGTTTAATTGTCCATCATGTTAAATTGTTTTTTAAAAGGCAATAACTTTATTACGGGAATGAGAAACCAGAAAGTACAATAACAAAACAAAGAGGTGAAATTCTGCAAGGAGTAGAATGCCAAGAAAGACCAAACAACCCACTACAAAAGACAAAGGCCCAAGAAAAAACAAAAACACACAACGAAAGGGGAGAACCATCATGTTAAATTGTTATTGAATTCTACACTGGTTTAATGTGTATAAGATTCTTTCATAATATCAAATGATCAGATTGAAAAAGGATAAATAGCATGCATCAAGTACTTTGGCTTTTGTGTTGGAATGATTTGCAACCGTGTTTGCAAATTCTTGAAATTTTGTTTAACATTATTTTTACTTGCTTTAACATTGTGTTTCCAAATTCTTGACCACTTGATAACATTGTGTTTACTTGGTTTAACATTATGTTTAAGATATTTGACTACGATGAAGATATCATTGATATGTTTCAGAAATGAAAACCCGTCGGGATCATTTTGAATCGGTAAGGGTAGTTCACCACTTGTTGGTCCCGAAGGCCTATACAAGTTTGTAGAAGGGGGGGGGGGTTGAATACAAACACACAGATTTTACTTTTCTAAATTTTTTATTGATAAATCATTAACAATTTACAGCTTGTTGCGGAGACAAGATTAAGGATAAACCTAAATCTAAACAAGTTGGAACACTAAGGTTTCTTGCACTAAGAAAGATAAGGAATTTACTAATAATAACTTATCTTGAGATAAGAGATTTGAACTTGTCCAGAGTTAGCAAGTTACTTCAAAAGAAGTGAGTTCATCTCTTTATATACTGCATGCATTTAATGCAAGTCGGTATATACTTTACACGTGTCATCAGCTGGTTGGTTGCATGTCATTGACCTTGGTTGACAACCTTAGTAGCCGTATGGATGAATAGTGTAGTATCAGAGTGGTTGTACGATTTCAGATATTCGGAGGTTCTTTTCTGACAATTCGTACGGAGTCGTGCAAGGGTGGTTGAGACAAAAGTACTTTGTACGGAGGACTTCAAGATCAGCTTTCGTTTTGTCCCTTTTACTGTTTTCTAGGATCTTTTCAGTACTGATGGAGTAAAGTACGTTCGCTAAAATCTTTCTTTAAAATATTGAATCAGGTTACAATGAAGAACAGAAAGATTACAAGTACAAGCGAAATAATTTACACGTACAGAAGGATAACTGATACAATAGAGAAAAAGGAGATTATATCAGTTTTCAAAGGGTTCTTCCTTAATGAGAAGTTCATCAAGGGTCTTTTTAGTGGGGATCATCCAGTCAGGGACTTTTACTCCTTGATTCTTTAACTTCATAGCAGCTTCAAAAATCAAGGGCTTCAGGTGTCTAGCTTTGATGTCGCGTCTGACTTCACACCAGTGTACGAGATCTCTGAGTTGTTCGATGGGAGCGATTTGGAGCTCAGAGACACGTTGAAAGTGATGATTTCCATCATAGTCTAAGAAGAATATACCATATGGATCACTTACCACTGTGCCAGGGATGAAAGTTTCTCCAGGTGGTAGGGAGGTGTCAAGCATTGAAAGATCAGCATCAGGGCCAAGAACTTCAGCACGAGAGAAACCAATACCTGTTTCATTTCGAATGATTGGACCTGAATCAGAAACTTTCTTCTTCTTAGCAGAGGCTTTCTTCGGTTGAGGAAGAGTAGGAGGAATATCCACAGCAGATGAAAGCAAGTCGATCTGTTTGTTTAAGATCATCTCAACATGGCTTTTGAATTTTGAGCGTGATCCCTGAATGGCTAATTTCGTTTCTAACCATTCAGAGAGACCAAACTTTTCTAATGAAGCAGCATAGAAGGTTTGCTTGGTTTTGTCATCTCTGTAGATATCCACTTCAACAACAGGAACATCAACGAACATTTTTCCTCTGATGTTGGCTTTGATTATCTTGGATGGTCTTGATCGATAGGTCAGCATTTGATTAGCCCATTCCAAGGTTGTATCAGAGACCTTTGTCTTTTCTCTAACGATTTCTTGAGCATTATCCCAGAGCTGACGTTGAACATCAATGGGAACTCTTTTCAGCTTGGGGTCATTGATTGATCGTTGAGTAAGCTTGATGGCGTATTCTCTGTCTTTCTCTTCAGCTTCCTTTCTTTCTGCGATGAGGCGTTCAGCTCTGAGGTGTTCCTTGTATTCAGCTTTTGAAATTCTGAACTTTGGAGGAACTGAAGGCAGTTGATCACGCCTTAGAATAATTCGCTGATCCTTGAATCGCTTTATTATTTCCTCTTTTCTCTTTTGATCCTCTTCACTCAGCTTTTGAGGAGCTGAGGAAGGTCTGTTTCTGTGCGAGAGAGGTTGTTCTTCTGGTTCATCAGTCTCAAAGATCAAATCTAAGACTGGGATTATTTCATCAGCAGCAGCTGGCTTTATTTGTGAAGTCGCAATAGTAGAACCTTCAGCGACATCCTCAAACAGGGGAGAGGACTAGCTGACAAACCAGCTTTTCAAGCAAGATCATCAGATTGTCATCTTCATCGACGCTTTTGCCTTTGCCTTTCTCAGCGCCAGAGGCTGAGGGCTTTGTCTTTGTCCGCTCCCCTGTTGGTTCATTTATTGAAATTCCCTTAAGAGCTTTGATCCTTGGGGCAGGTTTGACGATAAAGAAATCATCGTCATCTTCGTCATCATCATCATCATCATTCTTCTTTGGAGAAGAAGATGGTTCATCATCAGGGATGTCGATGGCTTCATCATCTTCTGCTTCGGATTCTTCAGCGTCTTCTTCGAGTTGCTCCCCCTCAGATACAGAGGCGAGCTTCTCGGTTCCCTCAGGGTTTTCATCTCCCTGAGGTCCAGCGATAAGATCTTCATTCTTCTCTCCCCTGATAGATTCATCATGGGAAAGGTCTTCAGCGCTCTTTTCAAGATCCTCAGCGCTCTTCTCAGCGGTATGTTCCGCGCTCTTCTCCCCCTCTTTCTCATGATTGGGGGAGGAATGGGTAGACTCAGCATTTGTATTTTCTCTGTCTTCTTGGCCAGAGATTTTAATACAACTTTCAATCGCTGCTAATCTGTCTTCAGGGCCAGATATAGCAGGATTGATCTTTTCCAGCTCTTTGCGATCCGCCGCTGTGAAAGTTTCCAAAGCAGGGGCAGGGGCAGGTTCAGGAGCAGGAGTTCTCGCCTTGTTGAGCAACTCTTCAATCATTGTTTTCATCGAACCAACGTCGGTCTTTACAGAGCCTAAGTCAGTCGTCAGAGTTTGAACATTTGTCTTCATAGCAGACATATCACCCTCTAGTGTTCCAACCGATGTCTTCAGCGTTGTTACCTCGCCGGACATGGAGGAAACTGATTGTTTGAGTGAGGTGTAGTCTATGTAGATATCAGCGAGCACCTTAGCAAAGTCGCTGAGAGTCTTATCAACTTGCTTCAAGTCATCTGTGGAAGCTTTCTTCTCCACCACCGTAGTCAGCTTTTTCAAATTCTCTCCAGCGTTTGTTACAGCTGTAGAGTTGTTGAAGAGTGTGGTGGTGAGACCGGTCAGCTTTGTTTCCACGGACTTCAGAGACTCGTTGATGTCTCCCAAATTAGGACCTGTAACACATAAGTACTTGTGAACAAAGGAAAGCTCAGAAGTTTCAGGTTTAGTTACAGTGTATAGGGGTTGATTTGTACCTGTAGGAGGATTGACGAAGTCGTCAAAGTTGCGGATTCCTGAAAAATGTTCCATATCTTCCTCAAAAGTTCGGTGAGGTATGGTGATCTCTGCAGGTCCTGTCTTCATCATTCGTTGAGAAGCGTCAGCGGCTGCTTCTGGAATGATGGCATCTCCAGTATTTTTTGGAGGAGTGTCCAAGTGAGTGGGGTGAGAAGCGAAGGATAAGAATGGGGTTCGGGTACTGAGTTCAACGTTGGAATCGCTGAGAATCACTTCATCAGTCTTTTGAGAGACTGAGGGAGGTTTGGTAGGTTCCAAGTTTCTAACCTCAGCATTTGGAGACGCTGAAGTCTGGATTGAAGGGATAGCTTGAATGGGTGTGGCAGAGCGTACCACGGAACTTTCCTTCAGCTCGGCAGAATGAGCTGAGGAGTCTTCAGCATGGGATTGCTGGGGTTGCTCCTTGGTTTTCTTGATCCTTTTGGAATCAAGTTGGGTGTGAGATTGTTTCCTTTTCTTAGAAGGAGAGGATTGTGTGGCTGGGGTATCAGCGATGGGTATTGTCGCTGAAGGAGCCACAGAAGTCGAAGAATTAGGGTTAAGAAGAGAGAGAAGGGTAGAGAGACGTACCTCATTGTCGACAGGTTTGAAATCGAGCACCTTAGGGCCAACCTGAGAAAGTTTCAGGTCACCCTCTTGAGGATAGTTGTCCTTCAGGCCATATTGAAAGATGGCGCTGATGAAACGGGGGTAGGGAACCCATGCAGGTCTGTCAGCAGCAGAATCTACTCTTTGCACTAGGTCATCATAAATGATAGATGCCCAGTCAATATGTAGACCTTTCAGCAGTGCGTATCCCATAGCCTGCTGAGGTTGAGCGGCTTGATCAGAGGAGCCGGTCTTCGCTGTCATGCAGCTGATCAGGTGTGCGAAGATGAAATTCATCTCGCTAGGCATTTTGGACTTCTTTATCAGCGTCAGCTTCTTCTCGGGTTTCTTGTCCCTTCCAGTTTCCCAGATGTAACCCATTGCATCGAGGAAAGCAATGATTGCTTCTCTGTCAGCATGCTTCTTATGGTCAGGGAATGGAACAAACGGTATTTCTTTGGTAGCATTTGGAAAGTTCAGGGCTTTTCGAATGATAGCGGGGGTTATCTTAATTGTGCCATACTCAGTATCGCTGAGTATGCAATCGATGGTTTTGGATGCATCTTTGGCGGAGGGTAGCTGAGTGTGTCTGGCAGAGTACCAGAATTGGGATAGTAGTAGCTGACTTGCGGGAGGTGTGATGGTCAGGGCTATTGAAATGCAGCAGTTTTTCAGGAAATTCACAGCATCATCCAGATGTGTGACTTGCTTTCGAGGAGGAAACTCGAGAAGCGCAGAGAGGTTGTTGACCTTAGTCCAATCTAGTTGATCCAGCTTGAACTTAACCTTAGGGGCTTTGATGATGTCCACTTCCTCAGAGTCAGCGGAGATGGACTCAGCGGTAACATTGATCTTTGAAGATGCCATTTCTCTGTATTATCAGTTCAACCAAAGATGTTAACAAATAAGAATTGTCTTAGTATGGAAAGAATTTCCATTAAGATGGTTCGAATTTTGTCCATTTCATTCAGACATAAATGTCTTAATGAAGATTAGGGTTTTTCATGATTTTGAAACGAAATGTAAAACCCATAAATTCTTGTATTCCAGTTTCAAAAAAAACTGGATACGAATGAAGAACAAGTTTAAGATTTAGATTTAAAACTTGAAGAACAACCATGAAATGGTTGTGTTCATAAAACCATGAAAGAAAATGATTTTATTTTTAAGTTCTTTTGTTTGATCTTGTTTAAAACAATGATAAGATCAGAAACAAGTTATCTGCATTTGAAAAATAAGAACATATTAACCTTGATGTTTTGATGAAGAAGATGATGAACAGTTCTTTGAAGATATGAGAGCACAAATGCAACAGTAATTCTTTTCTTGCGGAGGAAGATTTTTCGCGTAAAAGACAAATATAAACCAAGAGTTGTTTATATAGGGAGTTTTAGAGAGAGAAAACCTTGAGCGGGAAAAAGTTTTCATCATGACACGGACACGTGTTTGCATTTGATTGGAAGTTTGAACGAAACGTGCAAACGTATGTCAGAAAGAAGTCGTGCCTGGTGTTATCCGTTGCAATGACGTCACAACTGTCCTTTCACATTCTTTTAGGATGTCTCTGAGGTTTTGAAAGCTCAGGGACTTTTTTGAAAAACATGAAGCACTGAATAGAAAATATCAGTGAAGGTTTTAAGAACTTTCAAAATATCGCTGTTAAGGAAGAGATATTCAGCGATGCATTTGTTTTGAAATCTTGCATTTTCATGCGTTTGTCAGTGAGAGAAAACATACCTGGATATCAGTTTAACCAAGTTTATTCAGAGAGAAGATGATTGAATAGGTTATACGAGTTAATTTTATCCTATCGCTGATTAATGTGAACCGCTGAAGATTTTACCCTTCAAAGTTCAGCATTCCAAGCTCGCTGATGAGAAAGTTGAATCTTGTCTCATCAAGAGGTTTGGTAAATAAATCAGCTAACTGATAATCAGTTGGGATAAAATGAAGTTCTATATCACCATTCATCACATGATCTCTGATAAAATGATATATGATTTCTATGTGTTTTGTCTTTGAGTGTAGCACTGGATTGTTTGCTATAGCGATGGCACTAGTGCTGTCGCAATAGATTGGAATTTTAGAGAGCTGAAGATCATAGTCTAGTAGATGATTTCTCATCCACAAGACCTGAGAACAACAGCTTCCAGCGGCTACATATTCAGCTTCAGCTGTGGAAGTGGACACTGAGTTTTGCTTCTTACTTGTCCAACTTACCAGCTTTCCACCCAGGAGCTGACATCCTCCTGTGGTGCTTTTCCTATCCATTTTGCAGCCTGCAAAATCACTGTCTGAATAGGCGGTTAGATCGAATCCTGAGTCTTTGGGATACCAAAGGCCTAGATTCGCTGTACCCTTAAGATATCGAAAGATTCGCTTTACAGCTTTCATATGAGATATCTTAGGTTCAGCTTGATATCGTGCACACAAGCATGTTGCAAACATAATATCAGGTCGGCTAGCTGTAAGATACAATAGTGAGCCGATCATCCCACGGTACAGCGTGACATTGACAGGAACACCCTTTGTGTCCTTATCAAGTGTCAGCGGTGGTGCCATAGGGGTTTTCATAGCTGAACTTTCAGTTAAGTCGAATTTCTTCAGCATATCTTTAACATACTTTCCCTGATTTATAAAAGTTCCTTTTTCAGTTTGCTTAATCTGAAGACCAAGGAAATATGTTAGTTCACCCATCATGCTCATTTTATACTCATCTTTCATTCTATCAGCGAAACGAGTACAAAGCTCAGGGTTAGTAGAACCAAATATAATGTCATCAACATATATTTGAACTAAAATGATATGACCTTTCACTTTTCTAAAAAATAGAGTTTTGTCAATCTTACCTCTCTCAAATTGTTCAATATGGAGATAAGTAGAGAGAGTATCATACCATGCACGAGGAGCTTGCTTTAAGCCATAAAGTGCCTTGTCCAGTTTATAAACATAACCTGGACGCTTAGGATCTGAGAATCCTGGAGGTTGTTCCACATACACTTCTTCATTCAGCTTTCCATTCAGAAACGCTGACTTAACATCCATCTGATGTACAGTGAAGTTTTTGTGTACAGCATATGCTAAGAAAAGACGAATAGATTCGAGTCTTGCTACTGGAGCAAAAGTTTCGTCATAATCTATGCCTTCCTCTTGTCTGTATCCCTGAGCAACAAGACGAGCTTTGTTGTGAGTTACAGTACCATGTTCGTCCAACTTGTTTCGATAGACCCATTTAGTGCCTATCACCGTTTTGTCAGTTGGTCTACGAACGAGTTTCCAAACTTTGTTTCTTTCGAATTCAGTCAGCTCTTCTTGCATAGCGCTGACCCAGTTTGGATCTCTGAGGGCATCATCTATTTTCTTTGGTTCAGTTAGAGAAATAAAGTTAACAAATAAACAAATATTACCTGCACTTCTACGAGTCTGAATACCAGCGTTGGGATCACCAAGAATTTGATCGATTGGGTGATTTACAGTCCATCGCTGAGCCGGAGCATACGTCGCTGATTCAGTTTGAACTGGAGAAACTGAAGATGAGGCTTCAGCTACTTCTGGATTATCAGCTAAGAGAGGAATGTTTGCATTTGTCACTTCATTCACTGATTGCTGAGAAATAGACGGAATTTCTGAGACATTTGGATCAACTGCAGGTATAGTGTTTATATGCACAGCTGAGACCCAAGATGTTTCAGTTTCACTATTCTGCATATCTGGAATGATAGTAGGACCATCATTTTCTACGGTGTGAGCATGAGGAGTGGGAATTTCTTCTGAATCACCAAGATGAGAAAACATCCATTGATTCAGTTCTTCAGTATCAGCGGACGATTTGGAGTTCGCTGAACGGGATTCGTCAAACGTGACGTGAATAGTTTCTTCTACAGTTTGTCTTCTACGGTTGAAGACTCTGAAGGCTTTGGAGACTGAGGAGTATCCAAGAAAGATTCCATCATCAGCCTTAGGATCAAACTTTCCAAGGGCATATCTGTTGTTCAGTATGAAACACTGACATCCAAAGATGTGAAGAAAGCTGATTGAAGGCTTTCTCCCATGAAAGAGTTCATAGGCTGTCTTTTTGAATCTTTTAACTATCAGCGACATGTTTTGCGTAAAACAAGCAGTGTTGACAGCTTCCGCCCAAAACTGAGTAGGCAGGTGAGAATCGTTGAACATTGAACGTGCAGCTTCAATAATTGTTCTATTTCTTCTTTCAGCGACTCCATTTTGTTGCGGTGTTCTCACTGACGAAAAGTTGTGAGAAATACCCTTACTCTCAAGGAAGGAATCAAGAGAACTGTTTTTGAATTCAGTTCCATGATCACTCCTTATTGAGCGAACAGTCATATTGTTCAGAGTTTCCATCTTCCGAACAAAGGTGATGAGTTATTCAGGGGTGTCACTCTTAGAACGGAGAAACATTACCCATGTGTAACGAGAGAATTCATCAACTATGACCAGCGTATATTTCTTTCCAGCGATGGATTGTTTGTTAACAGGGCCAAACAAATCCATATGGAGTAGTTGTAGAGGAGATGACACTGATGAGACTTGCTTTGACTTGAAGCTTGCCTTGGTCTGCTTTCCTTTTTCACACGCTGAACATAAAGACTCTTTGGCGTATGAATGCTGAGGTAGACCAGTGACTAACTCTTTGGAGGAAAGAGTATTCAGTGTCTTGAAATTTAGATGTGAGAGCCTCTTGTGCCATAGCCAGTTAACATCAGAAGATGCCTTTGAGAAGAAACAGGAGTTCTCAGTGGTTGTTGAGTCCATGTTTATTACATAAACATTTTCCAAACGATAACCGCTGAGAGCTATCTTCTCCTTTTTGTCAGTGACAAAGCAGGATTCCTTAGTGAAAATCACTTTGTTATCCATGTCGCAAAGCTGACTGATGCTCAGAAGATTATGCTTCAGTCCTTCAACATATGCGACTCTTCTGAAGGAGGTTGTACCATTTGAAAGTACACCATACCCTCGGGTGTGTCCTTTTCCATTTCCACCGAAAGTCACAGAGGGACCCTTCTCTTCCTTGTATTCAGCGAGCAGGTTTTTCTTTCCAGTCATGTGTCTAGAGCATCCGCTATCGAGATACCAGATACCCTTCTTAACCTGCATTTACAAAGGAAGATTAGTTTTGCTTGGGTACCGACTTAACCATGTATACACGTTTGTCAGTGGAGCTAGTTGGAATAGAAGGTTCAGCGGTCTTCGCAGCATTTGAAGATTCAGCTTTGTCTTTCTTCACTTTGGTTAATTTCTTAACTTCAGTGGTAGGAGTCACCTTGACCTGATTTGCATCGGGGTTGGTCTTCTTTGCCTTGGGGGCAATCTTCACCTTAGATATCTTTTCAGCTTTGGTGGTTGTGGGGCACTTACTAGCAATATGATCGGTAAGTCCACAGTGATAACATTTCCTATAACTAAAAGTAGTTCTAGGACTACTTGTATGCTGAGCTTTTAATTTCGAATTAGAAGTTCCAGCACCAAGTAAGCTATTGGCTTTAGAAATGGGACGAACATTCAGTTCTTCAGATTTCTTACCAAGGACATCCACTCTGAGTCTAGGAGTAGATCGCTGAATAGATCCAAAGATCAGCTTTCTAGATCCAGAGGGGTTGGTCACTGAGGCTTTAGAAGCATTCAGCTTTGGTACTATGGTACCCTTATGAGGATTTTGATAAATAACAATTCCTTTACCTTTGTCTTTAGAGACAGAGGTAGGTTTTGAATAAACCATTTTCTCCTTACCTTTTGAGGAGGTAGGAGTTTCCTCAGGGATTGGTGTAATGGACGAGGAGCACTGAGATGATGAAGTGTCAGCGACTGAGGATACGAACGTTCCAAATTTAAGCATTGAACGTTCAGTGGTTGGTTTTGGAGTATCATATTTATAACCCAGACCACGTTTATCACTCAGAGGAATCTGAGCCTTAATTATCTCAGTGATCTTTGTTGAAGAATTACACCATCCTTCAACAGTAGCTTGTTCAGCTTTTAATGCAGCGATAGCTTCTGCTCGTTCGATTTTGACTAGCTGATTTAAATAGACTTGATCTTTAAAATCATCTTCAATTTTAGAAAGCTTTTCTATTTGAAGGTGGCAGTTTTTAAGCTTTTCAGCGAGATCAAGATTGTGGTTTTCAACCACAGTTTTGCCGTTCATGGCTTCGTATAAACTTCTAGTCAAGAGATCGATCTTACGGAGACTATCAGCTTCATCAATATTTGCAATATTGGTAAAGAAAGAAGGTGATACCTGAATGGCAGATGTTGAAGTGGAGGGAATGTCTGAACTTTCTTCCTCTTCTTCAATCTTGGCCATGAGACATTGATTTGCTTCATCATCTTCAGAGTCAGATGATGATGCTTCTTCATCAGAAGCAGCCCAATCATAGTCAGCCATCAGGCCTTTTCCTTTCTTCTTAAAACTTTTCAGCTTTGCATACTTCTCCTTCAACTTTGAGTATTTGTCATCTTTATTCCTTGGAACAAAGTTTTTCTTTGAGAAAGCTGAAGGTCTCTTGACTTTCTTTGACCTGCACTCATTAGCGAAATGACCTGTCTTTTCGCAGTTGAAACAAGTAGCAGTAGCCTTATCAACAAAAGCTGATGATTTAGGCTTGTCAGTTATGGAAAGAGGTTTGTTCTTTCTAAACATTTTCTTCTTGGCGAATCTCCTGAACTTTTTAGTTAGGAGAGCCAAGGATTCATCATCATCTGAAGAATCAGAGTCTGATGACCTTTCAGAGTTACTTTCTAACTCAGTGATAGTGACCGAGGGTCGCTGAGTAGAAGGTTCTTCTGAGATTAAAGCAACAGGAGTGCTTTTGGAATCTTTTACAAGATTCTTCTTAAGATGGCTAGATTGCTCATGATTCAGCAATGTACCATATAAGGTTGAAAGGGTCATTGATTTAAGATCCTTTGACAGCTTGAGACACATGGAATAATTGTCCCAGCTTTCAGGTAAACATTCTAGAAACTTTGTCAGCACTTCAAAGTTAGAATATTCCTTACCAACAGTTTTTAGATCTATAATTAAGCAATTAAAACGTTGGTGAACTTCAGAGAGAGTTTCATTCTTACCAGAAATGAAGCTTTCGTATTGTCTTACCAGGTTGATCTTTCTTGAGTCCTGGACTTCAGACGTTCCTTCATACTGAACACATATTGTGTCCTACATGGCTTTTGATGACTTCAGGTTCATGACGGAATGGTAGACTTCGTCAGGAAGGGCCATGGATAGTATGGATCTGGCTTTTGTATCTATAGCCACTTTCTTCTTATCTTCATCGGTCCACATGTGTATTTCCTTTGGAATCAGCCTTTCTGGAATAGCAGCTCTAGTTGCAGTGGCTGGAACTAAAGGATCAATTGTTACAGGGATGTGTGGGCCGTTTTCAAGATAGTAAGTCATAGTAGGGTCTACACCTTCTAAGAAGAGTGTCATCCTATTTTTCCACAAGTTGAAGTTGTCTCTGGAAAATCTAGGGGGTTTTGCAAGAGAACCATTGTCTATATAATGTGTGTTTGTGTTGGCCATTTTCAGATAATAGCAAGGAAGAGAAATATCTTAGATTAGATCTTGTTTATGAGATTAAACAAATCTGCTCTGATACCACTTGTTGGTCCCGAAGGCCTATACAAGTTTGTAGAAGGGGGGAGGGGAGGTTGAATACAAACACACAGATTTTACTTTTCTAAATTGTTTATTGATAAATCATTAACAATTTACAGCTTGTTGCGGAGACAAGATTAAGGATAAACCTAAATCTAAACAAGTTGGAACACTAAGGTTTCTTGCACTAAGAAAGATAAGGAAATTACTAATAATAACCTATCTTGAGATAAGAGATTTGAACTTGTCCAGAGTTAGCAAGTTACTTCAAAAGAAGTGACTTCATCTCTTTATATGCTGCATGCATTTAATGCAAGTCAGTATATACTTTACACGTGTCATCAGCTGGTTGGTTGCATGTCATTGACCTTGGTTGACAACCTTAGTAGCCGTATGGATGAATAGTGTAGTATCAGAGTGGTTGTACGATTTCAGATATTTGGAGGTTCTTTTCTGACAATTCGTACGGAGTCGTGCAAGGGTGGTTGAGACAAAAGTACTTTGTACGGAGGACTTCAAGATCAGCTTTCGTTGATTCAGCGATTATCATTTACTATTCAGCAGATGATAAAGTTCAACGATAGTTGAAGTCTTGTACTTGATACTTCACGTTGAGTGGACAAATCTGAGTCTTCGCTGATCCGCATCAGTTCATTAGGAGACTTGTCGCTGGTTCTTGAGCTTGATCTTCGACTTCAGCGTAGAACCTTTGTTGACGTGAAACTTGTCTTCAGGGATCATAAATAAACAACTAACTTATCAGCGATCATCATAATGACTGAACAGACTCAGAGCATTAATGATGAACAGTGTTCGCTGAATGTTTAATTTAAAAGAGCGAGAGTTCCTATTAGCGGTACTGTAAGATCTTAGTACTTATCAGCGATAGTGAAACTCTGATACATATTGTTTACTTACAATTTTCACTAAGTATTTAAGAGAGGGTCATTATCAAATCACTGAGGGTTTGGATCAACACCACTTCTGTAATATTTACATTAGTTTCTTGACCGAACATTGCTATCAGTACAATATCATTTTGTATTTATTTTTCTGTTTCTAAAATGAGGACCACCCTAAAAAAATCCATACTCCGTCCACCGCTTCTTCGAGTAGTGAGGATTTTTCTTCAAACGGATTCTCATCAAATCGATGACGATCATCATCGAGAATCAACAAAGGAGAACATTGTTTTCATCAAGTGATGGGAATGGAGTTGCGAATTCCGGTCATTTTACAAGGAAGAATGGGATTGGAATTGGAATTGCGAATTGCGAATTCCGGTCATTTTACAAGGAAGAATGGGATTGGAATTGAGAATTCCGGTCATTTTACAGGGAAGAATGGGATTGGAATTGGAATGCCACAAAAGGGTAGGAGTTCTTTGGAAACAGAATCTTATGGGTCTTCTGGTGGTGGTGGTACAGTCACGTGCCATAAGTGTGGGAAACAGTTTGGAAAGTGGGAAAATCTTGAAGCCCATCATCTGTCAAAGCATGCTGGTAATTTTTGTATCTTTTGAACCATCAAGATTCAATCTTTGTGTTGTTGAGTTAATACTTCTTGATTTAACTCACATAATTGGTGTTTATTCATATGTGAATCTTGAAAAAAGTATGGAACTTTAATGTTGTCGAATTAAGACTTCTTGATTTAACCCCCATACATGCAATATTTTATATTTCTAATCCCTGTTTTTAGCTCCATTCACCAACTGGATAGAAAATAGAAAATTTGATATAAATATTCGTAATTAGTAAGAAGAAAAATCAAATAGAAAGGAAACAAGATTTATTAAAAAAATCACCCTATTTAATCATCTATTTACCTTATGGCTATTACGATACCCAACGAAAAAACCAGTTATTTTTACCAAAAACGATAGTATTTTGAAGGTGTTATAATTTGTTACCTCAACATTATCACTATTTTTGTTTGAGAAATGTCCACATTTACGTAAATTTGAGTTGTATCTTAGGTACAATTATCATATTGGTTATATTATGCTTTAGTGGCATGGAGAATGGTTTGAATGTATGAGTTATTTCTCTATATCTCTCGCTCATTACTAGAAGGGGTTAAGAATCTTAAGATGACAACCGAGATAATCTAGAATGTCTTTTGGGGAATCCCCCAAGATTAGCACAAAAGTGATGAATCAAAAAATTGAATCTAGATTAAAGTCATGTTGTATACCCGACCACCGGACGGGTATAACACTAGTTGGCCATGTTTGATTTTGGTGATGATCGTGCTCCGGGATCTGATGGGTTCAGATATGAAAATTGGTTGTTCAGGATTTATTTGATAGAGGTCGGTTGGCAAGGGAACTTAATCATGCTTCTATATATTTAATTCCTAAAGTCCCTAATGCATCTAAGGTCACAAAGTTTAGACCAATTTCTCTTTGCACGTGTATTTATAAATACATCTCTAAAGTTTTATCGTGGCAGGTTAAGGATATTCTTGATCATTCGGTTAGTCCTAACCAATCTGCTTTTATTCCAGGTAGAAGGATAACACATAATATATTGATGGCCCATGAATTGTTGGTTGGGTACGGTCGGGATGATGGGCGTCCTAGATGTTCTTTAAAAATTGACATCCAAAAGGCCTTTGATTCAGTTGATTGGAGATTTCTATCAATTGTACTAGATGGCATGGGTTTCCACCCTATTATAAGTCATTGGATTATAGAGGTGGTTTCTACCTCTTACTATGTCATAGTTAATGGTGAATCCTATGGTTTTTTTAAGGGAGCTAGAGGTATTCGGCAAGGATGTCCTCTATCGTCGTATCTCTTTACTTTGGTTATAGAAGCGTTCACCTGTATGTTTCGAAGGGGCATTGAAGCAGATTCCGGGTTCAATTATCATAAAGGGTGTTTCCTACTCTTGTTAACTCATCTTTGTTTTGCAGATGACCTCGTGGTTTTTACTAAGGGATATGCGTCTTCAATATCTGTTCTAAAGAGTACGCTGAGGATTTTGCTAAGGTGTCCGGTTTGAGACCTAGTATGGCAAAGAGTTCAGTTTATTTTTCTAATGTGAATTCCGAAACCATGCACGACATTACCTCTATTTTACCTTTTTAAGTGGGAGCTTTGTCGTTTCGGTATCTTGGTGCCCCCTATCTTCAAAGAGGCTTTATGTTGTTGATTTTAATCCTTTAGTGGCTAAGGTATGTGCCCGTATTATTAATTGGAAATCGAAGTCTTTTTCTTTTAGGGGCTGCTTACAACTAACTAGTTCTGCTTTGGAGTCACTCCAACTATATTGGATGATGGTGTTTACTATACCATCATCGGTGGCTCAAGACTTAGAACGGTTGTTTCGGGACCTTTTTGGGAACATGGTGAATCCTCGAAGGGTAAGTTTTAACAACCCAAATCCCATATACACAACAAATCACATAATGTAACATAACATTGATTAATCAAATGAAACATCATATTACAAGTACGGTCCCTGAAACTATTACAATCAAAAGAAGACATTCTACTACAACTTCTTACTAAACACATACATAACATTTAGTCATTATAATACAACTGCTAAACATGCCAAAATCTTCGTCACATAATCCTCCACATAAGCCATCCATCGATTACTCTAATTACTTGCTCTTACACGATCCACCACCTGGAATACATATTTTTAAAACGAAAATGAGGGTTAGACACGATGGTCTAAGTGAGATAAATCCCTGTTAGTTTGAAATCATTTATATAAACTTCATTCATATAAATCACGCGACACAATCATATATATCTAATAAAACTCACATATCATGTACCTTCTCATTCCTCCTGGCCATATTAGTTGGTAGCAAGCCAACTAATAATATACAACGTTGTACAACATCTACAGCCAAACAACGCTATACGAACTCTATAGCCAAACACACCGGTCCTAAATCCGGCCAACGTATTATAACACCTTATAATACTCATGTAAATATAATACCTCAATATATAATAATTCACATAAAAACACATAGTCATCAACTATTACATTCCCAAATCACACATATACGTATTCCAGTTAAAAACGTTTTTAAAGTAAAACTCACCTGTTTTGGTTATTACACACGTTCGCAAGCTTATTTCAAAACGATTCTATCTCTTACCACGACTCCACAGAATCTGAAACAAGTTAAGATACACACATCGCTTTACTAACCAGCCACATAAAGCCTAACAATTTCCCATCCTCAACTATCTCATTACACACTGTGCTTAACTCACTACCGGGACTACACAGGGTACCGGGACTTATACAGTACCGGGACTCTTAGTACCGGGAGTTCCTATACCGGGAGTTCCCATTACCGGAACTCTCACTACCGGAAGTCTGCTATACCGGGATTTATACTACCGGGAGTCTTCTATACCGGGACTCATACTACCGGGAGTCTTCTATACCGGGACTCACACTACCGGAAGTCTTCTATACCGAGACTCACACTACCGGGAGTCTACCGGGATTTCACCGGGACTCTCTAAGAACACAGTCGGTTTCCAATTACCCAGAAATCGATTGAAATCCATTCAAGTCACGAATTTAGAAATTCTAAACTGATAGAAGTCTAATACTACTGATTATAGACACAAATTGTAAAGGACTTACCTCCAAATCGATTCTAATTCACTTGATTGATGTAGCAACCGTACTTTCGCCTTCTGCTCCTTTTCACCTCCGCACACACAAACACTTTTCTATTTTTGGGAACTGAGGGTTGCTCTGATACCTATAAGGTATATATATAACAATTTACACATTTGGCTTAAATTCTTCCATAAGTACCAAAACACCCTTGAACTTATAACTTACCTCCAACTTACCCTAAACATTAAATCTTAAGGTTAAATATTTTAACTGATAGGGAATTTATCTAACTGACTTACCCGGGGTATTACATCATCTCCCCCTTAAAAGAATTCCGTCCCGGAATTCCGTTAAGTAAAAAGATGAGGGTATTTGGCTCTCATTTCCGTCTCTGATTCCCACGTAGCATCTTGACCTCTATGATGTCTCCACTGAACTTTCACTTGCCTGATCTCCTTACTCCGCAGCACTTTAACTTTACGATCAACTATAGCTTCCGGCTCTTCCACATAATTCAGTTTTTCGTCGACTCGGATATCTGGTAGAGAGACTGTCTGGTCTGGAGTGACCAAACACTTTCGGAAGTTCGATACATGAAACGCATTATGGATTCTGCTCAATTCTGGCGGAAGATCTAATCGGTAAGCGACTTCACCGATCCTTTCTGTTATTGCAAACGGTCCAATATACCTAGGGCTAAGTTTACCTTGTCGTCCAAATCTGATGACTCCTTTCCACGGCGAAACCTTTAACATCACGTAATCCCCAATTTGAAATTCCAATGGCTTTCGGCGTCGGTCAGCGTAGCTTTTCTGTCTGTCTTGAGCCACTTTCAATCGTTCACGAATCTGAGTAACCTTATCGGCGGTTATCTGAACTATTTCCGGTCCTGCTAACTGTTTCTCTCCCACTTCGTTCCAACATAGAGGCGTTCGGAATTTCCTACCATACAGTACTTCAAACGGTGCCGCTTGTATGCTGGAATGATAACTGTTGTTGTAAGCGAATTCGATCAACGGTAAGTGCTTATCCCATGATCCCCCAAAATCAACAATGCAAGCCCGGAGCATATCTTCTAAAGTCTGAATCGTTCGTTCACTCTGCCCATCTGTTTGAGGATGATACGCCGTACTCAACTTTATCTGTGTCCCCATTTCCCTTTGAAAACTTCTCCAAAATCTTGAAGTAAAACGACTATCACGATCAGAAATGATAGAGATTGGAACTCCATGTCGAGTTACTATTTCGTCAATGTACAACTTAGCTAAACGCTCCAACGAATCGGTTTCCTTTATCGGTAGAAAGTGTGCAGACTTTGTCAATCTGTCGACGATCACCCAAATAGTATCAAATCCCTTAGGAGTCCTTGGTAGTTTGGTGATGAAATCTGTGGTAATCTGCTCCCACTTCCACATAGGTAATTCTAGCCGTTGTAGTTGACCAAACGGCTTTTGGTGTTCGATCTTTACTTTCTTAAAGTATCGCATCTTTCCACATACTGTGCAATCCCTCTTTTTATCCCCGGCCACCAATAGAATTGTTTTAAGTCTTTATACATCTTGTTTGTACCTTGGTGAATAGAGAAACGGGATTGATGGGCTTCTTGTAGAACACGATCACGTAACCCACCCAAACGAGGCACCCACACTCTGTTTCCCAGACACAATAACCCACGATCATCTTTTACTAGCAATGCTGACATCCCTGCTAACCGTTCTGAATTCAGATGTTCATCCTGATAAGCTTCCACTTGACACTTCTGCAATTCGTCAAATAGGTTGGGTAGGAGTTCAGTTCGTAGCGAAATAACCTTTATTGTCCCACTCCTTTCTTGACGACTCAATGCATCAGATACCACATTTGCCTTTCCCGGATGATACAGGATTTCACAGTCGTAATCATTCAGCAATTCTAACCATCTTCTTTGTCTCATATTTAATTCCTTCTGATCAAAGAGGTGTTGGAGACTCTTATGATCAGTATAAATCTGACATTTGGAACCATACAGATAATGTCTCCAAATCTTCAACGCGAAGACAACTGCTGCAAGCTCCATGTCGTGCATAGGATACTGTCTTTCATGATCCTTTAATTGACGAGAAGCATAAGCGATAACCTTTCCACGCTGCATAAGTACACATCCCAATCCCAGCTTTGACGCATCACTATAAACAACAAAGTCTTCCAAACCTTCAGGTAGTGATAGAATCGGTGCGCTGCACAGTTTTTCTTTCAAAATCCGGAATGCCTCATCCTGCTCTGCTTTCCACTCAAACTTCAGGTTCTTCCGGGTCAGCTTAGTCAACGGCGTTGCAATCCGAGAGAAGTCTCTTATAAATTTTCGATAATAACCTGCTAAACCCAGAAAACTACGTACTTTGGTTGCTGTCTTCAGCTGTTCCCACTTTTCAACTGCCTCCACTTTCATCGGATCAACTTGTATCCCTTTTTCTGAAACCACATGCCCCAAAAACTGAACTTCTTGTAACCTGTAATACCCCGGGTAAATCCGTTAATTAAATTTTAGTTCCGTTAAGTTTATTTTCTTTAAAATTGATGTTAGGGTAAGTTTAGGAGGGATTATAAGTTTAAAGGGTAAAAGTTTGACCAAAGGATAAATGAAAGGTGTATAAGTTATTAGTGAGGAGTTTAGGGGTGGAAATGGTAAATATATGTAGATATTATCCTTTTAGATTTCTGATATTTTCATATTAGCTAAAGATCAGATTTCAAGTGTGTGTTAGTGTGTGTATTGAGAGAAAAGAAGAAAAGGAAGAAAAGAAAGCAATAGGACATCATTTGGTGTACTTGGAAGAGATTAAGGTATGTTTTCTTTGTATTTTATGTTTGTAAGTGTTTATGGATGATTGCTATCGGAGTAGAATCATTAAGTTCGTGTTTGAGGTTAAAATCTGTCGAATCTGGGTAAAAATGGGGTAAACCGACAGAGGTGCCCGGATAAGATGAATGTATCCGGGTAGTTTTGTTGAAGGTGTCCGGATGACGTTCTGAAGGTGTCCGAACAGGGTTTTATCCGGGTAAGTCCTTCTTGTTATACTTTTCCGGATGGAATAGGATACCGGATGGCGTCCGGATTACTTTGTTGTCCGGATTCCTTATGCTGTCCGGGAAGTTGTTCTGTCCGGATTAGTCTTGTTGTCCGGATTCTTTGTGATTGTCCGGAAAGTTGTCCGGATACTTTGAGGTTTCCTGATAACTTGGCTGTTTGGGTAAATTTTGAGGATAAAAGTTATGTAGATGTATCTAGAGTCCATAACCTGCTAGTAAGTCTTATACATAAGTTGGTAAGGAGATATTTGTATGTAAATGGTTTCAGATTCTGAGGTATTTGGATAAAGGATCGGATAGCTCGGAGAAAGGCTTGGAAACGTATTTTAAGCATTCAAGGTGAGTTTTGATGTAAAACGTTTTGAACTGGAATACATATGTGTATATATATATGAGATTATTATGTGGTAGGAATATGATTATGTGTATATAAATGACAATATGATGTAATAAGATATATATTGTATTTATATAAGATTTGCACTACACGAGTGCACTTGTTGTCGGGTTCCGGTGTGCGGACCGGTGTGTAGCCGGGTTCCGGTGTGCGGACCGGTGAGTAGTCGGGTTCCGGTGTACGGACCGACAGGTAGCCGGGTTCCGGTGAGCGGACCGTATGTTGATTTATTAGTTGGCTTGCTACCAACTAATATGGCCATTTGTGGTGGAATAAGGTGAATGAGATGTACACGATGCACGAGTCTGGATTGGTATTTAAATACGTGTGGTATGTTTATATTTTACGAAAGGATTATCAAAGGTTTATCTAAACTATTTTGATACAAAGGATTTACATAAAAGGTTTTATAATGATTTTGGAAAGGACCGGGATTAACTCACTAGACCCGTTTGGTCTAACCCTCATTTTGTTTTCAAAAATATGTTTTCCAGGTTAAGGATCGGCAGGAGAGGATGAAGTGTAGGAAGCTTTTGATGGATGTTGATTAGGAAGCTTTTATATATTTTGTAATGTCGAGACTAATGAGACCGTACTTGGTTTGTTATGTAACTTTTGTTGAAAGTCAATGATATGTATGAATGTTATGTATTATGATGTATGTTAAGGGATTTGGGTCGTTACAAATGGTATTAGAGCCCTAGTTTAAGGGATTTAGGTATTTATACCCGTACCTAGACTTAAACTGCATGTGAAGTAGGATGTCCTTGATATGTTAGAACCTTGGGATGCTAAGTATAAAAGGTAGAAGGAACATCATGTACGGTCATTTCAGATTACACCTGGCCAGTGTAATTGTGATCTTACAGGTGCATGTTTGGACTAGGATACCTTATTATATGGGGTATGTGCTTATGTGTATATTAATCTTGTCTGAATCTACAGAATGGCAAGCGGTACTAGAAATACGACTAGAGAGGGAGGAAGAAATCCTAATAGAACGAATCCAACAGTCGGGACAAGGGGAAGAGGAAGAGAAAGAGGTAGGGGCAGAACCAGAGGTAGAGTTCAGGGGCAAGGTACGGAGTTTATTACAAGAAACGATCTGATGGCGGAGATGGGAAGACTTCAAGCAAATATCCAGACTATGTTCGACCAAGCTCGTCATACTGAAACACCAGATCCTGGTTTGGAAGACGAAATGCCCATTACACCTACGGTTATACCAGTGTCAAGAAGGTGTGATTACAAGATGTTCTTAAACTGTAGACCTCCAACTTACTCAGGAGATAGAGACCCAGTGAAGGCGATGAGATGGTTAAAAGAAATAGAAGCCATCTTCAAGACCAGTAAGTGTACGGATGAGGACAAAGTATTATACGGAACGGCGATGTTGAAGGCAGAAGCTCTGTACTGGTGGGAAGCTCACATTGATTCCACAAGGTCGGATGTATACTCTACTTTTACTTGGGACGAATTCACAACAGCATTCAAAGGACAGTTTTGTTCTCAAGCAGCAGTTAGACAATTGGAAGAGGAGTTCATGAACCTACACCAGCGAAGTTTATCGGTTAGGGATTACACCGCTCTCTTTCTGGAGAGGTCTCGCTTTGTAGAGTACTATGTTGCCACGGAGGCTCTAAAGATGGAAAGGTTTATTTTTGGATTAAATGCAGAAATTAGAAAGCTAGTGACTGCAAGAGGACACGATACCTTCTCAGCCGCAGTGGATGCCGCGGAAAATGTGGAACAAGATAACCGGAGAGACGTTGGTGATAAGAGTGCTGGGAAAAGAAAACCGGAAGAAACGATGTACGATTCGGAAGAATATGAATCCCCGAGGTCTGATAGTTATTCACCTTTCAGACCAGTTAAAAGACCATGTACAAAATGCAACCGTGTGCATCAAGGAAACTGTTATGTGGATTCCCGAAGTTGTTACAAATGTGGAAAGACTGGTCACATAGTTAGAGACTGTCGGGTAACTCGATTATGTTTCGTTTGCAATTCCCCGGATCATATTCAGGCAGATTGTCCGCAATGGAAAGCACAGCAGGGTAGTATGACGGTAAGACAAACGAGTGTTAGACCGGGAGAGGAACAAGGGCCTGAGGTACCGAAAGCAAAGGGTCGAGTTTTTCAGATGACGGAACAAGAGGTGGAAGAAAGTCATGATGAGGTTACAGGTATATTTCTATAAACTCTATACGTGATAAGGTGTTATCTGACTTTGGTGCAACCTGGTTAGTGATATTTCCGTGCTTTTGTTGCTTATCTGTGTTAGAGATATAGGTGGGTGTGGGGTGGCTATTTAGTTAGTTCCTATGGTTTTGATTGAGTTCGAGGTAGTAGTGGAAACTAAGTATTCATACCTTTTCGCTTAACCGAATTCCGGGACGGAATTCTTTTAAGGGGGAGATGATGTAATACCCCGGGTAAATCCGTTAATTAAATTTTAGTTCCGTTAAGTTTATTTTCTTTATAATTGATGTTAGGGTAAGTTTAGGAGGGATTATAAGTTTAAAGGGTAAAAGTTTGACCAAAGGATAAATTAAAGGTGTATTAGTTATTAGTGAGGAGTTTAGGGGTGGAAATGGTAAATATATGTAGATATTATCCTTTTAGTTTTCTGATATTTTCATATTAGCTAAAGATCAGATTTCAAGTGTGTGTTAGTGTGTGTATTGAGAGAAAAGAAGAAAAGGAAGAAAAGAAAGCAATAGGACATCATTTGGTGTACTTGTAAGAGATTAAGGTATGTTTTCTTTGTATTTTATGTTTGTAAGTGTTTATGGATGATTGCTATCGGAGTAGAATCATTAAGTTCGTGTCTGAGGTTAAAATCTGTCGAATCTGGGTAAAAATGGGGTAAACCGACAGAGGTGCCCGGATAAGATGAATGTATCCGGGTAGTTTTGTTGAAGGTGTCCGGATGACGTTCTGAAGGTGTCCGGACAGGGTTTTATCCGGGTAAGTCCTTTTTGTTATACTTTTCCGGATGGAATAGGATACCGGATGGCGTCCGGATTACTTTGTTGTCCGTATTCCTTATGCTGTCCGGGAAGTTGTTCTGTCCGGATTAGTCTTGTTGTCCGGATTCTTTGTGATTGTCCGGAAAGTTGTCCGGATACTTTGAGGTTTCCGGATAACTTGGCTGTTTGGGTAAATTTTGAGGATAAAAGTTATGTAGATGTATCTAGAGTCCATAACCTGCTAGTAAGTCTTATACATAAGTTGGTAAGGAGATATTTGTATGTAAATGGTTTCAGATTCTGAGGTATTTGGATAAAGGATCGGATAGCTCGGAGAAAGGCTTGGAAACGTATTTTAAGCATTCAAGGTGAGTTTTGATGTAAAACGTTTTGAACTGGAATACATATGTGTATATATATATATATGAGATGATTATGTGGTAGGAATATGATTATGTGTATATAAATGACAATATGATGTAATAAGATATATATTGTATTTATATAAGATTTGCACTACACGAGTGCACTTGTTGTCGGGTTCCGGTGTGCGGACCGGTGTGTAGCCGGGTTCCGGTGTGCGGACCGGTGAGTAGTCGGGTTCCGGTGTGCGGACCGACAGGTAGCCGGGTTCCGGTGAGCGGACCGGTTGTTGATTTATTAGTTGGCTTGCTACCAACTAATATGGCCATTTGTGGAGGAATAAGGTGAATGAGATGTACACGATGCACGAGTCTGGATTGGTATTTAAATACGTGTGGTATGTTTATATTTTACGAAAGGATTATCAAAGGTTTATCTAAACTATTTTGATACAAAGGATTTACATAAAAGGTTTTATAATGATTTTGGAAAGGACCGGGATTAACTCACTAGACCCGTTTGGTCTAACCCTCATTTTGTTTTCAAAAATATGTTTTCCAGGTTAAGGATCGGCAGGAGAGGATGAAGTGTAGGAAGCTTTTGATATGTTGATTAGGAAGCTTTTATATATTTTGTAATGTCGAGACTAATGAGACCGTACTTGGTTTGTTATGTAACTTTTGTTGAAAGTCAATGATATGTATGAATGTTATGTATTATGATGTATGTTAAGGGATTTGGGTCGTTACAAATGGTATTAGAGCCCTAGTTTAAGGGATTTAGGTATTTATACCCGTACCTAGACTTAAACTGCATGTGAAGTAGGATGTCCTTGATATATTAGAACCTTGGGATGCTAAGTATAAAAGGTAGAAGGAACATCATGTAAGGTCATTTCAGATTACACCTGGCCAGTGTAATTGTGATCTTACAGGTGCATGTTTGGACTGGGATACCTTATTATATGGGGTATGTGCTTATGTGTATATTAATCTTGTCTGAATCTACAGAATGGCAAGCGGTACTAGAAATACGACTAGAGAGGGAGGAAGAAATCCTAATAGAACGAATCCAACAGTCGGGACAAGGGGAAGAGGAAGAGAAAGAGGTAGGGGCAGAACCGGAGGTAGAGTTCAGGGGCAAGGTACGGAGTTTATTACAAGAAACGATCTGATGGCGGAGATGGGAAGACTTCAAGCAAATATCCAGACTATGTTCGACCAAGCTCGTCATACTGAAACACCAGATCCTGGTTTGGAAGACGAAATGCCCATTACACCTACGGTTATACCAGTGTCAAGAAGGTGTGATTACAAGATGTTCTTAAACTGTAGACCTCCAACTTACTCAGGAGATAGAGACCCAGTGAAGGCGATGAGATGGTTAAAAGAAATAGAAGCCATCTTCAAGACCAGTAAGTGTACGGATGAGGACAAAGTATTATACGGAACGGCGATGTTGAAGGCAGAAGCTCTGTACTGGTGGGAAGCTCACATTGATTCCACAAGGTCGGATGTATACTCTACTTTTACTTGGGACGAATTCACAACAGCATTCAAAGGACAGTTTTGTTCTCAAGCAGCAGTTAGACAATTGGAAGAGGAGTTCATGAACCTACACCAGCGAAGTTTATCGGTTAGGGATTACACCGCTCTCTTTCTGGAGAAGTCTCGCTTTGCAGAGTACTATGTTGCCACGGAGGCTCTAAAGATGGAAAGGTTTATTTTTGGATTAAATGCAGAAATTAGAAAGCTAGTGACTGCAAGAGGACACGATACCTTCTCAGCCGCAGTGGATGCCGCGGAAAATGTGGAACAAGATAACCGGAGAGACGTTGGTGATAAGAGTGCTGGGAAAAGAAAACCGGAAGAAACGATGTACGATTCGGAAGAATATGAATCCCCGAGGTCTGATAGTTATTCACCTTTCAGACCAGTTAAAAGACCATGTACAAAATGCAACCGTGTGCATCAAGGAAACTGTTATGTGGATTCCCGAAGTTGTTACAAATGTGGAAAGACTGGTCACATAGTTAGAGACTGTCGGGTAACTCGATTATGTTTCGTTTGCAATTCCCCGGATCATATTCAGGCAGATTGTCCGCAATGGAAAGCACAGCAGGGTAGTATGACGGTAAGACCAACGAGTGTTAGACCGGGAGAGGAACAAGGGCCTGAGGTACCGAAAGCAAAGGGTCGAGTTTTTCAGATGACGGAACAAGAGGTGGAAGAAAGTCATGATGAGGTTACAGGTATATTTCTATAAACTATATACGTGATAAGGTGTTATCTGACTTTGGTGCAACCTGGTTAGTGATATTTCCGTGCTTTTGTTGCTTATCTGTGTTAGAGATATAGGTGGGTGTGGGGTGGCTATTTAGTTAGTTCCTATGGTTTTGATTGAGTTCGAGGTAGTAGTGGAAACTAAGTATTCATACCTTTTCGCTTAACCGAATTCCGGGACGGAATTCTTTTAAGGGGGAGATGATGTAATACCCCGGGTAAATCCGTTAATTAAATTTTAGTTCCGTTAAGTTTATTTTCTTTATAATTGATGTTAGGGTAAGTTTAGGAGGGATTATAAGTTTAAAGGGTAAAAGTTTAACCAAAGGATAAATTAAAGGTGTATTAGTTATTAGTGAGGAGTTTAGGGGTGGAAATGGTAAATATATGTAGATATTATCCTTTTAGTTTTCTGATATTTTCATATTAGCTAAAGATCAGATTTCAAGTGTGTGTTAGTGTGTGTATTGAGAGAAAAGAAGAAAAGGAAGAAAAGAAAGCAATAGGACATCATTTGGTGTACTTGTAAGAGATTAAGGTATGTTTTCTTTGTATTTTATGTTTGTAAGTGTTTATGGATGATTGCTATCGGAGTAGAATCATTAAGTTCGTGTCTGAGGTTAAAATCTGTCGAATCTGGGTAAAAATGGGGTAAACCGACAGAGGTGCCCGGATAAGATGAATGTATCCGGGTAGTTTTGTTGAAGGTGTCCGGATGACGTTCTGAAGGTGTCCGGACAGGGTTTTATCCGGGTAAGTCCTTCTTGTTATACTTTTCCGGATGGAATAGGATACCGGATGGCGTCCGGATTACTTTGTTGTCCGGATTCCTTATGCTGTCCGGGAAGTTGTTCTGTCCGGATTAGTCTTGTTGTCCGGATTCTTTGTGATTGTCCGGAAAGTTGTCCGGATACTTTGAGGTTTCCGGATAACTTGGCTGTTTGGGTAAATTTTGAGGATAAAAGTTATGTAGATGTATCTAGAGTCCATAACCTGCTAGTAAGTCTTATACATAAGTTGGTAAGGAGATATTTGTATGTAAATGGTTTCAGATTCTGAGGTATTTGGATAAAGGATCGGATAGCTCGGAGAAAGGCTTGGAAACGTATTTTAAGCATTCAAGGTGAGTTTTGATGTAAAACGTTTTGAACTGGAATACATATGTGTATATATATATATATGAGATGATTATGTGGTAGGAATATGATTATGTGTATATAAATGACAATATGATGTAATAAGATATATATTGTATTTATATAAGATTTGCACTACACGAGTGCACTTGTTGTCGGGTTCCGGTGTGCGGACCGGTGTGTAGCCGGGTTCCGGTGTGCGGACCGGTGAGTAGTCGGGTTCCGGTGTGCGGACCGACAGGTAGCCGGGTTCCGGTGAGCGGACCGGTTGTTGATTTATTAGTTGGCTTGCTACCAACTAATATGGCCATTTGTGGAGGAATAAGGTGAATGAGATGTACACGATGCACGAGTCTGGATTGGTATTTAAATACGTGTGGTATGTTTATATTTTACGAAAGGATTATCAAAGGTTTATCTAAACTATTTTGATACAAAGGATTTACATAAAAGGTTTTATAATGATTTTGGAAAGGACCGGGATTAACTCACTAGACCCGTTTGGTCTAACCCTCATTTTGTTTTCAAAAATATGTTTTCCAGGTTAAGGATCGGCAGGAGAGGATGAAGTGTAGGAAGCTTTTGATATGTTGATTAGGAAGCTTTTATATATTTTGTAATGTCGAGACTAATGAGACCGTACTTGGTTTGTTATGTAACTTTTGTTGAAAGTCAATGATATGTATGAATGTTATGTATTATGATGTATGTTAAGGGATTTGGGTCGTTACAAATGGTATTAGAGCCCTAGTTTAAGGGATTTAGGTATTTATACCCGTACCTAGACTTAAACTGCATGTGAAGTAGGATGTCCTTGATATATTAGAACCTTGGGATGCTAAGTATAAAAGGTAGAAGGAACATCATGTAAGGTCATTTCAGATTACACCTGGCCAGTGTAATTGTGATCTTACAGGTGCATGTTTGGACTGGGATACCTTATTATATGGGGTATGTGCTTATGTGTATATTAATCTTGTCTGAATCTACAGAATGGCAAGCGGTACTAGAAATACGACTAGAGAGGGAGGAAGAAATCCTAATAGAACGAATCCAACAGTCGGGACAAGGGGAAGAGGAAGAGAAAGAGGTAGGGGCAGAACCGGAGGTAGAGTTCAGGGGCAAGGTACGGAGTTTATTACAAGAAACGATCTGATGGCGGAGATGGGAAGACTTCAAGCAAATATCCAGACTATGTTCGACCAAGCTCGTCATACTGAAACACCAGATCCTGGTTTGGAAGACGAAATGCCCATTACACCTACGGTTATACCAGTGTCAAGAAGGTGTGATTACAAGATGTTCTTAAACTGTAGACCTCCAACTTACTCAGGAGATAGAGACCCAGTGAAGGCGATGAGATGGTTAAAAGAAATAGAAGCCATCTTCAAGACAAGTAAGTGTACGGATGAGGACAAAGTATTATACGGAACGGCGATGTTGAAGGCAGAAGCTCTGTACTGGTGGGAAGCTCACATTGATTCCACAAGGTCGGATGTATACTCTACTTTTACTTGGGACGAATTCACAACAGCATTCAAAGGACAGTTTTGTTCTCAAGCAGCAGTTAGACAATTGGAAGAGGAGTTCATGAACCTACACCAGCGAAGTTTATCGGTTAGGGATTACACCGCTCTCTTTCTGGAGAAGTCTCGCTTTGCAGAGTACTATGTTGCCACGGAGGCTCTAAAGATGGAAAGGTTTATTTTTGGATTAAATGCAGAAATTAGAAAGCTAGTGACTGCAAGAGGACACGATACCTTCTCAGCCGCAGTGGATGCCGCGGAAAATGTGGAACAGGATAACCGGAGAGACGTTGGTGATAAGAGTGCTGGGAAAAGAAAACCGGAAGAAACGATGTACGATTCGGAAGAATATGAATCCCCGAGGTCTGATAGTTATTCACCTTTCAGACCAGTTAAAAGACCATGTACAAAATGCAACCGTGTGCATCAAGGAAACTGTTATGTGGATTCCCGAAGTTGTTACAAATGTGGAAAGACTGGTCACATAGTTAGAGACTGTCGGGTAACTCGATTATGTTTCGTTTGCAATTCCCCGGATCATATTCAGGCAGATTGTCCGCAATGGAAAGCACAGCAGGGTAGTATGACGGTAAGACCAACGAGTGTTAGACCGGGAGAGGAACAAGGGCCTGAGGTACCGAAAGCAAAGGGTCGAGTTTTTCAGATGACGGAACAAGAGGTGGAAGAAAGTCATGATGAGGTTACAGGTATATTTCTATAAACTCTATACGTGATAAGGTGTTATCTGACTTTGGTGCAACCTGGTTAGTGATATTTCCGTGCTTTTGTTGCTTATCTGTGTTAGAGATATAGGTGGGTGTGGGGTGGCTATTTAGTTAGTTCCTATGGTTTTGATTGAGTTCGAGGTAGTAGTGGAAACTAAGTATTCATACCTTTTCGCTTAACCGAATTCCGGGACGGAATTCTTTTAAGGGGGAGATGATGTAATACCCCGGGTAAATCCGTTAATTAAATTTTAGTTCCGTTAAGTTTATTTTCTTTATAATTGATGTTAGGGTAAGTTTAGGAGGGATTATAAGTTTAAAGGGTAAAAGTTTGACCAAAGGATAAATTAAAGGTGTATTAGTTATTAGTGAGGAGTTTAGGGGTGGAAATGGTAAATATATGTAGATATTATCCTTTTAGTTTTCTGATATTTTCATATTAGCTAAAGATCAGATTTCAAGTGTGTGTTAGTGTGTGTATTGAGAGAAAAGAAGAAAAGGAAGAAAAGAAAGCAATAGGACATCATTTGGTGTACTTGTAAGAGATTAAGGTATGTTTTCTTTGTATTTTATGTTTGTAAGTGTTTATGGATGATTGCTATCGGAGTAGAATCATTAAGTTCGTGTCTGAGGTTAAAATCTGTCGAATCTGGGTAAAAATGGGGTAAACCGACAGAGGTGCCCGGATAAGATGAATGTATCCGGGTAGTTTTGTTGAAGGTGTCCGGATGACGTTCTGAAGGTGTCCGGACAGGGTTTTATCCGGGTAAGTCCTTCTTGTTATACTTTTCCGGATGGAATAGGATACCGGATGGCGTCCGGATTACTTTGTTGTCCGGATTCCTTATGCTGTCCGGGAAGTTGTTCTGTCCGGATTAGTCTTGTTGTCCGGATTCTTTGTGATTGTCCGGAAAGTTGTCCGGATACTTTGAGGTTTCCGGATAACTTGGCTGTTTGGGTAAATTTTGAGGATAAAAGTTATGTAGATGTATCTAGAGTCCATAACCTGCTAGTAAGTCTTATACATAAGTTGGTAAGGAGATATTTGTATGTAAATGGTTTCAGATTCTGAGGTATTTGGATAAAGGATCGGATAGCTCAGAGAAAGGCTTGGAAACGTATTTTAAGCATTCAAGGTGAGTTTTGATGTAAAACGTTTTGAACTGGAATACATATGTGTGTATATATATATATGAGATGATTATGTGGTAGGAATATGATTATGTGTATATAAATGACAATATGATGTAATAAGATATATATTGTATTTATATAAGATTTGCACTACACGAGTGCACTTGTTGTCGGGTTCCGGTGTGCGGACCGGTGTGTAGCCGGGTTCCGGTGTGCGGACCGGTGAGTAGTCGGGTTCCGGTGTGCGGACCGACAGGTAGCCGGGTTCCGGTGAGCGGACCGGTTGTTGATTTATTAGTTGGGTTGCTACCAACTAATATGGCCATTTGTGGAGGAATAAGGTGAATGAGATGTACACGATGCACGAGTCTGGATTGGTATTTAAATACGTGTGGTATGTTTATATTTTACGAAAGGATTATCAAAGGTTTATCTAAACTATTTTGATACAAAGGATTTACATAAAAGGTTTTATAATGATTTTGGAAAGGACCGGGATTAACTCACTAGACCCGTTTGGTCTAACCCTCATTTTGTTTTCAAAAATATGTTTTCCAGGTTAAGGATCAGCAGGAGAGGATGAAGTGTAGGAAGCTTTTGATGGATGTTGATTAGGAAGCTTTTATATATTTTGTAATGTCGAGACTAATGAGACCGTACTTGGTTTGTTATGTAACTTTTGTTGAAAGTCAATGATATGTATGAATGTTATGTATTATGATGTATGTTATGGGATTTGGGTCGTTACATAACCAAAATTCACATTTCGAGAATTTAGCATTCAACTTCTCCTTCTTTAATAGCTCCAGAATCAAACGAAGGTGTTGCGCATGCTCTTCTTTTGATCGAGAGTAGATAAGTATATCATCGATAAATACAATTACAAATTTATCGTGATACGGCTTACATACCCGATTCATTAAATCCATAAAGGCAGCTGGAGCGTTCGTCAGTCCGAACGGCATTACTAAGAATTCGTGATGACCATACCTTGTTCGAAAAGCAGTCTTTAGAACGTCTTCTTCTTTAACTTTCAACTGGTGATAACCGGATCTTAGATCGATCTTGGAGAAATAGCAAGCTCCAACTAACTGATCGAAGAGGTCATCAATTCGGGGTAAGGGATACTTGTTCTTTATCGTGCGCTTATTCAGTTCTCGGTAGTCGATACACATTCTCATCGAACCATCCTTCTTTTTCACAAATAACACTGGTGCTCCCCACGGTGAAGAACTAGGTCTGATGAAGCCTTTATCGGATAGGTCTTGTAATTGTGCCATCATCTCTTTCATCTCTGGAGGTGCCAGACGATAAGGTGCACGAGCAATAGGAGTGGCTCCAGGAACTAAGTCGATACCAAATTCCACTTGTCTAACCGGAGGAAGACTATTCAAGTCTTCAGGGAAAACTTCAGGGAATTCACTAACAATAGGAATATCTTCCATCCTATTCTTTTCAGGCCTACTATCTATCACATAGGCTAAGTAACTCTGACAACCCTTGCTAACACATTTACGGGCTTTTATCATAGATATTAGGCTAGACTGATGATTCCTACGATCACCATATATCACTACTGGTCCCTTCTAAAGTAATACCACATTTATTAACTTCTTATCACATACTATGTTAGCCTGATTCTCGGCTAACCAGTCCATTCCCACTACGACGTCAAACTCTATCAAAGTCATAGGAAACAATTGTATCGGAACTTTACACTCCTCTATATTTATCACACAGTTATCAAACACTTCTTTAACTGACACTTGATTATCATTTGCCGTATCTACTGATAGAGCATGTTCTAGCACTTTAGGTTTCAAACACAGGCAAGCAGCAAAAGCAGGAGACACAAACGATCGGTTTGCACCGGAATCAAATAACACCTTAGCACGTGTAGAGTTTATTAAAAATGTACCTGTGACCACATCCGAAGTTTCCTCCGCTTCTTTCTCAGTCATTTGAAATGCGCGACCCCTGGTTACTGGCGGTTCCAGTCTTGGTATTACTGGTTTAACAATCGCTGGCCTGCCCGATGACCCACCTTGCTGTATCCTCCCCCGCGGACAATCCGACTGAAGGTGATCCGGAGAATTGCATAAGAAGCATAACCGCGTTACCTTACAATCTTTAATGACGTGTCCGGTCTTCCCACACTTATAACATGCTCGTAAATCACCTTGGCAATTTCCTTGGTGGACCCGGTTACACTTCTGACATGGTCTTTCCGCTGGTCAAAACGGCGGACGGTTATCATACCTCTGAAATCGGGACTTCTTCGGATAGTATTGTGGTCCTTCCCACTTTCTCTTCTCGATACTTTTATCGCCAGCATCTCTTCTCATATCTCGTTCAACATTCTCCGCGGCATCAACTGCAGCTGAGAAGGTATCGGGTCCTTTTGTAGTCACTAGTCTTCTAACCTCTGAGTTCAGCCCGAAGATAAACCTGGAAGTCTTCATCGCCTCCGTAGCAACGTAGTATTCTGCCAACTGAGACTATTCCAGGAAGCTAGCGGTGTAGTCTCGAACGGATAAGTTTCCTTGTTGTAAGTTCATAAATTCCCCTTCCAATTGTTTGACGGCTGCTTGGGGACAAAATGCGTTCTTGTAGGCTATCACAAATTCTTCCCAAGAGAGGGTAGAATAAACATCAGATCCTTTAGAATGAATAAATGATTCCCACCAATACAATGCATCTCCTTTTAACATTGCTGCCCCGTACAAAACCCTATCTTCATCCGCACACTTGCTTGTTTTGAAAATGGCTTCTATTTCCTTCATCCATCTCATTGCTTTCACTGGATCCCGATCTCCTGAGAATGTAGGAGGCTTGCAACTAAGAAACATCTTGTAATCACATTTTCTCATTACTGGTAAGACCGTAGGGGTGATTGGTAGTTCAACTTCATGTTCCGGATCTGGTCTATCAGCTTCATTATTACGACTTTGATGAAACATTGTTTGTATGTTAGCCTGCATTCTTCCCATTTCCGCCATTAGATCAGCCCTGGTAACGAATTCTGTACTATTTGGCTGGACTCTGCCCCCGGCTCGACCTCCAGCTCTACCCCCAATTCTACCCCCGACTTTGCCCCCTGTTCTGCCTCCCCTGTCTCCTGTTCCTATTGACGGATTAGTTCTACTTGGATTTCTTCCTCCTCCTCGATTCGAATTTCGCGTACCGCTTGCCATTCTGTAGATTTAAACAAGATTAATATACACATAAGCACATACCCCATATAACAAGATATTCCAGTTCAAACATGTACCTGTAAGATCACAATTACACTGGCCAGGTGTAATATGAAATTACCTTACATGATGTTCCTTCTACCTTTTTATACTTCATCATCCCAAGGTTCTAATATGATAAGGACATCCTACTTCACATGCAGTTTAAGTCTAGGTACAGATACAAATACCTAAATCCCTTAAACTAAGGCTCCGATACCATTTGTAACAACCCAAATCCCATATACACAACAAATCACATAATGTAACATAACATTGATTAATCAAACGAAACATCATATTACAAGTACAGTCCCTGAAACTATTACAATCAAAAGAAGACATTCTACTACAACTTCTTACTAAACACATACATAACATTTAGTCATTATAATACAACTGCTAAACATGCCAAAATCTTCGTCACATAATCCTCCACATAAGCCATCCATCGATTACTCTAATTACTTGCTCTTACGCGATCCACCACCTGGAATACATATTTTTAAAACGAAAATGAGGGTTAGACACGATGGTCTAAGTGAGATAAATCCCTGTTAGTTTGAAATCATTTATATAAAATTCATTCATATAAATCACGCGACACAATCATATATATCTAATCAAACTCACATATCATGTACCTTCTCATTCCTCCTGGCCATATTAGTTGGTAGCAAGCCAACTAATAATATACAACGCTGTACAACATCTACAGCCAAACAACGCTATACGAATTCTATAGCCAAACACACCGGTCCTAAATCTGGCCAACGTATTATAACACCTTATAATACTCATGTAAATATAATACCTCAATATATTATAATTCACATAAAAACACATAGTCATCAACTATTACATTCCCAAATCACACATATACGTATTCCAGTTAAAAACGTTTTTAAAGTAAAACTCACCTGTTTTGGTTATTACACACGTTCGCAAGCTTCTTTCAAAACGATTCTATCTCTTACCACGACTCCACAGAATCTGAAACAAGTTAAGATACACACATCGCTTTACTAACCAAACACATAAAGCCTAACAATTTCCCATCCTCAACTATCTCATTACACACTGTGCTTAACTCACTACCGGGACTACACAGGGTACCGGGACTTATACAGTACCGGGACTCTTAGTATCGGGAGTTCCTATACCGGGAGTTCCCATTACCGGAACTCTCACTACCGGAAGTCTGCTATACCGGGATTTATACTACCGGGAGTCTTCTATACCAGGACTCATACTACCGGGAGTCTTCTATACCGGGACTCACACTACCGGGAGTCTTCTATACCGGGAGTCTACCGGGATTTCACCGGGACTCTCTAAGAACACAGTCGGTTTCCAATTACCCAGAAATCGATTAAAATCCATTCAAGTCACGAATTTAGAAATTCTAAACAGATAGAAGTCTAATACTACTGATTATAGACACAAATTGTAAAGGACTTACCTCCAAATCGATTCTAATTCACTTGATTGATGTAGCAACCGTACTTTCGCCTTCTGCTCCTTTTCACCTCCGCACACACAAACACTTTTCTATTTTTGGGAACTGAGGGTTGCTCTGATACCTATAAGGTATATATATAACAATTTACACTTTTGGCTTAAATTCTTCCATAAGTACCAAAACACCCTTGAACTTATAACTTACCTCCAACTTACCCTAAACATTAAATCTTAAGGTTAAATATTTTAACTGATAGGAAATTTATCTAACTGACTTACCCGGGGTATTACATAAGTTCCGAGTCAACTGGGATGAGGTGTGACGTCCAAAGAAATCGGGAGGCTTGGGAATAAAGCGTTTGGCTTTGTGGAAAAGATACTTGCTTGTGTCTCATATTTGGGATATTTTACAGAGATGCGATTCTTTATGAGTGTCTTGGATCTATTTGCATCGGTTGAGGGATTCACACTTTTGGATTATCCCAGTAAGCTCTTCGTCTACATGGATATACCGCAGACTTCTTGCTTTTCGGGAACAGATACGGCCATTCTTTCTTCATGTTATTAAAAATGGTGATCTTACTAATGCATGGGAAGTTATATGGTTGGGTTTTGGCCACATATCTTCATATATCTCATATCGATTGGTGCATGCAGGGGGTTTTACAAAAAAAAACTAAGATTTCGTATGTTATTGCCACGATTCACCATGCATGGCCGAATGAGTGGGTGCGAATGTGCTCTCACCTCACCTTTACTTATGTTCGATGCTTGTATAAAGGAATCAAGGACCAAGTGATGTGGATTAGTGTTCATAATCACCCAATTCTTTTTGCGGTCTCGAAAGTTTGAAAATCGCTTAATGGTCCATATCAAGAAGTTCCATGGCATAATTTTTGTTGGTTCCCAAGCATATCCTGAAACATTCGTTTTGTTTATGGCTTGCCTTGCATTTCCCACTCAAGACATAATGCAATTGTGGAGGCAAGATGGAGACCCTCTTATTTGTTCTCTTTGTAGTTTATGTGCGGATTGTCATGATCATCTGTTCTTTGAGTGTTCTTTTACGACCCATGTATGGACGATTGTTAAAGCAAATTTGAATGGCCTTACTCTTACCTGATCAATGGGAGGATTTACTTGAAGAAATTTCTCATAGAAGATGGTGGCTCGGAGAAACTCGTAAAAGACTTCTATTTGCTGCCGTTATCGATAATATTTGGAAGGAGAGGAATGGTCGTTTATTTACTAGTAGAAACGGAATGTGAATCAACTCGTGAATGAAGTCAAGAAGATTGTGGCTCTCAGGGTGTTCTAGCACACGGCCTACGGTTAGGCTTGGGACTGATAGGTGCCTTATTTGATTTATGGATCAGATCTCTTTCTTTTCTTCGGTTGTCGTCCTTTGGGAGGAGTTCGCATGGATGAAGGCTTGCGGATTACGTTCTCTGTGCTTTTAGCTTCCATTTCTTTATGTTTATTTTGGCTTCTTGCTTTGTGGTGTGTAGTGTTTGGGAACTTTGTTTTTTGCTTTTTAGTGAAGTTCTCTTCCTTGTTTAGGGTCAGTCCTTTAATGTTGGAAGAGTTCTTGTTGGGAGGGAGTCCCTCGCCATTTAGCTGTACTTTTCTTTTTTGTTTAATATATTGCCAGGAGTGTCGCCTCCTTTCCAAAAAACATATACATTTCAAAACAATGGCATAAACTACCTTTTGGTGAATCAAAACATTTTAAAACCTGTTACAGCATAAAACGGTTTAGAAGAAAAAAACCATTACTAAATTGTCCCATACAACAACAGTTTTTACAAACCTTCATGTACAACTGTCACTGTAAGGGACTTTTTAGTAATGTATACAGTTGATTTATGTTTCTATCTTTTCTTTTACAAAAAAAACGTTACTATAACAACTCTCTAAGTTTTTTTTTTACTTTTTGTAACACTTTTCCGTTATATTTTATGAAGCTATGATGTCAAAACCGTAAAGGTACGTTAATATTGTATGATGATTACAACATTCAAAACACATTCATGACACACAATTAAAGGAGATGTAAAAAAGTACAATTTTCATACTGTATAACGTAATTTTTCACACATAAGCAATACAAATCATTATGCTTTTTGACATTAATCATCACATTTATGATGTCATCAGCACCATAAAAAGAGGGTTAGCTCTCTACCTGAAAGCTCAGAGCTTAGCAATGGCAAATGAAGGTAAGTTTGATCTGGTAGGGAGTTTGAGATCTTCCCAATCTTCATCATCTATTGCTGCAAAGTATTGATCAACCATATGATCACTTACAAGCTCGAGTTTTGAAGGTTCCCACTAAAAGAAACAAACCGACAGGAGAAAGAAGTTAGTAGATATTAGATATTATGGACAGTAGTTCTGAGTACAAGATGATTGGACACAGATAATATCTTTACCTTTGGGTTTTTATCCTTGTCTACCAGTATGGCTCTGAATCCCTACATTAGAAAGAGTTACGGTTTTTTGATATTAAAATTCAAGTATAGTACCATCTCCATTTCATAACGTACAAGTGATATGTAAAGTGCTACACAATCCTGTCTTCCCAGATTCATAATTCTTAACTCGCACACCGTGTAAGAACTAATGACAATTCGTTTTGGCACATAAACATGGGAAAATGTGTCAAAACACAACAAAGTTTTGCCTTAGTTCCTGTTTAGTGCAACGGATATTTTTTTCTTAATTGATATCGTAAAATTCGAAGATGTGGATACTCGTCTACCAAATATATACAAAAGGATTACAATGAAGTAGAATATAAACTTGACATCCACATCATCAAATGTTACAAGACCAACAAATTCAATCAAACAGGTAAAAATAGAAAATTTTGAAACTTCATGACATTGATTATAAAAAACATCATTACACTAAATACTTATAAAAGAAATCATTACACTAAATAAGAAGTAAAACAAACTTCATTACATTTTAAGCATCTTTTGACGCATTTTGTGGTCGAAACACAAAATGTGGTTTCTAGGACTATAAAATACTGGCCCAAATCTTTTTTTCTTCGCATAAAGAAATAAAATAGCCCCAATAAGATTCCTAACTCATTGAAAATGGCATTATAACCTATTGTGTAAGAATTCAAAGTTAAAATTACTTAATATCGATTTTATCACTACAAAGAATTGTTATGTTTAAATACATAGGCGTATTTCTAAATAAAAAGGCTAAATATCGTTAGAAGGCAAAGGCTAAATATCGTTAGAAGGCAGGAAGGAACGGTAAGCTAGAAAAGATCATATTTTAATCCATTGAATATACAGAAAAGAATCTAGAGTAAGTTACGGATTTGGTCCCTAAAGTATGTCAAAAATTACGATGTTGTTCCTTAAATTCTTTTATTACATAACAAACCTCCAGGTCTGCTGATTTTTTTGATTTGGCCCTTCACACTAACGACCATCCAACTTTTTCGTTAAATATGATTTTTTTTAGCAGTGTTTCTTTATATTTACCATTTTCAAACCACAAAATCTTTAATTTACTCTAAGCTTTAGTTATATTTATTTATGTATTATATATTTAAATTTTGTATTTGTATTTTCATTTTATAAATTCTATTATATTTATATTTTATAAATTATATTATATACTATATATATATATATATATTATATTGAACATATACATTTATATTTATAGATTATTTATGTTTTATGTATTTCTGAATTTTACTATATTTATATTTTATAAAATTCATTTTTTATTTATATTTATATTTTATGTATTTGAACCTTCCATCTATGCAATTTATATCTTGATTTGATTTAGCGTTTGTATTACTTGATTTAGCGTTCTATATTGATTTGTGGATATTTGAACTTCAACCTAAGTTTTTTGTGCAAATGATTTGATTTAGCATTTGTGACATAAATTTTAAATTATTTATAAACTAAATATCAAAACTTTAACATATAAATCGCAATTTTGTATAATTTCATCACCAAATTTATAATACAATCGCTAGATCAAATCAATATACAAATTGTATAGATGGAAGGTTCAAATACATAAAATATAAATATAAATACAAACTAAATTTCATAAAAGATAAATATAGTATAATTTATAATTATATGAAATATAATATAATTAATTTATATATATAAATATAAATATAGTTTATGAAATCTAAATATAAATGTAGTTTCTAAAATATAAATATAATTTATAAAATACAAATACAAAATGTAAATATATAATACACATTAATATAAATAAAGTTTGGAGTAAGTTACAAATGTGGTCAATGTGGTTTGAAAATTAGTAAAAATAAAGAAAATTGCTAAAAAGTCATATTTAATAGAAAAGTTGGACGAACGTTAGGTGAAGGACCAAATCCATAAGAATCTGCATACTTGAAGGTTTCTTATGTAATAAATAAAATTAAGGCACCAACTCCGTAGTTTTTAACATACCTAAGCGACCAAATTTGTAACTTACTTAAAAATCCATTTGAAGATGTATATGTGAACCAAAGTTATAAATCATTCATTTAGGTTCATATATGTAATAACCCAGATAAGTTAGTTATTTATTTATTCTTATGTTTATTAGTGTAGGGTAAGTTTGGGTTACTTTTGTAAGTTTAAGGGTGTTAGTGTCATTTTAGAATAGTCGAGTCCTTGATTTGCAATTTAGAGTTAGTATATAAGGAGTCATCCTCCTTAGATATTTTTAAGTCGGTATCTTTCTTGAATTGGTGTGTGTGTGTGTGTGTGTGTGTGTGTGTGTGTGTGTGTGTGTGTGTGTGTGTGTGTGTGTGTGTGTGTTGAAGCCGAGAGGAAAGGGAGAGAAGAGTTCGTTCGATTAGGGTCGCGGGGAATTCTCAAATTAATCGTTTTTGAGGTAATTGTCTTTTAGAATTATGTTTGTATCTAGTAGTAATTCATTTCTATCGGTTTAGAATTCGTAGATTTTGATTATCAATTAGTCGGTATCGATTATGGGATTGATTTCGATTTGTCCGGATTGTTCACTTTTTCGGATTAGGTTTGATCCGGATTCCCATATCTTTCCGGATGGGAATTGTCCGGATGCGGTTTCCAGAATGGATTCCGGATTGGTTTCCGGATGCGGTTTCCGGAATGGATTCCAGATTGGTTTCCGGATGTGGTTTACGGATTGGTTATCTGGATGTTGCACGAAGTCCGGATAGATGTATCCAGATTCCTCACGTTTTCCGGATATAGATTTCGGATATAGTTTTCCGGAATGGATTTCAGATTGGTTTCCGACCTTAGCGGGGCCCCCGTGCTAAGTTACCGAAGAGGGACATTCGTGGATTCTAATGATAGGTTTATTTAGAATTCTTAGCCTGCTAGGGAGTCTTTTGTGTTTGATTGGTAAATAGATTTTGATATTCAATTTATTTCAGATTCTATGACTTTTGGTGAGAGATCGAATCATCGGTTTATTTGAGAAAAGTTTGGAAGTATTTTGATAAAGCAATCAGGTGAGTTTTATTTTAAACATTTTCAAACTGGAATACATATATAATGGATAACTATGTGGTAGTTATTGTGATGATATGCTTATGATTGAAATATGATATATTGAGATGTATATTACATTTATATGAGCATTACACTACACGAGTGCACCTTGGCCGGACTTAGGGCCGGCAGAGTATTGGCTATACGGAGGGGCAGCGGAGTTGGCTGTATGTTAGTGCAGCGGAGTAAATTGATTAGTTGGTTTAGCGCAACCAACTAATATGGTCATGTGAAGGAGTTGTACACAGTGCACGAGAGTCATGTTTGGTATTTAATTACTTGTTGTACATCTGTGATTTATAAAATGATAACTGACAGGGATTTTCTCACTAGACCATTTGGTCTAATCCTCATTTTGTTTTCAAAAATATGTATTCCAGGTCAAGGAACTTTTAAAGACAAGGGCAAGGATAAGGTGTAATATGTTTACGAAGTCTGTGTATCTCTGAACACTTCAAAGATAGTTTTGTATGGATATTTTTTATGATTTGTAATGTAAAAGGTTAGCGAAAAGTTTGTACCGCGTTATGTAATGTATAGTTTTAAGACTTTCGAACCTTATGTGATGTACTATGTTTGGGTTGTATCTGTTTGGTATGTAATGACAATTATATGATGTATGTTTGGGTTGGGTCGTTACAATATATAATTCCTAAAATGGATAATTTTTATTATTCACATAAATCTTCACTTACCATTTCATTCTTACCTTCTCATATTATTTAATCTTTATAGTTGAACCTCCCACTATTTATATATGATTATGGCGACAATTTTGTCTTTTTAAGATAATGGGATGAAATGGAATTAAATTTATTCGGATTTTGCAAGGTGGTTGTATTTCATGAGGGGTGTCTAAGACATGGGTAATAGTAAAATACTTCTCTTAAGCCATTGGTTTGATCAAACATTCAAATTTTAGAGGCATATAAAGTACTAAATTACTACCTCGAAGAAATCCCTACTGTATTTTCCCCGCATAACGGTACAAAGCATTCGGTATTCACGGATGAGACATTGACCAACACCTTGAAGTCTCCCTTCTCTAATCTGCAGACCAAAAGCATTTAGCTTTATAAATCAATCCATATGTTTCCCTTTTCGAATGTATATAATAATTGTATATGGCAAAACTCACACTCCTAATCTTTGACGAGACTTATACCCCAGGGAGATTGGGATGCATGTATCGGTAACCCGTATACTAATAGACCTGTGATCTTTTAGTAATTTATTTATCTTTCACCATAAAGTAACAAATCATTTCTGGTACAATCCTTAGATTTCCCTATATACATAAGGTTATAAACAATATGTATGTTATTATCATATAGTATTCTATGATTAAGTGATTTGCTGAAACATTGTTAATATTTTCCTTATCATTCAAGCAACTAAGTAGAAGACTCACTTATGTTGCAAATGAATTTACTAAAAAAACTAATTAAATGTTCAATATCAAGGGCATAGTGAATCCTTACAGAGCGAAGAGAAATTTTGAGACTTGTTGGCGACGCTTTCTTTAAAGAGCGGATAGTTGAAGATATCCAATCATCAATACTTTTAGAAGCCTCTTTCTCCTAGCAACAATACCACAAGACCATCTCAAATAAGTCATAAGGAGAGATTAGCCTTTTGGAAGCTAGATGTCCTCAATCATTCAATAAAATCCGGTTGAAACTTTTTCAACCTTAGAAGAACACATTTTTTCTTCTCAATTAATTAATTCAATTTGTAAGATAATTCTTAACACGTTTTACTTGAACTACGTGTCATGTTATATGATGGAATTTCCATAGGAATGGTAGGATAATATATCTTACACAAGAAAAGAAAAAAATAGTAGTCATGCAGCAAATGCATTAAATGAAAATATTTCATGTTGATGTGAATCAGCTCTTGAACTTACAATTGCAGAGATAATCTCTTCCACTGTTCTCTTAGAGAAACACCTATTAATAGTTTTCAACCTGCAATATATGGTAGCTAAATTCGAGTCATGAATGACACATCATACATGAATTTAAGTATTAGGTCATTTAAAACACCATGGTGACTAAACATAAGATGTATAGCACGAAATTGAGAAAGAATGCTTAAGGGCTTTGGTGTCGAATTAGCCAGGCCAGAGGTATCTGGTTCAATTTTTGTCGAGTGTTTTTTATTACTTTGAGGGTAAATCCCATTGGTGGAAAGGGTCAAAATTTTCCTAGTTCATGTAGAGGGTGCAACTTTGCATGAATCTTATAGAACTGGTTTGGAAAACAGTGCCAAATACTATGTCAAGGAAAAAGGAAGAACAAAAAAATAGAAAACATGAGTATAAGTGAAGTATACCGAAAATATTGACTATTCTCTTTCAACTTAGGAGTGTCCGAGAACTCATTGATAATATTGCAGATAGTTTTTGGATCGCCTGTATTTGCTTTGCGTAATGCATCTTCTAATAACGATAATTTCTGTTCATTTAAACAATATGTGTCAGGAAATTATTGAAAACAGATTTGAGCTCTAGATACGACGGAAATGAAAACGAAATATCCATAATTTGCGTTAGTTAGTGACACTAGCATTATTCTGGGATGCCTCTACTTTCCTTGTAGCTTATTTTTCAGCTTGCGTTCTTTCTTGTTGATTAATTGTTGCATGTTATTTGAGGCACCCTTATTGGATAATTATTAATTATGTAGTTGCTTGGTCAGTGGTAAAGGAGAGCAAGGTTCTTTAAGGTCAAGTCATGTTAGTGGTTCAAAGGGGTGTAGGGCAGGAAGGGAGGAGGGTAGTTAATTCGAATTTTAGTATAGTTAGCATGAATATGGGGACTTTGGGTGGCAAGTTTTAGAATTAATGTATTTTCTATGGAAACATAAAGTGAACACTATGTTAACTCAAGCTACTAAGTAGAGGGGGAGAGGACTAGGGACATAAATCGGTATAATTTGTGGTATTGAGGACTAGTTAGCGGATCATGTTAGATAGGAAAATCAAGACAAGATTGTGGAGGTGAACAAGTTTGGTGATAGGATCTTGGTGCTTATAGGTTTGGAAATAGTTGATGTTGTATTTGCGTACGCACCACATACAGGGTTGGGAGAGTAAGATAAGAAATCTTTTTGTTACAACCTAGAGGGGTTGGTAAGAGGCTTATCAGAGACCAACACTTATTTATATGGGAAGACTTTAATGGCAATATTGGGGAGGTTGTCGATGGGTACGAAGGAACGCATGGGGGTCTTGTCTTTGCCGGTTTATGGTAAGGAACGAAGGGGGTCGATCACTCCTGGATATTTCTATCTCACATGACCTATTGGTGTCTAACTTATGGTTTAAAAAGAAGAACACTTGATTACCTTTTGTAGTGAGGGATAACATCCAAATTATCTATATTCTTACTCATAGAAACGATGCAGAGCATGAATGAATTTCAAGGTGCTTGTAGGAGAGGCATGTGTATTACATCATATATTGTTGGCTTTGGACTTTTACACGAGGAAGGGTTTTGCATAGGGCATGAAATAGGCTAGACAAAGAATAATATGGAAAACAATTAAGATACACCATAGTAGAGGTTTCAAGGAAAGAAGTATTTTAGAGTTAGGAAAGGGGCAGGGGCATAAGAGGATTCTAAGCAAATGTGAAGTAGAGTAGGGCTCACCTTTAGAGTTATGGCCAAGGACATACTAGCAATTTCCCCATGGAGGACTAGTGACGCAGTAGGATTAGGCGCGGAACGGATCGAAAAGCATCGAGTGTGAAAATATCAAGTTTACAAACGTAAACCCGGAAAGTAACCAAAAGTCTTGAATGCCAAGAACTTGTATTAAATTGGATAATAACTGAATTGATTAACAATGAAACCTAATAAGCCTATTTATACTAAGCTAGACAAGATAATCAAGGAAACTATCAATGGTATCAATCTCTAATAGAAAGAACCCTTATTGGAACATAACTAGAAAGCAATAAAGAATTAAAATAGCTGATAGTGCGTTCTGGAGGACCCGCGCAGTTTAGGCCGCGGTTTGCATGTCGCGGGGAAACCCGCGTAAGTCACTGTTCGTTTAGTCCTCCAGAGGGTTGCGCGGTTTATGCCGCGATTTGCAAGTCACGCGCTAAACCGCGCAAGTCTCTGTTTCGGTTTCATTTTGCTTGGTCCATTTGTTCTCCGTGTCGAGTTGCTAGGCGCTCTACATCAGTCTCCTCCACCTCCGAAGAACTCGACCCCGAGTTCTCATCAGAAAAAGAAGCATCGTCCGGGTGATAATCGTAAGTATCCACGACGTTGAAGGTGTTTGATATGTGGAGGGAGTCGGGTAGTGTGACCACATAGGCATTGTCGTTTATTTTCCGTGATACTTTGAACGGACCATACTTTCGTTGTTGTAGCTTGTTGTAGGTGCCAACGGGGAAGCGCTCTTTCCTTAAAAATACCATTACGTCATCTCCTACTTTAAACGTTTTGCGGCGTCGATGCATGTCGGCGGCGGTTTTGTTCTTTGCTCCGGTGAATTCAAGTCTGGCTTTGACCTCTTCTTTAACCGCTTGGACATCCTTAGCCATATTTTTGGCGGCGATGCTAGGGAGTTGTGGGAGTTTGACCAAGTCGACGACGTGTTTGGGAATCGATGTATAGACCAAGGAAAATGGCGAGCAGCCCGTTGCCGTATGGGGAGCACTGTTATAGGCGAATTCGATTTGTGGGAGAGCAAGGTCCCATTGTTTAGGCTTTTCTCCACAAACACTTCGAAGCATGTTGCCTAAGGTACGATTAGTTACCTCGGTTTGTCCATCCGATTGGGGGTGAGCGGTGCTGCTTTTGTTGAGTGTGGTTGCGAATAGGCGACAAAGAGTGATCCAGAAATGGCTTAAGAACTTGGTGTCACGATCAGAAGTAATGGTCTTCAGAACCCCATGTAGACGGACTACTTCTTTGAAGAAGACTTTGGCAATGTTGCTTGCGTCGGCTGTCTTTTTGCAAGCAATAAAGTATGTCATTTTGGAGAAACGGTCGACGACTACAAAAATAGAGTCGACTCCTCGTTGTGTGCGAGGCAGCCCCAAAACGAAATCCATCGATAGGTCTTGCCATATATCATCGGGAACCGGTAATGGTAAGTAGAGACCGGTATTTTGAGATTGGCCTTTAGCCACTTGACAAACATAGCATTTGCGAACAATTGCCCCCACATCGCGCTTTAGGTGTGGCCAATGATAGCGGTCGAGGACACTAGTGATGGTTTTGTCGCGGCCGAGATGGCCGCCTAATCCTCCTCCATGTAAGTCTCGGATAAGTTTTTCACGAAGGGAAGAATTAGGGATGCAAAGTTGGTTACCTTTGAAGAGGTAGCCGTTGTTGATGTAGTAGTCTTCCATCGGTGTGCCCGTGTTGCATTTGTTCCAAATTTCCTGGAAATCGTCATCTTCTTTGTATTGGTCTTTTAAGGCTTCAAATCCGACGATCTCATGGGCTAATGTGATCATTAGTGTGGCGCGTCTACTCAAGGCATCGGCCACGCGGTTGAGGACTCCAGATTTGTGTTTGATGACAAAAGGGAATTTCTGGAGGTAACTTACCCATCGTGCATGCATCTTGCTTACCGTCTTTTGGCTATTGATGAACTTGAGGGCTTGATGGTCGGTAAAGAGAACGAATTCTTTTTGTACGAGGTGATGCTCCCATTGCTTTAAGGCTCGGAAGACGGCGTAGAATTCTTGATCATAGGTGCTCCACTTTTGGCGAGCGTCGCTTAGTTTCTCGCTAAAGAAAACGATGGGGCGTTTTTCTTGGGAGAGGACAGCTCCTACCCCTATTCCGCTTGCATCACATTCGACTTCAAAGACTTTGTCGAAGTCGGGTAGAGCTAGGATTGGTGCGGAGCTTAGCTTGCGCTTGATCTCCGCGAAGATTTTGTCTTGATCGGGCCCCCATTGGAACTTTCCTTTCTTTAGACACTTGGTCATTGGTGCGGTGATGGTGCTGAAATCTCGTACGAACCGTCGGTAGAATGTCGCTAAACCATGGAAGCTTCGGACATCGGACACGGTTTTGGGAGTTGGCCTTTCTTTTATTGCACGGACCTTGTCTTCGTCTACCTCTATACCGGATTCTCCAACAACGAATCCGAGAAATAGGAGCTTGTTGGTGCAGAAAGTGCACTTTTTGAGGTTGACATAGAGCTTGTTTTCTTGGAGCACGGTCAAGATTTGTCGGAGATGCTCGAGGTAGTCGGTTTTGTTTAGGCTATAGATAAGGATGTCGCCGAAGTATACAACTACGAATGAGCCGATGAACGGGCAGAGGACTTGGTTCATTGTCCTCATGAACGTGCTAGGGGCGTTTGAAGTCCCGAATGACATGACTAACCATTCGTAAAGCCCGAATGGTGTTTTGAATGCGGTGTTCCATTTGTCGCCGGGTCGGATTCGGATTTGATGATAACCGCTGCGAAGGCCGATCTTTGTAAATAACTTTGAGCCGACGAGTTCATCTAGCATGTCTTCTAAACGGGGAATGGGGAAACGGTACTTGATGGTGATTTTATTGATGGCGCGGCTGTCAATGCACATTCGCCATTGATTACCTTTCTTTGGTACAAGAAGAACGAGGACTGCACAAGGCCTTAGGCTTTCGCGGATAAACCCTTTTCTTAGTAGGTCTTCAACTTGTTCCCTCAAGATCTCGTTTTCTTTAGGGCTCATGCGGTAGTGAGGAAGGTTTGGCAGATTTGCGCCCGGGATTAGATCTATTTGATGTTGGATGTCTCTCATTGGTTGTAATTCCGGTGGTAGGTCGTCGGAGATTAATTCTGTGAAGTCTTTAAGTATCTCGTTGACTTCTGCCGGGATTTCCTCATTGATCTTTTCGGCGCTCATTAAGCCTTTAACGACTATGGGACAGAAGAGTTGAGTTTCCTTGAAGTCGTTTTCAAGGAGTTGTACATCGGAGGTGATGATGAGAACGTTTTCACCTTTCTTTTCTGGGGCTTTGTGGAAGCTAGTCACGGGTGCCATGGCGATTTTACGGTCGCCCCAACGGAATATCATCACATTGTCTCTTCCTTTGTAGGTAACATCGTTGTCGTATTGCCATGGTCGGCCGAGTAAGATGTGGCAAGCGTCCATGTCGAGGACGTCGCAAAGGACATCCTCCTTGTAATATTTGCCGATAGAGAGGGGAACCTTACACGCTTGGGTTACACGAGCTTGTGGTCCTTTCTTTACCCATCCGAGGGAGTAGGGGGCGTCGTGCGGTTGGGTCGGTAGATCAAGGTAATATACTAACTTTTTGGACACTAGATTCTCGCAGCTTCCGTTGTCCACGATCAAGTTGCAAACTTTTTTGTTGATGGAGCAATAAGTGCGGAAAAGGTTCTTTCTTTGGCCTTCTTCCTTTGGAGAGAGAAGGACCCTTTGGAGTACGATGTTTACTCTTTCGTCGGATTCTTCTTCCGCAAATTCAGCTCCTTTATACTCGTCTTCCTCTTCGCTTTCGTTTTCATCTACGAGACCGACTGTTCTTCGGTTGGTGCCTTCATTGGATCTATGGCCCGGTTGGCCACAACGGTAACATTTAGATCCTGTCGGTTTGGCGTAAGGGTTGGATGGTTTCGGTGTGTCGGGTTTGCTTTGGGACCCGGTAGAGTTCCGTAGTGGATTGGTGTCGCGTGTGGATGAGTTTGGTGTGATACCTTTTCCTTTATCAGATGCGGAATTGGTGGCTTCGGTGGGAGTCGGTGTGGTGTATCGGCGATAGGATGAGGCTCGAGTGGTTTTCTCCATAAACTCAACCTTCATGGCTAAGCTTGATGCTTCCGTTACCGTCCAAACGGTTTGAAGTCCGATTTTATCTTGTATCGAACCTTTGAGGCCGTTGATGTAGCGCGCGACTCTTTGGCCTTCGGTCTCGCCGATTTCGTTCCGTTCGGAGAGGCGAATGAAATCGGTGGTGTATTCGGCTACGGTTCTCGATCCTTGGGAGCAATCCAAGTACATCTTGTACAATATTTGCTCGTAGTCTTCGGGTAGGAATCGTTCGGCCATAAGTTGTTTCACTCTTCTCCATGAACGTACCGGACCTTTCCGTTGCCGTTGTCGTTGGGTTATCAACTTGTCCCACCATACGGCTGCGTTGCTTTTCAGGCGGAAAGCTACCATCTTGACTTGTTTGTGTTCGGGGATTTCCATGATGTCGAAGAAGCGGTCGACCTCGATTTGCCAATCCAAGAATTCTTCAACGCCCATATTCCCATAGAAGTAGGGAATGTCGGCCTTCATTCGGTAATCGGGGTCTCTCCGTGGTGGTTCCACATCTCCGTCGGATTCGGAGTCGGAACTAGAACTGGTGACCGGGTGGCGTCGGCCACCGGGTTGGGGTCGATAATGGCCCTTGTACCTGTCTTGTCTGGGGCGGTTGTTGTTGTTGACGTTGAGCTGGGTGGTGACTGCGGTTGTTAGTGCGGTAACAGCCGCTTCTAACCTTTAGAATTCTGCTCTAGTAACGGGTGGTGGTGGTGGCGGTTGGTCTGCCATCTAAAAGGTGAAGAGACAGGTAAGTATGTGCTCTGATACCAACTGACGCAGTAGGATTAGGTGCGGAACGGATCGACAAGCGTCGAGTGTGAAAATATCAAGTTTACAAACGTAAACCCGGAAAGTAACCAAAAGTCTTGAATGCCAAGAACTTGTATTAAATTGGATAATAACTGAATTGATTAACAATGAAACCTAATAAGCCTATTTATACTAAGCTAGACAAGATAATTAAGGAAACTATCAATGGTATCAATCTCTAATAGAAAGAACCCTTATTGGAACATAACTAGAAAGCAATAAAGAATTAAAATAGCTGATAGTGCGTTCTGGAGGACCCGCACGGTTTAGGCCGCGGGTTGCATGTCACGGGGAAACCCGCGTAAGTCATTGTTCGTTTAGTCCTCCAGAGGGTTGCGCGGTTTATGCCGAAGTTTGCAAGTCGCGCGCTAAACCGCGCAAGTCTCTGTTTCGGTTTCGTTTCGCGTGGTCCATTTGTTCTTTGTGTCGAGTTGCTAGGCGCTCTACATCAACTAGGGCCACAGGGAGTTTGGGTAGTGGAACGAAATTGTACTTAGAGACGGTTACGATGAAGTAAATTTGTTTTAAGGAGCTCATGCATGTAGGGAGGACAAGGAAAGAAGTAGGTTGTGAGAATTGTACAAGGAAGTAGAGCGATAGGTGAAAAAAGAAGTGTTTATGACTAAAGAGAAGGCGCATGAGGAGATGTACAAGAGTTAGATACTAAGGATGGAGAGAATGGAATATACATGTTACCCAAGGAATTAAGGCTTCAGGAATTAGGAAGTCGAAGGTGTATTAAGGATGAAAATAACCAGGTTTTAATAAAGTGTGAATACATTAACGAAAGATAGGGTAGGTACTTTCAAAAGTTATTTAATGACACTAGCAAAAGTGTGGGATAAAGGGAGTAAAGTGACAACAAAGCCCTTACAATTTTTTTCTTTTGTTAAAAATTAAGTGTAACGGAAGTGAATATGGGGATAGATAAGGTTGTAGGCCTACACTAGATCCCATTAAGGCTTGGATGTGTCTATGGGAAGATGGGGCTCAGTGGATGACAATACTCTTCAACATCACAGTTAGGACTGCCAAGATACTTAAAGAGTGGAGGTTTAGTATGGTGGTGCCACTATATAAGAACAAAGGTAATATACAACGGTGCAATAACTATCAGGAGGCATAAAGTTACTTAGCCAGACAATAAAATTATAGGAGCAAGTCATTGAGGTGAGGGTGCCATGCGAGACAAGGATGATGGAGAATCAATTTGGATTCATTCCTAGACAGTTCACGATTGAGGCAATCCACCTTCTTAGACAACACATGGATAAGTACAGAGAGCGTAGTGGGGACTTGCACATGGTGTTAATCGATTTAGAAAAGGCATATGATAGTGTTGTCGTGATATGGAAAAACTTCATAAAGTGGGGGATAAAATGAGATATGTCAATGGGTGAAAGTCAACATCGTAGAAAATATTATAAGTTGTTCGAAACATAATATGTATCCAACAATTTCAGCAAGGAATGCATTGATGAAGGGGTGGAAGTCATTATTTGGGGATAAATGGTATCCTAGATGGACAATTTAAGTATTTAGGCTTCATGATTCATGAAAGCAATATCGGGGATGACATAACACATCACATCAAGGTAAGGATAGATAAAGTGGAGAGCCTCCCTAGGGCTGTTGTGTGACAAGAAGGTCCACTAAAATTGATGAAAGTTTTCAAGATTAGTCATCAAACCAACTATGTTTTATGGGCTGGAATGTTGGGTGATAAAGAAGGCACATGAGAAAAATATGGAAGATATGGGAATGAGGATGCTTTGATGGACTTGTGGTTAAACCATGTTTGAACGGATACAAAACGAGGTATTTTGAACAACGTCTTGAGTTGCAGCTATCGCGTATAAGTTGAAGGATGGGCGAATGTGGTGGTCTGATCATGTTCGTAGGAGACAAGTATAGGAGACATATGGCAGCGAGGGGTAGGCCGAGGAGGATGTGGGATGAAAAACTGAGGTTAGACATGGTAACTATAGGACTTTTCAAGGACATGACATCTGATAGAAGCTTGTGGAGACATAGGTAGCGAACTAAGGGTAGGGATTATAGCTAGAGAACACAATAGACTAGATTTATGTTGTTTCCTTAAATTGGTTATGCTTTTCTTGTACCAATATCTATTTGTATCTTTTTACTTCCACTTAACCAGCATTTCAGATCTTTATCATTCCTTACTTTCTCTATTTGTCACACAATTCACAAGTTGGGATTTTCATGGAAACAGTTGCTTTAACCTTACGGGATGAGGTCAATGATTATTAAGGGGGTGTTTGGTTGGGGGTATTAAGGGGTAAGGAATGAGAATGATAATGAAAACTGCTGTTTGGTTTGATATAATATAATGGAATCATTACCCCAAACCCATTAATTTCCATTCCTGACTAAATTGGGGGGATTAAAATTTTATTCCCGCTTAGTCATTTTTCTCATACGTCCCCTTCATTTCTCGATGTTGAATGAAAAATATTTTTTATTTTCACGTTGGAATTCACATATTTGTATTAAAAAAATTATATAAATTTTTTTTATTAATTATATTGATTTAACCAAACAGCAATAATGGAATGTTCATTTCTATTCCCATTCTCCTGCATTCTCATTTTCATTTTCATTCACATTCCTTAAAATGAACCAAACGCTCCCTAAATCTTACCTTACATGGATTCATTTTGGTTTAGAATTTCCCAATATGTTTCTCCCTAAGTATAACGATGATAATGGACTTTGTGACAAGACTATGGGTTATATCATTTGAATCCAATATTAGGTGCATATATATATATATATATATATATATATGTGTGTGTGTGTATGAGTGCATATACATACTATATGTATAAAACCAAACCAGCAAGAGAGAGAAATTATCTAACACATCATATATTTGAAGATATATAAAAGTGTACACATAATAAGTTGATGACTTATTTTTCTCTTACTTTTAGTTGATGCAAGCATATTTGGCTTACTATTGAGAAGAAATGATTTCACTACTAAAATATCTAGATTTCAGGCGGAAAAATCCGCCGAAAATCCGGCGAAAATCACTGTTTTCGGCGGATTTTTCGGCGGATATGGTCGCCGGAAAAAGTGGCGCCGAGATTGACTTTTTTCGGCGGATTTTTCCGCCTGAAATCTTCGCCATAATTAACAAAATTTTAATTAACAACATAATTAAAAAATATATTTTTGGCGGATTTAAAAAATAATAATTTCCATTTAAATTTAATTAGATTTATATTTTCGGCGGATTTTAAAATTTAATTTTCATTTAAATTTAATTAGATTTAGATTTTCGGCGGATTTTCGGCGGATTTTAAATTAATTTTTTTATTTATTAATTAATTTTTAACTAATTAATAAAATTCCGGCGGATTTCCGACGGATTTTCGGCGGATCATAATTAAAAAATTATTAATTATATTCCGCCGAAAATCCGCCGAAAAAATATCGAGATTTTTGAAAAATAAAATAAAAATTTTTTTTTTTTTGGGATTTTCGGCGGAAGTCAACGAATTTTGACTTTTTTAATTTCCGCCGAAAATCCGTCGGAAAATTTCAGGCGAAAAACCCGCCGAAAAAATCCGCCGAAAATCGGGTTTTGTTTAGTAGTGTTTGTTGTCTTGTCTTGCCTCCATTCTTTGTTGTAAACATACCACACATGGGTTTTACTTTAGTGTAATGGATTTTCAAACATAAGTGGCATGTACCTCTAACGAGACAAAGTGGGTTGCAAGACCACATGCAAGCATTTCAGTACCATCCAGTCTAGCACCTGTAAGACCCATATATTCTCCTGCCATAATATAAAATCACATCTAAATAATATATGCATATAGACCAACACATGATTTACTGAATGTTTATCATGCCAACACTAAGAACGACATTCATTTTAATGATGATTAAAAAAATTGGTAACTTCGGAGAACACCAACAAATTTCTCATGATAGCATAAATTTCCACGATATGGTGAATCATTAGTTGAAAATTTTAATCTTTCTCACTACTTTTTAGGTAGATGAATATCCCAGACAATTTCTTTATATATTAATCAACTTTCTATTTAAAACTAGAGTACAAACCATATCCTTGTAGGGTCGGTCGCTGTTTCAAATATGGTATTACCAAATGACGGTCCCAAACTGGTAACAATAAACCACAATGCAAACCGACATGATACAACAAATCACGATATCTAAATATTGTATATTACGATCTAACTATTCATATTGTTCCACAAACATATGCTTAGGTATTTGGGACGTAGAGAAGTGTGTATCATCACATATAATATTTCTTCACTATTTAGTTTTCCCTTCAACTTTTCTTTTTGATAGTTTTGTTTTGAGAAAACTTTGGGTAGTTGATTGTTGATCCAAGGATCTCACAAACACGTTGTAGTTTCTCCCGATTAGTAATATATCGATCTCGCTTTCCATGTGGTCGTACACAATCACCTTGTCAGCCACTTTTGGTGCAAGTTGAAGCATGGAGCCTTCCCAGAGAAAATATGTGGCTTATATTAATTGTACACTTTATGCATCAATCACTTTTACCATGTGTTTGATGAGTTGTACAACATCCTAAAAACTTACGAAACCAAAAAAAAAATCAACAATGTTGACATTTGAACCCTCGGGGGGACACAGACCAAAATAAGTGGGGAAATAAAGAAAGAAGTGTCTTTCTATGTCCTTATAGTTATAGCTAACTCATGTACCACCAAATAAAGATCTTAGGGTATAGTTCACCACTAAAAGAATGGAACTTACCCATTAGTTCTATCGAGTGTGCAACATGTTTCCTTTATAGCCTAACATTGTATACATGTATTTGAGGCGATCACTTCACTAACACTGGGGGACAAACTCCTAAGCTGCCACCACCCTCTTGTAGTGCGAGGTAACATAGTTGTCTTCACATCTCCAGTGTGACGAAACCATAGCTATGTCACCTCTGTTGTTGTCATGTGATGAACTCCTTGCCCAACTGCCATTTCAGTTGCCTTCGTGTGCCATTAGCATATTATTATTTACCTCTTCTAGTGTTACCAATCCTTCATTAATCGGCTATTCATTGCTTTATAGTTGGAAGAAACACCTTGGCTGAATTGGTTTATTCATCCTAAGGTCTTGTTCTATAATTTAGTATTGGATCATCATGGGAGATAAACCCGCAATTCAAGTTATAGTAAACGATTTTGCTATTGAAGATTCCACTTATAGTTTAATATAGTATATTTGTCCAAGACGACATTAAAAGTTGACATAAAGATGATTATTTGATTTAAGATACTCTGAACCCTACTACAACTCATGAAGAAAACTCAATAATAATGGAACCTAAATGGCCCTACGGAAACACAAGTCTTGAACATCACCTAGAACAAACCATACTATAAAAGGATGTCGGAGTATGCATACTCTTTCATCTCAACCTTTTTAGGAGTCCATGTCTCGTATGCATTTTGTATTAAAGTCTTACTTTAGATATGAGCAGGGTGACTTAGGTCTATACGAGTACTACACCAATCTATCTAAGTTGTCAAAGGAACTCTAGGTTCTCTTCTCTGTACCTCTCTTGATTTAAAAATTTAAGAGAACAACAAACTAAAACGAATGTGCTAATTTTCACTTCAAGATTCATCTCCAAATTATTCTAGTTTTTACCCCATGCTACCACATACTACCTACTCACCTAGCATCTCAGTCGACAGTCGTTAGCATCCATGTATTACCTTGCCAGAGAAATGTACTTGAGTAACTCACCATCACAATCGTTTGAGACTGAATTATTGGCATGCAACTTCTAGTGAATGAAATGCTATATTGCAAGGACTATCGACATGATAAGTATATTGTATAAATTTCCATAGTTTTAGACTCGGATCCTGACTGCCCCACGTCATCCTCAATTCCACGTAGCCTAAAGATGTTATGACAACCCGGCCCTTTAGAAAATGAGAGGTCCAATATTATATCCTGGATCTTCTGAACATGTTTCATATACTCCTAGTGTTAGTACATCACAGTAAAAGTACATCATCTACTTGTGCTTCTACATGCTTATTATCTTGGATTACTGATTCAAGGGCCATTGATCACATGATTGGGAAGAAAAACCTTATATCCAATCTTAGTACTACACTAGCGTATAACCCAATCAGGCTTACTAATAAATGTTCACGTTGTATTATGGAAATAAGATCCAAAAGCAACCTACTGAATGTTGTACCACTGCTCGGTACTTTCTATGAACAATTGAATCACAATAATAATCACACTAATTTTATTGGTAAACAATCGTTGGTTTACAAAGTAGTTTACATGGGTATTTATACTTTCCCAATAGACACATACGAACCATCATACCGGTTCACTAATTGGTATGACTTTTCTAACAGACACAACTATTCTAAACGACATGTCCCTTCACAAACTTAACTGCCTTAACTTATATACATACATAAATATTTGACTTACATGGATTAATAAGTTAGTATTCAACACTCCCCCCTAATTTATTAATCCATGCCTTCAATATCTTCAAGCTCCATCATCCTTATCTTGGGCAGGTTGTAGGAAGTCTTGCTCTCTGAACTTTGGCTTGTTTCCACTTCCTTTGTTTTTGTCTTTAACACGAACTATGTTCTGAACTTCCTCTTTGATTTGACTTCTTTCTTCCTTGTCTTCAATCTCATCTCGATCATCTTTGTCAGCTTTGTCACTATCTTTCTTCATTCGTATCATTTCATAATCTTGAATCTTCAACAATTTGTTTGTAGTACTTGTATCATGATCTTCTGGTTCAATTTTCTTGTTGCTTGATTTTATGTGTTTCTCAACTTGGCTTTCCAATGCTTGCTTTCTCGATAGTGTTTCATGATGCTTCTTGCATTTGCCCTTTTCAATGCTTGGTTCATTTTCTTGATGTTTCTTATCTAAAACAACTTCATGATTCTCTTTCTCAAAATGTTCTGCTTTTGACTCTTTCATCTCTTTGCTTGTGCAATTTCTCAACTTCTCCAGGTTCTCTAACTTTCTCTCCATTTGTTTCTCAAATGCTATCTCTCTATTCCTCATTTTCTTCTCAAACTCTTGTCTCTCCATTTCTATGTCTTGAAGTATTTCTAACTTCCAAAACTCTAGTTTACTCCTCAAATCAATTTCCAATTTTGACCTCATGTCTTCTAACTTGTCTTTTGGAATTTCATCCTTCTCAATGACAATTCCATTCCATCTTGGTTCTTCTTCTAAAAATGCCATCTCGTTTTCATCCTTGCTCATAGCCATTAACAACGTTGGTTCTAAATCTTCTTCCACAAGCTTTGAAATTTCTTTTCTATGGTCTGGTTTTGGACAATCTGCAGCATAGTGTCCAAACTCATGACAATTATAACATTCTATTTCTCTAATATCTCTTCTATGGTAGTTTTGATCTCTAGGGTTTTTCTTTCTTTTATCATAACTATCTTCATACTTACTATCTCTTGCAAATCTTCCTCGGCCTCTTCCTCGTGTCTGATTACCACCTCCTCGTCTACCATTTCCATAGTTGTGTTCATAATTTCCGTCATTCCCTTGACGTGTGAATAGCAACTTCTCACTATTATCTTCCTCACTTCCTTTTCTGAACTTAAGTCTTTCTTCATAAGTCTTAAGTTTCCCAATAATTTCCTCTAATTTTACTTTCTTAAAATCAACAACCATTTCAATGGTTGCTACTACTGGTACAAACTTATCTGGCACTGCATTAAGTAATTTCCGTACTTTTGTTTGTTCATCAAACGTCAATCCACACGTAGCGGCCTTTGTAATAATACTCATCAACTTCCCGGCAAATGAATCTATTGATTCATCTTCTTTCATTACGAGTCTCTCAAATTCTGATTTTAGTTGTTGCGAGTGTGCCTGTTGGACGTCTTCTGTTCCAATAAATCTGGCCTTTAGTGAGTCCCAAATTTCTTTTGCTGTTTCACATCCCGCAACTTGCATTTGCAAATCTTCTAGTAATCCTTGAAATAGATATGCTGATGCAGAACTATCCTTTCTTACATCAATCTCTTTTGATGTACCCGTTCCTTCTATCAAATCCCATAATTCATTTGCCACTAATATCTTCTTTATTCTTAATGCCCATAATGTATATGTTGGGAACTGAAGATATGCTAAGTATGGTTAGTACTGCCAGAACAACATTACTACTGCCAGATCAAGTTAGTACTGCCAGATCAATGTTAGTGCTGCCAGAACAAAGATACTACTGCTAGTTCAAGGTTAGTACTGCTGAGATATTAATACTGCTGGAACATTATTAATACTGCTTATGTGAGGTTAGTACTGCTTGTCAAAGTTACTACTGCAAGTCAAGGTTAGTACTGCTGGTACATGGTTAATACTGCTGAACAAAGTTAATACTGCTGGTATATTACTACTGCTGGAATATCATTAATACTGCTGAACAAAGTTAATACTGCTGGTATATTACTACTGCTGGAATATCATTAATACTGCTGAACAAAGTTAATACTGCTGGAGATTGTTAGTACTGCTCATGAAGAATGAAGGTTAATACTGCTGAGTTTGTTAAGGTTGGTATGCGATATTTTTGGAGACAAAGAAGGAATTGATCAAGATATGTTTAACGAAGATTTAGAAGATCAAGTTACTTTTTGATAGTTATCTTGTAATTATTTTTGTATAAATAGTATTGATAGATAGCTATTAGAATAGACGAGAATATAGATAATATACAAGAGAAAATTCTAAATTCGATTGTATTTTAGAGAGAATTAACCTCAAGGTTTTAGAACCCTATTTCTAGAGAAGTAGAAGTCGTCTTGTTGAGCCTGTTCAACAAGATTGAGGTTTGGTTGTAATCTTGTGAGTCGATTTAGTGAATACACAAAGTGGTGAATTTTCTGTTACATTGTTCTTGATTGTGAGAATTAAAGTTCTTTTCCGCAGATTCTTTAATTCTGAATTCTAAGTGTTTATTGTCTTGTTAAGATTCGATCCTGACAAGTGGTATCAGAGCTTGTGTTTCTTAGAATTCTACAAACATTATGGAAAATTCTATTGAATCAAACAGTACTTTTGATTGGAGTGATCAAGCAGAAGAGGCAATTCAGAATCATGCACTCATGGTAGAAGTCTCAGATATTCCTACGGAGGTAAAATCTAATCTCTGTTCTCAATCTTGTATAGACACTGTTAAAAGGTATAGAGATCACAATCAGGGAATGTGTGATGACCTTAAGAGATTAGAAAAGGACATAAGAGATTATGTATTGATTGTTGAGAGGTTTGAAGAACAAATTAAGGCTTTTCAAGCCAATGAACTTCAACACTCATATGATACAAACTACTGGAAGTGGGAAAAGGGTGGTCTGGAGTTCCAACTGAAAGAGTCTAGGGAAGAGTGTGAGAAACTAAAAGGAGAGCTTGAGAAAGTTAAACTTGATGTAGAAAAGTTTACTTGTGCCTCCAAAGTCATGGACAACATAATCAACTCTCAAATCCATAGTAAGTTGAAACCAGGAATAGGGTACAATGCCACACCCCCACCCTATAACAACAACTACATCCCTCCTAAGTCAGACCTATTAGAAACCAAGGATAGGAAGGACTTACCTAAAGGAGCCACTGAAGTAGATCCATTAGATAAAGTAGTTGTTGAGGATGAGACTGACAAAGTAGGATCTGATGAGGAATGTGAAAGTCCATGTGTTAAGAACAATGAGATGAAAAGGACTGACAAGGGAAAGGGAGTTCATTATACACAGACCACTGTTGTGAACTCTAAAACTTGTGAACATTGTTCTTGCAAGAAATCTCAAGAGAATAAACCCCAAAGACATGATAAAAAGAGGGGAAATCAAAGAAATTGGAATAACCAGTGGGCACAAAAGCAAGGAGTTGATCTGCAAAGGATTAACAGACCAAAACCTTGTTTCATCTGTGGCAGATTGAATCATCTTGCCAAACACTGTTATTTCAATCCTATTAACCAAAGGATGAATTTTCAAAGACCTTTTTATAAATCCAATGGTTATAGGAAGCCTGCAAGGAACCATGTGGCTAAGAAACAAGCTAAAGCCACAAGCCACATGAAGAAAAAGCCTGAAAAAGAATGTGTCACAATGTGGGTTCCTAAAAGTACTGCAGCCTCAGATAATGCTGCTAGCAGTGTTAGTGCTGCTAACACTGTTAGTACTTCTTCAAAAATTAGTGCTGCTAGCAGTGTTAGTGTTGCTAACTCTGTTAGTGCTGCTAACTCTGTTAGTGCTGCTAACTCTGTTAGTACTGCTAACTCTGTTAGTACTTCTTCTAAGGTTAATACTGCTTCTAGTGCTGCTAAACCAATCATATTGACAAAGTACTCCAGTACTGCAGTACCTAAGGTTGAAAATCTCATCAAAACCAAGTGCAAGTACTTTGATGAGCAAGGGAGACCCAAGACCACTTCGGCTTGGGTTCCCAATAAAACTAACTGATTTATCTTAGGTGCAGGGCAACCAACAGCTCAAGGGGAAGAGCATCTGGCATGTTGATAGTGGTTGCTCCAGGCACATGACAGGTAACATGGCCTGCCTCCAGAATTTCAAAAGAATTAATGGAGGACATGTTACTTTTGGAAATAATCCTGCAGGAGGTAAGAGAAGTGGTAAAGGTGATGTGTCAGAAGGTAAGATGACATTTGAGGATTTGACAAATGCTGCAAAGTGCAAGTATAGTTACTACTGCCAGTGCAGAGTTACTACTGCTAGTGCAGAGTTACTACTGCCAGTGCGTAGTTAATACTGCTAGTGCACAGTTAATACTGCCAATGAGTAGTTAATACTGCTTAGCAGTTAATACTGCTCAGTAGTTAATACTGCTTTGCAGTTAATACTGCTTAGTAGTTAATACTGCTCAGTAGTTAATACTGCTCAGTAGTTAATACTGCTTTGCAGTTAATACTGCTTAGTAGTTAATACTGCTCTGTTGTTAATACTGCTTAAGTAGTTAATACTGCTTAAGTAGTTAATACTGCTTGTGTAGTTAATACTGCTTAAGTAGTTAATACTGCTTGTGTAGTTAATACTGCCTTGCAGTTAATACTGCTCAGTCGTTAATACTGCTAAGTCGTTAATACTGCTTATGTCGTTAATACTGCTTTTGAAAATCTAGGGCAAATACTGCTATAAATACCCCTGTTTGCCCGCCAAAGTTCATAACGACTCTTCGCATTAACTTCTTCTCTCTCTCGTTCTAACCTCTTCTCCCTAGAATCTCTGTGTTTTCTTTACAAATCCTCAGGAAGCACAACGATTATGGAGTTTGTCGACGAGCATAATGAGATTGCAATGCTTCAGAAGCCGAAGCAGGCCGAAGGATTTCATGAAATTGTGGATTTTCTCAAGTCCACTCATATTTCGTATGCCCTAACGGTGAATCCGACAATATACATCGAGCATCAGACGCAATTCTGGGCCAATGCCACCGTGGAATCCGAAGATGGGCAGAAAGTCATCCAAACAAGGGTATGTGACAAACCCTTGAAAGTTTCAGAAGAACTCCTTCGCATCACTCTTCGACTAGATGATGCCTCAGGTATAACTTCTATTTCCAATGAAGAACTATACTCAACTTTACAAAGAATGGGGTATGAAGGTCCCATTGGAGTTTTTAAGTTTTACAAGTCTAAATTTCATACACAATGGCGATTCTTTGTTCATACCTTAATGCATTGCTTGTCAAAGAAAACTACTGGATGGAGTGAGTTTAGCAGTACCATTGGCCACTGCCAGGAAGTTTAATTTTTCACAAATGATTTTTAATGATCTTGTGTCAAACCTGGAATCCAAAAAGCGGTTTTCTATGTATCCAAGGTTTGTTCAAGAAGTGATAACTAAGGAATTGACGGATATACCTCTATTTGATGAGGTATATGTACCAAAATCCCCTAAAGGGAAGGTTTTCTCAAATATGAGGAGACTTCCTAGGGACTCGGAAGGAGTTGACACACCATTGTTCTCTACAATGATGGTTGTGTCCCACACAAATGAAGGTATGGCATCAGGGTCAAGGCCCTCATTAGACACACCCACTGATGACCAATCCCAACCTTCCATCACAAAAGAAATCCCTCAGTCCATTCTTGTACGACCCACTCCCATAATAACCAAAAAGTTTGAAAGAAGAAAGGTACACAAGGTTCCTTCCCTTGATGTATCTCCTAAAAGCCCGAAGCCTTTAAGCCCTCTAGTGGAGCATTCTCCATTAGAGAATATCGAAAGGGAAACCACAGGGGTGTCTCCCAACCCCAAGAAGGTGCTCACTAAGGAGAAGGTTGAGCATGTGAGTCGCAAGGCTGCCACTACTTCTGCTAGCAAAGAGAAGGCCAGTGGTAAAATAACTAAGCCCTTCCTCACGGCAACTCAGGGTGAGAAATCATCCAGAGGTCCCAGGTGCCAAGAAACCAAGGGGGTAGGTAGTGCTTTTGCTAGGCAAGAGACACCTGCTAAAACTTCCAATGATCCTTTAAGGGAGGTAAAAACTCCTAAACAGGGTGAGGATAGATATACGTACGAGGAATTGATGGAAACTATTGCAAATATCAACATTGAGGTCATGGATCAGAAAAAGGAAATTGATGAACTCAAGAAAGTGGTCCTCTATCAAAACTCACAGCTGGAGAAGCAAAGGAAGATGATCACTAAGTTGATGCACAGAAAGAAGAAAGCTCAGTTTGTCCTTAGGAGAAGAAACCCTACCAATGATGCTTCCAAAAAGGGGGAGTCAGACTCAGATCTAAACATGGAGGATGCAAACATTGAGGGGGAGTGTGAGTATAAGGTTGAGGGGGAGACTGAGGAGGCTGCTGATCTTACAAAGGAAGCAGAAACAGAACCAGCAGCAGAAACGGTTACTACTGCTGAAGCTGCAAAAGAAGCTGAAAGTGAGAAGAAAGCAGAATCTGTTCCTACAGTAACTAAAACAGAGATTGATGATGTAAAGCCCGTATCCCGGTATGTAATTTCTTTGTTTTAATTCTTTTTAAAAGTTTTGTTTAACGTGGTTTCCGTTAACGGGGTTCGACGATTTGGACCAAATTGTTAAATATGTCAAAACATTTATAGTTTTAGTTATCGAGAGTTATCACCTTTGACCACATGTGTTAATTTTTAGTAGGGGTTTTAGAGGACGTTTGAGAATCGTTGAGGGATCAATTGTGTTAAAGGACCAAAGCTTGGCTTGAGTTTGGCCCATGCAAATGTTAAAACCGAGACCCACTTTTGTGTTGGTTTTGTGTTTCGTGATGTGCAAGGGAAGTGAGGAAAGGACAACCCTAAGTTTGCTTCTCGTTTTTTTTCTTTTCATGCGGCGCCGTGAAGACAACCCCCACCCACCGTGTGATCATTCTCCTATCTTTGCTGCCGCTGCTAACCACCGAAGCAACCACCAGCGCCGCCACTATCCTTGCCGGTGAGAGAGAGAGGTGCAGCGAGAGAGAGAGGGAGAGAGAGAGAGTGTGTTCGCCGGAGGAGAGAGAGTTCGCCGGAGAAGAGAGAGTGACGCCGGAGAAGAGAGAGTGACGCCGGAGAGAGAGAGAGACGTCGTCGTTTGTTGCCGGAAGCGGGGAGAAGGAAGAGTCGCATCGAGGTAGGTTCGTTTCCTTCTCGTTGTTGTGTTGCCAATTTTCTGCCGTGAACCGCCACCACCACCGCCGCAGCCACGGCTGCCGGCGGTGAGGCCGCCGCTGCACGCCGCCGTGGTGGCGGAAGAAGGGTGGGTGCAGTGTGTGCAGGTGCGGGTGTGGTTGCGGGGGAGTCGGGGTGGGCGATGTTGGGAGGTTTCGCCGGAAGGTGTTACCGTAACCCTCGTCGCCGCCGCCGACTACCACCGCCGCCAGAGGCGGCAGTGGGTGGTGCACGGTTGTTGTCCAGCGTAGAATAGCCCTTTCCAGTAAGCTTGTAGGCTGTTCGGGGCTGTTTGGATTAAGCATTGACTTAATGGGATTATAACCTTTAGTTATCATTTTATGTGAAAACGTTTGTCTGCCACTGTTTTGCGACGGCCATAACGTTTCCGTCGTAGCTCGGATTGAGGCGAATCCGGTGCCCACGGTTCACATTCTGTGCCGGGCACACTTTTCGTGTTTTAGCGGAAGTCCGGTTCGGCCTCTAGATAGGCGTAATTTGACTGTTTATACAGCAGGTCCGGATGTGACAGATCGCGTTCCGTTTTAAAAGTCACAGTTTCTGCCACTGTTTTGGGAAAGCCATAACTTCTGCTAGGAATGTCGGATTGGGATGAAACCAGTGCCAAAAGTTCCCATTCTGAGTCTAGTAAGTTTCTTATGTTTTGCGGAAAAACCAGTTCGGACAGTAGCTAGTGTCAAACTGCTGTTTTATAACGAAAGGTGCTGTTTTTCGCTGTGCAGTTAACCAGTTTTGTAAAATCCATAATAAATTGTAGAAAAATCGTTAGAGCGCGTGCGATACGTCCCTGGAAAGCTAAGACCCGGACCTAGAGGGTAGTTAATTTTAATTGAGGATTTTCTGGGTTTAAGGGGGTCGAAACAGGTCCCGAACAGACCTGGTTTTCTAAGCCAAAAAGTCGTTTTAGCGACAGTTTAATCGTGCGTCATGTTTTAGGGTCCGGGCCACGTATTGATACGTTTTAACGTTCGTTTGGGTGTCGGGAAGTGATCTTGGATTTGTGGAGCTTGAATTATTGTTTGTGAGCTAGGCGCGCTTACGAGGTGAGTTCTCTCACTATTTTTAATATCGGTTACTTTTACATTACGATAGCACGTGTGTGGTAGCTTTATTTAATTGTGATGTGGGACTAGATAGTGGGGTGTCTAGTGGGACCTTTATTGTTATGTATACACGGGTGGCGTAGTAACTCGGTGGGGCCGAAATTTGTATACGCGGGTGGCGTAGGAACTCGGTGGGGCCGAAATTGTATACGCGGGTGGCGTAGGAACTCGGTGGGACCGGGTAATGCTTGCACGGTTATCGTGTGGTCGGTGGGACCGACGTATGCCTTTTGGGTGGGATGGTGTAGGTATGCATGTTTATGATTTGTTCGTAGACTTGTATGCTTGTTTATATGCAACTATCTGTTTTAGGGGTAGTGTGGAATAACTGTGTTAATTATGGTGGTTGAATTCACTAAGCTTCGTGCTTACCCCTTCCCAAAATCTTGTGTTTTCAGGTGCGAGTAGCAGTCGGGCATGACGGTACACACGGGCGCGAGGCGAGGATTGTTTAAGTTAAACTTTTGTTAAAAGGGGATTTAATTATATAACTTTTCCGTTGTTTAAACTTTATTGATGGTTTTAAATAACGACGTTTATTCTTATTGTAATGGGAATTGTTAACTTTTGGTTTGATTATAATGAAATGTATTACTTTTAAAAATTTTAAATTCCTTGTAATTTTTGGGACGTTACAACTTGGTATCAGAGCACAACTTGAGTGAATCAGACACATCTCGGTGTGTTTGGTCTCAAGTTGCGGCTATGAAGTTTTAAACTCTTTTACTAAAATCTTTGAGAATAAAGGAAAAAGGAAAACCCGTTTGGGAAACGGTGATCGAGGGCGCAGTGTGTACAGTCAGCCGACGCTATGTGGGAAGGTACGGTACTTAGTGTATTTATTGCTTTCTAGGCATAGGGTATGCATGCTAGATTGCCTATGTTGTTTACACTGTACTGTATGATGACTGCTTGCTGGTAGGAATCAATGCTAGTTATAGTAGGTTGTTAAGTGAAGGCCCTATAGATTGTATGCAGTAAGAATCATATAGCCTTAGAATATTTGATTTAGTTCTATTGCGCATCTCTTGTTTGAGTCCAACCGTTCTAGGATAGAATCTTGTATTCGAATGTCTATTTGATTCACGCTGCATGCGACTGGGTATTCGCGAGGCAACTCGTTATGGCTAACAGGGATTCCGTGTAGCAAGGGTAGTGGGATGAGATGAAATTCCTAGTGAGCTGGGAATAGCGTTTACATATGAGTACGTATGCAAAATTGCTTTCTAGAACATAGGAGTATGTATGCTAGATTGCTTGGTGCTTAATACAATGTATTGTATGGTTGTTACTTGCTATTAGGAACTTATGCTAACTTTGATAGGTTGATTAAGCGGATGCACTATAGGTTGTATGCGGTAGGAACCGAATAGCCTTAGAATGTTGGATTTAGTTCTATTGCGCAGCTCTTGTTTGAGTCCAACCGTTGTAGGATAGAATCTTATATTCGAATGTCTATCTGGTTTCCACTGTATACGACTGTGCGTTCACGAGGCGACTCGTCAGGGTTAGTGGGGGTTCCGCCCTAGCAAGGGTAGTGGGGTATTATGATTATTCCTAGGGAGCTAGGAAGAGTGTGTACATATGCCGGTGCGGGCATATGTGTGTAGTTATCGGCAAGAAACTACTTGGACCCATCGGATGGAACTCGGAACGAGTGATGATAGGTGTGGAAGGTAGTAGTAGAGCTCCTACTATCGGAAACACAGGATCAATGCTCGAGTCGGAGAAAGTCACGAGGAATCCAAGGAGTTGAGCGTGAGTGTTGTTAGTGCGAGTTATTATGTGCTAATAACCCGTTGTAATATCTACCCAGAATAGCCATCACAAGGAGGAACAACAATAGTAAACCTACTAGTACAGGTGTGTACTTGTTTTGCTTTGATGGGATGATCGTTGGGGTAGTGTCGAAGGTTATAAATTAGTAGTCGTTGGAATAAAAGGACGATTCTAGTATTAGTCACTTGGAGTGACGATGAGGATGAGGTTTGTTCGGGCCAAGAGGGATGATTGTGCTAGAATCAAAGGCTTATAGAGCCGACTTTGATTTGAGGAAAAATCGTAGGGATTATTTGACGTAATTTCCCAACTTGCCTAAGAGGTTTAAATGTCCGGATGACGTTAGTGGATCGGAGAGATTTGGAGGAGTAGGAGTCGAGGCGTAGAATGCCGACTGAGTCATGCACAAAGTTTGATTTTGAAATAGATTGCATTAACAAATTCTTGTGTTTCAAATCATTTATTGGATGGTGTTTTGGAATTTTGGGAAATGTTCAGCACACACACAAGATTTTTAAATATGGTTTTGAAAGTGTATGAAATCGTTTTATCACGGGAGTGCAAACTTTGTTAGAATTTGTCTCATTTCGTTATTTTTCCAACGGTTCTTTCGGGTAAGATGATATCCGTGTTTTGTGGTATTTAAAATGTTGGGCAAGTGACTACGGCTTGTGACTTTAACATTGGAACTCCTCCACATATGTTAGAGTTGAGACGGAAAGTTACATTCCACGATGTCTGTATAAAGCTATTTGAGTGATTTGGTTAAAATAAGTTTTGTTTTACGGCATGTTGAGTCGTGTGGGTTTAATTTCACGAGGTGCATATATTATTTGTTTATGTGACCATTTGGGGAAATCTTGAAAATCAATTTAAAGAACCCCACCTTTTGAGATTTTATAAGATTTTAGTCGATATTTTCAAATGATGGAAGCGGATTGGTTTTTATCTTTAAGTTTGAAACTTACACGAGACAGTTGTGTTTTAACAAAAATATATTTGTAAACCGTTTCATCGTTTTGTATGACTAGCCGACGCGCGTAAGATTTGTTAGTGAACCCTGTGCCACGACATTTTTGTTGAAAAAAGAGGAATTTTGGGGTCAAATATCGTGGAACTGATTTTGAAATTATGTGCACACTTTTGTTGCACCCGGTGTAAGGTCGAGCGGTTACTTTAAATACATGTCATGAGTCAATTCATACTAGAACCGTGAAGGTTCATTTTCAAAGAAACTATTTATTTCGCTTACGTTTTGTGAGTTAACTAAGCTGCAATGAAATGATTTTCAACATGATTTTCATATGTGGGACGAGCGTGTCCATTTTTGCGTAACTACCGACCTGGTAATAGTAGTTTTATTGCTTACGGTCTTTTTGAAATGAAAAATCTTGACGTTGAAAATATTTTGTAAATGATTTTGTAAACCATTTGGGGAAGTGCGCTTATAAGTATTATGTGTCATTTTGAGAATTTTAAGGGCGTGAGTCCTTTTGGAAAACTCTTTGGTTTAACCCGTGTCGAGGTTGGGACTAATTTTGATTTTAGAGTATTGCTTGCTTAAACTTTATTTAAACGCGTTTTTGACCGACTTATGGGTCTAGCAAGCGTGGAGCGTTTTGCTCGGTTTTGACTTTGAGATAGTCATGGGTCAATTGCACGGTTTTTAATGACTCGATGTGGAGTTTTGTTGATGGGTTGTTTTGTTGCACAGTTTTGCACTTATTGCACATTGAGTATTTACATGTTGGGTGAGTGAGTCATTTCGGGATAGGCATGTTGCTGGTAGACTGTTTTGCATTGGATCCTTGGTCACGTCAGTCAGTCGTTGGTATTGGTCGGTTGGGTATCTCGGGGTGGGACTCCGGTATTCATGTGTTATGACCTTGACTTTCCAGTAGGCATTGGAAGGATATAGTCTTGGGCACTTACCTGAGAGGTAGTTCCGATGTGCCGGGCCTTAAAACGTACCTGGGAGGTAGACGTTAAGGTGTATCTTGATACGGTGTAACTAAGCTTCGTAGAGCGAGTGTGGAGGATAAGTAGACGGTGGAAGGTTGGGTATTCCACGTGTGTTGGTAATGTAGGCCGAATAGTGTCGGTTAAGGGAATGATGCCCTTTGTAATTATGAGAATAAATGCGCAGTAACCTTTTGAAGTAAGTAGTATATTTAGGTGTCGACTTTTGGGCTTAAGGCCAAACGCCTTTAGTGTAATCGGAGATTTATAACCAATGTTAAATAATTGTGGTGATGGTAGTAGTAACCCTGAGATGCTTAATTGTGATGAATGGTTATGGTGGAATGACCTTCGTGGGTGATTATAAATTTACTGGTTGATGATGCGTGTAAGGTAAGTTTTGGGAGTCTATTAGAACTCGTAGGAGTTAATCGACAGTTGATGGTAGGAATGATCGGATCCGAGTATCCAGTTGGGTATATTGGTAGGCAACTTTAGAATGGTTAGAGCTTGAGATTTGACTCGGGACGTATGGAATATCTAAGATTGGGAGGCAACCGAAGTCGTTTGACTAGGAATGAATTCAGTTGTTGGAGTGTTCTTACGATCATATTTCCAATGTCCGTGAAGGAGTTTTGTTAGTAAGAAAAGTATTCGAGAAATTCTAGACGGGGTGAGAAATTTAGATTCTAGTTGAGGAAAGTCCAGTGGCAACACAGAAAGGGCTCCGAGTGGACTTGGGAACCCGAGGTTGAGATGTGGTAAAGCTATCCAGAGCTGTTTGCGGACGTAGACTTCGAGGACGAAGTCTAATCCAAGTGGGGGAGAGTTGTAAAGCCCGTATCCCGGTATGTAATTTCTTTGTTTTAATTCTTTTTAAAAGTTTTGTTTAACGTGGTTTCCGTTAACGGGGTTCGACGATTTGGACCAAATTGTTAAATATGTCAAAACATTTATAGTTTTAGTTATCGAGAGTTATCACCTTTGACCACATGTGTTAATTTTTAGTAGGGGTTTTAGAGGACGTTTGAGAATCGTTGAGGGATCAATTGTGTTAAAGGACCAAAGCTTGGCTTGAGCTTGGCCCATGCAAATGTTAAAACCGAGACCCACTTTTGTGTTGGTTTTGTGTTTCGTGATGTGCAAGGGAAGTGAGGAAAGGACAGCCCTAAGTTTGCTTCTCGTTTTTTTTCTTTTCATGCGGCGCCGTGAAGACAACCCCCACCCACCGTGTGATCATTCTCCTATCTTTGCTGCCGCTGCTAACCACCGAAGCAACCACCAGCGCCGCCACTATCCTTGCCGGTGAGAGAGAGAGGTGCAGCGAGAGAGAGAGAGAGAGAGAGAGAGTGTTCGCCGGAGGAGAGAGAGTTCGCCGGAGAAGAGAGAGTGACGCCGGAGAAGAGAGAGTGACACCGGAGAGAGAGAGAGACGCCGTCGTTTGTTGCCGGAAGCGGGGAGAAGGAAGAGTCGCATCGAGGTAGGTTCGTTTCCTTCTCGTTGTTGTGTTGCCAATTTTCTGTCGTGAACCGCCACCACCACCGCCGCAGCCACGGCTACCGGCGGTGAGGCCGCCGCTGCACGCCGCCGTGGTGGCGGAAGAAGGGTGGGTGCAGTGTGTGCAGGTGCGGGTGTGGTTGCGGGGGAGTCGGGGTGGGCGATGTTGGGAGGTTTCGCCGGAAGGTGTTACCGTAACCCTCGTCGCCGCCGCCGACCACCACCGCCGCCGGAGGCGGCAGTGGGTGGTGCACGGTTGTTGTCCAGCGTAGAATAGCCCTTTCCAGTAAGCTTGTAGGCTGTTCGGGGCTGTTTGGATTAAGCATTGACTTAATGGGATTATAACCTTTAGTTATCATTTTATGTGAAAACGTTTGTCTGCCACTGTTTTGCGACGGCCATAACGTTTCCGTCGTAGCTCGGATTGAGGCGAATCCGGTGCCCACGGTTCACATTCTGTGCCGGGCACACTTTTCGTGTTTTAGCGGAAGTCCGGTTCGGCCTCTAGATAGGCGTAATTTGACTGTTTATACAGCAGGTCCGGATGTGACAGATCGCGTTCCGTTTTAAAAGTCACAGTTTCTGCCACTGTTTTGGGAAAGCCATAACTTCTGCTAGGAATGTCGGATTGGGATGAAACCAGTGCCAAAAGTTCCCATTCTGAGTCTAGTAAGTTTCTTATGTTTTGCGGAAAAACCAGTTCGGACCGTAGCTAGTGTCAAACTGCTGTTTTATAACGAAAGGTGCTGTTTTTCGCTGTGCAGTTAACCAGTTTTGTAAAATCCATAATAAATTGTAGAAAAATCGTTAGAGCGCGTGCGATACGTCCCTGGAAAGCTAAGACCCGGACCTAGAGGGTAGTTAATTTTAATTGAGGATTTATGGGTTTAAGGAGGTCGAAACAGGTCCCGAACAGACCTGGTTTTCTAAGCCAAAAAGTCTTTTTAGCGACAGTTTAATCGTGCGTCATGTTTTAGGGTCCGGGCCACGTATTGATACGTTTTAACGTTCGTTTAGGTGTCGGGAAGTGATCTTGGATTTGTGGAGCTTGAATTATTGTTTGTGAGCTAGGCGCGCTTACGAGGTGAGTTCTCTCACTATTTTTAATATCGGTTACTTTTACATTACGATAGCACGTGTGTGGTAGCTTTATTTAATTGTGATGTGGGACTAGATAGTGGGGTGTCTAGTGGGACCTTTATTGTTATGTATACGCGGGTGGCGTAGTAACTCGGTGGGGCCGAAATTTGTATACGCGGGTGGCGTAGGAACTCGGTGGGGCCGAAATTGTATACGCGGGTGGCGTAGGAACTCGGTGGGACCGGGTAATGCTTGCACGGTTATCGTGTGGTCGGTGGGACCGACGTATGCCTTTTGGGTGGGATGGTGTAGGTATGCATGTTTATGATTTGTTCGTAGACTTGTATGCTTGTTTATATGCAACTATCTGTTTTAGGGGTAGTGTGGAATAACTGTGTTAATTATGGTGGTTGAATTCACTAAGCTTCGTGCTTACCCCTTCCCAAAATCTTGTGTTTTCAGGTGCGAGTAGCAGTCGGGCATGACGGTACACACGGGCGCGAGGCGAGGATTGTTTAAGTTAAACTTTTGTTAAAAGGGGATTTAATTATATAACTTTTCCGCTGTTTAAACTTTATTGATGGTTTTAAATAACGACGTTTATTCTTATTGTAATGGGAATTGTTTACTTTTGGTTTGATTATAATGAAATGTATTACTTTTAAAAATTTTAAATTCCTTGTAATTTTTGGGACGTTACAGATGAAGAGATATATTGGATTGTGAAGGACAGTGTCGAAGCAGCAGTATTAAAGGTCATAAAAGAAGCAGTAACAGTTATAGCAGTAGAAATGGTTACTGCTGCTGAAAAACAAAAGGCTGCAGAAACTGTTAGTGCTGCTAAAAGCCACAAAGAAGAAACAGTTGAAACCACTCCTGAAGCTGTTAAATCTTTCAAAAGAACAAAGAGGCCAAGAACAATGACAATAGCCTCAAAGAAGAAAGATGTAAAGAAGCCAAGGGTGGATCCAGCTGTAGAAGAAGCCCAGGAGGAAGCAGTGAAAGAGAAAACTGATCCAAAAGTTGCTGAAGAAGAAGTGGCAACTTCATCAGGCCAACCAAGCAATGTACAATCACTGCCAAATGCTCAATGTGATTTGTATATTACTGTGGTTAATACTAATCCAATCCAAGCTGAACCAATATCTTCTATGGCTCCTGAAATCATCTTCTGGGACACATTGAAAGATGGAAGAAAGGAGTTCATCAGAATCAAAAGGGCAGATGGAAAGTTTGAAGTTTGTCCTACTTGGGGAAAACTTATCAGAACATGCTCTAGATCTGACTTGGAAGAGATGTTCAAGGTGGGAATGAGGCTATATGGAAACATGCTGACAGAGCAAGGTATGTCTATCACCAAGATGGTTCTTGAATACTTGTGCTTAATGTTCAAACCAGAAGCAGTTCAGTATTTGATGGCAAGGAATTTTCAAGTCATCACCAACTGGATGCTCATTGAGAATTGTGGAGTGTATGTCATCTCTCTTGACAATACATTTCATGAATATTATTTGGTGGATGTTGTATACAAGCACAGCATGAAAACGTTGAATGGAATGCTGCATGCTAAGTTGGTGAGTGACAAAGACTCTAAGATGGCAAGATACCTTGTAAAAAGGATTCTCAATCAAAGTCTGGGATTGGATCCAAATTTATGCGTTGATGATTAGGTTTTGGAAGCATCATCTGAAGAACTTAACTTCTCATCCTGAAAAGTCAAGTTAGGGGGAGAGTGTTGGGAACTGAAGATATGCTAAGTATGGTTAGTACTGCCAGAACAACATTACTACTGCCAGATCAAGTTAGTACTGCCAGATCAATGTTAGTGCTGCCAGAACAAAGATACTACTGCTAGTTCAAGGTTAGTACTGCTGAGATATTAATACTGCTGGAACATTATTAATACTGCTTATGTGAGGTTAGTACTGCTTGTCAAAGTTACTACTGCAAGTCAAGGTTAGTACTGCTGGTACATGGTTAATACTGCTGAACAAAGTTAATACTGCTGGTATATTACTACTGCTGGAATATCATTAATACTGCTGAACAAAGTTAATACTGCTGGTATATTACTACTGCTGGAATATCATTAATACTGCTGAACAAAGTTAATACTGCTGGAGATTGTTAGTACTGCTCATGAAGAATGAAGGTTAATACTGCTGAGTTTGTTAAGGTTGGTATGCGATATTTTTGGAGACAAAGAAGGAATTGATCAAGATATGTTTAACGAAGATTTAGAAGATCAAGTTACTTTTTGATAGTTATCTTGTAATTATTTTTGTATAAATAGTATTGATAGATAGCTATTAGAATAGACGAGAATATAGATAATATACAAGTGAAAATTCTAAATTCGATTGTATTTTAGAGAGAATTAACCTCAAGGTTTTAGAACCCTATTTCTAGAGAAGTAGAAGTCGTCTTGTTGAGCCTGTTCAACAAGATTGAGGTTTGGTTGTAATCTTGTGAGTCGATTTAGTGAATACACAAAGTGGTGAATTTTCTGTTACATTGTTCTTGATTGTGAGAATTAAAGTTCTTTTCCGCAGATTCTTTAATTCTGAATTCTAAGTGTTTATTGTCTTGTTAAGATTCGATCCTGACAGTATAATTGTTATTGTTTAAAATTGGACATTGATATGATGATAACGGTGTAGCAACAACATGATTGTTGTTTTTGTTTTTATCTCCCGACATATCTTTCGATTTGGTTTTCTTCTAAAAACAATATAATTCTAATAACAGTCGAACTTAAATCTTTCTGTCTAATCCACAATAGTAATATGCAAATTCTAAATTTTTCTAATTTATTCCTCTAATAGAAAAAAACAAGTATTGGAAATATAAAACCTGTTAATTTTCCCTTGGGCCTTTTGAATTCTTGTGGGCTTTATAAAGTGGCGTTCTTTTATTCCCAAATCCCAAATGATAAACTGCGTTCCTTTCTATTCCTAAATAAAACACGCTTCTGCTTCCTTCCTTCTTCCTTCTACACGCAATTAGGGCAACACTGCAATCGTCCCTAGTTCTTCTTCTGGTTTTCTTTCTAATCAAACGGTGGTGGTGGTTAATCGGTGTTTCACTTTTCTTCTCTGGTAATGGTGGTTACTCTTGTCTGTTCTCTTCTCCGGCAAGCACACGGCGGCGGTTTCTCCTTCGCACAACCGGGTACGTCTTTTTCTCTATTCGATTTTTCTGAATCGAACTAGGGTTTCTCTAACCCTTTCTGAAGAACGATCTAATCCCGATCGGTTCTTCTCTTAATCGATTTTTTTTCTATTGATCTAATCCCGATCAATTTCTTCTCTCTCTCTCTTCTCTGGTTCGAACCTTCGGCTCTGATACCACTGTTGTACCACTGCTCGGTACTTTCTATGAACAATTGAATCACAATAATAATCACACTAATTTTATTGGTAAACAATCGTTGGTTTACAAAGTAGTTTACATGGGTATTTATACTTTCCCAATAGACACATACGAACCATCATACCGGTTCATTAATTGGTATGACTTTTCTAACAGACACAACTATTCTAAACGACATGTCCCTTCACAAACTTAACTGCCTTAACTTATATACATACATAAATATTTGACTTACATGGATTAATAAGTTAGTATTCAACACTGAACCTAAGCTTACCATTTGTTATTTTTGTTCCCAAATAGTCTAATACCAATTAGCCAAATTACAACAACCTTACTTCCCCGTGCACTATTTGTTTCAAGACTTGCAAAGGAACTGATTGTTTTTCTTACGTTTTAATTCTCGAAGCCAATTTTGGAAATCTCAAGAAGCGTATTTATGTGATTCGTGTTTCTAGGAGGCTAAATGTAAGTTACGCCTCCTATCTTTACCTATTTTGAAGAAACTAAGATCGTATGCATCATCTTTTCATGAGTTAGCCTTTAAGTCATGTCACGTGAATTAGGCAAATACACCTGTTGTCCTAATCCCCCAAAAGACTAAGATTCAAGTCATATCATTCAATACATAATTTATGTCAATACAAGGTTTTTTATAAATGTTGTATGCTACATAAATCATCAAGTGGACATACACCCTAACAAAAAGACGTTGCTGAAAGAATAAAGTTGTCACTTGGTAGAATTGTTCCCACTATCACGATTCACTATAGTGTACCCCAACTTTTTGAGCCCTTGAAGTGCTTAAAATTAAATATAAAATTAATTGCATTCCCTCAACTACTCTTAAAGGAAACACACCTTTCCCTATGCTATTCTCAAATGACACCTTTTTCCTCTAACTCCGAAAATATTTACTTGTTTCTCTTACTCCATCATCACTCTTCAAGACATGATAAACTTTGAACCACATATTGTAAAGTGAGTATTGCTCTTAGGTATTCGTGTGTCCAAAAGGGTTATCATTGTAATAACTTGACTCTTCATAATTATTAGACCTACTATGGTGTTACCTTTAATTAGTCGAGTCCTTTCTTTGCCAAATGAATTAAAGTATCTCTTTTGGAGATTCCTAATACTCTAACCTTATACATCCTCGTACACGTGGACCATAAATCATTGTCATACAAATGGTACAAATGAATATTTGATTCAGAAATTATATGTTAGAGAGTGCTTAGAGAAGTGACAAAGATACACGAGAACTTACCTCGGGACCATGATTCTAGTATGTCTTGAGTTCTATCACTCAATAACACATACCATCATATATCGAGCCTAAACTACATACTAAGACAATACTTCTACTACAACCTCCCACGAAAAGCTAAAGAGCCTTCATACACTAACGTACCTTAATGAGGATTACCTATTAGGTGAAGGCGAATGTGCTTTGACATCTTCATTGTGTAAGAAAAAACTAGGGGTTACTTCATAAACCATGGATACACCTAGACATAATAAAATTTTGAAGTGATACGGGTTAGGAATTATTCAACATTATTCTTGCTATTTCAAGACCAACAACAAAAACATACACCTACCACTTTCGGTTGATGAAACAAGATTTGTGTGAAAAATGAAAACATACAACATTTGCATGCTCAATAATGCTATGTACCCTAAATTCATTCCTCCTAAATCCTAATGATATATCATTCATGTACAAAAAAAATCCTCTTTTGGAAACATTACTTTATACTATAAAATGCATGACACAGTAAGAGTAAAGATCAAACCGGAATTACCAAAGAATCCAGGTAGTCTTGACAGGTAATAAGATGCACCTACATCTGGGAATAACCCTAATGCAGTCTCTGGCATGGCGAAAACCTGCCAAATGGTAGGATCAAATATGTTAACAAAAAAAATGTTGGTTTTTAAAAATATTGCTACTCTTATGAAAGGTTGTAGAGCATGAATAGAATTAAGAATCGACTAACTAGAACTTTAGCAATGATAAGAAAATAGCATAAAGTAACAAATTAAATTAACAAAAGCATAAACCAATGAATACACACACACACATAGATGTATGTAGCAAGAGAGATACCGAATTATTTGTAGCAACTCGAAATCTACCATGTAGTGAAGCGCCTGCACCACCTCCCATCACAATTCCTCTAAGAAGTGACACCTATAAGTATGATTAGAGGTTAACATAATATCATACGTATCGTAAGTAACAATATGTTAAAATGTACTTAATGGTTAGTGAAAGAATATGTACTTCTTGAAGAGCTACAACAGTAAAAAGAAAGCAATATATACTTACCTGAGGTTTAGTGTATGTTGCCATCAAATAATTCAGTTGTAATTCTTTTGCAGAAAAACTTGTACCCAATTTCCAGCCACCTGATGCCCAAAAATATTATCAGACCATTTGAAAATTTTAATACTGAGAGTGTCCAAACAGCTAACAGCTTCCTTAATATTTAGATGCGCATATACTGAATATAAAGGGATCTAGTAAAGAAACAAAGGCATTAACTAAATATAAACGAATGTGGACAAGGAACAAAGGCATCAACCAGTATTAATATCATGAATGACAGCCGTCACATCACCACCAGCACAGAAAGCCCTTCCTTCTCCCTGCATCCACATTCCCATTGTGAGTAATAGCCAAACAAATAAAAACTAAATCAACAAACAATAAACACTATTCATCAAATACATCACTCTCAAGATTTAACTATCAGAAACTATGAGAAACGGTATGGTGGATAAAAACTTTAAGTGTGACAAAAAACAACAATCGAAAACTAATTTATAAATCTAAACAAATTCCAATGACTTGAACCATGGTAGCAACTTAATTTGTTATGCCTTTAAGTTAAGTACTACTCCATATTTTGTTCAAAAAAAAAGTACTACTCCATATTGTCAAGGATATTGAGAATCAACACCATGATCATAAAAATAATGTATCTTCATATTTAAAAGTGTATATTCTTGATTTATTTTTTGTATCTTCATATATGAAAGTGAATATTCTTTTGATTTAATTTTCTTTATACTTGTAATAGCATGTTTTAGCTACTAAAATCAGAAAAAAAGGGAGTTGCTAGATATTAATAAGCATAAATAAATTAAAGAGTTGTTAAGTATTAATGTGAATATATACATAAAGGGGTTGTAAAATAAGTTAGATTTATTCACTAAAGACAAAAGAAAAGGGGCTAGAAAAAGGGGTTGTTAGTGGCAGCTTTAGGTATTCTATGGTGGCATATGGTGCATAGGAAGACACCACCTCAAGTAGTGACTAACCTAGTTCCAAGCTGCTCAACCATAAGTATAAATAAGCAACCTCTTTTGTCTCCTTTGATGGTATCCTCCAACAGAAAATTTAGTCACACACACATTTTGTGAGGAAAAAGTAGATCATAAGAGTCAAGAAGGCTAGGTGAAAAGTTGATAAATAGGACAGTAGAAATTAAGTCTTTTGTAGTCAAAACCAACGTGATTACTTAATTTATAATTTTAGTTTGTTTACAAACGTGTGATACATACTCAGAACACCAACTTTCACATATAATTCCCTAGTTTTATTCCTCATACATGCAATTATGATGACTATGTTCATGATTTCTACTTTACATGCGTATATTAATAATAATAAAGATCACCAATGATTACACTACTAAGAGATGGATCTATGAGTTCTAATCATAAAAGATGGTTGGAATGAGTTGAAGAGATGTGTATCATTGAGACGGTATAACCGCCAAAAGGGGTTGTAGAAATGATCACGAAGTCTATACGAAGGGTTTCGAAATAATACTGGAAGGTGTGACATCCGCCGGTGGAAGTTGGATTTTAAAATGGTGAACTTCATGAACACATTTGCATGTTTACTTTTCTTTATGAGGTTGTAAAATTTGAGTACATGATGTTTGATGTATAAACTTGTAATCACTAGGCAATTAATTGCTTAACAGATAAGTATGTATTGCAGATTAAGGATTGAAGGACTTTCATGGCGATAAAGGTTAAATCAAGAGATATGTCGCAACTTATAACACTTTGTCGACTTTTGGTTTGGGTTTGTTAAATAGTTACAATATTAGATTATGTTTTTTACGATCCATCAATATGATTTTACATTAAATAAACTTCTATTTTGGCTTTTAATTGCTTCAACATTTTTCTAATATGTTTTCTTTTAATTATATATAAATGGTTGAGACTCGGTTCGTGACACACGTCGTTGGGTCTCGGTTTAGAGGCGGAAACGAGGGTTGTTACAAGCTTGGTATCAGAGCCAACTTTTTGAGGGATTTGAAAGTTTTCAAACTCAAAGTCTACATGGAAATTTGAAATCCGATGGATTAAGTTAACTATTAGGATGGATGAGGGACCAAATAAAAAAGTTGAGGGTAGATTGAGAATGTATCATCAAAAGGGAAATCTAACCAAGTATGATGTTGTCCAAGAGGAACTGTTCAGAGGGGTTGTCCAAGGGTTTGTCAAATGGTTTTCCAGGGGCTGTCCAATGGTTTGTACAGAGGTTGTCCAAGGGTTGTTTAATGAGTTTTGCGCTACTCTTTTAAGTCCTAACTTGGTATATTGAACCCTTTCAAATAATTCAAAGTGTCAGGGAAGTGGCTTATCGGTTAGAAATGTCACCTGAGCTACAAAAGATACATAGTACATTCCATGTATCCATCTTGAGGAAGTGTATGGTTGATGAAGAAATGAAAGTCCCATTGGAAGAGAATCAAGTTAATGAAAAGTTAACATATGTGGAACAACCGGAAAGGATAATTGCTCGAGAAATTCGAAGATTGAGGAATAAAGAGGTTTCATTGGTTAAAGTACAGCAGAAATATCATAAAGGTCGCAATGCCATTTGGGAAAATGAGAAGGAAATGAGGATGAAATTTCCCTATCTATTCTAAAGAGTAGACTTCGAGTGCGAAATCTTTTGTAAGAAGGGAGATTTTTAACAACCTGTTTTAGCTACTAAAATCAGAAAAAAGGGAGTTGGTAGATATTAACAAGCATAAATAAATTAAAGAGTTGTTAAGTATTAATATATATATATATATATAGAGGGAGGTTCAAGGGAAAACCTCAAATAAATGAAAAACTAAAAAACACCTTATCGACCGTTAGATTAGATGATCTGATGGATGTGATTAAACAAGCGGTTACAACAATATTAATTAAATTAAAAAAACCTCACCCCTCTATTTTTTATTCGAAAAAAGACGAAAAATAAACAAATTTTGAACGAAACAAATTACACCAAATAAACGACTATATTTTTCTCGTTAATTTGACATCCATATTGATATACTTTTCATCCGTTTTTTTGTGGTTTTCTGGTTTTCCATTTATTTAGGGTTTTCCCCTTAACCTGACCCTATATATATATATATATATATATATATATATATATATATATATATATATATATATAAAGGGCTGTAAAATAAGTTAGATTTATTCACTAAAGACAAAGGAGAAGGGGCTGGAAAAAGGGGTTATTGGTGGCAACTTAAGGTGTTCTATGGTGCATAGGAAGAGGCCACCTCAAGTAGTGACTATCCTAGTTCCAAGATCCTCAACCATAAGCATAAATAAGCAACTTCTTTTGTCTCTTTTGATGGTATTCTCTAGCACAAATTTTAGTCACACACATTTTGTGAGGAAGAAGAAGATCAAAAGAGTCAAGAAGAGTAGTGAAAAGTTGACAGTAGAAATTAAGTCTTTTGTAGTCAAAACCAAGGTGATTACTTAAATTACTGTTTTGGTTAGCTTACAAACCTGTGATACATACTCAAAACACCAACTTTCACATATAATTCTCTAGTTTTATGCCTCATACATGCTATTATGGTAACTATGTTCATGATTTCTACTTTCCATGTGTATATTAATAAGAATAATGATCACCAATGATTACACTACCAAAAGATGGATCGATGAGTTCTAATCATAAAAGATGGTTGGAATGAGTTAAAGAGATATGTATCATTGAGACGGTATAACCGCGAATAAGGTTGTAGAAATGATCCCAGACTATTGACGAAGGGTTCCGAAATAATACCGGAAGGTGTGACATCCACCGGTGGAAATTGAGTACATGATATTTGATGTATAAACTTGTAATCACTAAGAAATTAATTGCTTAACAGTTAAGGATGTATCGAAGATTAAGGATTGAAGGATTTTCATGGCGATAAAGGTTAGATCAAGAGAAATGTCGCAACTTATGACACTTTGTCGACTTTTGGTTTGGGTTTGTTAAATAGTTATAGTATTATATTATGTTTTGTACGATCCATCAAAATGGTTTAACATTAAATAAACTTATATTTTGGATTTTAATTTCTTTCGTAGTTTTCTAACATGTTTTCTTTTAATTATATATAAATGGTTGAGACTCAGTTCGTAACACCCATCGTTGGGTCTCGGTTTAGAGGCGGAAATGAGGGTTGCTACAATATTTTAGGTAACTAGTAGCTTAGCTAGATATATACTCTCTTTGTATCACTATATAAACTCATTGATCTAATAATAAATAAAGCATGTTCTTCCATTCTCTTACATGGTATCAGAGCTACAACATCCTTAAACCTATTTTTTTCCTTGTCTCAACCAACAACTCTCCTAAACCTTTGTTCCTCTTCTTGTTTTTTTATTTATGTCAACCTCTCTTTATCCAGATCACTCATGTCCTTAATCATGGCAAAGGAAACAATTCAAACGGCCATCCCTAGCAACAACTCATCTCTAATAGCATTGACCATGTCTTCCTCACTACAGACCTCTTGGTTGATGGTCTTTTTTCTATATTTACCTTCTATTTCATGTAACATTCTTTCTATCTGTCGGTTTGTCAAGTAAACAACTAACTAGTTGAATGTATGCCCAATTCTTTCCATGTTAAGGAGCCTTCCAGTAGGGGAATTCTGCTTCAGGGACCAACTAAGCACGACATCTACGAATGGTTTCCCTTCATCCTACCATCATCACCTCTACTAGCATAGCTTCATTTTATGATTGGGACCATCGTCTAGGTCGTCCATCCGGTTTCGTGCTTAAGACTCTATCTTCTTTAAGTTTCCTTTCAAATTCCTTGTATTCATTTACTCCATGTAATGCTTACAATATTAATAAAGTTATAAACTCCCATTTTCAACTTCCATCATTACTTCTAGTGAGCCCCTTGACCTGTTTTCTCTGATGTTTAGACTTCACTCACACTCTCATATGATGAACGGAATGTCAATTTCTTTCATCACCAAACCAAATACATATGGTTCTATTCCTTAAAGCGCATATAAGACAATTTTCAAGTTTTTTCCTATTTTCGTGTTTTAGTTGAAAAGTTTTTCAAACTACCAATCTTACAAATATATTATGAAAATGGAGGAGTATCTCAAACTCACTCCCCATCTCACCCCCCCCCCCCCCCATCCCATATCCCGAATAATAATGGTTATGTCGAATGCCGACATCAACATATAGTTGAAACCGAACTCACCCTTTTGTCTCATGCAAACATGCCTTAGACCATTTCCTTTACCACAAAGCTCTATATTATTAATCATAAACCTACCCCGACCATTTCTAATTCTTCTTCATACCTCAAATTACTCCAAACACCCCTAGTTACACTAAAGAGGTGTTCGATTCATTTTAAGGAATGGAAATGAAAATGGAAAATGAACGGAAATGCTGGAGAATAGGAAAAATAATAAAATTTCCATCCCCCCCCCCCCCCCCAATTTGGTCAAGTATCAAAACTAATGGGTGTCGAGATATTGACCTATTATAATATTTCAAACTAAACCACATTATTCATTATCATTATCAATCCTCCTTACCATCAAATACCCCAACCAAACACCTAAGTTACATTGTTTTGAGTGTCTTTGCTACATTTGGCTACGACAATGCAACTATCACAAATTAGATCCTCGCTCCCACCATGCATCTTTGTTGGTTACTCGGCTACCCAAAGTGCTTATCATGCTCTTGACCTAACAACCAACAAGACATATACCTCTCATCCTATCAAATTCATCTAAAACGGATATCCCTTCTTGGTCATTCACCCATCACACTCTTCTCTTTACATCACTGCTCTTGATGATGGGTGCCCATTCTCTATTCCTATTATCTCACCTATAGTATCCTCAAACTCTCCAATTGAATCATCACCTAAACAATCTAACATCTCCAACCAACATATGATTCCCCTTCCTCTACTCCCTCCTCTCCCCCTCCCCTTCCCCTTATCTACCTCAACGGACCATTACCCCATGCCTTCAAAATAACATTTGCAAATTCAATCCTAAGTGTACTTCCACTGTTGCTTTGTCCTCCCAACCAAGCGAGCCTAATAACATCACTCAATATCTAAAACACCCTCAATGACATCAATCTATGAGTGATGAGTTCAAGTCTTTCATTCACAACTCTACTTGACATCTAGTTCCAAGTCATTGTTCTCACAACATTGTCGGTTGTAAATTGGTTTACCAAATCAAGGACAACCCCAATGGATCTGTTGAGCTTTAAAAGGCTCGACTTGTTGCAAAGGGCTTTCATCGACGTCATGGTGTTGATTCTTATGACACCTTTAACCCAGTTATCAAACCCACAATCTTTCGTCTTATTTTCTTTCTTATTGTCTCTCAAGGTTGGGCCTTATGCCAAATTGATATAAATAATGCCTTTTTTACAAAGTACCCTGATTACACGAACATAAATAATGCTTTTTTACAGAGTTCCTAGGACCGAAGTCTGATTTTACAGGCCATAGTCTAAGTCCATGTACATGAACTATCATTACACGCAAGCTCTGATTGTACTTGAACTTTAATTCCATGTACATAATTGAAGTATGACTCCAAAGTCTAGAGTTAGACTTATTCAAATTTGTTTAAATCATAAATATGATTTAATGGACCAGATCTCTGGTTCATTGTTCATATCTTTAATTGTTCTTACTCAGACTTACTCTTAAAACTTTTTAGTGATAAATCAGAACTATGAGCAGAAGGATCAGATCTCTGATTACACTACCTTAGACTTACACTTAATGAAACTTTCACCAGGTACAACTCTTCATAAAATCCAAAAACCTCGAGGTGCCGCCCCGAACCCCATTAGATGCGCTTCCCTAAAACTCCACCCTCTAATTGGTCAACGGGACGACTAAGGGGCCCTGCCCCAAAGACCTCTTGGAACATTACAAGGGGCACAACCCCCTTAACCCTAGCCCTATGGCGATCTAAGGGGATCGAGGAAAGTATATCCCAATCGTATCACCGTCATCCGTCTCAAGTAAATCACAATTGCACCAAATGATCGCTGACACTAAAATCTTAAACAACCTACAGGGTTTCTCGATCAAATATATCCCAATAGTATTTGCAAACTTACAAACGCTGTCTATCAAACAAGCTCCTTGAGCTTGGTACAATGAGCTCAAATTCTCTCTCATCACGTATAATTTTCAACGTACCATTTCAGATTCTTCGATCTTCATCTACAAAAGTGGCACTATATCATTCTATCTGTTAGTTTATGTGGATGATGTCATCATTACTGTATCCATCCCCTCACATCTTACAAGATTCATCTCCACACTATTTGCTTGTTTTTTCTCTAAAATACCTCAGTCCCCTCTCTTACTTCTTTGGGGTAGAAGTAATACCCATACATAGTGGATTATTTCTGAATCAAACCATATATGTCTGATGTCCTCACCCATTTCAATATGTTGGGTTCCAACCCTGTTAGTACTCCTATGAACCCTTCTCCCCCTTACACTCACTAACGACCGACCACTTCCCCCACCAAATATCAAACATTTGTTGGCGCCCTTCAATATTTGTCTCTTACCCAACCTTGATGTTTCTTCTCGGTCAACAAGTTATCTCTATTCTTGAATTGTCCAATCGATGATCACTAGAATGGTCTAAAGAGGTTGATTCTCTATCTTATTGGTACCGCTCATCCTGGTCATGCTTTCTCTTGACTCCCCTTTACATCATCATGCCTTCACTAATGAGTGATTTGGGAGGATAAATAGATCAATTTTATCTCCACCACTGGTTACAATGTGTACCAAGGCAAAAATCCAATATATTGGAGCTCCAAAAAGCAAAGAGCTCTAGCTTGTTCTTCCACTGAGCCCGAATTAAGAGTCGTTGCATGCACTACTACTGAAATTTTATGGTTAATTTCAGTTTGAGTTTGATTACTCATCCACAACACTTTCAACGATATTATGTGACAATTTAGGAGCCACGACCTACTCTACCAATTCAGTTTTCCACTCTCGGATGAAGCATTTGACACTATATTTTCACTTTTTCCGCAAGCAAGTTTAGCACAACTCATTGCATGTCACGCATGTCTTAGGTGACTAGTTGGCGGATATCCTCACCAATCATCTAAAGTCAGGTTTTCATAACTTACTATCTATGAGTAAACTTCTCTCTCGATCGTCCATCTTGCGGGGGTGTCAAGGACATTGAGAATCAACACCATAATCCTAGAAGATAATGTATCTTCATATTTGAAAGTGTATGTTCTTGATTTATTTTTTGTATTCATATGAGTGTATATTCTTTTATTTAAATTTCCTTATAGTTTAGGTAACTAGTATCTTAGTTGGGTGTATACACTCCCTTTGTATCACAATATAAACTCATTGATGTAATATAAAATAAAGAAAGTTCTTTCATTCACATACACATATTCCGTGCTTCAAAATGATACTTATGAAACTATGTTTTAATTTATGAAGTAAGATTAAGGGTCCTCAAATCTGAAATAGTAAAGCTAAATCAATCAATAGATCCTTCTTGGATGGCAGAACTATTACCTTAAGAATTATCAGCTTCACATTATGATCCTCCTCGTAGGCATGGAACAGTTCCAAGAGACGGGATACCTAGAAACATAAGAGACAAGTGACGGATCATTTTTTCCCTTCAGCAATTCATTCAAGTTATAAGAGCATCTCCAATAGATTATTCCAAAGATATAAAAAATTATATTCAACTCCAACAAATCCTCCATTTTATACCATCTCTCCTACTTTCTCCATTTTGGAGAATATGTTAGAGCAAAATATTGCCTAAAGTTTTCATTTTTGGAGAAGCTGTTGGAGATGGTCTAAGATCAGTGTATTGACTTTCTTTGAAAATCAAGAAAATATAAGCAGCTGGATTCTTTAAGTTGTAAGAACACAAACACAATGTTTTAGTGACGAGGTCAAGTCACAAGTCTTACACACCATATTGAGAGAAGGCGGCGTTTTTTATTAGGACATAACCTAAACCGGAAAATTTGTATGTAATACACAACAATATTTATACATATATGTTTATTATTATTATTCAATGAGATAATGTCATTACATATATAGAGGGAGGATCAAACGAGAACAATAATTATTTAAAAGAACACGAGGACGAACAAAATCATTAGGGATTTTACATTAACGCGCAAAAAAACCACGCAAACCTGAAGTCGGGGCCAAAGTCCTTTTTTCGTGCGTTAATGTAAAATCACTAATGATTTTGTTCGTTCTCGTGTTATTTTAAATATGTATTGTTCTCGTTTGAAACCGACTCTATATATATCTATATATATATATATATATTGATATAATATAAAAAGTTTATGATCGAAGATTCAAAAAAATGTGAAATAGTTCTACAACTTTGTTTTAACTATGAATCAGTAACGTTTGTTTGAATCCATAAATATGTGAGTGAGGTAATTAGATAAATATGTAATGTGTAAAAGCTAAAGTTACAATTTAAAAAAAAACAAGATAAAAAAGTTTAAAGTTTTAAATTAAAAAAAGGCCTGCAAATGGCATGAGCCAGGGTGTACTAAAATCCTATGGGTCTTTATCGTGAGGGCGAAGTCAAATCTTGTGCCATGACACATTTTTTAGAATCCCGTTAGTCTTGCATCCATATTAATATTGTAAATCATCCATACCGCCGGTAGCAATAACCAAAATCCACAAAACGATATAACTATTTTTAAAGCACAAACACGATCTCAACACCGGTTTTTGCATTGCAAAATAGACATTTTCTTTGCAAGTGTGGTAGGATACTAGAGTGTGTATTATGCATATCGAAGGAATATATATATATATAATTAATGAATCATAATGATTATCCATAAATATACATATTGTTTCCTAATATAATGGTTTGTATAGTTTGTACAAACGATTTGCTTTGCAAATGTATATATATATATATATATATATATATATATATATATATATATATATATATATATATATATATATATGTGTGTGTGTGTGTGTGTGTGTGTGTGTGTGTGAGAGAGAGAGAGAGACAGAGTGCGTGTGTGTGTGGGGTGGGGGTGTTGTAAGGATGTAACACCCCGAAAATCCTAACTCAAATTGTAAATGAATCCATTTAGAATCATTAAAAAGGACAAGGTGTTGTATTGGAAGGTGGGATACGTAATGCTAATTGGATCTCTCGAGAAATTTGGGCAAGTTTGGGCTCGGTACAAGGCCAGCAAGTATGACACTCGCGATAGTGACGTGGTCACTTTCGCAGTGTCACTTTCGCCAAAAATGTACCGAGAGTCCAGGGGGTAGCGGGCGAGAGTGCCCCGGCGATGGTGACCATGTCACTCTCGCGATGTCACTATCGCCGAGGGTCATCTGAGCATAAATGAAGGGTTACGAGTTTCTTCTCTTTTTCCTCATTTCCACTTGAAACAATTCGTCTTTCTCTCCCAAAGACCGAACCCAAAACCCCAAAGTCGGATCTTGAAGCTTTCTTGGTGCATTTTACTACATTGAAGAGTGATTCTTCATCTCCTAGCTAAGAATTGGAAATCAAGGGTTGAAGCTCTTCATCTTACTCTCTTGTTTGGAGATTCCAAGTTTTCTAGGGTTTTACCCAACCCTCACCTAAACCTTTCCCTTTCTTTGGATGAAGTGAATAATGAGGCTCACTTTGGTAACACTAGAAGTGTTTGGTTGGTGGATTTACTTGTTGGTTGAGGTAATCTTCTCTTCTCTTCACTTTGGAAATTAGGGTTTCGATGTGTTGGTGATTTTGGGTGTAATATGTTGGGAGAAATGATTCTAAGCGTTTGGGGAAAAATATTTATGGTTGGAAATATATGGATGTAGGTTTTGGAAGATTTGGACTTGAAGATTCGGACTTCTTCAAAGGAGCACACGTTTGGGAAAATCTAGATTTAGCTTAATCTAGCAAGGTGAGTTCAAGTTACTTTGCGAAAACTTTGTACATGCCAAAATGCTATTTTTCCAAATAATTATGTGTTTTACCTAAAAATTATCAATGTTGAGTTATTTGATGGGTTTTACCTTTTGAGATATTGATTGTGGTAGATATTGTAAAACACTACTTTTGGGAGTTTTGAAAAAATATGATAGATAAATCATACATGAAAATGGGTTATTGATTTATGCGATAAATGGAGTCTATTTGTTATGAAAATGCATTTTGTGGATTTTGGAAATATGCATATAGCACATCATGAGATGTTTTAAAAATGTAAAGGTGTGAGTCCTTTGGAAAGGAGGGTTTTTCCCAATCTAAGGTTTTGTTACGGGTTTCATGGATTTGAAGTATTTACTGGTAAACGGTGTGTGTGGACATATTTAATGTCATTTTATGACTTTCATGAACTATCTTTTGGTCTAGTTGAGTTTGTGGCTCGGTATTGGATTTTATCAAGTTTTAGGGACAATTGTCCAGTTTTGATAGCTCAAAGTTGAGTTTTGATCAGGATTATTGTTATTGGGGAATCGCATGTTTTGAATGCATTTGTTTATTCATTTGGGGTCGTGTAATATTTAGACCTTGTTAGCCATGGATCCATAGGCATTAGAGTTTCCCCTTAGTCTCGTAGGCAAGAGATCGGAATTGATTGAGCTCAGTTTACGAGACGTTAGTTTCTTTTGTAGCACGGAATATGCATCGGGTTCCATGATAAGTAAGGTGTGGGCCTATATGGTCGGGCGTCGTCTCATGGGCAGTAAGGTGTAATTCCATATGTGCTTAGCACGGGATAGGCATCAGGATCCATGATAAGTAAGGCGTGGATCTATATGGTCGGGCGTCATCTCATGGGCAGTAAGGTGTAATCCCTAACGTGCTGTTGTGGATTTGGAGTGACCCGATGTATAGACCTGGAGTGGTTGAAGTTGGGGGCTCCCTAGTCTCGCGGGCAATAGATCTGGAGTGATTGAGCTCAGTTTACGAGAGTAATCCACGTGGGTGTTTTTATTGCATAGTAGGTGACCCACGTTAGTGTTCCGTCACGTGTAATGTATACGGGTCTCCCCCGTCACCGAAAGGTGTTGTTTTGGGTATTTGTGTTTATCCATGTTTTCGGTGGCGTATCATAATTATACGAATTGTTTCCCACGTTATATGAATTATGGGTTATGTTTTATCCATGTTTTGGGATGTTTGGAATAATGGTGATTTAATTATGAATTCAATCGTTTTGAGTATTAAATGTTGTTTCACCTTTCACGTCGCTTTTGGAAATGAGCCTACTTTGGGAAATCATATTATATTAAAGGTTTCATCATGGGGATTGTGTGAGTTGGAAAAATGGGTGATTTGCATTTAAAGTAAACTCTTTTGAAATCATGACTAAAAACTACACATCTCTCGATTTATGAATTTATATAGTCATGATAAAATGCTTGAACTCACTAGGCGTTAGCCTAACCCTTTTTATTTGTCGGCATGTGCAACAGGCTCAGGTTGGGAGTAGCTTTAGCTACACCGTGAAGTGGCGAGTGCTAGTAGAGTGCACGAGAGATGATTTGATTAAGTGAATCTTCTGCATTTATTGGAACTAGCAACTTGTGTTGTGTTAAGTAACGCCCGTCTTAAGTTTTTAGTTTGTGGAAAATATGATTTTTAAATTCTGGGGTATTTCAGGAATGAATTGTAGAAATGATTTCATATACTTTTGGGTTATTTTATTGAAATTAAAGTTAGTTGCTCTTTCCAATTTTTGAGGGTGTTACAAGTTGGTATCAGAGCAAAAGTTTGAGAGAATTAGGTGTTGATTTTGGATACCTAGACTCAAACTAGCATTCTTTTAGGTAAATGCAAGTGAGAGTGCACCATTAGACACTTTAAGATAGGATGTTTTGAGTTCGATGGAGTCGCTAGAAACGAGAACCACGTCGAGGGTAGCAAGGATAATCATGTACGGTACGTTCATTATTGCACATGGCCATTGTTATGGTGAACCTACTCGTTAATGCTTTAATGTGAAGATCGTTGGGGGTAGTAAAGAAGTTTCTAAGCGAATAGTTGTTGGAAAAGATTGACGGTTTTAGTGTAAGTCACTTGGGGTGAAAATAAGCATGATAATTGCTTTAAGTGAACCATTTCGGGTCAAAATTTGATGGTTGGATTAGAACCATGGACTTATTGAAACGACTTTGATTCGAGGAAGAATCGTAAGGTAATCGATGTAATTCCCAACTTTACCTTAAGAGGTTTTAAATTTCCGTATGACAATAGTGGACCGGAGGGATTTGGAGAAGTATGGATTGAGACGTTGAGTGCCGACTAAGTTCATGCACATAACTTATTTTGAAATAAATTGTAACAGTTATTTCTTGCATTTCAAATCCTCTTGTGGATTGAGTTACAAAATCTCAGGAAAAAAATGGTTAACACACACACAAGATTTTAAATCATGGTTTTGAAACGTGCATGGAAGTTGTTTTATTGCGAGAGTTGCAAACTCCGTCGGAATTTGTATCATTTCATTTATTGTTCAACAATTACTTTTGGGATACAGTGATATCCATATTTTAATGTTATTTAAGATATTGGGCAAGTAACTATGGCTTATGACTTTAACATTGGATCTCCTCCACATATGTTAAGGTTTGGACGGAAAGTTATCTTCCATTATGTCTATGTTGGGTCTTATTGGAAAGTTTATTTAATGGACGGTTTTATCGAAAGTGTTGTTTCGATAGCATTACAACAAAGGGGAATTTTGGGAGTTTTGGCATTTTGTCCATGGTTTTGCGTTATGCAATTTGATTGTTGGAAGCGAGAGGCTTGGCACTATTTGGTTGAGTTAAGGCAATTAAGCCCATGGAGTTTTATGGAGTTTTGTTTTATGACGTTTTGTGTCGTGTGGGTGCAATTCTATAAGGAGAATACTTTACCTATTGTGTGTGTTGATTTTACATTGTATTGGGCATTTTGACTCTTTTGGGTTTTGTTGAGAAGTGTTATTTGAGCCGTAAGGCAACCAAATGGAATGTTTTGGAACTGTGATGTCGCGTGGTTTCTCTTTCAAAGATTCGTGTTAGCACATTTTGTTGCAATTTATCTAATTGTACAAATTGATTTATACGTGGCATGAGTAATGCATGAAAGAACATGCATATTGTATTTCTTAACGATTTGCGTATTGTGCTTCCGACTAGTTGACTGTTTTATTGTCCTTTCTTGCAAACGCATGGTATTGATCTAAGGGTGTGCATAATTTGGTAGTCACTAACCCTCGAAAGCTTTGATAAACGTATCGTGAATGGGGATGTTTTATAAATTCGTTACATAAGTAAGAGTCGTTTGGTCAAGATAGGTTGGGTGTTGTGTGAATAATGCATGGTTACACTACGGAACATTTTGAAAACACGAATGTGTGAGTCGTTGACCTTTGGTCAATTTTTGGGCATAAGAGATATTTTGGAGGATTTTAAACCTTTTGGTTTTGGAGAAAATGGGTATTTGAGTATCCTAACGAGTAAATTTGAAACATTGTCATTTCGACGTTCTGTATTACAAGTGAAAAAAAACTTTTAGCGTAAATACTCCTTGATGGGGGTTGTGGAAATTTATTGTTTAAATCTAGAGTGCATGAAACTATTAATGTTTTGGAACACTAATGCACATTGTTTGTACGATCCGACATTCGAAGTCGATTTAAACCATTTTTTGTGTCAACCAATTACAAACGCTTATTTTCTCCTAAGTTTTGGGAAAACATTTTAATGTGTGGGTATTGTCAAAAGTGATTCACTCTTATGTCACTATATGACTAGATTGAGAAGATTTTGAATGTTGATTTAAAGAATTTCACTTTTGAAACCTTGTTACGAATGATTCGGTACATGTAATTTCTTTTCAAGAAAACCTACTAAGAGAGTGTTACAAGTTGCGTGCACACTCCAATACGAGATTTCTTCTTGACATTTTAGCCAATATTTTCGAATGACGAACGCGTAGTGATTTTTGTTTTAGACTTGGAACTGGCACCATTCGTTTTAAGTTTTAACCAAAGTACATTTATGAAACTGTTTCACCGTCTTTGTGAGATAAACTGACGTGTGCGAATTTTACTGAGGAATCTTGATTCACTGTCCTTTCAGGGTTAAAAAGGAATTTTGGAGTCGATTGTCGTTTAAACTCCTTTTGAAGTACGTACAAACCATTTTGGTTGCACCTTATTTAAAGAGGGAAATTCCCGTACGGGCATGACATAGATCAATCAATGCTAAAACCGTATCGGTTCCTTTCAGAGAAGTTGTTTATTGCGCTTTTGTGCCTTGTTAACGATACAAATTTTGATGAAATGGTTTTCAAGATGATTTTCATATGTGGGACGAGTATGTCCATTCTGCACAACTACCGAATTGATAGTAGTAGATTTTGTACGTACAATTAAATTGAGATGAAAACCTTTATGTTGAAAGTTTCTATAAACGTTTTCGATTGGCATATTTGTTAAATATTTCGTTTGAGAAGTCTTGAACTCATAGGAACTTTGGAAAGGTTAAGTAACCCAGTTAAGGGTAAGTGTGTGTAGCACTTTGACGGTGGAAGGTTGGTTATTCCACGCGTAATAGTACTGTAGGCCGAATGGTATCGGTTGCGGAATGATGCACTTTGTAACTAAAAGATTTAATTCGTAGTATCTTATATTGAGGTTAGTGGTAACCACTTTTGTCGGAAATCTTGTTTTGGGGTCTTGGTCAATTTTCATATGTGGAACCCTTTAGACATCATATCAATAACTTTGGGTTTTGTAAGAATGCTCGACGAGTGAAACTCGGGTGTTGAGGCTGTTGTAATTCAAAGTTTGGTGGTATATCTAGGTGTCCACTTTTGGGCTCGAGGCCAAGTACCGTTAGTGTAATCGGGCGATTGTAATCCGATTTCAAAGAAATGATGATAATGATTGTAGAAATCTTAAGATACTCAATTGTGATGAGGAAATTTAGTGAAATGACTTTCCTTGTGTGGTAAGAGAATCTGTCGATTGGATGATTGATAATTAGACCCCTTTGGGATTGTGAAATTGATGAGTCAGTAATGACCGTTGGTGTCGTATTGGGTGGAATTGTTGAGAGTAAAAGCTAGTTCCATAGCAGGAATATTTGGGATTCGGAGGTTTTGGTTGATTTTGGTAGCGATTAAATTGTGAACTGGTTTGGAGAGGAAATTTAAGAACATGTGAATGTGGTATGATTTGGGGATTCGAATCTGTCGTTGGGAAAGTATGGATCACTTAAGGTTGGGAGACAACTTAAGCCTGGTGGTAGAAAGCCACACTAGCAAATTAGGCCTTCAATTGGATGTAGGTGTTTACGCCTAAGCGGGGACTTGTTGTGAGTAACACCAAGAAAGCCGCTGTGAGCAATTCCGTGGGAAATAAATTTGAACCGGGTTGAGACCGAGGGAATTCGGAATGTGTTGGGCGCGGTGGCCATTAGTTGCGTGAGGACTAGATTTCGAGGACGAAATCCCTTTAAGGTTGGGAGGATTGTAACACCCCGAAAATCCTAACTCAATTTGAAAACAAATCCATTTAGAATCATTAAAAAGGACAAGGTGTTATATTGGAAGGTGGGACACGTAATGCTAATTGGATCTCTCGAAAAATTTGGGCAAGTTTGGGCTCGGTACAAGGCCAACGAGTATGACACTCGCGATAGTGACATGGTCACTTTCGCAGTGTCACTTTCGCCAAAAATGTACCGAGAGTCCAGGGGGTAGCGGGCGAGAGTGCCCCGGCGATAGTGACCATGTCACTCTCGCGATGTCACTATCGCCGAGGGTCATCTGAACATAAATGAAGGGTTACGGGTTTCTTCTCTTTTTCCTCATTTCCACTTGAAACAATTCGTCTTTCTCTCCCAAAGACCGAACCCAAAACCCCAAAGTCGGATCTTGAAGCTTTCTTGGTGCATTTTACTACATTGAAGAGAGATTCTTCATCTCCTAGCTAAGAATTGGAAATCAAGGGTTGAAGCTCTTCATCTTACTCTCTTGTTTGGAGATTCCAAGTTTTCTAGGGTTTTACCCAACCCTCACCTAAACCTTTCCCTTTCTTTGGATGAAGTGAAGAATGAGGCTCACTTTGGTAACCCTAGAAGTGTTTGGTTGGTGGATTCACTTGTTGGTTGAGGTAATCTTCTATTCTCTTCACTTTGGAAATTAGGGTTTCGATGTGTTGGTGATTTTGTGTGTAATATGTTGGGAGAAATGATTCTAAGCGTTTGGGGAAAAATATTTATGGTTGGAAACTTATGGTTATAGGTTTTGGAAGATTTGGACTTGAAGATTCGGACTTCTTCAAAGGAGCAAACGTTTGGGAAAATCTAGATTTAGCTTAATCTAGCAAGGTGAGTTCAAGTTGCTTTGCGAAAACTTTGTACATGCCAAAATGCTATTTTTCCAAATAATTATGTGTTTTACCTAAAAATTATCAATGTTGAGTTATTTGATGGGTTTTACCTTTTGAGGTATTGATTGTGGTAGATATTGTAAAACACTACTTTTGGGATTTTTGGAAAAATGTGATAGATAAATCATACATGAAAATGGGTTATTGATTTATGTTATAAATGGAGTCTATTTGTTATGAAAATGCATTTTGTGGATTTTGGAAATATGCATATAGCACATCATGAGATGTTTTAAAAATGTAAAGGTGTGAGTCCTTTGGAAAGGAGGGTTTTTCCCGATCCAAGGTTTTGTTACGGGTTTCATGGATTTGAAGTATTTACTGGCAAACGGTGTGTGTGGACATATTTAATGTCATTTTATGACTTTCATGAACTATCTTTTGGGCAAGTTGAGTTTGTGGCTCGGTATTGGATTTTATCAAGTTTTGGGGACAATTGTCCAGTTTTGATAGCTCAAAGTTGAGTTTTGATCATGATTATTGTTATTGGGGAATTGCATGTTTTGAATGCATTTGTTTATTCATTTGGGGTCGTGTAATATTTAGACCTTGTTATCCATGGATCCATAGGCATTAGAGTTTCCCCTTAGTTTCGCGGGTAAGAGATCGGAATTGATTGAGCTCAGTTTACGAGACGTTAGTTTCTTTTATAGCACGGAATATGCATCGGGTTCCATGATAAGTAAGACGTGGGCCTATATGGTCGGGCGTCGTCTCATGGGCAGTAAGGTGTAATTCCATATGTGCTTAGCACGGAATAGGCATCGGGATCCATGATAAGTAAGGCGTGGATCTATATGGTCGGGCGTCGTCTCATGGACAGTAAGGTGTAATCCCTAACGTGCTGTTGTGGATTTGGAGTGAGCCGATGTATAGACCTGGAGTGGTTGAAGTTGGGGGCTCCCTAGTCTCGGGGGCAATAGATCTGGAGTGATTGAGCTCAGTTTACGAGAGTAATCCACGTGGGTGTTTTTACTGCATAGTAGGTGACCCACGTTAGTGTTCCGTCACGTGCAATGTATACGGGTCTCCCCCGTTACCGAAAGGTGTTGTTTTGGGTATTTGTGTTTATCCATGTTTTCGGTGGCGTATCATAATTATACGAATTGTTTCCCACGTTATATGAATTATGGGTTATGTTTTATCCATGTTTTGGGATGTTTAAAATAATGGTGATTTAATTATGAATTCAATCGTTTTGAGTATCAAATGTTGTTTCACCTTTCACGTCGCTTTTGGAAATGAGCCTACTTTGGGAAATCATATTATATTAAAGGTTTCATCTGGGGGATTGTGTGAGTTGGAAAAATGGGTGATTTGCATTTAAAGTAAACTCTTTTGAAATCATGACTAAAAACTACACATCTCTAGATTTATGAACTTATATAGTCATGATAAAATGCTTGAACTCACTAGGCGTTAGCCTAACCCTTTTTATTTGTCGGCATGTGCAACAGGCTCAGGTTGGGGGTAGCTTTAGCTACACCGTGAAGTGGCGAGTGCTAGTAGAGTGCACGAGAGATGATTTTGATTAAGTGAATCTTCCGGATTTATTGGGACTAGCAACTTGTGTTGTGTTAAGTAACGTCCGTCTTAAGTTTTTAGTTTGTGGAAATTATGATGTTTAAATTCCAGGGTATTTCAGGAATGAATTGTAGAAATGATTTCATATACTTTTGGGTTATTTTATTGAAATTAAAGTTAGTTGATCGTTCCAATTTTTGAGGGTGTTACAAAGGACAAGTAAGCAATGAATCCGAAATGGTTAATAAATGGTACAAGGGAAATGAATTCAATATGTTACCATTTCACGGGAAAGAGCATTGAGTTGGTTGGGCCTGTTTAATATGATGGTTCTCACATGTGAGTTCTCTTCAAGCAATACCTGCCAATGCCATATACATGAAAAAGTTCCAACTATCAACGTATGTATCTTTCAATCAAGTCTAAACAGATGTGAGATGACACCAATTGAGTTGATGGTTGATAATTGTAAAAACATCAACTTTTCCATGATCCTCTGTCCAGAACACATGCATGGAGCTATAAGAAAATTAATGTCCATTTAATATACTCTCTTCCTTACTATATGAAAATGAACTATTAGAGCATCTATTATAGAGGTTTTTGACTTATTGTTGAGGTTTTTATATAAGAACTTATTCCATGAGAAGTTTTTATCAAGTCACAACTCACAGTTCTTCCAAGAACATGGGTTCTTGTCTAATCTTTTTCCTTGTTTTTTTTTTTTTGATAAATCTACAAAATATATAATTTAGAGCTTATACAAAAAATATAAATTAATAATTTAAATATTTATTTAGGTAACTTTTTCGTTTCCTGTTACAATTTATACAATATTTTTTATTTTGTTTATTTAAGTTTTTCCTTTAAAAAGGCAAATATATGCATTTCATCATTTACAAAATAAACAGAATATATAATTACCTCGTTATATTATTAGGTTTAGATTCCTTTTGAGATACTTTCAAAAATACAAATCAAATTTAATTTAAAAACTATAAATCAATTAATAATTATAAGAATGAAAAGAACCATTAAGAATTAAAAAAGCTTTCAAATTCTCCCATGTTCTTGATATCACTAACAACCTTCATGACCAACGAATTTTTCATATTTTCTTACATTGCACAATATTCTAAAAAAAAGTTTAAATGTTGTTTGATGAATCTCTAACTCTAATACTATTTATTATCTAATGTTATTCTTTTAATAAAATGAATATGTGCATGTAAATAATTTGCAACATGCACATATACATAATTTACTTGGATGCACAAGTGCATACTTTCCAGACCAAGGTCTATCATAGTGATCCTCAGTTTTCCAAAATTTTGAACTCTATGTATAATTAAAGGACCGCCATGATTGTGATATAAGGAAGATGTAGGTTATTATATGCCCACAACACGTGTCACACAGAAATGCTACCAATGAGTATGTAAACCTAAAGGGTCGCACACAAAGAACACGTTTGCTTCCATTAGAAAGAAACACGTTAAAGTCATATGTTTGACAGTTAGATAATTATTCTATGATAGAATAATTAAATAATATGTATAAAATGTAATTATGATAATTACAGGGTTTTATCTGTAAGTATGAATAATTATCATTTAAGATAAATATAATTATTCAGATAATCATTTAGATAATTATTATTTAAGATAATTATTCGAATTCAAGTGATTTGAATTCAAATAATTACAGATAAACACAAATCCTATTTACGGTCTATATAAATAGGATGTCAGGTCAATTGTTTTAGTTGACTGATCGAATCCTTTGGATCTGACATATACACACATATTGAATAGGGTTTTCTTTTGGGCTAGCAATCGGTGGAATTCGCGTGTTCGTGTGTGGATACCGCTAGAGGAAACCTGCGTTGGTTTCTTAGTGCTCCGATCGTTCAACCACAACATCCCAAAAGATACAATTCTAAACACCTTATGGTGTGTTATTAATTTAATTAAATGATTCATTGGATCCGATTGAGTTTTGTTTTAGAAAAGTTTTCTAAAATTTGTAACCGACTTTTATCTGATTTTCCGCTGCGTTTTAACGGTTACAAATCGCACCAAAACCCAACAGTGGTATCAGTGTCGCTTTGATAGTATTTAATTAAAAAAAAGGGGAACAATTAATTATTTGGTAAAACAAATAAAATTAGACCTAATATTCCTATTGGACCGTAAATATATAAATATACATTTTTGGGCCTCCATGTTGAAGGCCACGTTGACCACCTAAAATAAAAACAAATGGGTTCTTTTTCTTTACCCTAAATAAAAGTTGTTTGGTCACCCTTATTAACCGCATTCTCTCGAACATCAAACCTCAGTTGCACTATGGTTATTTTAAGGGAAAAGTCTGAAAAAAACTCAACGAAACTATCCGATTTTGAATGATTAAGTCTTTAAGCTATTTTTTTGAATGAAAAAACTCTTAAACTTTCTAAAACCGGTTATATACATCCTTGTGACCTGTAAATACAGGTTAATGCTATACAAATTTGGAAAAAGTCTAAAAAAAACCCAACAAACTATTTGATTTTGAATGATTAAGTCCCTGAATTTTTTTTAACAAAATAATTTTTAAACTTTTTTTAAATTTCTTTACCAAATACATTCTTGAACTTTTTTTAACAAATAAATTCCAAACTTTTTTGTAAAAACAAATTCATGAACTTAATTTTGAACAAATAAATCCAAAACTTTTTTTCTTGAACAGAAAATAAACTAATCCTTTACTGACAATTAATAAAATGAAATAATTAAACAAAGAAAAATTATACTATTTTCATTACTAGTTCTAAATCATTCGAGAGTTATGCATAAAACATTCTTAGATACATAAAAAATATATCTATCCGACCATTTCTTCACAAAATATACCAAGAAAAGACTCATATTTTTCAAATAATATAAAAAATGCATATCTCTTGACAAATATAACAAAAAAAATGGCCAAAAGATATACCAAAAGTTATGTCATTTGTATGTATGTGTATCTCGGAATTAGTAATAAAAATGACATAAAATTTCCCTGTTTAATTGGTTCATTTTACTCTGTTGTTGGTGAGAGGAATTGTATATTTTTTGGTAAAAAAAGTATTAAATGTATTTTTTTTCAAAATTAAGTTCATTATTTTGTTTATTCAAATAAAGTTTATTTATTTATTCAGAAAAAGTTCAAGAATTTATTTGGTAAAAAAACTTAGGAAAAAGTTTAAAGATTTATTTGTTAATTTTTTATGGAAAAGTGTAATGATTTTATTTGTTAAAAAATTCAAGGACTTAATCACTCAAAATCAGATAGTTTGTAGGGTTTTTTTTTAGACTTTTCCCAAATTTGAATAGCATTAACCTATTTTTACAGGTCACAAGGATGTATTTAACCGGTTTTAGATAGTTTAAGGGTTTTTTCATTGGTAGATGGGGATTTCATACCCTATCCTTCATGGCCTCCTTTCTCGTTTTTTTTTTCAATCTTAAACTAGTAGGCCCAAGTTCAGTTTTTTATTCGAAAATTTTATCGTTTAAAAATTCTCGTTATGAAAATTCTTTTCCGATTTTTCGATTTCAATTGACTTTTATATATGTTTATATAATTAGCCAATAAAGTTAATTTTATGATTAAAATTATCGTACGGGTTAGTAACCCACATTTAAAAGGGATAGGGTCGATTTTAAGTTTTAATTTGTCATATAATAATTTGTTCCATTAATCGGCTATTAATTATGTTAATTAGTTCCGACCGATTGTTTTATTTTATGTTTAAAATAATATATAGTATACGGTTTGCCCCGAAAGACCCGTGGTTGATTTTTATATTTGGAAAATTAAAATGTATTAATTGCATGGGATGTAATTTTTAATTTTAAAATTTCCTTGATAGGATCAATTGTAAAATAGAATAGGACTTGTTGTATTTTCTATTTTAAATTGTAAATCAAACCCGAAGATGGAGTTTCAAGATATCTAGACGGAGTCCCTGGAGTTCACCAAGATGGCGAGACCAATGGGAGCTTGAAGACGTCCTTAGAAAGACCGTGGTTGTTGTGTTGGCTCACAACACCACATTAGGGGCAAAACCGTATATTATCTGTTTGTTGTGGTTGTTTATTTTGTGTTTGCATTTTATTTATTTTATTGATTTATTATTGTTATAATAGTTTCAAGCGTTATTAAAATAAGATCAAACGCAAAATAAGTTTTAAATCGGTAATAAAATATGATATTTTAAAATTGATATGTTTATCAAAATCTAACTGATTTAATTAGATGAACTTTTAAAACAAGATTTTAAGAACGAGGTTTTAAAATCAAAACGTTTTAAAAGACTTAGAATGTTTTCTAAATAAAAACCTTTACAAAATGTAAACTAAACGCCACCCATTTAAGGTACTTGTCGAGCTTGCAGGATTTCGGTGTGGTAAGTGCCTAGCCAATCATATCTGATGATTGTAGTGTAAGACAAGGTGCCAAGATAACGATTTAAGTGGACAGTCGCCTAACCATTCACTTAAATAGTCGTATTTTGGACGACTGATCCCAATAAACCCTAAGTTGAGATTTTAGGTGGGATCATGATACCTTAGTATGGTTAGTTTACTTGGAAATATCATAGAGAGTGCCTAGCCATCTATGAGTATTTTCAAGGCGTTGAAGTGGGATTAAACGTGCCAAATTCAATAAATGATATATTGAATAGAATCCCCGACATCTAAGAGTTATGTTGAACATAATTAGATGATGCCTACCTAAATAGCCTAATTCCATAGACAGTGAATTGACCATTTATGGAAGTAGGTGAAATATGCATCTTAGCTCAAATCAAATGATTTTGAAAGGTTAATTCATTTATTTGAGATATTAAAGTTACTAAGATTAAAATTATTTTGTAGATGTCTGCTAACACCTCCAACCATATTACAAACACAAACGATTTATCTCAATTTACGTTACGGTCAATCCTTTATAAGGATAAACTGAACGGTACGAACTTCGTGGATTGGTTTCGTTTCTTGAGGGTTGTCCTTAAACACGAAAAGAAGTTGTACATTCTAGAAAAACCCCTTCCAAACGCTCCTGCCATAAACGCTTCAGCTGAGGATATAGCTGCTTATGATAAGCATCTCAATGACTCACTGGATGTTAGCTGCTTGATGCTTGCATCCATGACTCCCGAGCTTCTAAGGGAACATGAAGACATGCCTGCATGGGATATGATATCCTCTTTGAAATCTATGTTTCACTTACAGGCAAGGCAAGAGAGGTTTGATACAGTCAGGGCATTGCATGCCTGCGTGATGACTGAGGGTTCATCTGTCAGTACCCACGTTTTGAAAATGAAAGGGTACATTGACCGATTAACCCGTCTTGGATACCCATTAGATCAAGAATTCAGAATCGATATGGTTCTTAATCTTTATCAAAATCATATGATCAGTTCGTTCTGAACTATAATATGAATGGTTTGGAGAAAACTCTCACATAGCTTCACGGCATGCTTAAAACTACAGAGAGAAATATGAAATCCAAGTTGGATTTTTCCGAACCAAAACAGGTCTTAAAGATCAAGCCTAAAAGTGGGATAATCAAGAAGAATAAGGGAGTTACCAAGGGTAAAACAAATGTTGGAAGCTCCAACAACATAGTGGGCAAAGGAAAGATTCCTGAAGATGCAGTTTGCTTCAATTGCAACCAGAAGGGACACTGGAAGAGAAACTGTCCTGCCCTATTGGCAGAAATGAGGAAGAAGAAGGATAATGAAGCCGAAACTTCAGGTATGTTTACCATTGATTTGTTCACTTCTGACTAGGTATTAAGTATTAAGTATGATACTCATATTAATACAGCTTTTCAGAAAGTAAGAAGTGAAGAGAAGATGAAACCAGACCGGAAGTTAGCTAAGGTTGCTCAAAATGACATATGATATGAACTTTTAATGGTCTTACATTAACACTTAGCAAGTGTATTGATGTACCTAGTATTACTAGGATTTTAGTTTCATTTTCTCAAATTACAACAAACCGAATTTGTATTTATGTTTTCAAGAAATAGATTTTATCTCAATAAATGTTTTTCTGAAATTAATAGTTGTAATTACAAAGCAACATATTGAATTAAGCGGGGCTTAAATCGGACCTATTTGTGACACTTAAGCAATACATAACCAAACTCCAGACGGACGGAGGGTTGGAATCATATGATGATTCACATGATAAATGCGTGTCAAGATGACAAATAATATTTTGAAGGAAAACCCTTAGGGGTCACAAGAACAAATAGGAGTTATCCATACTGATGTATGTAATCCTTAAAGTTCAGTCACAAGATACGGTCATCACTACTTTGTAACATTCTACTAAGCCTAGTAGATATGGGTATGTTTACCAAAAGAGATAAGATGTGAAAGCTTTGATTTTTCAAAGAATTTCAAAAGAAGTAGTGAATATACTTGGCAAGGATAAGGATGCTTTAGTCAGATTGAAGTTATGAATATCTAAGCGAAGAGATCATCCTAGAGATTGGGATAGTATCCCAAATAACTTCCGGGACACCGCATCTTAATGGTATGTCAGAAGGAGAAATAGAATCATGTTGAACATGATTCACTCTAAGATGAGACTCACGAATCTGCCTAAAAGAGTTTTCTGAGGATGTTTCCTAGAAACAACTACTCAATACTAAATTATGCATCAACCAATAAGGACCAATAAAACATATTCTCAAAATATGAATTGGGAAGATCCCAAAGTTGTCATATATGAGAATATGGGGTAGTGATGCTTAAGATAAACATGAAGCTTATGGGAAGCCTGAGTAAAAGGTCTAAAACGTACATCTTTATAAAATATCCAATCGAATATCATTTATACAAGATCCAAGCGATAACAAAAGTTTTGTTGCGCACCATAATGAGTTCTTAGAAAATGATTTTCTGACAAGAATCAGAATGGGGAGACACAACAGATCTTGAAGAAATTTAAGAACTACAAAGATGGTACAATGGTTGACACTGACAAACAACAAGATGTTGAGCTTCAACAAGTTGTTGAAAATAATGAACCAGATGTAAATCAATCCGAAGATCGGATTGTTTATGAATGGCAAGATGCCATGAAGATTTATGTTAAAGCCACATTCCTCAAAAAGGAATTTTGAGCGAGGACGTATACAAGGCTTTAAAACATCAAATCCAAAATTGCAAGTTGCAAAAGTCCAGTTAAGGATTAGGACAATCATCTCGTAATTAAAATCTTGTATGTATACAAGAAGGTCAGTAGGAGCATAATAGTATTCTAGATCATCAGAAATGACATCCTAGTGTTTGAAGGTGTAAAAACCTGACTGAGGAAGTATTTCATGATAAAGAATATAAGAAACAATTCCTTGGTGTACAGATCTATTGTTATAGATCAAAGTGTTTAATTAGATTAAGTCAAAAGTACATACATTGACAAAATCTTAAAACACTTCAAGATGAAGGGGTTATAAGAAATGAGGTTTGTCAATAGTACATGAACGGAATAAAGGGTGTTCCCATGCTTCGGCTATTGGTTCAAACATGTACACCATGTTTTATGTACACCATGTTTTATGTACTGAGAGACCGGACATCTCGTATGCCTTAAGCATGACGAGAACATTTTAGTCAGACTCAAGTGATGCTCACTTCATAGCAGTAAGGATCAATCTGAAGTATCTAAGAAGAACTAAAGATATGTTCTTACCGCACAATAGTTAGGAAAGAAATCCGTGTGTCTCGGGATACACAGATGCTAGTTTCCAAACTAACCATGATGACTAAAAGTTGTAGTAAGACATATATAAAGAATGGAGGTAATATAAGCTGTGAGAGCTTAAATGCACATTTACTTTTAAATCCTATTTGTTAGAACAATCATGATGTTCATGGTAGTTCTATAGATTTAAATCTTTCTAATTAAGAATTTTAGTAAACTTTAAATTATGGAACATTAAACAGTTATGTTTTACAATGTGATATGGCATACTGGGTATGAGTATATACATTAAACATTACTGTGTTCTTTATTAGCATGTTTAAGTATCCATAAACAAATATGATGTTCATATTGTTTAGAACCGTCCTTGATCGATTATTACCAGGGGACTGGTAATAAATCAAGATCATTGTGAAGTCTGGTCATAGTCCAAGTTGGAAGTGGACTGGGTGCAACCAGAGTCACATGCGTTTGTCGGTGCACAAAGCGTTGGACAAGACCCACGGTCAGGATCACCTCATAGATCGGCGTCATAAGGTGAGTCCTGAGATAGTAAAACACTCTTTTATCCTCAGAACTGAGATGTGCATTGGGACCTAATGCACAACGAGTGTTATGCTTTGATATGGTCTAACGTTACCTTTAACCGGGTAGCCATAAGGGCTATGTTGGGTATAACAAGAATTGTGTAGTTAGTCGTGTACATGCAACATGGGATTTGCTCCTCTCAAGATGAGAGAGATATTTATGGGCCCCTCGATGACATAGTTTGAATTACATGCATGAACAAGTGGATTAGTTGGACTAATGGCACTTGTATAATTAAATATGTTGGGATCGAGAAACGTAATCTTTGAACTATAAAGGATGAGATAGATCTATGCCTTAAGTTCAAAACAAATATCGTGAGGCAAAAGGATAATGAATGATTCTACTATGTGATTAATTGAATCAATCAAAATTGATCGAAGACAAAAGCACATTTACATAGCCTTGGGGGCGGTGACGTGTTGCTAGACGCTTACCACCGTCTGTGTTACTGTGTATCGTGTGCAAGTGGGAGATTGTAGGTTACTATATGCCCACGACACGTGTCACACAGAAATGCTACCAATGAGTATGTAAACCTAAAGGGTCGCACACAAAGAACACGTTTGCTTCCATTAGAAAGAAACCCGTTAAAGTCATGTTTGACAGTTAGATAATTATTCTTGATAGAATAATTAAATAATATGTGTAAAATGTAATTATGATAATTACATGGTTTTATCTGTAAGTATGAATAATTATTATTTAAGATATTTATTCGAATTCAAATTATTTGAATTCAAATAATTACAGATAAACACAAATCCTATTTACGGTCTATATAAATAGGATGTCAGGTCAATTGTTTTAGTTGACTGATCGAATCCTCTGGATCTGACATATACACACATATTAGAATAGGGTTTTCTTTTGGGCTAGCAATCGGTGGAATTCACATGTTCGTGTGTGGATACCGCTAGAGGAAACCTGCGTTGGTTTCTTAGTGCTCCGATCGTTCAACCACAACATCCCAAAAGGTACAATTCTAAACACCCTATGGTGTGTTATTAATTTAATTAAATGCTTCATTGGATCCGATTGAGTTTTGTTTTAGAAAAGTTTTCTAAAATTTGTATCTTACTTTTATCTGATTTTTCGCCGCGTTTTAACGGTTACAAATCACACCAAAACCCAACAGAAGAGTTAAGTGATATAAGGAAGAGTTAAGTGATATTATGCATACATACATAATGTGAATGTTGACGTTGTAGCTGACATGTTGATCAATTGGATATATAAAGAGGTAGATATTTCGATACAAATATTTAAAGGTTCCAAGAAATATATTCAAGGGAATTAAATCAAATGAAGTTTATCAACAATTTCGCTCCGACTTGGTTGAACATATTTGGTCAAATCAAGATTACAATTAATCTATATTATTTATTTAGTATTACCTGTATAGGCCAAGACTATGTTACAAACCAGTGAAATATAACAAACCGTAAATAACACTAAATCTTCACAGCAAAAGACTTGAGATCATGTGAGACCAAACTATTTCCGTGAGACCACAAAATAACACTAAATCTTCACAGTAAAACAGTGTTTTTGTTGTGAAGGTTCGTTGTTTTTCATATCTTCACATTGAATTGTTGTGAAGGTTTAGTGTTATTTTGTGGTCTCATGGTCTCACGAAAACATGTTGGTCTCACGTGAATCCAACCCTATATATATATATATTCAAATTAAGATTAATTTTAAATTTCGATAATTAATAAATTAAGTTTTAATTTTTAATAAAGTATATATTAAAATATATACATACATTTAGTTTTTGTAAAAATAAATAATAAAAAATGAGCTGTTGTAAAAACCTTCATTTTAGAATTTTATTGAGTTTTTTAATTTATTAATATAGTAATATATGACAAATGGGGTTATTGGAATACGAATATAATCTCATGCCTTTGGTGTCTTGAAATTGTTGCAAACACAAACTTAATACAAGAACTTCCGTGGTCACTTCCGAAAAGGAAATAAAACAGAAGTTAGGAAAAGGGTGCCGAATTTCCTGTTATTAGGCCTTTGGATGATGTCAGCTGTTTTCTTTTGGATGGGTAAGGGTAAGCATTTTTATATATTGTTAAATATATTTTATTTATTAATATTTTGTCATATAAATTAATATTAATACTTACTTTCTACATTTTAATAAATTATTTAAGCTGATTATGATACAAGAAAGGAGTACATATGACATTACTAAATAGTTTTTAACATAGGTTCTAAAATGCCACATCAATTTGAAGAGCATCTCCAATGCATGATCTTTTTATAATTTTTTATTATTTAGATAAGTTATTCTAAAAACTAATTAGCATTGGAGCAAAAAACTTTTGAAGAAAAACTTTTAAACCAGTAACCTTTTAGTTGGAGGACTTATTTCAAACCAATTTTCATTTTATCTCATTTTTCAACCATCATTTTACATATAAATTTTCACATTAACCTCTTTATTCAATATTTATTTTCTATTTAACCTTTCTAATCTTCATTAATTAATCTAACACATGAAATATTTATAATAAAACAAAATATAATTTATAAAAAATACACTATTAAAAAGCTTTCATCAAGATGGTCAAAATAACACCAATTTCGAACACCTAAAAAAAATATAAAAGCCATATAATATATTTATCGTCTTTAATTTTCTTATAAGTTAAATAATTTTTGTTTTCGAAGAATATGACGTGGATTTTAAAATGATAAATTAAATAAAGGGTTTTTATAAAACATTATAACTAGATGAGGATAGATTGTAATAAAATTGATAAAAAACTTTTGAAAAACATTTTTATTAAGATAGTTTTTTATTAAAAAAAAATTAGTGAAAATCTGATTTGACTAAAGCAAAAAGTCATTTAAATACTCATGCATTGTGGATGCTCCAAATGACATCTTATCAAAAGCTACCTCCAGGCTCCACTGCAATGACTTGGCTTGACCAAGTGTTATCTCCAAATGACATCTTATTAAAAAGTGTATATTTTAATCAAATTACCATAAAACTATAATCAATATTTTTACTATGTAATTGATCAAACTCATATAACGTACTTATTTAATAATTAAAAAATATAATTAATAATATAATTAAATATTTTATTAAAATCATTTAACACGATTTATTATGTATGAAACAAACCAAATATACTTTTAATTTTTATGTAACTTACATAAATATTTTTAGTTTTTTAGAGGAAAAGGTTAAAAAAAACCCAACAAATTGTCCTATTTTGAATTCTGAAGCCCCTAAACTGTTTTTAACAAAAAATCATTAAATTTTCTCATTTTTAATAATTAAGTCTCTAAACTATTATTTTTAATAAAAAATCATTAGAATTTCTCACTTTGAATAAAAAAACCATTAATCTTTCTCATTTTAAATTATTAAGTCCTTGAATATTTTTTTAATAAAAAAATTATTGAACTTTCAAATTAGTTATGTGCATCATTTTAACAAAAAAAAAACTACTTGTAACCGAGTAGAAATTTTTTAAAGTAATATAAAATGTAAATAAGTTTTATCGTTCTCAAATCCTAAATCAGTTTTAGTCAGTCATGGACAAATTTTGAAAATTCGGTGAGTTATATTTTCTAGAAAAATATTCAGAGACTTGATCATTGGAAATGAGAAAGTTTAATGGTTTTTTCATCTTAGATATAATTTAGTGAATAGTTTAGGGACTTAATCTTTCAAAATTAGAATATTTAGTGGTTTTTTTGTTTGAAAATTAGTTTAAGGATTTAATCGTGCCAAATAGGATAGTTTTTTTAGGTTTTTCTCAATTGTTCCCAATTTTGTATAATTAAATACATTGAATAATATAAATCATTGATATGATTAATAATAATATTAAATAAGTAATATTAATGTAGAATGTATAATTAAAATTATTTAATAGCTTTCAAATACAATTAACTAATTTAATACCAATATTTTAATATTAGCAATAATTAATTTTTTAATACTTACTAATAATTAATATTTATTTATAATAATAATAGTTAATATTTATTTATAAATGGAAAAATTGGCAAAAAAACTCTTAAGAGGTTATTCCAAGTAATGAATCAATAACTAGTTTATATTCATTCAAACGTATATTAAAATAGAAGGTAATTTATGTTTTCCAAACGATGCCTACAATTTCTAATACTGATTATTGCTACATTAACCAAATGTACTAATGTGACATTAGCAATTACCAAAATTCAAAAATTTCATTAAGAAATCATAACAATAATCACCCTAATTTCAAGTTAAGAAATTATGCATGTCAATTTAAAAAATAGCATAGAAGTTAAGTCATATGTAATGGTCTCACAATCCTTAAAAGGTATGTTTCTTTTGTAATTTTAATGGATATCATCATTTCAAGCATTTGAGGGCTTTCCATATCACTTGTGTTTAACATTTCTTTATCGATTGTAGTAGCTCAACTTAAATCCCATGTAAAAGAAAGGGGGAAATCATTCTAAAATCAATTAAGGTTATCCAAGTCAATCTCTAATAGTTCACGAATTATCTCGATTCATTTATATCTTGATAAACAAGGACGTTTTAGATAATTCAAGGTGAAAAACAAATAATCATGTAACAAGCAAGCAGAGTGCACTTTCATTATATGAAATAAAAGAAAAGGATGATTAAAAAGATAGAAAGAAGACCTGATTTGTTGGCGCCATGAATGTCAATGGAGATTGATTCGTAAGAACAATGAGCAACTCCAAGTAGAGCTGCGAAACACTATTGGAAATCCAAAGCCTGGAGATTATTTCTGACTAGATCTCCAAACAACAAATAAACAAGGTGAACAAGTTGGAAGTGGAAATTCGCTTTGCACTTTTGCCGGCCCAAGGCCCCATTAAATAAGTTTTCTTTTTCTTCCAAATAAAAATAAAAATGGATAAAAAAGAAAAAAAACATAGTTATGTGAGTGGCATCCCTATTTTAATACAGGTCTTACTAAAAAATATATTATTTCAAAAAATATATTTGATACACCTTCTTTTCTTAGAAACACGGATATTCCTCATTTATATTCATCAAACAAGCACTTATTTACAAACTTGTAACTAAAAGAATAAATAGACTAAGGGGTGTTTATACCTACTAATCCATCTTCATTGATAATCACTTCTGTTTGCTCAACAATTGTTTAATCCGAATTTATTTTATATGTAGTCAGACAATTTGATGAATTTATATTCCTCAAACAAGCACTTATTTAAAAACTTAATAAATAGAATAAGAGGTGTTTATACCTACTAATCCATCTTCATTGATAATCACTTCTGTTTGCTCAACAATTATTTAATCCGAATTTATTTTATATGTGGTCAGACAATTTGATGAATTTATATTCCTCAAACAAGCACTTATTGATACCGCTCGGGAGGTGTGCGTGCGTGTGTTCGTGGTAGTTGATCGTGGGGTTGATGCCGCTATGCCTTCCAAAAAAAATAAATAGAATAAGAGGTGTTTATACCTACTAATCCATCTTCATTGATAATCACTTCTGTTTGCTCAACAATTATTTAATCCGAATTTATTTTATATGTAGTCAGACAAGTTGATGAACTTTTATTATTTTTTTGTTTTTTTTGTTTTCGCAATCAATATTATATATTTGCAAAATAGTTTTTTTAATTATATTCAATTACTTTTCAGATATTCATAAAATCATGATTTAAGACGATTAGTTTATATCGTTTGTGTAGTTCATATTCATGTTAAAATCATATATTATTATTTGAAAAAATTAGCACAACAAATAACATTGGGCATATAGGAAATTTAAAATGTATTAGCGTCCTAATAACGTACTTTTAAGATATGAGTTTATAGGGGCAAATCATAAAGCGTCATATCTAAAAGTGTTACAATAGGTTTATAGAACGTATTTTAGTTGTTTTAACAAGTTTTAGGACATTTTAAGAATAAAGTGTCAAATTATAAAAATTGTCCTATAAACACATCTTTTTTTTTATAGGAAACCTATGTTTATGACTCTTTTTCAAACAGTGTCGTATAAAATAGTTGATGTCATTTTAGTTTTAAAAGTGTTAAAAAAATTGATAAAACGCCAACAAGTGTCCTATAAACCTAGTGTAACACTTTTGGATAAAACGTTATATAGTTTAGTCTTGTAAACTTAAGTTCTGAAAGTATGTTATTAGGACGCTTAGACCCAATTTTAAGCGTCCCATAAACCCAATCTTAAGCGTCTCATAAACCCAATTTTGTTGTCTTGTAGAGTGAGCTCTATTTTTCCTTCACGCAGTTTGGTGTTTTAACGGATTCCGTCTGTATTTTCAAACATTACAAAATTATAGTTGCATAAACTAACGAGTTGGGTTTCTATAGTTACAACGAGTTGGGTCCCTATTGTTGCATTTATTTTTAACGAGTTGGGTTCGTGAATGTAATAACCCAAAACCGACAATTGCAAAAACAATGCATTATAACAAAAACGGTCCTGAAGTATACCAAAATACATCATACTCAACTCAAGGTACGCATCGGATATACACATCCACAGCTGAGATTTACAATAACTCTAATGGTGAATTACAAGCCTCTGTTAAACCATGCCTCTTCTATTGCATAACCTCCTCTTTCCCTTCTTGCATGAACTCCTAACTATACTCTTTACTTGTAATTTATTTGTAAGTTTTGAAAAGCAAGAGTTAGACCATAAGATCTAGTGAATTCCTTTTCAAACAAAAATTTAAACTGTTAGTGCCAAAATGTATTCAAGATTTAATGTGAGTCATATTAGTCAAAGGTCTTGTAATTGTTAGTGAGAGGTCAAAGTCAATGTAAGTGTTGTAAAGTCAAAGGTATATATAGTGAGTTGTATTAGTGAGTAAGAGAGGATCTACCATTGTAATAGAGAGTGCTTGTAGAGAGATGACTCTAGAGAGAGAGTCTAGAGAAAGAAAGTGAATCTCATTCACATCTTGTATCTTTCTCTCATCTAATCAACTTCTACATTGATAAATTCATTGTTACTTGAATTCACAATTGGTATCAGAGCTTAGCAGATTGAATTTGTGCATCGAATCGAAGGAATTTCGTCAAATTTTGAGAGATTTGAAGAATTTTTATGTTTTTGAGTTTTTCTTGAAAAATTTAAAGAATTTGAATTGATTCAAGTTCACAAATCTGTTTGATATTCGTTTTCTAATAGATTGCAATTTACAAAATTGATTTTCATCCATAAAATCTTAGTTTGAAAAGGTTGGAAGTCGACTGAGTGTGCTTTGTATTTTTTTTATGAAAAAGTGGTGATGATCGATCCATAGTTTAGAATGTTTTGATTGATTTTAAAATCTCACTGATCAATGTGTCTCGTGTTTTAGAGCAGATTACAACGTTTAGATCTGAAAAACAGCAAAGAATTTGTGTTTAGCATGGGCAGCCTGACAAGAAGCTGGCAAAAATCCTCAAAGCAAGGATGCCAACGGAACTATGCTACCTCTTTGCTCACTTCGTCCAAAGCATGGGCAGGAAGACAGAAAGCATGGACCAAGCAAGCCGGGTCGCTCTTGACCTGGTCTATTCAGTCATCACTAGGCGAAATGTCGACTACACCAGAATGATTTTCGGCGACCTAATAGTGAAGGTCGAAAAGCCTGATAGGGAGATCACCGTCTCCTATGTACGCTTCATCATCGTACTTCTTCAACACTTCTTAGGTCCTCTCTACCCAGCTGAAGGTGATTATCAGCTACCAATGCTTGGAAACCGACTCCTCGACATAGAGTCTTTGGAAAATGAGGTACATTTCTCTACACTCGAACTCCTTCTCTCCTCCTCAACCACTTCTTCTTCACCAGCAATGACTATGGCCCAACCCCCCGTTGCTACCCTGTAACACCCCGCTTACCACGACACAATATTGTCCGCTTTGCCCCACTGGCTCACGGCTTTGTTCTTGGCGACCTGGCAAGGACTTCGCAAGGACTTCCCAGGAGGTCACCCATCCTGGTACTACTCCCACCCAAGCACGCTTAACCACAGAGTTCCCAAGGAACCCGCATGCTTGTGGCCCCAAAACGCGTTGTGTTTGGTAAGGCCAAGGTTTACTAATATACCCAGCATCTCTCCTGTCCACGACCGATGTGGGATATGCCTAAGGTGTTACACACCCCCCTTAGGGACTCATCGTCCTCGATGAGGTTTGCCCCACCATCCCGAACGGCACAGGAGTGGCTCTGATACCATTTGTAACACCCCGCTTACCACGACACAATATTGTCCGCTTTGCCCCACTGGATCACGGCTTTGTTCTTGGCGACCTGGCAAGGACTTCGCAAGGACTTCCCAGGAGGTCACCCATCCTGGTACTACTCCCACCCAAGCACGCTTAACCACAGAGTTCCCAAGGAACCCGCATGCTTGTGGCCCCAAAATGCGTTGTGTCTGGTAAGGCCAAGGTTTACTAATATACCCAACATCTCTCCTGTCCACGGCCGATGTGGGATATGCCTAAGGTGTTACACACACCCCCCCTTAGGGACTCATCGTCCTCGATTAGGTTTGCCCCACCATCCCGAACGGCACAGGAGTGGCTCTGATACCATTTGTAACACCCCGCTTACCACGACACAATATTGTCCGCTTTGCCCCACTTTGTTTACCTGATTTGATTTCGGGGACGAAATCATTTTCAAGTTGGGGAGTATTGTAACATCCTAAATTTCATTATTATTTTAATAAGATTTAGAATGTATTTCGTATTTGGAGTAACCTTGAATTATATAGAGTGTTATAATTCAATTAGGATTAAAATACAAATGTTGAAAGTTTAAAGATTTCTTTTGAGAATAATAAACTTAAGGGTTATTATGATTTTATTTATGTATAAGGTGTGTTATGTTATTCCTTTAAAGTTTAAGGGAGTGTAGTGCCATTCTCTTAAAGTTGGAGGTTTGGTTGGTAACATGCCTATGACTCAACTCTTAATGGTGTGGAGGTGTCACACTAATAGTCATTAAGACTAAGTGTGAGTGGTGTGAGTTGGGTGTTGGGTGTGCATTCATTTTAGAGAGAAAGGGAGCCGAGAGATAGAGGGAGATCGAGAAAAGAAGGAGAAGAAGGATAGATTTTCAATCAGCAGGTTATTGTGATTAATCTGGAAGATTCATAAAGGTAAACACTCTCTAATCCTTTATCTTTTAGTTAAAAAGTTTTCAATCAGTTGGTTGCGACTTGGGTCGAAATCGCAGTGATGAGTTGCGACTTGGATTTGGAGTCGCAACAGTTGGTTGCGACTTGGAATTGGAATCGCAATAGGCGGTTGCGACTTCAGTTCATTGCGACTTAAGATGAATTTTAAGAGATTCAGGATTTTTAGCTGTAAAGAGTTCTGTTTTATAAATTAACATCAGTATATGTAATTGGATATTACAGTAAACCGTGGTAGTAAGAAAGGAGTCCCTACAAGTTTAAAAAGGATTAAAAGGAAGTGTGATTTCATAACAGGTGAGTTTATTCAACTCTCTTTAAAATTCAGTAATTAATATTGAAATAGATGTTTTATATTTATGCATGGATATGTTTTATGAACTAGTACTTATTATTATTCCTGTATGCTAAGTTTGATTATCTACTATATGCAATTTGCTATAGGGTTATGAACTCTAAATATGATTTGAAACTTTATTGAGATAAATTATAAAGATCTATCTATGAGTTCAAAAATGTAGATTAACAACTGAAATATTAACTTCCGTGCTAAGTTGCAAAGAGGGGATAGTTAAGAGATTGAGATGAGGAGCTAATAATATTCTTTATTTTTATATAAATAGAATATGTTCGGAGAAATGATATATTGTATGCCGGACACATATAGTAGTATCGATTATTACATATATATATATTATGTACTATGTGCTTTTGCTAAAAATAGGCATCCGGTCACCGAGGGCACTTGGGTACGGTATAATGGGAACCGATTACTCGCCATAGACCAAAGGGATGTAATTTTTAGTAATTGGGTGTACCTTGAATCATCGTGGGTCCCGATTTGAGTATCGCGATATTATAATCCCATTGGGACCATTGATTCTGAGGTGGAATGTGGAATAAGCAGATTTTGTTTTAATAATTCCCATTTCGATTTGGGGAAGATCGGAGATTTCCCAGTGGAATGTAGGCATAAAGTAAATTGTAATCTCTACTTCCTGATTAAGAAATAGGCAGGTTTTGACTTGTAATTTCTTGTGTTTGAGTATTGACTGTGAATCTGGGATGATTCATAGTAAATTCTTAAAAGTTGTTATTATGATTAGATGAGTTAGTCATAAGTATGGGATCGGGGTAGATTTCCCGATTTGGAAAGGAGTTGTCGTACGGTAAGATGGGTGAGAACAGGTTTGAGTTATCTGTTCATATTTTAATTATTTAATTATATTTTGATTTGAGTATTCACACTAGGCGAAAGCCTAATGTTTCAAGTTGAATCTTCTTACCAGGTACAAGCTCCGGGAAGTAAGCGGGAGTGAGAGAAGAGAATTTTGAGAAGAATCAGACTTAGAAATAACGGAGGATCTAGTTTTTCTGTTAAGCTTTTGGGACGTATGTTTGGATAACTTAATTAATCTGATTGTTATGTTGTGATTAGATTAGTAAGTTATCTAAGTATTTTCGTATGTATATAGAAACCTTGCTTTTGATCCTCAGGTTATATAAGTTTGAAGTTTTTGATCATAACTTGTAGTAATTTTAAAGGTTTAAATTGACCCAGTTTTTAGGGTGTTTCAATATGGTATCAGAGCCACTCCTGTGCCGTTCGGGATGGTGGGGCAAACCTCATCGAGGACGATGAGTCCCTAAGGGGGGGGGGGTGTGTGTAACACCTTAGGCATATCCCACATCGGCCGTGGACAGGAGAGATGCTGGGTATATTAGTAAACCTTGGCCTTACCAGACACAACGCGTTTTGGGGCCACAAGCATGCGGGTTCCTTGGGAACTCTGTGGTTAAGGGTGCTTGGGTGGGAGTAGTACCAGGATGGGTGACCTCCTGGGAAGTCCTTGCCAGGTCGCCAAGAACAAAGCCATGAGCTAGTGGGGCAAAGCGGACAATATTGTGTCGTGGTAAGCGGGGTGTTACAAATGGTATCAGAGCCACTCCTATGCCGTTTGGGGCAAACCTCATCGAGGACGATGAGTCCCTAAGGGGGGGTGTGTGTAACACCTTAGGCATATCCCACATTGGCCGTGGACAGGAGAGATGCTGGGTATATTAGTAAACCTTGGCCTTACCAGACACAACGCGTTTTGGGGCCACAAGCATGCGGGTTCCTTGGGAACTCTGTGGTTAAGCATGCTTGGGTGGGAGTAGTACCAGGATGGGTGACCTCCTGGGAAGTCCTTGCGAAGTCCTTGCCAGGTCGCCAAGAACAAAGCCGTGAGCCAGTGGGGCAAAGCGGACAATATTGTGTCGTGGTAAGCGGGGTGTTACAAATGGTATCAGAGCCACTCCTGTGCCGTTCGGGATGGTGGGGCAAACCTCATCGAGGACGATGAGTCCCTAAATGGGGGGGTGTGTGTAACACCTTAGGCATATCCCACATCGGCCGTGGACAGGAGATATGCTGGGTATATTAGTAAATCTTGGCCTTACCAGACACAACGCGTTTTGGGGCCACAAGCATGCGGGTTCCTTGGGAACTCTGTGGTTAAGCGTGCTTGGGTGGGAGTAGTACCAGGATGGGTGACTCTTGGGAAGTCCTTGCGAAGTCCTTGCCAGGCCGCCAAGAACAAAGCCGTGAGCCAGTGGGGCAAAGCGGACAATATTGTGTGGTGGTAAGCGGGGCGTTACAAATGGTATCAGAGCCACTCCTGTGCCGTTCGGGATGGTGGGGCAAACCTCATCGAGGATGATGAGTCCCTAAGGGGGGGTGTGTGTAACACCTTAGGCATATCCCACATCGGCCGTGGACAGGAGAGATGCTGGGTATATTAGTAAATCTTGGCCTTACCAGACACAACGCGTTTTGGGGCCACAAGCATGCGGGTTCCTTGGGAACTCTGTGGTTAAGCGTGCTTGGGTGGGTGTAGTACCAGGATGGGTGACCTCCTGGGAAGTCCTTGCGAAGTCCTTGCCAGGTCGCCAAGAACAAAGCCGTGAGCCAGTGGGGCAAAGCGGACAATATTGTGTCGCGGTAAGCGGGGTGTTACATACCCAAGCTGCTACCACCACCTCTTCAAAGAGGAAACACTTTGCTGCCCCTCTTGGGTCTTCTAAGAATCCCAAGAGACAATCAAAGAAGAAACCCTCAGCTGCAACAACAACAACAACAACAACCTCAGGGATCGCCTCTTCACAGGCCTCCCTTGATTCATTTGTTGTTCGCTCCACCACATCCGATACTACAACATCCGCCTCAGCGAGTTCGACGATCGCTGATTCTACGCTGGCATCTACCACAACAACCTCAGTGTTGGGTCACCAAAGATTTAAAATTGACCCATCGATTTCATCCTTAAAATCTTACATAGAATAATTTAATTTGGTTCTTTGTAATAACTTAGACAAGACTACAAAAGCTTGGTGAAGTCGAAGATCAACCGAAATCAAGCTTGAAGAAGTTCTCCATGTGGAAGTGAAGACATTCCTCTCAAAACAAGAAAACTAAGTTATTGTCCACCGAAGCTAGATGACGATCGGTGGACACTTGGCCGAAATCATCTTTTGATTTGGTCAGACTTCTCACCGATGGAAAGCTCAAATCGGTGAGGAAGTGGCCGAAACTCTTCCGTATTTCGGTCAAGCATCTCACCGAATCTAAGGCTCAAATAGGTGAGATCCCACTTTTGGAAGGCAACATGAGAAGATAATTTATTGTGGGACAATATCTAATGTCAGGAAAAAGTGACTATTTGTCGTTTTTCCAATTTCAGATAAAGTCTCAATCAAGCATGGTAGTTCTTCCTGGTACTGAGAAAAAGTATGATAATGATCTGTCAACTTTTCAGAGTCAACTCCTATGCTTGAATCTCCAAATGACACGTGTCCTAAGCATTTAATGCTTCATGCACTATATAAAGAAGATGAAGCTCTCCATGCAAGGTTGCGCATTCTTGAAGGATTTTCTCAGTGCAAGATTACTCTCTCTTCCTTTCAACTTTATAGCTTTGAATCTTAGTGTTTTAGAAGTTGTTTTGTTTTCAGTTTACTTTGTCAAGATTGTTAGAATAGTTTACCTGTTCTTTCCGCAACAATCTATAGTTTTCTGTGTGTAATTCTTGGTTGAAGTTTTTCAATAAAAGAATTAATTAAGTAAATTTTGTGTATTGTATTCAACCCCCCTTCTACAATACTTGTTATAGCCTTCTGGGACTAACAAGTGGTATAAGAGCATAAATTTTAATCAATAAACTTGATCTACAATGGCTGCCTCTTCTTCAAACAATGAAATTCCTCCTCAAAACAACTTTTCTGAAAATGGCTCTATAGCCAAACCACCCAAGTTTAATCCTAACAACTTTTCTCTGCGGAAAAGCCGGAGTCATGGAACGAGTGGATGGTAGATATCCAACCATTCTCAGTGAGGGACCTATTGTCCCTAGAGTCTGGGCTCGCTATGAAACGCAGAGGCCCGACAAAGAAATTGCTGATAAGGATGATTCTGCTGATTCTTCGGAGGAAGAAAAATCCGCTGCTATTGGTCGTTATATTCTTAAAAACCCTAAGAAATATACTGATGAGGAAAAGCGTCTCGTATCTCTTAACTCTAAAGTTAGAGCAATCATTGCACTTTCTCTTCCTAATGAGGTCTACCATTCTTTAGTTAACTTTGCTACAGCTAAAGAAATGTGGACCACTCTATGTGTTCTGTATGAAGCTACAGAGGAAGTTAAGAAAAGTAAGAAAATTGCTCTCATCAGGAAATATGAGCTCTTTTTTTTGGAAAGGAGAAAGCCTCCTGGCAATATATAAAAAGGCAAAGGAAAAACAACCAAAGTACAATGAGAGTACAGGGCACACGGCCTAAACAGAAACAAAACAGTGGAACTTGGACACCAAACCGTACCAAGCCACCAGCAACCAAAAGAGACAAAGACAAATGGAATAGTACACCATGCAAAAGAAGACACCAAGGCACAAACGCCAACAAATACCAAGCACAAAAAACCAAGGACCAAAAGTCTTCTCAACAATCATCCAACTGCGTAACTTTCACCGGATTCCTCCAAGCCAGTCTTAGTAGCACAGTATCTCTAATTTCTTTGACAATTTGCGTAGCTGTCCTTGAAGATCCCCTAAATGTCCTCCAGTTTCTCTCCTGCCAAATAAAAGAAACAGCACCCGAGATTACAAGTTTATGAATGACAGAAAGATTTTGCCTGTTTCCCATCGCAACAATAATGTTATCCCAATTATCCGGAAAGTCGTCCAAACCAGCCTCCACTTTAGCCTTTTGCCAAACTTCCAACGAGAACTTGCATCGAAAGAAAAGGTGCGAGTGGGAGTCAATACACTCGGTACAAAGAGCACATTTCGGGTCTGGTGGTTCACGCTTCCAAACAAGTAGCCTATCTTGAGTGGGAAGCTTCTTACGACATGCTAGCCATGCACAAAAGGCATGTTTTTAGTATGTGCGCACGGAACCAAATAGCGATAAACCATGGGACCGTCCCATGTTGTGTAGTAAATGAGTTCCAGACATTTTTGACCGAAAAGTCCACTAATTGGTCATTTGTTCCCTTCCATTTGACCCTATCCTCCAACAAAGGGTTTAGAGGCGGTATTTGATGCAAAGAGAGCCCCGGAGCACGATGCGTCCAAGAGGATGGCCAAATGGGCCCGATAGTTGAAATAATCTCCTCCACCGTGGATTTCACCGAGAATCCCTCTTGACAGAAAAGTCGATACGTGATATGCATCCAAAGGCCTCCAGCCGAGGACCATTGATCCTCCCAAGCAAGCGAAGTGTAACAAACCAATTCCCATATACACAACAAATCACATAATGTAACATAACATTGATATAACAAAAGAGACATCATATTACAATTACGGTCCCGTAGTCTTTTACAATTAGCAGAAGCTATTCTACTACAAACTTTGTACTAAATACATACATAACATTTAGTATTGTAATACAACTGCTACACATGCCAAAATCTTCATCATACAATCCTTCACAAAAGCCATCCCTCAATTCCTCTAATTACTTGTTCTTACCCGATCCACCACATGGAATACATATTTTTAAAACAAAATGAGGGTTAGACCTAAGGGTCTAAGTGAGAAAATCCCTGTTAGTTTGAAATCATTTATATAAACCTTAATTATATAAATCACACAACATGATCAAATATATCAATTTGAACTCACACAGCATATACCTTCCCTTCTCATTCCTCCTGGCCATATTAGTTGGTTGCAAGCCAACTAATAAATTTACAACGCTGTACAACATCTACAGCCAAACAACGCTATACGGATTCTATAGCCAAACACACCGGTCCTAAGCCCGGCCAGCGTATTATAACACATTATAATACTCATGTAAATATAATACCTCAATATATTATAATTCACATATAAACACATAATCACCAATTATCACATTCCTAAATCATACGTATATGTATTCCAGTTAAAACGTTTTTAAAGTAAAACTCACCTGCTTTGATTATTACACACGCTCGCAAGCTCCTTTCAAAATGGTCTTATCTCTTACCACGACTCCACAGAATCTGAAACAATTTAAGGTACATTTATTGCCTTACAAGCCAATCGTATAAAGCTTAATAAGTACAAAACCTCCACTGTTTATACCCACTGCAACTGTATGTCAAAACTTAACAAACTACCGGGACTGCACAGAGTACCGGGACTTCTCAGTACCGGGACTCCTTGGTACCGGGAGTCTCGATCACCGGGAGTTAACAATACCGGGATTCCACACTACCGGGAGTCGACAGTACCGGGACTCCACACTACCGGGAGTCGACAGTACCGGGACTCCACCGGAGTCTTCAAGAACACAGTCGGTTTCCACTTACCCAGAAATCGATTGAAATCTAATCAAGCTGCGAAATTAGAAATTCTAAACCGATAGATATCTTCTATACATGATTACCAACACAATATGTAAGGGACTTACCTCAAAATCGCTTCCAACGAAATCAATCGAAGCCCTAACCGTAGGTTTCGTCCACTGCTTCTTTTCGCCTCCAGAACTCCCGCACACACACACACACACACACACTCTCTCTTTCTATTTTAGGTATCTGATGAGTGTAGAGGCTTAAGAGATAATATAGGTCCAACTTACCTTCTTGGCTCAAACTATTCCAAAATGACCCAAAACACCCTTAACCTTATAACTTATCTCAAATTAACCAAATCATTATATCTTATGGTTAAATTAATTTAACGGATAGGTAAAATATCTAACGGACTTACCCGGGGTATTACATCATCTCCCCCTTAAAAGAATTCTGTCCCGGAATTCAGTTAAGTAAAAAGATGAGGGTATTTGGCTCTCATTTCCGATTCCGATTCCCACGTAGCATCCTGATCTCTATGATGCCTCCACTGAACTTTCACTTGCCTGACCTCTTTATTCCGCAGCACTTTGACTTTATGATCAACTATAGCTTCCGGTTCTTCCACATAATTCAGTCTTTCATCAACTTGTATCTCTGGTAGGGAGACTGACTGATATGGAGTAACCAAACACTTTCGGAAGTTCGATACGTGAAATGCATTATGGATCCTGCTCAATTCCGGAGGAAGGTCTAATCGGTAAGCTACTTCACCGATCCTTTCTGTAATCGCAAACGGTCCAATATACCTTGGGCTAAGTTTACCTTGTCTCCCAAATCGGATGACTCCCTTCCATGGCGAAACTTTTAACATTACGAAATCCCCGACTTGAAATTCCAAAGGCTTTCAACGTCGGCCAGCGTAGCTCTTCTGTCTATCTTGAGCCACTTTCAATCTTTCTCGAATCTAAGTAACCTTATCGGCAGTTAATTGAACTATTTCCGGCCCTGCTAACTGTTTCTCTCCCACTTCGTTCCAACATAGAGGCGTTCAGCATTTCCTACCATACAGTACTTCAAACGGTGCCACTTGTATGCTGGAATGATAACTGTTGTTATATGAAAACTCGATCAACGGTAAGTGCTTATCCCATGATCCCCCAAAATCAACAATGCAAGCCCAGAGCATATCTTCTAAGGTCTGAATTGTTCGTTCACTCTGACCATCTGTTTGGGGATGATACGCCGTACTTAACTTTATCTGTGTCCCCATTTCCTTTTGAAAACTTCTCCAAAATCTTGAAGTAAAATGACTATCACGATCATAAATGATCGAGATTGGAACTCCATGTCGAGTTACTATTTCGTCAATGTACAACTTAGCTAATCGCTCCATCGAATCGGTTTCCTTTATCGGTAGAAAGTGTGCAGACTTTGTCAATCTGTCGACGATCACCCAAATAGAATCAAATCCCTTCGGAGTCCTTGGTAGCTTCGTGATGAAGTCTGTGCTAATCTGTTCCCACTTCCACATAGGTATTTCTAGCCGTTGTAGTTGACCAAACGGCTTTTGGTGTTCGATCTTTACTTTCTTACAAGTATCACATCTTTCCACATACTGAGCAATCCCTCTTTTTATCCTCGGCCACCAATAGAATTGCTTTAGGTCTTTATACATCTTGTTTGTACCTGGGTGAATAGAGAAACGTCATTGATGAGCTTCTTGTAAAACACGATCACGTAACCCACCCAAACGAGGTACCCACACTCTGTTTCCCAGACACAATAACCCACGATCATCTTTTACTAGCAATGCTGACATCCCCGCTAACCGTTCTGATTTCAGATGTTCATCCTGATAAGCCTCCACTTGACACTTCTGCAATTCGTCAAATATGTTGGGTAGGAGTTGAGTTCGTAGCGAAATAACTTTTATTGTTCCACTCCTTTCTTGACGACTCAGCGCATCCGCCACCACATTTGCCTTTCCCGGGTGATAAAGGATTTCGCAGTCGTAATCGTTCAGCAATTCTAGCCATCTCCTTTGTCTCATATTCAGTTCCTTCTGATCAAATAGGTGTTGGAGACTCTTGTGATCGATATAAATCTGACATTTGGAACCATACAGATAATGTCTCCAAATCTTTAACGCGAAGACGACTGCTGCAAGCTCCAGGTCGTGCGTAGGATACTGTCTTTCATGATCCTTTAATTGACGAGAAGCATAAGCAATAACCTTTCCACGCTGCATAAGTACACATCCCAATCCCAATTTTTACGCATCACTATAAACAACAAAGTATTCCGAACCATCAGGTAGTGATAGAATCGGCGCGCTGCACAGTTTCTCTTTCAATATCCGGAATGACTCGTCCTGTTCTGCTTTCCATTCAAACTTCAGGTTCTTTCGAGTCAGCTTAGTCAAAGGCGTTGCGATACGAGAGAAGTCTTTTATAAATTTCCGATAGTAGCCAGCTAAACCCAGAAAACTACGAACTTCCGTTGCTGTCTTCGGCGGTTCCCACTTTTCAACTGCTTCCACTTTCATCGGATCAACTTGTATCCCTTTTTCGGAAACTACATGCCCCAAAAACTGAACTGCTCGTAGCTAGAATTCACATTTCGAAAATTTAGCGTACAACTTTTCCTTCTTTAGTAACTCCAAGATCAAACGAAGGTGTTGCGCATGCTCTTCTTTGGATCGGGAGTAGATAAGTATATCATCGATAATTACAATAACAAATTTATCGAGATACGGCTTACATACCCGATTCATTAAATCCATTAAGGCAGCTGGAACGTTCGTCAGTCCGAACGGCATCACTAAGAATTCGTGATGTCCATACCTTATTCGAAAAGCAGTCTTTAGAACGTCTTCTTCTTTAACTTTCAACTGGTGATAACCGGATCTTAGATCAATCTTGGAGAAATAGCAAGCTCCAACTAACTGGTCGAAGAGGTCATCAATTCGGGGTAACGGATACTTGTTCTTTATCGTGCGCTTATTTAGTTCTCGGTAGTCGATACACATTCTCATCGAACCATCCTTCTTTTTCACAAATAACACTGGTGCTCCCCACGGCGAAGAACTAGGTCTGATGAAGCCTTTATCGGATAAGTCTTGTAGTTGTGCCATCAACTCTTTCATCTTTGGAGGTGCCAGACGATAAGGTGCACGGGCTACAGGAGTGGCTCCAGGAATCAGGTCTATACCGAACTCTACTTGTCTAACGGGCGGAAGACTATTCAAGTCTTCGAGGAATACTTCAGGGAATTCACTAACAATAGGAATATCTTCCATCCTATTCTTTTCTGGCTTAATATCTATCACGTAAGCCAGGCTAGACGAATTAGTCATAAGTATGGGAGTGGGGTAGATTCCCAGTATTGAAAGGAGTTGTTGTACGGTAAGATGGGCGAGAACAGGTTTGTTTTATCTGTTGAGATTTTAATTGTTTAACTTTAATTTGATTTGAATATTCTCACTAGGCGAAAGCCTAATGTTTCAAGTTGAATTTTTCTTACCAGGTACAAGCTCCGGGAAGTAAGCTGGAAAGTGTGATGAGAATCTTTTGGAAAGACTTAAACTTAGAGATAACGGAGGATCTAGCCGTTCTTTTGATACTTTTGGGATAAAGGATTAGATAGCTTAATTAATCTGATTGTGATGTATGATTAGATTAATAGGTTATTTAAATTAGTTGTGTTGTATATAAAACCTTTACATTTGATCCTCGGGTTATAGAAGTTTGAAGTTTTATGATCATAACTTGTGGCAATTTTTAAGGTTTAAATTGACCCTGTTTTTAGGGTGTTACAATATGGTATCAGAGCTGTAGTTTAAGCGAACTAGGTATGATTTTGAGATACCTAGACTTAAGTTGTGATGAATTAAGTTATGATCCGTAAGTTATGGGTAGAAGTACTAAGACTGGGTAGTCTTAGAGTCGACAGAAATACACAAAGTTAGTACTGTAACGATGGTAATGAGAATTCTCATGTATGATATGTTCGCAATTTCAATTAGCTATTGTTATTATGAATATATTGTTACACAAGCATACTTGTTTCTAAATTGTTACAGTGACTGATTAGCGGTAAAGTACGTATTGTATGTCTAGTTGTATAAACCATTTCTGATAAGTATTCTGTTGTGTTCATTTAGATCAATGGTGAATACACCTCCGAGGTCTCCAAATTCTTCTATGAATAGGAATTGGTTAGACGATACGGGAGAAAGGCAAACTGGAGTAAGCGGAATTCAGGAGACGCCACCAGATTTTCTTTCTTTAGGAGGAATGCGAAATCGGATACATCGAGGGGGTGCCAGTACTGCCGATCAAACACCATCGGATTCAAGTATGGAAGGCCGCATAATGGATAATGTAACCAGATTGATGAACACATCAATGGAAAGGCAAGCTGAGATGATGAACATCAATATGGGAAGACAAGCAGAAATGTTTATGAAAATGTTCAATGATCGAAGTACGGAACCAAGACGAACAGTAGTTGATACTAGTGTGATAAATCCAACTGGTAACCCAGGGTCGGAAACTGAAAGAAGGGTTGAAAGAAACTGCTCCTACAAAACTTTTCTGAGCTGTAAACCGCCGGAATTCAAAGGAGATGATAGTCCAGTGGCTTGCATGAATTGGATAAGAGAAATAGAACAAGCCTTTCGGGCTTGTGAGTGTTATGATGAAAAGTCTAAAGTTAGATTTGGGTCACAAATGTTACGCGGTAACGCGTTATCCTGGTGGAACGTACTGTCATCTTCTGTGACGGAGGCAATTCTGAATACCGTGACTTGGGAACAGTTCAAAGCAAAGATTTTGGAGGAGTACTGTAATGAAACAGAAATGGACCGAATCGAGGAAGAGTCAGGAATCTCAAGAAATGCAACATGACAGTGAGAAAGTATACCGAATCCTTTATGGAGAAGCTGAACCTGGTGGGGCATGTGGCTCCAGCTGAGAAAGACAAAATTAAAGCTTATCTGAAGGGTTGCCGGCGGATATGATGACAAGGGTCCGAAGTTCAAAGGCTACTACTTTAAGGGAGACGATCGAGGAAGCGAAAGTGATAGAAGAAATGTACGCCAAAGACAAAGAAGAGAAAGCACATGTGGGAGAAAAGAGAAAGTGGGAAGGTCGTTCAGAACCTTCTCAGAAAACCAGATTGTTTGGGAAGAATATCCGTTATGACTCTCGTAAGGAACCAAGCTGGTGTTCCAAATGTAGAAGCAAACATTTTGGTTTGTGTCGAGTGGGGGGAAATATTTGAATGTTACAAGTGCGGGAAGGCGGGGCATATAGCGGTGAACTGCCCAATGCCGGGATCAGTTTGTTTTGAATGTAAACAACTGGGCCACTTTCGGAAAGATTGTCCGAAGCTAAAGAACGAGGGAGATCAGGGAAGGAAGTTGGTTATCCCTAAACCAACTGGGCGTGCTTTCCAAATGACTGTTGAAGAAGCGAAAGGATCGAAAGATGTTGTCTCGGGTACATTCCTTATAAACTCCATTCCTGCACATGTGTTATTTGATAGTGGCGCACACTATTCTTTTGTATCCAAGTTGTTCTACCGTAAGCTAGCTATGCCTGTCACTACGTTAGGAGATGCCTTAGTAGTTGAGATAGCTAATGGGGTTCGATCTTTGGTTAGCGAAAGTTTGGTCGATTGTAAAATCTTGATAGAGGGAACAGAATTTCCGATTGACTTATTGTTAATGGAAATTAGGGGATTTGATGTTATTGTGGGGATGGACTGGTTGAGCAATAACCAGGCAGAAATAATGTATGCAAAGAAGCTGATCCGAATCCCAATGACCGATATAGATGACGTATTCTTATTTGGAGAAAAGCAGAAAGGAGATATTCCGTTGATTTTAGTGGCAAAGGCGCGTAAATGTTTATCAAAGGGATGTTGGTCCTATCTAGCCTATGTGATAGATACGAAGTTAGAAAAGAAACAAGTGCAAGATATCAAAGTGGTGCGTGAATTTCCGGATGTATTTCCGGATGATCTTCCAGGTCTACCAGCGGGAAGACAAGTAGAGTTTCGCATCGATCTTATTCCTGGAGCAGCACCGATAACTCGTGCACCTTACCGCCTAGCGCCAGCTGAGATGGCAGAAATGATGTCTCAATTGCAAGAGCTGCTAGACAAGGGTTTCGTTAGACCGAGTTCTTCACCTTGGGGAGCTCCGGTATTGTTTGTTAAGAAGAAATATGGCACTATGAGAATGTGCATAGATTATCGGGAGCTGAATAAGGTGACGATAAAGAATAAGTATCCGCTTCCAAGGATTGATGATCTGTTTGATCAACTCCACGGTGCGGGATGCTTTTCCAAAATTGATCTAAGGTCGGGGTATCACCAAGTGCGGGTAAGAGAGGAAGACGTTCCAAAGACGGCGTTTAGAACGAGATACGGGCATTATGAATTTCTTGTGATGCCGTTTGGGTTGACTAACGCTCCAGCTATATTAATGGATTTGATGAATAGAGTATGTCGACCGTTTTTAGACAAGTCTGTTATCGTTTTCATTGATGACATACTTGTTTATTCGAAGGATGAGAACGACCATGAACGCCACCTTCGGGAGGTTTTAGAAGTGTTACGAAAAGAGAAATTGTACGCAAAATTCTCTAAATGTGAATTTTGGTTGAAAGAAGTACAATTTATGGGACACGTGATTTCTGTGGAAGGCGTGAAAGTAGATCCAGCAAAGATATAAGCAATGATGAATTGGGAGACTCCAAAAAGCGCGTCTAAAATAAGAAGTTTCTTGGGGTTAGCAGGTTATTACCGAAGATTTATTAAAGACTTCTCAAAGATTGCTTCTACTTTGACTATGTTGACTCGTAAGAATGTGAAGTTTGTTTGGACCGAAAAACAGGAGACAACTTTCAGGACCTTACGGCAAAAGTTGTGTGAAGCTCCTATTCTTGTACTGCCAGAAGGGACTGAAGATTTGGTAGTCTATAGTGACGCATCGAAAATGGGTTTAGGATGTGTATTGATGCAACGAGGCAAGGTGATTGCCTATGCATCAAGACAGTTGAAAGAACATGAAAAGAACTATCCTACCCACGATTTAGAATTAGCAGCTGTTGTGTTTGCTTTAAAGCCGTGGCGTCATTATCTCTATGGAACGAAGTGTACACTCTTCACTGATCATAAAAGTTTACAGCATGTTTTTGATCAGAAGGAGTTGAACATGAGGCAAAGGCGATGGCTTGAATTGTTGAAGGACTACGATTGTGAATTGCATTACCACCCAGGTAAAGCGAATGTTGTAGCCGATGCGTTGAGTAGAAAAGAGTATAAGGGGTGCTTGAAATCGAGAAACGCCAGAATTGATGTAATGTCAAGTCTGATTGAAAGAATAAAAGATGCTCAAGTGGAGGCTTTGTTAGAAAGCAACCTGAAAGAAGAAGTGATGAGCAAGCAACATCTTCAGCTGACTGAAGATAACCGAGGGATTAAAATGTTCCAAGGCCGTCTTTGGGTACCAAAGATAGGTGGAAATCGGGAGTTGATTTTGATGGATGCGCATAGATCTAAGTATTCTATACATCCGGGGAGTACCAAAATGTATAGAGATTTGAAACTGCACTATTGGTGGCCGGCTATGAAAGTGGATGTGGCACGAATAGTAGAGAAATACGTAACCTGTTCGTTAGTAAAAGCAGAGCACCAAAGACCATACGGAAGTTTTCAATCTTTGGAAATTCCGTAGTGGAAATGGGATAAGATTACCATGGATTTTGTGACAAAGTTACCAAAGACGCAAAGAGGTAACGATACCATTTGGGTAATCGTCGATCGACTGACAAAGAGTGCTCATTTCTTAGCTATGAAAGAAGCATCACCAATAGATAAATTGGCGAAGCTATATATCGATGAAGTGGTGTCAAGACATGGTATACCGGTGTCTATAGTGTCGGATCGTGATAGTTGGTTTACCTCAAGATTTTGGCAATCACTACAAGAGGAATTGGGTACAAAAGTTAATCTAAGTACTGCTTATCACCCACAGACTGACGGCCAAAGTGAAAGAACCATACAAACTTTGGAAGACATGCTCAGGTCTTGTGTACTGGATTTTGGAGGTAACTGGGATTCTCATTTTCCGTTAGTAGAATTTGCTTACAACAACAGTTACCATTCCAGTATTGTAAGAGCACCTTTCGAAGCATTGTATGGTAGGAAATGTAGAACTCCGGTGTGCTGGTTAGAAGCCGGAGAGAAACAGTTTGCTGGTCCGGAACTTGTGCAACAAACCGCGGACAAGGTAAAGGAAATTCGGAAGCATATGAAAGCGGCTCAAGATAGACAGAAAATCTATGCCGATCCGAAAAGAAGACCAAAAGAATTTCAAGTTGGGGAGCGTGTAATGCTTAAAGTATCCCCATGGAAAGTGTGATACGGTTTGGAAAGCGTGGGAAGTTGAGTCCTCGTTTTCTAGGACCTTTCACTATTACCAAAAGAGTTGGTCTTCAAGCGTATCAATTGGACCTTCCACCTGAGTTAGAAGGGATCCATAATACTTTTCATGTGTGTTATCTTCGGAAATGCTTAGCCGAAGAACAAGATGTGATTCCACTTACTGATGTAAGGGTGGATGAAGGGAGTCGATGTGTAGAAGAACCGGAAGCAATTTTGGAAAGGTCAGTTAAGAGGTTACGAAGTGGTAAAGAGATGGTAATGTTAAAAGTTCAATGGAAGCATCATCGAGGTGCTAATGTGACCTTAGAGTCAGAGGAAGATATGAAAGTTAGATATCCTCATTTGTTTAGCTAGATTTGATTTCGGGGACGAAATCATTTTCAAGTTGGGGAGTATTGTAACATCTCGAATTTTCGTTGTATTATTTTGTAAATTACAAGTTTTAACTTGGGGTTAAGTTTGTATTTGTTTAAATTATTGGTTGAAGTGGATTTCCAATTTGAAGGTTTGTTGTGTCATTCCTTTAAAGTTAGGGGTGTATTTGGTATTTTGAGATATGACTCACTAAGTTGTAGTAGGAGGTGTCACACAATTAGTCTTAAGTGACTAATTGTGTGTGTGGGGTGGCCATTTCGGTATTGAGAGAGAGAGATAGAACCGAGAGATAGAGATAGAAAGATCGAGAAGAAGAAGAGCAAGTGAAGCAAGGATTTTCAGTTGGGTTTTTGAGATTTATTGAAGAAACAAAGGTAATCCATCCTTACTTTCATGTTCATAAGTTGTTAGATAAGTTTAGAGATGCGTTTTTTTATGAAATATGGATGTTTTGGGAAATCTGAGAATATGAGTAGGTTCAGTTCAGAACCTTAATCATATCTGCATATTATCAGAAAGTTTTGGTGTAAAAACTCTAAAATCTGGGTTTTAGGATGAACATAGTGGACTGAGATATGGATGAACATCATGGATATCGCAACCTTGAGTTGCGACATCCATGCATGTCGCAATAGACAGTTGCGACTTAGTAGTGAAGTCGCAATAGACAGTTGCGACTTAGTAGTGAAGTCGCAATAGACAGCTGGGACTTGGTGTTGAAGTCACAATAGAGGGTTGCGACTTGGTGACCATGTTGCAGTAGTTGATTGCGACTTGCACTGTGCATTGCGTTAAGAAATTTTTATTTAGTTGGTTGCGACTTAAGACGAAGATTTTTAGATGATAAGGATTCTTAGTTTTAGAGAGTTCTGTTCTGTAATTTAATATCAGTATATAGGTATACTGGATATTACAGTAAACTGTGGTGGTGAAGACAGAAGTTCCTACGTCTTTAAAAGAAATAAAAGAAGTGTGACTTCATACCAGGTGAGTTTATTCAACTCTCTTTAAAATTCAGCAATTAATATTGAAATAGATATGTATTATGTATGTCTGAGCATGTTAATAAAGGACTCGTCTTAATCAATAATGAGTCCAAATAGATGGTTAAAAGTTATGATATGTTGATCCCCGTGCTAAATGGCAATGAGGGGATAGTTAAGAAGTCGAGGTGTCAAAACTATAAATATTCCTTACAAATGTTTATATATGTAGAATATGTTTTGGAGACGAATATATTATATGTTACGCACATATAATAGTAAGAATAATAATACTTATTTATTGTGTGGCGATTGCTAGAAATAGGCATCCGGTCATAGTAGGGCACCTGGGTACGGTCTAATGGGAACCGAAATACTTGCCATTTGACCAAGGGATGTAATTTCTAGTGAATGAGCGTATCTTGAATCATCGTGAGGGCCCCGGTTGTGTATCGCGATATATTAATCCCATTGGGGTCAGTGATTCTGAGATGGTGAGGACGTGAAATGTGGAATAGGCAGATTTTGATTTGTAATTCCCATTTCGAATGGAAGATCGGAGATTTCCATTTTATAGGGAAGATCGGAGATTTCCCGTTGTGAAAGGAAGATTAGAGATAGGCATAAGTAAATTGTAATATCTACTTCCGGATTAAGAAATAGGCAGGTTTTGACTTGTAATTTCTTAAATAAGAGTAATAACTTTGAATCTGGGATGATTCATAGTAAAATCTTGATAGTGATATTATGGCTAGACGAACTACATAAGTATGGGAGTGGGGTAGATTCCCAGTATTGAAAGGAGTTGTTGTACGGTAAGATGGGCGAGAACAAGTTTGTTTTATCTGTTGAGATTTTAATTGTTTAACTTTAATTTGATTTGAATATTCTCACTAGGCGAAAGCCTAATGTTTCAGGTTGAATTTTCTTACCAGGTACAAGCTCCGGGAAGTAAGCGGGAAAGTGTGATGAGAATCTTTTGTAAAGACTTAAACTTAGAGATAACGGAGGATCTAGCCGTTCTTTTGATACTTTTGGGACAAAGGATTAGATAGCTTAATTAATCTGATTGTGATGTATGATTAGATTAATAGGTTATTTAAATTAGTTGTGTTGTATATAAAACCTTTACATTTGATCCTCAGGTTATAGAAGTTTGAAGTTTTATGATCATAACTTGTGGCAATTTTAAGGTTTAAATTGGCCCTGTTTTTAGGGTGTTACACCTGTCCCCTGTTCCTATTGGCGGATTAGTACTATTCAGATTTCCTCCTCCTTGGTTCTTTCGTTTAGTACCACTTGCCATTCTGTAGATTCAAACAAAATTAATACACACATAAGCACATACCCTATATAACATGGTATTCTGGTTCAAACATGTACCTGTAAGATCATGATTACACTGGCCAGGCGTAATTTGAAATTACCTTACATGATGTTCCTTCTTCCCTTTTATACTTCATCATCCCATGGTTCTATAATGATAGGGACATCCTACTTCACATGCAGTTTAAGTCTAGGTACAGATACAAATACCTAAATCCCTTAAACCAAGGCTCTGATACCATTTGTAACAACCCAATTCCCATATACACAACAAATCACATAATGTAACATAACATTGATATAACAAAAGAGACATCATATTACAAGTACGGTCCCGTAGTCTTTTACAATTAGCATAAGCCATTCTACTACAAACTTTGTACTAAATACATACATAACATTTAGTATTGTAATACAACTGCTACACATGCCAAAATCTTCATCATACAATCCTTCACAAAAGCCATCCCTCGATTCCTCTAATTAGTTGTTCTTACCCGATCCACCACCTGGAATACATATTTTTAAAACAAAATGAGGGTTAGACCTAAGGGTCTAAGTGAGAAAATCCCTGTTAGTTTGAAATCATTTATATAAACCTTAATTATATAAATCACACAACACGATCAAATATATCAATTTGAACTCACACATCATATACATTCACTTCTCATTCCTCCTGGCCATATTAGTTGATTGCAAACCAACTAATAAATTTACAACGCTGTACAACATCTACAGCCAAACAACGCTATACGGATTCTATAGCCAAACACACCGGTCCTAAGCCCGGCCAGCGTATTATAACACATTATAATACTCATGTAAATATAATACCTCAATATATTATAATTCACATATAAACACATAATCACCAATTATCACATTCCCAAATCATACGTATATGTATTCCAGTTAAAACGTTTTTAAAGTAAAACTCACCTGCTTTGATTATTACACACGCTCGCAAGCTCCTTTCAAAATGGTCTTATCTCTTACCACGACTCCACAGAATCTGAAACAATTTAAGGTACATTTATTGCCTTACAAGCCAATCGTATAAAGCTTAATAAGTACAAAACCTCCACTGTTTATACCCACTGCAACTGTATGTCAAAACTTAACAAACTACCGGGACTGCACAGAGTACCGGGACTCCTTGGTACCGGGAGTCTCGATCACCAGGAGTTAACAATACTGGGACTCCACACTACCGGGAGTCGACAGTACCGGGACTCCACCGGGAGTCTTCAAGAACACAGTCGGTTTCCACTTACCCAGAAATCGATTGAAATCTAATCAAGACACGAAATTAGAAATTCTAAACCGATAGATATCTTCTATACATGATTACCAACACAATATGTAAGGGACTTACCTCAAAATCGCTTCCAACGAAATCAATCGAAGCCCTAACCGTAGGTTTCATCCACTGCTTCTTTTCACCTCCAGAACTCCCGCACACACACACACACTCTTTCTATTTTAGGTATCTGATGAGTGTAGAGGCTTAAGAGACAATATAGGTCCAACTTACCTTCTTGGCTCAAACTATTCCAAAATGACCCAAAACACCCTTAACCTTATAACTTATCTCAAATTAACCAAATCATTATATCTTATGGTTAAATTAATTTAACGGATAGGTAAAATATCTAACGGACTTACCCGGGGTATTACACAAAGTCCGGCTATTACCTATTACTTTCATAAAAAAATTGCGCACAAGGGGTCGAAGATCACAACCACAAGGCTTGTGGCGTACTGGTTAAGACCTTGGGGGGATGTGGCTCAGAAACCCATCTACCCCGGGTTCGAATCCAGGCGTTAGCAACTTGTGGCCACTGAGGAATTATCTCAGGGCTGAATGCTTTCAGTCAATCAGTGCCAGGGATTAGTCTAGGCAAAGCCTAGGATACCCTTTCAAAAAAAAGGGGGGTCGAAGATCCAAGATATTATGGAAAATCCAAGACCAAGCTGGTTTCTTTTTAATACTCCATAAAGAAGAGTTGGAGAGTCTATTCAAGTAGATCCATTTAACCCACAAAGACTTACGGTTGCAAAGAAGGTCTCATATATGAGTAGTAAGGAGGGCACGGTTCCAAAGGGCAAGATTTTTAATACCGAGTCCACCACACACCAATGGTTTGCAAACTTCTTCCCACGCGATTTTACACTTACCTTTCGAACTTTCACCTTGTGCCCAGCTCTTTACTCATGGAAAAGGAGAATCTCTATCTAGCTACTACAACCGTTTTAACAGTCTTCTAAATGATTTAAAGTTGTCGGGCAGAGTATATGATAATGAGGAAGTCTTGAGCAAATTTATGGACTGTCTTCCCGACTTTTGGGAAAACATCTGTACTTGTATCAAGACAACCAAGGATCTTGAATACATGCCTCTCATTGTTCTTTATGGAACTCTCTTTAATTATGAGCAAACTAAAATGCAAAGGAAGTCTATCATTAAAGAGATAAAAGGCTCCTCTATAGCCCTTGTCAGTGATACTTCCAAGAAAGTTCAGTGTGTTCCTCGCATCACCTACCCTTCATCAGATTCTGACAATGACAGTCAAAATGAGTCTACTCACCAAACGGAGGCATACCTAAGTGATGCTGATGATGAAGTTGAGGAAAATTCTGTTGAATAGATAACTGATGAAATGGCCATGATGGTCGGGTTAAAAAACAAACCTCGTTTTTTTGGCAAACCTAGAACTTTCAGAAAACCCTTCTCTTCCACAAAAACTTCCTCTATTGACAAGTCAAATGAGGAGTGCTTCAATTGTGGTAAGAAAGGACACTTTGCCTCTGAATGCAGAAGCAAACTTGTTGAAAGAACTAGGACCACCTCCTATGACAGATTTTCTTCTAAATATGAGAAATCCAAGAACAAAACCTATAAGTCAACCTTTCCTAGAAAAGGTAGTCAACCCTCCTCTCAGGAACATCAGGAACGTGCTGAAAAATACAAAGGCAAATATAAGAGAGAGAAGGAAAGAAATGAGGGACTTCTTAGGAAAGGAAAGGGTCTCATTGCTGAAACCCATGACTGGGCTGATGAGCTAACTTCTGAAAGTGACAAGGACTCTCCCAAGATGTGTTCATGGCTAAATCTGATGATGTGGAAAACTCTGAAAAAGCAACTACTCTAACAGCTCTGGTGTCAACTGGGTGCTCATCATCTTACTCTCAGGTACATCCTTTCAACTCCATGTCGGAAACTGAAAAGATAGATGCTTATGAGTCTTTGACAAATGATTTCTATAATATCAAAGATGCTAAGAAAAAGAAATCAGCTCAAGTTAAAACTCTTTCTTCTCAACTTGAAATCTGCCTTTCCCAACTTGAAAAGTTTGATGAGATCAAAGATGAATTAGATGACTTGAAAACCATAAATCACATCATTGCTAAAGAGAAAAATAAACTTTTTAAAAGACTGAAAAGGGAGCAAGAAACTGTAAGAAAATGGATCAGCTCTTCTAAAAACCTTGAGAAAATTTTTAAAGATCAAATCTCTTGTGAGGACAAAACTGGACTAGGTTTTGGAAAAATGGACATTGATCTCTCTTCTCAAACTCTTGCTTCCACTTCATGTGTTTCTCCAAACTGCTGTGAGTCCTCTAAGTCAAGCTACGTTGGGTCTGTGTCTATGAACTCAACTGATTTATCTGAAGCCTTAAAATTTGGAATGTTCATAAAAGCCAAAGATCCAATCTCTTTTCCAAACATTGAGACTCAAGACTCTATTGAATCTCCTAAACCCATTCATGATCTTTTGAAACTCTTGACTCTAGATGAAGCTTCTTCTTCGGAAGCCATAGACCCTAAGGAGTCCAAAAAGGACAAAACTAGCCCCTCTTTGAAAAGGAAATCCTCGGTTATTTCAAAAGGCCCTTTTAAAAATTTCTCCACAGATCCCTCTCCAAGAAACGCCATAACCACCTTTGGCAAAGGGATTTTAAGTTTTCCTCCTCTTATTTCAACTTTTGGTCCAAAAGCTATTCAAATTGATGTTAAAGGAAAAGGCAAAGAAAAGATTCAACAATCTAAAAAGGTGTTCATTTATAGAAAATGTTATAACTGTGGTGACACTTTTCATCTTGCCAAAGACTGTCCTAAGGATAGAATTGACCGAACAACGGCTAAGGAATCTTCTACTTCTAACCCAAAAAGACCCACCACCAAATGGGTACCAAGAAACTAATCTGTCTGTGACTGCAGGTCAATGAGCATCATCAGATTTGATATCTGGATAGTGGGTGCTCACGACATATGACTGGAAACAAATCTCTTCTATAAACCATGTGTCTGAAAAGGGTTCGCCAGTTACCTTTGGGGACAACTCTATAGGTTACATAAAAGGCTATGGTACTCTCACCAATAGATCTGTCACCTTTAATAAAGTAGCACTTGTTGAAGGACTCATGCACAATCTCATGAGCATAAGTCAGCTATGAGATCTGGGCTACAAAGTTATCTTTGAACTTTGTATCTGTACAATTGTTGATAAAGCCATGAAGGTGGTTCTCTCTGGAAGAAGGAGGGAGAATGTCTATGTCATAGACATGTGACAAAGTCAGGGATCTTCAACTGTATGCTTTGTGTCTGATGACACAGCCAAAAGAAACTGGTTGTGGCATAAACGTCCGTCTCACCTAAACTTCACAACTCTACACATCATCTCCAATAGAGATCTGGTGACCGGTATGCCGAAGCTGAACTTTGTGAAAGAAAAGCTATGTGATGCATGTGAAAAAGGGAAACTCACCAAGACCTCCTTTAAAACAAAACAGTGTTCCTCCATCACTCTTCCTCTCCAAATGCTGCACATGGATCTCTGTGGACCAGTCAGCACTCCTAGCCTAGGTGGAAAAAGGTACATTATTGTAATTGTTGATGAATTCACAAGATATACTTGGGTATGTTTTCTCAGGTACAAAAGTGATGCAACAAAATAAATCATCAACTTTGTCAAGAAGAATAAAGTTCTGATTGGTCAGCTTGTACGGTCTGTAAGAAGTGACAATGGCACCGAATTCAGAAACAGTGCCTTAGTGTAACAACCCAATTCCCATAACATACATCATAATACATAACATGCATACATATCATTGATTTACAACAAAAGTTACATAGCAAACCAAGTACGGTCTCTTTTAGTCTCGAAACTATAAAATATACAGTATCTTCCTAATCATCATCGGTCCACGAAGGCAGTCTACACCTTATTCTTTCCTTTGCCGCTATCGGATCCTCGACCTGGAAAACATATTTTTGAAAACAAAATGAGGGTTAGACCAAACGGGTCTAGTGAGTTAATCCTGGTCTTTTCCAAAATCAATATAAAACTCTTTTCACATAATACTTTGTATCAAAATAGTTTACATAAAACCTTTCGTATAAGCACGCATATACCACACGTATATAAAAATACCACATCAAGACTCGAGCACCGCGTATCTCTCCTCATCTCATCTTCTTTCCCCTGGCCACATTAGTCGGTAGCAAGCCAACTAATTATCGTCACTGTACAATACAGTCGACTCCACTGTAATCACATACAGCCCCGCTGCAGTTACCTACAGCTCCACTGCAATTTCATGCAGCCCCGCTGTATTTCCATACAGCCCCGCCAAATAATAATTCGGCTCACCTATACTCGTTTCGTGCAATATAAATACAATATATATCTCAATATATCATATTGTCATTTATAAACCTTTCATCATTTTTTCAACCATATATATATAATTATATACATATATCCTTTTAACATAAACATATAATCAAACCTTGACACGTATCATCTCATATATATAAATACATATATATATATTTCACACATACTCACATACACATATAAACACATATATATATTCCAGTTGAAAACGTTTTAAAGTAAAACTCACTTGATTAGCTTAGTTCCAAAAACCCTTCCACGCTATTATTGAGCTCTCTGATTCCTTCAGTCCCGATTCACGGAATCTGTACCACATGAATACAAATATTTCTTTTTAAGGCTGGAAGTCTCTAAGTTCTGAAATCCTCGACTCAAGTCGCAATACACTACACCAAGTCGCAATCAACTACTGCGACTTCACACCCAAGTCGCAATCAACTACTGCGACTTCACACCCAAGTCGCAATCAACTACTGCGACTTCACACCCAAGTCGCAATCAACTACTGAGACTTCATCCTCAAGTCGCAATCAACTATTGCGACTTCCCACTCAAGTCGCAACCCACTATTGCGACTTCATGAGCAAGTCGCAAGCCACCATTGCGACATTCATGAAGATGACCATATTCAAGCATGTCGCAACCCACCATTGCGACTTGCTTGAATGTCTCAGTCCACCATGTTATCTTAAACCCAGATTTAATCTTTTAACTATGCCTGTTGCTGAAATTATGCAGATACGTTTAAGACCATTAACATAACCTAACCATATGCTCAGATTTCTCAAAACATCCCTAAATCATCAAAACCCACTTCAAAACTTATGTAAAACCTATTATACATAAGAGTAAAGATTTGAATGGATTAATACCTTTTTGTTTCTGAAGTAGATCCTAAACTCAGCTACAAAACATCAAATTTCTACTTCCTCTTCACCTTTTCTCTCTTTCTCTTTGTTGCCGTGAACCATCAACACACCCACACACTTATGGTTTTGTTGTTCTAAGAAGATGACACCTATTCTAATTGAATTAGAAAGGGTCGGTTGTGGTGGAGGATAATATCTCCATAATCACCAATCAAACCCCCTACTTATCCTATTTGGCAAATCTTACCCCCACACTTCCAAATAAAATTAAAACTTACCCCTTAACTTCTAACTCCAAAATAATAATTTAAAGTAACACTTTTTAAATAAACCAATAACATACCTGGTTATTACAACATCTCCCCCTTAAAAGAATTCCGTCCCGGAATTCGGTCAAGCGAAAAGGTACAGTTTGCTTAGTTCTTACTTCTACCTTTAACTCAATCCAAGCATAGGAATTAACTGAATAGACACCCCACACCTATCTATATTTCTAACACAGATAAGCAACAAAAGAATGGAAATACCCATAATCATTTCACACAGAAGTCATATAACACTTTAGCACGTATAGAGTTTGTTAAGATATACCTGTATCCTCATCCGTATTTTCCTCTGGTTCTTGTGTCATCAATTGGAAGACTCGACCCTTTGCTTTCGGTTCCTCAGACCCTTGTATCTCTCCCGTCCTGACACTTATTGGTTTCCCCGTCGTACTACCCTGTTGTATTTTCCTTTGTGGACAGTCTGACTGAATATGATCAGGGGAATTGCAAACGAAACAGAATCGATTTGCGCGACAATTCTTAGCGACGTGTCCAGCCCTTCCACAGTTGTAACAACTTCTAGGATCAACATAACAATTTCCTTGATGTACGCGATTGCATTTTGGACATAGTTTTTCATTTGGTCTAAAAGGTAGGCGACTATTGAACCTCTGAATTTCGTACTTCGTTGAATCATGCGTCATCTCTTCTGATTTTCTTTTCCCAGCACTCTTATCATTTGCATCTCTCTTAATATCTCGCTCTACATTTTCCGTGGCATTTACTGCGGCTGAGAAGTTATCAGGTCCTGTTGCAGTCACTAACTTTCTGACTTCCGAATTTAACCCGAAGATAAACCTTTCCATCTTCATCGTCTCCGTAGCAACGTAGTATTCTGCGAACCGAGACTTTTCCAGGAAGCTAGCGGTGTAGTCTCGAACGGATAAGTTTCCTTGTTGTAAGTTCATAAATTCCCCTTCCAGATGTTTGACGGCTGCTTGGGGACAAAATGCGTTCCTGTAGGCTATCACAAATTCTTCCCAAGAGAGGGTAGAATAAACATCAGATCCCTTAGAATGAATAAAGGATTCCCACCAATACAAAGCATCCCCCTTTAACATTGCTGCTCCATACAATACTCTATCTTCGCCAGCGCACTTACTCGTCTTGAAGATAGCTTCTATTTCCTTCATCCATCTCATTGCTTTCACTGGATCCCTGTCTCCTAAGTAGGTTGGAGGTCTACAGTTTAAGAACATTTTGTAGTCGCACCTCCTTGGCACCTGTACAACAGTTGGTGTAGTTGGCATTTCAGCTTCCCGCTCAGGATCCGGTGTTTCAGCTTCACCGTGACGATTCTGGTCAAACATTGCTTGTATACTAGCTTGTAGCCTTCCCATCTCTACCATCAAATCATCCCTCGTGACAAACTCAGTTCCTTGTGGCTGAATTCTGCCCCCGACTCTACCTCCTGTTCTACCTCCTGTTCTACCTCCAGTTCTGCCTCCAGTTCTGCCTCCCCTTTCCCCCGTTCCTATCGGCGGATTTGTACTATTCGGATTTCCCCCTCTCCGATTCGTACGTCTAGTAACGCTTGCCATTCTGTAGATTCAAACAAGATTAATATACACATAAGCACATACCCCATATAATAAGGTTTTCCGGTTCAAACATGCACCTGTAAGATCGCAATTACACTGGCCAGGTGTAATCTGAAATTACCTTACATGATGTTCCTTCTACCATTTTATATTTAACATCCCAAGGTTATAATATATTAAGGACATCCTACTTCACATGCAGTTTAAGTCTAGGTACGGGTACAAATACCTAAATCCCTTAAACTAAGGCTCTGATACCATTTGTAACAACCCAATTCCCATAACATACATCATAATACATAACATGCATACATATCGTTGATTTACAACAAAAGTTACATAGCAAACCAAGTACGGTCTCTTTTAGTCTCGAAACTATAACATATATAATATCTTCCTAATCATCATCGGTCCACGAAGGCACTCTACACCTTATTCTTTCCTTTGCCGCTATCGGATCCTCGACCTAGAAAACATATTTTTGAAAACAAAATGAGGGTTAGACCAAATGGGTCTAGTGAGTTAATCCTGGTCTTTTCCAAAATCAATATAAAACTCTTTTCACATAATACTTTGTATCAAAATAGTTTACATAAAACCTTTCGTATAAGCACACATATACCACACGTATATAAAAATACCACATCAAGACTCGAGCACCGCGTATCTCTCCTCATCTCATCTTCTTTCCCCTGGCCACATTAGTCGGTAGCAAGCCAACTAATTATCGTCACTGTACAATACAGTCGACTCCACTGTAATTACATACAGCCCCGCTGCAGTTACCTACATCTCCACTGCAATTTCATGCAGCCCCGCTGTATTTCCATACAGCCCCGCCAAATAATAATTCGGCTCACCTATACTCGTTTCGTGCAATATAAATACAATATATATCTCAATATATCATATTGTCATTTATAAACCTTTCATCATTTTTCCAACCATATATATATATGTATATACATATATCCTTTTAACATAAACATATAATCAAACCTTGACACGTATCATCTCATATATATAAATACATATATATATATTTCACACATACTCACATACACATATAAACACATATATATATATTCCAGTTGAAAACGTTTTAAAGTAAAACTCACTTGATTAGCTTAGTTCCAAAAACCCTTCCACGCTATTATCGAGCTCTCTGATTCCTTAAGTCCCGATTCACGGAATCTGTACCACATGAATACAAATATTTCTTTTTAAGGCTGGAAGTCTCTAAGTTCTGAAATCCTCGACTCAAGTCGCAATACACTACACCAAGTCGCAATCAACTACTGCGACTTCATACCCAAGTCGCAATCAACTACTGCGACTTCACACCCAAGTCGCAATCAACTACTGCGACTTCACACCCAAGTCGCAATCAACTACTGCGACTTCATCCTCAAGTCGCAATCAACTATTGCGACTTCCCACTCAAGTCGCAACCCACTATTGCGACTTCATGAGCAAGTCGCAACCCACCATTGCGACATTCATGAAGATGACCATATTCAAGCATGTCGCAACCCACCATTGCGACTTGCTTGAATGTCTCAGTCCACCGTGTTATCTTAAACCCAGATTTAATCTTTTAACTATGCCTGTTGCTGAAATTATGCAGATATGTTTAAGACCATAACCATATGCTTAGATTTCTCAAAACATCCCTAAATCATCAAAACCCACTTCAAAACTCATGTAAAACCTATTATACATAAGAGTAAAGATTTGAATGGATTAATACCTTTTTGTTTCTGAAGTAGATCCTAAACTCAGCTGCAAAACATCAAATTCCTACTTCCTCTTCACCTTTTCTCTCTTTCTCTTTGTTGCCGTGAACCATCAACACACCCACACACTTATGGTTTTGTTGTTCTAAGAAGATGACACCTATTCTAATTGAATTAGAAAGGGTCGGTTGTGGTGGAGGATAATATCTCCATAATCACCAATCAAACCCCCTACTTATCCTATTTGGCAAATCATACCCCCACACTTCCAAATAAAATTAAAACTTACCCCTTAACTTCTAACTCCATAATAATAATTTAAAGTAACACTTTTTAAATAAACCAATAACATACCTAGTTATTACAACATCTCCCCTTAAAAGAATTCCGTCCCGGAATTCGGTCAAGCGAAAAGGTACAGTTTGCTTAGTTCTTACTTCTACTTTGAACTCAATCCAAGCATAGGAATTAACTGAATAGACACCCCACACCTATCTATATTTCTAACACAGATAAGCAACAAAAGAATGGAAATACCCATAATCATTTCACACAGAAGTCATATAACACTTTAGCACTTATAGAGTTTGTTAAGATATACCTGTATCCTCATCCGTATTTTCCTCTGGTTCTTGTGTCATCATTTGGAAGACTCGACCCTTTGCTTTCGGTTCCTCAGACCCTTGTATCTCTCCCGTCCTGACACTTATTGGTTTCCCCGTCGTACTACCCTGTTGTATTTTTCTTTGTGGACAGTCTGACTGAATATGATCAGGGGAATTGCAAACGAAACAGAATCGATTTACGCGACAATTCTTAGCGACGTGTTCAACCCTTCCACACTTGTAACAACTTCTAGGATCAACATAACAATTTCCTTGATGTACGCGGTTGCATTTTGGACATAGTTTTTCATTTGGTCTAAAAGGTAGGCGACTATTGAACCTCTGAATTTCGTACTTCGTTGAATCATGCGTCATCTCTTCTGATTTTCTTTTCCCAGCACTCTTATCATTAGCATCTCTCTTAATATCTCGCTCTACATTTTCCACGACATTTACTGCGGCTGAGAAGTTATCAGGTCCTGTTGCAGTCACTAACTTTCTGACTTCCGAATTTAACCCGAAGATAAACCTTTCCGTCTTCATCGCCTCCGTAGCAACGTAGTATTCTGCGAACCGAGACTTTTCCAGGAAGCTAGCGGTGTAGTCTCGAACGGATAAGTTTCCTTGTTGTAAGTTCATAAATTCCCCTTTCAGATGTTTGACGGCTGCTTGGGGACAAAATGCGTTCCTGTAGGCTATCACAAATTCTTCCCAAGAGAGGGTAGAATAAACATCAGATCCCTTAGAATGAATAAAGGATTCCCACCAATACAAAGCATCCCCCTTTAACATTGCTGCTCCATACAATACTCTATCTTCGTCAGCGCACTTACTCGTCTTGAAGATAGCTTCTATTTCCTTCATCTATCTCATTGCTTTCACTGGATCCCTGTCTTCTGAGTAGGTTGGAGGTCTACAGTTTAAGAACATTTTGTAGTCGCACCTCCTTGGCACCTGTACAACAGTTGGTGTAATTGGCATTTCAGCTTCCCGCTCAGGATCCGGTGTTTCTGCTTCACCGTGACGATTCTGGTAAAACATTGCTTGTATACTAGCTTGTAGCCTTCCCATCTCTGCCATCAAATCATCCCTCATGACAAACTCAGTTCCTTGTGGCTGAATTCTGCCCCCGACTCTACCTCCTGTTCTACCTCCAGTTCTGCCTCCAGTTCTGCCTCCAGTTCTGCCTTCCCTTTCCCCCGTTCCTACCGGCGGATTTGTACTATTCGGATTTCCCCCTCTCCGATTTGTACCTCTAGTACCGCTTGCCATTCTGTAGATTCAAACAAGATTAATATACACATAAGCACATACCCCATATAATAAGGTTTTCCAGTTCAAACATGCACCTGTAAGATCGCAATTACACTGGCCAGGTGTAATCTGAAATTACCTTACATGATGTTCCTTCTACCTTTTTATATTTAACATCCCAAGGTTCTAATATATCAAGGACATCCTACTTCACATGCAGTTTAAGTCTAGGTACGGGTACAAATACCTAAATCCCTTAAACTAGGGCTCTGATACCATTTGTAACAACCCAATTCCCATAACATACATCATAATACATAACATACATACATATCATTGATTTACAACAAAAGTTACATAGCAATCCAACTACGGTCTCTTTTAGTCTCGAAACTATAAAATATATAATATCTTCCTAATCATCATCGGTCCACGAAGGCAGTCTACACCTTATTCTTTCCTTTGCCGCTATCGGATCCTCGACCTGGAAAACATATTTTTGAAAACAAAATGAGGGTTAGACCAAACGGGTCTAGTGAGTTAATCCTGGTCTTTTCCAAAATCAATATAAAACTCTTTTCACATAATACTTTGTATCAAAATAGTTTACATAAAACCTTTCGTATAAGCACGCATATACCACACGTATATAAAAATACCACATCAAGACTCGAGCACCGCGTATCTCTCCTCATCTCATCTTCTTTCCCCTGGCCACATTAGTCGGTAGCAAGCCAACTAATTATCGTCACTGTACAATACAGTCGACTCCACTGTAATTACATACAGCCCCGCTGCAGTTACCTACAGCTCCACTGCATTTTCATGCAGCCCCGCTGTATTTCCATACAGCCCCGCAAATAATAATTCGGCTCACCTATACTCGTTTCGTGCAATATAAATACAATATATATCTCAATATATCATATTGTCATTTATAAACCTTTCATCATTTTTCCAACCATATATATATAATTATATACATATAATCTTTTAACATAAACATATAATCAAACCTTGACACGTATCATCTCATATATATAAATAAATATATATATTTCACACGTACTCACATACACATATAAACACATATATACATTCCAGTTGAAAACGTTTTAAAGTAAAACTCACTTGATTAGCTTAGTTCCAAAAACCCTTCCACGCTATTATCGAGCTCTCTGATTCCTTCAGTCCCGATTCACGGAATCTGTACCACATGAATACAAATATTTCTTTTTAAGGCTGGAAGTCTCTAAGTTCTGAAATCCTCGACTCAAGTCGCAATACACTACACCAAGTCGCAATCAACTACTGCGACTTCATACCCAAGTCGCAATCAACTACTGCGACTTCACACCCAAGTCGCAATCAACTACTGCGATTTCACACCCAAGTCGCAATCAACTACCGCGACTTCATCCTCAAGTCGCAATCAACTATTGCGACTTCCCACTCAAGTCGCAACCCACTATTGCGACTTCATGAGCAAGTCGCAACCCACCATTGCGACATTCATGAAGATGACCATATTCAAGCATGTCGCAACCCACCATTGCGACTTGCTTGAATGTCTCAGTCCACCGTGTTATCTTAAACCCAGATTTAATCTTTTAACTATGCCTGTTGCTGAAATTATGCAGATATGTTTAAGAACATTAACATAACCTAACCATATGCTTAGATTTCTCAAAACATCCCTAAATCATCAAAACCCACTTCAAAACTCATGAAAAACCGATTATACATAAGAGTAAAGATTTGAATGGATTAATACCTTTTTGTTTCTGAAGTAGATCCTAAACTCAGCTGCAAAACATCAAATTCCTACTTCCTCTTCACCTTTTCTCTCTTTCTCTTTGTTGCCGTGAACCATCAACACACCCACACACTTATGGTTTTGTTGTTCTAAGAAGATGACACCTATTCTAATTGAATTAGAAAGGGTCGGTTGTAGTGGAGGATAATATCTCCATAATCACCAATCAAACCCCCTACTTATCCTATTTGGCAAATCTTACCCCCACACTTCCAAATAAAATTAAAACTTACCCCCTAACTTCTAACTCCATAATAATAATTTAAAGTAACACTTTTTAAATAAACCAATAACATACCTGGTTATTACAACATCTCCCCCTTAAAAGAATTCCGTCCCGGAATTCGGTCAAGCGAAAAGGTACAGTTTGCTTAGTTCTTACTTCTACCTTGAACTCAATCCAAGCATAGGAATTAACTGAATAGACACCCCACACCTATCTATATTTCTAACACAGATAAGCAACAAAAGAATGGAAATACCCATAATCATTTCACACAGAAGTCATATAACACTTTAGCACGTATAGAGTTTGTTAAGATATACCTGTATCCTCATCCGTATTTTCCTCTGGTTCTTGTGTCATCATTTGGAAGACTCGACCCTTTGCTTTCGGTTCCTCAGACCCTTGTATCTCTCCCGTCCTGACACTTATTGGTTTCCCCGTCGTACTACCCTGTAGTATTTTCCTTTGTGGACAGTCTGACTGAATATGATCAGGGGAATTGCAAACGAAACAGAATAGATTTGCGCGACAATTCTTAGCGACGTGTCCAACCCTTCCACACTTGTAACAACTTCTAGGATCAACATAACAATTTCCTTGATGTACGCGGTTGCATTTTAGACATAGTTTTTCATTTGGTCTAAAAGGTAGGCGACTATTAAACCTCTGAATTTCGTACTTCGTTGAATCATGCGTCATCTCTTCTGATTTTCTTTTCCCATCACTCTTATCATTTGCATCTCTCTTAATATCTCGCTCTACATTTTCCGCGGCATTTACTGCGGCTGAGAAGTTATCAGGTCCTGTTGCAGTCACTAACTTTCTGACTTCCGAATTTAACCCGAAGATAAACCTTTCCGTCTTCATCGCCTCCGTAGCAACGTAGTATTCTGCGAACCGAGACTTTTCCAGGAAGCTAGCGGTGTAGTCTCGAACGGATAAGTTTCCTTGTTGTAAGTTCATAAATTCCCCTTCCAGATGTTTGACGGCTGCTTGGGGACAAAATGCGTTCCTGTAGGCTATCACAAATTCTTCCCAAGAGAGGGTAGAATAAACATCAGATCCCTTAGAATGAATAAAGGATTCCCACCAATACAAAGCATCCCCCTTTAACATTGCTGCTCCATACAATACTCTATCTTCGTCAGCGCACTTACTCGTCTTGAAGATAGCTTCTATTTCCTTCATCCATCTCATTGCTTTCACTGGATCCCTGTCTCCTGAGTAGGTTGGAGGTCTACAGTTTAAGAACATTTTGTAGTCGCACCTCCTTGGCACCTGTACAATAGTTGGTGTAATTGGCATTTCAGCTTCCCGCTCAGGATCCGGTGTTTCAGCTTCACCGTGACGATTCTGGTCAAACATTGCTTGTATACTAGCTTGTAGCCTTCCCATCTCTGCCATCAAATCATCCCTCGTGACAAACTCAGTTCCTTGTGGCTGAATTCTGCCCCCGGCTCTACCTCCTGTTCTACCTCCGGTTCTGCCTCCAGTTCTGCCTCCCCTTTCCCCCGTTCCTATCGGCGGATTTGTACTATTCGGATTTCCCCCTCTCCGATTCGTACGGCTAGTACCGCTTGCCATTCTGTAGATTCAAACAAGATTAATATACACAAAAGCACATACCCCATATAATAAGGTTTTCCGGTTCAAACATGCACCTGTAAGATCGCAATTACACTGGCCAGGTGTAATTTCGAAATTACCTTACATGATGTTCCTTCTACCATTTTATATTTAACATCCCAAGGTTCTGATATATCAAGGACATCCTACTTCACATGCAGTTTAAGTCTAGGTACGGGTACAAATACCTAAATCCCTTAAACTAGGGCTCTGATACCATTTGTAACAACCCAATTCCCATAACATACATCATAATACATAACATGCATACATATCATTGATTTACAACAAAAGTTACATAGCAAACCAAGTACGGTCTCTTTTAGTCTCGAAACTATAAAATATATAATATCTTCCTAATCATCATCGGTCCATGAAGACAGTCTACACCTTATTCTTTCCTTTGCCGCTATCGGATCCTCGACCTGGAAAATATATTTTTGAAAACAAAATGAGGGTTAGACCAAACGGGTCTAGTGAGTTAATCCTAGTCTTTTCCAAAATCAATATAAAACTCTTTTCACATAATACTTTGTATCAAAATAGTTTACATAAAACCTTTCGTATAAGCACGCATATACCACACGTATATAAAAATACCACATCAAGACTCGAGCACCGCGTATCTCTCCTCATCTCATCTTCTTTCCCCTGGCCACATTAGTCGGTAGCAAGCCAACTAATTATCGTCACTGTACAATACAGTCGACTCCACTGTAATTACATACAACCCCGCTGCAGTTACCTACAGCTCCACTGCAATTTCATGCAGCCCCGCTGTATTTCCATACAGCCCCGCCAAATAATAATTCGGCTCACCTATACTCGTTTCGTGCAATATAAATACAATATATATCTCAATATATCATATTGTCATTTATAAACCTTTCATCATTTTTCCAACCATATATATCTATATCTATACTACTTTAATATTCATCTTGATCAAAACTCTTAATTACAATCCTTGAAGCATAATGTACAACATTTAAAGCACAAATTTGAGAAATCTCTTAAGTACAAGTCATTAAACATGATGTACAAGTTGTCAATGCAACTTTTGTAACCTTCCTCTTTCATGATTCTATGTTTCTGCCTTTCTATTCTCCAAAACCTGACTTTCCTTTTGCCATTTCAATTTCAAACACAATATCCCATAATATTCAAATTCAAACACAATCAACAATACGGAATGGAGGTCTGACTTCAGCATTTTAACACGTTTCACTTTTTTCTTTTAGAAACTGTATACACTATTCATAGGGATGGAGGTTTTAGTTTTAGATATTGTATTCACCACTATTCATGAATTTTGAATTTGAATTACTTTTACCTCCATCTCCATGAATAGATATAGATATAGATAGGAATTCAAAATTTAAATTCCACCATCGCTCCCTCCGAAGACAAAAATGTGTGTATAAATCTGGCTAGAAGGTATGTATAAATCTTACTAGAAGGTTTCACATTCTCCATCCTCCAAACTTAGGTAAGACTTGATTTTGATTTTTAATTTGATTTTATAACCTGACTTTTCCGTGGCTTTTGTTCGATCTTCCACCTTTTTCTTCATACGGAGACGTTCAAGGAACATCTTCTCTTACTGTTTAAACTCTTCTTATCAAGATGCAAACTGTTGTTCGTGCTCGCCATGCTGAAAGATCGGCAGTTGAGGAGAAGGTAAGAAATAACATATAAAAGCTAATAATAGATCTGAAACCCATTAAATCACATAAATGTGTGATTTATTTTAGGGAGTACAACATCCGGGAATCAATTCACGTCCAACGTATGTATCCATACAGAAGCTACTAAATAACAAGCTTGCTCGCCAGGTAATGCTTGAAACTCAATGTTTTTTATGACTTTTATATTTTATTTTCAACTGATGGTAAACACGTAAAGTAACGTTTTTTTTTCTTTCTTTCTTAAAAAGCTACTGGAATCAACAGCAAGGACCAAGCAAATCAACTTCAACTATGATCCTTTGAAATCTGATTCAGCTTGGAGTTGGATGGAGAGTTGAATGTTATTGTCTTCACCAAAAACCGTTAAGTCGCATGCCCGAGAACGGGATCAAGACCGGAAGAACATTTGGTTTCCCATGGTTCGAGGGTGGTTCTTAACGGTGGCTTAGAATGTGGGACGATTATCCATCTTTCCATTTCATTTTACGTGAAGTATTACTGCATACGACTCTCTGTGTAAATAAAAGTATATCTCTCCCTCTCTCACAATAAGATGAATATGTGTCCTTTAAACTATCTAACCCATTTTTGATTTCATTTTTCTTATGGTACCTCCCTATTTTCTTCTCCAGATATTTTCGATGATGAAAGGTTTTTGTCAACAACGGACATTTTGAAGCCGGGATTGCGAACACATTGGAGAAGGAAGAAAGGTATTTCTCCTCATTTCCGGATGGCGTCTTCAAACAAGAGCAAGGTGTCGAGACCCATCGAATCATCGATAGGATAAGGTAGATGGAAATCAATGAGACCCATCTAATTTGTTCAACCTTCTCCGCTAAATTAAGGGGTGTCACGACCCTCTTTCGAGGCGACCATCGAGCCCGTCGAGAAAGAGAAGCGTCCGAGAGAAGTTTGTGGTCTGTAGCTCATCAAAAGTTAAGGAGTATATCGACCCTTGCCTGACCGATGGTGGTGACCGGTGAGGTAGAGATAGGATTCTTCGAAGATGATAAAGATCGACCCGCAAAATGTAAAGATCGACACGTGACACGTTGATTTCCCCCTATCACTATTTTACTTTTTAATTATTTTAATTATTATGCTACTGACATGCAAGCTGCATTTAAATCGTCAAGATTTTTTCGACTTTAATTTTTTTTTATTTAAATTCAGTATACGACCATGTACATGTATTAACTTTTTATTATTTGTTGTTATTAGAACCCACAGACTTAATAAATTTAGAAACAAAATAATGTATAATATATTATACACTTTTACATTATTCAAAACAGAAAAAAACAATAATAGAAACTAAAAATGTATTCAAATTAACAATGAATTACATTGTTGTCAAAAAGTCCGTCGAAAACAATTTCAAGACAATATAATTTTTAGATTTTTATATTCTATCAAAAATTCATCAAAATTTATCGTCAAAAAGTTTCACTGAAAGTTGTCAAATAGTCCATGAGTGTTTGGTATATTACAATAATAATAATTTTAAATTGAAATAATATGAGTAAGAACAAGAACATAAATAGTAATAGTTAATAGATAAAATGAACAATAACAAAAGGTTAATGATATATTACAATAAAATTAATATAATAATAAAAAATAATACTAATGAAAATTACTCTTAGATTGGTGAGTGTTTGATGTGTTTTTATCATCAAACCTTTTATATTGTTGTTGTTGAGATGTCTCTCTAAATAGTTCCCAAAAAATATAAAAAAGAATAAAAAGTTTATATTTTTTAGACACAAAAATAACTGGAATAAGTTTTAACATTAGTTAATTTGTTAATATAAAATACATTTAGGTGTCAAACACAACTCTTAAAACACTAGGTACAAACTTTTCAAGCATGATTTAAAAAGAAAAAAACTATGAATTATGAGTGTTTAAGCATAACTACGTGTTAAACTTTTGTTGGGTCGACATGGTGGAATAGTAAAAAGATTAGTAAAAAGAAATTCATACCATTTGGTACAATATCTTTCTACCTCAAGTAATTATGTTTTTTACAGGACATGCTAACAGTTTGACACTTCACATATATTTTATCATATTATGAATTTACGTATGTGGTTTTTTATGTATGATTGTAATGTATGTTTTGTTCACTCATGCATTTCAAAATAAAATAAAATAACGAGTTGTGATTATATGGATTTGGAAACTCAACATTCTTGCGAATTGTTTCCTAAATATCTTCTCAATAAACTATATTTTATTTTAGTAATTGTTTTGCAATTAAACCAGACAATAATATAAATTTTGAGTGGGAATGAGAGAATAGTATGAACAAGAAACATGAGTGTCAAATAAGTAATTTGCTTCATAATTAAGATTCACCCGAGCTGCATCGCGCGGGTTCACGGCTAGTATAATTATATACATATATCCTTTTAACATAAACATATAATCAAACCTTGACACGTATCATCTCATATATATAAATACATATATATTTCACACATACTCACATACACATATAAACACATATATATATTCCAGTTGAAAACGTTTTAAAGTAAAACTCACTTGATTAGCTTAGTTCCAAAAACCCTTCCACGCTATTATCGAGCTCTCTGATTCCTTCAGTCCCGATTCACGGAATCTGTACCACGTGAATACAAATATTTATTTTTAAGGCTGGAAGTCTCTAAGTTCTGAAATCCTCGACTCAAGTCGCAATACACTACACCAAGTCGCAATCAACTACTGCGACTTCACACCCAAGTCGCAATCAACTACTGCGACTTCACACCCAAGTCGCAATCAACTACTGCGACTTCATCCTCAAGTCGCAATCAACTATTGCGACTTCCCACTCAAGTCGCAACCCACTATTGCGACTTCATGAGCAAGTCGCAACCCACCATTGCGACATTCATGAAGATGACCATATTCAAGCATGTCGCAACCCACCATTGCGACTTGCTTGAATGTCTCAGTCCACCATGTTATCTTAAACCCAGATTTAATCTTTTAACTATGCCTGTTGCTGAAACTATGCAGATATGTTTAAGACCATTAACATAACCTAACCATATGCTCAGATTTCTCAAAACATCCCTAAATTATCAAAACCCACTTCAAAACTCATGTAAAACCTATTATACATAAGAGTAAAGATTTGAATGGATTAATACCTTTTTGTTTCTGAAGTAGATCCTAAACTCAGCTGCAAAACATCAAATTCCTACTTCCTCTTCACCTTTTCTCTCTTTCTCTTTGTTGCCGTGAACCATCAACACACCCACACACTTATGGTTTTGTTGTTCTAAGAAGATGACACCCTTCCACACTTGTAACAACTTCTAGGATCAACATAACAATTTCCTTGATGTACGCGGTTGCATTTTGGACATAGTTTTTCATTTGGTCTAAAAGGTAGGCGACTATTGAACCTCTGAATTTCGTACTTCGTTGAATCATGCGTCATCTCTTCTGATTTTATTTTCCCAGCACTCTTATCATTTGCATCTCTCTTAATATCTCGCTCTACATTTTCCGCGACATTTACTGCGGCTGAGAAGTTATCAGGTCCTGTTGCAGTCACTAACTTTCTGACTTCCGAATTTAACCCGAAGATAAACCTTTCCGTCTTCCTCGCCTCCGTAGCAACGTAGTATTCCGCGAACCGAGACTTTTCCAGGACGCTAGCGGTGTAGTCTCGAACGGATAAGTTTTCTTGTTGTAAGTTCATAAATTCCCCTTCCAGATGTTTGACGGCTGCTTGGGGACAAAATGCGTTCCTGTAGGCTATCACAAATTCTTCCCAAGAGAGGGTAGAATAAACATCAGATCCCTTAGAATGAATAAAGGATTCCCACCAATACAAAGCATCCCCCTTTAACATTGCTGCTCCATACAATACTCTATCTTCGTCAGCGCACTTACTCGTCTTGAAGATAGCTTCTATTTCCTTCATCCATCTCATTGCTTTCACTGGATCCCTGTCTCCTGAGTAGGTTGGAGGTCTACAGTTTAAGAACATTTTGTAGTCGCACCTCCTTGGCACCTGTACAACAGTTGGTGTAATTGGCATTTCAGCTTCCCGCTCAGGATCCGGTGTTTCAGCTTCGCCGTGACGATTCTGGTCAAACATTGCTTGTATACTAGCTTGTAGCCTTCCCATCTCTGCCATCAAATCATCCCTCGTGACAAACTCAGTTCCTTGTGGCTGAATTCTGCCCCCGACTCTACCTCCTGTTCTACCTCCAGTTCTGCCTCCCCTTTCCCCCGTTCCTATCGGCGGATTTGTACTATTCGGATTTCCCCCTCTCCGATTCGTACGTCTAGTACCGCTTGCCATTCTGTAGATTCAAACAAGATTAATATACACATAAGCACATACCCCATATAATAAGGTTTTCCGGTTCAAACATGCACCTGTAAGATCGCAATTACACTGGCCAGGTGTAATCTGAAATTACCTTACATGATGTTCCTTCTACCATTTTATATTTAACATCCCAAGGTTCTAATATATCAAGGACATCCTACTTCACATGCAGTTTAAGTCTAGGTACGGGTACAAATACCTAAATCCCTTAAACTAGGGCTCTGATACCATTTGTAACAACCCAATTCCCATAACATACATCATAATACATAACATGCATACATATCATTGATTTACAACAAAAGTTACATAGCAAACCAAGTACGATCTCTTTTAGTCTCGAAACTATAAAATATATAATATCTTCCTAATCATCATCGGTCCATGAAGGTAGTCTACACCTTATTCTTTCCTTTGCCGCTATCGGATCCTCGACCTGGAAAACATATTTTTGAAAACAAAATGAGGGTTAGACGAAACGGGTCTAGTGAGTTAATCCTGGTCTTTTCCAAAATCAATATAAAACTCTTTTCACATAATACTTTGTATCAAAATAGTTTACATAAAACCTTTCGTATAAGCACGCATATACCACACGTATATAAAAATACCACATCAAGACTCGAGCACCGCGTATCTCTCCTCATCTCATCTTCTTTCCCCTAGCCACATTAGTCGGTAGCAAGCCAACTAATTATCGTCACTGTACAATACAGTCGACTCCACTGTAATTACATACAGCCCCGCTGCAGTTACCTACAGCTCCACTGCAATTTCATGCAGCCCCGCTGTATTTCCATACAGCCCCGCCAAATAATAATTCGGCTCACCTATACTCGTTTCGTGCAATATAAATACAATATATATCTCAATATATCATATTGTCATTTATAAACCTTTCATCATTTTTCCAACCATATATATATATATAATTATATACATATATCCTTTTAACATAAACATATAATCAAACCTTGACACGTATCATCTCATATATATAAATATATATATATATATATATATATATATATATATATATATTTCACACATACTCACATACACATATAAACACATATGTATATTCCAGTTGAAAACGTTTTAAAGTAAAACTCACTTGATTAGCTTAGTTCCAAAAACCCTTCCACGCTATTATCGAGCTCTCTAGTTCCTTCAGTCCCGATTCACGGAATCTGTACCACATGAATACAAATATTTCTTTTTAAGGCTGGAAGTCTCTAAGTTCTGAAATCCTCGACTCAAGTCGCAATACACTACACCAAGTCGCAATCAACTACTGCGACTTCATACCCAAGTCGCAATCAACTACTGCGACTTCACACCCAAGTCGCAATCAACTACTGCGACTTCACACCCAAGTCGCAATCAACTACTGCGACTTCATCCTCAAGTCGCAATCAACTATTGCGACTTCCCACTCAAGTCGCAACCCACTATTGAGACTTCATGAGCAAGTCGCAACCCACCATTGCGACATTCATGAAGATGACCATATTCAAGCATGTCGCAACCCACCATTGCGACTTGCTTGAATTTCTCAGTCCACCGTGTTATCTTAAACCCAAATTTAATCTTTTAATTATGCCTGTTGCTGAAATTATGCAGATATGTTTAAGACCATTAACATAACCTAACCATATGCTCAGATTTCTCAAAACATCCCTAAATTATCAAAACCCACTTCAAAACTCATGTAAAACCTATTATACATAAGAGTAAAGATTTGAATGGATTAATACCTTTTTGTTTCTGAAGTAGATCCTAAACTCAGCTGCAAAACATCAAATTCCTACTTCCTCTTCACCTTTTCTCTCTTTCTCTTTGTTGCCGTGAACCATCAACACACCCACACACTTATGGTTTTGTTGTTCTAAGAAGATGACACCTATTCTAATTGAATTAGAAAGGGTCGGTTGTGGTGGAGGATAATATCTCCATAATCACCAATCAAACCCCCTACTTATCCTATTTGGCAAATCTTACCCCCACACTTCCAAATAAAATTAAAACTTACCCCTTAACTTCTAACTCCATAATAATAATTTAAAGTAACACTTTTTAAATAAACCAATAACATACCTGGTTATTACAACATCTCCCCCTTAAAATAATTCCGTCCCGGAATTCGGTCAAGCGAAAAGGTACAGTTTGCTTAGTTCTTACTTCTACCTTGAACTCAATCCAAGCATAGGAATTAACTGAATAGACACCCCACACCTATCTATATTTCTAACACAGATAAGCAACAAAAGAATGGAAATACCCATAATCATTTCACACAGAAGTCATATAACACTTTAGCACGTATAGAGTTTGTTAAGATATACCTGTATCCTCATCCGTATTTTCCTCTGGTTCTTGTGTCATCATTTGGAAGACTCGACCCTTTGCTTTCGGTTCCTCAGACCCTTGTATCTCTCCCGTCCTGACACTTATTGGTTTCCCCGTCGTACTACCCTGTTGTATTTTCTTTTGTGGACAGTCTGACTGAATATGATCAGGGGAATTGCAAACGAAACAGAATCGATTTGCGCGACAATTCTTAGCGACGTGTCCAGCCCTTCCACACTTGTAACAACTTCTAGGATCAACATAACAATTTCCTTGATGTACGCGGTTGCATTTTGGACATAGTTTTTCATTTGGTCTAAAAGGTAGGCGACTATTGAACCTCTGAATTTCGTACTTCGTTGAATCATGCGTCATCTCTTCTGATTTTCTTTTCCCAGCACTCTTATCATTTGCATCTCTCTTAATATCTCGCTCTACATTTTCCGCGGCATTTACTGCGGCTGAGAAGTTATCAGGTTCTGTTGCAGTCACTAACTTTCTGACTTCCGAATTTAATGCAACAACCCGCTTTCCCAACATGCTTCAAATAACATATATTGTATCACATCGTTATATTCATAAAAAGAAATACAAATAAATCACGTACGGTCCAGCAGTCTCGAAACTATACAAACATAACATTTCCAGTTCCTAATCCTCGTCAGCTATCAACTGCGTCTCAAACTTTAATTCTTCCCTTTTTACTAAATAACGATCCTTATCCTGGAATACATATTTTAAAACAGAAAATGAGGGTTAGACCTACAGGTCTAGTGAGAAAATCCCTGTCAATTGAAACCTGTAAAAAAAATCCATTTATATAAAACTTCTTTATACAAACACACACATATATTTTACACGTAAGTAAATACCAACCAAGACTAGAGTATCGTAATCAAACTCATTCCACCCTGTTCCTCCACAAATGATCAAGTCATTCTGCCTTATCCCTCCCTAAATGGCCATACTAGTGGTTGCAAGCCAACTAGTTAATTTACTCTGCCGAACAACAACTACGGTAAACCCACCGGAACCCGGCACTCACCGGTCCGCCCCTCGGATCCCGGCCAAGTATTCTCGTAGAATACTCACATAAATACAATATATATATGTACCAATATATCATATTGTCATTTTGTAAAACCTTTCATGACATTTCAACCATGTATAAAGACATCACATATTTTTATAAAAACGTTATCCCATTCCAAACATGTATACATCTCAATATGAACACATAATCACATCATGTAAAAATTCTCAATCCGAACATATCCATCTCATCTATATATCACATATATATGTATCCCAGTTGGAAAATATTTTAAAGAAAAACTCACCTGAAACGTATTTCACAAAGCTTTCCCAAGTTAGTATCACGTATTTCCACCCTTCACAGAATCTGAAATCATATAAAAGACCACATATCTCTTTTAAAAACTAAACTTACAAAATTCACATCTGAAGTCGCAACCCACTAAAAATCGTTATGAACAGTACCCAAATCGCAACCCTCTATTGCGATTCCACCCTGGAATCGCAACCCACTACTGCGATTCCACTCCAAGTCGCAATTCACTATTGCGATCCCAAACCCGAGTCGCAATCAACTACTGCGATTTCAACCCAAGTCGCAAACGACCACTGCGACTTCATACCCGAGTCGCAACCAACTATTGCGACTCCGATGAATGTCGCAGTCGTTCATTGCGACTTCGATGAATCTCAGACCACTGCGACTACGGTGAATCTCAGCCCACTACTCATTCTAAAACCAAGATTTTGCAGTTTTACTCTATGTATGATACTATAAAAGTGCAGATATGTTCAAGACCATATACATAACCTATCCTTAAACTTAGAATTCCCAAAACATCCATTTTAACCAAAAACCCACCAAAATTCAACTAGCATTTCAAGAACACTTTTAAGTAATTAGAACACAACAATGTAGGGATTGTTTACCTTGAATTTCAGCAACAAATTCCTAAAGCTTTTTTCCTTCTTCTTTCCTTCAATCTTTCTCTCGATCTCTCTCTTTCTCTCTTTCCATCAAAGACACACACACACACTCTAACACTTGCTTCCTTTCAAAAATAAATAAGAAAAGAGGTACTCCTCCTAAGTATCCAAAGAAGGATGGTATGGAGGGAAGACCTCCATACCCTTCCCCAACCACTCCCCTATTTCTTTTTCTTTTAAAAAGAAGATGACCAAAATAACCCTCTAACTTCCTTATAATATCCAAGACTAACCCTTAACTTATTTTCCCATAATTAACTAAAATAAAACTTATATAAATAAACTTCCGAATTCTAAAATACTAAAATACTGGTCAATAATAATTAAAATACCTGGTTATTACAACATCTCCCCCTTAAAAGAATTCCGTCCCGAAATTCATACAAGCAACGAACTAGGGTAACTACCACCGAATTGATATCAAAATCCATGAACACATCAAAGTGTTTACGGAACCCTCAAAGGATTTTTACTAGACCACCCGCTTTACTGTTTCTAGTTTACCATTTGCTCTTGCTTCAATACTTCAACCTAAAACATCAAGAGTTTTAATTTCTCACAAGAAATCCGCCCCCTTAAAATAACGATAAACACTCAATACTCAAATCTCACGAAAGTCCAAATTAACTCGAAATTCACTTATACTCATAACATAATCACAATCACTTTATATCACGGAAATTTCTTAATTTTTATCAAACCCGTAAACTTCATCCTACTATTTCCATTTCTTAAACTAGCATAGCATAACCGAAATGATCTCACATCAATGCTTAATTGCACTGGACACCAAATCATTTATCAAAATAAAATAAGGTCTACAAAGCAACTTAATTTCTCGAATATCAACAAAGCACAACCTTAATCACTTCAATTATCTTAATAACCTCATCATCAAAACTCATACCGTCTTTTATCCAAATATCAATACCAATGCATTTCTTAATAAATAACAAACTCGCTATCATATCAAGTCCTTACATTTCCAATTTAGCACTAAAATACTTTCACAGCTCTTTAGACATTGGTTTCACTTTAACCACTCCGCAATTGAAATTTATCAATACCGGTCTCACCTTACCCCACTAACACAAATACTCAAAACATCATATAATTTCACTATAAAATTAAGCCGAAAGAATTCATCACAACTCCGTTAAAATTTCATGTCACTAATAATATAACTTATTAACGGCTCAATCATGCAAAGTCCAGCACTAAGTAAAAAAAAACATCTCTTTAACTTAAACAACTCCATAAGAAAGTTTTATCAACATTAATCTTGCCTTGCTTAACCACAACAATTTCCAACCAAAGATATAATAAATCTACTACGAACCACACCACTAAGTTCATCACATGACCATAAAATCTTTACAACTTAATTTCTCTGATCCAATCCGGTGTTTTCTAACGGTACAACCTTACTCGCTTCGGCTAAGCCCTTCCGCAGGCTCAACACAGGAAAGGCCGAATGAACTCTCACTATGCGAAACCCTTCGGAACCAAGGCACATACCAAAAATTTAATACCCTCCTAACTACAACAACTCTTACACCAAGAAGAAAACCCACAAAATACGAACAAGGTATAATATTCTAGATCGATCATACCAATATCATTCACACCTCTAGACTCCAGGTTCACCTCAACCTACTATCCCTGCTATGATGGAATCCCCACTAGTCACGACGAGTCGCCTCGCGAATGCACAAACGCATACAGTGTGAAATCAGATAGACATTCGAAATAAGGATTCTATCCCACAACGGTTAGACTCAAACAAGAGCTGCGCCATAGAACTAAATCAAACATTCTAAGGCTATTTAGTTTCCACAGTACCACTTGTAAAGCATTCACTTAACAACCTATCAGGACTAGCATAAATTCCTACTAGCAAGTAATAGTCATACTGCAAGTGATAAGCACCAGGCAATCTAGCCTACATACTCTTATGTTCTAGTAAGCAATCAATTACACCAAGTACTCTACTCTTTTCCTTGACATCGGCTGACTGTACACACCACGCCTTCGATCACAGTTTCTAAAATGTCCCAACAATCCAACACTCCAAAAAAAAATAACGACACTCTTCTCCCCAAAAGATTACAAAATCAACTTGGAGTATCACCTTAATCCGCAGTCGAACTTTTCTCCATAGGTTATCACCAACCCTACAGTCACATCCCTATTCCACAAATACATCTAAAACAGACAACACTTTATTGCATTAATTATACCGATTATGAACATTAGACTACAATTGATTTCCATACTCACCACCACATCTCTCTCGTATTAATACCACGTTCTAACCAACGATCCTTCACCCCGATTAATTCATTCGACTATTTTCTTCTACTCTCCTTTCAACATAAAACACAATTTCTCAAGGATAGCTCATTAGGATGTGCTCACTCTAGACCGATCCTACGAGCTAGCTTTCTTTCATCTCCATACCGATCGTACACGCTCAATTTCAACCATCGCTATATTTTCCCAATAATTTCACCATAGTTCAAATCGAAGAGAAAAAAAATTTAACCGAGTTAATTTGAAATCTCACTCATTGTTCGAAACACCCACACACTTCCTCAATTTTCGAAAATCAATACATATTCTTTCAAAATGATAACAAACGATTTGAAACCACACTGTACACCCATCCCCAAAATATAACAACCATAAAAACATATTTGTTAATAAAATCCGTACCTCTTTATTTCACCTCGTGCCCCAATTAGCACAAATATACGTCATTGTGTCTCTTTTCACGTACAACATTTCCCCGTGCCTCTTTCAGCACACAATTATATATATATATAAATTTTTTGTATATCACGAATCATCTATCACAATTGAAATTTTTATCCATAACATAAACTTTAACATTTGGAGACATAACTTTAGTGTTTGAAAACTGATTTATACACAATGCCACATTCTATACTTCCACAAAATCTTTTCAAAATTCTAACATGCACAATTCAATTTGAAAATTTCTAACAATTGCAAGCGTTAGATAAAACATCCCAAATTAAACTACTAACCACTTTCGCCCCTAAAATATAAATTTAATTTACCACTTTGAACAATCTTCCAAATTCAAATACATATGACAACGGTTATCACTTTTGATTACTAAAAGCTTTTCCTTACTAATCATTCCCAAAACACTATTTACTTTCTAGTTTCAATTATCCTTGATTTCTCACTTAAATTTATCATGCTATATCCTAATGAATAACCATGCTAATTTCGATATCATCCGAAATATTTGTTATACTCTTATTAAATTAGAACTAATCTCTTTTCACACCAAATGCTTCCAAACCTACACTCTTACTAAGTCTTATCAAAAGTAACTCATATATCCTTAATATAAAATTTGTTAACAAACGAAAACTTTAAGTCAATCACCCGACAATCTCTTCTTTCATCATAACCACTTACTCCAATAAATCAACTTTATTTTCTCATACCGAAATACCAAGGATCACTTATCATTTCTTAATCAAAGGTTTTAACAAGATCAGACTCCTACACCACAATATATTTACTATACTAAGTCTAAACAAACGGTCCCGCTACCATCCATCATTAATATAATCAACTATTTAAACACCCTAGATCATCACGAGCAGTACTTAATAATATACAATTCACTTAAGTTTGTTCCACAAAGGAAATTCATCATCATTCACTTCACTTTACATAATCGACAAATCATTACTTAATTGACAGGTTTAACAAAATCAAGTTCCAACACCATCCTATACTTGCTACTACCTCAAATTCCAACAAGATTTTCAAAATAACTTAATAGGCACTCCACTCTTATCTATAATACCAACACATTTATCAAATTCCTTTCCTAATGCAATTAAGTCAACAAAAGATTGAAAACACAATTAATCGGTTCGCACCGAAGTCAAATAGCACTTTAGCACGTGTAGAGTTTGTATAAATATACCTGTCTTCGTCTCTATCCATGTCGAGACCGACTTGTCACTCGGTAGATTTCAACTAGGTTAATATACACATAAGCACATACCCCATATAATAAGGTATTCCGGTCCAATCATGTAACTGTAAGCTCACAATTACACTGGCCAGGTGTAACTCGAATTTACCTTTCATGATATTCCTTATACCGTGTTATACTTAATATCCCAAGGTTCTACAATAATACGGACATCCTACTTCACATGCAGTTTAAGTCTAGGTACAGATACTAATACCTAAATCCCTTAAACTAAGGCTCTGATACCATCTGTAACAACCCGCTTTCCCAACATGCTTCAAATAACATATATTGTATCACATCGTTATATTCATAAAAAGAAATACAAATAAATCACGTACGGTCCAGCAGTCTCGAAACTATACAAACATAACATTTCCAGTTCCTAATCCTCGTCAGCTATCAATTGCGTCTCAAACTTTAATTCTTCCCTTTTTACTAAATAACGATCCTTATCCTGGAATACATATTTTAAAACAGAAAATGAGGGTTAGACCTACAGGTCTAGTGAGAAAATCCCTGTAAAAAAAAATCCATTTATATAAAACTTCTTTATACAAACACACACATATATTTTACACGTAAGTAAATACCAACCAAGAATAGAGTATCGTAATCAAACTCATTCCACCCTGTTCCTCCACAAATGATCAAGTCATTCTGCCTTATCCCTCCCTAAATGGCCATACTAGTGGTTGCAAGCCAACTAGTTAATTTACTCTGCCGAACAACAACTACGGTAAACCCACCGGAACCCGGCACTCACCGGTCCGCCCCTCGGATCCCGGCCAAGTATTCTCGTAGAATACTCACATAAATACAATATATATATGTACCAATATATCATATTGTCATTTTGTAAAACCTTTCATGACATTTCAACCATGTATAAAGACATCACATATTTTTATAAAAACGTTATCCCATTCCAAACATGTATACATCTCAATATGAACACATAATCACATCATGTAAAAATTCTCAATCCGAACATATCCATCTCATCTATATATCACATATATATGTATCCTAGTTGGAAAATATTTTAAAGAAAAACTCACCTGAAACGTATATCACAAAGCTTTCCCAAGTTAGTATCACGTATTTCCACCCTTCACAGAATCTGAAATCATATAAAATACCACATATCTCTTTTAAAAACTAAACTTACAAAATTCACATCTGAAGTCGCAACCCACTAAAAATCGTTATGAACAGTACCCAAATCGCAACCCTCTATTGCGATTCCACCCTGGAATCGCAACCCACTACTGCGATTCCACTCCAAGTCGCAATTCACTATTGTGATCCCAAACCCGAGTCGCAATCAACTACTGCGATTTCAACCCAAGTCGCAAACGACCACTGCGACTTCATACCCGAGTCGCAACCAACTATTGCGACTCCGATGAATGTCGCAGTCGTTCATTGCGACTTCGATAAATCTCAGACCACTGCGACTTCGATGAATCTCAGCCCACTACTCATTCTAAAACCAAGATTTTGCAGTTTTACTCTATGTATGATACTATAAAAGTGCAGAATGTTCAAGACCATATACATAACCTATCCTTAAACTTAGAATTCCCAAAACATCCATTTTAACCAAAAACCCACCAAAATTCAACTAGCATTTCAAGAACACTTTTAAGTAATTAGAACACAACAATGTAGGGATTGTTTACCTTGAATTTCAGCAACAAATTCCTAAAGCTTTTTCCTTCTTCTTTCCTTCAATCTTTCTCTCGATCTCTCTCTTTCTCTCTTTCCATCAAAGACACACACACACACACTCTAACACTTGCTTCCTTTCAAAAATAAATAAGAAAAGAGGTACTCCTCCTAAGTATCCAAAGAAGGATGGTATGGAGGGAACACCTCCATACCCTTCCCCAACCACTCCCCTATTTCTTTTTCTTTTAAAAAGAAGATGACCAAAATAACCCTCTAACTTCCTTATAATATCCAAGACTAACCCTTAACTTATTTTCCCATAATTAACTAAAATAAAACTTATATAAATAAACTTCCGAATTCTAAAATACTAAAATACTGGTCAATAATATTTAAAATACCTGGTTATTACAATTAACCCGAAGATAAACCTTTCCGTCTTCCTCGCCTCCGTAGCAACGTAGTATTCTGCGAACCGAGACTTTTCCATGAAGCTAGCGGTGTAGTCTCGAACGGATAAGTTTCCTTGTTGTAAGTTCATAAATTCCCCTTCCAGATGTTTGACGGCTGCTTGGGGACAAAATGCGTTCCTGTAGGCTATCACAAATTCTTCCCAAGAGAGGGTAGAATAAACATCAGATCCCTTAGAATGAATAAAGGATTCCCACCAATACAAAGCATCCCCCTTTAACATTGCTGCTCCATACAATACTCTATCTTCGTCAGCGCACTTACTCGTCTTGAAGATAGCTTCTATTTCCTTCATCCATCTCATTGCTTTCACTGGATCCCTGTCTCCTGAGTAGGTTGGAGGTCTACATTTTAAGAACATTTTGTAGTCGCACCTCCTTGGCACCTGTACAACAGTTGGTGTAATTGGCATTTCAGCTTCCCGCTCAGGATCCGGTGTTTCAGCTTCGCCGTGACGATTCTGGTCAAACATTGCTTGTATACTAGCTTGTAGCCTTCCCATCTATGCCATCAAATCATCCCTCGTGACAAACTCAGTTCCTTGTGGCTGAATTCTGCCCCCGGTTCTACTTCCTGTTCTACCTCCAGTTCTATCTCCAGTTCTGCCTCCCCTTTCCCCCGTTCCTATCGGCGGATTTGTACTATTCGGATTTCCCCCTCTCCGATTCGTACGTCTAGTACCGCTTGCCATTCTGTAGATTCAAACAAGATTAATATACACATAAGCACATACCCCATATAATAAGGTTTTCCGGTTCAAACATGCACCTGTAAGATCGCAATTACACTGGCCAGGTGTAATCTGAAATTACCTTACATGATGTTCCTTCTACCTTTTTATATTTAACATCCCAAGGTTCTAATATATCAAGGACATCCTACTTCACATGCAGTTTAAGTCTAGGTACGGGTACATTTACCTTAATCCCTTAAACTAGGGCTATGATACCATTTGTAACAACCCAATTCCCATAACATACATCATAATACATAACATGCATACATATCATTGATTTACAACAAAAGTTACATAGCAAACCAAGTACGGTCTCTTTTAGTCTCGAAACTATAAAATATATAATATCTTCCTAATCATCATCGGTCCACGAAGGCAGTCTACACCTTATTCTTTCCTTTGCCGCTATCGGATCCTCGACCTGGAAAACATATTTTTGAAAACAAAATGAGGGTTAGACCAAACGGGTCTAGTGAGTTAATCCTGGTCTTTTCCAAAATCAATATAAAACTCTTTTCACATAATACTTTGTATCAAAATAGTTTACATAAAACCTTTCGTATAAGCACACATATACCACACGTATATAAAAATACCACATCAAGACTCGAGCACCGCGTATCTCTCCTCATCTCATCTTCTTTCCCCTGGCCACATTAGTCGGTAGCAAGCCAACTAATTATCGTCACTGTACAATACAGTCGACTCCACTGTAATTACATACAGCCCCGCTGCAGTTACCTACAGCTCCACTGCAATTTCATGCAGCCCCGCTGTATTTCCATACAGCCCCGCCAAATAATAATTCGGCTCACCTATACTCGTTTCGTGCAATATAAATACAATATATATCTCAATATATCATATTGTCATTTATAAACCTTTCATCATTTTCCCAACCATATATATATAATTATATACATATATCCTTTTAACATAAACATATAATCAAACCTTGACACGTATCATCTCATATATATAAATACATATATATATTTCACACATACTCACATACACATATAAACACATATATATTCCAGTTGAAAACGTTTTAAAGTAAAACTCACTTGATTAGCTTAGTTCCAAAAACCCTTCCACGCTATTATCGAGCTCTCTGATTCCTTCAGTCCCGATTCACGGAATCTGTACCACATGAATACAAATATTTCTTTTTAAGGCTGGAAGTCTCTAAGTTCTGAAATCCTCGACTCAAGTCGCAATACACTACACCAAGTCGCAATCAACTACTGCGACTTCATACACAAGTCACAATCAACTACTGCGACTTCACACCCAAGTCGCAATCAACTACTGCGACTTCACACCCAAGTCGCAATCAACTACTGCGACTTCATCCTCAAGTCGCAATCAACTATTGCGACTTCCCACTCAAGTCGCAACCCACTATTGCGACTTCATGAGTAAGTCGCAACCCACCATTGCGACATTCATGAAGATGACCATATTCAAGCATGTCGCAACCCACCATTGCGACTTGCTTGAATGTCTCAGTCCACCGTGTTATCTTAAACCCAGATTTAATCTTTTAACTATGCCTGTTGCTGAAATTATGCAGATATGTTTAAGACCATTAACATAACCTAACCATATGCTCAGATTTCTCAAAACATCCCTAAATCATCAAAACCCACTTCAAAACTCATGTAAAACCTATTATACATAAGAGTAAAGATTTGAATGGATTAATACCTTTTTGTTTCTGAAGTAGATCCTAAACTCAGCTGCAAAACATCAAATTCCTACTTCCTCTTCACCTTTTCTCTCTTTCTCTTTGTTGCCGTGAACCATCAACACACCCACACACTTATGGTTTTGTTGTTCTAAGAAGATGACACCTATTCTAATTGAATTAGAAAGGGTCGGTTGTGGTGGAGGATTACATCTCCATAATCACCAATCAAACCCCCTACTTATCCTATTTGGAAAATCTTACCCCCACACTTCCAAATAAAATTAAAACTTACCCCTTAATTTCTAACTCCATAATAATAATAATTTAAAGTAACACTTTTTAAATAAACCAATAACATACCTGGTTATTACACTTAGAAGACTTCTTCAATGATAAAGGAATTTCTCAAAATCTCTCGGCCGTCAGAACTCCTCAATAGAACGGGGTAGTTGAAAGAAAGAATCGGACTCTGTGTGAAGCTGCTAGATCTATGCTGAGTGAATCAAATCTTTCCACCTATTTTTGGGCTGAAGCTGTTAATTCTGTTTGCTTTACTCAAAACAGATATGTGATCTCCAAAAGACATATGAAAACTCCTTATGAAGTCTTCCATGGCAGAAAACCAAACATAGGATTTCTTCATGTTTTTGGTTGTATGTGTTTTATCCTGAATGATCGTGAGAACCTTGGGAAATTTGATCCTAAGGCTGATGAAGGCATCTTTGTGGGATACTCCTTATCCTCAAAAGCTTACCGTGTGTACAATCTAAGAAGAAAATGCATTGATGAGTCTATCCATGTAAAGTTTGATGACCTCAGATCATCATCTCTCTCAAATGATGATGATGAGTTACATAGATGGATCTCATCATGTATTGGTGAAACTCCTGTAGCAGCTCCCACTGATTCCTCCTCCATTCCTTTCACCCACTCTAATCTTCCTAATTCTTACCCACAAGTTGGGTCACCTTCTACCCTACCAAATCCATCTTCTACCGAAATTGACCCAAACATCTCCCATTCTGCCGATCTTCCAGATCATACTCCACTCACCCAAGATCCTCCATCTCTTCCCTCATCAAATCCTCCACTTCTCTACCTCCTGCTACCAAATGGATCAAGGATCATCCCATTGATCAAATTATTGGTGATCAACAAGCTGGAGTTCAAACTAGAAGAGGTATTGGAAATATTTGCCTCTATGTGAATTTTCTATCTCTCATAGAGCCAAAGAAAATTGAAGAAGCATTAGCTGATCCATGTTGGATCACTGCCATGCAAGAATAACTCTCTCAGTTTACAAGGAACAGGGTGTGGAGATTGGTTCCTAGACCTTCAAAGAAAACTATTATTGGAACCAAGTGGGTTTTCAGGAACAAAATGGATGAAGATGGTACAGCTATCAGAAACAAGGCCAGACTGGTTGCTCAAGGATACAAACAGGAAGAAAACATTGATTATGATGAAACTTTTGCACCTGTTGCTAGACTTAAAGCCATAAGGATCTTTCTGGCTCATGCTGCTCACCAAAACTTCAGAGTCTTCCAGATGGATGTTAAGAGTGCATTCCTCAATGGTGAACTTGATGAGGAAGTCTATGTGAAACAACCACCTAGATTTGAAGACCCAACACATCCAGACTATGTGTACCGATTGGACAAAGCTCTCTATGGTCTCAAACTGGCTCCTCGTGCCTGGTATGACACCCTTGCTGATTTTCTCTTGAAGAATGGGTACTCCAGAGGTAAAATTGACAACACTCTATTCTTCAAGCAAACCTCAGGTAATCTCATACTTGTTCAAATCTTTGTGGATGACATCATCTTTGGTGCCACTGATGAATCACTTTGTGATGAGTTTGCTTCTCTCATGATGAGTCAATATGAGAAGAGCATGATGGGAGAGCTAACATTCTTATTAGGCCTCCAGGTCAAACAAACTTCAACAGGGATTTTTATTAATAAAAGCAAATATATTCGTAACCTTCTGAAGAAATTCAATTTTGAAATTGCTCTCCTATGAAAACTCCCATGGCACCACCCTTGAAAATTCATGCTGATCCAGATGGTAAATCTGTTGATGTAACGAATTATCGAGGTAAGATTGGGTCCCTTCTTTATCTTACTGCTAGTAGACCCGATTCTGTTTGCTACTTGTCTGTGTGCCCATTATCAGGCCAATCCAAAAGAATCTCATCTGGCTGCTGTAAAACGAATTTTCCGGTACTTGAAGGTACGTTGCATCTGGGTCTTTGGTATCCCAAAGACTCAGGTTTTGAACTAATAGGGTACTCAGATTCTGACTATGCAGGTTCTAAAGTTGATAGAAAGAGTACCACAGGTAGCTGCCAACTTCTTGGTGGCAAATTGGTCAGTTGGTCCAGTAAGAAGCAAAACTCAGTCTCAACCTCAACTGCTGAAGCTGAATATGTTGCTGCTGGAAGCTGCTGTGCTCAGATCCTGGGGATGAAGAATCAACTAAGGGACTATAATCAAGTCTAGTCTCAAGTTCCAATTCTATGTGACAACTCTAGTGCAATAGCTATTGCAAACAACCTAGTTCTGCACTCAAGATCAAAATACATAGATATCAGATATCACTTCAATAGGGATCACATTTCTAAAGGTGACATTGAGCTGCATTTCATTCCTACTGATCTTCAGCTTGCTGATCTGTTCACCAAACCCTTAGATGAAACCAGGTTCAACTTTCTAATAAGAGAACTTGAAATGTTATACTTAGATAGTTAAAAAAATAAAATTAAAAAAAATGGTTAAAGAAAAAATCGATGACCATTGGTGAGACTTGTGTCCACCGAAAGTCCACCGAACCACTCACCGACAATCCTCACCAAAACCATCTCCCTCAAGAATCCTTTTCACCGACTCTCCTATTTCCCCAAAAATCTCACCGAATCTCGTCTCCCACCCAAATTCTATTGGTGACATCTTCCACCGACGGACAGATCACAAACCCTCTTCTCACCGAAAGACCAATCTCATCGATTCCCTTCAATCGGTGATTCCCCCACCGATCATCCCTCGATCTCACCAATTTATCATCACTGAAACCTCACTAAGCATCCACATCTCACCGAAACCATCTTCCACCGATACCCATCTCCCACCGATGCTTCACCAACACATCACCGACAGTTTTGTCATCCTTATCCTATGCGATTTTCAAGGCTTACGTCACCACTACATTAAATGTCAGGTATAGGTGTTGACCTTTCACTTCCTAATTGCACAAGACAACTTTTCGGCCATTCATTTTTCACTTGTCATGATTACCATTTTTAAACCGTTTCTTTTAAAACTAAAACCCTTCATTTTCTTTATAACCATTACCGCCTTTTTACACCTTTCAAATTCCACCCCTATATAAATTCTTCTTCTTCTTCATTCTTCCTTTTTACAAACCTGCAACTTCCACAAACTCTCTCTCAAATACAAACCTACAACCTCTCTCAACCTACATTAATGGCATCCTCCACATCCTCCAAGGCCGCAAAGAACCCTAGGATCTCCAAGGAAGTTCCCACTTGCTTTGAAGATCTCAAGTTCAATCTTTGCAATCATGTTGCAAGATTTGATGCTCACCCCACTCATCCAGAAATCACCACCGTCTGTAAGTTCTTATCTCGTTCTCCTCTTCTACATGCTTTTACTTGCAACCCCAAAATGAGCAAGTTTTGGTCGGTAAGTTTTGGCTTACCTGTGTATACGATCCTTCCAACGACTCCATCAACGCCTCTATCCTTACTGAAGAAGGTGACAAAGATCATGATCTTACCTTTGGTGTTGCTGATGTTCGGCGTTGAAGATTCCTTCCTTCCCAGAATATGAAGACATGCATGTTAACCATGCACACGATGAAGTGGTACGTACCATAGGCTATCAACACCAATCCTCCTAATCTTCCAAAGGCCTAGGTACTCTTCTAAGAAACAAAATGGGAGGTATCTGGAACTTCTTCTTCACACATGTTATCTACTGTCTTTCTAAAAGGACATGTGGACATGACCAATCTGCTTCCTACATTACCTCTTTGGCCCATGCACTAATTTTCCAAAGAAAAATTGATTTTGCTCAGTATTTCTTTACTGAGTTAACAAGTGTAATCTCCCATCCCAAAAGGTGCCATGTTGCCTATCCTAGATTCATCTCCATGATACTGAACCTGTAACAACCCGCAATCCCAAAATAGTTCATATAGCATAAATTTCATAACGTCGTTATTTAACTAAGATACATCACATTACAGCTTCGGTCCTTTAGTCATAAACAAAATACATTATTTCATTACAAACTTTTCCTTTGCTAAATACATTACAACTAATAACAAGACATGACTGTAAAACATGCCATAATCTTCAAAAACACACTTCTTCCAAAAGCTATCCATCGATTACCATTCCTACTTGTCCTTACTCGATCCACGACCTGGAATACATATTTTAAAACAAAATGAGGATTAGACCTAGCGGTCTATGTGAGAAAACCCCTGTCCTTTCACAATCATTATAAAATCCATTTATATGAAATCTTTTATTTAAACACATATATATCATACGTAATTAAATACCAATCAAGTCTCGTGCACTGTGTTCAATTCATCCTCATTCTCATTCTCATTTCCCCTGGCCATATCAGTTGGTTGCGAGCCAACAACACCGCTGTACGACAATTACAGCACCGCTGTACAACAACTACAGCAAACACCGCCGACCATAATTTCGGCTAACATATATTCGTGTAGTGTAATGCACATATAAATACAATATATATCTCAACATATCATATTGTCATTTATGAACACCTAATCACATTATCTATCACCCTTTTCAATCTACACGTATATGTATTCCAGTTTAAAAACATTTTGAAGAAAAACTCATTTGTTTGCTTAACAACACTCTTTTCAGTCCTCCACAAAGAATTCTGCTTTCACCTTCGATTCACAGTATCTGAAACAATCATGTACAAATATTGTTTTACCATTTTGAACACATAGAGCTTGCTAGGACTAAGAGCTTTAGATAACTCTATCTAACTCTTATCCTCAATTGTCTTCCCCAACCCAAACTTAAGTCAAGTCCACAGTACTTTCGGTCCTTATTCATTCTCTATCCATGAATTAACAAGACACAGGCTACTGGACACTTAAAAACATCTAAACTCATCAATTTGACCAATCAGCCAAAGTATCCGGAAACTACAGTTTATCCAGACAACACTACTTTTCCGGACAGCATAACTTTTCCGGACAACATGACTTTTCCGGACAACCTATACAATCCGGACGTCATCCGGACACCAAAGTAATCCGGATACTATCCGGTATCCAATTCTATCCGGAAAACATAGGAAAAAGGAAACCTACCCGGATAAGGAAACTGTCCGGACACTAGCAACAAGATTACCCGGACACTACCAACAAAACTACCCGGACACATTCAACCCGTGTCCGGACACCTCTGTCGATTTGTCCATTTTCGACCCAGAATTGACAGAAATCAATACCAGACATGGAATCGCTTATTCTACTCCGATAGAAACAATCTATAAGCAATTACACACATAACTTACAAAGGAAACATACATGAATTTACTTCCAAATTCCCAATTGATGATTTAACCTAGTTTCTCCTCCTTTCTCCTTTTTGCTCTCAATACACACACTGAATTTCTGTATTTTATGAAAATATCTGATTCCTACTAGATAATATCCAGCATAATTACCATCTCTGCCCTCAAACTTTCCATTAATGACCAAAACTCCATTAACTTATAATTTAACTAACTTTTACCTTAAACATACTATTATAAACTTAATTAAATTTAACAATAAGAGGGTTTAACTAACGAACTTACCCGGGGTATTACATCATCTCCCCCTTAAAAGAATTCCGTCCCGGAATTCGGTTAGGCAAAAAGGTGAGGGTATTTGGTTCTCATTTCGGATTCTGATTCCCAAGTAGCATCCTGCCCTCTATGATGTCTCCACTGAACTTTCACTTGTCTAATCTCTTTATTCCGCAACACTTTAACTCTGTTGTAACATCCCGCAAAACGAAACATACATATAACATACATTCCATAACATGTTTACAACAAAGTACTTCATCTTTCACATTTGGTCCCATCTAAAGTCTGAATATAAAAATTCATTACAACTTGATCCACTTTGAATTACATAGTAATAACAAAAATTATAACTACAAAAGCATCCGTAGCATCATGATGATAATCTTCTCCAAAGCTAGCCAACAAGTATTCTATTTACTTGTTCTTACTGGAATCACCACCTGGAATACATAATTTTTAAAACAGAAAATGAGGGTTAGACCTAAGGGTCTAGTGAGCAAATCCCTGACATTTGTAATTCATTAAAAACTCATTTATATAAAACACTATTTATCTAAATACACATACCACACACGTAAGTTAATACCAACTAACAATTATTCATCATACCTGTCTCATTCCACCTTATCCCTCCACCAATGGCCAATATCAATTGGTTGCGAGCCAATTTATCACACCGGTCCAAAGCCCGGCCACATATTATATTATCATATAATACTCACGTAATTATAATATCTCAATATATTATAATCACCCACGTATGACATATTCATACCACATATCAAATATTTGTTATTCACATAATGCATTCCAGTAAAATACTTTTTAAAGTAAAACTCACCTGATCTTTTAAGCAAAGGTCCTTCAAACTTTCCTCAATTTATATTATCTTTTAACCCAGATCCTTAGTATCTGAAACAAATTAAAGTATACATACTCTTTAACACATAAACAGGAAAACCCAACTTTTTGCAACCCACTATTACGAAAAGTTTACTTTTCGCAACCTACAGTTGCGAGTTCCTTACTTTTCGCAACCTACAGTTGCGAGTTCCTCACTTTTCGCAACCAACATATGCGAAAACCTCACTTCTCGCAAACCACAGTTGCGAGTTCCCTACTTTTCGTGACCAACAGATACGAAAACCTCACTATGCGTTTTAGCTTCTTGCGAAAAGTGGACTTTTCGTAACCAAGGCTTGCGAATTCCTACTTTTCGCAAAAACACTGTTCATCGTCTTTATCAGATAAGTTCAGTTCAGTTGTAGGAATTTCATCTTATACCCAGATTATACATAAGTGTTCTAAACCCCTTTTAACACCCTAAATTGTAACTAAAAATCACAAATTCATCTAAAATTACCTAAACCCACCTCAAAATCAAAAAGAAACCTAATTCTTAAAAAGAGTGTTTGAATAAGAACATTACCTCTTTGATTTACTGCACCAATTAAAATCCCAGCTGATTATCTTTCAATTCTTCTTCTTCTTCGAACTTCTTCTTCTCTTTCTCTCTCTGCCGTATTCACTCACACACACAAACACTTTGGGATATTCTTTTTTTTTGTTTACTAATTGAAGACTTCATCTGATACATGATATACTAGAGTCGGTCAAGTGGAGAAGTTTGGCAAAAAGACCAATTAGACCCTAGGCTTTACTCAATTGGCAAAACTTATCCCCAACCTTCCAATTAAAATTAAACTTATCCCTAAATTTCTTAACTCTATAAAATACTAAAATAAAGACTTATAAAATACCAATTTTAAATTAGATAAAATACCTGGTTATTACAACATCTCCCCCTTAAAAGAATTCCGACCCGGAATTCAGTTAAGAGAACAGATGAGGGTATTTGGCTTTCATTTCCGACTCTGATTCCCACGTCGCATCCTGACCCTTATGATGTTTCCACTGAACCTTTACCTGTCTAATCTCTTTGTTTCTCAATACTTTGACCTTGTGATCAACTATAGCTTCCGGTTCCTCCACGTAGTTTAGCTTTTCATCAACTTGGATATCTGGTAAGGAGACTGCCTGATCTGATGTCACCAAACACTTTCGAAAATTCGATACATGGAACGCGTTGTGAATTCTGCTTAATTCTGGTGGAAGATTCAATCTGTAAGCTACTTCACCAATTCTTTCCGTAATTTCAAATGGCCCAATATATCGCGGACTGAGTTTACCTTGCTTCCCAAAACGTATAACTCCTTTCCAGGGCGAAACTTTCAACATCACAAATTCCCCGACTTGGAACTCTAACGGTTTCCGGCGTCGATCTGCATAACTTTTCTGTCTGTCTTGAGCCGTTTTCAATCTATCCCGAATCTGAGTAATCTTATCCGCTGTTAACTGTACTATTTCTGGCCCTGCTAATTGTTTCTCCCCCACTTCATTCCAACACAGAGGCGTTCGGCATTTTCTACCATACAGTACTTCAAACGGTGCCGCTTGAATGCTGGAATGATAACTGTTGTTGTAGGAAAATTCTATCAAAGGCAAATGTTTATCCCACGATCCCCCAAAATCAACTATACAAGCCCGGAGCATATCTTCTAAAGTCTGAATCGTTCTTTCACTCTGTCCGTCAGTCTGAGGATGATATGCTGTACTCAACTTTATTTGCGTTCCCATCTCTTTTTGAAACTTTTTCCAAAATCTAGAAGTAAAACGACTATCTCGATCGGAAATAATCGAGATTGGAACTCCATGTCGAGTCACTATTTCATTAATGTACAATTTGGCCAAACGTTCCAAGGAAGCTATCAGTGTGATTGATCAGACAAGTACCAAGGCTTTCGGTAGACTTCTTTCATTTCCGAATTTGCTTGCGACAAGTCCTAGCATTAGTATGAGTTCGTTGACCGCGTAAGGGTGATCCATCTTGATGACGAATTCCACGATAACAAGAAATAGAAATTAATCGTTCGATGTCTGCTCGTTCTCCCCTCTTCAATTCCCAATGAACATCAGTTTCCTTTATCGGCAAGAAATGAGCAGACTTCGTCAATCTATCTACAATCACCCAAATAGAGTCGAATCCCTTTGAAGTTCTTGGCAACTTGGTAATAAAATCAGTAGTGATCTGATCCCATTTCCACATTGGTATATCTAGCCGTTGCAATTGACCAAAAGGCTTCTGATGTTCAATCTTTACTTTCTTACAAGTAGTACAACATTCTACATACTTAGCAATACCTCTTTTCATTCCCGACCACCAATAGAATTGTTTCAAATCTCTATACATTTTATTTGTACCTGGATGAATAGAAAATCGAGATTGATGAGATTCTTGTAGTACACGATCACGTAATCCACCCAAATGAGGCACCCAAATTCTGTTTCCCATACACAATAACCCACGGTCATCTTTCTCAAGCAATGCTGATATTCCCACTAACCGTTCTGACTTCAAACTTTCTTCCTGATAAGCATCTATTTGGCACTTCAGTAGTTCGTCAAAAATGTTTGGAAGAAGTTCAGCTCTTAACGAGATAGCTTTTATTGTTCCACTTCTTTCTTGGCGACTTAGGGCATCTGCTACCACGTTCGCTTTCCCAGGGTGATATAGAGTTTCACAATCATAATCATTTACCAATTCCAACCATCTTCTTTGTCTCATATTCAGTTCCTTCTGATCGAAAAGATGTTGGAGACTCTTATGGTCAGTGAAAATTTGGCATTTAGAACCATAAAGATAATGTCTCCAAATCTTCAATGCAAAGACAACTGCTGCAAGATCCATATCGTGAGTAGGATATTGTCTTTCATGATCCTTTAGCTGACGAGAAGCATAGGCAATCACCTTTCCACGTTGCATAAGTACACAACCCAAACCCAGCTTAGAAGCATCACTGTAGACCACAAAATCATCGGAACCTTCTGGCAATGCTAATATCGGCGCGCTGCAGAGTTTCTCCTTCAGTATTCTGAATGCCTCGTCCTGTTCTGCTTTCCATTCAAACTTTAAATTCTTACGAGTCAACTTGGTCAATGGCGTCGCGATTCGAGAAAAGTCTTTTATAAATTTCCGGTAATATCCAGCTAAACCCAGAAAACTACGTACTTCGGTTGCCGTCTTCGGCGGTTCCCAATTTTCAATTGCTTCCACTTTTGCTGGATCAACTTGTATACCCTTCTCTGAAACTACATGCCCCAAAAACTGAACTTCCCGCAACCAAAATTCACATTTAGAGAACTTAGCGTACAACTTTTCTTTCTTCAACAACTCCAAAATCAAGCGAAGATGTTGCGCATGATCCTCTTTGGATCGGGAATAAATAAGTATATCATCGATAAACACAATGACAAATTTATCGAGATAAGGCTTACATACCCGATTCATTAGATCCATGAAAGCGGCTGGAGCGTTCGTCAATCCGAAAGGCATTACCAAAAATTCGTAGTGGCCGTATCTTGTGCGAAAAGCAGTCTTTAAAACATCCTCCTCCTTCACCTTTAACTGATGGTAGCCAGATCTGAGATCAATCTTTGAGAAGTAACAAGCTCCAACTAATTGATCAAAAAGGTCATCGATTCTTGGAAGTGGATACTTGTTCTTGATCGTGCGTTTGTTCAGCTCCCGATAATCAATACACATTCTCATTGAACCGTCTTTCTTCTTCACAAATAAAACTGGTGCACCCCACGGCGACGAGCTGGGTCTGATGAAGCCCTTAACAGATAAATCTTGAAGCTGTGCCATCATTTCTTTCATTTCTGGTGGTGCTAATCGGTATGGCGCGCGAGCAATAGGAGCGGCTCCAGGGATTAAGTCAATACCAAATTCTACTTGTCTAACAGGAGGAAGACTATTCAAGTCTTCAGGAAAAACTTCTGGGTATTCACTAACAATGGAAATATCTTCCAGCTTACACTTTTCAGGCCTACTTTCTATCACATAGGCTAGATAACTAGAGCAACCCTTATTAACACATTTACGGGCTTTTACCATAGATATAAGACTGGACTGATGATTCCTACGATCTCCATAAATCACTACCGATCTCTTATCAGGAAAAACGACATTGATTATTTTCTTATCACAAACTATGTTAGCCTGATTCTCAGCTAGCCAATCCATTCCTACTACCACATCAAATTCAATCAAAGCTATTGGGAACAGTTGTATCGGTACTCCACATCCCTCTATATCTATCATGCAACGATCAAAAACCTCTTTAACTGCCACTTGGTTATCATTTGCGGTGTCTACTAATAAAGCATGTTTTAACAATTTAGGCTCTAAATGCATGTGAGCAGCAAAGAAGGGAGACATAAAAGATCGGTTTGCACCGGAATCAAATAACACTTTAGCACGCGTGGAGTTTATGAAAAATGTACCTGTGACCACATCCGGAGTTTCTTCCGCCTCTTTAGCTATCATTTGGAACGTACGACCCCTCGTTCTCGGCGGTTCTATTCTTGGGACCACTGGTCTAGTAATGGCTAGTTTCCCCGATGTACCCCCGGATTGTATTCTACCCCGCGGACAATCTGATTGGAGGTGATCCGGAGAGTTGCACAAAAAGCAAAACCGTGTTACTCGACAATCTTTAACAACATGACCGGTTTTCCCACACTTAAAACAAACCCGCGACTCCACTTGACAATTTCCCTGATGGTAGCGATTACATCTCGGACATGGTCTTTCCGCTGGTCGGAACGACGGACGGTTATCAAATCTCGGGAATCTAGACTTCTTTGGATCTTGTGGTGGTCCTTCCCATTTCCTTTTCCCCAAGATCTTATCACCGACATCCCTTTTATTATCTCGTTCGACATTTTCTGCAGCATCCACAGCAGCGGTAAACGTATCTGGCCTTGTTGCAGTCACCAGTCTTCGAACTTCTGAATTTAACCCATAGATAAATCTCTCCATTTTCATCTTTTCTGTAGCAACATAATATCCTGCAAAACGAGATTTTTCTAAAAATCTAGTAGTATAATCTCTGACTGACAAATTCCCTTGCTGTAGATTCATAAATTCTTCTTCCAATTGTCTGACAGCAGCTTGTGGACAGAAGTGTGTTGTGAAAGCTAACACGAATTCCTCCCATGAAAAAGTAGTATATACATCCGCTCCTCTCGATTCTGTATGAGCCTCCCACCAATACAGAGCATCACCTTTTAGCATTGCTGCTCCATAAAGCACTTTGTCTTCTTCAGAACACTTACACGTCTTGAAGATGGCTTCTATTTCTTTTAGCCATCTCATTGCCTTGACCGGGTCCCGATCTCCTGAATAGGTAGGGGGCTTGCAACTAAGAAACATTTTATAGTCGCACATTTTCATCACCGGTAAGATAGTAGAGGTAAGTGGTATTTCAACTTCGTGTTCCGGATTTGATCTTTCAGTTTCATTGTGGCGATTATGTTCAAACATAGCTTGTATGTTATCTTGTAACCTCCCCATTTCTGCCATCAAATCGTCCCGTGTAACAAACTCTGTGCCCTGTGGTTGTGTTCTTCCTCCAGTTCTGCCCCCAGTTCCCCTTCCGGTCCTGCCTCTACCACGATCTCCTCCTCTTCCCCCTGTTCCTATTGGTGGATTCCCTCCACCCGAATTCCTTCCTCCTCTTTGATTCCTTTGTCTAGTGCCACTTGCCATTCTGTAGATTCAAACAAAGTTAATATACACATAAGCACATACCCTATATAACAAGGTATTCCAGTTCAAACATGCACCTGTAAGATCATAATTACACTGGCCTGGTGTAATTTGAAATTACCTTACATGATGTTCCTTCCACCTTTTATACTTAGCATCCCCAGGTTCTAAAATGATAGGGACATCCTACTTCACATGCAGTTTAAGTCTAGGTACAGATACTAATACCTAAATCCCTTAAACTAGGGCTCTGATACCATCTGTAACATCCCGCAAAACGAAACATACATATAACATACATTCCATAACATGTTTACAACAAAGTACTTCATCTTTCACATTTGGTCCCATCTAAAGTCTGAATATAAAAATTCATTACAACTTGATCCACTTTGAATTACATAGTAATAACAAAAATTATAACTACAAAAGCATCCGTAGCATCATGATGATAATCTTCTCCAAAGCTAGCCAACAAGTATTCTATTTACTTGTTCTTATTGGAATCACCACCTGGAATACATAATTTTTAAAACAGAAAATGAGGGTTAGACCTAAGGGTCTAGTGAGTAAATCCCTGACATTTGTAATTCATTAAAAACTCATTTATATAAAACACTATTTATATAAATACACATACCACACACGTAAGTTAATACCAACTAACAAGTATTCATCATACCTGTCTCATTCCACCTTATCCCTCCACCAATGGCCAATATCAATTGGTTGCGAGCCAATTTATCACACCGGTCCAAAGCCCGGCCACGTATTATATTATCATATAATACTCACGTAATTATAATATCTCAATATATTATAATCACCCACGTATGACATATTCATACCACATATCAAATATTTGTTATTCACATAATGCATTCCAGTAAAATACTTTTTAAAGTAAAACTCACCTGATCTTTTAAGCAAAGGTCCTTCAAACTTTCCTCAATTTATATTATCTTTTAACCCAGATCCTTAGTATCTGAAACAAATTAAAGTATACATACTCTTTAACACATAAACAGGAAAACCCAACTTTTCGCAACCCACTATTACGAAAAGTTTACTTTTCGCAACCTACAGTTGCGAGTTCCTTACTTTTCGCAACCTACAGTTGCGAGTTCCTCACTTTTCGCAACCAACAGATGCGAAAACCTCACTTCTCGCAAACCACAGTTGCGAGTTCCCTACTTTTCGTGACCAACAGATACGAAAACCTCACTATGCGTTTTAGCTTCTTGCGAAAAGTGGACTTTTCGTAACCAAGGCTTGCGAATTCCTACTTTTCGCAAAAACACTGTTCATCGTCTTTATCAGATAAGTTCATTTCAGTTGTAGGAATTTCATCTTATACCCAGATTATACAGAAGTGTTCTAAACCCCTTTTAACACCCTAAATTGTAACTAAAAATCACAAATTCATCTAAAATTACCTAAACCCACCTCAAAATCAAAAAGAAACCTAATTCTTAAAAAGAGTGTTTGAATAAGAACATTACCTCTTTGATTTACTGCACCAATTGAAATCCCAGCTGATTATCTTTCAATTCTTCTTCTTCTTCGAACTTCTTCTTCTCTTTCTCTCTCTGCCGTATTCACTCACACACACAAACACTTTGGGATATTCTTTTTTTTTGTTTACTAATTGAAGACTTCATCTGATACATGATATACTAGAGTCGGTCAAGTGGAGGAGTTTGGCAAAAAGACCAATTAGACCCTAGGCTTTACTCAATTGGCAAAACTTATCCCCAACCTTCCAATTAAAATTAAACTTATCCCTAAATTTCTTAACTCTATAAAATACTAAAATAAAGACTTATAAAATACCAATTTTAAATTAGATAAAATACCTGGTTATTACATTTGTGGTCAACTATGGCTTCCGGTTCCTCCACATAATTCAGCTTTTCATCCACTCGTATATCTGGTAGAGAGACGGCCTGATTTGGCGTAACTAAACATTTCCGAAAATTCGAAACGTGAAACGCGTTATGAATCCTGCTTAACTCTGGCGGAAGATCTAACCTATAGGCCACTTCACCAATTCTTTCTATTATTGCAAACGGCCCAATGTACCACGGACTAAGTTTTCCTTGTTTCCCAAAACGTATAACTCCTTTCCATGGCGATACTTTCAACATTACAAAATCTCCAACTTGAAACTCTAACGGTTTCCGACGTCGGTCAGCATAGCTTTTCTGTCTGTCTTGAGCCATTTTCAATCTGTCCCGAATCTGAGTAATCTTATCTGCTGTTAACTGTACTATATCTGGCCCCGCTAACTGTTTCTCCCCCACTTCGTTCCAACATAAAGGTGTTCGACATTTTCTACCATACAGAACTTCAAACGGTGCCGCTTGTATGCTGGAATGATAACTATTGTTGTAAGCAAATTCGATCAGTGGTAGATGTTTATCCCATGATCCCGCAAAGTCAATAATACAAGCCCGGAGCATATCTTCTAAAGTCTGGATTGTTCTTTCACTCTGACCGTCCGTTTGAGGATGATATGATGTGCTTAACTTTATATGTGTTCCCATTTCTTTTTGAAAGCTTCTCCAGAATCTAGAAGTAAAATGACTATCTCGATCAGAAATAATCGAGATTGGTACTCCATGTCGCGTCAATATTTCATCAATGTACAATTTGGCTAAGCGTTCCATCGAATCAGTTTCTTTTATCGGTAAGAAGTGAGCAGACTTCGTTAATCTATCAACAATCACCCAAATAGTATCAAATCCTTTCGGAGTTCTAGGTAGCTTGGTAATGAAATCAGTAGTGATCTGATCCCATTTCCACATTGATATCTCCAGACGTTGTAACTGACCAAACGACCTTTGATGTTCAATCTTTACTTTCTTACAAGTATCACACTTTTCCGCATACTGAGCAATGCTTCTTTTTATCCCCGACCACCAATAAAATTGTTTCAGATCCTTATACATCTTGTTCATACCCGGATGAATAGAAAAACGAGACTGGTGAGCTTCTTGTAGTACCCGATCACGTAACCCACCCATACGAGGCACCCAAATTCTGCTTCCCAAACATAATAACCCACGATCATCTTTTTCTAGCAATGCTGATACTCCCACTAATCTTTCTGACTTCAGATGTTCTTCTTGAAACGCTTCTATTTGACACTTTTGCAAATCGTCAAAGATGCTCGGTAGCAGTTCAGCCCGTAGTGAAATAGCTCTTATTGTTCCACTCCTTTCCTGACGACTCAGTGCATCTGCTACCACGTTCGCCTTTCCCGGATGATATAGGATTTCACAGTCGTAATCATTCACCAATTCCAGCCTTCTTCTTTGCCTCATATTCAATTCCTTCTAATCGAAAAGATGTTGGAGACTCTTATGATCGGTAAATATTTGGCACTTAGAACCGTAATCATTCACCAAATTTTCAACGCGAAGACAACTGCTGCAAGCTCCATATCATGTGTAGGATACTGTCTTTCATGGTCCTTCAGTTGACGAGAAGCATAAGCAATCACCTTTCCACGTTGCATAAGTACACATCCTAATCCTAGTTTGGAAGCATCGATCTAGACAACAAAATCATCAGAACCTTCTGGCAATGCTAATATTGGCGCGCCGCAGAATTTCTCTTTCAATATTCTGAATGCTTCATCCTGTTCTGCTCTCCATTCAAACTTTAGATTCTTCCGAGTCAGCTTAGGCAATGGCGTCGCAATTCGAGGGAATTCTTTTATAAATTTCCGATAGTAGCCAGCTAGACCCAGAAAACTACGTACTTCGATTGGCATCTTTGGCGGTTCCCATCTTTCAATCGCTTCCACTTTCATCGAATCTACTTGAATGCCTTTCTCTGAAACGACATGCCCTAGAAACTGAACTTCCCGCAACCAGAATTCACATTTAGAGAACTTAGCGTACAACTTTTCTTTCTTCAGCAACTCCAGAATCAAACGAAGATGTTGTGCGTGATCCTCTTTGGATCGGGAATAGATAAGGATACCATCAATAAATACAATAACGAATTTATCAAGATACGGCTTACATACCCGATTCATTAAATCCATAAAGGCAGCTGGAGCGTTCGTCAGTCCAAACGGCATTACTAAGAATTCGTAGTGGACGTACCTTGTACGAAAAGCAGTCATTAGAACGTCTTCTTCTTTAACCTTCAACTGATGGTAGCCAGATCTGAGATCAATCTTGGAGAAATAACAAGCTCCAACTAATTGATCAATAAGATCATCAATTCTTGGAAGTGGATACTTGTTCTTGATCGTGCGCTTATTCAGCTCCCGGTAGTCAATACACATTCTCATTGAACCGTCCTTCTTTTTAACAAACAAAACTGGCGCTCCCCACGATGAAGAACTAGGTCTGATGAAGCCTTTGTCGGATAGGTCTTGTAGTTGTGTCATCATCTCTTTCATCTCTGGAGGTGCCAGACGATACGGTGCACGGGCAATAGGAGCGGCTCCAGGAATAAGATCTATACCAAACTCTACTTGTCTAATGGGTGGAAGACTATTCAAGTCTTCAGGGAATACTTCAGGAAATTCACTAACAATAGGGATATCTTCCAACTTAATATTTTCAGGCCTACTATCTATCACATAGGCTAAGTAACTCGAGCAACCCTTGTTGACACATTTACGGGCTTTTATCATAGATATTAGGCTAGACTGATGATTCTTATGATCACCATAAATCACCATTGACCTCTTATCTGGTAAAACGACATTGATTATTTTCTTATCACAAACTATGTTAGCCTGATTCTCAGCTAACCAATCCATCCCTACTACCACATCAAACTCGATCAAGGCTATAGGATATAGTTGTATCGGTACTCCACACCCCTCTATATTTATCACACAACAATAAAAAATTTCTTTAACTGACACTTGGTTATCATTTGCAGTGTCTACCAATAAGGCATGTTCTAACATTTTAGGCTCTAAATGCATGTGAGCAGCAAATGAAGGAGACACAAAAGATCGGTTTGCACCGGAGTCAAACAACACTTTAGCACGTGTAGAGTTTATGAAAAATGTACCTGTAACCACATCCGGAGTTTCCTCCGCTTCTTTTGCTGTCATTTGAAATGTACGACCCCTTGTTCTTGGTGGTTCTAGTCTTGGCACTACTGGTCTAACAACTGCTGGTCTCCCTGACGTACCACCCTGCTGTATTCTTCCCCGCGGACAATCCGACTGAATGTGATCCGAAGAATTACACAAGAAACAAAGACGCGTTACTGGACAGTTTTTAGCAATATGCCATGTCCTCCCACACTTATAACAATTCCGAGGGTCAACTTGACAATTTCCTTGATGGACACGGTTGCACTTCGGACAAGATCTTTCTGTTGGTCGGAACGGCGGGCGGTTATCATATTTCTGAAATCTGGACTTCTTCGGGTCATACTGAGGTCGTTCCCATTTTCTCTTTCCCATACTTTTATCACCAGCATCCCTCCTATTATCCCGCTCCACATTTTCCGCAACATTTACTGCTGCTGAGAAGGTATCAGGTCTTGCTGCAGTCACTAACTTTATAATTTCTGAATTCAATCCGAATATGAACCTTTCCATCTTCATTTTCTCCGTGGCAACATAATACTCTCCAAAACGCGACTTCTCTAGGAAACGGGCGGTATAGTCTCTGACTGATAAATTCCCTTGTTGTAGGCTCAGGAATTCCTCCTCTAATTGTCTAACTGCTGCTTGAGGACAAAACTGTTCTTTAAATGCCATTGAGAATTCACCCCAAGTAAAGGTTGAGTATACATCAGATCCCTTGGAGTCAATAAGGGCCTCCCACCAATATAAAGTATCTGCCTTTAACATTGCAGTTCCGTATAACATCTTATCCTCTTCCGCACATTTGCTGGTTTTAAATACAGCTTCAATTTCTTTCAGCCAACGCATCGCCTTCACTGGATCTCTATCCCCTCCATAAGTTGATGGTTTACAGCTTAAAAACATTTTATAGTCACACCTTCTTGGTACTGAAGTGACAGTAGGTGTGATAGGCATCTCGTCTTCAAAGTTAGGATCTAGTCTTTCCGTTTCCGTATTATGAGTATGGTTAAACATAGCCTGGATATTTGCCTGCAATCTTCCCATTTCAGCCGCTAAGTCGTCTCTCGTAACAAACTCTGTGCCTCGCCCCTGTACTCTGTCCCCAGTCCTGCCTCTGCCTCTTTCTCCCCCTCTTCCCCTTCCTCCGGCTGTGGGATTGGTTCTATTCGGGTTTCCTCCTCCTTCCCGATTTGTTTGTCTCGTACCACTTGCGATTCTGTTGATTCAGACAAGGTTAATATACACATAAGCACATACCCCATATAACAAGGTATTCCATTCCAAACATGTACCTGTAAGATCACAATTACACTGGCCAGGTGTAATCTGAAATTACCTTACATGATGTTCCTTCTACCTTTTTATATTTAACATCCCAAGGTTCTACAATAACAGGGACATCCTACTTCACATGCAGTTTAAGTCTAGTTACAGGTACTAATACCTAAATCCCTTAAACTAAGGCTCTGATACCATCTGTAACAACCCACAATCCCAAACATAGTTCTTATAGCATAAATTTCATAACGTCGTTATTTAACTAAGATACATCACATTACAACTTCGGTCCTTTAGTCATAAACAAAATACATTATTTCATTACAAACTTTTCCTTTGCTAAATACATTACAACTAATAACAAGACATGACTGTAAAACATGCCATAATCTTCAAAAACACACTTCTTCCAAAAGCTATCCATCGATTACCATTCCTACTTGTCCTTACTCGATCCACGACCTGGAATACATATTTTAAAACAAAATGAGGGTTAGACCTAGCGGTCTAAGTGAGAAAACCCCCGTCCTTTCACAATCATTATAAAATCCATTTATATGAAATCTTTTATATAAACACATATATATCATATGTAATTAAATACCAATCAAGACTCGTGCACTGTGTTCAATTCATCCTCATTCTCATTCTCATTTCCTCTGGCCATATCAGTTGGTTGCGAGCCAACAACACCGTTGTACGACAATTACAGCACCGCTGTACAACAACTACAGCAAACACCGCCAACCATAATTTCGGCTAACATATATTCGTGTAGTGTAACGCACATATAAATACAATATATATCTCAACATATCATATTGTCATTTATGAACACCTAATCACATTATCTATCACCCTTTTCAATCTACACGTATATGTATTCCAGTTTATAAACATTTTGAAGAAAAACTCACCTGTTTGCTTAACAACACTCTTTTCAGTCCTCCACAAAGAATTCTGCTTTCACCTTCGATTCACAGTATCTGAAACAATCATGTACAAATATTGTTTTACCATTTTGAACACATAGAGCTTGCTAGGACTAAGAGCTTTAGATAACTCTATCTAACTATTATCCTCAATTATCTTCCCCAACCCGAACTTAAGTCAAGTCCACAGTACTTTCGGTCCTTATTCATTCTCTATCCATGAATTAACAAGACACAGGCTACTGGACACTTAAAAACATCTAAACTCATCAATTTGACCAATTAGCCAAAGTATCCGGAAACTACAATTTATCCGGACAACACTACTTTTCCGGACAGCATAACGTTTTCGGACAACATGACTTTTCCGGACAACCTATACAATCCGGACGTCATCTGGACACCAAAGTAATCCGGATACTATCCGGTATCCAATTCTATCCGGAAAACATAGGAAAAAGGAAACTTACCCGGATAAGGAAACCGTCCGGACACTAGCAACAAGATTACCCGGACACTACCAACAAAACTACCCGGACACATTCAACTCGTGTCCGGACACCTCTGTCGATTTGTCCATTTTCGACCCATAATTGACAGAAATCAATAGCAGACATGGAATCGCTTATTCTACTCCGATAGAAACAATCTATAAGCAATTACACACATAACTTACGAAGGAAACATACCTGAATTTACTTCCAAATTCCCAATTGATGATTTAACCTAGTTTCTCCTCCTTTCTCCTTTTTGCTCTCAATACACACACTTACACACACTGAATTTCTGTATTTTATGAAAATATCTGATTCCTACTAGATAATATCCTGTATAATTACCATCTCAGCCCTCAAACTTTCCATTAATGACCAAAACTCCATTAACTTATAATTTAACTAACTTTTACCTTAAACATACTATTATAAACTTAATTAAATTTAACAATAAGACGGTTTAACTAACGAACTTACCCGGGGTATTACAGAACCACAAAATGGGTGCTGCTTTGGATGTTGTTCGCAAGTCCAAGACTCCTAAGTTTGTCTATGATTGGTCTGCTCCTATTGTTGGGAAGACTGCACTCGATGTACCGGCACTTACATCCGATCTACCGTTTCGCCGACGTATGTCTACCTTTGCTCACTCCGCCGATCTACACTGGGGAGATGCCGAAATCCCCGGGTTTAAACACCCGGCGATTCTGGAGGATCCTCTAGCCGTAGTGGCCCCTGTCCCCTCTACCCGAGTAAAATCGGGAGGCGCTAAGAAATGATCTTCGAAGGCCACCGATACCTCCGTATCCGCTTCCGGGACTATGTCTTCGAAATTACCTTCGGAGGCTACCCAAGTTCCAACCCCTTCTCAAAAGCGGAGGCACTCTAAATCCCCCTAGATCTCCTATAAAGAGGTCCAGGAAACATCCGGCCAAGCCACACCGAACAGTTACCGATTCTCAATAATCGGTGACTGTTAAAGTTGTCCCATCCGGGACACGGGAATCTGCTATCCCCCAAACCGACTCCTCTGTTGCCTATCAAAAGGCTTCGGTTGTAACATTGGAGAACCCTCACTTTTCCCCATCACCTACTCCATTAGGTGGTGCAGATGACTTTGAAGTCTCTCCCATCAAAGGTTCTGATTTCACACTGCACAGCCTTTCACCCGACCATTTTATGGTCGATGATGCACAACCCAGTGAAGGTTCGTCCGGTCCAGCGGTCGTTCCGGAGGGCTTGGACTTTTATGGACTTTTTGTTACAAGATACTTCATCTCCCCAACAGGAACCATCACAAGTACCCTCCCCACCGAAACACACCACCCCAGCGACGCCTCCCTCCCCACCAAAACTTACCACCCTACTGATAATGTCGTTTTATGACATTATTTTGATCCCAAAATCGGTCTGTTTGTTGTAAGTTTTCAAGTAAAATAGTAGAATTTAATGGTTTCTATGAGAAAGTACAGGTTATTTAGAATGGCTGAGGATAGAAAAGTTTTGTGTGAATTGGAGCAAGTCCACAACATTCCTGAGCGAAAAAGAGAAATTCAGATTTTTGGACCAAACAGTGCTCTACGCGTCTCTAGGCGCTACTCCATCCACGCTGCCATCCGCGCAGCCTTCTGTCCAACAAACACTCCAGTGAGCTGCGCACCTCTCGGTGCGGCTTCACATGCACAACCATACGCGCCCATGCCCTGGACCCTTTTATTCTATTTGTCGGCTAGGGTTGAGGGATTCATTATCAGTTATGCTTGGAGACTCTTTCTGGGCGATTTTGGGAGCTAAGAGGCGATTTTTGAAGGCAAGTAGAAGGCTAGAAACATCAAGTAACGAGAATCACAAGGTGAATCGAGTACGTTCATCGGCGGCTTAAGCTTTTTAGGGAGTCTTTAGTTTTCATTTCTTGTAGAGCAAACATGTTTACTTTTGTTTTAATCTTGTCATTTCTGAGTTTTGAAACCCCCAATATGAACTAATCCGTTCATGTTGGGGGATTGGTTTGAATCATGGTTAGATAATTGTTTAGCTCTACAGTAGGTATGATCGGTTTGATATAGATGGATGAAGCATGTGGGATTGTTCTTAATGCTTGTAATAGTCCGATCAACTATTATTTGATTTTTTGAATCTTTAACCTTTGAGAAAAGTTTTGAAGTTTGATTAATCTTTCATGCCTTGGTTGAATTTGAGATAGCAATATGATAATTCATTCCTTGTGGCTTTTAATCACTGATTATTCAATTACTTTTGTTAAGATCGAATGATGATACAATGTGTTGAATGATATTTGCTATAGCTTGATAGAGTATAGTAATGGAATGTGATTATGCATGTTATCCTGAAATTATCTCAATCATATCAAATCTGTTAGTTAAGTAATTGTTTACCTGAGGAATCCAACCCCCAACTCTTTCTCTTATCTGAATTAATTAAAGTTTTAATTCGTGTTCCGACAATCAACAAACCAAATCAATTTGCATTAGTCTAGTTAATAATATATACATTCATTGTGGTACTTGACACCTGGTTCCTTTGGTTCGATACTCGTACTTTCTAAGTATTATTACTTGATTCGACTCGTACACTTGCGGTAGATTTAGGGGGTGTAAACCCACCTATCACCCACCGAAGATCCCCTCCACACCAAAAGCCACATCATCACCGAAACCTACCACCCCACCCACCGAAACCACTCGCCCCACCGAAACCACTCACCCCACCGACACCTCTCACCTCACCGAAACCCCCTCCCCACCGAAATAATCTTCCCCACCGAAGCAACACTCACCCTCACCGACTCATGTCTCACCGACATCATCAACCCATTCCTACCACAGTAGTTCCTCCTCTGAAGATAGCTTATCACCCTCTCCCTCACCAACAAGAATCCTCTTCGCCGATCCATTATCTACTCAACCATCCTCCTCCACCATCCCTGATACAAGAACACTTCCCCATACTCCATTATCCCCAACTACTCCCCGATTCTACATCCCGGATGTTCAGATTGGCACTTCTTTGGCTCCAAACATCCGACTACCTTCTGATCTTCTTGCTGATGTTCAGGACATTGCTCGCTAGTGTCGGATGGTGGGTACTCAATTCGAGGTGTTCAAGCAAGCCTCCTTAACTCTTATTGCAAAGACTGCTGATCGGGTTCGAGTGTTGGAAGATCAGTATCGACACCCTTCCTTTGAAGCCTCTCTTCAGACTCTGTTGAGGCCTCTCACAGACTCTATTGGAACTGTTGGCCAAAATTTGGAGGATTTAACAACCTCCAATTCAAATTTGGCTGTCTCTTTAGGGGCATTAAAAGCCTCTGATGATGCCAAAGACAATGAACTCCATCGACTTCGTGAAAGGGACTCTCAACAACAGTCCCTCAACTCTGATATTTTAGCTTCTCTTAAGTCTCTACACCAAAAGGTTGATTTCCTCAAAAATAATTTGGATTGGGACTTGGACCTTGGGGACTTTTCTTTTGACAATGTTGACAGAGCTCGCCTTCATCAGATTCATCGAAGGATGGATCGTGTTTCTGATCACTTGGGCATTTCGTCTTCGCCTGCTGCTGAGGGGGAGAAAGGGCCACCAAAGGCTCTCCGAATGCCTTCGGTGCGACATGTTGGCAGCAACAGACCTCCGACTGACACCGAAACTTCATCCATTCATTTCTACACAAAGCCCAAAGCCACCGAATTACCCGTTGAGACATCAAAGTGTGTGGATACTCCTAATCAGATCCAAAAATTGGTGGCCATTTCTCTAAAATCGGTGGCCACTCCTCTTATGCCTTCGGTAGCAGCTCCTCTGATGTGGAATCCAATTGTTTGGGTCGTAGAATTTTAGAAACGGTGATTCGATCCTTGATATGTTCTAGCTCCTTACGTTTGAATTTGAACCGATATTTCAATCTTACACGATCAATCCAGAAACGTGTACTTTGAATTCCAAACTCCTTAAATCAATCCAGAAACTACGTTGTTTGTCAGATCTAAACCTCAAAACAATCCAGTAATTGAAGTTCAGAAATATGAACAAGTCTTATGCAAGTTGCACAAGGCATGTATAAGAAAAACGAAATTTTATTAATTGATCTCCAAGTTACATGGCTGATCCTATATATACTAGGGAAACAAAAGATAGCTTATCCTAAATAAGGAAACAATAGATAACTACGAAAATAATAAGGAAACTTATTCTAAAGCCAAACCAAGTAAAACGAATCCAAATCAAATCCCATTGGGTTGAGCAACAAAGTAACAGGCTCTTCATAATTCATATCATTCCCCCCTTCTTTCAAAGAATTTGCCCTGATATTCTCGTCATCCAGATAAGGAGAAAGATCGCCGACATTGAAAGTAACACTAACGCCTCCAAAATCACTCGACAAGTCTATCTTATAGGCGTTGTCTCCGTATGCTTCAAGTACCTCAAACGGACCGTCGGCCCTTGGCATAAGCTTGTTCTTTCTTTTACTCGAAAACCTCTCTTTTCGCAAATGAACCCAAACAAGATCTCCAGGTTGGAAAACAGGCTGTCTACGGTTTTTATTAGCTCGTGCCTTGTAAACTACATTCATTTTCTCAATTCTTTCTTTCACTTGTTCACAAGTCTTCTTGAACACTTCCAAACGCTTCTTTGCATCAACATGGATATCATCTTTGTGTAAGGGCAACAAATCAATTGGAAGGTAAGGATTGACACCATAAACAACCTCAAATGGAGAACGAGAAGTTGGGGATGAATGAGACCGATTGTAAGCAAATTCGACATGACACAACTTCACATCCCAATCCTTTTGAGTTTTACTCACCAATCCATGAAGTAAAGTACCCAACGTCCTATTAGTAACTTCTGTTTGACCATCCGTTTGTGGATGATGAGAAGTGCTGAACATCAATTTAGTCCCCAACAAACGCCACACACACTTCCAAAAGTGACTCAAAAACTTGGAATCTCGATCGGACACAATACTTCTTGGAACACCATGCAAACGAACAATTTCCCAAAAATAAAGATCTGCAACATGTTGTGCGTCATATGTTTTATTCATCGGAATGAAATGGGCCATCTTTGAAAACCAATTAACCACAACCATGATTGAATCCTTTCCCCGTTGTGTTCTTGGAAGCCCAATAATGAAGTCCATACTTACGCTATCCCGTGGGGAACTAGCCACTGGCAAAGGAGTGTACAACCCTTTAGAGAAAGTACTTTTTGCCTTTTGACAAGTAGCGCATCTAGTAACCACTGATTAGACATCTTGAATCATTTTAGGCCAAAAGAAATTTTCGGCTAACAGATCCATAGTTTTGTGAATGCCAAAATGTCCAGCAATTGCACCACTATGCACTTCACGAACAAGTAATTCTCGAACGCCACATTTAGGGATACAAAGTTTATTTCCTTTGAACAGAAATCCGTCTTGCACAGTAAAATTACGAGTAGGAGACTTGAACTCTTTTGCAAAATCATCATCAGATTCATAGAGCCCTTGAATATGTTCAAAACCAATGATTCTAGTATCCACCATAGCCAACAAATATGCCCTCCTTGAAAGAGCATCTGCAACGACGTTCGATTTTCCCTCCTTGTATTTTGAGGAAAAAGTGAAGGATTGAAGAAATTCCACCCATTTAGCATGACGAAAATTTAGCTTTTGTTGCCCATGTATAAACTTTAAGGCTTCATGATCTGAATGTAGCACAAACGGTTTAGGCCGCAAATAATGAGACCAATGATCCAATGATCTCACAATGGCATAAAATTCACGATCATAGTTAGAGTACTTCATTTTGCACCACTTAGCTTCTCACTGAAAAATGAAATAGGCCTCTTTTCTTGTAGCAAGACAACACCTATGCCAACTCCGCTTGCATCACACTCTACTTCAAACAACTTGTTAAAATCAGGCAAAGCTAAAATAGGAGCATTGCAAAGATTCTCCTTAATCTCTTCAAATGCCCTTTGAGATGATTTAGACCATTAAAAATCACCGGCCCTTTTGAGTAATTCCGTGATAGGAGCCGTAATAGAAGAGAAGTTTTTGATAAATCTTCTATAAAATGAAGCCAAGCCATGAAAACTCCTTACGTCGTGTATGTTGTTAGGAGTTAACCAAGATGAAATAGCATGGACTTTCTCTGGATCAACTTTAACTCCCTGGTTAGAGACAATTTCTCCAAGAAAAGAAATACTCGACACCATAAAAGCACATTTCTCCAACTTACCAAAAAGCTTTTGTTCACGTAACCTTTCAAATAATCTTCGAAGGTGGAATGCATGCTCAATTTTATCTCTACTATAAACCAAAATATCATCAAGGTAAACCACGATAAACTTGTTTAAGAAGGGACGAAGTACCTTATTCATGAGCCGCATAAACGAGCTAGGAGCATTGCAGAGCCCAAAAGGCATCACCATTCACTCGTACAATCCTTGTTTAGTTTTGAAGGCCGTTTTCCATTTATCACCTTCACGGATCCGCATTTGATGATATCCACTCCGAAGATCAATTTTGGAGAAAATTGCAGCACCATGCAATTCATCCAACATATCTTCCAATCTAGGAATATGGAAACGATATTTGATGGTAATATTGTTTACTGCCCTAGAATCGATGCACATCCGCCATGTTCCATCTTTCTTTGGAACTAAGAGAGCTGGAACCACACAAGGGCTTATACTTTCTCTAACATACCCCTTTTGGATCAGATCATCAATTTGCTCTGTAGCTCTTTCGAAGCCTCAGGATCGCACCTATAAGCGGGTTTATTGGGTAATAGAGCACCGGGGACAAGAGCAATGGCATGCTCAATTCCTCGCAAAGGGGTAGCCCTCTAGGTAGTTCATCGGGAAATACATCACTAAATTCACCAAGCAAATCGTTAAGAAGTGGGTTATGCGGGGGCTGATTTGGAGCTGCTTGTTTTACTACTAACGCGTAAGCCGTACCACCGCGTTCTTCCATCTCTTTCTCAAAATCCTTAGCCGACAAAAACAAACTGGTTTTTTCTTTGATTCACGAACATGGGCATAGTATTCGTTGGGAGACAATGGTTGTAGCTTGATACGTTTATTGCCAATTTTAACAGAATAAATGTTGGTATCACCTTCATGAATCACCTTCCTATCAAATTGCCATGGTCTCCTAAGTAAGAGATGACAATCACTCATAGGAATCACATCACACCATAACTCTTCCTTGTAGTTTCCAATTGAGAAACTGACCAACGCTTGCCTTTTCATATTTAGACCTTTCGAGTCATCAAGCCAATTCAACTTGTAAGGTTTAGCATGATCACGAGTAGGTAATTGAAGCCTATTGACCATATCAACCGATGCAACATTAGTGCAAGAACCGCTATCAATTATCATGTTGCAAGTGTGATCTCTAACTTTGCATCGGGTATGAAATATATTCTCCCTTTGATCAGCATTAGCCGAACACTCTGAATGCAATACTCTACGAACAATAATCAGATTTGCATTATTCTCTGCATATGCGTCCTCTTCTTCCTCGTCGTCTCGTGCCTCTTCTTGAATTCGTTCACATTCGGTTAGATATTCAATGTACTTATCTTCTTCTTCCCATTCCAAGTATTGCTTCATTGTAAGAGTTCTCCTAGAAGGACATTCACAAGCCATATGTCCTTTCCCTTGACACTTGAAGAACTTCCTTCAATTCTTAAACTCCACTTTTGAAATAAACACCTTTTGCTTTTCCACCCGTTTATCGTCTTTGAATGATGGATCTTTTTTCTTTGGAGGAAACCTTGTTCACGTTGGTTTGTAAGACGTTTGGGGAGGGTTTTGGGCAACATTAGACTTGAAGGAACTAAAACCCTTGGGATTCCCGGAGCATGATCCGTGAAAACTGGATTTCGACTTCTCCTCTTGCATATGAGATTCAATCTTCGTAGCTAGCTTGCAAACGTCATTAAATGAGTTATATGGGATTAGTTCAACCTTTTTCGCAATAGGTCAATTTAACCCACGAATAAATCGTGCAATCTTCATCGTCTCTTTCTCAGCCAAATCACATAAGAAAAATGAAAATTTTTTAATTGATCTCCAAGTTACATGGCTGATCCTATATATACTAAGGAAACAAAAGATAGCTTATCCTAAATAAGGAAACAATAGATAACTACGAAAATAATAAGGAAACTTATCCTAAAGCCAAACCAAGTAAAACGAATCCAAATGGAATTCCAAAACCTTGTGGCAAAAATCTAATAAAAGGAAATTTAGAAAGATAGTAGTAGAAACAGATTGGGACTCTGTTTCTATCCTAGGTATGGACCTAGGGTTTATCCTTTCTTGTCTTCCAAGTTACTTGTCTTCCAAGTCAGATTCGTCACCCACGTATTCCTTTTGTCCAAATCAAATCCCATTGGGTTGAGCAACAAAGTAACAGGCTCTTCATAATTCACATCAGCCTCTGATCCCATCGGTGGAGGGAACCGGCGGATCAGTTTAGGGGGAGAAATCTGGTCCGTGTAACATCCCTTATCCCATATACATGACGTATTACACAATATAACACAATTAAATATAAGAAACAAACTTCACTTTACATGTACGGTCCGGTAGTCTTTTACAAATAGAAAGAAAACATTTGAAATACAATCTTTGTGCTATTTGCATCCATAACACTTAACATTCCATTACAACTACTAAATAAGTCAAAAGCTTCGTCTTAGTCCTCCTTACTAGCCATCCATCTCATACTCTACTTACTTGCCCTTACCTGATCCGCCACCTGGAATACATATTTTTAAAACAAAATGAGGATTAGACCTGTTGGTCTAAGTGAGAAACCCCTGTTAGTTTAAAAACCATTTATATAAACTTCATTCATATAAATCACGCCACATAATTACATATATCCAATTAAGCTCACACCTCGTGCACCTTTCCTTCTCATTTCCTCCTGGCCATATTAGTGGTAGCAAGCCAACTAATAATATACAACGCTGTACAACATCTACAGCCAAACAACGCTATACAAGTTCTATAGCCAATCACACCGGTCTTAAACCCGGCCAACGTATTATAACACGGTTATAATACACATGTAAGTACAATATCTCACTATATTGTAATTCGCATATATCATACATATACACATAATCACTAATTATCACATTCTCAAACCATACGTATATATATTCCAGTTGAAATTACTTTTAAAGTAAAACTCACCTCGTTGCTTTATCCAAAACCTCCGGATCCTTTATCTGTCAATTCGATCTTTCTCCCAAAGTTCACAAAATCTGTAATCAATTAATTACGAAACATTTAACAGTCGAGAATACTAAATGAATCTAAATAGTCTAAAAATCCCATTTTGCTATCTCGGCCAACACTCTCTCGCAACTCTCTCTCTCTTTCCTCGCAACACACTCTCTCTCGCCACCTTCTCTGTCTCTTCCTCGCAACACACTCTCTCCTCGCAATCATGGCTTGCGAGCCCTAACTCCCTCGCAGCTAAAGGCTTGCGAGCCCTAACTCCCTCGCAGCTAAAGGCTGCGAGCCCTAACTCCCTCGCAGCTAAAGGCTGCGAGCCCTAACTCCCTCGCAGCTAAAGGCTGCGAGCCAAAAATCCCATCGCAACCAAGGCTTGCGATTCTTATGAACATTCATAAACCTCTCAATTCACTGAGTTCATCTTTTACCCAGATTTACAGATATGTTTCATACTACCATAGAACGCTATCCCAAACCCAAAATACACGTATCTTATCAAAACACCAAAACCCACCTACATACCTATTTATCAACTTATAATTATAAAAGGGATAGGTTATAAATGATTGTTACCTTTACTTCCTTGAACTGATCTTAATAATCCAGCTGAAACTCCACAGCTTCCTTCTTCTTCTTCCTAAATTTCCTCTCAACCCTCTCTTCTCTCTTTTCTCTCCTTTCTCTCTGTCGTGAACCAATAACACACACACCTTGTTTTCCTTTTTTGCCAAGTCTCTACAATGAGACACCTCATCTCAATAAAATAAAAAGAGGCGGTGGATGAAGATAAATATCTTCATAGCTACCAAACAAACCCCATACTTTCATCAAATTGCAAAACACACCCTTAAACTTCCATATTAACCAAACTTTTACCCTAAATATTTTATTATAAACTTATTCAATTTAACGATAAGGGTTTTAAATAACGACTTTACCCGGGGTATTACATCATCTCCCCTTTAAAAGAATTCCGTCCCGGAATTCAGTTAAGCAAAAAGGTGAGGGTATTTGGCTCTCATGTCCGATTCGGTTTCCCACGTGGCATCCTGACCTCTATGATGCCTCCACTGAACCTTCACTTGCCTGATCTCCTTATTCCGCAGCACTTTGACTTTATGATCAACTATTGCTTCCGGTTCTTCCACATAATTCAGTCTTTCGTCGACTTGTATCTCTGGTAGGGAGACTGCCTGATCTTGAGTAACTAAACACTTTCGGAAGTTTGACACGTGAAATGCATTATGAATTCTGCTCAACTCTGGTGGAAGATCTAATCTGTAAGCTACGTCCCCGATCCTTTCAGTGATTGCAAATGGTCCAATATACCTTGGGCTAAGCTTACCCTGTCGACCGAATCTGATGACTCCTTTCCACGGCGAAACCTTTAACATTACATAATCCCCAATTTGAAATTCCAACGGCTTTCGACGGCGATCCGCGTAACTCTTCTGTCTATCTTGAGCCACTTTCAATCTTTCTCGGATCTGTGTAACCTTATCGGCGGTTAACTGAACTATTTCCGGCCCCGCTAACTGTTTCTCTCCCACTTCGTTCCAACACAGAGGCGTTCGACATTTCCTACCATACAGTACTTCAAACGGTGCCGCTTGTATGCTGGAATGATAACTGTTGTTGTAAGCGAATTCGATTAACGGCAAATGCTTATCCCACGATCCCCCAAAATCAACAATACAAGCCCGGAGCATATCTTCTAAGGTCTGAATTGTTCGTTCACTCTGTCCATCTGTTTGAGGATGATACGCCGTACTTAACTTTATCTGAGTCCCCATTTCCCTTTGAAAGCTTCTCCAAAATCTTGAAGTAAAACGACTATCACGATCAGAAATGATCGAGATTGGAACTCCATGTCGAGTTACTATTTCATTAATGTATAACTTAGCTAATCGCTCCAATGAATCGGTTTCCTTTATTGGTAGGAAGTGTGCAGACTTTGACAACCTGTCGACGATCACCCAAATAGAATCGAACCCCTTCGGAGTTCTTGGTAGCTTTGTGATAAAGTCCGTGGTAATCTGCTCCCACTTCCACATAGGTATTTCTAGTCGTTGTAGTTGACCAAATGGCTTTTGATGTTCGATCTTTACCTTCTTACAAGTATCACACCGTTCTACATACTGAGCAATCCCTCTTTTTATCCCCGGCCACCAATAGAATTGCTTTAGGTCTTTATACATCTTGTTTGTACCTGGGTGAATAGAGAAACGGGATTGATGAGCTTCTTGTAAAACACGATCACGTAACCCACCCAAACGAGGTACCCACACTCTGTTTCCCAGACACAATAACCCCCGATCATCTTTTACTAGCAATGCTGACATCCCCGTTAACCGTTCTGATTTCAGATGTTCATCCTGATAAGCCTCCACTTGACACTTCTGCAATTCGTCAAATATGTTGGGTAGGAGTTCAGTTCGTATTGAAACAACTTTTATTGTTCCACTCCTTTCTTGACGACTGAGCGCATCTGCCACTACATTCGCCTTTCCCGGGTGATAAAGGATTTCACAGTCGTAATCATTCAGCAATTCCAACCATCTCCTTTGTCTCATATTTAGTTCCTTCTGATCAAAGAGATGTTGAAGACTCTTGTGGTCAGTATAAATCTGACATTTGGAACCATACAGATAATGTCTCCAAATTTTTAACGCGAAAACGACTGCAGCAAGCTCCATATCGTGCGTAGGATACTGCCGTTCATGATCCTTCAGTTGGCGAGAAGCATAAGCTATAACCTTTCCACGCTGCATAAGCACACAACCCAATCCCAATTTAGACGCATCACTGTAAACGACAAAGTCTTCAGAACCTTCAGGTAGTGATAGAATCGGTGCGCTGCATAGTTTCTCTTTCAATATCCGGAAGGCCTCGTCTTGTTCTGCTTTCCACTCAAACTTTAGGTTCTTCCGGGTCAGCTTAGTCAATGGCGTTGCGATTCGAGAGAAGTCTTTTATAAATTTTCGATAGTAACCGGCTAAACCCAGAAAACTGCGTACCTCTGTTGCTGTCTTAGGTTGTTCCCACTTTTCAACTGCTTCTACTTTCATCGGATCGACTTGTATACCTTTCTCAGAAACCACGTGCCCCAGAAATTGTACTTTCCGTAACCAGAACTCACATTTTGAAAATTTTGCATACAACCTTTCCTTCTTCAGCAGCTCTAGAATCAAACGAAGATGTTGCGCGTGCTCTTCCTTGGATCGAGAATAGATAAGAATATCATCGATAAAAACAATTACAAATTTATCGAGATACGGCTTACATACCCGATTCATCAAATCCATAAAGGCAGCTGGAGCGTTCGTCAATCCAAATGGCATTACTAAAAATTCATGATGACCATACCTCGTTCGAAAAGCAGTCTTTAAAACGTCTTCTTCTTTAACTTTCAGCTGGTGATAACCGGACCTTAGATCAATCTTGGAGAAATAGCAAGCTCCAACTAACTGATCAAAGAGATCATCAATTCGGGGTAGCGGATACTTGTTCTTTATCGTGCGCTTATTCAATTCTCGGTAGTCAATACACATTCTCATCGACCCATCTTTCTTTTTCACAAATAACACTGGTGCTCCCCACGGCGAAGAACTAGGTCTGATGAAACCCTTATCGGATAGATCTTGTAGTTGTGCCATCATCTCTTTCATCTCTGGAGGTGCCAAACGGTACGGTGCACGGGCTACAGGAGTGGCTCCAGGAATTAAGTCTATACCGAACTCGACTTGTCTAACTGGCGGAAGACTGTTCAATTCTTCAGGGAATACTTCAGGGAATTCACTAACGATAGGAATATCTTCCATCCTAATCTTTTCCGGCTTAACATCTATCACGTAAGCCAAGTAACTCTGACAACCCTTATTCACACACTTACGTGCCTTTACTAGTGATATAAGACAGGACTGATGATTCCTTCGATCACCATAAATCACTACCGGTCCTTTCTCAGGCAATATAACATTTATTATCTTCTTGTCACACACTATAATAGCCTGATTCTCAGCCAACCAGTCCATTCCCACTACTACATCAAATTCTATCAAAGTTATAGGAAACAATTGTATAGGCACTCCACACCCTTCGATATTAATCACACAACCATCAAATACTTCGCTAACCGACACTTGGTTATCATTTGCAGTATCTACTAATAGAGAATGATCTAACAATTTAGGTTTCAAACACAAACAAGCAGCAAATGCAGGAGACACAAACGATCTGTTTGCACCGGAATCAAATAACACCTTAGCACGTGTAGAGTTTATCAAAAATGTACCTGTGACCACATCTGGAGTTTCCTCCGCTTCTTTCTCAGTCATCTGAAATGCGCGACCTCTGGTTACTGGCGGTTCCAGTCTTGGCACTACTGGTTTAACATTTGCTGGCCTGCCTGATGACCCACCTTGCTGCATCCTCCCTCGCGGACAGTTTGATTGGAAATGATCCGGAGAATTGCATAAGAAACATAGCCGCGTTACCTTACAATCCTTAATGACGTGCCCAGTCTTCCCACACTTATAACATGCTCGCAAATCACCTTGGCAGTTTCCTTGATGGACACGGTTGCACTTCGGACATGGTCTTTCCGCTAGTCGAAACGGCGGACGGTTTTCATACCTTTGAAATCGGGACCTCTTCGGATCATATTGCGGTCCTTCCCACTTTCTCTTTCCGATACTCTTATCTCCCGTATCCCTTCTCATATCTCGTTCAACATTTTCCGCTGCATCAACTGCAGCTGAAAAGGTATCGGGTCCCTTTGCAGTCACTAACCTTCTAATCTCTGAGTTCAACCCAAAGATAAACCTTTCTATCTTCATCGCTTCTGTAGCGACATAGTATTCTGCAAATCGAGATTTTTCCAGAAAGCTAGCAGTATAATCTCGAACGGATAAGCTTCCTTGTTGCAAATTCATGAATTCTCCTTCCAGTTGTTTGACGGCTGCTTGGGGACAAAATGCGTTCCTGTAGACTATCACAAATTCTTCCCAAGATAGGGTAGAATAAACATCGGATCCTTTTGAATGAATAAACGATTCCCACCAATACAACGCATCTCCTTTCAACATGGCTGCCCCGTACAATACTCTATCTTCGTCCGCACACTTACTCGTTTTAAAAATGGCTTCAATTTCCTTCATCCACCTCATTGCTTTCACCGGATCCCGATCCCCTGAGAATGTCGGAGGCTTGCAGCTAAGAAACATTTTGTAATCACATTTTCTCATTACCGGTAAGACCGTTGGGGTAATTGGCATCTCCTCTTCAAGAGTAGGGTCTGGTCTTTCTGTTTCAGTATTATGAGCTTGGTTGAGCATAGCTTGAATATTGTCTTGTAATCTCCCCATTTCTGTCATTAAATCAGCTCTGGTAATGAAATCCGTACTATTTTGTTGAGTTCCACCTCCGGTTCTACCTCCAGCTCCACCTCGAAGCCTACCTCCAGTTCTGCCCCCTGTTCTGCCTCCCCTGTCCCCTGTTCCTACTGGCGGATTAGTTCTGTTTGGATTTCTTCCTCCTCCTCGATTCGAATTTCTTGTACCACTTGCCATTCTGTAGATTTAAACAAGATTAATATACACATAAGCACATACCCCATATAACAAGGTATTCCAGTTCAATCATGTACCTGAAAAATCACAATTACACTGGCCAGGTGTAATATGAAATTACCTTACATGATGTTCCTTCTACCTTTTATACTTCATCATCCCAAGGTTCTATAATGATAGGGACATCCTACTTCACATGCAGTTTAAGTCTAGGTACAGATACAAATACCTAAATCCCTTAAACTAAGGCTCTGATACCATTTGTAACACCCCTTATCCCATATACATGACGTATTACACAATATAACACAATTAAATATAAGAAACAAACTTCACTTTACATGTACGGTCCGGTAGTCTTTTACAAATAGAAAGAAAACATTTGAAATACAATCTTTGTGCTATTTGCATCCATAACACTTAACATTCCATTACAACTACTAAATAAGTCAAAAGCTTCGTCTTAGTCCTCCTTACTAGCCATCCATCTCATACTCTACTTACTTGCCCTTACCTGATCCGCCACCTGGAATACATATTTTTAAAACAAAATGAGGATTAGACCTGTTGGTCTAAGTGAGAAACCCCTGTTAGTTTAAAAACCATTTATATAAACTTCATTCATATAAATCACGCCACATAATTACATATATCCAATTAAGCTCACACCTCGTGCACCTTTCCTTCTCATTTCCTCCTGGCCATATTAGTGGTAGCAAGCCAACTAATAATATACAACGCTGTACAACATCTACAGCCAAACAACGCTATACAAGTTCTATAGCCAATCACACCGGTCTTAAACCCGGCCAACGTATTATAACACGGTTATAATACACATGTAAGTACAATATCTCACTATATTGTAATTCGCATATATCATACATATACACATAATCACTAATTATCACATTCTCAAACCATACGTATATATATTCCAGTTGAAATTACTTTTAAAGTAAAACTCACCTCGTTGCTTTATCCAAAACCTCCGGATCCTTTATCTGTCAATTCGATCTTTCTCCCAAAGTTCACAAAATCTGTAATCAATTAATTACGAAACATTTAACAGTCGAGAATACTAAATGAATCTAAATAGTCTAAAAATCCCATTTTGCTATCTCGGCCAACACTCTCTCGCAACTCTCTCTCTCTTTCCTCGCAACACACTCTCTCTCGCCACCTTCTCTGTCTCTTCCTCGCAACACACTCTCTCCTCGCAATCATGGCTTGCGAGCCCTAACTCCCTCGCAGCTAAAGGCTTGCGAGCCCTAACTCCCTCGCAGCTAAAGGCTGCGAGCCCTAACTCCCTCGCAGCTAAAGGCTGCGAGCCCTAACTCCCTCGCAGCTAAAGGCTGCGAGCCAAAAATCCCATCGCAACCAAGGCTTGCGATTCTTATGAACATTCATAAACCTCTCAATTCACTGAGTTCATCTTTTACCCAGATTTACAGATATGTTTCATACTACCATAGAACGCTATCCCAAACCCAAAATACACGTATCTTATCAAAACACCAAAACCCACCTACATACCTATTTATCAACTTATAATTATAAAAGGGATAGGTTATAAATGATTGTTACCTTTACTTCCTTGAACTGATCTTAATAATCCAGCTGAAACTCCACAGCTTCCTTCTTCTTCTTCCTAAATTTCCTCTCAACCCTCTCTTCTCTCTTTTCTCTCCTTTCTCTCTGTCGTGAACCAATAACACACACACCTTGTTTTCCTTTTTTGCCAAGTCTCTACAATGAGACACCTCATCTCAATAAAATAAAAAGAGGCGGTGGATGAAGATAAATATCTTCATAGCTACCAAACAAACCCCATACTTTCATCAAATTGCAAAACACACCCTTAAACTTCCATATTAACCAAACTTTTACCCTAAATATTTTATTATAAACTTATTCAATTTAACGATAAGGGTTTTAAATAACGACTTTACCCGGGGTATTACAGTCCGGCCAATGGTCCGAAAGACAAAAGTAAGGGTATTTTATCTGCTGAGGATGAGGCTCTAGAATAAAAGAAAAAGGAAAGAATTGGCCAAGTATGGTGCTCGCCCTTCTGATGCTGAGTCTCTGAGACTTAAACCTCCTACCCAAGGAGTTGTCTCTGATTTGGGTCTTTCTCCTCAAGAAATTGAGGAAGCTCTTCTTGCCCAAAAACTTTAGATGCTGATAAACTTTATCTCTAAAAGTTGCTAAGAAAGAAGCCATCAAAGCCAAACCACCTGATCCCATAGAAGCCTAAAAATCTGAGTTGGGTTCTCTTGAAGAATCGGTGAAGAAGGCTGAAGAAGAAAGGAGAGCGAAATCACTTGGTACAAGAAATCCATGTCCTACCGAACCAATAGATCACCGATTTCTTGTATCAAGATTGCAACTTCCAAAATCACCCCTTCGGATGTTCAACTCATCATAGAAAGAAAGGATGGGTCATTTGGAAGCATCAAAGACTACCATCTCAAGCAATTCGGCATCTCCGAATGGCTTGAGTTATCAAAGCTTATGGTCAAGTGTACAAACCCAAAGAAAGAGATTTTCATCAAATACATCGGTGGGTTGATGGAGAAAATGAAAGAAATCAAAAAGAAGCACCAGATCATTCTCTCAACCGAAGAACGTGCCCATGTTCGTACTTTGAAAGAAGTGGTGAGACTTCCTGCTACTAAAACAAAATCGCTGAAGGATACGGTTTTCAAAGACATGGCTGCCAAAGGAAGGATTCCATATGTTGATAACTTGACTTATCAATCCCAACTTCGGTGACACATCCTTCCACCACTTTGTGTATCTCACCCATTGCAGGTCTCTTCTTCAATGACGGATTCGGTTGCCGACGTTTCTTCCGATTCTCACAGTTCCATCTTGATGACATCTTCTTCTTAGAAGGCATTCTCAATCTCATGCCTTACATTGATGAAGCCCAACCCTTCTTTCAGAACATTATCACCGAGATCAAGCGCATAAAACTACAAAAACCAAAGAAGTGACATGTTTCTCTTTATTATCAAGTACCTGTAATTTTTAGGTTTTGATGTACTAGTTGGCATAATAAATACAAGTACGTTCTCTTCTTAAATTAGTTTC